>CM066985.1:81234616-83634616 GCA_033977485.1 Hydrangea macrophylla | reverse complement strand
TGCAATATCCACAATCTGGCGACTCTGCTAGGGATCGAACCCAGAATCTCTGATTTCGCAGACCAGAATTCTTCATTTTGGGTTCACTCGAGGATTAGACTTGAAAACATCTTTTAAATCAAATTAATTAATTTTTGTGTGCCTGTTGCGTTTCACTTGCATGTCTAGCCAGTCGATTGCACAGAACTATGACCTTGGAGGCTCAGGGCAACCCGGTCGGTCAAGTCATCATGGGACTGTGTGACCACCCTTGATCTCGTACCATGACTTGGTATATGAAGCATCCTATCGGATGTGTGTCAAGGGTCCTTTATTTGACCAAAACCCGGCCTTTGCATGATAGCTTCTATAGAACCTTTCAAAATTAGGAAATTAATTCTTAATTAGGATTTATGTGCTAGGGAGTCTTGTATGCCCAAAAGGGATTATTTGAGATGATGACAATATTCACTTAATACAAGACATGTAAATTCCTAATCACTTTTGAGCAATTCCTCTTCATGTTCCACGACATTTGGGAAATTGTTTAATTTTGATTATAAGATTATATCTCTTGGATCTTGTTTGCTAAAGCATCATTGACCTTGTGTGCATCTAAATTCATGAAAATTACGGTGATAATCCAATCCTATAATCCTTCCACCCTATGAATTTTAAATCCATCTTCATAAAGCAAATAAGATTTTTATCATCTTTCACCCAAAGGTTATCTTGAAAAGTCGTGCTTTCAAAAATCTTTGAAATTCCAAACCAATCATTGTCGGGATACATGTTTTCACATCCTCCAATCCTTGGAAATCATTTTTCAAATGATTTTCAAAGCGAGAATTCAACCTAGTCATCGCTGCGGAAATGTTTTCAAAATATTTTAAGGAAAACTTTCCAAATGAATTTTAAAAACATTTTAATGACCAACCCTCGAAAAGGTAATGAGGATCACAATGAGAGGAAAAATTTGGCACATTTAACATGAGTTAGGATCTTATGTGCTTATGTGTTTTATTTGTTAGGACTAGAATTTTCCTTTCTTTTGCATATGGAGTAGGCACACATGCACACATGCACACATGCATTGCATCCGTGTGGCATATGAACCATTCATTAAAAGTTTTACCAAGTATCTTTTAAAAAGTTTTTAAAAATCATTAAAATTCTTTTGTAGGGCAAAAATAGCATCAAGTTCGGGCACGGTCTGGTTTAGAGGTCCCACATCAAGGTTAGTAAGAAGGGAAGGTAACATCGAAATGGCAGACGAAAGGAATGATGGAAAAGTAGCAGAATTAAGGGCATTGGTAGAGCAACAAGCAGAACAGATGAGGCGGCAGGTCGAAAACATGAACCGTAAGATGGTCATGATGAAAACAATAGCATGCCCGCCACCAGTTGCAAATCCACCAAATATCGACCCACCTGTCGTAAGGGAAGAAGGTTGGTATGATGACCCAGAGATGCAGAGAGTCGAGGTTCCCAGAGCAGAAAGGGAAAGGGTAGAAAGAGAAAAAACTGAAAAAGAAAGGGTGATGGCCGAAAAGATAAAGAAACTAGAGAGGGTGATGCTCAAGGCTTATGGGGTTGATACTTATTTGACGGAGTTAGAAAGGCAGTAAGATGGGGTCCATAAGTCGCTGCCCGTTAGTTTTAAAATGCTGGTTTTTGACAAGTTTGATGGGACAGGGAATCCTCGCAGCCATGTAAGAATGTGCATCGGAGCTTTCCAACCTAGTGGATTGAGCACTGCCATGATGGCTGTCCTGTTTCAATAGACTTTAACTAGGGCTGCTTTGTTCTAGTATCTCACGCTCGAACCAAGTAAGACGTGATCAAAGCATTCGTGGCACAGTATGAGTACAACCAAGACTTGGATGTCACTGTCCGAGATTTAGAAACCACCAGGCAAAGGAACAAAGAATCATTCGCTGAGTACTTGAGTAGATGTAGGGGAACGGCAGCCAAGACGGTACAAAGGCCATCTGAGAAAGATCAAATCCGAATGTTAATGAAGAACCTTCAGCCCGTATACTAAAATAATGAGAGTTCAGTCAATTAACACCTTCGCTGAGGTTTTTGACGTGGGAACAAAAATAGAGGATGCGATCCAAGAAGGGGCGATTAAGAAGGAAGAATAACCAAATCGATACAGAAGACCGAATTATCGGTCAAACGGAGGACATTCGGGGGGCCACTATGGCCCCACCAACGTCAACACACTAAGTGGGCCAGAAAGAAAATTTGACATAACACCGAGAAGAGGAGGGGACAAATGCCCTTGATAGGCTGATGGCAAAGGGGCATCTTCGCCCGTTGGAATCTCGACCCTTACCAAATCCGCTTGTGCCAAGCTTTCGGGAGGACCTCTGTTGCAAATTTCACCAACAAAAGGGTCACTCTACGGATCAATGTACAAGGTTGAGGCATGAAATCCAGGACCTTATTGATAACCAGGTGATATCTGAGCCGCCTGTCAAAACCCCAAATGTTATCAGAAATCCACTACCGAACCACCATGTCGTACCACCACAGGGCCTCTATTTCTTAGGGGTAGAAGAGGTGACATTTGATCCATCCAAACTGATCACAAAGATTGGGGAACCAAGGAATTATTAAATCTATATAATTGGGAATCAATCAGGGGTATGTAAAGAAAAAAATAACAAAGCAAACGAATTGGTGGGTTTAGGAAACTAACAATACTAATGTGGATTAGGTAAAAGATGACCTGTGGTATGAGAGTGCTGATGAGATGGAAACAGATAAAGAAAGTTTGAAAGTCATTTTAGTGGTCGACAATTTATAGGCAAAGGAAGAAGTTAGTCATCTAACCCGGTCAGGGAGACATTTCTAGTCGCTTGAGCTAGATGAAGATCACTTGGGGAGGAAGTTGGACAAAGGAAAAGAGTAAAATGAATGAAGAAGAAGAAAAGGACAGGGTTCTAAAACAAATGAAGAAAACGCAGGCCAACATCACCATCTAGGGTTTGCTGATCGCTTCCAAACACCATAGGCAGGTAGTCTTGGATGCTTTAAACTAGTCCGATGCTTCTATCAACACAGCACCAGAAGGCCTCGTGGGAATGATCGGCGAAATCCCAATTCTGGCTATTACCTTTTCCTCAGATAATGCACCTCCTGGAGGGCCCATTCACAACAAACCATTATATGTCACCATTGAGTGCTAGGGAAATATCGTACCCGCTTATCTTGTTGACAACGGGTCTGCTTTGAATGTGTGCCCATTTCGAACAGCCAAGCGAATGGGTCTGGACGAGTCAACTTTTATCTCATCTGAGCAAAAGGTAAGGGCGTATGACAACACCCAGAGGGAAATCATGGGTATAATTTTCCTCAATATCACCGTTGGGCCTGTAGACAAAGAAGTCGAATTCCAAGTCATCAACATTCCTACCTCCTTCAATCTGCTATTGGAAAGGCCATGGTTGGACAGTCTAGGTGCCATACCATCTACCATTCATCAAAAGGTCAAATACAACTGGAAAAACAAGGTCTGCGACATCCTTGGAGATAGTTGGGTCCGCATGTCTGAAGCGTCGTCGAGTGCACCGGTTCTGGAAGTACAATTGCAAGCAGACAAAACTAATCTTGTCAAAATCAAGGTATAAAAATATACTTTACTTTCTAAGGATTTTTAGTGTGAAAGTAAAGGTCGAACCCACAGAGATTGAATTACTAAAGCACTTTAATTTTAAAACCTAAATTTAATTAATTAAGAAAAATGAATTTTGATTTGATTTTAATTAAACTAAGAACAATAAAATAAATATAAACTATGAAAGCAATTAAATGTTGTTTTAAACGATATTTAAAGTGAACCTAGGATTGCAAATCCACCACTAGCTTCATAATAAGGGTATTTATGCATTCAATTAGCATATTACATCGAATGATAATGGGTAATTGTAGCTACAAGCCCAATTCCTCCGTCAAGAAGATAACTACGATTCAAGCACCAACATAATTCATCTTCGATTGGCATAGATTGTCTCACACTAAACTAGGGTTGCGGCACAATTCGTCTTTCCTAGGCACATCACATACAAGCACCATTACATGTAAATAATCCATACAAGCACATCAAATATAGATCATTGAGCACATCACATTCAAAATAGATCTAAGACAAGAATAAACTTTGAAAGTAATGATTTAATAAATAGAAGTATGATTTTATTATAAAAATCCTTGAAACATGTAATCATCATCTATACATAATAAATCTAAAAGAAAAACATAAATAACACCCTTTTACTTGGCTAGGGTTTCATTGAAACCCTAGATATCGGTTTAGTTGGCCATATAATTGATAAACGACAAGAGGTTGATGGAGGAGGCCATGGAAATCGTTGGTCTTCTTCTTCTTCTCCTTGCTTTTCTCTCTTCAATGCCTGAAGTTTTAGTTATTTATTATTGTGTATATGGGTGTAACCCTATAATTGATTTACAATAGGATATATATAGATTTGGAGTAAGTTTGGAGACTTTCCTAAGCCTATTTGCAGTAAAACTGCTATATTTTACAATCTGGACATAATTAGACAGTTTCGTTTGCGTGGGGATCTTCAGTACACTGAAATACGCAACTTTGATTTTACACAGGCTGCGCAAGCGCGATTTTGGGAGGTTGCGCGCGCGAGGTAGCTGTTTATCGCGCGAGCGGGCCACGGGCGCGAGGTGTCTTTTTCTGCTTCTTTTCTCCTACTTTTTCACCCCATTTAGCCTGAAATTCTTACTTTTCTCCAAATGCTGACAGAAAATAGAAAACAAAGTAAAAATACACAAAAAACAGGATAAAAGGTACTAACAAATGTGAATTAAAGCGTATAATTAAGATTTGTTCTCTCCCGATCACACCCCCAAACCTACATTTTGCTAGTCCTCGAGCAAAAAAAATATAAAAATAAAACTACTACTAAAAATACTATTCCATTTTCGCATGGATCACGATTGCATTTAGCATAAGCAACAAGCCTTTTAAACCTCTAGGTGTCACTAGTCGGACGAGTGAAGTCTCATGAGGGTTCTCGTAAACAAGTCACCCACAACCATATTTATTTCATTATATATTTAAAAAGCTTTATTAAAAACGAAAAACATAACATTCAATATTCCTTATTATAAAACAATGATTTGAAATAGAATAACGAACAAGAAGAAACAGAATCAAACGTCCACCTAAATCATGAAAAACAATCCCAAGCACATGCATCATATAAATCAATAGAGTTTCTCATAAAATTGCACATGTATGATGAAGTAGTCAAATGAACACGTGTATGTCATGAACTTGGAATATAATTCAGATAACCATCCAACTATGCTTCGACTACGAATCTCATAATGTTAATTACACTCTAAAATGAAACACTCAGAAAATAAGTGTAATTTCTCTAATATATGGGAGCAAAGGAAATATGTTTTCAAAATGAGAAACGCTCACATATGACTCGAAAAAGATGCATGAAATGAAGGAACAGTAGTCTCATGGATAGGATGCCAATAGTCAAGAAAAATTAATCATTACCATGTTTTAATCCCCCTTCCATCGTTTACATATCCAAACCATGTTTCCTAGGATCAACTAGGACTTTTCAATGGTTGTAATGTGGCTTAGAGGTGTCAAACGGGCCGGGCTCGATCAAAGAGGGCCCAACCGGGCTTTCGGGCCGGGCTCATTTGGAAATCGGGCCGGGCTGGGCTTAGGAGGAGGGGGAGTGTGTCCGCCCCGGACCGGCGGCCCGAGCCTACACAGGCCGGGCCGGACGGGCTTTAGGTCCGGGCTTTTGGGCGGGCCGGGCCGGACGGGCCGGGCCGAGAGTGTTAGGGAGGGAGTTTTGAAATTTGAATTTTAAAAATTTGAATTATTGTTTTGGGGGAAAAAATTGGTTGGAAAAGTTTAGTTGTATATCATATGTAAATTGTAAAATTGGTTAGGAGTTTCTAAAATCATTTTTACATTTTTACCCCCAAAACTAGCCGTTTTATAGCCGTTAGAGGGGTAAAAAGTAGAAAAAAATTTGAAAAAACCCCAAAGTAGCCGTTGGGCACCGGGCGGGCCAACCGGGCTGGGCCGGGCCACAACGGTTATAAATATCTTAGGTTTCGGGCCGGGCTGGACGGGCCATCGGGCCGGGCGGGGCTTCGGGATAGGTACCGGGCCGGGGACACTACATAGAGTGTCTGCCCCGGACCGAATGTATAGGGCCGGGCTTAGTGGGTCGGGCCTCGCCTCGGGCCGAGCCGGGCCGGGCTTTTGACCCGAAAAAAGCGGGCCGGGCCGGGCTCGGGCCAACCCGACCCAATTGACACCTCTAATGTGGCTCGGGCAATGAAAAATGATAGAAAGGATTTGTTAGGTAGTTTTAGAATGGCATTGTAAGGCATGTTTGATTTCTTTCATTCGTCTCTTCTACCAACTTCATCTTTTCATTCTCTTCTTTTCATATATATATATATGTATTTAATTTTTTTTCTCTTCTTCTTTTTTTTTTCAACCTTCTTGTCTTTTCTTTTTAACCTTTTTTTTTCTTCATTGCTTTTTGAAACGACTATTCATTGAATACCAAAGTAACTACCCCAAACATCATCTTGTTTTCTTCTTGTTTTCAATCAACACATCGCCTTATCACCGCTAAAAGTTGATCAATCTTTCAGTGGTAAACTCTAAGTTGGCCAAGTTAGAGCAAAAAAAAAAGGATAATGATTAAAGAAAAATTGCATTTTAACAGCTCAAAGGGGCAAACTAAGAAAATTTCATCATTTTTCGGTCGGTAGTAAACAAAGAGGGCCTACCATCATTTCCTATGATCATATGGTTCTTCAACGTTTACAACGGAATATTATTTAGCATGGTAACAAATATGTTAACTTGACTATCAACCAAAATAACAATAATTAGACTAAACAATGAGTTATTGCGCTATTTCAATGAAATTCGACAAACACAAAATGAATTTATAACCCTCTAACAAGAAAAGATAGGCTCAAAAGCTCACTGGGTCTAGTCTCCACACCATGTGTTATCTAGAAATCTGAATCATGTTATAGTGTTCATCAAACATATATTCAAGTGACTACGTGCAATGCATAGGTTTGTGTGCAATTCTATGATATAAAATTATGATTCGAATGATACATACCCTAAAACGTCGCATCATGACTTCAAGAAATGTTTAACCACATATTCTCATTATTTACCATTCTATAACAATCCAAGTCATCTAACAAGAAGTATCGAATCGAGATTGCAAAACCGTTGGTAAAATCGTTTATTTAAGCACAAGTATCGAAATTTTTTTTAAAAAAATCAGTGCATAATATAATATTGTGCAAACCCCCAAACCTAAACCTCTCATTGTCCCCAATGAAAGAATAGAACGAAAGAGAGGAGAGTATGTAAGGAAGGAACGATATTACCTCGATCTCGACAATCACAAACAGGTAAACGTACATACATGAAATGACAGTTCAAACATGCTCCAAACAGAGACACTAATGCACCTGTTAATACTTGAGAACAAAATAATAACACTCATAAAGAAAAGAAATAGATATATATATATATATATAGAATACAGACTCGTTTTTATTTATTTATTATTTATTATTTATTTATTATACTTTTTTTAACGAATAGAAACTAAACGAGAAGTAAAAGACTCAAAGAAAATAATTAAAACCAGCATAAACGTATTATGAAAACAAAGAACTCGATCGAAAAGGAACCTAAGTAAACAAACAGAAAATATAAAAACAGCTGACCAGGTTTGGGAGAAAGAGGATAAGAGAACATAAAAAAAATTCAAAAATCCATACCCCGCACGAGCGGGCTGCACGAGCGAGCTTCGAGCACACGAGCCCCTCCGCGAGGTAATACTGAGGCCTGTTTTTTAAAAACTAAAAGAAAAATCTCTAAGTCCCTAGATCGCACGAGCGGGCCACGCGAGTGATCCCCTTGTGCACGTAATTTCAGGCGCGAGATGATACTGAGAGCTCTTATCAAACGTTTTAAAATATTTTGTCTAAGGGGCAAACTCGCATGAGCGGGCCGCGCGAGCGACCTGTTGCGCGAGTGGACCGCGCACGTGATGTGGTCTTTTCCTCTTTTTTCACTTATTTTATGTAAATAACTGAAAATAACTTAACTCTGACCCCCAAACCTATGCAAAAAACTCACAAAAGACTCAAAATTGACCAAAAACATTCAAAAATAAGAGAAACAGACGAAATAAAGCTTGGGTTACCTCTCAAGAAGCGCTGTCTTTTACATCTTTAGCTAGACCGTTCTAGCTCAAATTTCAAGGAAGCTGTAACTCGGACATTGTATTATTGAATGTATTAGGGAGATTCTGGTAAAAATCAGAAACAAGGTTGTTATGAGTTAATTCATTCGACGGTTCTCCCTTTTCATGTTCAAGTCGATTTCGTACCTTCCAAGTAAATTCCTCATTAGGGTCTGGATTATTTAAATTTGTTCGCTCATTATCCACTATATTGTTTTTCGTACTCACATTTATTTCTGGAGTAAGTTCAATTGTTCGTCTCACCTCACTCTCCACCTCATACAGGTTATCGTCATCCTTGGGAGGTTTATCAATGGCGTTAAGACATTCAGTTTTAAATTCATGTTCCCAAACGACACTTTTATTACCCCCGTTCGACAGTTTACATGAGCGTTAGCCATGGCTAAGAACGGACGACCTAGAATGACAGGAGTGTGTTTCCTAGCATCTAGCACGGGTTCAATATCAAGGACCATGAAATCGACGGGATAGTAGCATTTATCGACACTAAGAAGTCTTCGACGATTCCTCTAGGGATTTTAATAGAACGATCCGCTATTTGTATAGTAGCGGCCTTAGGTTTAAGTTCACCTAGACCTAGTTGTTTGTAGACGTGGTTAGGTAAAAGATTAACACTCGCACCTAAGTCAAGGAGAGCCCGATGAATGACAGTGTCACCTATGATACATGAGATTGTTGGCGTACCGGGATCCTTATACTTTGGAGGAGCGTGTTGGAAGATTGAACTTACTTTTTCCGTGAGGAAGACTTTTTTCAGAGTATGAATGCACAACTTGCACTTTTGAGTGCATAGGTCTTTTAGACATTTAGCATAAGTAGGAATTTGTTTTATCGCATTGAAGAATGGAATATTAATTTTAACTTGTTTAAATACCTCGAGTATGTCTTCAATTTTGAAGTTTTCTTTGGAAAATTTGACGGTTCGTTGACATTTGTTGGAAAAGGCATCTTCGGAATATAGTTAGTTGGGGTTGGTTCATTATCCTTTCCAATTCGACTCCTGTTCTCACCTATTTCTTTATTTGAATTAATTTTTACCTCTTTCCCACTCGTATTCGGAATTTCAACAACTTCTTCCTCTCGAGTAGTCGTCCTAGTTGAAACAGCGTTCACTTACTCATTTGTACCACCCACCTCATATTGTCCCTTAGGTTTTTGAATAGGTTGACTTGGCAACTTATTCTCGGTCAACTGGTTTAGAGTATTAGCTATTTGTCCGACTTGGGACTCCAGCTTTGCGATGGACTGTGTGTGAGAGTGTATTAACTGAATCACTGATCCAAAACTTTTAAGTGAGGCCAATACTTTCTCCTCAACTGCATTATTGCGTGGAGATGGAAGAGGTAGAGGGTTGGGTTGTGTATATCCATATTGTTGAAATTGGGATCGGTAAGTATTAGGAAAATTATTCGGCATAGGATTATAACTAGTTCGTGGTGACTGTTGAATAGATTTTATGTGTTGTTCCATGAATTCTGGAAATTGAGAAGCAGAAGGACATGCAAGGATATTATGAGAAGGTTCAGAACATAATATACATTCTTCATAAGAGGGTACGCTTGTCATTTGGTTCATTATCATTAGTTGGTCAAGTTTTCTAGATAATTCTTGAAATTCAATTGACTAACTCGACTCGAAACGCTCCTCTCGCTTGAGTTAGGTAGAAGACATCCCTCAGGACGTACGGACACAGCTTGGTGCATCGAATTTTTGCTTAATGTTTTAAAAATTTTCCATGCCTCGTCGGCGCTTTTATGTAGGAAGGTACCCGCACAAACGACATCGACGGTATTACATAGTGAGGGAATAAGTTTCTCGTAGAATACTTGTACCAATTGCCACTTGGGAACATGATGATGTGGGTAAGAGCGTAATAATTCCTTAAATTGCTCCCCAAGTGTCATAAAGCGTTTCCTCCTCTTGCATCACAAAGTTTGTTATAGATTTTCTTATTTGATTCGTTTTTGTGATGGGGAAAAACTTTTGTAAAAATGCGGTATGTATGGCTTCCCATGTTTTAATAGTATTTGGCTCTAGAGATTGGAGCCAGTATTTAGCTTTATCTTTTAAAGAGAATGGGAAGAGTCGCAATTTTAACTCATCATCAATTAGGTTTTGGATTTTTAAAGTAGAGCATATATCTTGGAAATCATCTAAGTGTTGATAAGGGTCTTCTTTAATACGACCGTGGAATGAGGGAAGTAGCGCGATGGTAGATGACTTTATCTCAAAGTGAGATGTCGTCACCTTCGATAATTGTATGCTTGCCTGTGGCGTATAGGCTGTAGGAATAAAGTAATCTTTAAGCGGAGGAGGTGGGGGTATATTAGGATTATTTACATTATTTCCGTTATTTTGGTTGTTCACGTTGTTTCCGTTGTTTCCTAAGTCAGCCATTGGAATCGGTTCAATGGTATTCACACATGGTTTCTTTAGTCGTTTTAAGGTACTCCATATTTCAGACTCAAACAACGATGACGGTTTCAGTGTCAAATCATTGTCCAACATCAACTGAGCTCTAGAAGCTTGGGTTGATGACCTAAGGACTCTAAGACAACGTTCAAGTTCAAGATTAAGCGTATGTAATTTAGGTTTACTTGAACGTGTACCAAACATAAACTAAAAGAAAATAGACTAAAACAACGACTGACTCAACAAAAACAAAAATAACTACCCAAGTAATCAAGCACGCAAGCACACAGTACTACTAGCATGTAATTATCCTTATGTAGTGATTCGCGTCAAAGCCAAGCGCCCCGGGTTTCCTAGCTAATACAATGCTCACTCCACACCTAACCTAATGCAAGTAATTGCGTCTCAACACCCTGACTTATACTGATTTGATGCAAAATTTAAAGCAAGCAACGTATATTTATTTTATTTTATTTTAATTGCATAAGCTCCTTTGGTGTGCTAAGCTTTTCTACTCCGACACGCTAGAATTTGATTACTTGAGAAACTACAAAACAAAGACAAAAGTTAGTGCCTCAAATAAAAAAAATAGAAAATAAGAAAAATAAAACCTAATACAATATTTACGAATTAACTAAACTAAGATTCTAAAACTAAAGGTAGCAATTTGCAATCCCCGGCAACGGCGCCAAAAATTGATCTTGTCAAAATAAAGATATAAAAGTATACTTTACTTTCTAAGGATTTGTAGTGTGGAAGTAAAGGTCGAACCCACAAAGATTGAATTACTAAAGCACTTTCATTTTAAAACCTAAATCTAATTAATTAAGAAAAGCGGATTTTGATTTGATTTTAATTATACTAAGAACAATAAAATAAATCTAAACTATGAAAGCAATTAAAAGTTGTTTTAAACGATATTTAAAGTGAACCTAGGATTGCAAATCCACCACTAGCTTCATAATAAGGGTATTTATGCATTCAATTAGCTTATTACATTGGATGATAATGGGGAATTGTAGCTACAAGCCCAATTCCTCCATCAAGAAGATAACTACGATTCAAGCACCAACATAATTCATCTTCGGTTGGCACAGATTGTCTCACACTACACTAGGGTTATGGCACAATCCATCTTTCCGAGGCATGAACTATTCGACTACTTGATAACACAATTCAATTAAGCACCATTACATGTAAATAATCCATATAAACACAACAAATATAGATCATTGAGCACATCACATTCAAAATAGATCTAAGACAAGAATAAACTTTGAAAGTAATGATTTAATAAATAGAAGTACGATTTTATTATAAAAATCCTCGAAACATGTAATCATCATCCATACATACTAAATCTAAAAGAAAACATAAATAACACCCTGTTACATGGCTAGGGTTTCATTGAAACTCTAGATATCGATTTAGTTAGCCATAGAAATGATGAACGACAAGAGGTTGATGGAGGAGGCCATGGAAATCCTTGGTTTTCTTCTTTTTCTCCTTGCTTTTATCTCTTCAATGGCAGAAGTTTTAGTTGTATATTACTGTGTATATGGGTGTGTAACCCTGTAATTGATTTACAATAGGATATATATAGATTTGGAGTAAGTTTGGAGAATTTCCTAAACCTATTTGCAGTAAAACTGCTATATTTTACAATCTGGACATAATTTGGTAGTTTTGTTTACGTGGGGATCTTCAGTACACTGAAATACGCAACTTTGATTTTTACACAAGTTGCGTGAGCGGGCCGCGCGAGCGCGATTTTGGGAGGTCGTGTGCGCAAGGTAGCTGTTTGTCACGTGAGCAGGCCATGCGCGCGAGGTGCCTTTTCTGCTTCTTTTCTTCTGCTTTTTCACCCCATTTAGCCTAGAATTCTTACTTTTCTCTAAATCCTAACAGAAAATAGAAAACAAAGTAAAAATACACAAAAATAGGATAAAAAGTACTAACAAATGTGAATTAAAGCGTATAATTAGGATTTGTTCTCTCCCGATCAGAAACCAATCTGAGAGGGTTTGAGTTTATTAACATGCTAGAAAAAACCAAGCCAAGGGAGTTCCTGCCGCTCTATTTCGATCAGTATGCAAGCCCGTTGGTCGCAGGGATTATGAAGAAGATGGGTTTCTTCCCAGGCATGGGACTAGGAAAGAATCTTCAAGGTCTGCCGGAGTTTCCAAGAATCCCCACCTAGACTCATACTCATTGTCTGGGATATCAGCCATCAAAAAAGAAACTGAGAGAAAGGAAGAATGCAGCTAACGCACCGTTGGTCCCGTACTAGAAAACGCTCAGCGGGTACTTTGTGAAGGAGGGAAAGGATTTTCCCTTTTGTGGCTTCCCAGAACCATGGGTTGATTAGAAAGACAAACTCTTACAACCAGGGTTTGAGATCTTCTTCTCCAATGAATTCTCCAAATATGAAGACCCATACCTGCAGGTCCCCGTGAAGTCTACCACTGTCAAAGATTGGATTGGTGTGCTAAAGCGACCAGCCATGCAAAATCTATTGGACGAAGGAGGCGTCAAAGCTGAGGAAAAGGGGTAAGAAGGGGTTATAGAAGCTAAGGTCGAGAAAGAATATGCCGAGGGCACGGTGGAAGAAGTGTAAGAAGAGGACGAAGGAAACAACATGGAAGAACCTGAGGAAGCAGTGACAGAAGGAGAAGCTGAGATGGGAACAGGTAATCTACCAGGCTGCCACACTGTGGAGCTGAAGCAAGGAGTCAACAAAGAATGGGTCTTTGAGTTTAGTGATAGGTATCCCCCCTCCCTAGAGTCTGTAATGGTCCAAATGAGGCGTCTTACTATTGCTATGTCTGTTGTAATCACCCTGAACAAAATCAATAAAAGGATGACTAATTCTGCCTACTCGAATGCGCTTAATGGATGTGATGAATGTGATGACCATGAAATACCAATTGAATTGAAAAAGAATCTGCATGTAAAATCATTGAGGTCACTCTAACAATTAATCTAGGAAATGAAGACAATCCTCAAAATGTTTTTATTGGCTCTACACTTATCAATAAAGAAAGCAAAAAATTGATCAATCTATTAAATGAATTCAAAGATATTTTTGCATGGTCTTATAGTGATATGCCAGGTATCGATCTAAAAATAGTCCAACATCATATTCCCTTCTTCCCTAACTCAAAACCAATAAAACAAAAATTGAGGCGAATAAGGCCTGAATGGGCACTTAAAGTTAAAGAGGAAGTTGAAAAGCAGTTAAAAGCTGGATTCTTGATGGTCACCGAGTATCCTGAATGGATTGCCAACATTGTGCCGATTCCGAAAAAGGATGGTCGTGTTAGGGTGTGCGTTGATTTTCGAGATTTGAACAAAGCAAGCCCTAGAGACGACTTCCCTTTACCTCACATCGATGTGTTAGTCGATAACACTATAGGGCATGAACTCCTGTCTTTTATGGATTGGTTCTCAGGTTATAACCAGATTCTCATGGCACCCTAGGATAGAGAGAAAACCACTTTCATCACACCATGGGGAACATATAGCTATAGGGTAATGTCGTTTGGGCTCAAGAATGCAGGGGTAACATACCAGTGGGTCGCTACTACATTGCTGAATGACATGATCCACAAAGAGGTAGAGGTGTATGTAGATGATATTATTGTGAAATCTAAGGAGAGGAGGGGACACTTGGAGGCGTTGAGGAAGTTCTTCGAGAGATTGGGAGACTTTAGAATGAGGCTAAATCCTCAAAAGTGCACCTTCGGAGTCACCACCGGGAAGTTGTTAGGATTCCTTATCACCCAAAGGGGAATAGAGGTGGACCCGACCAAATAATGCCATAATTGAAATGCAGCTGCCGAAGATTGAGAAGGAGCTGAGGGGATTCCTAGGTAGAATACAGTTCATTAGCCGTTTCATCTCAAAGCTCACCTTGACATGTGACCTGTTGTTTAAGCTGCTTAGAAAAGGAGAGAAGTTCGAGTGGGATACCCTATGCCAACAAGCCTTCGATAAAATCAAAACCGATCTCCAAAACCCACCTGTCCTATCATCGCCCTCACTCGGAAGGCCTTTATTGCTATACCTTTCTGTGTCCGAAGATTCGATGGGGTGTATGTTGGCCCAAGAAGGAAAAGAGGGGCATGTGAAAAAAGCCATTTATTATTTGAACAAAAGGATGACCGGATACGAGCTAAAATATTCGCCTTTGGATAAAGCCTGTTGGGCCTTAGCCTGGTGTACCCGTCGCCTTTGGCACTACATGCTAGCCTTTCCTGTAACCCTAATATCCCAAATGGACCCACTTAAATACCTATTTGAAAGTTCCGTTTTGACCAGTAGGATCTCTCGATGGACCATGATGTTATCTGAGCTCGATGTGCCAAATCCGTGAAAGGGAGAACCATCGTCGAATACCTGACCGATCTTACGATAGAATTTGAGGAGAAGGGTGAGTTCCGATTCCCGGACGAAGGAGTGATGGGGATAGAGGAGAATCTATGGAAAATGTATTTCGATGGAGTAGCTAATCAACTAGGCTATGGGGTTGGAATCATCCTTGTACCACCTGATGGGACCCCTACCCCATTAGTCGCCAAGCTCAAGTACAACTCAACCAATAACACGACGGAGTATGAAGAATGCATAATTGGGATAGAAGTAGCTTTGGCCTTAAAAGTTGAGAGGATCAATGTTTTTGGAGATTCCAACGTGATCATATCCCAAGTACGGGGTGATTGGAGGGTGAAGCATGATAAGTTAAGACCCTACCATGACTATCTGGAGAGCTTTAAAGTACAATTCAAGAAGATATCATTCGATTACTTTCCCCGTGAGGAGAACCAGTTGGCTGATTCCTTAGCAACCTTAGCCTCGATGATATAAATCCCTTTAGGAGTCACCATGATCCCGCTATCCATAGGGATAAGGAGCCAACCTTTATTTGAGATGATCGCAGCCCTAGAGGATAAAGGGAAAGTGCCTTGGTACGAGGATGTTTGGGATTTCATTAAGGAAGTACCCTGAAGAAGCTTCAGAGAAGGACAGAAAGGTAATTCGAAGGTTCTCTGCCTAATTTGTGATCTATGCGGATAAGCTATAGAAGAACTCATACACCGGGTATAATTTGGAGTGTTTATATGAAAGGAGGCTAAGAGAATGATGGAGGAAATATACGAAGGAGTTTGTGGACCCCACATGACGGGCATATGTTGGAGAAGAAGATAATTCGGCAAGGGTATTACTGGACAACCTTAGACAGAGACTACTGTGAGTATGTTAGAAGGTGACACAAGTGCCAGATCCATGCAAATCTAATGCATACCCCGCCATCCCAACTCTATAGCATGACTACATCTTGGCCATTTTTTGTATGGGGTATTGATATTATCAGCGAAATAGTTTTGAAAGCCTCCAATGGACTCCGGTACATAATCATGGCAATTGATTATTTTACCAAGTGGGTGGAAGCTGCGTCATACGCGACTTTGAAGGCTAAAGATGGGGTGAGCTTCATAGAGAAGAACATAATATGCAGATTTGGGGTCCCAAATGAGTTTATTTCATATCACGGCAGTCATTTCCAAGGTGAAGTCATCCCGCTCTTAGAGAAATACAAGATAAAATATCATCAGTCATCCCCGTATTAAACGAATGGGGCAGTGGAAGCAGTGAATAAAAATGTTAAAGCAATCTTGGGGAAAACGACAGATACGTATAAGGATTGGCATAAAAAATTGTTGTTTGCACTATGGGGATACCGGCCTCTATGAGAACTTCTACAGGAGCTACACTATATTCGTTGGTCTATGGGATGGAGGCGGTCCTTCCAATTGAGGTAGAAATACCGTCTCTTTGGGTTTTGGCAGAATTTGATGTAACCGAATTAGAATGGACATGGGGGAGGTATGAGGAGCTGATGTTGCCCGATGAGAAAAGGTTTGCTGCAATAAACCATACTCAGGAATATCAGAAGAGGATAGCTCATGCTTTCAACAAAAGGATCGCCCAAGGGAGCTTGCTGAGGGTGACCTGGTCCTCAAAGAACTTAAAGTGCATGTTTACAACCCTAGAGGAAAATTCAAACCCAACTAGGTCGGGCCATACATCATTAAGATCCTCATTTCTAGAAGGGCTGCCTATCTTATGGACATAGATGGGGTTAAATTTAAACAGCCAATTAACCTCGATCGCCTCAAGAAGTATTTTGCTTGAAACCATTCCTTTCAAAACCTCCTACCTTGATGAACTACGCTTGACCTGATTCCCACTCGGGGATACGTAGGCAAACTACTCGGTTCGGTCATTAATAATTACACAAGTGCCACCTTCTATCAAGCTTTAAACCTAACTACTGTGGACTTAATACCCACTTAGGGATAAGTAGGCGGGCTCTCGAAAGCCTTCGGTCCTTGAAAAACCTAAAAAATCCATGTGCCAAACTAGGGGCAAACTTGCGTTTTCCCAGAACCACTTCAAAGCCTCATAACCAAGGGAAAACTTCATTTTCTATCCGAAGAACCCATATACTTACTTTAAACCTGTCTCTAGATACCCTGGCTATCAAAGTAAGTACTATAAAGGAACAAATAAGAATTCATGGTATAATTTAATTAAAGCTCTAAGCAAGATTTAAAGCAAAGTGACAAAAGCCAAGAAGAGATTTTTTGAAAGGAATATTTTCATAACCTAAAGATAGATCGAAAGAGTGAATACATTGATTGAACATGTTAGAACATTTTCTAAAACATAAAAACATTCTTTGGAAGGAAAAAGAAAATCACATTCAAAAGCACAGGAAAGTAGCCAGGAGTTGTCAAAAGTTTTGTAAAATAAAGCTCTGTCCTATTTTGTCTTCATCTATGTATGTCTATGGAGTCTGTTTCTCGACCAGAGTCTGGATCTGCAAAAGATACTCAGTAGTAGGCACAACCGAAGCCAAAATTCTCCGGAAGGGAGCTGCCACCCTGTCATGCCAAGCCTCGGCAAAAGCTTTCACAGTGGAAGGACGCATGACAGAACTCCTCGCAAAATTTGCCGTAATGTCCTCGGTAACATCTTGGAAAAGTCTGTACTGACAAACTAATGTAGAAAGTAGTAACATACAAGCCAGGTAGCCATATACCAGGCCACCCGGGAAGTCGTACTATAATAGAGCGGTAGGTCCACTGCGAACAAATCCAACAGATATCACTAGGAGAAAGGCCCCAAAGCCAACCGAACCAGGCATAGATAGAATAGAATAAGCGATGACCCTCCATACGATCATAAGGAAGTGACCCGCAGAGGAACAAAGGGTGTATAAAGAGATCTAGGCATTCCGTAAGCCAAAACTGTAAGATAAAAGGGGCTTTCCTAGATAACATGGCCCCGGCAGTGAGGGCACGATCCAATCCCATCAAGATCTCACCAAGAACCAGCATGACAGCACTCTTCAACTCCTATAGACCACAAGCAATGGGTATGAGAACATTAGAAGATGACTAAAATAGGAAGTAAGAGAGCATAGCAATCGATAATGCACTGCGCCAAATGATCTAATACCCGCCGTCATAAGGGTCCCCCATGGGAGCATAGACAAAGGAAAGATGCTCAAAATCAATCTGTCGGTTACGGATGAAAGAGCCTGTCGCATTTTGGGATGTGTGAAGAAGAGTAGCAAGGTCCTGAACATACCCGGCCTACACTGAAGGAACCTTCAGATACGTAAAAGGATCAGTGTGGAGAATAGCACTAAACTCCTCAAACAAAGGACAAACCTCCTGGGAGCTGAAGCGGAAGACAAGGAGAAAAGGGTCCCAACACTGAATAATGGCTCAAAGCAAGCCTTCATTCAGGGATATCCGAGGGAAAGAGAAGAGGTTGTTTAGTCTAAAATACTTGAAGTTGAGCCTATCAATGCCAGAGAGGTATCCATCCATGGGAAGAGGATTTGGGAGCTAATAGGGGCCATTTAAGAAGGAAGTGAAGGGAAGAGAAGAGTGTTTTGCGGAGTTTTGAGGAAAGGAGGGTATGAATAGAAGTAGATCTGCCCAGAACACAGGGCGGTACTCGGGATACTGAATTGGCACTCACTAGAATGCCATACGGCAGTCAACAATTACCGCACGGGGTGACTGTCGCTGCGGCACTCAGTGAGTACCGCACAGGCTTAACCGAGTGCCGCACAGGCTTAACCTCCAGGATCTGTTTGTAATGTTTTTAACCCACCTGCAAACAAAAAATTGAATAAAATAATAAAACGTGTGCATCAGATCACATCATGTACAACAGACCAAGCCATGGTCACATTCATTCATAAATAAATAAAGGCATAATCACAGTTATAAGCATTCATCATTAACGAAAAATAAAATGCAGAACCAAGCCATGGTCGCAATCATCAAAATAAAAGCGTACGAAAATAAAATCATAAGGTATGCAGATGCCTATCCTACCTCGGCTATCCAAGAGCCTTCATAAAAAATAAATAAAGTATAAGTGTATGTATACAATCATCCAGGTGTGTACATTAGAAAACCAAAAAAATAAAAGCGATGTCAACCCCGGCCCCGGCCCCGGCCCCAGTCTCGGGTCTGGCGCATGATGCATATGAGAAGCTCTTCCTCTGACTCCGTGCCACTTCCACTGCCTCTGCCTCCACCTTTGCCTCTGCAGCCACCTCGCCCGGTGCCTCCATAAGCTCCGCTATGACCCACCCCAAACTGCTGGTGCTGGTGCTGCTGCTCGAGCTCCCTCACTCAAGAGATATAAATTGTTGGGTCATAATGTACAGACTCTATCTCAAGAGAATTGATATTCTGTGGCGATGGGGGAGCGATGACACCTTTTTCAATCAGGTTCTGAATTTCATGCCTGAGCCTCCAACATCTATCTGTGCTATGCCCACGTTCTTGGTGAAAATCACAGAACAAATGGGTCCTGAATTTTGGCAGAAGTGGATCTGGCTCTGGCCTGGTTCTAATTTCTCCAAGTACCCTTTTTCTAGCATCTTCTCAAGTGCAGTGTTCAAGGACATTCCCAATTCACAAAATTCCCTTTTCTCTCTTGACTGCCCCTGGTTCTGACTTCCTCTTGCCGTAGTAGTACTTTGACGTTCTTTGTGAAAAGGCTGAGGAGATAATGCATTGACGTCAGTGGAATTTTCATAGACTGGCCTTCAATTGCTCGTGTTCTCTTTCTTGATTGTCCCATCCCTGATTGCATCTTCGACGTGTGTACCTATGTCAAACAGTTGTTCAAATCTCATGATAAACTGCAATCAGAGCTTTTCAAGATATTTAGGCTGCAGGTTCTTGATGATCATCCAGACTTGCTCTTTCATAGTAGGCCTGCTCGTCATCTGAGCAGCCTTTGCCTTCCAACGAGTAACGAACCCTGCAAAGGATTCCTCACACTCTTGCCTAGTGGTTTCCAGATCTCAGTGAGTGCCGCACAGGCTTAACCGAGTGCCAAGTTTGATTAGAAATTTGGAGTGAAAGTGCTACGAAAGGAAAGGCATAAATAAAAGGGGTAGTAAGGATCTACCATGGCTCTCGCATAAGCCTCAGCCGACGCCAGTGCCCCGTCAGCCTGAATCAGAAAGTCAATAAAGGAGGGTTAGGAATTCAGAGAAAGGATGCAAAATCAAAAATTGAGCTTTAGAAAATTACCCTCCACTCTCAATTGTGGACCCACTCTCTCACGCTATGGGCATAGAGCAGGCCCTCTTCTGCGTAGTCTCCTAGGACATGGTCATACTGGAGCGGGATAGTGGGATACCGAGGAACCACAGTCATGCCCTGCTCACCGTAAGAGACTGTCCTGAGGCTCCAATCCTATGGTGGTAGAGCTGGAGCCCGAGGGGCAGTAGGAACGAGCTGTAAAGAAGAAAAGTGAACTCAGTGAGAAAATATATATGTGTAATAAGAACTAAAAGAAATAATGAAAAGCAGAAAGGAACTCACCCGAGTCACCTCCATCAAAGGGAAGTTCCCCATCAGCTTGGCAGTGTGAAAGGCTGCATATCCGTCAGGAGGCTCCAAGAAATCTTGAATAGTAAGCCCATTCAGGGCAACCGTGAGTGAATTGCCCTAAAGTGTCTAGTGGCCCTCATGGAATCGGGTGGAGGACGTGGCACGAAGAATCCGACAGCCATCAACGATTGTCTCGTCACCCTCTCTCCCAAATACCACTCCCGGGCATCCGGGCCATCTAGTAGTAATCTCAGCGGATCATATTCGGCCGATCTCCGAATCGCCGGAGTAACAATATGAAGCACATCTACCCAGGGCTGACATCGAACATACTGCTCTCTCAGATTCGTCAAGAAGTTCCTGAACGAGATAAAATCATGGGCCCCAGTCTTCTGCCCAACGCGCTCCTTCTGTCACTTCAGCCCCTGGGGTTTAATAAGGGCAACCGCTGGCTGTGTCCTGGGCTACATCATGTGTAAGTACTCATGGGACCAAATCTGCAAGAAATAAAAAGAAAGGAAAAGAACATGAGATTCAAGATTCTAAAATTAGGAAGTAATACAGAAACCAATTGAGTTTATTAAAAATAATAATAATAAAGGATAATGAAAGTTTGTATACCTCCTACACTCTCCAGAAGCCGCATGTGGAACACGGCTGATCCCGAGACATGTCTCCTATATGCTTATATAGGATAGCCAATCCCGTACCAGCCCAGTCGTACTCATATATGCGGTCCATGTGCTCCAGGGATGCTACCAATGCCACAGAGATCTGGTCGCCCCTATTGCTCAGTAGAGAGCACCCCAACATGTACATGATGAACCTGTGGGCAATTTGCTCATCTGTGAAACCCTCTCGACCCCTAAATGTGTCCATGAACTACTTAGCCGCGACCAAGGGCTCCTTGGGGACTACTCATAGCAGTGGCAGCACCTGGTCCCACTCGGTCACCGTGTCTAGGTACCGCAAGCACTCCCCCTGAAGGGAATCCTAATGATCATCGAGAAGTCAAACGAAGTCATAGTCCTCTCCGAACTCGAAGTGGAACAAATTGGTGGTGTCCCACCATCGCTCTGAGAGAACGTGTATCTCTCTCAAGTCGTTGGAGCTCTTCGTCAAGAGTTTGACGAAGTCCCCAAAGCCCGCTGCATCAATGAAGCCCCGTACGGTCTCATTCATAGACTCGTACCATGCAAAGTCGTGAGCCAAGCTGCCATGCCCCTTCAGGACGTCGACCTAGAACTGCAATAGTTACAAGATTCAGTATCAGCAAACAAATGGATAAAAGAAAGAAATAAAAAGGTAAATAATGATAATAAGGATGAGAATGAATAGTAGATAAATATAAGAGAGCGATTGTAGCACTCGAAAATTCACAGGCATGAACATTCGTATTCACAAGAGGATATATAAAGTTTAAAAAAATAATTGGAACGTTCAGAAGATTCTACAAGCATGGAATTTACATTCATGAAGGGGACGTGTAAAGTTTTTCCACGCATCTCAGGCATCATCTTCATACTCATGGGATTCAAGGACAAGAACAGAAAAGAACAAAGGAAAAGAAATAAATGAATAACAATGGATAAGTGTGGGGTACAATTAAAGCACTCGGAGTTTTGAAAAGCAGGAGACATGCATTCAAAAGGTACACTTAGGAGAAGCATAATGTCATAAGTAATATTCATTAGAATCTTGAACAAAAAATTAAAAGAGATGATTCAGAAGAGCACAACAATTGCATTCAGGAGAGGACACATAAAGTTTTGATAACATCACATTCGTGAGATTCATAAGAAAAGAGCTGGAAGAAAGAAAAAAAACATGAGGAGCATATACCTCTCGTCGAAAAGCTCGGGCAGACAAGTGCTTGTCAGGATACTGGAGTAAGAAAGTGGGGTCAGAGTGGGGGGTGGCCCTGTACCATGCCTTCTTCCTAGTACCTGAGCCACTCACCATGTCGAATAAGCCTATCAAAAGAAAGAGTTCGAACCTTATAATCTAAGAAAACAATAGAAACGAAGAAAATAGCATGATGTCAATCAAAAGAAACTAACTTGTGGATCCCTTAGACCAATGCAAGAAAAGGGGAGAAAATCTACAAAGGAGCTTCAGGTTGGAGAGAGTTTAAGAGAATGAATGAAAAGAGGAGAAACCAGGCGTATAAGCAGTCTGCTTGCCTAACGCGGAATGTCGTACGACACTCGTTGAGTGCCGCACGGCAGTCACGGACATTTCAAATAGAACATTTCAAATTTAGGAAATCAATTCTTGATTAGGGTTATGTGCTAGGAAGTTTTGTATGCCCAGAAGGGATTACTTGAGATGATGACGATACTTGCTTGATGAAAGATGAATAATCTTTTAATCACCTTTTAGCAATTTCTCCACGTGTTACATGACATTTGGAGGACATGCCGAATCTTGATTATAAGATTATACTTCCTACATCATGTTTAGTTAAGCATCATTGACCTTGTATGCATCCAAATTCATGGAAAGTACGGTGATAATCCTGTCATATGATCCTCCTACCCAAAAGAAAATTTTTTGAGAACAAGTGGATTTTTGTAATTTTCATCCCAAAGTTTTCAATCGCTTTTTTTCGAAAATCTTTGGAGTTCACTTTTGATTCAAGCTCCAAACTAATCTTTGGGAATTGTTTTTGGAAGAAATGCTTTTCAAATGAATTTCAAAACAAAATTTTAATCATCGTCATTGAGAAACATTTTTCACTTGAGAGTTGTTTTGAAGAATCTCATCATTTAAAGAAACGCTTTTCAAAGTGAATTTCAAAAATATTTCGCCCGACCTTTGAAGGGGTAGTAAGGATCACAATGATAGGTGAATTTGGCGCATTTGACATGAATGAGGATTCTATGTGCTTATGTGCTTATGTGTTAGGACTAGAATTTTCCTTTCTTTTGCATATAGAGTAGGCACACACACACACACATGCATTTGCATCCGCATGACTTACAAAATAAAGGTTTTGCTAAAATAAAGAAAAAAAGGGTTTTTCTAAAAAAGAAATTTCCAAAATTTATTGTAGGAGCAAAAATAGCAAACCAAGGGTGGTTTAGAGGTCCTACGGCAAGGTTAGTGAGAAGAGGATACGTCGACATGGCTGAAGAGAGAAACAATGAAGAGATGACCGGACTGAGGGTACTAGTTGAGCAGCAGGCAGAACAGATGCGAAGACAGGCTGAAAACATGAATCGAATGATGGGAATGATAGAGGAGCTGAACCGCCGACCGCCACATGTGGTTCCACCTGTCATGGACCCGCCTATGGGAGGAGGAGACGGGGATTGGTTCGACGATCAAGAGGCACATTGGAATGATGCACTGAGAGCCAACAGAGACAGGGAAAAAGATGAGAAGGAGAAGCTGCTGACCGAGAAGATAGAAAAATTAGAGAGGGTAATGCGCAAAGCTCAAGGGGTGGATACCTATCTGTTGGAATTGGAAGGGTTGTACGACGGAGTCCATGAGACGCTGCCGGCCGGTTTTAAAATGCCCGTCTTTGATAAATTTGATGGCACAGGCAACCCCCGCAGTCATGTCCGAATGTGCATAGGAGCTTTTCAGCCTAGTGGGCTGAGCACTACCATGATGGCTGTCCTGTTTCAACAAACCCTAACGGGAGCTGCCCTGTCGTGGTACCTTACTCTCGAACCAAGCAAAACCAGAGTATGGGAAGAGATGATTAAGGCCTTTGTGGCACAGTACGAATACAATCAGGACCTGGATGTTACTGTCCGGGATTTGGAAACAACCAGGCAGGGGAACAAAGAATCATTCGCTGAGTACTTAAGCCGTTGGAGAGGGAAAGCTGCGAAAATGGTACAAAGGCCGTCCGAGAAGGACCAAATCCGAATGTTGATGAAAAATCTACAGCCAGTTTATCAGGAAAAGATGAGATTCCAGTCAATCAATACCTTTGCTGAGGTATTCGACGTAGGGACGAGAATCGAAGATGCAATCCAAGAAGGAACAATCAAGAAGGAAGAACCACAGAACCGATATCGAAGGCCTAGTTATGGGTCGAATGGAGGGCATTCGGGGGGTCACTCTGGCCCCACCGATGTCAATGCGCTTAGCGAGCCGGAGAAGAAATTCGATATCACCAGAAGTCATCCAAGGGGAGGGGAAGACAAGCCAATGAGGAAGTTTTCAGATTTGGGAGTATCATTATCAACCGCCCTCGACAGGCTGTTAGCAAAAGGGCATCTCCGCCAGCTGGAACCTCGACCCTCGCCGAGTCCACTCCCGCCGTACTTCAAAGGAGATCTCTACTGCAAATATCACCAACAAAAGGGCCACTCGACCGATCGGTGCATGAGGTTAAGGCATGACATACAGGACCTCATTGACAACAAAGTGATATCCGAGCCACCTGTCAAGGCTCCCAATGTCACCAAGAATCCACTGCCAAACCATCGTGCCGTACCGCCGCCGCGGGGTCTTTACTTCTTGGGAGTAGAAGAAGTGACATTCGATCCGTCCAAGCTAATCACCAAGGTCGGGGAACCAAGGAAGTTCTATCAGTTACCAGAAAATCCGGAAATCTGTACGACTGGAAGCCAGCCAGGGATATGGGAGAATGAAGCAACGGGGCAGTCAGATTGGTGGGTCCAAGAAAGCAATGATCGGAACATAGGCCTGGTAGGGGAAGATGATCTATGGTACCAAAGCGACGAAGAGGTAGAAGAGGGCCCAAAGACCGTTTCAGAAACCGACGATATTTGGGCAAAAGAAGAAATTGACCACTTGACTCGGTCTGGTAGGCACTTCAAGCCACATGAATTAGAG
The DNA here is from genome assembly GCA_033977485.1 of Hydrangea macrophylla. NCBI lineage: Eukaryota > Viridiplantae > Streptophyta > Magnoliopsida > Cornales > Hydrangeaceae > Hydrangea > Hydrangea macrophylla. The sequence continues at coordinate 83,609,136 of CM066985.1, read as the reverse complement.
GAAGATCACCCGGGGAGGGAGCTGGAGAAAGGGAAAGGAAAGATGAACGAGGAAGAAGAAGAGGATAGAGTCCTCAAGCAGATGAAGAAGACTCAGGCTAACATTACTGTTTGGGGATTGCTGATTGCCTCCAAACGTCATAGGCAGGCGGTCCTAGACGCCCTTAATCAGTCTGACGTGTCTATCGACACCACCCCGGAAGACCTTGTAGGGCTGATCAATAAAATTCCGACTTTGGCTATTGCTTTCTCATCAAATGACTTACCACCGGGAGGGCCCATGCTCAATAAGCCTTTGTACATCACTGTTGAATGTTTGGGGAACACCGTACCCGCTTGTCTCATTGACAACGGGTCTGCTCTTAATGTGTGTCCTTTCCGCACAGCCAAACGAATGGGCTTGGATGAATCTTCTTTTGTGCCGTCTCAACAAAAGGTCCGGGCATATGATAACACCCAAAGGACAGTCATGGGCATCATCTTTCTTAACCTTGCTATCGGATCAATGGACAAGGAAGCTGAGTTCCAAATCATCGATATCCCCGCTTCTTTCAATCTGCTGCTGGGAAGACCTTGGTTGGACAGTTTGGGCGCTATCCCATCGACAATTCATCAAAAAGTTAAGTATGTCTGGGAAAACAAAGTCTGTGATATCCTCGGAGACAGTTGGGTTCGATCATCTGAAGCATCGTCGAGTGCACCGGTCCTAGAGCTACAGCTACAAGAAGAAGAAGCAAAAATGGGAGGATTCGAGTTCATCGGCGCGTTAGAAGAAGGAAAGTCGGGAGAGTCCCTACCGCCCCATTTTGATCAATATGCTAGTCCAGTCGTCGCCGGAATCATGAAGAAGATGGGTTTCTTTCCAGGATTGGGGTTGGGGAAGAACCTTCAAGGCCTGCCGGAGGCCCCAAGAATCCCTACTCAAACTCACACTCACGGTCTCGGGTATCAACCAACAAAGAAGGAGCTGAGAACCAAGAAGAGGGCCGTCAACGCACCGATGGATCCTTACTTGAAGACCCTCAACGGGTATTTTGTGAAGGAAGGAGAAGATTTCCCCTTCTGTGGTTTCCCAGAACCATGGATGGATCAAAAAGACAAATGCATGAAGCCGGGGTTCGAGATCTTCTTCTCCCATGAATTTTCTGGGTACAAAGACCCATTTTTGCAAGTACCTGAAAAATCTGTTGCTGCCAAGGACTGGGTTGGTATGCTGGACGGTTCTGCCATGAAAGATCTGTTAGGCGAAGGAAACGCAGAAGTCACGAAGGAGGATCCTGGGAAGACCAAAGGTGAATACGTCGAGGGCATAGTGGAGGAAGCCGCCGAAAGTGAAGAAGGTGAGGAAGGAAAGGCTGAGGAAGAAGAGATGGAGAAGATGACCAAGACAGGAGGTCCGGAAGAATACTTTATTACTGGCCTGGGAGGAGAGCACAAGAAGGAGTGGGTTCTTGAGTCTAGTGATAGGTTCCCCCCACACCCAGAGTCTGTAATGGCCCAAATGAGGCGTCTTTCAATTTCCATGTCTGTTGTAATCACTCCAAAGAAAATCAATAAAAGTATGACTGATTCTGCCTACTCGAACGCGCTTAATGAATGTGATGAATGTGATGATCATGAAATACCTATTGAACTGCAAAAACTGATTGAAAAAGAAAAAGAATCTGCATGTAAAATCATTGAGGACACCCTAACAATTAATCTTGGAAATGAGAATAATCCTCAAAATGTCTTCATCGGCTCTACACTTAGCAATAAAGAAAGTACAGAACTAATCAGTCTATTAAATGAATTCAAAGATGTTTTTGCATGGTCTTACAATGATATGCCAGGTATCGATCCAAAAATAGTCCAACACCACATCCCCCTCTTTCCTAATTCCAAACCCGTAAAACAAAAATTGAGGCGAATGAGGCCAGAATGGGCACTCAAAGTAAAAGAGGAAGTTGAAAAGCAATTAAGAGCTGGATTCTTGATGGTCACCGAGTATCCCGAGTGGATTGCCAACATTGTGCCTGTCCCAAAGAAGGATGGTCGTGTTAGGGTTTGCGTGGATTTTCGGGATTTGAACAAAGCAAGCCCTAAAGACGACTTCCCATTACCCCACATCGACGTGCTGGTTGATAACACCGCGGGACATGAACTTCTATCTTTCATGGATGGGTTCTCCGGGTATAATCAAATCCTCATGGCTCCCGAGGATAGAGAGAAAACCACGTTCATCACTCCGTGGGGAACATATTGCTATAGGGTCATGCCATTCGGACTCAAGAACGCGGGCGTAACCTATCAAAGGGCTGCCACCACTTTACTGCACGACATGATCCACAAAGAGGTAGAGGTGTATGTGGATGATATGATTGTGAAATCCAAAAAGAGGGGAGGGCACCTTGAGGCTTTGAGAAAATTCTTTGAGAGATTGAGGGAGTTCAAAATGAGGCTAAACCCGCAAAAGTGCACATTCGGAGTCACCACCGGGAAGTTATTAGGTTTCCTTATTACTCAGAGGGGAATAGAGGTGGATCCTACCAAGATAAAAGCAATAACCGAAATGCAGCCACCAAAAAACGAGAAAGAACTGAGGGGATTCTTGGGGAGAATACAGTTCATCAGTCGTTTCATTTCAAAGCTCACCATGACCTGCGACCCGCTGTTCAAGCTACTCAGAAAGGGAGAGAGATTCAATTGGGACACCCCATGTCAACGAGCCTTCGACAAAATCAAAACCTATCTCCAGAATCCACCTGTCTTGTCACCACCTTCACCCGGGAGACCTCTGTTACTTTATCTCTCTGTATCCGAAGATTCGATGGGATGTATGCTGGCCCAAGAAGGAGAAGAGGGGCACGTGGAGAAGGCCATTTACTACTTAAGCAAGAGAATGGTAGGATATGAGTTAAAGTATTCGCCCTTGGAGAAGGCCTGTTGGGCTTTGGTTTGGTGTACCCGTCGCCTCCGCCACTATATGTTAGCCTTCCCCGTGATCCTAATTTCCCGGATGGACCCGTTAAAATACCTGTTCGAAAAACCCGTCTTGACCAGTAGGATTTCCCGTTGGACCATGATGCTGGCTGAGTTCGATATCAGATATGTCACCTCCAAGTCTGTAAAAGGAAGGGCCGTCGCCGAATTTCTAGCCGACCTCGCTGTAGAATCTGAGGATAAGGGAGACTTCAAGTTCCCAGATGAAGGAATAATGGAAGTGAAGGAAGAGTTGTGGAAAATGTACTTTGATGGAGCAGCCAACCAGTTAGGTTACGGGGTCGGAATCATTCTCATGGCACCAGACGGGGTCCCTACCCCATTGGCTGTCAAACTTAAATACGACTCAACCAACAATACCGCAGAGTACGAAGCCTGCATAATTGGAATGGAAGCGGCCTTGGCTTTGAAAGTCGGACGGATTGATGTCTTCGGAGATTCCAACTTGATCATATCCCAGGTCCGAGGAGATTGGAGGGTAAAAAATGAGAAGTTGAGACCTTACCATGACTATCTAGAAAGTCTGAAAGCGCAATTCCAAAAGATTTCCTTCTACTACCTCCCTCGTGAAGAAAACCAACTAGCCGATTCTCTGGCTACCTTAGCCTCGATGATCCAAATCCCTTCCAAAATTGTCATGATTCCGCTGTCCATAGAAGTAAGGAATCAACCGTCATTTGAAATGATCGCTGAAATGATCGCAGCCATAGAGAGAGAAGATGAAATGCCTTGGTATGTGGACGTATGGAAGTTCATTAAAGAAGGAGAATACCCCGAAGGAGCCTCAGAAAAGGACAAGAAGGCGATACGACGATTCGCCGCTCAATTCGTGATCTACGCAGATAAACTATGGAAGAAGTCCTACACCGGGTATAATTTGGAGTGTTTATATGGGAGGGAAGCTAAGAGAATGATGGAGGAAATACATGAGGGAGTATGCGGGCCCCACATGAACGGGCACATGCTGGCGAAGAAGATCATCCGACAAGGGTACTATTGGACGACCTTGGACAAAGACTGTTGTGAATATGTTAGAAGGTGTCACAAGTGTCAGATCCATGCAAATTTGATGCACACCCCACCGTCGCAGCTCTATAGCATGACCACCCCTTGGCCATTTTCTGTATGGGGGATTGATATCATTGGTGAGATAGTCCCAAAGGCTTCCAATGGGCACCGGTATATAATCGTGGCGATCGATTATTTCACAAAATGGGTAGAAGCAGCCTCGTATGCGACCTTGAAAGCCAAAGATGTGGTGAGTTTTATTGAGAAGAACATAATCTGCAGATATGGAGTCCCGAACGAGTTTATCTCCGATCATGGTAGCCATTTCCAGGGGGAAGTTATCCCGCTCTTAGAGAAATATAAAATCACTCGCCATCAGTCATCCCCGTATAGGCCCCAGACGAATGGAGCAGTAGAGGCAGCGAATAAGAATGTTAAAGCAATCTTGGGGAAGACGACAAATACATATAAGGATTGGCATGAGAAGCTGCCATTTGCCTTATGGGGGTACCGGACGTCAGTAAGGACTTCAACGGGCGCTACGCCATACTCGTTGGTCTACGGGATGGAAGCAGTCCTTCCAGTCGAGGTGGAAATACCCTCTCTCAGAGTCTTGACAGAATGTGAAGTGACGGAGTCAGAATGGATACAAGGAAGATATGAGGAATTGATGCTGCTTGATGAAAAGAGGTTGACCGCAATAAACCATACTCGGGGATACCAGAAGAGGATAGCTCGTGCTTTCAACAAAAAGGTCCGCCCAAGGAAGCTTGCTGAGGGTGACCTGGTCCTCAAAGAACTAAAAGTGCCCGTTTATGACCCCAGAGGAAAATTCAAACCCAACTGGGTCGGACCATACATCATTAAGACCCTCCTTTCGGGAGGAGCGGCTTATCTCATGGACCTGGACGGGGTTGAATTTAAACAGCCAATTAACCTCGATCGCCTCAAGAAATACTTTGCTTGAAACCATTTCTTTCAAAGCTTCCTACCTTGATGAACTACGCTTGACCTGATTCCCGCTAGGGGATACGTAGGCAACCAACTTGGTTCGGTCATTTCGAAAAAAAAAAAAAAAAGTGCTAAACTAGGGGCAAACTGGCGTTTGCCCGGAATCGCTTCGAAGCCCTAACACCAGGAGCAAACTTCGTTTGCTAGCCAAAGAACCCAGAAATAAAACCATCCTTCAGGTCACCTGGCTGTCAGAATAAGTACTATAAAGAAACAAATAAGAATTCATGAAAAAAGAATGAGTAAAAGACAAAGTAGGGAGCCAGATAAAGACATTAAAAGGAGAATTCTTCATAAAAGATTAATCGAAAGGTTGAGCGCTTTGATTAAGCATGCTAGAAATTTCCCTAAAAAATAACAACATCAGTCAATCACATTCGAAAAGCGTAAAAGAGTAGGCAGGGTCCGTCAGAAAGTTTTGTGAAAGGGACAACTTTTCTCTGTTTCCGTCTGTTTTATTATGCACGTGTCTCATCAAGTCTGTCTCACAACCAAGGCCTGGATCTCCAGAAGATACTGGGCAGTGGGCACAATCGAAGCAGGAACCCTCGAGCACGGAGCAGCCATCCTACTCGACCAAGCCTCTATGAAAGCCTTCACAATGGGAGGACGCAGAGTAGAACCCCTGGTGAAATCAGCAGCCACAGATTCAGTAGTATCTTGCAAAAGTCCGAACTGACGGACAACTCGGTCAGGAATGTAGAAAGTCGTAGCATTTAAACCCGGCAGCCAGATGCCAGGACGCCCAGGGAGGCGTACAGCAACAGAACGATGAGTCCACTGAGGGCAGATCCAGCAAATGTCACCAGAAGAGAGGCCTTGGAGCCAACCGAGCCATGCATCGGCAGATTGGAATAAGCAATGGATTTCCATGCGGTCGTAAGAAAACGGCCCACGAAGATGCGAGGGGTGAATGAAGAGATCAAGGCGTTCCATGAGCCAAACTTGCAGAACAAAAGGTGCCCCGGCAGATAACATAACCCCGGTAGCATGAGCATGGCCCAGCCCGATCAGAGTTTCACCAAGGACTAGCATAACAGCACTCTTCATCTCTCGCAAACCGCAGGCGATGGATATGAGAATGTCAGAAGATGACTGGAAGAGAAAGTAAGAGAGCATAGCAACCGACAAGGCACTACGCCGGATGATCTGATGCTCACCATCATAAGGGTCCCCTATAGGAGCATAAACGGAAGAAAGGCGTTCGAAGTCGATCTGCCCATCATGAACAAAAGAACTTGCCGCATTTCGAGATATGTGGAGAAGAGTGGCTAAGTCGCGGACATACCCAGCCTGAATCTGAGGAACCGCCAGTTCAGCAAAAGGATCAGTGTGGAGAATAGCGCTAAATTCCTCAAACAAAGGACAAATCTCCTGAAAGCCGAAACGAAAGACGTTGAGAGCAGGGTCCCAACACTGAATAGCAGCTCGCAGTAAGCCCTCGTTCAAGTTCATGTGCCGGAAAGAGAAGAGATCATTCAATCTGAAGCATTCAAAATTGAGCCTTTCAATACCTGAGAGAGTATCCATCCATGGGAAGAGAGTTTGGGAGCTAATGGGGGTCATTTGAAAGGAGGGTGGAAAGAGAGAGAGATGTTTTGCGGAATGTTAGAAGAGGAGGGGTATAAGTAGGGAAAAAGAGCTGCCCACTAGATCGCGGCACTCGATAAAGTGCAGCGGCACTCCATGAAGTGCCGCGCGGCAGTTCGTGAGTGCCGCACGGCATTCACTGACTACCGTTGCGGCATTCGTTGAGTGCCGCGGAGGCTTAACCGAGTGCCGTTCTGAGTTTCTTATTGGCCAGAATCTGTTTGTAACACAATCAGCCCACCTGCAAACAGAAAATTAATTGAGAAGCAATAAAACGTGCGCATCATGCAGCACGTGTAAATACATACATTCATTCATTCATTTCATTCATTTGTATATATCAAATAAGTAAAAGAAGCAGAAGCATTCAAAGATAGAAATAAAATCGGGACCAAGCCATGGTCCCACATACGGCAAAATTTGGACCAAGCTATGGTCACACATACGGTGAATAAAGCAGAAAGCATAATAAAAGGAAGCAGCCATCAAAATAAAGCATATTTGTATATTTATACAGTCATCCACCCAAATATGTACAATAAAAAAAATCCTCTCAAAAGAAAGCAAAATATAAGCAGGATCAACTCCGACCCCGACCCCGGCCGCGAGTCTGGCGAGTCGTGCGTCTGAGAGGCTCCTCCTCTGACTCAGTCCCGCTGCCTCCTCCACTCTCTCCACGCCCGCTGCCTCGGCCCCTGCCGCCACTAGTGCCCTCGCCAACGCCTCCGCCACGCCCAGCACCGCTACCTCCGGGGGCATCGCTGAAAGAGATGCCAAACTGCTGAAGCCGATGCTGGAGCTGCCCCACCTGCTGAGATAAGACTCTGTTCTCCTCCATCTGGAAGAGAAGGGATGAGTCCATGAAAATCATTGAAAAGGAATTCGGGATGCTAAGAATATGGAAAGGGTAGAGATCATACCAGGGCCCTCGACTGAACCGCGGCGGTCGCTCGAGCTCCCTCGGCCTGAAAACAAGAAACAGAAATAAAGATCAGTAAAAAAGAGATACAATTCCAGTCAAAGATAGGGGTGAGAATGAATTTCTTACCATCCACTCGCGCCCAAGAACCCACTGTCGCACGCTGTGGGCATACGCCAGGCCCTCCTCCGCGTAAGCACGAGGAACGGCATCATAATGTATAGGAATGGTAGGGACGCCCTGGGAGAGTCGGGGGATCGTTGTCACATGGGGCTCGCCAAATGAGACGGTAGACATAGTCCAGTCCCACTCAGGTAGGCCAGGGGGGCGGGGCGCAGCAGGGACATGCTGCCAACAAAAGTAATAAAACATGGGTTAAGAGTAAAAGGAAGAACTCACAAAAATAATAAAGGAATCATTTACTCACCCGAGTCACTTCCATCAGCGGGAAGTCCGGCATCAGCTTGGCGGCACGGAAGGCCGCATAACCGTCAGGGTCGTCCAAGAAGCCGTGGATACCGAAGCCGGCTAGAGCAGCCGAGTAGTCGCCGCCCTGAAGAATGTCTGTAGCTCTCATAGACTCGGGAGGAGGGAACGGCACAAAGAATCTGGGAGCCGCTATAGACTGCCTGGTCACCCTCTCTCCCAAGTACCACGCCATGCCCTCTGACCTACCATCGAGTAGCAGTCTCATCGGGTCATACCCGGCCGACGCCTGAATCCCCGCGCTAGCCTCGGGTAGCGCCCTGAGCCACGGCTGCCACTGTACATGCTCCTCCCGTAGGTTCGTCAGGAAGTTCCTGAACGAAACAAAGTCGTGGGCCCCGGTCTTCCGCCCGACCCTGTCCTTCGCCCACTTCAGCCCCTGGGGCATGACGAGGGCGTCCGCGGCACGTGTCTCAGGAGACATCATGCGGAGATACTCATGGGACCAAATCTGTAATAAAAAGAGAGAAAGAAAGGAGAAATTAGTATCGCAATGCAAATAAATTTCTGAGAGTAAATAAGCGATGGAATGTGAAAAATAAATAAAATATATATGTACCTCCCACGCTCTCCAATACCCGCCGGTAGCTGTCGACTTGCCCCGGGAGATGACGCTCATGTGACTGTACAGGATAGCTAAACCTGTACCAGCCCAATCAAACTCGGTGACCCGATCCAGATGCTCCAGCGACGCCACCAGGGGAGCAGAAATCCGGTCGCCCTTGGTGCTCAACAAAGAGCACCCCAGCACGTACATCAAAAAGCCGCGGGCCATCTGCTCGTCCGAAAAGCCGGGTTTTCCCCGGAAGGTATCCATGAACCACCGAGCTGTAACCAGGGTCTCCTCCGGGACCACTCCTAGCAGCGGCTCCATCTGATCCCACTCCTGGTCCGTGAGATGCCGCAGGGGCTCTCCCCCGAATGGAATCCCCGTAATCATCGAGAAGTCCAGCGGGGTCAACGTCATCTCGCCGAAAGAGAAGTGGAAGGTACTCGTAGTATCCCACCATCGCTCAGCCAGTGCGTGTATCTGCTGAAGGTCGTTGGAGCTCTTCGTCAAAAGCTTGACGAAGTCTCCAAACCCTGCGGCATCCACCAAAGCCCTCACAGTCGGGCTCAGCTCTGTATACCACTCATGGCCGTGGGCGAGGCTGCCGTGCCCCTTCAGCACCTTTGGCTGCAGCTGCAAGGAAAGAATAAAAAGTTTGTTGTTAGGGGATAGATAAAGAAGAGAGCAACAACAGCGAATAAATAATTAATAAATGAAAAGTCCAGAAGTGTTCATAAAGGATTTCACGATTGTTTGAAATGAATAAAAGAAAAAAACATTCAATGTTATAGCAGGGTTTCGAAAAGAAAAAGAAAAAAAGTAGTTTGTCCGCATTTTTGAAATGCACGCATAATATAAGGTTCCGAATCCAAAATTAGTACGAGGAAGTACGTGGTCGCAAGCATTCAGGAGTCATTTTCAAATAATAGAAGGGCGTTTGGAACGCTCAAGAAAGTTCATAAACACAGGGGAATGTTTAAAAAGCATCGCATTCATGAATCCTAAGAAAAATGAAAAGAAAAATTCACGAGCATTAAGATTCTTTATTCACAAGAAGTGTTTGAAAATTCGATTAACACAAACGACTTTCAAAAGTCCTTGAGAAAATTGAAAAAAAAAAAAATAATAATAATAATAAGGGATAGGCGAAACATTCGGAAAATTCAAGCATAGTTTTTTTAAGTTCATGAGAAATAAAAAATAATATGAAATTTCTTTAAAAGAAAAGAGGGGCATGGAATAAAGCGTTCGAGACGCTCGAGGGCGCCACAAGAATGACATTCGCATTTGAAACAGGGCATCTAAACAATTGTGCAATTGTATGTTGCATCCATATGGAGAAAGAAATACAAGAAAGAAATGAATGAAAATAGAAAGGGAAGCGTTTACCTCGCGCTTGAACGCGCAGACCGACAGATGCTCGTCAGGATCCCTCAGTAAAAGCGTGGCGTCTGGGTGATGCGTGGCAGTATACCTAGCCCTCTTCTTGCGCCCTGAACCACTCGCCATAATCTGTCGGAGGAAAAGAGAGAATCCACGCGTAGATTAGTAAAAAAAATTTGAAAAAACAGTGAAATAAACAAGTTTAATCAAGCTCTGATCTAGCAAAACTAACCTGTGAATGTCGTGGATCGATATAGAGGCAAAGAAAGAATAAGAAAAAAATTTCTCCAGAGAGATCTCGAGATGAAGAGAATGAGGGAATGAGAGAAAGGGAGGAGAACCCCGGCGGTTTAAAGCCACTGCCCCTCAACGCGGCACTCATTTTTCCGTGCGCGGCAGTCAGTCAACTGCCGCGCGGCACTCGCCGAGTGCCGCAACGGCACTCCGTGAGTGCCGCGCGGCAGTCACGGACTGCCGCAGAAAGCCGCGTGTGCCGCGATTATGGCGGTTCAAAGATATTTACATTCCCCCCAAAAATTCAAATCAAGTCCCAAAAATTGAATTTGAGGCCCCAAAAATTGCCCCCATTGCGCTTTTGGCCCTCAGGGTCGTTTCATAGGTACACTTTGACTACAAATTTTGAAATTCAAAAATATTCGAGCCCACGGGCCCCCCATTTTTTTGAAAATTGGAGATATTTGAGCTCGTGGGCTCTCGATTTATGAAAATTGAAAATTTCTGAGCCTGTGGGCCCAGATTTATATTCCCGATTTTCGCAACGGACTTGCGATTACCCCTGCGTTTGGAGAATATAACGGATTTATATTCCCGGTTTTCGCAACGGACTTGCGATTACCCCTGCGTTTGGAGAATATAACGGATTTATATTCCCGGTTTTCGCAACGGACTTGCGATTACCCCTCGTTTGGAGAATATAACGGATTTATATTCCCGGTTTTCGCAACGGACTTGCGATTACCCCTCGTTTGGAGAATATAACGGATTTATATTCCCGGTTTTCGCAACGGACTTGCGATTACCCCTGCGTTTGGAGAATATAACGGATTTATATTCCCAGTTCTCGCAACGGATTTGCGTTAACCCTCGTTTTGAGAATATAACAGATTTATATTCCCGGTTCTCGCAACGGATTTGCGTTAACCCTCGTTTTTGGGAATATAACGGATTTATATTCCCGGTTCTCGCAACGGATTTGCGTTAACCCTCGTTTTTGAGAATATAACGGATTTATATTCCCGGTTTTCGCAACGGATTTGCGTTAACCCTCTTTTTTGAGAATATAACGGATTTATATTCCCGGTTCTCGCAACGGATTTGCGTTAACCCTCGTTTTTGAGAATATAACGGATTTATATTCCCGGTTTTCGCAACGGATTTGCGTTAACCCTCCTTTTTGAGAATATAACGGATTTATATTCCCGGTTCTCGCAACGAATTTGCGTTAACCCTCGTTTTGAGAATATAACGGATTTATATTCCCGGTTCTCGCAACGGATTTGCGTTAACCCTCGTTTTGAGAATATAACGGATTTATATTCCCGGTTCTCGCAACGGATTTGCGTTAACCCTCCTTTTTGAGAATATAACGGATTTATATTCCCGGTTTTCGCAACGGATTTGCGTTGACCTTCGTGATCAAATCAAAAGCGCTCTCATGACTCCTGTGACAGATTCTCGCATAGATAATCTTCCCTGGCTAACACGCCACGAAATGCGCGTCATACATAGGGAAAATATGATAAGCATAACATTTACATAACCAGGTTAATTCAGAAAGCACCAGATTGTTTGAGCACGTGCATCACGATAAGATAAGTGCATTCATCCGTATGACTATTTGCGCTTGTGTATGTTTGACCCTTGACCCGAACTACGTCTTGGTCTGATTCCTGAACGGATACGTAGGCAGCTCATCATCGAGCACGACCAGCGTGAACCATTGCCCCGCGCATGTTCTCTTTTTGCAACGCATTTTGTTTTTACCTAAATTCGACGGTCTGGTCAAAGGCTTGTCTTCACACAGGCTTCGACATTCACTTGTGGTACGCGTTGCTCCACAAGCTCTGCCGAAGATGGGCAAACTGTAGACACCCCAATTTTGACCTAACGTCGAATTTAGGAGAGTGTCACCTCCGTGTCCGATGATGACAAGGACCGAAAAATTGAAGTATTCCAAGCTCTTCAGAAAATCTCCAAAACGCGATAAAATTTCACAGAAAGAGGAAAAATACCAGGTATTCAGGAGAATTCAGGGAAAAGACATGATTTTTGGAAAGGATCTTCAAAAATAATTTGTTTCAAAAGGAGAAAAGACCTAAAAAGGGGAATCTCACCAAGAAACGGCACACGGCAGATTCCGCGGCACTCTATGAGTGCCGCGCGGCAGTCAGAAAGTGCCGCCGCGGCATTCTCCGAGTGCCGCCACAGGTTTCTGACTGCCGCGCTGGGCAGCAGTCTGTGTAATTTCAGAAAGTACACATTGTACCACCAAATGAGATAATTACACCTGTTTTTTTGCTCCGAAATTCACCAAAAATACCTGGTGTTTTTGCCTATAAAAGAGAAGGGATCTTGTTTGTAAAGGGGACCAAAAAAAAAGAAAAAGGGATTTTGGGGGGGAAAAACCTATACAAAAAAAACACTTCCATTACACCCACATTTGAAAGAAAAGAGAGAGTTTTTGGGAGAGCTTGAAGGAGAACTTGGATAATCTTCAAAAGAAAACTTTGAGGATAATTTGGAGGTGATCCTCTAAACCTAGATTATTAGCTTACTCTTTCTTCCCTTGAAATCTTTAAATCTTAGAATATTTCATCATCTTTCTTTGTTTTAAACTTAGTAGTCTTTTTTACTTCTTTCTTTTTTTTGTCCATCTTCTTCTCTTAAAGGTCTTGGAAATTTTTAATATCTCTATTGATCTCTTGAGCATGATCCTTTGAATCTCATGTAAGCTCATGCTCTACATGGAAGTCAAAACTTGATCATCACTTTATTTCACATAGATAGGACCCAAGTCCATATTCATGACTTGGATCCTTTAAACTTGGTGTCTCATGGAATCATTTCCATATTCCTTTGAAAACTACCAAGTATTAGTTGCACTTTCATCTCCAATGACCATTAAATGGTAGGAGAATGTTAGTTTTGAGTCTAAATCCATCTCCATGGTTTAGATTTCCCTATCCTTTAGATTTCATGAAGTCAATCCATATTTTATTTGAAATCTATGAAGAACAAAGGTTTGTAGTCTCCCATGGCCATCAAATGGTAGGAGAAATGGTTTGGTTTAAACCCAACTTCATGGTTTAATAGTTGGGGTTACCAAATAAAAGTTGAACTAGCAAAATAAAAACAGTGAATCCACAAACTGTTTTTGATCAAAGATTTTTAGTTCGAAATCTAACCGTTGAAATCAAGTGAAACCAACGGGAAAGTGTCAATTACACATTGTTATACCACTGTAATTTTTGTTTTGAGGTGGTTTCATGTTTAGAATGGTTTGATCATGGTTCTTGTGAAGCAACAACAATCTGCCCAGAATTTCAGAATAGTTTCAGAACAGCAACACTCTTTTGAAATAATTAAATCAGAGTTCTAACAAAGTTTCTATGACCCAAAATAATTTTTTCCAAGTAGATTAATGTGTTAGGAAGTCACCCTAAAAAGAACAAAGCAATTCTGATTTTGTTACTATTTTTAATAAATCGTGCAAGAATTCTGGACAGGAGATTGTAAGATGCTGAGTGATGTCTAGTGTTTTCCATATTCCCGGAGATCTAACCGTTGAAACCTCGATTTTCTTTTTGATTTGGAAACTAGACTGACAGAGGCATTTTGTGTCCAAATTTCATCAACATCAAACCATAAGAGACGTGTTTTTTATTTCTTTTAAGTTCTGGTATGCTCTCTGCAATTTTTAGAGTTTCTATGACACATTTGACCTACTTTGTAAATAAGGGCCTAAATGACTTTCTTATGATCTAAGGTTTAAACCATGCTTTAATAATGATTAGTTGAGCTTGAATTCAAGTTTTAAAAGTATCTCATAGTTTATCCTTGTCCATGTACATATTCATCCATATGGTTTGACACTTATGATTAAGACTTATTTGCTTTGGATTTAATTACATTAGATAGATGTAAGCTAGAAATTTAGGATCGTTATTTCTAACATCGTGTTTTACATATCATGTGAACTAACCCTTTGTTTTGTAGCGCTATTAAGGTACGATTTCTCAATCCCTCTCTAGTTTATCAAATTCCTTAATTTTTATTTGATTTTCGACCTTATGCGCGACACCTTAGAGTTAAGGTTTGCCTTATGTGTATATATGGATTAGAGACTCTTTTCCTAGGTTTTATTTAATCGCATGTATTGCACGTTTATTATCGCTGCTGGACCCCGGGTAAGTTCACTTGTTCCCTATTGCATATCATATCGCATCGCTTGTTACCTGAATTATGTGGCTTTTGAATGATATTTTATCAATTGCAATTTTACACCTTTTGGACATGCTTTTGTGATGTATATGTATATATGTATTAGTTGAGGGCATGCTTAGATTAATAAATTCGATTAAAAGGATGTTGAGTAGAGGCCTATCGCAAGATAGGATGAGAGAGGGTGTTTTAGTCCGATGGGCTCCTTCCTCTCTCATTCCATAATCCCCGGACCTAGTTAATCTCTGGTTTCTAAAAGATCAGTTTGCTTTTAAAATGGTTTCTTAATTTTCCTTTTAAAAAATTAAGTGGCGACTCATTTTGTTTTAAGAAATTGATTTAAAAGAAAAGCTGTGGGTAAACCAACCTGCGATATCCACATCAATCAGAGCTTTTCAAGATATTTAGGCTGCAGGTTCTTGATGATCATCCAGACTTGCTCTTTCATAGTAGGCCTGCTCGTCATCTGAGCAGCCTTTGCCTTCCAACGAGTAACGAACCCTGCAAAGGATTCCTCACACTCTTGCCTAGTGGTTTCCAGATCTCAGTGAGTGCCGCACAGGCTTAACCGAGTGCCAAGTTTGATTAGAAATTTGGAGTGAAAGTGCTACGAAAGGAAAGGCATAAATAAAAGGGGTAGTAAGGATCTACCATGGCTCTCGCATAAGCCTCAGCCGACGCCAGTGCCCCGTCAGCCTGAATCAGAAAGTCAATAAAGGAGGGTTAGGAATTCAGAGAAAGGATGCAAAATCAAAAATTGAGCTTTAGAAAATTACCCTCCACTCTCAATTGTGGACCCACTCTCTCACGCTATGGGCATAGAGCAGGCCCTCTTCTGCGTAGTCTCCTAGGACATGGTCATACTGGAGCGGGATAGTGGGATACCGAGGAACCACAGTCATGCCCTGCTCACCGTAAGAGACTGTCCTGAGGCTCCAATCCTATGGTGGTAGAGCTGGAGCCCGAGGGGCAGTAGGAACGAGCTGTAAAGAAGAAAAGTGAACTCAGTGAGAAAATATATATGTGTAATAAGAACTAAAAGAAATAATGAAAAGCAGAAAGGAACTCACCCGAGTCACCTCCATCAAAGGGAAGTTCCCCATCAGCTTGGCAGTGTGAAAGGCTGCATATCCGTCAGGAGGCTCCAAGAAATCTTGAATAGTAAGCCCATTCAGGGCAACCGTGAGTGAATTGCCCTAAAGTGTCTAGTGGCCCTCATGGAATCGGGTGGAGGACGTGGCACGAAGAATCCGACAGCCATCAACGATTGTCTCGTCACCCTCTCTCCCAAATACCACTCCCGGGCATCCGGGCCATCTAGTAGTAATCTCAGCGGATCATATTCGGCCGATCTCCGAATCGCCGGAGTAACAATATGAAGCACATCTACCCAGGGCTGACATCGAACATACTGCTCTCTCAGATTCGTCAAGAAGTTCCTGAACGAGATAAAATCATGGGCCCCAGTCTTCTTCCCAACGCGCTCCTTCTGTCACTTCAGCCCCTGGGGTTTAATAAGGGCAACCGCTGGCTGTGTCCTGGGCTACATCATGTGTAAGTACTCATGGGACCAAATCTGCAAGAAATAAAAAGAAAGGAAAAGAACATGAGATTCAAGATTCTAAAATTAGGAAGTAATACAGAAACCAATTGAGTTTATTAAAAATAATAATAATAAAGGATAATGAAAGTTTGTATACCTCCTACACTCTCCAGAAGCCGCATGTGGAACACGGCTGATCCCGAGACATGTCTCCTATATGCTTATATAGGATAGCCAATCCCGTACCAGCCCAGTCGTACTCATATATGCGGTCCATGTGCTCCAGGGATGCTACCAATGCCACAGAGATCTGGTCGCCCCTATTGCTCAGTAGAGAGCACCCCAACATGTACATGATGAACCTGTGGGCAATTTGCTCATCTGTGAAACCCTCTCGACCCCTAAATGTGTCCATGAACTACTTAGCCGCGACCAAGGGCTCCTTGGGGACTACTCATAGCAGTGGCAGCACCTGGTCCCACTCGGTCACCGTGTCTAGGTACCGCAAGCACTCCCCCTGAAGGGAATCCTAATGATCATCGAGAAGTCAAACGAAGTCATAGTCCTCTCCGAACTCGAAGTGGAACAAATTGGTGGTGTCCCACCATCGCTCTGAGAGAACGTGTATCTCTCTCAAGTCGTTGGAGCTCTTCGTCAAGAGTTTGACGAAGTCCCCAAAGCCCGCTGCATCAATGAAGCCCCGTACGGTCTCATTCATAGACTCGTACCATGCAAAGTCGTGAGCCAAGCTGCCATGCCCCTTCAGGACGTCGACCTAGAACTGCAATAGTTACAAGATTCAGTATCAGCAAACAAATGGATAAAAGAAAGAAATAAAAAGGTAAATAATGATAATAAGGATGAGAATGAATAGTAGATAAATATAAGAGAGCGATTGTAGCACTCGAAAATTCACAGGCATGAACATTCGTATTCACAAGAGGATATATAAAGTTTAAAAAAATAATTGGAACGTTCAGAAGATTCTACAAGCATGGAATTTACATTCATGAAGGGGACGTGTAAAGTTTTTCCACGCATCTCAGGCATCATCTTCATACTCATGGGATTCAAGGACAAGAACAGAAAAGAACAAAGGAAAAGAAACAAATGAATAACAATGGATAAGTGTGGGGTACAATTAAAGCACTCGGAGTTTTGAAAAGCAGGAGACATGCATTCAAAAGGTACACTTAGGAGAAGCATAATGTCATAAGTAATATTCATTAGAATCTTGAACAAAAAATTAAAAGAGATGATTCAGAAGAGCACAACAATTGCATTCAGGAGAGGACACATAAAGTTTTGATAACATCACATTCGTGAGATTCATAAGAAAAGAGCTGGAAGAAAGAAAAAAAACATGAGGAGCACATACCTCTCGTCGAAAAGCTCGGGCAGACAAGTGCTTGTCAGGATACTGGAGTAAGAAAGTGGGGTCAGAGTGGGGGGTGGCCCTGTACCATGCCTTCTTCCTAGTACCTGAGCCACTCACCATGTCGAATAAGCCTATCAAAAGAAAGAGTTCGAACCTTATAATCTAAGAAAACAATAGAAACGAAGAAAATAGCATGATGTCAATCAAAAGAAACTAACTTGTGGATCCCTTAGACCAATGCAAGAAAAGGGGAGAAAATCTACAAAGGAGCTTCAGGTTGGAGAGAGTTTAAGAGAATGAATGAAAAGAGGAGAAACCAGGCGTATAAGCAGTCTGCTTGCCTAACGCGGAATGTCGTACGACACTCGTTGAGTGCCGCACGGCAGTCACGGACTGCCGCATTAGTTAGCATGTTCCACGTTTGAGTCGGTTAAGAGAATTTTTATTTTCCCCCCAAAATTCAAAATTGGGTCTCGAAATTTAAATTTGAACCCCAGAATTTGTCCGCCTTGCATGTTTTGGTCTCCGAAAGTGATTCCAAGACCAACTGACTCTTTATTTTAGAATCTGATTTGTTTTGGGTCAAATTGACTCCTATTTTTGGAAATTTTGAATTCTTTGAGGCCGTTTGACTCCCAATTTTGTGAAAAAAAAAGTTCTTTAAGTCTGTTTGACTCCCAGTTTTGTGAAAAGAAATTCTTTGAGTCTGTTTGACTCCCGATTTTATAAAACTTAATTTGTTGTGAGTCCAATGACTCCTATTTTTGGAAATTTTGGATTCTTTGGATTTGGAAATCCTTATTGACTCCTGAAATAAATTTGAGTCTGATTGACTCTTGGTTATGAAATTTTGAAAGGAATTTGAGACCAACTAACTTCTGAAATCAATTTGAGTCTGATTCGGCTCCTAATTTTGAAAATTGAAAAACATATCTAACGAGGCTGAAGGGCCGCAGATTTTTCAGAGAAAACATATCCGACATGGCTGAAGGGCCACAGATTTTTCAGAGCAAACATATCCGACGAGGCCGAAGGGCTGCGGATATTTTAGAGCAAAGATGTCTGATGAGGCCAAAGGGCCGCGAATTTTTCAGAGCAAACATATCTGACGAGGCAGAAGGGCCGCGAATTTTTCAGAGCAAACATATCCGACAAGGCCGAAGGGATGCGGATTTTTCAAGAGCAAACCCGCATTGACACTGGGGCCTAAGTCGCTAAACGCCGCCCAATCAATTGCGTTCATCCTTTCGGCCGAGATGACCACGTATCTTGACAAGAATTAACTCGATGATTATAGAAACTCTGAATTTTAAAGAATAACTCATCTTTAAGTTCAAGAAAACATAAGGCATGGATTGCATCTAAAAGACATCAGGATTGCACGATCTAGAATCACATCATTTATAGAGCATGAAGTTGCATTGACCACCCTCATTTGCATGGGCACGTGCATCACAACATGATAGGTACATTCATCCGTATGACTAATTGTGTTTGTGTGTTTGACCCTTGCCCGAGCTACGTCTTGTTCTGATTCGTGAATGGATATATAGGCAGTGCATCATTGAGCACGACCAGCATAAACCATTACCGCACCTATTTCTTTTGTAACACATTTTATTTTACCTAAATCCGACAATTTGGTCAAAGGCTTATCTTCAAATAGGCTTTGACATTCACTTGTGAAACGCGTTGTACTACAAGCTCTGCCGAAGAACGATTTTGACCAAACCTCGAATTAAGGGGAGTACTAACTCTAGATTCGATGATGATAATGTCCGACTAATCTAGGATTTCCAAAGATGATTCAAGCTCTTCGAAAGGCTCTACAATTCAAAACAAAAAGAAAGAAAGAAAAAAAATAGATAATAGAATAAAATGGCACTTGGCACATTTTGCGGCATTCATGGGTTGCCGGTGCGGAACTCTCTAATTACCGTACGACAGTCAGTAAATGCCGCAACAACGTTCACTGATAGTTGCAAAAATACATCAAATGCCATGAAATTCAGAATTCTAGAAAAGACGGCAGGCCGATGAGTTGTCCGCGGCATTCATTGAGTGTCGCATCGGCATTCAGTGAATGTCGCACCGGCAATCAGCAAGTGCCGTTCCGGCACTTATTGAGTGCCACTTCCATCTCCGTCAAGTGCCGCATTTTTGTGTATGCCAGCTTTGAAATAGTACATTTTGTACCTTCAAAAGGGCATCCAGGATTGGGGTTTTACTATAAAATTACCAAAATAACCCTCCAAAGTTTGCTTATATATAGGGGATGAATATCCCATTACTAAGGACTTGGAATTTTGAATCTTAGAACCTTATCTTGATTCTTTTTGTTTTAAACCTCTTAAAATTCTCTAAACACAATTAAGAGCAAGTTTTAGAGGAGTATAAGGAAGAAGTTGCACGAGTTAGAAGAAAAAGAGCTTGAACCACCTTTGAAAGACCTTCAAAAGCCTAAGAGTTGAGGATAGTTAGAGGTAACCTCTAGACTAGTTAATCTTAATTTAAGTTCAATCACATATTTGAATCTTTTAGGATCTTTTATACATTTCCAAAAACTCCTTTCCCACCTCATTTCTTCACACTCCACCAATATTGTGATTGAACTTGCATTTCATTGGTTTGGATCAAAGTAACCTAAGGCTTAGGGCTAAATAAATCATGAAATTAACTTAGATATTTGGTTTTCTTGTTCTTTTTGGTCATTATCATCTCTTAGGATTCATGGGACCCTCAATGTCTTACTTAAATCCTTAGACTTGAAATCCTTTAATCTTCTTACAAACTCAATGATTTGTAAGAGGATTAAGGTAGATGCTAGCATGTTTGGTCAATGAGTCTAAACCTATCTCCATGGTTTAGGTTCATTACTTTGAGATTTCATGGAGTTTCTTCATACTCCATTGAAATCTATAAGTATGAGTGTCTTTAGTCTCCAATGACCATCAAATGGGAGGAGAAATAGTTTGAGTTAAGCCAAACTTCGTGGCTTGATGAACGAATAAAGGTGAACTTGACAATGGTGTAGTGAGTTCATAAACCCCTTTTGATTAAAGATTTTTAGTTAAATAACGAACCATTGGAATTGAATGAAACCAATTGGAGAGTGTCATTAACACAAAGTTTTACCACTAATTTTTGTTTTGGTGAGATTTCATGCTTAAGATGGTTTGGTCATGATTTTTGTGAAGCAACCATAATCTGTCCAGAATTTTAGATTAGTAACACCTTTTTGAAATTAGTAAATCAGAGCCTTAATCAAGCATTCTTGACTCCAAATAATTTTTCTCATGTAGTTTAATGTGTTAACAAGATCTTCTAAAAAGATTAGGGTCACTCGGATTTATTTGCTATTTTTAGAAAATGATACAAAAACTCTGGATAGAGAGTTGTATATTTCTGAATGATGCCTAGTGTTTGTCTAATTCCCAAAGATTGAACTGTTGATCTTCGATTTTTCTTTTTGGGTTGGAAACTAGACTCATAGAGGCATCTTGTGGTCAAAATTCATTGACATGAAACTGAGGGAAGCATGCCTTTTCTATTTTTGAAGTTCTAGTATGCTCTCTGTAATTTCAGAATTTTGTGACAGATTTGGTAAACTTTACAAATAATGGTTCAAATGATTTTTCTATGACTTAGGGCTTAAACCATGTTGTGATAATGATTAGTAAAACTAAGATTCAGAGATTAAATGATCTAAATCAATGAATAATTCACAGCTTACTCTTGTTCATATTCGTGTATTCATATACATTTATTCACATAGATTGATTTTTGTAATTAGAATTCATTTCAAGTTAAGATTAAAATTGCATTTTAGTTGAACCTAATTGTGAGTTCCTTGTGACCGTATTGGGACTACATCATCTCTATATGGACATTATATTAGCTCCTAGTTGAGACTTGAATATCTATAGAAGTGATACATTTCCAACTAATCAAAAAGGAATTCATCATTATGTCAATTCTTTCATACTTGATAGATTTATGCTAGAAATTTAGAGATGTTACGTAGGATTTGATATTATCTAAAGCATGTGGACTAACTCGCAGTTTTGTAGCGCTATTGAGGTATGATTTCTCATCCCTTCTCTAGTTTAATTATTTCTTGATTTTATTGATTTTCGACTCCGTGTGCGACACCTTTAACTAGGTTTTTGCCTTATGTGAATATATGCGTTAGAGAACTTTTCTTAGGCTTTATTTATTTGTATGCATCACATGTTTCAATATTCGCAGCTGGATCCCAGGTAAGTTTTCTATTTCCTTTTTGCATATCATGTTGCCTGCTAAATGAATTACATGGTTTTGGATGCTATTTTATCAGTAGCAATTTTATACCATTTTCAACATGCTTTTGCAATGTATATTTATATCTATGTATTAGTTGAGAGCACATTTAGATTAATGATTCGATTAAAAGGATGTTGAGTATAGGCCTATAGCGAGATAGGATGAGAGGGGATGTTTTAGTCCACCGGACTCCTTCCTCTCTCATTCCATAATCCCCGGACCTAGAAATCTCTAGTTTCTAAAAGATCAGTTTGCTTTAAAATGATTTTTTAATTTTCCTTTTAAAAAATAAGTGGTGACTCGTGTTTTGTATTTTCAAATTGAAAAAGATTTAAAAAAAAAGGTATAGGTAAGAATAAAAATGCAATATCCACAAAATAAAAAATATCTTGGACTTACTATATATAGACACGAGTCTATGAAATTACGTTTACCTCCCCACAAGTTTTTAAAACTTCTAATTATTTCTCGAAACATCTTATGCGTCTAATTTATTGCTTCATGAGTGAGAACTATAAATTATAATAGTTTTCGTCTAAGTTTTGTTTGTCGCCATAATTATGTTCCGAAAACTAATTTCGTGAAATTTCTAGATAAGCTACCTTTTATGCAACATATCACATTGGTTATCACTAATTCATTCCAATTGATCTATAACAAGATCAAACTATCATAAAAGTACACAAAATATGTATATTCACTATTCACATATACTAGATAATTCAAATAATATTTAATCCACATAAATGCCATTTGAAATGTGTTAGTGCTTCATGAATTACCAACTCCCCGTGTCCTCAATTGACACTCCACGTTGACTCACAGTCAACCTCATTCCAATTATTAATCAACATTAATAATTCTCAGAAATTCATTTATGCAATTAAAAAGAGTTTATTTTCTGGGACGGCTGTGACACTGAAACCCTAACAGCTTGGGATGAAGGTATCCCAATCGAGTCACCTTCTAGCCACTACACTCTTTCTGGGTTGAAGAAATGGGTTGCTCATGTTATGCCCACAAATTTTGAAGGGGCTTCATATTCAAAACCCAAATATGATGATTACAAATTTTCTCCTTCATGGACAATGCTGGTTTCAAAGGGAGAGGGGTTAGGATATTACACTGAAATGAAGCTCGAAACCCCTATTACCACTCCTTCAGTAGTGTATCCTGACTTTGACTACTATGAAGTGGTGACACTATTCAAAGTAGAATAAACAATCCTTACTATCCATTTGCGAACAATCTCACTCTTGAACAAAATCTTCTAAATGCTTGGATTGTTTCTTCCACAAGCCCTCTTGGTCTTTGATTAAAATGGGAGAAGCACCTTTTCCCCCAAGGAAGACCTCTTGTACACACTTTTGTAGGGGCCACTCACGAATAATTCTCCGCTGAGCATTATTCCACCCAATTCCTGAACAAATGTGTCATGTTCACACAGGAATATGAAGAAAAGGTTCTTCTCTTTGACTACACCCAACTTGGCTTTCCCATTACCACGGTCAAAGCCTTTGATCCCATTAAAGAACCACTTCAAGACCTATTCGAGCACTTGACCAAATATGTCAATATGGTTCGGATTTTAATCATACTCACCCCATTCTTAATCCCAAGCCTATCCATCTCGTCTAAGCTATGAGACTCCTTGTTGCTCTTTCATACCTCCCATTCTCCATTCTACAAACACCGAGAGCACGTCTTAACTTCGAATGGGCATGCCATATCCTAAATAGGGAAACCTCATGTCCTTCCATACATGTGTAAGCTCAACTTCAATTCACTCTATACACCCTTCAAACTCATGTGGAATGGTACACCTATCATGACCATGGTTGGGCTCGTCTGGAAGGATTAGAAGACGTGTATGACCGAGCAAACACATTCAAAGAAAGGTATGTTTTTGGGAATGGAAAGGTTACTGATGATGAAGAACCACCTGTTTATACTCCGAAAGAAATCAAGGCTCGAATGAGAAACTTTTGAAGAAAAACCAAGAAACTTTATGCCACACTTTGAAGTGAAAACCATCAAGCTCTCGAGATACACAATTTGAGATTAACCCTCAAAACAAAGACAGATTATTTTCTCTATTATTGAGATCTTTTTCATAACCTTGTAACTTTTATGCTCATCAAATTAGTTTGTAAAAAATTAGGAAAAACCTTTGATGTTTGTAAATGTATAGGCATTGTAAATATTTGGTTATGAAATATATGCATCGTTGGATTAAAACCGATTCAGTTTCTTTAATTGTCACTAAAAGGCTCTTTTGTTAACCGTCATAATGGCTAGTATAAAATGAAAGGTCGTGATGGTTGATGTGGGCCCATCCATGACTATAAATGGCTTTCAAATTCCCAATTTCTTTTCAACTTCTTCATCTCAAACCTTAACTTTCCTGGTTTCCTATCTTCGTCTTCGTCCCGATACTCTATTTTCTAGAATTTACCCTCATATCAATCATGGCAAGTTCAAGCAGCTCAATTGAATCAATCAGTGAAAATTTTGAGAAAGTCATAGCAGAAGAACAAGCCTAGTATCAAACCCTAAGTAGTGGGTCATCCCTCATTGTTGAAACCCTATTTCCAAACCTATTGTCTGATTCAAGCTCTTTCATGACCATAGGTCCTGCCTTTTCTTCCCCTTCCCTCAAACTCTTTGTTTATTACCCTAGGTTTGGAGAACAAAGGTTAGGATACCAAAAACCTCTTCAAATTCCCACCAAAGATTTCAAATATCGTCATTGGCCCAAAGCTCTCGATGACTGTTGGGATAAATGGGTTAATAGGATTTTATCACATCTAAAGGACCTGACCTAGAAGAACTAGGAGTCCTTCAAGGAATCACCCTTAGCAAATTCAACATTCAATTCGATCCTTATTTGATCCTAAGCATTGTCAATTTCTGGAATCCCATTTACATTGTCACGCCCGACATAGCATAAATAAGGAAAGCGTTTAATTTCCTTTATGGACCCGTAGGTCAGGACAGTTTAAAGGATCGATTCCGTCCCAAACGTCAACAATAAAAACATAATAATCAGAGCAGAGCAATCAAGGCTTACAATATTTTTCTAACTTAATAATCATTACAGCACGGGGTCTCTAAAGGCACAAACCGCGTTAAATCAAAACAATAACTTAACATCTATTCTAGTCATCCTTATTACAAAATAGTTCATAAATTAAAGCATAGGATATTGATAACAGTTCTATCTTCCAAAGCAGTCGTTCTTAGTTTGCATAATCATAGGGCCCAACATAGTCATAACCTGAAAAGCCTGAACACGAATGTCCAGGGCGCATCGACGTCGTCAGCTTCAAGAAGCAGGTGAGTATTAAAAACATAACTTTGAATGTAACACATACTCTTTTACCATTTTCCAATTCCCATTTAATTCAACAAGTTTACATTAAAGTAAAGAGTTCATTTTCAGAAAACAACCACAATATCATTTGAAAGCTTTAATTTACATATATGTGACCATGTATGAAAAACAATGCAACATCTCATCTTACCGACTTTTTTTCTCTCGACAAACACAACAACCCACTATCTCACACCAGTATCCTTATAATACCCCGATAGCCACACTTTAGCACAGGGGTGCCAGGGAATGTCTAGTTTGCCTCACACTTTGGTCCAGGGTACCAGGGAATGTCTAATGCCTCATACTTTAATACCTAATCCGCCTCGCAAATACCAGAGGTAACCTCACGCAGTATCCAGACTCGGGTACCAGGGAGTGTCCGTAGGCCACACTTTAACACTACCATGGGTGCCAGTTTAACGCTACCATGGGCGTCAGGGAGTGTCCAGTTTTGCCACCATCGCATTACAAAGATACTATCACTGCAATCTCAACACGTCACACTTTGGTACACAATTACCAGGGAGTGTCCACAACACAATCTCAACCACACACTCTTTTCCACTCTGACTACCACACACCATGCATGTACAACTGACTCCACGTGAATGTCATGTAACTATCCACATAACATATGAAGTGCTAGGAATAATAACAATGTGTGCTTGAAAAGAATTGAATTCATAATCTTTCCTTGATGACCAATTATACCCAAAACGTAATCTGTTTAAACATTTTTCGCAAAACAGAGCCTTAAGGTTCATAATACATCACCCAAACAGTTCCTTAACATAAAATAAGCAAAATCTAGAAACTGTAAGAAGTCGCGCGTGCGGGCCGCTCGCTCGAGGAGTCGCTCGCACGGGCCGCTCGTGCGGCATGCCCAATTTTTTGTTTTATTTTAAAAACTTTTCTATCTGCCAGAATTCACACAGCTCGCGCGCGCGGGCCGCTCGCACGAGGGGTTGCTCGTGCGGGCCGCTCGCGCGACATGCCCAATTTTTGTTTTATTATAAAAACTTTTCTATCTGCCAGAATTCACACAACTCGCGCGCGCGGGCCGCTCGCACGAGGGGTTACTCGCGCGGGCCGCTCACGCTACCCTCGCTCGCGTGATCGCGCGCTCGAGTTCTGGCAGTGTCTTCGTCTTCTTTGCTGAACTTCCCCTGTTTTAGTTTTAAGGGGTCTTTTTGACCCATTTTCGAATCCTCAAGGAAACAGGGCATGTAATGTATGAAATTCTTTATTTCTCAGCAAGGATTAAGAATATGAAATCAATTTAACATGATTCAAACCATAGCTCTCAAACTTTGTGAAAAATTAAAAGTTGTCAAAACTTAATTTCCTAATATACTTTCTCATATGGACGAATTAGGCTCTAATATTTTGACAGTAGCTTCTAGGGACTATAATCTTCCTAAATCATCTCTAACAACTCGTTTTGGTTACGTTTTGAAAATGATGATTTTGAATTTCAAACTTCGATGGTTAAGATCAACAATGGTGATTAACAATTTCATACACCCAAGTAGTAACTAAGCATGAATTACATTTGAGAGTGAGTTTAAAATACTCACTTAGATTGAAGATTAATTGATTGTTGAGAAAGAATAATCAAATAAGAAATCCAAGCTTCAACTATTCAAGCTATGGAGAATTGAGCTTCTCTCTTTCTTAAAATTACGGCAAGATAACTCTCAAGCTCTCTCTTTTCTCTCTGAGATGTGTGTGCTGAATGTGAGAGTTATGGGTGTGGGTTGTATATAAAGAAACCAAACTCACACTACTTGGAGCCCAAGAACCGTGTCCAATACTCTACAATTGATTTTGTTTCCATTTTATTATATACCAAAATACATATGAACTGATATATACTTACGTATGTGTATATGATCAGTTTATAGGGGCCAAAATAGGTGTATAGGGGTCAACTTGTATGTGTTTGGGAATCTCAGCTTATGACCTAAACACAGCACATACTAACTAATCACAATCAAACAAGGCACATGCCAATAGCCTAGGAATTACTTATGTTGTTTGGGAAAAACAACTTATAGCACTAAGTTTATACACAAGTTAAAAGCATTCCCAAACAAGACTTAGGCAATCATTAGATGCCATAAATGGAAAAGTATGTGTCACTTAGTGATTGGTGGAGTATTCCATGTTGTGGGAGATCATCACAGCGCGGACAATTTTGAACACAAACTGGTATTTTCGCGTCGCGGTGGTCACCAAAAAAATACAAAAAATTCATTTGAACGTAAGAAATGGTTTTCTGGTTTTATAAAAACACAGTTTGAATTAAAAGAAAACATTTCCACCATTTTGAAATACAGACTTTGAAATCCAACACAGGTATGACTTAATTTTGTAAAATTACAGTTTGACCCCAACAAGAATTTTAAATATGAAATAAAGCAAGTATTAAAATTCTAAACATGAGAATTGCAAATTAAATAAAAACAGACATTACAAATTTGAGTTAACATCAGGAACATTAATTAAATATGAAATGCAAAATTTAAAATTAAATGCAGGTTGTTACATACAATCACTTCCAATTACAATCTAATCCCATAGGACCAACAGTCTTAGCATCTGCCATCTTCTTGGCTTCTTTTCCCATGGGGAAGATGTCTATCCTTTCATGGTTGAGTCTGGAATTGATTTTCCATCAAAACAGACCCAAAATCCTTAGGTTACAATCATTTCCTAGATACCCACATAAGGACAAAGGGTGTGGTGACAGCCACGAAACTAGACTTCGAGTCAGTGATTGTAAGATATCCTAGAAAACGTCCGGAAAAACATGCTACTGACACCGAACTCTATGGATGTGGGTACGTAGGAAGTGATATTGGACTACGTATTTTTTATTGCACCAGTATAGTTCATGGTTTTTTTATGAAGCAATCTTTTATTGTTGTTTTTAATTCTTTTTTTTTTTTTCATTTTTTGGTGTATCTTTATATTCAATCTATTTTTATTTTGACTGAGTTTGATGCCTTAGTTAATGTTATGTCAGTTAATTCCAAACAAATTACACTTAGAATATAATGGGAAATAATTCACTTATTAAGAAAAATAATACTCCCTCCGTCCCATAATAAGTGTCCACATTTCTTTTTTTGGATGTCCCACAATAAGTGTCCACTTTCTTAAATTGGCATATATCTTTTACTTACTTTCCAAAACTACCCTTATAATAAAGACAAAGAAGCATTTATTTGTGGTCCCAAAATAAGCAAAAAGTCAAACACCCATCACATCTAAGGGTAAAATTGGAAAGTGACTCTTTAATGAACCAAATAAATTAATATAATACAACTTTCTTAAACATTGTGCAAAAAGGAAGTGGACACTTATTATGGGACGGAGGGAGTAAGTAAATCAAGTTTTAATAAAAATATGGTAGATAATTAAATAATGTCGAGGAGAAGTTGTGATGAAAGTATGTAGTTTTTAAGTTATTTTGCATAGAAGAATGAGTAATGCTACACCCACACCAAATTTCACACCTAACAATTAATCATGGTCCTTGATTCCAGTGGGCCCCATGTGGGTCCTACATGGGCTATATATGGGACCCACAAGAATCAAGGATTAAGATGTGTTGGGTGGGTGTAGCATTTTTTTGTAAAAGATCCTACCTTAGTGATCACAGGCCCATTATCCCACCCAAGTGGGTGTGTGTTCAATTCCCCCTCCCCCTGTATATCAAAAAAAAAATCATTCGAAGAAAGAATAGTAATTTCAAGAATGGGTTCATTTTTGGAAAAGTGTAGCCACCTTTTTTGAAATAAAACAGGATTAAATTTATTTATTCTCTATAATTAGGTTCTTTTTCAGTTTGCCCCTTCAAAAGTTGATACTTACTGTAGACACCCCGATTTTGACCAAATGTCGAATTAAGGGGAGTGCTGCCATAAATCCGATGATGACAATGCCCAAACTAATCTAAGGTTTCCAGAAATGATTCAAGCTCTTCAAAAAGCTCTGTAATTTAGAAAAAAGAAAGAAGGGAAGGAAAAGAAAAAGAAAAGAGGGGATAAGAGAAAACGGCACAGGGCAGAACCTACGGCAGTTACGGGTTACCGGTGCGGCAGTCACTGATTGCCGGACTCGCAGTCAGTGAAGACCGCAACGACAGTCACTGAATGCCGTTAAAATGCACCAAATGCCGCGAAAATGGGAAATCCTGAAAAGACGGCAGTTCCTGGAGTTGCCCGTAGCATTCAGGGAATGCCAATGCGACAATCAGTGAATGTCGCTGCGGCATTCATTGAGTGCCGCATCGGCTATCACTGACTGCCGCTTCCATCTCCAGTAAGTGCCGCATTTTCTGGCATGCAGCTGTAATACAGCACGTTTTGTATTATCAAAAGGACATACAAAATCAGTGTTTTTGCCCCTAAAATGACTGAAATACCCTTTTAAATTTGCCTATATAAAGAGGGTGAATATCTCATTGCAAAGGAGATAAATTCTTGAATCTTCCAACCTTATCTTGAATCTTTATCACCTTCAACCTCTCATGTTTTCTAAACATACCTAAGAATCACCTTCATAAGAGTAAGAGAGGAAGTTGTGTGTGTGAATTAAGAGTTGAAGAGCTTGTTTTGCTTATGGAAACCCTTCAAAATCACCAAGTTGAGGACATTTGGAGGTAGACTTTATACTAATTAGCCTTTAAATATGTATTAACTTGGATAATACTTGAGTTTTAAGTCATTTTATTTAATTATATTCACCTCTTGAGATTCATGAGACCTCCAATGTCTCATTTGAATCTCTTGATATTGAAGTCCTTTGGCTCTCTTGTAAGTTCATGGTTTACAAGGGGATTAAAGTTGATGTTTAACATATTTAGTCAATAAGTCCAAGTCTATCATCATGATTTGGGTTTATTGTCTTTAGATTTGATGAAGTTTCTCAATACTTTATTGAAATCTACAAGCATAAGAGTCATTAGCTTTCCATGACCATCAAATGGTAGGAGAATTAGTTTAACTAAAGCCAAGTTTAAAGGCTTAATAGTTAAAATTAGTAAGTGAAAGATGAACTAGACAAAGGTGCAGTGAGTTCATCAACCACTTCTCATCAAAGATTTTTAGTTAAACATCGAACCGTTGGAATTGAATGAAACCAATGGGAAAGTGTCCATAACTCAAAGTTCTACCACTGTAATCTTTGTTTTAATAAGATTCCATGGTTAACGTGGTTTGGTCATGAGTTTTGTGAAACCACAACAATCTGTCCTGAGTTTTAGAACAGCAACACCCTTTTAAAATGAGTAAATCAGAGCCCTAATCAAGTATTGATGACCCCAAATAATTTTTTGTGAAGTTTAATGTGTTAACAAGACCCCCTAAAAAGATTAGAGTCTTTTATATTTTTTTTACAATTTTTAGAAAATCGTACAATATCTCTGGACAGAAGGTTGGAAATTTCTGAGTGATGTCTAGTGTTTACTCAATTCCCAGAGATCTAACCGTTGGAACTTTGATTTTCTTTTTGGGTTAGAAACTAGACTCATAGAGGCACCTTGTGTCAAAAAATAATCAAGATCAAACCATGGGAACCATGCCTTTTATTTTTTTGAAGTTTTGATATGCTCTCAGCAATTTTCATAATTTTGTCACAATTTTGACCAATCTTGTAAATAATGGTCCTAATGACTTTTCTATGATTTACGACTTAAACCATGCTCCAATAATGATTAGTTAGGCTTAAATTCAGAGGCTAAATGGTCCAAATCAAAGAATAATCCAATACCTTGTTCTTGTTTCCATGTAATCATGTATACTCATCCATATAGATTGATACTTATACTTAGAATTCTTAGTATGTCATTTCTCCTATTTGATAGAATTAAGCTAGAAATTTAGAGATGGCCATTTGACATTGTACATCCTTTCTAAAGTATATGGACTGACCCTTGTTTTGTAGCGCCGACGAGGTATGATTTCTTGACTCTTCTCTAGCTTAATTATTTCTTAATTTTATTGATTCTTCGACCCTATGTGCGACACCTTAGAATTAATATTTGCCTTATGTGTATATATGTGATTAGAGACCCTTTTATTAGGATTTATTCTTTCGTATGCATTACACATTTAAACATTTGCGACTGGGTCCCGGGTAAGTTTCCTAGTTCCCTAAACGCACATCATATTGTTTGCTAATCAAAATATGTGGTTTTGAGTGATCTTTTATCATTTGCAATCTTACACCCTTTGGACATGCTTTTGTAATGTATATTTATATATATGTATTAGTTGAGGGCATGCTTAGATTAACGAATTCGATTAAAAGGTTGTTGAGTAGAGGTCTATCGCGAGATAGGATGACAGGGGGTGTTTTAGTCCGCTGGGCTCCTTCCCCTCTCATTCCATAATCTTCGGACCTAGAAATCTCTAGTTTCCAAAAGATCAGTTTGCTTTAAAAATTGTTTCTTAATTTTTATTTTCAGAATTAAGAGGCGACTCATTTTTGAATTTGAATTTGAAATTTGAAAATGGTTTTAAATAAAAAGATGTGGGTAGGAAAATTGCGATATCCACAATCTGGTAACTCTGCTGGGGATCGAACCCAGATCTCGGGTTTCGCAGACCAGAATTTCTAATTTTGGGTTCACTCGAGGATTAGACTTGAAAGCATCCTTTTAATCAAATTAATTAATTTTTGTGTGTCCGCTGCATTTCACTTACATGTCTCGCCAGTCAATTGCACGGAACTATGACCTTGGAGACTCGGGGCAACCCAGTCGGTCAAATCATCAGGGACTGTGTGATCACCCTTGAACTCGTACCATGATTTGGTATATGAAGCATTCTATCGGATGTGTGTCAAGGGTCCCTTATTTGACCAAAATCTGGCCTTTGCATGATAGATTCTATAGAACCTTTCAAATCTTAGAAAATCAATCTTTTGATTAAGGTTATGTGCTAGGGAGTTTTTGTATGCCCGAAAGGGATTACTCGAGATGATGACGACGCTTGTTTGATAAAAGATGTGTAACCTCTTAATCACTTTTGAGCAATTCCTCTTCATGTCCCATGACATTTGGGAATCTGCTTAATTTTTATTATAAGATTACATCTCTTATATCATGTTTAGGTAAACATCATTGACCTTGTATGCATCCGAATTCATGAAAAATAAGGTGATAATCCGATCATGTGATCCTTCTACCCATGGAATTTTCAATCCATCTTTGTAAGCAAACGAGATATTTTGCCATCTTTACCCCCAAGGTTTTTTCAGAAAATCACACTTTCTAAATTAAAGCTCCAAGCTAATCTTTGTTTCTTCACATAATTATCTTCAAAATAAAATCTTGGGAATTGTTTTTGAAGAAAAGCATTTCAAAATGAATTTTGAAGCAAAATTACAATCCAACCACCTTTGTTAAGGAATGTTTGACATCCTCAAAAGAAATTCTCGAGAATTGTTTTCAAAATTCTGTATCTTTCCAAATGATTTCTAAAGGGGGTAATAAGGATCACAGAGAGAGGTAAAATTAGCGCATTTGACATGAATGAGGATTTTATATGCTTATGTGTCTATTTGCTAGGATTAGAATTTTTCCTTTTTTTTGCATATAGAGTAGGCACACATACACACACACACATGCATATGCATCCGTGTAACATATGAACCATTCATGAAAAGTTTCACCAAGTATCTTTCAAAATTGTGATAAAAAGAAATAATAAAGGGTTTTAAAAGTCATTAAAAAATTCTTTTGTAGGGCAAAAATAGCATCAAGTTCGGGCATGGTCTGGTTTAGAGGTCCCACATCAAGGCTAGAAAGAAGGGAAAGTGACGAAGAAATGGCAGACGAAAGGAATGATGGGGAAGTGGCAGAGTTAAGGACACTGGTAGAACAACAAGCAGAACAAATGAGGCGACAGGCTGAGAACATGAACCAAATGATGGTCATGATAGAAGCAATAGCACGCCCGCCATCGGTTGTAAATCCACTATTCAATAACCCGCCTGTCAGGGAAGAAAGCTAGTATGATAAACCAGAGATGACGAGAGTCGAGGTTCCTAGAGCAGAGAGGGAAAGGGTGGAAAGGGAAAAGACTGAAAAAGAGAGGATAATGATCGAGAAGATCGAGAAGCTAGAAAGGGTGATGCGTAAGGCTCAAGGGGTTGACACTAATCTGATAGAGCTAGAAGGGCTATACGGTGGGGTCCGTAAAATGCTGCCTGACGGTTTTAAAATGCCAGTCTTTGACAAATTTGATGGGACAAGGAATCCATGCAGTCATGTGAGAATGTGTATCGGAGCTTTCCAACCGAGTGGATTAAGCACTACCATGATGGCTGTTTTATTTCAGCAAACTTTAACTAGGGCTGCTCTGTCTTGGTATCTTACACTTGAACCAAGAAAAACCCAGATTTGGGAAGAGGTGATCCAAGCATTTGTGGCACAGTATGAGTACAACCAAGATTTGAATGTCATAGTCCGAGCTTTGGAGACCATTATGCAGGGAAACAAGGAGTCATTCGCTGAGTATTTGAGCAGATGGAGGGGAAAAGTAGCTAAGATAGTGCAGAGGCCGTCCGAGAAGGATTAGATTCGAATGTTGATGAAGAACCTTTAGCCCGTCTATCAAGAGAACATGAGATTCCAGTCGATCAACACCTTCGTTGAAGTCTTTGATGTGGGAACAAGGATAGAAGACGCAGTCCAAGAAGGGGTAATCAAGAAAGAAGAGCAGCCAAATCGGTATAGAAGGCTGAACTATGGATCAAGTGGAAGACATTCGGGGGGTCACTTTCGCCCCACCGATGTCAACGCGTTAAGTGGACCAGAGAGAAAGTTCGACATAATGCCAAGGAGAGGAGTGGACAAATAATCGAGGAAATTTTCAGAATTTGGGGTATTGCTGTCAACCACCCTTGATAGGCTAGTGGCAAAAGGGCATCTTCGCCCTTTGGAGCCTCGACCTCTGCCAAGTCCGCTTCCACCAACCTTCCGAGAGGATCTTTATTGCAAGTTTCATCAACAAAAGGGTCACTCTACGGATCGGTGCACAAGGTTGAGGCATGAAATTCAGGACCTCATTAATAATAAGGTAATATCTTAGCTGCCCGTCAAAGCTCCGAACGTTACTAGGAATCCACTGTCGAATCACCATGTCGTACCACCGCCACAAGGCCTTTACTTCTTGGGGATAGAAGGGACGACCTTCGATCCGTCTAGGCTGATCACTAAAGTCGGGACACCAAGGAAGTCTTATCGACTGCCAGAGGATTTGGCAATTTGTACTTTGGGGAATCAATCGGAAAACTGCGGAGAAGGAATGATAAAACAATTGGACTGGTGGGTTTAAGAAACTATCAACATTGATGTAGATGGGGTAGAAGATGATCTATGGTATGCAAGCAATGAAGAGATGGGAATAGAGAAGGAATATTTGAAAATTATTTCGGAGGTCGACAATCTGTGGGCAAAAGAGGAAGTCAGTCATCTAACCCAGTCAGGGAGACATTTCAAACCTCATGAGTTGGAAGAGGACCACCCAGGGAGAGAATTGGATAAAGGAAAAAGGAAACATGAATGAAGGAGAGGAAGAAGATAGGGTTTTAAAACAAATGAGGAAAACTCAAGCTAACATTACCATTTGGGGTTTGCTGATTGCTTTTAAACGTCACCGGCAGGCAGTTCTGGATGCTTTGAACCAATCTAATGTTTCCATCGACATGGCACCAGAAGACCTCGTGGGAATGATCAGCAGAATTCCAACTCTAGCAATTACTTTCTCATCCGGTGACCTACCTCCGGGAGGGCCTGTTCACAATAAATCGATGTACGTCACTGTTGAATGCTTGGGAAACATTGTGCCTGCTTGTCTTGTTGACAATGGGTCTGCTCTAAATGTGTGTCCATTTTGAACAGCTAAGTACATGGGCTTGGATGAATCAACGTTCATACCGTCTGAGCAGAAGGTGAGGGCGTATAACACACTCAGAGGACAGTTATGGGAATAATTCTCCTTCATCTCGCTGTCAGGCCTATGGAAAAGGAATCTGAATTTTAGGTCATTGATATCCCCGCTCCTTTAATTTTCTACTGAAGGCCATGGTTGGACAGTCTAGGTACCATACCATCTACAGTCCATCAGAAAGTCAAATGTGTTTGGAAAGGCAAGGTCTGTGACATTCTCGGGGATAGTTGGGTCCGTCCGTCTGAAGCTTCATCAAGCGTGCCGATTTTAGAGGTACAATTTCAGGAAAAAGAGACAAGTCTGGGAGGTTTCGAGTTTATTAACATGTTGGAAGAAGAGAAGCCGAGAGAATTCCTGTTGCTATATTTCGATCAGTACGCAAGTCCGTTGGTCACTGTGATTATGAAAAAATGGGTTTCTTCCAAGGCATGGGGATGGGTAAAAATCATCAAGGTCTACCAGAGTTTTCAAGGATCTCCACCCAGACTCACATTCATGGTCTGGGCTATCAACCATCCAAGAAAGAACTGAGAGAGAAGAAGAAGGCAATTGATGCACCATTGGACCCGTACCAGAAGACACTCAATGGATACTTTGTTAAGGAATGAGAGGATTTCCCCTTTTGTGGCTTCCCAGAACCATGGATGGATTAGAAAGATAATTGTTTAAAGCCAGGGTTTCAGATCTTCTTCTGCCATGAATTCTCTAAGTATCAACATCGATATCTACAGGTGCCCGTGAAGTCAACTACTGCTAAAGATTGGATCGGTGCGCTAGATGGCTTGGTCAAGAGGAATCTGTTAGGCAAGGAAAGCACAAAAACCAAGGAACAGGCCAAGAAGGGGTCATGGAAGAAAAGGCCAGAAAAGAACATGCTGAGGGTTTGGTACAGGAAGGATAACCGAAAAATGAAGAGATGGAAGAGACTACCAATAGAGGAGATCAGGAAGAATGCTTCATTTCTGATATGGGAGGAGAAAGCAAGAAGGAATGGGTTTTCGAGTCTAGTAATAGGTATCTCCCACACCCAGAGTCTGTAATGGCCCAAATGAGGCGTCTTTTAATTTCCATGTCTATTGTAATTGCTTCAAAGAAAATCAAAGAAAGTATAACTAATTCTGCCTACTCGAACGCGCTTAATGAATGTGATGATCATGAAATACCAAATGAATTGTAAAAATTAATTAAAAAAGAAAAAGAATCTGCATGTAAAATCATTGAGGATACTTAACGATTAATCTAGGAAATGAAGATAATCCTCAAAATATTTTTATTGGTTCTACACTTAGCAGAGAAGAAAGCAAAGAATTAATCAAACTATTAAATGAATTCAAAGATGTTTTTGCATGGTCTTATAGCGATATGCCAGGTATCGATCCAGAAATTGTCCAACACCATATCCCCCTCTTCCTTAACTCAAAACCTGTGAAACAGAAATTGAGGTGAATGAGACCTGAATGGGCACTCAAAGTTAAAGAGGAAGTTGAAAAATAGTTAAAAGCTGGATTCTTGATGGTCACCAAGTATCCAGAATGGATTGTCAACATCGTGCCAGTCCCGAAGAAGGATGGTTGTGTTAGGGTATGCGTTGATTTTTGCGATTTGAACAAAGCCAGCCCTAAGGACGACTTCCCTTTACCCCACATTGATGTATTAGTGAACAACACTGTAGGGCATGAACTCTTGTCTTTCATGGATGGGTTCTCAGGTTATAACCAGATTCTTATAGCACCCGAGGATCGGGAGAAAACCACTTTCATCACACCGTGGGGAACTTATTGCTATAAGGTGATGCCTTTCGGGCTCAAAAATGCGGGCGCAACTTACTAGCGGGCCGCCACCACACTGTTACATGATATGATCCATAAGGAGGTAGAAGTATATTTGGACGACATTATTATGAAATCCAAGCAGTGGGGAGGACACTTAGAGGCATTGAGGAAATTCTTTGGTAGGTTGAGGGAATTCAAAATGAGGCTAAACCCACAGATTGCACCTTCGGAGTCACCACTGGGAAGTTGTTAGAATTCCTTATCACCCAAAGAGGAATAGAGGTGGACCCGACCAAAATAAAGGCCATAGTCGAATGCAGCCTCCCAAGAATGAGAAGGAATTAAGGGGATTTCTAGGTAGAATACAGTTCATAAGCCATTTCATCTCAAAACTCACTCTAACTTGTGACCCTTTATTTAAGCTGCTTAGAAAAAGAGAGAAGTTCGAATGGGATACCCAATGCTAACTAGCCTTCGATAAGATCAAAACCTATCTCCAAAACCCACCTGTCTTATCACCACCCTTACCCGGAAAACCTTTACTACTATACCTTTTTGTGTCCGACGATTCAATGGGGTGTATGCTAGCCCAAGAAGGAGAAGAAGGGCACGTGGAAAAGGCCATTTATTACTTGAGCAAAAGAATGACCGGGTATGAATTAAAGTATTCGCCTTTAGAGAAAGCATGTTGGGCTTTAGTTTGGTGCACTCGTCGCCTTAGGCACTACATGTTAGCCTTCCCCGTAACCCTAATATCCCAAATGGACCCATATAAATACCTATTTGAAAAACCCGTGTTGACCAGTAGGATTTCTCGATTGACCATGATGCTAGCTAAATTTGATATCAAGTATGTCACTGCCAAATCCGTGAAAGGAAGAGTTGTCGCCGAATACCTGGTCGATCTTGCAATGAAATTCGAAGAGAAGGGCGAGTTCCGATTCTCGGATGAAGGAGTAATAGGAATAGAGGAAAACTTGTGGAAAATGTACATCGATGGTGCAGCTAACCAACTAGGCTATGGAGTTGGAATTATCCTTGTAACACTAGATAGGACCCAACCCCTTTAGCCGTCAAGCTTAAGTACAACTCAACTAACAACACAGTAGAGTATGAGGCATGCATAATTGGAATAGAAGCGGCACTGGCCTTAAAAGTTGAGAAGATCAATGTCTTCTGAGACTCTAATTTGATCATATCTCAAGTCCGAGGTGATTAGAGGGTGAAGCATGAGAAATTGAGACCCTAACACGATTATTTGGAGAGTTTGGAAGTACAGTTCAAGAAGATGTCATTCTATTACCTTCCCTAAGAAGAAAACCAATTGGCTAATTCCTTAGCAACCTTAGCCTCAATGATACAAATCCCTTCAGGAGTCACCATGATCCCTCTATCCATAGAAATAAGGAATCAACCTTCATTTGAGATGATCGCAGCCCTAGAAGATGAAGGAGAATTGTCTTGGTACAAGGATGTTTGGAAATTCATTAAAGAGGGAGAGTACCCCAAAGGAGCTTCAGGAAAAGATAGGAAGGCAATTCGAAGGTTCTCTGTCCAATTTGTGATTTATGCGGATAAGCTATGGAAAAAGTCATATACCAGGTATAATTTGGAATGTTTATACGGAAATGAGGCTAAGAGAATGACGGAGGAAATTCACGAGGGAGTTTGTGGACCCCACATGAACGGGCATGTGTTGGCTAAGAAAATAATTCACCAAGGGTATTACTAGACAACCCTAGACAAAGATTGTTGTGAATATGTCAGGAGATGCTATAAGTGCCAGATCCATGCAAACCTGATGCATACCCCGTCCTCCCATCTCTATAGCATGACTACGCCTTGGCCGCTTTCCATCTGGGGTATTGATATCATTGGTTAGATAGTCCTGAAGGCCTCCAATGGACACGGGTGCATAATTGTGGCCATTGATTATTCCATTAAGTGGGTGGAAGCTGCGTTATATGCAACTTTGAAGGCTAAGGATGTGGTGAGCTTCATAGAAAAGAACATAATTTGCAGATACGGGGTCACAAATGACCTCATTTTTTAACACAGCAATCATTTCCAAGGGGAAGTCATACCACTCTTAGAAAAGTACAAGATCACCCATCATCAGTCATCCTTGTACAGGCTACAAACGAATAGGGCAGTAGAAGCGGCAAATAAGAATGTTAAAGCAATCTTGGGGAAGACTATGGACACATATAGGGATTGGCACGAGAAATTACCATTTGCATTGTGGGGATACTAGACCTCCATAAGAACTTCCATAGGAGCTACACCGTATTCTTTGGTTTATGGGATGGAGGCTATCCTTCCAGTTGAAGTAGAAATACCATCTTTACGGTTATAGCAGAGTATGAAATAACCAAACTAGAGTGGATCCAGGGAAGGTATGAAGAGTTAATGTTGCTCAATGAGAAGAGGTTGGTTGTAATAAACCATACTCGGGGTATCAGAAGAGGATATCTCATGCTTTCAACAAAAAGGTTCGCCCAAGGAAGCTTGCTGAGGGTGACCGGTCCTCAAAGAGCTGAAAGTGCCTGTTTATGACCCTAGAGCAAAATTCAAACCCAACTGGGTCGGGCCATACATCATTAAGACCCTCCTCTATGGGGGAGCTGCCTATCTTATGGATCTAGACGGGATTGAATTTAATTAACCGATAAACCTCGATTGCCTCAAAAAATACTTTGCTTGAAACCCCTTCTTTTAAAACCTCCTACATCAATGAACTCTGTGGACCTAATACCCACTTGGGGATAAGTAGGCAGGCTCTCAAAAGCCTTTGGTCCTTGAAAAAACAAAAAAAAATCCCTATGCTAAACTAGGGGCAAACTTGCATTTGCCCAGAATCACATCAAAGCCCCAAAAGCAGGGGCAAACTTCGTTTGCTGAGCCGAGGAACCCAGATGATACCTTAAGCCCACCTCTAGAACCCCTGGCTGTCGAAATAAGTACTATAAAGAAACAAACAAGAATTTATGATATAGAATGATTAAAGATCTATGCAAGATTCAAGGCAAAGTAACAAAAAGCCAAGAAAACATTTTTTTAAGAAAGGAGGGTTGCCATAACCTAAGGATAGATCGAAAGAGTGAATACATTGATTGAACATGATAGAACATTTTCTAAACATAAGCATTCTTTGGAAAATCAAAAAATCACATTCGAAAGCACATGAAAGTAGACAGGACTTGTCTGATTTTGTTTATAAAATAAAATTTTGTCCTGTAGTTTTACTTTCGTCCATGTATGTCTACGAAGTCTATCTCTGGGTCAGAGTCTGGATCTGAAGAAGGTACTCAGCAGTAGGCACAACTGAAGCTGGGATTCTTCGGGTGGGAGCTGACACCCTATCATACCAAGCCTCGGTGAAAACCTTCACGATGGAAGAGCGCATGGTCAAACTCCTCGTGAGATCAGCGGTAATAACCTTAGTAGTATCCTGGGGAAGCCCGTACTGACGAACCACCCGGCCAGGAACATAGAAAGTGGTAGCATGCAAGTCGGGCAACCAGATACCAGATCGCCCGGGAAGTCGTACTGCAATGGAATGATAAACCCACTACGGACAGACCCAATAGATATCATCAATAGAAAGGCCTCAGATCCAACCAAGCCAAGCATTGGTAGAATGGAATAAGCAGTGAACCTCCATATGATCGTAAGGAAGTGGCCAACTAAGGTGTGAGGGGTGTATGAAGAGATTAAGGCATTCCATGAGCCAAATCTGTAAGACAAAAGGTGCCCCCGTATATAACATGGCCCTGGCGGTATGAGCACAATCCAAGCCAATAAAGGTCTCACCAAGGATCAACATGACGACACTTTGAGAATTTCAGAAGATGATTAGAAGAGGAAGTAAGAGAGCATGGCCATCGATAAAGCACTATACCAAATAACTTGGTACCCACCGTCATAGGGATCCCCCATTGGAGAGTAGACGGAGGAAAGGCGCTCAAAGTTCAGTTGCCAGTCTTGAACAAAAGAACCTGCTGCATTTCAAGATATGTGAAGGGGAGCGGCAAGGTCCCGGACATACCCGGCCTACACTAGAGGAACTATCGGATCCGCAGAGGGATCAGTGTGTAGAATGGTGCTAAACTCCTCAAACAAGGACTAGATCTTCTGGGAGCCAAAGCGAAAGACATGGAGAGAGGGATCCCAATACCGAATAGCAGCTTGAAGCAAACCTGCATTTAGAATCATCCATCAGAAAGAGAAGAGGTCATTTAGTCTGAAACACTCAAAGTTAAGCCTGTTAATGCTGGAGAGAGTATCCATCCATGGGAAGAGGATTTGGGAGCTAATGGGGGCCATTTGAGAAAAAGATGAAAGGGAAAAGAGTGTTTTACAGAGTTGTGAAGAAATGAGGATATAAATAGGAGTAGATCTGCCCAGAACACAGGGCGGCACTCGGTAAAGTGAAGCGATACTCGAGGAAGTGCCGCGTGGCAGTCCGTAAATGCCGTGCAGCATTAACTGACTGATGTTGCGGCACTCACTGAGTGCCGCAGAGGGCTAAGCGAGTGCTGCATAGAGCCTTATGTTGGCCAGGGTTTGTTTGTAATGTTTTCAGCCCACCTGCAAACAAAAAATTGAATAAAAATAATAAAACGTATGCATCATGCATCACGTACAATAAGACCTAACTATGGTCACAATCATTTATTCATTCATTCGCATGAATAAGCAATAAAAGCAAAATAATGATTGCAAGCACTCACCAATCACAGAAAAATAAAAAGAAAAGAAAGGACCAAGCCATGGTCACATATACGATGAAGCAATAACGAGAAGAATAGAAAGAATAAAAAGCAACCATGATAAAATGTGTAGACACCTATCCTACCACGGCTAACCAAAAGCAATCAGCAAAAGTAAATGTGTGTGCATGATACAGCCATCCAAATAAAAGTGTATAAACATTCATCCAGGCGTATATTAGAAAGCCGAAAGAAAGATGTGTAAAGGTCATCCCCGACCCCGGCCTCGAGTCTGGTGAGTGACACATCTGAGAGGCTCCTCCTCTGACTCGGTGTCGCTCCCACCATGCCCACCTCCATCCCTGCCACTGCTGCTGCCTCCACCTCTGCCTCCACTGCTACCACCACCTTTAATGCTACCTTGCTCGGTACCTCCATGGACTTCGCTAGGATCTATCCCAAACTGCTAGAGCAGCTGCTCAAGCTCCCCCACTCGTAATGACAGTGCTCAGACCTTGCCATCCTGAATAAAAGAAAGAATGAATAGTCTAGTCTAATTTTTGCTAAAAATGAAAATAAAGGCAGTAATAGTTAACCCTGACCCTCGCATGAGCCTCAGCAGCTATCCGTGCCCCTTTGGCCTGAATTAATAAATGAAATAAGGGTTAGGACATCGAAGTTAGAAAGGCAAAAGTCAAGTTTCAGAGTTTATCCTCCACTCTCGACCATGGATCCACTCTGGCACACTATGAGCGTAGAGCAGACCCTCCTCCGCATAGTCCCGCGGGACATGGTCGTACTGCAGTAGAATAATAGGAGCACCCGCATGATACCAAGGGACCACAGTCATGCCCTATTCTCCAAAAGAAACTGTCCTGACACTCCAATCCCAAGGAGGTAGGGTTGGGGCCCGAGTCGCAGCAGGAACGGGTTACAAAAGAAAAAGAGGTAAAATCATTGAGAAAGCATATGTGTATGATAAGAACTAAAAGAAAGACTGAAGAGTCAAAAGGAAACTCACCCGAGTCACTTCCATCAAAGGGAAGTTCTTCATCAGCTTAGCAGCACGAAAAGCTATGTATCCCTCGAGAGGCTCCACGAAGTCCTGAACAGAGAGCCCGTCTATGGCAACCGTGAGTGCAGGACCCTGGAGGATCTAGGCAGCTCTCATCGAATCGGGCGAAGGACGTCGCACAAAATACCCAGGAGCCATCAGCGACTGCCTAGTCACTTTCTCTCCCAGATATCACTCCCAACCCTCTGGGCCCTCCAATAAAATCCTCTGTCAGTCGTACCTACCCGACTACCGAATCCTTGGAGAGGCAACGGGAAGCAAGGCAACCCAGGGCTGCCACCTGATATGCGGCTCTTTTAAATTCGTCAGGAAGTTCTTGAAGAAAACAAAGTCATGA
Organism: Hydrangea macrophylla; assembly: GCA_033977485.1. Taxonomy (NCBI): domain Eukaryota; kingdom Viridiplantae; phylum Streptophyta; class Magnoliopsida; order Cornales; family Hydrangeaceae; genus Hydrangea; species Hydrangea macrophylla. The sequence continues at coordinate 83,566,287 of CM066985.1, read as the reverse complement.
GCCCCGATCTTCTGCCCCACCCTCTCTTTCTGCCACTTTAGCCCCTGAGGTATGATAAGGGCGTCCGCTCGTCGCGTCTTAGGCAACATCATCTGTAGATACTCGTGGGACCAAATCTGCAAGAAAAGGAAAAGGAAAAGAGATCGTGAGTTTCAAGATGCATGAATAAAGGAGTTGAAATAAAGATCTAAAGTTCAAAAGTGAGAATTAATAATAAAATAGAGTTGTACCTCCCACGCCCTCCAAAACCCACCAGTGGAGGTTGGGCGATCTCGGGAAATATCTCCCATATGCCTATATAGAATGGCTAGCCCCGTGCTGGCCCAATCATACTGATAGATCTGATCCATGCACTCCAAGGACCCCACCAAGGCCACGATATCCTGTCGCCCCTGTTGCTCAGCAGGGAGCATCCGAGCATATACATAATAAAGCTCTGAGCCATCCGCTCATCCGTGAAGCCCTCCTAGTCTCTGAAGGTATCCAGAAACCACTTGGCCGTAACCAAGGGCTCCTCTGGAACAACTCGCAGCAGCGGTAGCAGTCGATCCCACTCCGTAGAGGTATCCAGGTACCGTAGGCACTTCCCCCCAAGGGGATCCCAGTGATCATGCTAAAGTCGAGCGGGGTCATCGTCATATCCCCGAACTCAAAGTGGAATGTATTGGTGGTGTCCCACCACCGCTCGGAGAGGGCGTGAATCTGTCTAAGATCATTGGAATTCTTCGTCAAGAGCTTGACAAAGTTTCCGAAGCCAGCTGCGTCAATGTACCCCTGTACAGTCTCACTCAAAGAATCGTACCACGCCCAGCCGTGGGCCAAGCTTCCATGCCCCTTCAGTACATCTGGCTGGAGCTACAAAAGTTACAAGTTTTAAATGTTAGTAAGTGAATGAATAGAAGAAAGAAATGAAAATATAAAATATAAAAAGAAAAAAAATATATACATGTATAAAATAAGTAAATAAAATAATGAATAATGGATAAATAAAGAGCAATTAGGTCACTCAGAAAAATCTCACAAGCACAGTATTCGTATTCACGTAAAATCCAGTCGTCATGCACCGCATTTCCAAGAATTATGAAGATACACATATGTATAGATGAATGAAAAAGTGGTGAACAGGAAGAATGGGACATAAATGAATAAAAGAAAAGTTAGGACGCTCAGAGACATTCGTGTTCATCACTTACAATCATGCTACAATATAGTTATTCATGAAGTTTGTAAACGATAGTGAAAATAAGAAAAGAAAAGAAAAGAAAATAACAATGAATAAAGCGTGAGCAGAGCAATCAAAGCATTTGGGGACACGGAAAGTAGGGCACATGCATTCGAAAGCACGTTTCAAGTAAAGTATGTCATTATGTGTGGTGATCCATTGAAACCTCAAACAGGAAGCCGAAAAGAATAAAAATAAGGAGGAGCATATACCTCTCGACAAAATGCTCGGGCGGACAGATGCTTGTCTGGATCTCAAAGCAGGAATGTAGCGTCAGGATGAGGGGTGGCCCGATACTTGGCCTTCTTTTGGCTACCTTAGCCGCTGGCCATAATTTGTCAAAGAAAAATGGATTCGTATGTTAAACCTTTGAAAAAAATCAAGAAAAACAACAAAATAAAGAAGGTAATAAGCTTTCGATCATGAAGAACTAACCTAATGGTCGTGATCAATCAAAGCAAGGAGAAGGAAAGATTTCTCCAAAGAAAATCTGAGTGAGCGAGGGAACGAAGAGTGACTGAAATGAACTGAACTCGGGCATATAAGCAGTCTACCTACTTAATGTGGCACTTGGTTTTTTGTGTGCGACAGTTGATGAAGTGCCACGCGGCACTCTCTGAATGCCGCAGCGGCATTCAGCTAGTGTCGCATGGCAGTCACGAACTGTCGCCAAAATCATCATGTGTTGCGTCTGAGGCTATTAACAAACCTTTCATTTTTCCCCCAAAATTTAAATTGGGTCCCGAAAAATTAGATTTTAACCCCTGGAATTTACTTCTTTTGCTTCCAACCCCTGAAAAATTCTTTGAGTCCAATTTGACTCCCCATTTTGTGAATAGAAATTCTTTAAATGAATAGAAAATCCTTTGAGTCCAATTGACTCCTGATTTTAGAATTTAAACTGCCTTGAGACAATTTGACCCCTGTTCTCGGGAGTTCTAACCTCTTTAAGCATAATTTTGAAAATTTGAAAGAATTTGGATCTGATTGACCCCTAATTTCGAAAAAAAAATTGGAAAGAACTTGAGTCTGGTTGACTTTTTATTTTGAAAAGTTGGAAAGATTTGACTCCAAATACTGAAAAATTTGAGTTGTGTCTGATTGACTCTCGATTTTAAGAATTTGAGATTGAATTAAATCTGAATATGATCAACTCCTAGATTTTTGGAGTTTTGAAGTGAATCAAACCAAATTGGAGAATGTAACAAATTTGCGATCTCGGTTCTCGTAACAGATTTGTGTCGACCTCGCTTTGAGAATATAACAGATTTGTATTCTCGATTCTCATAATGGATTTGCAATAATCACCTTTTTTAGAATGTAACGAATTTGCATTCTTGGTCCTCGCAATAAATTTACGTCGACATCGCTTTGAGAATATAACAGATTTGTATTCTCGATTCTCGTAATGAATTTGCAATAATCAACTTTTTTAGAATGTAACGGATTTGCATTCTCGGCCCTCGTAATAGATTTGCGTCGACATCGCTTTAAGAATATAACATATTTGTATTCTCAATTCTCGTAATGGATTTGCAATAATCACCTTTTTGAGAATGTAACGGATTTGTATTCTCGATCCTCGCAACAGATTTGCATCGACCTTGCTTTGAGAATATAACGGATTTATATTCTCGATTCTCATAACGGATTTGCGATAATCACCTTTTTGAGAATGTAATGGATTTGCATTCTCGGTCCTCGCAACGGATTTGCGTTGGCTTCGCTTTGAGAATATGACGGATTTATATTCTCGATTCTCGTAACAGATTTGCGATAATCACATTTTTAGGAATGTAACAGATTTACATTCTTGGTCCTCGCAACAGATTTACATCGACCTCGCTTTGAGAATATAACGAATTTATATTCTCGATTCTCATAATGGATTTGCGATAATCACCTTTTTGAGAATGTAATGGATTTGCATTCTTGGTCCTCGCAACAGATTTGCCTTGGCTTCGCTTTGAGAATATAACGGATTTACATTCTCGATTCTCATAACGGATTTTTTATAATCACCTTTTTGAGAATGTAACGGATTTGTATTCTCGGTCCTCGCAATGGATTTGCGTTGACCTCGCTTTGAGAATATAACGGATTTCTATTCTCGATTCTCGTAAAGGATTTACATTCTCGGTCCTTGCGATGGATTTGTGTCGGCCAAAATCTTCAACATATTCTTGGTCCTTGCAACGGATTTGCATCGACCCGGTGTTCAGTAATCTTCTTCGTTATTGCATCATGTAATATGCATCGCATAGAGAGAACATGAGATAGAGCAAACATATCCAACGGGGCCGAAGGGCTGCAGATTTTCAGGGCAGACTCGCATTGACATCGGGGTTAAGTCTCGAAGCACTGCCCAGTAAATTGCATTCGTCCTTTGGCCAGAACGACTGCGTACCTTAAAGAAAATTTACATGAGCATTGAGTAGCATAAGGCATGGACTATGTCTAAAAACATCAGGATTGCACGATCTCAAATCACATCATTTACAAAGCATGAAAACCATCATTGCATGAGCACGTGCGTCACGATAGGATAGGTACATTCAACCGTCTGACTACTTGTGTTTATGTGTGTTTGCCCCTGCCGAACTACGTCTTGGTCTGATTCCTGAATGGATACGTAGGCAGCTCATTATTGAGCACGACCAACCAGAACCTTGTTGCACGCCTGTTTTCTTTTGCAACGCATTTTATTTTTACCTAAATTCGTCAGTTTGGTCAAAGGTTTGTCTTTACACAAGCTTCGACGTTCACTTGTGATACGCATTGCTTCACAAGCTCCGTCGAATAGTGGCAAACTATAGACACCCTGATTTTGACCAAACGTCGAATTAAGGGGAGTGCAGCCTCTAAATTCGATGATGACAATGCCCGAACTAATCTAGGGTTTCCAAAAATGATTCAAGCTCTTCAAAAGGCTCTACAATTTAGACAAAAGAAAGAAGGGAAGGAAAAGAGAAAGAAAAGAGGGGATAAGAGAAAATGGCACAGGGCTAAACCTGCGGCAGTTAAGGGTTACCAGTGTGGCAGTCACTGATTGCCGGACTCGCAGTCAGTGAATACCGTAATGGCAGTCACTGAATGCCGTTAAAATGCATCAAATGCCATGAAAATGGGAAATACTGAATAGACAACAGTTCTTGGAGTTACCCGCGGCATTCAGGGAATGCCAGTGCGGCAATCAATAAATGCCGCTGCGGCATTCATTGAGTGCCGCACTGGCTGTCACTAACTGCCGCTTCTATCTCCAATAAGTGCCGCATTTTCTGGCAGACAGCTGCAATATAGTACGTTTTGTACCATCAAAAGGACATACGAAATTATTGTTTTTGCCCCTAAATGACTGAAATAGCCTTTTAAATTTGCCTATATAAAGAGGGTGAATATCCCATTGCAAAGGAGATGAATTCTTGAATCTTCCAACCTTATCTTAAATCTTTTCACCTTTAACCTCTCAATTTTTCCAAACATACCTAAGAATCACCTTCATAAGAGTAAGAGAGGAAGTTGTATGTGTGAATTAAGAGTTTAAGAATCACCTTCGGGATCGCAAGCGAAAGATAATGGGATTGTCTCAAGCTGGTTATATCGATAAGGTGCTAACTAAGTTTTCAATGGATAATTTGAAGAAAGGATTGTTACCTTTCAGGCATGGTTTAGCGTTCTCCAAGGACCAGTGTCCAAAGACACAGGAGGAGAGGAATCGCATGATAGGAGTTCCCTATGCTTCAGCAGTGAGAAGTCTTATGTATGCGATGTTATGCACTAGACCAGATATTTGCTTTGTCGTTGGCATGGTTAGCAGATATCAGTCGAATCCATGTCCAGAGCACTGGACAGCCGTCAAGCACATTCTTAAGTACTTGAGAAGGACTAAAGATTACATGCTTATGATGTACGGTGGTAGTGAGTTAATTCCAGTAGGATACACTGACTCGGACTTTATGTCAGATAAAGATTCGAGGAAGTCAACATCCGGTCATCTCTTTACCTTGGGAGGTGGTGCTGTCAGTTGGAGGAGCACTAAGCAGAAATGCATTGCAGACTCAACTACAGAAGCTGAGTATGTGGCTGCTTGTGAAGCCGCAAAGGAAGCTGTTTGGCTAAAGAAGTTCCTTATGGAGCTCGAGGTGGTACCAGCGTCGCTGTCACCTATTACGCTTTATTGTGATAATAGTAGGGCAGTGGCCCAGTCCAAGAAGCCAAGGAACCACGGAAAAGGGAAGCACGTAGAGCGGAAATATCATCTTATCCGAGATATTGTTCAACGTGGAGATGTGACTGTCACCAAGATTGCCACCGTTGACAATCTTGCTGATCCGTTTACAAAGGCTTTGCCACAAAAGGTCTTTGATCGTCATCTAGATAGTCTAGGTCTCAGATGTAATCCTGTATGGTTGTGAGTGCAAGTGGGAGTTTGTTGGGTTTGTGCCCTCAAACCATTACTTTATATAGGAGACATTGACATTTTAATATATGGATATCAGCTTTACATTTTATGATGTATGTTTCTTTCATGAGATGATTGTTTAATCCATAAGTATCATAGTAAGTATTTCGTGTGTGTATGAGATACATACAATGAGATACGAATTACTATTCGTTGATACTTAAAGCTTGTCACAGTGGATGATGAGACTGGATATCTCATCAGGTATACACTGTAGCATCATTAACTACCATTAGATGGAGTGATAAATCTCAATCACTAGAGTGTGACTCTTGGTTAGTATGCTAGTGCTTATAGTGCATTGACGGACCTGAGTTTCCTATTGACGCTCAAGGCTGTCAATCAGTCGATAGGAACTCATAACTTGTGTAAGGTACGTGTTCTCAATCTTGAGACGATTATGAACACAGACTGAGGATATGACTGCTTTGACTTACCAATCAGTGAGGTCTATAGAAGATCAACACCTGGGTATCTTGGGTATGTCATATTCATAGGGTTGTGAACATATATTGTCAAGACAGAATCTACCCTCTGTTTCAGAGTAAGCATTCCCTTGAGAATGTCACCAAGTCGATTACCGAGTACTGCAGTCTTGTTGATAAGAGTTATCAACATGTTTGGTAATCATGAGAGGTGAATGGGACTCAAGGATTATAAGAAGTAATCATGATTCAGGTTGACAGTAACTGTTTATCCGACTACCTGAATATGATTGCGAATGCTGATGGTAGAGGGACATTAGTACAACATACAAGTCTAGTTATCGCTTCGGATATGTTCTTTTGCGTTGGAGTTCAGTTATCGTTTTATAGTGGAGTAAACGTTAACTGATCAGTCGATTAATTTGCTGATCAAAGAGTTTGGTCATGGGAGTTAATCAACTGATCTGAGCCAACAATAAAGAGCCTAGGAGGTCCCACTCTTAGCTCCGCTAGGATGCTTGGAAAGGCAAATGAGGATGATGTCAAGACAGGTTCGATCGATCGAAGTTGTCTCGATCGATTGAAGTCTAGACAGGTTCGATCGATTGAAGATGGTTCGATCGATCGAATGTTCGATCGATCGAAACCACTTCGATCGCTCGAGAGCTAGGTCGGTTCTGGGAATCTATAAATAGGGCAGCTGCGTTCTGGAAAAGTTGTTCATCGTTTTTATTAACCAGACGCTGCTGAAACTGTTTTAGAGTACCAAACCTTCTCCTTCCTCTCTATTAGAGATCCCACCATCTCTAGTCTCTCCGGGAAGCATCCGCAGGAGACATAAGGGTGAAGACAACCTAGTGGAGGCTGCTGCATCACCAAGGAGAAGAAAATCAGAATTGGGTTCAAGACACTAAGGTATAACTCTTGTCCCCTCTTGTACGCATCTATGGAATTGACGAGTAGTAGATCCTGGGATACCAAAAGTTTTTTATAACTTGACCTATTTCCGCTGCGCGTTTAAAACTTAATTTAAACCGATTTTTCCAACAATTGGTATCCGAGCCACGCTCGTTTGGATCTATAGATGCGTTTTTGGAACACTATATTGATTTGCATGTTGATTTTAGAACTGTTTTCGAAACGGCATTGTCACAGATCTGTTTCTGCAGTGTTATCGCAGCAGAATACAAATCTGTGATTGCATGGGATGCAAGGCGGGTTCGATCGATCGAACATGTTTCGATCGATCGAACATCCTCTGTACTCGAGCGATCGAACAGTCTTCGATCGATCAAAACCTTCTGGTATTCGATCGAAATAAGTTAGATCGATCGAGACAGATTCTTTGTCAGGTTCTCTGTTTCACAGTTTTAAAGTGTTTTGAAATTAAAAACTTTAATTTTATAATATTCTGTAAAATTTTCAAATCATTCTGTGAAACAGAATGTTCAAGCGATTGAACAGTGTTCAATCGATCGAAGGTTCGAGCGATCGAACGGTCTTCGATCGATCGAACTGTGACAGAGAAGTAAGATGCCGTTTTAAGTTCTAATTCAGTATGTAAAGAGTTTATATACTGTGTGAATCAATTAAGTGTTTCAACAGTTACATATATTTGTTATGTATGTATGGATGCGTGTACGACTAATCCTTTTGCAGCTAGTTTAGTCACTATCTCCCATGGCACCAAGACTTTTAAATTTTGTATTTAAATTGTTTGAGATTGGTGCATGTTGTAATTTATTATTGGTTTGGTTTTAAGGCATATGTAAAGGGCGCTGCGACTTCAATCCTACGAAAAGGAAAGTCGCACCGGTTTCCCTAGCCTTTTTATTTTTGTTGTTGTAATTTCTGTTTTCTAGATAAATTGTAAGCTTCGAAAGAAGCATAGGACCAATGTAATAGAATTAGAAATTCCATGAAGATGGAGCAAGGAGCCGTTATCCATGAAGATGGAGTCGGAGGCGATCAAACCAACAGGTGGTTCTATGGATATAGAGCCATGGGAGATAGAGGCATTGTTTGAATGCCTATATTTCATTTTAGTTTTTTGTTTTATGTGCTTGGTTTGTGATTGGCGTATAATACATTGTTACATGCACACAAAAAAACAAGTTTTCTAAAATAAAATTCAAAAACCGTTTTCAACACATTAGTAAACATTAGATGTTTATGGGAAGTGTGTAGAAATAGATTTTCTCAAAAAGCAAAATCCTTTTTACTAAAACTAGTGGGAGAGGGTCTTATTAATTACACCCACGATCTTCCATTAACGGTTCACTGTAAGATGAGTGGTGCATTCTGTGTCACCTCGTAAGGGGTGATCATTCCATACGGAGGGTGCATTACTCATTGGTTACTAGGTGTGAACTTCTTTTGATAGGATCAATCAGACGTGTTAGAGGGTGACCACCACACGGAGGCGCTACTTGAGACGGTTGTGATTGGATCCTAGTTAATGGTACACACTAGCTAAGCTATGGATAAGGGATCCCACACGGGGCATTGTTCAGAAACTTAGAGATCAAAAGGAATCGGGAGTCATAACTTATTTTTGCAAGAGTTGCATAGCGGACAAGTCTTGATTAATCGAAAAATAGAAAATTGACCTCCACACGGAGGCTTTATTCTTTTATTTCGATATTCCGGCGACTTTGTTTTAAAATAAGAGTTTTAAGGATTCTTTTATTTCAAACTGTCAAATCCTGATATCCATTTTTATTTTGTTTGTTTGATTTTCAGTAATCATAATGTCTGGATCTGCATTTAGTCCACTTGCCACCATACTCACTCAAAATAAGTTAACTGGAAACAACTACACTGAATGGAAACGTAACCTTGACATCGTGTTAACTACGGAGGATCACATATATGTCCTCACCACCCCATGCCCCGAAGAACCCGCGGCAAATGCTTCGGCAGCTGCCAGACGCGAGTTCGACAAATGGAAGAAGTCGAATGGAATGGCTCGTTGCTATATTCTGGCCTCAATGGCTGGTGTATTGCAACACCAATTCCAATCGAATGATTCTGCCAGTGACATTATCACATCCCTGAAAAAGATGTTTGGGGAGCATGGCAGGCCTGCCAGACAGGTAGCCATGCAAAAGATAATGAGTGCAAAGATGTCGGAAGGGACTCCAGTCAAGGAACATGTTTTAAAAATGATTGGTTATTTAAACGAGCTGGAGACCCTAGGTGCCAACATCGATGCACAGACCCAAGTTGATATGATCCTCAATTCGCTGTCGCCTTCATTCGCTCAATTTAAACTTAACTATAATATGAATCAAATGAATTTTTCAATGAGCGAATTGATGAGTTCTCTTTTGGCAGCGGAAGGGGTGATCAAACCTGGGGTCAACGTTTTGAACGTTGAGAAAAGCGCTTCCTCCTCCCGATCTGTGCCGAAAGGAAAGAAAGGGAAGAAGAAAGCTAGCACTGGTGGTTCAAGTGTTGGATCAGTCCCTAAGATTGCAAAATCTAAGGGAAAAGGTAAGGGCAAAGGGAAGGTGGGTGGCCAAGGCAAAGGAAAGTGTTTCCAATGCGGTGAGAAGGGCCACTGGAAGAGGAACTGTCCAGAATTCTTAGCTACAAGAGTTCAAGGTATGATTGAATCACATGTGATTGAAGTAAGTTTTATAACGGATACTTCAAACACTTGGTGCATTGATTCTGGTGCGACTAACCATATCTATAATTCATTGCAGGGGGGTTCAGATCAACCAGGAGGTGCAGTGATGGGGAAATCGTACTTACTCTAGGTTCTAGCGCAACCGTTTCTGCGGTTGCTATAGGAGTCGTAGTTTTAGAATTTCTAGACAATAAAATTTTGATTTTATCAGATGTACTTTACGTCCCTTCAATGAGACGTAATTTAATTTCAGTTTCTAATTTATCGAATAATGGTTATTCTTTTCGTTTTGGAACTGAAGTTGTGATTAAAAGAAATAGTTCTTTTATATGTTCTGGTGTTAAATCAAATGGTTTGTATGTGATTACTCCCAATATTTCTAAAGACTCTAACATGGAACTTAATAACTCAGTGGTTAATGTACCATCTAAAAGAAAGAGACCTTCCACTAATCCAACAAGGCTTTGGCATATGAGGCTTGGCCATATCAATCTAAATAGGATTGGCAGACTAGTCAAAGAAGGGATCTTAGGCGATTTGGTTTTAGAACCAATGGAAGTCTGTGAGTCTTGTTTAGAGGGTAAGATGACCAAAAGGCCCTTTCCTACAAAGGGAAATAGAACCGATGCATTGTTGGAATTAGTTCATACTGATGTGTGTGGACCAATAAATATTAGAGCAAGGAGTGGTTATGAGTATTTCATAACATTTACTGATGACCACTCCAGGTATGGATATGTGTACCTAATGCAGCACAAGTCTGAATCCTTTGAAAAGTTCAAAGAGTTTAGGGCTGAAGTGGAGAAGCAATTGGGCACACATATCAAGGCCATTCGATCTGATCGAGGTGGCGAGTACCTCTCTAATGAGTTTATTGATCACCTCGTACAGAATGGGATTCTGTCACAGTTGACTGCACCTGGTACGCCTCAGCAGAACGGTGTAGCGGAGAGAAGGAATCGGACTCTTTTAGACATGACTAGGTCGATGATGAGTTACTCGGAGTTGCTATTATTCCTTTGGGGTTATGCTTTGGAAACCGCTGCGTACATACTAAATCTAGTACCAAGCAAATCTGTTCCCAGGACACCACGAGAGATGTGGATTGGGCGCAAGCCTTCTTTGCAACATCTCCGGATATGGGGGTGTCCGGCACATGTGCTGAAAGGAAAGATGAGCAAGTTGGATTCTAGATCAAAAGTATGTTACTTCGTAGGGTATCCAAAGGGTACTTATGGATGGTATTTTTATGATCCAAGAGAGCAGAAAGTGTTTGTTAGTACGAATGCTGTTTTCTTGGAGGATGACTATATCATGAACCATAAACCTAAGGGAAGGATAGATCTTAGAGAGATAGAAGGAGAGCCCTCAGTCCAACCCGTAGTTGATAACGATATAAATCAAGAAAATACCACTTCTTCACCCATTTCCGCACTGGTACCTCGTCGTAGTGGGAGGATTATCAGCCAGCCTAATAGATACATGTTCTTAGGAGAAGTTTTTGAAGCTGTCTCCATAGAATCTGAATCTGATCCTGCCACATACGAAGAGGCAATGGCTGATGTTGATTCAGAACATTGGGTTAAAGCTATGAAGGCTGAATTAGAATCTATGGATTCTAATCAGGTCTGGGATCTTGTAGAACTTCCAGCCAATATTAAACCGATTGGTTGTAAGTGGGTCTACAAGAGGAAAAGAGCATCTGATGGAAAGGTTGAGACCTTTAAGGCTAGGCTTGTAGCGAAAGGTTTTACTCAGAGGGAGGGCATTGACTATGAGGAAACCTTCTCGTCGGTAGCCATGCTCAAGTTCATCAGAATACTCTTATCCATTGCTGCATGCCTAGATTATGAGATCTAGCAGATGGACGTCAAGACTGCATTCTTGAATGGCAATCTTGAGGAGGACATCTATATGCAACAACCAGAAGGGTTCATAGCTGGTCGGAAAGGTAACTTGGTATGCAAGCTGCAAAAGTCCATTTATGGGCTTAAGCAGGCATCCAGGAGTTGGAACATCCGATTTGACCAAGTGGTCAAGTCGTTTGGTTTCATACAGAATCTGGATGAACCTTGTGTACACAAGAAGTGTGAAGGGAAAGTGATGGCCTTTCTTGTGCTTTACTTTGACGATATTTTACTCATTGGGAATGATGTAGCGGCATTGTCAACGGTCAAGGTTTGGCTAGCTAGTACTTTCGATATGAAGGATCTAGGAGAGGCGAGCTATATTCTTGGGATAAAGCTTTTTCGGGATCGCAAGCGAAAGATAATGGGATTGTCTCAAGCTGGTTATATCGATAAGGTGCTAACTAAGTTTTCAATGGATAATTCGAAGAAAGGATTGTTACCTTTCAGGCATGGTTTAGCGTTCTCCAAGGACCAGTGTCCAAAGACACAGGAGGAGAGGAATCGCATGATAGGAGTTCCCTATGCTTCAGCAGTGGGAAGTCTATGTATGCGATGTTATGCACTAGACCAGATATTTGCTTTGCCGTTGGCATGGTTAGCAGATATCAGTCGAATCCAGGTCCAGAGCACTGGACAGCCGTCAAGCACATTCTTAAGTACTTGAGAAGGACTAAAGATTACATGCTTATGTACGGTGGTAGTGAGTTAATTCCAGTAGGATACACTGACTCGGACTTTATGTCAGGTAAAGATTCGAGGAAGTCGACATCCGATCATCTCTTTACCTTGGGAGGTGGTGCTGTCAGTTGGAGGAGCACTAAGCAGAAATGCATTGCAGACTCAACTACAGAAGCTGAGTATGTGGTTGCTTGCGAAGCCGCAAAGGAAGCTATTTGGCTAAAGAAGTTCCTTATGGAGCTCGAGGTGGTACCAGCGTCGCTGTCACCTATTACGCTTTATTGTGATAATAGTGGGGCAGTGGCCCAGTCCAAGGAGCCAAGGAACCACGGAAAAGGGAAGCACGTAGAGCGGAAATATCATCTTATCCGAGATATTGTTCAACGTGGAGATGTGACTGTCACCAAGATTGCCACCGTTGACAATCTTGCTGATCCGTTTACAAAGGCTTTGCCACAAAAGGTCTTTGATCGTCATCTAGATAGTCTAGGTCTCAGATGTAATCCTGTATGGCTGTGAGTGCAAGTGGGAGTTTGTTGGGTTTGTGCCCTCAAACCATTACTTTATATAGGAGACATTGACATTTTAATATATGGATATCAGCTTTACATTTTATGATGTATGTTTCTTTCATGAGATGATTGTTTAATCCATAAGTATCATAGTAAGTATTTCGTGTGTGTATGAGATACATACAATGAGATACGAATTACTATTCTTTGATACTTAAAGCTTGTCACAGTGGATGATGAGACTGGATATCTCATCAGGTATACACTGTAGCATCATTAACTACCATTGGATGGAGTGATAAATCTCAATCACTAGAGTGTGACTCTTGGTTAGTATGCTAGTGCTTATAGTGCATTGACGGACCTGAGTTTCCTATTGACGCTCAAGGCTGTCAATCAGTCGATAGGAACTCATAACTTGTGTAAGGTACGTGTTCTCAATCTTGAGACGATTATGAACACAGACTGTGGATATGACTGCTTTGACTTACCAATCAGTGAGGTCTATAGAAGATCAACACCTGGGTATCTTGGGTATGTCATATTCATAGGGTTGTGAACATATATTGTCAAGACAGAATCTACCCTCTGTTTCAAAGTAAGCATTCCCTTGAGAATGTCACCAAGTCGATTACTGAGTACTGCAGTCTTGTTGATAAGAGTTATCAACATGTTTGGTAATCATGAGAGGTGAATGGGACTCAAGGATTATAAGAAGTAATCATGATTCAGGTTGACAGTAACTGTTTATCCGACTACCTGAATATGATTGCGAATGCTGACGGTAGAGGGACATTAGTACAACATACAAGTCTAGTTATCGCTTCGGATATGTTCTTTTGCGTTGGAGTTCAGTTATCGTTTTATAGTGGAGTAAACGTTAACTGATCAGTCGATTAATTTGCTGATCAAAGAGTTTGGTCATGGGAGTTAATCAACTGATCTGAGCCAACAATAAAGAGCCTAGGAGGTCCCACTCTTAGCTCCGCTAGGATTCTTGGAAAGGCAAATGAGGATGATGTCAAGACAGGTTCGATCGATCGAAGTTGTCTCGATCTATTGAAGTCAAGACAGGTTCGATCGATTGAAGATGGTTCGATCGATCGAATGTTCGATCGATCGAAACCACTTCGATCGCTCGAGAGCTAGGTCGGTTCTGGGAATCTATAAATAGGGCAGCTGCGTTCTGGAAAAGTTGTTCGTCGTTTTTATTAACCAGACGCTGCTGAAACTGTTTTAGAGTACCAAACCTTCTCCTTCCTCTCTATTAGAGATCCCACCATCTCTAGTCTCTCCGGGAAGCATCCGCAGGAGACATAAGGGTGAAGACAACCTAGTGGAGGCTGCTGCATCACCAAGGAGAAGAAAATCAGAATTGGGTTCAAGACACTAAGGTATAACTCTTGTCCCCTCTTGTACGCATCTATGGAATTGACGAGTAGTAGATCCTGGGATACCAAAAATTTTTTTATAACTTGACCTATTTCCGCTGCGCGTTTAAAACTTAATTTAAACCGGTTTTTCCAACAAAGGGGTGGCTTCTCTCCAGCGTGTCTCTGGCGTAGCGTCTTGCCGGCGTCTTCTCGTCACAACGACTTCTCCATCGCGACAATTTGACAACGCATTCTTAAAGGGCATAGTGCAGGGCCAGTGCACAGCTTCTTCTCGGGTGTCTTTGTCACGACCCATCCAGCTACACACAGAAATAGGACATGTGGCATGCCACCAAGGCTCATCCAATTCCATTAAAGTAAAATAGCAGCGAAAAACATAAGTAAAATTCATTAAAATCAGAGTTAGAAAAAGTTTTGCCCAATTAAAACACTTCCAAACTAAACCATTTTGAAAATAGCGGTCTAGTCGACTGTGGCAGGGACCCAGTCGACTGGAGGTCAATTGCAGAGAATGTAAAAGTTCTATAGCCTGGTCCAGTCGACTGTGTCAGGGACTCAGTCGACTGGGGCCTCAATTTATCAGTCGACTGGCACTTGCCCAGTCGACTCAACCCATTCAAGTAGAATGCCAAGTTTTCGTACAGAAACCAGTCGACTGGTTCCAATCTTCCAGTCGACTGAAGCCTCTGAAAACTGAAGAGATAATACACAGTGGTCCAGTCAACTATGGCGGGCTCCAGTCGACCAATCCCTCCAATTTTTGCACAAACTGCAGCACTCCAAACCAAGGTTTTCCAATCTAATTCCCCTATTTCACAACTATAATTCAACGATTCAAAACATACAATACAAGAGTTTTTACTAGTGATTACAATATTACAAAACCATTCCGAATTTGACAAGTTAAAACATATATCGAATCCATATTACAACATTTGGAATGGAATTACAACAATATAAACAAGTGGCAATTCCCCGGCATTCCACGGCCTCACTCCTCACCCTTCTTCTTTCTTTTTCTCTTATCACCTGCAATGGAGTAAGTTTACACTGCTCAGCTATATACTGAGTGTACAATTCTAAACAAATGCATATGAGGTACTTCATGTTTTAAACATCTAAATCACAAAATTTGGTCTCTGGGAAGAGAGATACGCATTTATCCGGTACATCGGCAAGTCTTATATCTTAAACCGTGATGCCAATGGCTAACCAAAGATCACTCAACCATTGCATTCATCTACTCTAGCTGGGCCGGTTCCCAAACCAAATAAGTAGTCATCACTACTATAAACTCTCAAACATCGAGAGGCGTGCACCGGTATAAAATTATACCAAACTCCCCTTTGACCCACATAATCATCTAGCATGCTCATATAACCATACAAACATGTACTTTTCTAAGCAATCTTTATACTTTTGTTTATAAGGAATACTTGAATTTTGGTAAGAAAGGAAAGCCCTGAACTTTTTGTAAGAAAGCTTTGAACTTTGGTAAGAAATCATTGAACTATTGTTAGCAATCTTTGTACTTTTGCAAGCAATCTTTGTACTTTTGTTTGTGTAATGAATACTTGAATTTTGATAAGAAATGAAAGCCCTGAACTTTTTGTAAAAAATCTTTGAACTTTTGTAAGAAAACGTTGAACTGTTGTTAGCAATCTTTGTACTTTGGAAGTGAATACTTGAGCATCACAAGGGTATGAAAGCATTCAAGTTTTATAATGAATGTAAGGAAATATTGAACATTGGTAAGGAATCTCTGTAGTTTTGTAAGGAAGTTTTGTATTTATGATAAGTAGTCTTTGTTCCTAACTGGTTATTCCTTCTATTGAATGCAGTGCTTAGGTTGTAGATTGAGAAGTTGTTGACAAGTACTTCGATACTAAATATGAGGTATGTTTTGAAATAGACATTGATTAACAAACCTTTAAATCATATTGGCATATTGCTAATGAACTTCAGACATGCAGGAAGAGGCAAAGAGGTATTCCACAAAAAACACCAGATGTCCAACTGACGAAGCTACATGAATTTGCCTATTTCTATTACTAGTAAGTCAAAGTTGTACACCTATAACACGCATATTGGACAATAATGTATTCATGAAAGCAAGCTTAGTATAAATTTTATTTTTTAGCGGTGATTGAACTTCCTCATCCAATGCTATGACATTCTGAATATTGTTGAGACATATATTTAGGGTTGCAAAGTTTAAACGAGGTGGCTGCCATATGACTACGCTAGTTAGGACCAATGCGACTCCAGGAACAATATTTCCTTGCCATTTTTCATCCTGAAAGACCTTAGGATCGATATCAGCATTGATCATTCCCGTGTGATCCTTAATATCACATAGGTAAATGTCGTTATGAAATTGATCATTAAGTATATGGGTCAAGCTGTTCAAAATACCCACGACCATATCTGCCAGCCAAGGGCCATTTGCACAATTTATAGTTCAGATGGGACATAATTGTTCTGAAGCTAAGTACCCTTGGTTGATGATTTTCAACCAAGGGTTTTTCCGGAGTGTATCGTCCTCGGTTGGCTGTTGAAAAGACCTTAAGTAGGCAATGGGATATTGCCTTCTGATACTGGATGAAATACTACCTTCGGATGACTCTCCTCTTTGCCATATAAGAGGTTGGGATGAATTTTCTTAGAATATAGCAGCTCGAGATAATCCTCGTGGGGATGAACCAACACAGTATGACTGACCTCTTTCCATCATTTTGGAAGTTTGGAATAATATGTTAGATGGATAAATAGTAGAGTAGTATATTGAAAGATCTCAATTTATTATGATCCCTTGGAGCTAAATGACCCATTTTATATAATCTTAAGTAAAATGTAAAGTTTTTGTTTTAGCTGTTAATGTCAGTGACTTATCGCGTCATAAGACAGATGCCAATGGTTTGTCGCGTCATACTACAGACGCTAGTGACTTGTCGCGTCATACGATAGACGCCAGTGACTTGTCACATCATAAGAAAAATTGGTAAAACCTGACTGATATAGCATTCTGAGGGGATAGCACCAGACCCACGTTTGTTGCTACTTCTATGTTGAGCCAAATTTTATGGTGTCGCTCGGTTGGGCTGGCTCTAGGTAGACCATGCTCTGGTTGTACATTTCTGTTCTTGTAAGGAAGCTTTGAACTTTTGTAATACATGTCTGTACCTTTGGTAATGGAGGTGTGTAATTATGTAGGGAATCATTGTTCTTAGGGTAACAAACTTTTGTATCTATTGTAGGAAGACATTAGTTCATAACAAATTATTTCTGTCCTTGTAAAGAAGTTTTGAACTTTTGTAAT
This sequence comes from Hydrangea macrophylla, assembly GCA_033977485.1. Lineage (NCBI taxonomy): Eukaryota > Viridiplantae > Streptophyta > Magnoliopsida > Cornales > Hydrangeaceae > Hydrangea > Hydrangea macrophylla. Next base: position 83,548,731 of record CM066985.1, on the reverse strand, counting down.
ACATCTATGTACCTTTGGTAATACAGGTTTGTAATGTTAGGAAAATAGGTTTAAATGTTATTTTAAACGCGCAGCAGAAAGATTGAGTTTCAAAAACTTTTGGTATCCCAGGATCTACTACTCATTAATTCCATAGATGCGTACACTAAAGAGGGATAAGAAATATACCTCAGGTCTTGAACCAAATTTTGATTTTCTTTCTCCGGGATGGTGCAGCAGCCTTCACTAGGTTGTCTTCACCCTTATATCTCCTACGAATACTTCCCGCATAGGCTAGAGATGGTGGGATCTCTAATGGAGAGGATAAGGAGGGTTTGGGAGCTCTAAAACAGTTTTTGCAGCTTCTGACGTTCAAAACAACAAACCCGCTTTTTCTGGACGCAGCTGCCCTATTTCTAGATTCCTAGAACCGACCTAATGTTCGAACGATTGAAGTGCATTCGATCAATTGAGACTTCGATCGATCAAACCACCTTCGAGCGATCGAACCCACCAAGACTTCAATCAATCGAGACACCTTCGATCGATCGAACCCTCCTTGACTAGATCCTCATGTGTCTTTCCAAGCATTCTAACGGAGCTAAGAGTGGGACCTTCTAGGCTCTTTATTGTTGGCTCAGACCAGTTTGTTAATTACTATGACCAAACTCTTTAATCAGCAAACTAACTAACTGGTCAATTAACGTTTACTCCACTATAAAATGATAACTGAACTCCAACGCAAAAGAACATATCCAAAGTGATAACTAGACTTGTATGGTGTACTAATGCCCCTCTACCGTCAGCATTCGTAATCATATTCAGGTAGTCGGATAATTGGTTACCGTCAACCTGAATCATGATTACTTCTTATCTTCCTTGCGTCTCATTCACCACTCATGATTACCAAACATGTTGATAACTACTTATCAACAAGATTGCAGTTCTCAGTAATCAACTTGGTGACATTATCAAGGGAATGCTTACTCTGAATCAGAGGGTAGATTCTATCTTGACAATATATGTTCACAACCCTATGAACATGACATACCCAAGATACCCAGGTTTTGATCTTCTATAGACCTCACTGATTGGTAAGTCAAAGCAGCCATATCCACAGTCTGTGTTCATAATCATCTCAAGATTAAGAACACGTACCTTATACAAGTTATGAGTTCCTATCGACTGATTGACAGTCTTGAGTGTCAATAGGAAAGCTCAGGTCCGTCAATGCAGTATAAGCACTAGCATATTAACTAAGAGTTACACTCTAGTGATTGAGATTAATCACTCCATCCAATGGTAGTTAATCATGCTATAGTATAAACCTGATGAGATATCCAGTCTCACCATCCACTGTGACAAGTTCTAAGGAACAAAGAATAGTAATTCGTATCTCACTTGTACGTATCTCATACATACACGAATTACTTACTATGATACTTAAGGATAACAATCATCTCATGAAAGAAACATACATAACTAAATGTAAAGCCGATATCCATATATTAAAATGTCAATGTCTCATATATAAAGTAATGGTTTGAGGGCACAAACCCAACATCTAATTATGTAGGGAATCATTGTTCTTAGGGTAACAAACTTCTGTATCAATTGTAGGAAGATTTTAGTTCATAACAAAAAAAATTTAATCTTGTAAGGAAGCTTTGAACTTTTGTAATACATGTATGTACCTTTGGTAATGAAGGTTTGTAATTATGTAGGAAATCATTGTTCTTAGGGTAACAAACTTTTGTATTTATTGTAGGAAGACGTTAGTTCATAACAAAGTTTTTCTGTTCTTGTAAGGAAGCTTTGAATTTTTGTAATACATGTCTGTACATTTGGTAATGAAGGTTTGTAATTATGTAGAGAATCATTGTTCTTAGAGTAACAAACTTTTGTATCTATTGTAGGAAGACTTTAGTTCATAGCAAATTTTTTCTACTCTTGTAAGAAAGCTTTGAACTTTTGTAATACATGTCTATACCTTTGGTAATGAAGGTTTGTAATTATGTAGGAAATCATTGTTCTTAGGGCAATAAACTTTTGTATCTATTGTTGGAAGACTTTAGTTCATAACAAAATTTTGCTGTCCTTGTAAGGGAGCTTTGAACTTTTGTAATACATGTTTGTAATTCTGTAGGGAATCTTTGTTCTTGGATAACAAAGGTTTGTACCCTTACAACATTCATTGAAAAAGGTACAACCATTTCTTACTATGGTACAAACCTACCTTACCATTGTAATAATGTATAACTGTTTTAAACTAAAGTACAACAACTTAACCATAATGTATGACATTTTTAAACAAAGGTACAACGTTCGCTGCATAAGGTCATGCATTTTGCAAACCAAGTACAATAATTTATTACCAAAGTACAATCATCTCTTACGATGTACAAACATACCTTACCACAATTTGGTAGCCGATCATAACCGGCTGTTGTGCTTTTAATAATGCATTTAATGCACAATAGTCTTCTCTCTGCACCAGGGAGTGTTTCGGCCGGAACGGATCAGAAACACCCCGTTTGAAAAAAATTCTGAAATTTTCGGAAGCCAAAAATGCATTCCGAATTCTGTTTCGAAATTTTGGAAATTCCAAAACTATTTCCGATTCAAAATTTCGGAATTTTCGGAATTTCATCAGTTTTGGAATATTCAGAATTTTTTTGGAATTTTTTGAAATTTTTAGAATTCAAGCTTAATGGGATTTTACTTGAAACTTGTAGGCCTTTTATTGAAGCACATCACATCCCCTCTTTTTTGTTTTTTTGATGTGGGATGAACACAATTTTTGGAATATTTTTTAGAATATTTTCGGAAAAGTTTCGGAAAATATAATTTCGGAATATGTTCAGAAATTTTTCGGAATATTTTGGAATATTTTTGGAAAAGTTTCGGAAAATACAATTTTAGAAATTTTGGAATTCTAAAAACAATTACGATTCTGATCCGATTTTTTTTTCAGAATTTTTGGAATTCGAACATTCGGAATTCGGAATGAATATTTAGTTGCCAAAATCAAAATTTTTTGGATTGGAATCGGTCAGAATCGAAATTTCCGTTCCAAATGACATCCCTACTCTACAGCAATAGGCAAGCAAGATGTATCATACAACCAAACCACTGTTTTCTACGATAGAATGCGCCCCAAATGAAAGAGATGCTTTACTTACAAGGAATGGCGGTTGACATGACCCACAAATTGACCTGATAATAGATTCTGATTGGCTATGGCTGACTCGTCATAGGACGTACCTGGCAGCTTTTGTCTCAAATTTATACATGGATGTATAATTATTAAAAGGGTAAATTACATTTTATTGATGTGGATAGGCTCATTTTCACTCTATCTCACTGTAGTTCAAAAGTTGACACTTAATCCCTTTTTAATTTTGGACTAAAGTGAAACTATTATAATTTCTCCCAAAATAACCCTACATGGGAATTTAGTATTAAAATTAGCACCACATATGATAGTTTAAGTATCAAAATTAATCTCACATAGGCAGTTAATTTCAAAATTAGCCATATAAAGAGATTAAGTGTTAAAAATTAGTCCCATGTTGGTGGGTTAAATGGTAGTATTATCTCTGCATAGGGGGTTTACCCCAAAATTAATCTCATAAAGTGAGTTAAGTGTTAATATTTTTGACAAATTCTAAAATTTTTATCAATTTTGAGAGAAATCTTAATAGTTTCACTTTAGTTTGAAATCTTAGAGGGTTAAGTGTCCACTTTGGAACACAGGTGTAAAATGAAAATAGACCTAACATTGGGGACTAAAATGTATTTAACCCATATAGCGCATATATAACACTCGCAACTTGAAATCAACCTACTTTGCCCGGAGTAAAATGCTAGACATACTTTGAAATCCACACTGAATTTGACAATTTATGCTTTAAATACATGTACTTTGTGCTGTGTGAATTTTTCACAATTTTCTATGCACCACTTATATAGCACAAAGTACATACATTTAAAACTGAGTGTGAAATTCAGTGTGATGTATGGATCATGGAATCATGTATGCTACGAGAGAGGAATATGATCCACTCCGACAGTTAATCAAATCAATCATGTCCGTCCATGTAATTGCACCCAAAAAGCAACCCAGTATCTACACACCTTTTTTTTATTTTACGTGTGTAATGTATAGTTCCTTATTGCAAAGCATACCCCAATTTTAAAAGCTGTTTTGCCTCTTTTACTAGCAATAATACAAATATATCTCCAAATGCTACGTGCATATAAAGTATGCATATAAAAATTTGGGCTATTAATTTCACTGGGTTCTGAATCATTACTCCTCAAAAAATATAAATATATCAAGAATTCTTTGGTACAACCAAGTAATTTGGGTGTGTGATTATAATACAGTGGTTTTGAGTAAAAATAGTTCTTGAGTAAAAAATATTTCTTCAGTGATAATAAAATATTTGGTCTGAGTGAATTTGATAAAAACAAAATAAACATTTATTATCACGGAACAAATATTTTTTTAACCGAAAACAAACATTTCGTACCAAAAGCTCTAGATTGTAGGTACGTGAAAGCACCTTAATGTACCGAAGAGTTTCTCCAAATATATGTTTGTATATAATTTTCTAGTCTTGGAATATCACTCATGTCTTCATCAACCTTGTGTGTTTCATTAACGTATGGTGGAATTGGAATTTGTTTCTTCTTCTATCAAAAAAAAAAACTTGTGTTTCATTAACATTTCTTGTCATTCCATTATACTAAATTGTTTATGGTGTGTAGGGGTGTAAATTGGTAGGTAGGACAGTTTTTTTTTTATTCCTTTAGTTTTGGGGGGTTTAAAAACTAACAGGGGTGTAAATCGGTAGATGAATTTTTTAGGGATTCACTCAATTTTGCGGTTTGCGGTTTTTTTTTTTCACCCCTAATGGTGTGAACGCAATGTGGTATCGCAAGCAATGATGTGCAAACCATCTAGATTATTTCACTGGTACTTTATGAAGTTTATAATTGTATCTTTTTCTTAAAGTTTAATTAAGGCATTTTATAGTTTTAATATGTGACAACAATGCTCGATTAAAATATGGAAACTTGCTGTTGCTTCTTCTTCTTCATCTCCTTTTTTTTTTTGGGTAAATTAGAGTTTAGTCCAAAGTGCTATAATATTATAAAAATAGGTTCTTTCTAAAACTTTATCTAGAATTTAGTCATCTACTATTTTTTAGGACGGAAATACCCCCACAAGTATTTTTTGGTGCACCTATTGTGCATTCCCCTAGTGCATTTTTTAAAATCCGTCATTAATATCCCATCACAATGTTCCTACTAATATGCATTTCAAAAAATTTTGAAAATTTTCTCAGAAAGGCAATCGACAAGATACGATTTTCAGGCGATAGAAGGGGATTTAGAAGCGATTCACGAAGATCGTCGACACGGGAGGGCGATTATTACCAACAATGCTATCCAAGAATTTTGGTACAAATTTCTCGCAATTTTGATACAAAATCTCGTCGTTGCTTTGATCCAACATTAGGGTTTTTGACAAAAATTAGTTCTTGCTTCGATTCACACAAGAGGTTTTCGATCGACAAGACAAGAAGATAGGACAACGGCAATGGCTAGAACTGTTAATTGAGATAACTCGAGGCTTTCGTATAATCTTCATAATATTGATTGAGAAATATAATTTTTTCATTTTTTTTCTGCACTATATTGTCTTGTTCATCGTTGTTTAGTTATGTGAGATATTACGCGATCATTAAGAACATAAGTGAGAAATTTCTATTCAAACTCTATGCGTGTATGTGTATATAATTGATGACAAAAGTGGGTAAATCCACCCTTCCAATTTATAAGTGAGGAATTTCCCATAAAGGTGTATGAATACATGAATTATTGAACATCCATTTACCGTGCAATATATAAGAATATCTCACTTGACCAACAGAGAAATTTTCCATTATACTACAGTAGTGTGATAGATTTCTAATCGACTTCTTAATTTCTCAAAATAAATGAGAAAAATCTTATTAAAATATTGAAAGCCCCAAAGTGAGAAATTTCTCACAACAAAATGATTGTGGACCTTTTGTTTACAACTCATACAAGTCATGCTCAACAACACCCTATAAGAATGCCAACAACACTGCAAATTTAGGTGTTGTTTGGCGTAACTTTTCACACATAAGTCCATTTTCGAAATGGACTTCTAAATATGGAATTTTCAAAATAGACTTTTTGTTAAAGAAGAATTTGTTTGGTGATTGAGTGTTTTTATAAATAAAAAGTGCATCTAAATGTGTAAATACGTTTGGTGGCACCTTTTTAAAAGTACAAACTTATACCTACTTACCAATATTACCCTTAATCATGAATTTAAATCTAAATGGATATAATATATTATAGTATATAATTTTAGACTGCAAAATAGTTAGCTGAAATAAATTAAAAATATTTATCCATAACTATCATGCCAAAAGAACTAAAATTGGGCACACACACACACACACAAAAACCCTTTTAATTATAATGTTGGTTTAATGACTTTTTTTCAATAGGAATTGTAAAACAATACGGATTCGCTAGGCTACGTAATTCATGTATGGGGTTTGGATAAAGAAGGCATTAATTAAAAAATAAGGGATAAAAGTGTAATTCTATATATAAAGCTCCTGTAATACCCGTACCCGAAAAATGGAAAGTAATATTTATTTTAGCATGCATTAATTAGTATAATTATTTGCATGTGATGATTTGGGTAAGATGTGATAAGTGATTGATAAAGGACAAAGTTGAACAAATGTGAAACGGTACCCGCGGGAGGTCCAGATGGAATAAATTATATTTGGTTGCATTTATGTGATTAAATGGTAGACATGTAAATGTGAATGTGTACATTATAATACATGTTGATGCCATATGATTATTTAATTGATAAAATATTAAGTGAATTAATATTCTATTATTATTTATGATTATTTATGGGACCACTTTGAGTACTCTTGTGAGAGCATAATGGGACACGTGGCATAATTAGTAAGCTAATTAGTGCCTTCATATGATATTTGGGACCACGTTTGGGGCCCATACGTGATATAGATATTGACCTGCTTAGATATTAGGGTAGTTAATATAGTTGTTAGGGGGTTTCATAAAAAGTGTCAAAAACTTGTGAGGGTTTAAGTGTGAATAATATTAATTTTACATATATTGAGATACACCATAGTATCTCCCATATATCCTCATCTTCTTTCAACGTCATACCTTCGCCGTATGTTGCTCAAATCGTGAAACGAAGCCATATTTGGAGTCGTGGGGGTAAACCTAATCTTATGGTATAATTTAATTTAGGTTTAATCGATAGATTTTTTGTGACCCAAATGTGTTGGTGACATTTAGTTTACTAAAATTGTGTAGGATTTATACCAAAAGCATAATAGGACTCCATCCTCAAGTTTATGAGCGATTTTAGCAGGTGAGTGACATTAACTATGATATATGGATGGTTTTATGTTTAAGTTCATTTGTGATGTAAAAGCATGTTAAGTTAGCTTAATAAGGCTTATTAGTTTACTAATGGGAAAAATTCATGTAGTTAAATTAGTCCCAATTTAATTGTAAAAGCACAGTGTAATGAATTATGTGAGCATGTTCAGTTGCTTATTTGGGTCAATAGAATTGCTAGTTCTATACCACCATGTAATAATCGATGTGGTGATGACCACGACCACCAGAAGCCTATGGGACCGCACGTGAGGCGTGGGTTATGACTAGGTCACGTGGGCTTAGGGAGTGAAGCCGCGGACTAGTTGGTAGTGGTGGAAGTGAACTAGTAATTGCCGGAGACTACAGTTGGTTGTAATAAAATGAAATTGAGTATATTTATTATCCATGTGCATAATTAGTGTTATTCACAAGCATATAGTTTATATATTGTAGTGGTTATTGAATAACCATCGTAGGTGTTCAAGATGGAGCTCAGAAGAAAAGGAAAGGACTTGGAGAGTAATCGTGGGTGTGAGATTGTAAATAAATTTTGGTTTAATTGGCTTATGTTTACCAAACCAAACCAAACCAAACCAAGCCTTGTGTCCCAATTAATTGGGGTCGGCTGTATGAATCCTTTTTCTCCATTCTGCACGATCAAGAGCTATATGCTCATTTAAATTATATATATTCATATCTTGTTGCACTACATATTCCCAAGTCAGTCTAGGTCTGCCTCTCCCTCTAACCACTCCAGGCACTACGATCTTATCACTCTTTCGCACAGGTGCATCTACAGGTCTTCGTTGCACATGGTCGAACCATCTAAGTCTATTCTCCCTCAACTTATCCTCAATATATGTCACTCCTACAGTCTCTCGGATGTATTCATTTCTAATTCTATCTTTCCTAGTCTTACCACACATCCATCTTAGCATCCTCATCTCCGCTACACTCACTTTGCTAATGATGTTGTCAAAATCAAGATCTAAAAGTATACTTTACTTTTCTAAAGATTTGCAGTGTGGAAGTAAAGGTCGAACCCACAGAGATTGATTAACTACCGCGCTTTAATTTTAAAACCTAAATTTAGCTAATTTAAGAAAAACAGATTTTGATTTGATTTTAATTAAACTAAGAACAATAGAAGTAAATCTAAATTATGAAAGCAATTAAATAGTTGTTTTTATAATAAGTTTAAGGAACCTAGGATTGCAAATCCACCACTAGCTTCATAATAAGGGTATTTATGAATTACTTTAGCTTATTAAGTTGGATGATAATGGGGAATTGTAGCTATAAGCCCAATTTCTCCGTCAAGAAAATAACTATGGTTCAAGCACCAATATAATCCATCTTCGGTTAGCACGAATTATCCCACACTAAACTAGGGTTGTGGTATAATCCGTCTAATCTAGGTATGGACTATTCGGATACTTGATAGCACAATTCAATTTAAGCACCATTACATGTAACTAATCTAAACAAGAACAGCAAGCATAGATCATTGAGCACCCTACCATCAAAATAGATCTAAGACAAGAATAGATTTTGAAAGTAACGATTTAATCAATAAAAGCACGATTTATTTATAAAAATCCTCGGAACATGTAACTGTCATCCATACATAATAAAACTAAAATAAAAATAGAAAATACACCCTATTACTTGACTAGGGTTTCATTGAAACCCTAGATCTTGATCTAGGCGGCCATAGGAACGATGGATGGCAAGAGGTTGATGGAGGAGGCCATGGCAATCCTTGGTCTTCTTCTTCTTCTCCTTGCTTCTCCCTCTTCAATGGCTGAACGTATGGTTGTATATTGTGTGTATAACAATTGCCAACCCCTAATTTGAAGTAAAATAGGGTATATATAGATTTACAACAAGTTTTTGGAAGCTTTCCTAACTCGAAACGCACTAAAACTGCTGCATTTTGCAATCTGGACGTAATTAGGCAGTTTCGTTCGCGTAGGAGTCATCAGTAGAGTGAAATATGTATTTCATGTTTTCTGTACAGATCGCGCGAGCGGGCCGCGCGAGCGCGATATGGGGACCTCGCGCGAGAGATTTCGGGATTTTTGCGCGAGCTGGTCGCGCGCGCGATGTGGTTTTTCTTGCTTCTTTTGCTCTGCTTTTTCACAATATTTAGCATGGTTTACTTGATTTCTTCCAAAACCTGTTAGAAAATAGAAAATGAAGTAAAACTATACAAAAACAGGATAAAAAAGTACTAACAAACGTAAGTTAAGGCATAGAATTAGGATTTGTTCTCTCCCGATCAGCTAATGTGTTGTTTCTTAGTTGCCCAACACTCTGTCCCGTAGAGCATAGCTGGCCTAATAGCTGTCCTATAAAATTTTTCTTTCAATTTTGCTGGTATTCTCCGGTCACATAATACTCCAGAAGCACTCCTCCACTTAAGCCATCCCACTTTAATTCTATGGGTACGTCATCACCAATTTCTCCATCTCTACTGATCATTGAACCTAGATAGTGAAAGTGTTCCCTCTTTGGGATCTCCTGATTTTCGATCTTCACTGCTTCGTTGTCTCTACTTCCACTGTTGCTAAAAGTACATTCCATGTATTCTGTTTTTGTTCTACTTATCTTTAGCCCCTTAGTCTCCAGTGCTTCTCTTCAAGCTTCTAGTTTAGTGTTGAGTCCCCTTTTAGTCTCTTCAACCAAGACAATATCATCTGCGAACAACATACACCATGGGACCTCATCTTGAATGTGTCTAGTCAATTCATCCATAATTAGGGCAAACAAATAAGGGCTCAAGGCCAACCCCTGGTGAAGGCCTACGGTAATTGGGAATTTGCTTGTTTCTCCGGCTGGTGATCTAATTGTAGTAACCGCTTTATCATACATATCCTTCACTACGTCAATATAATCCTTGGTCACTCCTTTCTTCTCTAGCACCCACCAAATTAAATCTCTAGGCACTCTATCATAAGCTTTCTCTAAATCAATAAAAACCATATGTAGATCTTTTTTCTTCTCTCTATACTTTTCCATTAGTCTTCTAAGTAAATAAATTGCTTCCATAGTTGATCTCCCAAGCATAAATCCAAACTGATTTTTTGACACTGATGTTGCGCCTCTTAAGAGATGCTCCATCACTCTCTCCCATAGCTTCATAGTATGGCTCATCAACTTAATACCTCTATAGTTGTTGCATTGTTGTACATCTCCTTTACTCTTATATACAGGCACTAGGATGCTCTTCCTCTACTCATCAGGCATTTTTCTAATCATTAAAATCCTATTAAAAACTTTTGTAAGCCAAGATGCCCCCACATCTCCCAAGCATTTCCAAACCTTAATGGGGATCCCATCTAGTCCTAAGGCCTTGTTGGGTTTCATCTTCTTCAGAGCAAATTCCACCTCAAACTTCCTTATTCTCCGATAGAATCTGTATTCTCTAGTTTCATCGTAACTTCCAGTTTCTTCTTTCATTGTGTTATCCATATGTTTTTCATTCAGCAACTTCTCAAAATAGCTCTTCCACCTTTCCTTAATCTCTTCGTCGTTCACTAATACCCTAGAGTCATCGCTTTTTATACACTTAACCTGATTAATGTCTCTTATTTTCCTTTCTCTCGACTTAGCAAGCTTATAAATACATTTTTCTCCCTCTCTAGTATCTAGTTTGGTGTAGAAGGCGTCATAGGCTTCCATTTTAGCAACTCTAACTGTCCTTTTAACTTCCTTATTTGCACATTTATAGCTTTTGAAGTGTTCCTCACTTCTATCATTTTGCCACTTCTTAAAGCAATCCTTTTTGGTTTTTACTGCAGCTTGTACCTCTTCATTCCACCACCAAGTATCTTTAGAAGCTAACCCTCTTCCCTTCGACTCTCCGAGGACCTCCTTCGATATTCTCGTGATGTACCCTGCCATTATATCCCACATAGTATTGCTTCCATCTTCCAAATTCCAAGGTGCTTCTGTATACATTCTCTCTTGGAATATTGCTAGTTTCTCGCCTTTAAGGTTCCACCACCTAGTTCGCGGGTTTATAGGGTCTTTTCTAGTACGTCATTGCCCTTTTATATGGATATCTAAAACAGTAAGTCTATGTTGAGATGTTAAACTCTCTCCTGGGATGACCTTATAGTCTTTACATGCTAAGCGGTCTGTCTTTCTCACAAGGAACAAATCGATTTGGCTTCTATTAGATTCACTTTTAAAGGTTATCAAGTGTTCTTCCCTCTTTTTGAAAAAGGTGTTTGCTACTACAATATCATATGCTACTGCGAAATCTAAAATACTCACCCCTGCCTCATTCTGATCTCCAAAATCATACCCCCCAAGCACCCTCTCATATCCAGTTCTATCTTTGCCTACATGGCCACTAAAATCTCCACCTACAATTATCTTCTCTCCTCCCGGTATTTCTTGCATTAAAGCATCCAACTCATCCCAGAATTGTCTTTTAGTGTGATCATCCAATCCTACTTTTGGCGTGTATGCACTAATCACATTAATTATATCCACTCCAACTACTAGTTTGATAAGCAATATTCTGACTTCTTTCCTCGTGACTATCACAACTTTATCCTTGAGGTTCTTGTCAACCACGATTCCGACACCATTTCTATGCCTATCTTTCCCTGTATAGAATATCTTATACCCGGTCTTTTCTACCTCCTTAGCTTTCTCTCCAACCCACTTTGTTTCTTGTAAACATACTACATTAACCTTCCTTCTAATCATAGTGTCTACTAGTTCCATAGCTTTACCTGTTAAGGTTCCTATATTCCAAGTTGCTAACCTAAGCCTATAGTTCTGGACTAGCTTCTTTACTCGCGGTGGCCCAGATGAGCGCAGGAAACCTTGCTTATTTAACACCGCACCCGGGCGTCGATGCGGCGCCCCTTGCACATTTTTCGAAACACCCGAAGGCAGGCGCAACGCGTCGCTTAAAGGGAACGCCCTAGCATTTACACGATTATTCATATTTAGATTCATATCATAAGGATTCGACGATTTTTTTTTACGTGCTGGCTGTCGAGCTACCTAACGCACTAACCCTCCTCTTTTATCCGGGCTTGGGACCGGCAATGTTGAAACAACCCAGGCAGAGTTTTTAATTGGCTTATGTTTAATAAATGTAAATAGTGGAATATTGAAATTAGTTGCTTATTCGAAATTGTGTAATAAAATGATATTGACTTAATTTCTTGTAATAAAGGGGACGTGTTATATTGGTGGTATTTTTATACCTTGCATATTTGGATTAGGGCCACGAACTCAGAGTTTCTGCTCGTTGAGTTCGACATTAATTGATTATAAATAATATTTTCCTAAAGTATTTTAAAACCGTGTTAAGAACTCATGAAGGTTGGGATTATGATCTGAAAGTGCTTTTACATGTTTTTGAAATGTATACAATGTTTTAAAATGTTACTTTTGAAAACGAATTTTGTTGTGTGTTCAAACATTTGAAAAAAGAAATAATATATCGAGTCCATTGGTCATAACTATTAATTATGATGATTTTCGCAACTTTAATAACTTGAGACAAGTTTTGGTGGCGTGCCACGTATCCTAGATTTACATGTGTGGATCCGGGGCATGACAGCTCCTGACTTCTGGAGAAGTGCAAGAATCACAGTTTTGAGAAGTCAGGAATTTTGACTTCTTGAAATGGGTTCTGGAATGCACTTCTTGTCCAGGAGTCCATTCTCAAATTTCACCAAACGAATTTCAATTTTGTAAATCGACTTCTTCTTTCAGAAGTCCATTTCCTTTGGTTTCCAAACATCCTCTTAATCTGCAAAAACTATTTAAACGAGAGAGAATAATAACCAAAAAAAATTGTTGAGTAAAACAATCAAAATGCCTCGAATTTAGGGATCACTACATCCGTATCCATTAATGCATCAAATTTAATTACCATAATCAATATTTTTTTTACTCAACAATCAAAATGCCTTGAATTTAGGGATCACTACATCTGTATCCATTAATGCATCAAATTTAATTACCATAATCAATATTTTTTTTATTACATGGGGGAGGGAAAATGTTCGAACATAAAACTTGGATATACAAGAGGGCACTAAGTGCCAGTCCTTTGCCACTTGGGCTATGAGTTATTGTTTTACCATAGTCAATATTATGTGTGTATATATATATATATGTGTGTGTGTGTGTACGCGTATCCATTTAATTGGGTGTTTTAGTTCACAAATTATCTAATAATTTAAGGAAAAAAAAAAAGACTAATTTCTAATTAATACAAGTAATTAGGGATCACTTTTTGCATTAAGTTCCCAGACAGGACTGAATTGTATTAAAAACGCATGGTTAGAGACCAAAACATATATTTTTATTTTTTTTTAAAGGGAAAACTAGAGCAATAATGCTAGACACATAACACATTCCACAGCACATTCCACAACAGGACTTTAAATACATGTACCCTATGCTGTGTAAGTGGTGCATAGAAAAATGTTGAAAATTCAAACAGTACATGATATAACACATTTAAAACACTATTGTGAAATGTGTTTTGGAATGTGTTGAGTGCCTATCATTTTTCAAAATAGAGACAAGTCCATATTGTTCAAATATAGAAATGCTAAAGCTACTAATTAACTAATTAAAAAAAAAAGCCCTAATTAACAAACCACCTAAAATGGTGTTTTTGATTTTGGGTAAATATCACCTACCCTTGAGGTTTGCCCCGATTACAGACGCCACCCCTCACGTTTCAGTAATATCACCTACACCCCCTGAGGTTTGAAGTGCGTATCACCTAGACCCCCTCCGTCAATTTGCCGTTAAAAAAGTGACGGACTAAAATAAATAAATACAAAACATACCCCTACAAGTTTGGCCCTTGTGTCATTTTAGTCCCTGTAATTTCAATTGGGTCAATTTGGTCCCGACAGTTTAAATTGGGTCAATTTGATCCAAATGCCCCATTATTTGAGGAAAAAATTGACAAAATTTACCCACTATTATGCACAATTACGCTAATAAGCAGGTTGGAAGATTGGTGGTGTTCCATTTTTGCCCTTAAAAAATATGACAATGCATAGTATGTGAGTAAATTCTCTCAAATTTTCTCATAGAATTGAACACTTAGATCAAATTGGTTCAATTTAAAACTTCAGGGTCCAAATTGACTCAATTGAAAGTACGGGGACTAAAATGACACAAGGACCAAACTTTTAGGGGTATGTTTTGTATTTATTTTTGTTAGTCCGTCACTTTTTTAACGGTAAATTGACAGAGGGAGTCTAGGTGATACGCACTTCAAACCTCAAAGGGTGTAGATGATATTACTAAAACGTGAAAAGTAGCGTTTATGATCGGGGCAAATCTCATGTGATCTTGCCATCTTGGTGATATTTACCATTTGACTTTTAATCTCTCTTGCATAGATACAAGAGAGGTATACCTTGGCGGCTACAAGAGAGGAATATATTCCGCTGTGACAGTGCATTATTAATCAAATCAATCCTGACCGTCCATGTATGCACCAGAAAGAATCCAATATCTACACTTTTTTTTTTTTTTTTTTACTTTATTGCAAAGCATACCACATTTTAAAAGATGTTTTGCCTCTTTTACTAGCAATAATACAAATATATATATATATATATATATATATGTATACATAATTTTATATTCTTGGAATATCACTCATGTTTTAATCATTTAAACTTGTGTGTTTCAGTAACATTTCTTGTCATCCCAATTCCCATTATACTAAATACTAGTTTAGAGTGTGAACGCCATTGTGGGATCCTATGCAATGATGTGCAAATCTTCTAGATTGATTCACTTTTACTTTGTAAAGTTATATAATTATCACTTTATCTTAAAGTTCAAAGGGAGTTTATAGTACTTAAATTAATCTATAACAATGCTTAGTTATAAAATCCGTAATATTTCTTGTTTAAGGATATAGACAGAAAGATGCACAAGAAGAAAAAAAAAATACAGTTAGAGAAGTCAAAATTGTTCAATCATATACAAATGTTGAAGTAGCAACTATAATTAATGCTATCTTAGATTTTAAATCCCTCTTGCAAGGAATTAAGAGATTTTTTTCTTTCTTAAGCATAGGCAATGGCTTGAAAATAAATAAATAAATAAATAATAATAATAATAATAATAAAAAAAGATTAATCTAAGAGAGAGGGGGAGAAGGAGAGAGTATTATAATTTATGATAGTTTGTGTTGGAGCTAGAAACATTGTACACAAAAGTTCACAAATATTGAGCAGATTTAGTGATATGTGCAAATATAGATAAAGGTGATGTAAAAGAAATAGAGTGAACACACAAAATAAACCTTTATTTGAGACTGTGTTCAGAAACTTGAGGAGCTCTGGTATGGGTGCTATGAGAAGATTAAGGGTGTGTTTGATAATTTAATTTTCAACACTTATTCTTTTTCAGTATATTTGATAATGTATTACTAAATTGAAAAGGTCAAACACCACTGAAGACTTCAAGTGAAAAAATTATCCTGAAAAAATCACTGAATACAGTCTATTTTAGTACTTGAAATATTGTTTGTAATAATACAAACTCAATCACTTAAAATTTTCAGTACTTAATTTTCAATTTTATCAAACGAACCCTAACATTTTGTAGCGCTGGGCTAAGACTTTGAGTACCCTGGTTTAAGAAGGCCCAACCAAGTGTGGAGGAATATTGAAAATTAATGACCTTCCTATAAAATAAAAAGAAAAGAAAAAAAGAAAAGAAAAAAGAAAAGAAAAAAAAAAGAAAAGAAAAGGAAATTACCTATTTAGTGTCAAAACTAATCTACTTTTTCCCAAAACAATGCTCAAACTAAAGTGTACACTTACTGCTTTCAGACCAATTAAAACTACTTTCACTAAAAGTTAATGGATTTTGTTAACATGTGTCTTTAGGGCAGATGTTAAGGTTTCAAAAGTGGAAATAAATAAGTGAGACAAACACTAAATGTCACGCCCCGACGTAGCATAATTCAGGAAAGCATTTAATTTCCTATATGGACTCGTAAGTCATGACAAGTGAGTATGACCAATTGTCCCTGCAAACAGATAACTTAAACAACATTCTATCAAGAGGTTACTAATAAATATAAACTCCAAATTAAAACTTACTAAACTATTACATAAGTCAAAGTCTTAGGCACAAACCGCCCTTATACAAAACTATCATAAAGTCTATTACAACCCCAAAATAAAAGACAATAGAAATATAAAGCAGCTTCCTGGAAAGACTCCTGCCTCTAACTAGCATAGTCAATGAACTCTGGCTGCTCCTGACCCTGAAAATCTGGACATACAGTCCAGGACGCATCAACGCCGTCAGCTTTTGCAAGCTGGTGAGCAAAATAAACATGTGCGCGCAATGTATATATAAGTAAATAAACAACGGTACCATTTAACTTTAACAGTAATATATTCAAGGTTCCAATTCCAACATAATCACGGGGGAATATAGTAATAAATAAATACGGAATTGTACATGAATTGTGAAACCTCTTATTTTGCCAATTCTTTCCTTTAGAACAATCCAATTAAATCAACACATCATTTCAGCTACCAGAAGTAATAAGTATTCAGTCATCCAATTCATACGCTACACTATCGCCTCCAATACCAGGAATACTATCCGATCGGTATTGGAGTCATACACCACACTACTGCCTCAGATACCAGGAATACTATCCGATCGATATCTAGACCAAACACAACCAACCATCGCTCCGGATATCAGGAATACTATCCGATCAATATCCGAAACGCGCGCCTTAGATACCAGGAATACTATCCGATCGATATCTAAGTCGTACACAACACTATCGCCTCAGATACCAGGAATACTATCCGATCGGTATCTAAACCGAACACAACATTGTCACCTCCAATACCAGGAATACTATCCGATCGATATTGAGGTCGTACGCCATACAACAACCCTTTTAGTCTTTCCACACTTTAGCACACGCTATGTATGATAACATCATAAATCATAACCTCGTACATTAATCTCAAAGCCGAATAATCGTTCAATGCAAATTTCACTCTTATTTGATCAAATTAATTCTTGTTTCCTCCAATTCTTAACCATAGACCTTATAATAATACATTTGTCAAACAGTTTCTTAAAATGTCCCCAAAATGTTTTCCAAACAGTCCCTTACCAAAAATTACACAAACTGTCAAAACTGCCACCTCGCGCGAGCGGGTCGCGCGAGCGAGGGGGAGGGAAAATCGCGCGAGCGGATCGCGCGCGCGGAGGGGCTGGACAGGTCGCGCGAGCGGATCGCGCGCGCGAGGAGGGGGAAAGGTCCGCGCGAGCGGGCCGCGCGAGCGAGCCTCGCGCGAGCGGGTCGCGCGCGCGAGTTCTTGCATAATGTCATCTTCTTCGTCTTCTCCCCTGTTTTCAGTTTCTGACTGTATTTTTACCCATTTCCAGTTTCTGTTTCCAACATGTCATATGATATACGGTTATCTTCAGTTTTCCGCGTAGATTACGAATACGCGATCAATTTTAATTAATACGGATTGTATCTCTTGATTTTCGTGATTAAAGTTAGAGTGACAAAACTTAAAATCATCAATACGTCGCCATACGGATGAATTACTCCGTAGGATTCGAACCGTAGCCTATTGGGATCAATATCTTTCAATTACAATTCACGGATTCGATTTTGATTAACTTTTTCAAAGCTCCATTTTAAGCTCTAATGGTGTATCATATATATATACACATATATACACATATACATACAGAAATACACATATACATACATGGCGAGTGAGTTTATAATACTCACCGAGGCTAAAGACTAAGAATTTGAGAACGAGAATTCCGCCGAATAATCCCGTCGCTCGAATTCCGTCGTGAGAGTTTCTCCGTTCTTGATTTCTTGGGATTATGTATATATATGTAACTGTGTATGTATATATATAATCTATATGTGTGTGTTGGATGTCTTTGAGAACTAAAGAGTGTTGAGAGAATTTAGAGAAGCAGAGAGTTTGTGAGAGAGATATGAGAGTACTGTGAGGGAGTGAATGAGAGATACACATATATATACACGTTGAATTGGGTAGCCCCCAAGTAAACAAGAGAAATTATCCGGTGAGGTTGAGCTCATGTGCTCCCTTACCAAAAAAATGCGATATAGACGCAGATTGAAATTAAAACTGGTATTTTACGGTTGATATAAAAATACAGAAAATTATATTAACATAGGAATTAAATTCCCGGTTATACAAAAAAAATATAGATATTGCTTTTGAAACCATAGAAAATATTTTTATATTTAAAGAAATTACAGTTTGACCCCCAGATAAACATTTATAAATAGAAATTAAAACAGATGCTCATGGAAATGAAATGCCGTATTTATTTATTAATGATAATAAAATACAGGGCGTTACACCCTACCCACCTTAACAGAGATTTCGCCCCGAAATCTGAGCTAACTAATCCTGAAACAACTCGGGGTATCTAGTCCTCATGTCTGACTCTAACTCCCACGACGCCTCTCCTTCGTCATGATGCCTCCACTGAACCTTAACTAAAGGAACGTCTCTTCTTCTCAGCCTCTTGATACTCTGGTCGAGAATCCTCACAGGTCTATCCTTGTAGACAACATTCTGACTCGTCTCAATATCATCGAAATTAACCACATGTGAAGGATCCCGTATGTATTTCCTTAACATACTGACATGGAACACATTATGAACACCAGACATCTTTGGTGGCAACGCGAGTCGATAAGCCACTTTCCCAACACGCTCCAAAACTTCGAACGGTCCGATGAAACGAGGTGCCAACTTCCCTCTCTTCTGACCAAAACGCACTACTCCCCGAACAGGTGAAACCTTAAGGAGTACGTGATCACCGATACTGAACTCCAAGTCCTTTCGTCGTCGATCCGCATAACTCTTGTGTCTACTCTGTGCAGTTGTCATCCTTTCCTTGACCAGTGAAATCTTCTCATTGGTCTCTCTCACCAAATCTGGTCCCAAAAGTTCCGTGTCTCCCACTTCAGCCCAACACAACGGAGATCGACAAGGTCGTCCGTACAAAGCTTCGAACGGCGCCATTCCAATACTCGAGTGATAACTGTTGTTATATGCAAATTCAACCAACGGTAAATGCGTCTCCCAAGACTCTTCAAAGTCGATTGCACAAGCTCTAAGCATATCTTCCATAATCTGATTAACACGCTCGGTCTGCCCATCGGTCTGAGGATGGAATGCAGTACTCATCTTGAGCGAAGTTCCCATAGCCTTCTGCAAACTTTCCCAAAATCCCGAGGTAAAACGTGCATCGCGGTCTGATACAATTGTCACAGGTGCACCGTGCAGTCGCACCACTTGTTGAAGATACATTCGACTCATCCGTTCTACTGGGTAAGTCATATTGTACGCGATAAAGTGTGCAGACTTCGTCAAACGATCCACAATTACCCAAATCGCGTCGTGATTCTGTTGTGACCGGGGTAATCCAACCACGAAATCCATAGTTATGTGCTCCCACTGCCATCCTGGAACAGGTAAGGGTTGCAACAATCCCGAGGGTCTCTGATGTTCGGCCTTCACTTGTTGACAAGTCAAACATTTAGACACAAACTCGGCTACTTCTCGCTTCATCCCTTCCCACCAGAAGTTTCTCTTCAAATCCTTATACATCTTTGTTCCTCCTGGGTGTACTGTCAGTCTCGATTTATGTGCTTCTTCGAGAATATCTTTTCTCAAACCTTCTGAATCTGGCACACACAATCTGTCTCGACATCTGTACCCTCCATCGGCCCCAACCTTCCATTCTGTCGGGTCCTTTTCTGACATCTTGGCGAACCATACTTGAAACTTCTCATCTCCCTTCTGGGCTTCGATGATTCGACTCACAAGTGTTGGTTGTACTACGAGGCATCCAAAGTGCTGCCCGGCACTTCCCTCTGAAATCTGCATATCAAATTCTGCGATTGTCTCTAAAGCTTTCCATTCCCTCAACATCAATGAAGCAATCATTCCTCGAGGTTTCCGGCTTAGGGCGTCAGCGACTACGTTAGCCTTACCGGGGTGGTACTCTAATGTGAAGTCGTAATCCTTAATCAGCTCCATCCACCTACGTTGCCTCATGTTCAACTCCTTCTGAGTAAACAAATACTTAAGGCTCTTGTGGTCCGAGAACAAATCAAACTTCTCCCCGTAGAGGTAGTGTCTCCAGATCTTGAGCGCGAACACTACTGCTGCTAGCTCCAAATCATGAGTTGGGTAATTCAATTCATTCGGCTTCAACTGTCGTGAACCATAGGCGATAACCTTTCCGTCTTACATAAGGACACATCCCAATCCTTGATACGAGGCGTCACTGAAAATAGTGAACTTCTCACCATCCTTTGGTATCGCAAGCACTGGCGCTGTTGTCAATCTCTCTTTCAATTCCAGAAAAGCGCGTTCATGCTTATCAGTCCATTCAAACTTCAAGTCTTTCTTAGTCAACCCAGTTAACGGGGCTGCTATCTTTAAGAATCCTTCCACAAATCTCCGATAGTAACCGGCGAGTCCCAGAAAACTTCTGACTTCTGTAGCATTGGTCGGCCGAGTCCAATTCGCCACTGCATCGGTCTTTGATGAGTCTACCGCGATTCCTTGTTGAGAGATCACATGCCCGAGAAACTTAACTTCCTGAAGCCAGAATTCACACTTGCTGAATTTAGCATACAGGCGGTGATCCTTGAGAGTCTGCAACGCGATCCTCAGGTGTTGTTCATGCTCTTCCTCTGACTTGGAATAGATCAAAATATCATCAATAAAGACAATAACGAATTGATCCAAATAGGGCTTGAATACTCTGTTCATCAAGTCCATAAACACAGCCGGAGCATTCGTCATCCCAAACGGCATCACTAAAAACTCATAGTGTCCGTATCTCGTCCTGAAAGCAGTCTTAGGTATGTCTTCCTTCCGCACCCTCAACTGGTGATACCCTGACCGTAGATCAATCTTAGAAAAGGTCGTGGCTCCTTGCAACTGATCAAACAGATCGTCTATCCGAGGTAAGGGATACTTATTCTTGATAGTAACCTTATTCAGTTCTCGGTAGTCAATACACAACCGCATCGTCCCATCCTTCTTCTTCACGAACAACACTGGTGCTCCCCAGGGTGAAGTACTTGGACGAACAAAACCCAACTTCTCAAGTTCTTGAACTTGTTCCTTCAGCTCCAACAACTCTGTAGGGGCCATCCTGTAGGGAACCTTGGTTATAGGTCGAGTACCTGGCACCAATTCCACACAGAATTCTATGTCCCTTTCCGGCGGTAATCCTGAAATATCTCGGAATACTTCCTCGAACTCTTTGATTACCGGTATAGATGATACTGTCACCTCTGCACTGACAATCTCAATGTTTGCTAGGCATCTAGTGAGGAACATATCACCCGAAGGGTTACATTGGAAATCGAAGAGTCGATTCCCCTTGTCCACAAATGTGATCCTCTTCCTTGCACAATCCAACTTCGCATCATTCTTCTCGAGCCAATCCATTCCCAGGATTATATCGAACTCCTTCATCGACAGAACCACCAATCTTGCCAAAAGTTCGCGGTCTCCTAACCGTAGAGGACAGTCCCTACACACATGTAATAACTTGACTGTGGTCCCTAAGGGTGAGACAGCACTCAAAGCTTCCTCTAAACGATGCGGTACGATACCCAACTTCTGAACGATCTTAACAGATATAAAAGAATGTGTAGCACCCGTGTCAAATAAAACTTTAACATGAGAGTTAAACAAGGTTAGAGTACCTTCCACTGTCTGTTGCTCGGGCACTCCCTCCTCATAAGCACCTCCTTCATACCCTGTTTCTTCATAACCAGCAGCCTCGGGAATAACAGCATTCAGGCGGGCCTGTCCTTGCTGACCATAGTTACCTTTCCTAGGAGCCTTGCATTCTGGACTTATGTGACCTGGCATGCCACAATTAGGTGCTCTGCAATCTTTAGCTCGATGACCGGGAACTCCACAATTGAAGCAGTTATTGTTTTTGGCCCCTTCTATTGCTAGAGGCTGATACTGCTGAACTGCTTGTGTCTGCTGTGGTTTCTTTCCTCCATCCCAGGTCCTTTTCTGTCCTTGAGGGTGCCCTGGTTTCTGTCCTGGAAAGCCCTTCTGCGGAGGTCGATTTCCAAATGGCTTCGAATTCTGACACCCATCATTCTCCAACCCCGTAGCCAATCTCACCAGGGCTTCAAATGACTGGCCCAAATGCCTCATAGTCAAATGTCGGAGAGACAGGTTGAGACCTCGGTGATACTTCTTGATTTTCTTCTGGGGTGTGTCCACCATATGTGGAGCAAAGCGGGACAGACGCTCAAATCGAGTAGTGTACTCTCGGACAGTCAGATTCCCTTGAGTCAACTCCATAAACTCTTTCTCTCTCTTGTCCTTCTCTTCTTCAGGAAAATATTTCTCGAGAAACCTTTCCTTGAACACCACCCACGGCATTCTCCTTGCAGCTTCTTCCCCTATGGTCGCTTTTTCAGCATCCCACCAATCAGCCGCTGCATAAGACAACTGAAAGATAGCCAGACGCTTCTTCTCCAGATCAGTGCACTCTATGGTCTCAAAGATACGCTCCATCTGACGTAGCCACTGTTCCGCTTGCCAGGGTTCATCAGTTCCAGCAAAATACTCAGGTCGCAGAGCGCGAAATTCCTTGAGAAGCTTGTCTCCAGTTTGGTGGGCTTGCCTCCCATTCCCGTTGTAATTCCCATTCTGATTATTGTTCCTTGCGTTCTGATCACTAACCCTCTCCAACCTCCTTACAAAAGCTTCGAACATCCCGGTTGGATCTATTACCGGGGGTGCATCTTCAATAGCGGGACAATTCCTGAGATTTCTTCCAGCCATCTGATCGAGAGAACGGTACCTATCCATCAATCAATAGAATTCGGTCAACCCCTCGAGAAGAAAGAAAACTCTAAACGATAGAAAGCGACTAGACACGGAATAAAGTCGAAATATCTTATCTCAATTCTATCTTAACGGCAGATCCTAGGTGTTCTGGACAATCGGTCGAGCCATAACCTGGCTCTGATACCAAAAAGCCTGTCACGCCCCGACGTAGCATAATTCAGGAAAGCATTTAATTTCCTATATGGACTCGTAAGTCGTGACAAGTGAGTATGACCAATTGTCCCTGCAAACAGATAACTTAAACAACATTCTATCAAGAGGTTACTAATAAATATAAACTCCAAATTAAAACTTACTAAACTATTACATAAGTCAAAGTCTTAGGCACAAACCGCCCTTATACAAAACTATCATAAAGTCTATTACAACCCCAAAATAAAAGACAATAGAAATATAAAGCAGCTTCCTGGAAAGACTCCTGCCTCTAACTAGCATAGTCAATGAACTCTGGCTGCTCCTGACCCTGAAAATCTGGACATACAGTCCAGGACGCATCAACGCCGTCAGCTTTTGCAAGCTGGTGAGCAAAATAAACATGTGCTCGCAATGTATATATAAGTAAATAAACAACGGTACCATTTAACTTTAACAGTAATATATTCAAGGTTCCAATTCCAACATAATCACGGGGGAATATAGTAATAAATAAATACGGAATTGTACATGAATTGTGAAACCTCTTATTTTGCCAATTCTTTCCTTTAGAACAATCCAATTAAATCAACACATCATTTCAGCTACCAGAAGTAATAAGTATTCAGTCATCCAATTCATACGCTACACTATCGCCTCCAATACCAGGAATACTATCCGATCGGTATTGGAGTCATACACCACACTACTGCCTCAGATACCAGGAATACTATCCGATCGATATCTAGACCAAACACAACCAACCATCGCTCCGGATATCAGGAATACTATCCGATCAATATCCGAAACGCGCGCCTTAGATACCAGGAATACTATCCGATCGATATCTAAGTCGTACACAACACTATCGCCTCAGATACCAGGAATACTATCCGATCGGTATCTAAACCGAACACAACATTGTCACCTCCAATACCAGGAATACTATCCGATCGATATTGAGGTCGTACGCCATACAACAACCCTTTTAGTCTTTCCACACTTTAGCACACGCTATGTATGATAACATCATAAATCATAACCTCGTAAATTAATCTCAAAGCCGAATAATCGTTCAATGCAAATTTCACTCTTATTTGATCAAATTAATTCTTGTTTCCTCCAATTCTTAACCATAGACCTTATAATAATACATTTGTCAAACAGTTTCTTAAAATGTCCCCAAAATGTTTTCCAAACAGTCCCTTACCAAAAATTACACAAACTGTCAAAACTGCCACCTCGCGCGAGCGGGTCGCGCGAGCGAGGGGGAGGGAAAATCGCGCGAGCGGATCGCGCGCGCGGAGGGGCTGGACAGGTCGCGCGAGCGGATCGCGCGCGCGAGGAGGGGGAAAGGTCCGCGCGAGCGGGCCGCGCGAGCGAGCCTCGCGCGAGCGGGTCGCGCGCGCGAGTTCTTGCATAATGTCATCTTCTTCGTCTTCTCCCCTGTTTTCAGTTTCTGACTGTATTTTTACCCATTTCCAGTTTCTGTTTCCAACATGTCATATGATATACGGTTATCTTCAGTTTTCCGCGTAGATTACGAATACGCGATCAATTTTAATTAATACGGATTGTATCTCTTGATTTTCGTGATTAAAGTTAGAGTGACAAAACTTAAAATCATCAATACGTCGCCATACGGATGAATTACTCCGTAGGATTCGAACCGTAGCCTATTGGGATCAATATCTTTCAATTACAATTCACGGATTCGATTTTGATTAACTTTTTCAAAGCTCCATTTTAAGCTCTAATGGTGTATCATATATATATACACATATATACACATATACATACAGAAATACACATATACATACATGGCGAGTGAGTTTATAATACTCACCGAGGCTAAAGACTAAGAATTTGAGAACGAGAATTCCGCCGAATAATCCCGTCGCTCGAATTCCGTCGTGAGAGTTTCTCCGTTCTTGATTTCTTGGGATTATGTATATATATGTAACTGTGTATGTATATATATAATCTATATGTGTGTGTTGGATGTCTTTGAGAACTAAAGAGTGTTGAGAGAATTTAGAGAAGCAGAGAGTTTGTGAGAGAGATATGAGAGTACTGTGAGGGAGTGAATGAGAGATACACATATATATACACGTTGAATTGGGTAGCCCCCAAGTAAACAAGAGAAATTATCCGGTGAGGTTGAGCTCATGTGCTCCCTTACCAAAAAAATGCGATATAGACGCAGATTGAAATTAAAACTGGTATTTTACGGTTGATATAAAAATACAGAAAATTATATTAACATAGGAATTAAATTCCCGGTTATACAAAAAAAATATAGATATTGCTTTTGAAACCATAGAAAATATTTTTATATTTAAAGAAATTACAGTTTGACCCCCAGATAAACATTTATAAATAGAAATTAAAACAGATGCTCATGGAAATGAAATGCCGTATTTATTTATTAATGATAATAAAATACAGGGCGTTACACTAAACCCCACACTGTATCTCTTGTTTATTTCTACTTTTAGAATCTTAACATATGACCTAAGGGCACATGTTAACAAAACCCAAAGTTAATTTAGGTAGAACCATTATAATTTAATACAGCTTCGAGAACCAAATTTAAAAACTATAACATTATTGTAGTAAAATCTCCAATGTCTCATTACTATGAGGGTTAAGTTATTCTTATGATGAGGGTACTAATATAACTTAGGGTGCATTTGATAAAACTGAAAATTAAATGCTAAATTTTAAGTACTAAAAATTTTATGTGATTGAATTTGCAATACTGAAAACAGTGTTTCAATTCATAAAATAGGCTTCATTTAGTGCTTATTTTCAGTAGAAATTTTTCGCTTAAAGTTTTCAATAGATTTTTGACTGCTTTTTCAATTAAGTGGTACGTTATCAAACGTACTGAAAAATAGTAAGTGCTGAAACTTTTCATTTTCAACAAATAATTGGGATATCAAACACACCCTTACTTTAAAATTCTTTATAAAATCACTTTAATTTAATGCCCCAATCTTAATGCATGAGTGCCATGAAATGTACTATTGTATAGCATACATACACATATAATTAAATCAATGTGTGTGTGTATATATATATATATATATATATATGTTGAGGAAAAGTTCTCAACAAGTTTGTTCAAAATTCATAAACTTGTGGCTACCGATTGAAGTGTTATCAAATGAAGAGTAATAGCCACCACAAGAAACAACACTAGTTACACTACTATATATGTAATTTCAAACATTAGTTGAGCTTCAGCATCAATCTCTTCTTTTGGAATATTATTACAAAAATTAAATACACTTTAAAAATACCAGACGTCATCAATGTTTATATTCTTGTGTTCACGTTTGTTTCGTATGATTAATGGAGAAATAGAGGGGATTAGATTAATAGTCCATTTTAATCGAATAACTTGATGTTTGGCACGGCTATAAAACGCGAGACTAATTGTCCATTTTAAAATAATAGTCCCCATAAGTTATACCATGGGGGATATGGTTTTAATAGTTCCGAGACTATTTTTTAAAAAGTACTAATTGTTCAATCCCACCTTCACCATCCAAACATGTTTTACATTAGGATATGAATCAAAAGTATATCATTCATTAGTATATATGGAAGTTATACACACAACTAAATATGGGTTTAACAATGAGTATTATGCGAGAATAATATTCTCTCTATCCTATTTTATGCATTTTTTTTTTTTAGGAATTCAAAATTTTAGAGGAACATAATGATTACACTTTATATTGGCATAAAATGTGATTTTTTTTCTTCCAAAATTGCCCTTAATTGCTTAAAAAAGTAGTTTGATGTGTTAAATCACTAAGGGTAGTTTTGAAAAATACCTAAAAGTAGATGATTCAATATTGTGAGTGAATGACAATTTTGGTACTGCCCAAAATAAAAAGATGGATACATAAAAATAGGATGGAGAAGATACAAGTCAAGTACTTAGGAGTTAAGGCATTGACTATTGAGTACACAAGAGACACGTGGTCACGAGAGAGAGAGAGAGAGACAGAGAGAGAGAGAGAGAGAGAGAGAGAGGGAGCCTGTAGCATACAAAAGATAGGGCGCGAGGGTTGAGATTCTGATTAAAATCATTGGTAGAAAGAGAGTCACAATTGTGGCCAACACTATAAAAAGAAAAGGCAAAGGTACAGACAGGAGTGGAGGTTGATATGGCCATGACATTACTGTAGGGTAGGGAGGGTGGAGGTGGAGGGTATCTTCTATCTCCTAATTTTGACAAGCCAACCACAAAAAATGGTCCTTTCTGCAACAATTGGGTGATCCCTAGGATATGTTAACTTAAGATTTTGCTTTTTAATATATACCTCTTGATTCAATTAGTATTTGCTTAGGACCACTCTCACTTCTAATTATTTTACCTGATTCCTCCACATTTAGGTGTAGAATTTTTAAGTGAAGAAAGTAGTTCTCACTCGTAAAGGGCAGCATGCATAGTGTCTCTCTCCTAACTCGAACGCTCATTAATGCATAGATGTTCTTTTCAAGACCCAAACAAAAGAAGAAAAAAAAAAGTACAGCATCTTCATTATCTCTCTCTTTGAATGTAGACCTGTATACGGATCGGATTTCTGTAATCCAAATCCGATCCGATAATAAAATCCGCTAAGAAAATCTGAATCTGAATTTATTTGAATTCGGATATAGAATCTGAAAAGAAATAAATATCAAAATAAAGACAAATTGAATGTCCATTATAGTGGAAACCTGAACATATAAATCAATGTCGCCCATTATAGTGAAAATTGAAAAATTAATTAATTAATTAATAAATAAAATGAATATCTATATTTTTTTTATAAAAATAAAACATCTCAGATTTGGATCCTTATCGGATCGGATCCGTTAAGTACACATATATTCGGATTCAAATTCGGATTCGGCATTGGATTCGGATGTTACAATAGGATTTGGAGTCCGATATTTATATTAGATTCGGATCGGATTCGAATGAAATTTTGATCCGTTTACAAGCCTATTTAAACATATATATTTAACTCTATACGATATATGTACGCATATAGTTCTATTCGTATTTACATATGTTATTCTTTACCAACCACCTTAAAAAATGCGTAATCTTTCTTTTTGTGTGGGAGTTATTTGTGATGCCAATTGCTGCACATTGGTTTTAATTAGTAGCGTGACAAAAAAATGAGATGAATATACATTTTTCGGCTCAATACTTCTGATCGTTTGAGCTTCTTGTTCAAGTTGGATTCCCACACGTATGTTAGGACATTCCACATCGACTCCCTATCTCTTCTCAAATGTTGGTGAAAACTTGTGTAATCTCATAACTTTTAACGTGCCAAATTTTGCACACGGCATTTTTTCATACCCATGTTTATGCAATGTCGGTGGCGCATTATAAAGGTGTAAATTTGACTGCTCTGTGTATATATAGTAGAATGCTAAATACTATATACTTATCTAAAAGTATGTAGCTTTAGATTGGCAAAAAGTCATTACTACCTAAAATGGGACATCCAAGGTAATTTTATTAATGATTTAAGGTAAATTCTTATTGTGTCTTCATTTTTAACAAGATTGTTAAAATTACGTATAATTTTTTATTATTGAAAATCTCAATGTCATATCTTCAATCCAATGTATGTGACTGTGAACTACATAGTACATTGAGCTCTAGTCCATTCCAAATTTGAGTAAAAATAAAATATTGATCCATCTGTAATCTAATCAGTTCTATAATTTGACTAATTGATTTTTCTTCTCACTTTTCGATTAGTCATCTCACAGAGCTGTGGAGATGCAAACGAACTCATAATAACATTACCTGATGGGCAATCACATATTTTAAAAGTGACACAGCCCCGAGAGCCCATCTCTATATAAACTTCAGCTCCATGAGCCAAGTCATATTACCATAGTTTGAACTAGAAAATGGAGGCCCATGATTTTGGCGAACCATAGATTGGACCATTTATCTGTTACATGAAGCCCAACAAAAAATTGTTTCTTTCAACAAAAACAAAAAACAAAAAACAGAAGAGATAAAGTAAAAGGAGATAACCAAATCCTTGGTAGCCCAAGTGGGGAGGCGGATCAAGACAGAGGTTGTTCTACCCTCTTGGTCCTGTGTTCGAAACTCCTCATGGGTAAATATTAAGGATTTAGCCAGGGCTTTTGGCCTCCCAAAGGGAGGTTAGGGGTTCGAAATCCCCTAGGGGTCGTGTAAGCTAGTTGGAGGGATGAATCTCAAGATGGACTTTAAAAAATGTACAGCTTGGTGTGGGTTCAGATCCTACCACTAGCTTGTCTCCCTGATTTACCTGGTACGTGTGTTGTGGGGTCGGTGCACGTGCCCGGGGTTTGCCCCTTGTTCTACTCCGATAAAAACAACAATAGGTATTGATCCCGAAGTCGTGGAGGACAGACATGGAGATTTGTCCTCGTATTCCAAAAAAAAAAGTAAAAGGAGATTATTTAAGGGTTAAATACACTTACATCCACTGTTTAGCTCTTGTGTTTTAAATTTTGACACTAATACTCTTGTGGTTCGGACTAAATTTTGGAAATGACTTTTGGGATAAAAATTTGAGAAGCATAGAATTACTCTTATAGAAATGATGTGGTATTCCAATCCATTTAAATCCCAAAAATGCTAGGCACACAACACATTCCACGACTTTAAATATATGTATCCTGTGCTGTGTAAGTAGTGTATGGAAAAGTACGAAACATTCAAACAGCACAGGGTACAATACATTTAAAACCCTATTCTGAAATGTGTTGTATGCCTAACATTTTTCTTTAAATCCTTTTATCCA
This sequence comes from Hydrangea macrophylla, assembly GCA_033977485.1. Lineage (NCBI taxonomy): Eukaryota > Viridiplantae > Streptophyta > Magnoliopsida > Cornales > Hydrangeaceae > Hydrangea > Hydrangea macrophylla. The sequence continues at coordinate 83,518,355 of CM066985.1, read as the reverse complement.
TATCCATTTGTCCCCCTATTTTTAAGGGAATGCTTTTAAACATAAGCCCAAAACTCTTTTCTCATAAGCCCAAAACCTCTACTTTATTAGAGTCGTACCACATAGTGATGTGGTATCCCCATTACAACCAATATTTACTCCTAGGGGAGTAGATTCTACCAAGAGTAATGTTATGCGCGCTTTCTAAATTTATATCCCAAATGTAGTTCCCAATGTATACATATGACAATAGACACGGTTAATTTTCATTGAATGATATTGAAACTTGAAAGTGATACAATTATTGCTGCATATGTTAGAAAACAAATTTAGATCGAATACAAAATTTCAAAAACACAACATTATTACAATTTCAAAAGCATAGCATTTTAAATAACCCACTTTTATTTACTACGCGTATAAAAATAACACGTGAGCATATCAAATGATAACTAAAAAAAAATACAGTATCTAAAAATAACACTGCATGAGAGGATGAGAATGATTAGACACGTGTCACTAGGAACATGCACGTGTTTGTAGAAGAAAGGCCACGTAGCTCATGATCGGTACTCCTAAGTCTCCTTCATATCCCCTCAATAAGAAAACCTTCCATCTCTCTCATTTTCTCCCTCAATCTCTCTCTAGAAAATTAGAAATCATGAAGAAAGCTCTGCTCTTGCCATTTTCTTTTGTCACACTCTTCTTATTTTACTCTGTGAGTAGTAGTACTAGTAGTAGTGTGTGTCCAAATTTAAAAGCTTTGGATGATAAGCATAATGATGATGATGATGATGATGTTATTCCTCTGGTGAAAAAGGAAGAGAGGAAGCAAGTTGTATCAACAGAGTACGGAGAGATCTCAGCCGTTGATATTGGAGTAATTAGAAGAGGGTCCTACCATCTACAGTTCATCACATTGGAGCCTAACTCTCTATTCCTTCCTGTATTCCTACATGCTGAGATGCTTTTCTACGTTCACACAGGTGCTTCAATCAAAACTATATATACATTTGAAACTTTAATAATTAGATATCAATAATGTTAGGTATATATACTTTTTGATACACTTTTTGACACACTATAGTTTAAATATATGTATCTTATATTGTTTGAATTTTTCACACTTTTTTGTGTACCACTTACACAACACATAGAACATGCATTTAAAGCTGGGTGTCAAAAAGTGTGTAGAAAAATGTGTGAATGTAGAAGTGCTCATTAGATATATTGTTCTATTAGTGAAACTAATTAAGGGCTTGTTTTGGAATCAATAAAATAAAATCAAGTTGAGTCTTTCTTTTTCTCTTTTTTTTTTTTTTCTTCTTTTTCCTTTGGGAAAAATTAAACCCAAGTGCGAGTACATTTTTTTAGGTTGCTTTATATATATATATATTTATATATATACAGTTTCGCGGTATGATTAGTTCACAGATGTATCTAATCTTATCTTATCTTATATTACAATTAGAGTAATGCACAATTTGAGGAAGCTAATTAAAAATGTAGAGTCTACACGTTTTTAAAATAAATCATCCACGAGACCACCACTATTGAGGAACACAAATTATGCGTCGTACTTGAGAAATTAAAAGCATCAATCTCACACGATTTTATTTGTTTTACCTCATTTTTTGCCAACTTTTTTCCTCCATCTTTTCATCAGCTACGTTCGTTTTCTACTCCATCAATCAAATCAATCAAGACATTCATTCATTTACTATATAAGAGCAACTCCAACCACATTACCCACATTCAATTTCTAGCTATTTGGGGAACCAATGTGTATTTTAGGAGCTCCAATGGGTTCCTCAAATGGTTTTCCATTTTGGAGAACCCCTTTTTGGTTCTCCACATTTGAGGAGAGAGAGGGTGTGTTTGATAATCCAATTAAGTGGTGAAAATGAAAACTTTCAGTACTTAATCGGTTAGGTGATTTCATACTATATAATCATCAAACCGCAGAAGTCTGGTTAATGTAGGCATTTATATGCCAACAGAGTTTGATAAACTTTAACTTCTTTCCCTCACTTTTTGATTTGAGAAATTTGAAACCATAGTAAATTGGAGATACCATGTTTTTAAACCACTTGGACAATTAAACAAACTCAATTTAAATCTAACTGAAAAATAGGTTAGCTCTAGAAAAAGTATAAGAGATTTAGCCATACAAAATAATTTTTTTCACAGACTAGCACAAAAAGAAAGGTTAAGGGTGTGTTTGATAACCCAATTAAGTGGTGAAAATGAAAACTTGCCGCACTTATTTGTTTTAATTGTGTTTGATAATATACCAATTAATTAAAAAAGTAGCCAAAAACTCACTGAAAGTTTTAAGTAAAAAATTCTACTAAATGCTGTTTATTTTAGTACTTGAAATTCTTTTTTAGGTATTTCAAATTCGATCACTTAAAATTGTAAGTATTTAAAAATCTGCACTTAATTTTAGTACTTAATTTTCAGTTTTATCAAATGGACCCTAACTATAAAAACTGTACTTCATTTTTGTAGAACACCTACATAAGCTTTTACATTTGTACAACAATTTAACAGGTACATAAATAAATGGCCTCAAGGAAAACATTGGCAAAATACTAAGTCTCTGCCTAGCTTCTTCTCCGCCTCTTAACAAATAGGTTCAAAGTTTGTTTGGTTTCAAAGCGTTCAACAACAAAATTTAACTAATTAAACCATAATAAATTCTTTTTAACAATTAAACAATACCACATTTTGGTACATTTTAAATTACATCCTCCAAACACGAAACATAATTTTGGAACATATCAAGTTTGGGAGGTTGGGGGGATAAAGAATTTCTCATTTAAATGGTCGGAGCTACATGCCTTTTGGTGTCGGTTTGAGTGTGGGGGCATGTACACTATATTTCACACCATCTCTCTCTATATATAATTCTCAAAGTTGAAAATTGATGCTGAAAGAGATATTTTATATAAATTTAAGAACTATGTGAAAGAATGTACAAAAGAGAGAACTTTTTTTTGTATATAGCGTTCATCTCAATTACTTATCATTTACACATGTCAACAAAATATGTAATATTTCCTTTTTCTTTTAGACATTTTTCAACAAATTATTTTTATTACTTTTTAAGTACATTGTAAATTTTTTCCCATAACTACCCTGTGCGTTGCACGGGCAGATAACTAGTACCTAGTGTAAAATGATAATTTTGAAAAGTTGAAGGTGGGGGAGAATTGTCTCCCCAGAGGCTCAGTGGATTCGCCCTTGTAAATGACTTGTAGGAGAAATTATTCTATATGGTCGGCCACTATGATCTTCATTACCAATTCTTCATTACCACGTAATATTAATTACCTTTAGAAAGTGAGTAATTTCTTCTTTGATAGCAATATATATCATCATGCCTCAGACAGAACTTAACCAGATGTTGGAACGAGAAATTGAATCAAGAAGTAAAACAAGAACAGGAACAAGAATGCAAATGAAAAATATAGTTCAAAAATATCATGGGCAACTAGAAGGAAGAATTGGTTGGTATATTTGGTATTCCATCTGAAGGAAAAAATAGGTTTAAAAATTATTTAAACGTGCAGCAGAAAACAAAGTTCAAAACTTTGAATTAGTAGCCCGGATCTACTACTCATTAACTCTATAGATGCGTACAAGAGGGGACAAGAATTATACCTTAGTGTCTTGAACCTAATTCTGAAATCTCTGATTTCCAGTAGCCTCCACTAGATAGTCTTTACCCTTATGACTCCCGCGGATACTTTCTAGAGAGGCTAGAGATGGTGGGATCTCCAATAGTGAGGATAGAGAAGGTTTGGGAAGCCCTAAAATCGTTCCTGCAGCTTCTAGTTTATAAAAACGACGAACTCTATTTTCTGGACACAACTGCCCTATTTATAGATTTCCAGAACCGACCTAACTTTCAATCGATCGAAGTGGCTTCGATCAATCGAACATTCGATCGATCGAACCTGTCTTGACTTCAATCGATCGAGACTCCTTCCCTTCGATCGAACCTGTTTTGACAAGATCCTCTTGTGCCTTTCCAAACATCCTAGCGGAACTAAGAGTGGGACCTCTTAGGTTCCTTATTGTTGGCTCAGACCAGTTTTTAATTCCCATGACCAAACTATTTGATCAGCAAACTAACCAACTGATCAGTTAACGTTTACTCCACTATAAAACGATAACTAAACTCTAACGCAAAAGAACAAATCCGAAGCGATAACTAGACTTGTATGGTATACTAATGTCCCTCTACCGTCAGCATTCATAATCATATTCAGGTAATCGGATAACTATTACTGTCAACCTGAATCATGATTACTTCTCGCATTCCTTGAGTCTCATTCACCTCTCATGATTACCAAACATATTGATAACTACTTATCAATAAGACTGCAGTTATCAGTAATCAACTTGGTGACATTCTTAAGGGAATGCTTACTCTTTAACAGAGGGTAGATTCTATCTTGACAATATATGTTCACAACCCTGTGAACATGACATACCCAAGATACCCAGGTGTTGATCTTTAAGACCTCACTGATTGGTAAGTCAAAGCAGCCACATCCACATCCACAGTCTGTGTTCATAATCATCTCAAGATTGAGAATACGTACCTTATACAAGTTATGAGTTCCTATCGACTGTTGTCAGCCTTAAGTGTCAATGGAAAAGCTCAGGTCCGTCAATGCACTATAAGCACCAACATATTAACTAAGAGATATACTCTAGTGATTGAGATTCATCACTCCATCCAATGGTAGTAAATCATGCTATAGTGTAGACCTGATGAGATATCCAGTCTTATCATCCACTGTGACAAATTCTAAGTATTAAATAATAGTAATTCGTATCTCACTTATATGTATCTCATACACACACGAATTGCTAACTATGATGCTTAAAGATTAACAATCATCTTATGAAAGAAACATACACAATGAAATGTAAAGCTGATATCCATATATTAAAATGTCAATGTCTCATACATAAAGTAATGGTTTGAGGGTACAAACCCAACACCTTCCATCCCAAATTGAAAGTCTTTTATTCTATTTCTGGATGTCCAATTTTAAGAGTTCTCTTTTAAAAGTCCATGTACTTAACTAGGCATTTTTCATCTCTCACACTTTTACTTTGATGTGACACTAGACTTTTAAAATACATAAATGGAAAGTTAGAAATTTTTACCACAATAAAAAAAGTTTCTTAAATAGTCGAATTTCCCAAAATAGACTCTCAATATGGAACAAGGGAGTATCTAGTTTGCGATTCCAGAAGTTGAGAGATTAGTTAGGGGGGAGGGGGGGGGAGGGGGGGATTTTTTGTTTTATTTTGTAGAAACACTAGAATTTTGGATTTCTATAGTTTTAATAATTTTTTCATGTGGGTTGAGAGTTAGAACATCATTTTTCAAAGACAAACTAATCTCTTTGTTATAATAATTGTTACTCCTTGATTTAGGAATTGTGTTTATGGAGTGTTGACTCCACTCTCTAATATATGTGATCTGTTTCCTATATGTATGTATATATATAGAGAGAGAGAGGCTTGTAATTCTGGTAGTAACACAACTATCAATAGAGACTTCTATTTTCCTTCTCTTCATAACTCTTTAAAAAAAAAATATGTCCTCATATGGTTTTTTGTGCTTTTTTATTTATTTATTTTTATTTTTTTGTAACATATGTAGGCATCCCCTCATGTATTGCTCTTTTTCACTAACACCCCCTAAATTAAAAATTGAACAAATTGACCCCCTCAAATACACCTCCTACAAACACACCCCCCCCCCCCCCCCCCCCCCCCCCCCCCCCCCCCAAATAGTTGAGGGGGTTAGTTTATTGAATTTTTTTAAGTTTTGGGTGGGGGGGTTTGGAAAAGGCCAATACACAAGGGGGTGTCAATATAATTTACCAATTTTTCTCCTTCTAATTTCATGTATAAGCAAAGAATCCTTAACGTGTTCAAAATGGATGTCTGAAGGACCTTAATTAAAAAGTTGAAGCTAATTGCGTAAAAAAAAAAAAAAAATCCTTAATGTGCTCAAAATTGATGTCTGTAAGATCTTAAAAAGTTGAGGTTAATTGCGTAAAGAAGATGTTTATTTAGGTAAAAATTAAGAAAATTTAACCACCTAAGAGAGATTTTTGAGTTTAGAAGAGATAAATTAAATGATTCAGTAGGGGGCACAAATACATATAAAACACTTGGGGTTTAAAAAAAAAAAAAAAAAAGAAGAATTCAAAAAATTGAGGTAGGCACATGCCCCCATTCCTCACATGGCTCCACCACTTAGCAATAATTTTCGGAGAAATCCAAGCACAAAATTTACATTCAGTAGAATTCTCCGAAAGTTTGCCTCTTCATACACTACACTGTAACAATGAGTAAAATTGAAATAATACATTAACGTAGTGGTGAACAGTGTATATGCATTTATGTACTTAGAATTCTTTTTATTGTTGATCATCTAGGGAGTGGAAGGTTGAGTTGGTCTACCGAAGAAGATGAACAGAGGCATGTCAATCTACGACGAGGAGATGTCTACAGACTCAAGCCTGGCAGTGTGTTCTTTGTACATAGCGACTTGGAACCGGAGCGCCAAAAGCTTAGAATATATGCCATCTTTGCTAATTCGCCGTATGACTTGCATGTATGGATTTTCACCATCATTCAAATATAAAAATTCCCCCTTTCTTATTATGTTCATTAGCTGATGTTTGTGTTTGTAAAATTGCATGGCTGCAAATGAAAACACATGCTGCAGCAACCATCAGTTGGGGCATACTCCAGCATTAACGATCTGGTCCTTGGCTTTGATAAAAGAGTCCTCCAAGCGGCCTTCAAGGTACAATATCCAAACCAAAGTTCTCATTTCATTTGAATGGTATTGGAAATCTCGGTAAATGTTTCAAAGTAGCCCCGCCCCGTTAGGGTCGGTTTGGTTTACAGATTTAGTGAAAGGGGAAAAGTTAAGGAAACTGAAGGAAACTCTCAGGATTTTTTTGAAGTAGCTTGTTATGCTCCATTTGGTTTGGTTTCCTAATTTACCCTTGAATGTGATGCCTATGTAGTTTGAGACAATACAAAAAAGTATATGTGGATACTTATTTTGGGACAGAGGGAGTATCAAAATAGTTGAAAAATCAAGAAAGGGAAAACGAATTAAAATATAAAATAAAGAAATATTCCTACTATGCTTTCCATCTTATTTTCTTCGCCTTCCTATATTTCTCACCGTTTTCCTTTTGTAACCCACGAGATACTACTTTGCGTTCTCTCTTCGTCTCCTTTCCTTATTCCGTGAGCCCAATGGAGCATTTTATGAATGATTCTATGGAAATTCCAGTTGCAAATATGCTTCAAATTATTAGTTTATCCGGAAAACTTGAGAGTTCACAATTAAGGGTCAAATCTTAGCCATAATTTATTCATGTCTTGCGCCTTCAATTTGGTGTCGCCATGTTAAATCTAGTGGTGCTATTTAATCGAAATTTACAGGTTCCTGAGGAGGTTATAGATGAGCTAAAAAGTGTAGAAAAGCCACCAGCAATTGTACATGGAGTTTCAAAGAAGGGACAACTGTTATGGGAGTGGGAAACACAGTTCGTGAATGGCATCCTTGGAAGCGATGAGTACAGAATGTTTGATGTCAACAAGAAAAAAGAGAAAACAAAAACATTCAATATACATGGTGCAAAGCCAGATTTTGAGAATTGTAATGGGTGGAGCCTTACAGTGACCAAGAAAGACTTCAATGCCCTTAGAGGTTCCAATATTGGTCTTTTCATGGTTAACTTGACTAAGGTCAGTTGCTGGAAGTCTATTTTCTGTCTTCTCTTATAATATGTTCTGCTCCGTGTGGACTTTTTTTTGTCGTACATGTATATATATATATATATATATATTGAGATACTTTCAGATTTAGAAAGAGAATGATAGATGGAGATTATATCGCGACAGACTGAGAGTTACTGTTTTATCCTCTGGAAAAGTAAAGATTGTATCAGAATGGATCTTTAAAGTTTTTTTTTTTTTGCTACGCAAACGGATCTTTAAAGTGAGTCACAAATGACGAGAATAATAATGAGAATGCACTCTGAAAATATCAGACCAAACACCCTGGGCCTTGACTAAGTCAGGCCATGGTTGTCAAATCGTGCATCAATTTGCCAGAATCATGTATATGCATATGTACTATACAATGAAAACACGCATTTACGGTGTTTAAAATGAACAAACTAACAATTTAACACAAGTTTCATGCAATATCACAGCTCAAAAATGTTGGAAGTTTTGCGCTTAATACTTTCATAGTTCAAAATCATTAATCATGAATCTTATCGAATTGTTAACCCACTTGTATAAGTTGACCAGTACTATCGATTCTAATCTTATTTACTTTTTTTTTCATTCTAGGGGTCGATGATGGGACCACATTGGAATCCGCGGGCTACGGAGATTACAGTGGTGTTACAAGGAAAAGGGATGATTCGGGTGGTATGCCCTGGCACCGCGAAAGAATCAGAGTGCAAAAATGCAAGGTTTAGTGTTGAAGAAGGCGATGTATTTGCCGTGCCGAGGTTCCATGCAATGGCTCAGATGGCCTTCAACAATGGCTCGTTTATTTTCATGGGATTCAGCACATCATCAAAGACAAACTATCCTCAGTTCCTAGCCGGAAAAAGTACGGTCCTCCACGTTTTGGATAGACAAATTTTGGCAGCATCATTTAATGTACCCCGTGAGACGATTGATAAGCTTTTGAACGCACCAGGCGAATCTGTCATATTAGATTGCACATCTTGTGCTGAGGAAGAGGAGAGGATTATGGAGGAGGAAATTGAGAAGGAAGCTAGGAAGAGAGAGGAGGAAGAGGCAAGGAGAAGGGAGGAAGAGGAGAGGAGAGAAGAAGAGGAAACTAGGAAGAGGGAGGAAGAGAAGAGGAGAGAGGAGGAGGAAGAGGAAGCTAGGAAGAGAGAGGAAGAGGAAGCTAGAGAGCGGGAGGAAGAGGAAGCTAGGAAGAGAGAGGAAGAGAAGAGGAGAGAGGAAGAGGAAGCTAGAGAGCGGGAGGAAGAGGAAGCTCGGAAGAGGGAGGAAGAGGAAGCTAGGAAGAGAGAGGAAGAGAAGAGGAGAGAGGAAGAGGAAGCTAGAGAGCGGGAGGAAGAGGAAGCTCGGAAGAGAGAAGAAGAAGAGGAAGCTAGAGAGCGGGAGGAAGAGGAAGCTCGGAAGAGAGAAGAAGAAGAGGAAGAGGAGGAAGCTAGGAAGAGGGAGGAAGAGAAGAGGAGAGAGGAGGAAGAGGAAGCTAGAGAGAGAGAAGAAGAAGAGGAAGAGGAGGAAGCTAGGAAGAGGGAGGAAGAGGAAGCTAGGAGGAGGGAAGAAGAGAAAGCTAGAGAGCAGGAGGAAGAGGAAGAAGAGGAAGCGAGGAGGAGAGAGCAAGAAGAAGAGGAAGCTAGGAGGAGACAGGAGGAGGAAGAGGAAGCCCAAAGGAGGGAAGAGGAGGAAGCAGGAAGGGGAGAGGAAGATGAACCAAGAGGTAAAGAAGAACAGCGAAGACGAGAAGCAGCAGAGAGAGAGGAAGAAGAGGCCAGGAGACAGGAAGAAGAAATGGAGAGAGAGCACGGTAGTGGCGGTGGTGAGGGTGAAGCAAGGATCTTTCTGAAGAGAATGTGGAAGATTTAATAATGACCCATCACTTGAAACCAAAGGAGTAGTCAGCTGGTGAGTTGCCTATACATATAAGTTGAATAACAACTCCTTTGGATGCGCATTTTGCTTTCATGTTTAAGGTTTTATTCTCAGAATATATAATAGGTTCTGTAATCTATGTTTGCAATTCTACTGGTTTTATTTGTGAGTTGGGGAGTTGTTTTTGCTTTGCTTGGTGCATTGTGAGTGCAGTAGAATTAGTACATGCTGGATGAGATTGATCAATTTTGAGTAACATCTGCACATGGAGGTTTGGTTTGGCTTATAGTCCAAACTCTCAAGAATAATAGCTGAAGCTTCTGAACAATAGCTTAAGCTTCTCTCATTTCATTACGCTCACTAACACACAGGAAGGTGAGTGAACAAAAAGGGGTGCCTCAAAACTGGTGGAGTCTGATTTCTTCTCATGTTTTCTTCATTGCTTCAGTTTTCTCAATCATTATATGCTCTCTTATTAATTTGAGAATTTTGGTAATGCTATGTTTAGTTTATGGATTTTGAGAAGGCAAAGAAAAAGGAAAGATTGACATGTTAAAAAAGAAATAAATAAATAAACGTACTTTTATCTTATATTTTTTTTCCATTTTTCTTCATTGTTTAATAACCAGCGTATTCAAGTTCAATGCGTAAGTTCAATGCATCGTTCTATACCCGTGTATATTTCTCTTCTTAGCAACAAAACAAGGTGTTTATCTTTATATTTTCACTCGAGGAAAGAATTTCAATATAACATAGAAACAAGGCCCAAACCAATTCCTTAAGATTCTGCTCCAATCTTGATTTCTCAATTTAGTTTTCAAGATGTTCTTTACTACTTCTAAATAGTTTGTTAACTAGCTCACTATATTGCTCAAGGTCCCGAGTAAAACACAAAAGGAATTGAAAAGGCAAAAGGCTCAAAGCAAAAAAAACAAAAAAAAAAAAAAAAAAAAAAAGAAGAAGAAGAAGAATAAGAGAAGGCAAAAGGCAACTCTTGGATTTTTTGAACATTAAAAGTTTTTTTTTTAAACAGAGATTCAGTCTCTCAACAGAACTTCATCATGTTTGCGGCAAATAATAGAATCACCCTGATTCAGAATTCTATTCATTACCACACTAAGCCACCGAGGCGAATATACACTCAAAAAAGGCCGATCACCAAACTGGTCACAAAAATACTCATATGTTGCTCAAGCTGGAGACATAAGAAACAACAACAGTAATGTCATCAAGCTTGCCGCCATAATATCGGAACCCAGCTTCTTGAGCAGCGGTAGAGAAAGGGGTCTGCCTGGTCCTGTCTTGAGCTCTCTGGCGCGCCAATGCAGCAATCTTCTGAGCCGTTACCTGTGGATCCAAGCCAGCCCGAGCGGCATGAACCACAATGGCGGTAATCTCATTGTTATACAAGTTGTCAAACAATCCATCTGTCCCGGTGACAATAACATCTCCCGGTGCAACAGGAATCGTAAAGACCTGGCCACATTGTTCCCAAAGTTCATAAAACAAGTTAAAACCAAACAATGATCCAAATTATACACAGAAAGATCCCAAGTTCCTTCCCCAGTAAATACAAAAGGAGTATTATGGTTTTCATATTTAAATTACGAATTCCGGGATATTCCAGTGGGAATTACCACTAAACTAAGAAAGCGAGAAACTCTGTTAAGGAAAAGAAAAGAGGAAAGTAGAGCTGTCGAGTTGATTCTTCCACTTAAATCTTGAATGCTTCTTGTTTTATTAAATGTTTTTTCCACTTAATCGGGGGGATTCATCGTATGCGTTTCCCCTTTGGTCGTCAGCTGGTTTCAGTTTTCTTGTATTGAAAGGTCAGATTCAGTCGATTCACCAGTAATTATTTACATCATCAGATGGATTCTACACACACCCTTGAATCAGTTAGGGACTTAAATCTAATCGACTAGAATCGACCATAGGATTTTAACAACAGATATAGGAATTACCAAGTTTTTTTAACAACAGAGATAGGAATTACTAAGTTTTCCTCTTAAGGCTTAGTTTGGCCCCCATTTTGGTGCTTCTCCTTTTTTAAAGCACAATTTCATGTTAATTCATTTGGTAACTAGTTTATGAGGTTTGCAAAAATTGAACTTAGGGCTTTTTTGGGGGAAGCTTTTAAAAGCTCTAGAATGGAGCTTTTAAAAGCTCAAGGTTGTTTTGTGGTTTCATAATGTTTTTTTGAAGAGTAGTGTGTCATCTGTATAGAATTATCGAACATCTTAGGCTTAGTTTGGCCCCCACGTGGTGCTTCTCCTTTTTTAAAGTACAATTTCATGTTAATTTATTTGGTAACTAGTTTATGATCTTTGCAAAAATTGAACTTAGGGCTTTTGTGGAGGGAGCTTTTAAAAGCTCTAGGTTGCTTTTTGGTTTCATGATGTCTTTTTGAGGAGTAATGTGTCACTTGTATAAAATTATCAAAGAACTTAGTAATAAATTTCATAAGCTCCTTTTAAAAAGCCACGTGGGGGCCAAACTAAGCCTTAGTAATAAATTTCATAAGCTCCTTTTAAAAAGCCACATGGGGGCCAAACTAAGCTAAATTAGATGGGAATATGCCTCAAGGAAAAAAGGTAGGAGCAAGCAATGTGATGTTAAACACCTTCAGACGAAACTCAAGTCCCAAGGCTCATGAAGTTGACAGCAAGGTTGTGCTCTGATATAGATAGAAATAGAGTTGCATTGAAACCATCATGGCAACTGTTTAGATCACACTTCTTGATTAATTTCTCTATTATTTAATGGGTTAAATTAGTTAAGACTACAAATCTTATGTTCAATACTCAAAACCAACTGACGATTCGAAAAAAAAATGCCATTTCTACTGATGATAACAATCTCAATTATGAAAACCACCAAACAAGTTCTTATGCAAGTTCAACCACACAAGCACTGAGAAAGAAGTACGTGGTGAAGCGTCCATTAGTTACCTGACCAGAACTGGGTTGATCACCTTGAGTTCCACTTTCCAATTGGTATGTGAAATTGAAACCATGCTGCTGGACAGGGGATTCGAAGACGGTGCACCCATCTCTGATCACAATAAATCCACTGTCCCCAAGATTAATAGCATGAATACCCTGCTGAAAATAACAAATCAGATTCATCCCAAGCAGCAAGAGTAAGGGTGTGTTCCATCAACTCGTTTTAAAGATGCATTCTAATAAATTTTTTACTTCTTCACAAAAGCAAGTTCCAATTGCTTCGACTTTTAAGTTTGAGATAGTGTTTTGCACCTGCATGAGTTGGGGTTGACAGAACCCCATGCTCGTCAACTTCTATAACAAATACCTATCACTCAATAATGATAATGTGTCTATCACTCTATCTCCATCTCTACCCGTCTTTCTTTTCTTTTCTTTTCTTATTTTCCCTCTCTCAACTCAACTAAGCCTCTGTTCCAAATTATTTGGGGTCGGCTACATGATTCCTTTTTCTCCATTCTACCCGTTAGTGACTATTGACTCATTCAACCTACACGTTATCAAGTCTTTCTGCATTATCTCTACCCATGTTAGTTTTGGCTTTCCCCTAACTCCTAGCATTACCTTCAATGTGTATCGTATCAATAGTCCTAATTGGTGTACTACGAGAAAGGGAGTCATTTTTGGACCAAATGGAGCACAAGTAACTTAACCTCGTTTTTTGCAGTTCAAGAAAGCAAACTCTCCATCCACACTACATAATAAAACAAAATTTTCACAAAAAAGGCAATTGGCTCAAGGATGTTGACGGTGAGGCAGGAAGAATTTAACATTCTAAATTTTCAACTCATGCCAATAGGGGGAAGTGATAGGAATAAAGAGAAACTGATCTGCAGGAGGACAAGTTGAACTTAGAATTTAAATATGCACTCTATGCTACTTTAACTAAACATGGATCCAGTATTCCAAATTGGTTTTGATTGTTGAGAGATAAGTAGATAAAAATGCATCAAATTTCATACTAGTTATCCCCTACGGTGCTACCTCACCCCAACTACAACTCCCACTCCACAGGTGAAGTGCATTTCTTGAGGAGTCTTAACTCCTGTAGTGTTAATGGCACTTAAACCAACCGGGACAGAACTCATTCTACTATCACGCTTTTATTTTCTTACTTCTTTTGATAAGTCCGTGAACTGTCAACTACTCAAATCTTGTTTCTTACGGGATTAAAGTATCATTTCGTTGTAACAACCCATCAGCAAGAGAATCCCATTTTGGGAGATTTGCATAGTAGATGTGTAGGAACCCATCTCCAAAAGAATCCCATTTTGGTAGATTTGTGCACTTGATGTGTAATTCATAGACCGTTGTGTTAAGAGCATTGAAGCTCATAGGCCATAGCTAATAGAATGCAATTTCAGTGTTGCAACACGGGGTACAAATTAAGAAAATCGCAATTGGAAGTACAAGTGAAATTACTATAAATATTTGGGGTAACTACTCTGACCTCCCTCGAGTTTAGGTCTAATTACACGAACCTCCCTTGTGGTTTTCATAATTACACTAACCTCCCTTGAGTTTAATATTTACTTAAAATTGACCTCCCCTCCGTTACAAAAACGTTAAATCCTTGACGAAAAATGCTTATGTCATCAAATAATTGCGGTATTCTTCCGAAAATGCCCTTTACAGTTTCTCTAAAATTTACTCTTACCTCCCTCGAGGTTATGTCAAATAACAGAGGCCTCCCTTGTGTGTGTGTGTGTGTTTTTTTTTAATTACACTAAACATTTAAATTTTGAAATTTAAAATTTAAAATTACTCATATTTTTCCCGACTTTTTTTTTACCCCCGTAGCTGACAGAAAATAGCTAGCATAGTATTATATGTTAACTTCAGACAACCATAACTTACTTGTTTTTTAGCATTTTTTGGGTTTTTTTTTTAAAGTCTTGTTTTGCGTTTTTTTCTTTCTAAACAAATAATATTATCTGTTGACAAACATATAACGTTTGAATTAAACAACCATAACTTCCCATTTTTTGGCCTTTTTGGATGATTTTTTTTTCATGTATTTCTTCGAGATCAACACATTGGACTTGAAAATTTTACAAAAAACATATAATTTTGCTCTCCCAAACACCCATTGGGTGAGTATGTGGGACCGACCACTTTATATCTTTTGTTTATCCCCATTTTATCCATGAAAAGTGGTGGATCCCACATGCTCACCCAATTGGCAAATTTTGGGTGAGCAAAAATGCACTCTTTGTGAGTAAATATAATTTTTATTTCATGTTTTTTTGAGATCTACTCGATTATGGGTACTAATTTCAAGAAGGGTATATTTTTATATGATTCGTGAAAAAAAAAAAATCACGGTTTTACATTTTATCTTAAATTTTAAGATTTTTTTTCCTCCAGGATTTTATAGTCAATATTCGGTTTTTGTTTGCGTGTATAAACCTAAATCGAACCACAAGTAATGTGTACATATATATATATAAAGCATTCAAAATCTTTAATTGTAGGTGTTATAAGCATGAGCATCGGTAGTTTGAGAAAATGTAACTTAAAAATTATTAGTTTTTTGGTCAACAAAGATTGTGGGCAAAAGGAGGGGAGGTGAGTGTTACACAACTATAAACCTCAAAGGAAGTTTGTGTAATTAGACCATAGCTCAGGGAGGTGTGTGTAATGTACCAATTGAGGGTAAATATGTACTTTCGCATAAATTTTAACGATATTTATCTTCCTTTACGAAGAAGGGAGGTCAGCGTAATTATGAAATCGTAGGGGTGGTCCGTGTAATTTGACAATTTAGACCTAAACTCGGGGGAGGTTAGAGTAGTTATCCCTAATTGTTTTTGAAGATCACAGATCTGTCGTAACTGTTTTTTTTTTTTTTTTCTCCTCTCAATTTTAGTTTTTTCTGGAGACTGGAGATTGAACCTCTAAAATTCAGTGGTCTAAAATCATTATTTCAGATACAACACTGGACAAAGTTCACAAGTTTCTTGAATATGTATTCATCAAGGAAAGGCTCAGATAAATATATACATATATACACGGGTATAAATACGCGCGCGTGTGTGTGTGTGTATGTAGTGGGGTAATGGCTGGCTGGACAACAGAGTACGACAAACCTGGTCTGTAAGGGTTATGATGCAAGCCGTTGAGGAACCCTTAGCTTTTGTGACAGAATGAGCTTTCTCCAATATCTTAGCCGGGTCGATCAAACCCTTTGGCTCATCTTGAATCGCTGCCACTGAACTAGACATGAGTTCCCGAGCATACAATCCTGCATTAATTCCAACATCTGCCCAGCCACCAACACCATCTGCTACACCGATTGCTTGCTCATCTACACATATAAAATGAGCATCTTCTCCACCCGTTTCTTCCTTATCAGGATGAGGCAAATAACACGATCCTGAAAGTAGCTTCAAGGTTCTCTCACCTGGAATTTTTCTGGAGACAAAACACGAATTGGTAGTCAAGAGAAAATACCGCAAAATATTGTGCAATCACTGAAAATCTGATCTGCTGCTACCCAATCACTTGATCAGCCAAACCATTTCAAAGTATAGGTAGTAAGTGAGAAATTGCGACCATTAAACAAATTTTTTTTCTTTCTTTATTTGTTCTATTTTTGACAAGGTTCTTTTGCTGCATTCAAACAAAATGTCACATTTCCAAGTGTCATATGTGATAAATTGTCCATTCACACTAACAATTATTCTTAGCGAAGGGGACTCAAGTTCGAGCAGTAAATTCATGATTCTCACACACAAACACATACATATATATATTTGCCCTTTCAAAAAATGTCTCCCTTTCTAAAACTAAAACTACACACTAAGAAAGACTCGTTGTTGGCATGCAAAACTATAGATGTGCATCTCCACATAAGCTTTGTCGAAAATGTACGTTTGTGCAGCCATTTTGGCGAGTGGTGTGTAATAGAAAATCTACGACTCATTCAGTATTAAGGCTCTTAGTTCCTTTCCACAAAATTCTCTGGTGTTTAATGCTTGAATCCTGGTGCATGCACAAGTTCTTTTTTGGCAAAGTGGAACTGATATTATTACCCATTTCACCTTTTGTTGGAACAAAAAATTGAGTTTCTTGCATCCGCTTAATAAAGTTCTTTGTGTGCAAGTGACGTTTTCTGGTAACCTCGTTGTCTAAGATGTGCAACTATCTCAATGATTGTCCAAGTAATGTCAAAGGAAAGTACTTCTGTATTTAGAACTCCCCGATGACTTAGAATGGCCTCGTATTTGCCATGTTTTTACATCTTCACCTTGGTTATAAGGTTTACTGAGATAGCCCTCTCTATTTGTTACCTCCATTCTCATGTAACAAAAAAGCAAACTTCCATTTTCCCGGCCTACAACTTTATCCTTGAACTACATTCCACAAAAGTAATAGGATAAAAAAAATTTGACTTTTATCATGAAAGTCAAATGTTTTAGATCACTAAAATTGGGTAATGGCCAAAATAAAAATATGGTCCGACTCCAAAGTGCCGCCCAATTTCTATCATATGCACAAACCAGCCTTACGCATCTGATATGACGGGGAAAGAATACGGGTTTAAATAATTTTTTTTAAAAAAACTGTTCACTAAGCACCATGGTTTTAATAAAAGCCTTGCAAGTCTGGACAGTTAAACCTTCTTTTGGTTGCAGAAGCAGGTCCTACACAGAACACCCAGTTAATGTAGTTAAGAAATAGCCTAAAACAAAACGGTATCTCCACTCTTCAAATGTGATACGTGTCACAACTACAAGTGAACTGTGGTCCGTGGTGCAACATAATTACATTAAATTAACCTTACGGCTGTGCAAAACTGCAGTTACAATACTAAGATGGATATCTAACGAAACCAGTAATTGGACTTAAAAAGGAAGTGAAAAAAAAAAAAAGAAGAAGATCGGAGCACATACTGGTTGAGTGAAACTGCAGGATTCACAAGCTGTTCTTCGCACAATGAACCATCGAATGTCACCTCCGGCACAGCTCCCTCGGAGTAACATTGAGAAGAGGAGGTATGGAAGTCTTTCAACCATGGTCCAGTAAGGGGATTAGAGTGACAAGACCTCCGTGTAACGTCAAATATAAAATAGCCACCAGTCACACGGCTGTTGGTTGGTTCTCTATTTCTCAAACTCATGCAAGCCTTTTGGCAACTCCGAGGATTCTTATAATTGTAATAAACAGCTGTAGATTTTCCAAAGTTCAAGACATTTCCACCTATTATGGTTAAGTTATCGACAATAAGATCTGCAGAGGCGGCTGTGGACCCGGAAGCAGCCATTGGTTTTTTGCGACCCGGTTTGCTGGAAAGTTCAAAAACCTGACTAGTTGTTTCAAACACAAAGGGACTACAATGTGATGCAAAGAGGTTCTTTTTCGGGCAATCTGATCTCGATGTGACGGTTTTGCTCTGTGTCCTTGTGTAACTTGGAAATGGAGAGCAAATACAGAGTCCAGAACACCCTCTTCCCTGTGTAAGCTGAGCCTTTAGCAATCTTCCAAAACCGTGACAGAAAGCAGTGTTCAAATTTGAACTAAAACCTGATGGCATTTCACCCCCTTCAAATATAATAACACCCCCAACTCAATTCTTGCATATGTGAATAATTCTTATACATGTCAATACACGAAAAAGTTTATGGTCCGTTTGGAATGACATTGCTGAATTCATTCTCACCAATTATAATTATATTATCTTCTTTATCAACTTAGGGCATGTTTGGTGTCCTTGAATGCAATAATTGCATTCCATCGTTTGTATAGAACTTTATAAACAAAGATAGTGAGCTTGAATGGTTCCATTTAGAAATAGGATGCTCGTCTGAGAAATGATGCTTGCAATCATAAATTTTGGCATTGTAGAAAAAGGTAGAAATGACCACATAAGAAGAAACATGGTGAAGTTTCCCATTTCGATAAATGGAGTTGATACGTATAAAAGTATTCGACCAATGAGAGTAAAACTTGGTGGCCACATCGAGTAACACCCGGCCAGGAGATACAGTCATCCCGACCGGTCCAACTACCTGGCCTGCAGGTCGGGAACGCTGCTAGGACCCGGTTCCTCAAAGGATAGCTCAGGCCAGCCTGGAGGCGCAATCCAGATTCAACCAGACAGTTTCCTATACAAGCCAGAAGACTAATGGAATGTGGAGATTGTTTCCTAATCGAATTAGGAAACCCGTACGATTTGTGCTTATTGCATCCTATCAAATTGGACTGCCTAATCAGTACAGTTTCCACGTATGAGGAGGTCTCTTGCAAGTATAAAAGAGGCCTCTCACCCCCAACAAAGGGGGAATCAACTATCAATTACTTTTTCTACGCAATACTCATCGTAGCTTAGTGTAAACTGCTCGGCCAACCTCTAGTAGCTCCAGTTTATTGTTGTTGGTTCACCAAAGGTCACCGGCTATTTCATAACATAGTGAAAATGCCCAGACACACCACGTGGACGTAGGTCTCTTCGTTAACAAGGCCGAACTACATACAAATTCCTCTTGCCTTCTTTCTATTACGTTATACCAAATTTTGACATCATCAGTTTGGTGCCGTCTGTGGGAAATCTACAATTTTCCATAAACAAATCTCTTGACTGATCGCCATGACTCCTCGTAAGACTAAGAAGGATGCTCCACCAACCGGTTATGTGGATCCACCGGCCCCGGAGCCGACCACTCCCATGACCCCAGACAAATCATTGCGGCTCTCGCTCAACTTCTGGAGGATCAGCGTTAAACCCTGCAGCAGATCGAAGTCCTGCTAGCCCAACAGAACAAGCCTCCGCAGACTGAGGTACAGCTCAGCAACAATGAGCGTGGTCGGGCGCCCGTACGGACTCGACAACCTGCCCGAGCTGCGCCAAAATCCCCACAGGCTGTGTGACAACCCGGGAATGATGAGCGTGGTCGGGATCCCATACGAACCCGGTAACGTGCCCGGGCTAACCCAGACCACGTGGGGGCACGTGGGGACGCCAGAAACATTATCAACGATAGCCGCGATGCCAGAGGGGAGGGGCAAGAGCGCTTGACCTGGGAATCAACCCAGGATCGCTCAGCCAGGAGTCAAAGCGACCTTAGGCACACGATCAATCAGAGTCAAAGTCGAGCCTTATTCCTGAGGACAGTGCATTTTGGGGAGGAAGCTTCTTCCTCCTTCCTCCTACCCGACCTACTGTACCGACACCGGTCGTGAAGACGTGGAAGCCTGCATCAAGGACTTAGAGAAACAAATCGAGAAGCTAGGTCTGAAACCAAGTCATGATCATGCCAACACCGAGACAGAGTCGCCGTTTCCGATCGAATTGTGGGATTTTCCATCCCACGCAAGTTCAAACAACCTCATCTCAGCTCCTACGATGGCTCGGGATGTCCAGTCGACCATATCCGGACCTACAAGGCTCAGATGGTCTTAGCAACCAATACCGATGAACTGCATTGCCTGACCTTTCCTGGCACTCTAAAGGGCCAGTCGCGCAGTGGTTCCACTCTCTTAAACCCAAATCAGCTAACGATTTCAAGGAGCTTAGCAAGCCATTCGTCAGCTAGTTCCTGGGTATACTCGGTCGGCCTCAACCTGGCACCCAGGTCGCCACGTTGTTCCACCGATAACGGCCGACAACCTTGGTTGAACTCTCGAGAGGGTTGGGAAGTACATCGATACCGAAGAGTTCTTGAAGTCCAAGCGTTCAAACTTCACGGAAGATGAGTCCCCGAGAGCCAAACGGAAACGGGAAGAGCTCAGGAAAGAAGCAAAACCAGGATCAGCATAAGGATGGTCGAGAACAGACCCCGATTGCCTTCACTCCGCTTTCCCGGCCTATTCAAGAAGTCATGGTGGCCGCCGAGGCTCAGAAGCTGCTGAAGAAACTAACCAAGTTGAAGAGCCCACACGAGAAAAGGAATCGGGACAAGTACTGCCGCTACCACGAAGACCACGGCCATGACACCGAGGATTGCTGTAAACTCAAAATTGCTATAGAAAAACTCATTGAGCAGGGCCATCTAGCCGAGTTTGTCACCAAAGACAGACAGAAGTGGCAAGACACCCTAGCCCCTGAGCAGCAACAGCCCCTCGGTCACATCAACGTGGTCTCTGGAGGTATATTGGGCGGAGGAGACTCACCGTCGGCCAGGAAGAGGCACGCCCGGGCATCCCGAGCGGATGTCACACATGTCTAGCCAGTTGACTGCCCTCCGGCTAACACCCTCACCTTCTCATCTAGTGATATCCAAGATCTACACTACCCCCACGACGATCCTCTTGTCGTAACGCTCTCCATAGCCAATTACATGGTCAAAAGGGTACTTATAGACACAGGAAGCTCCTCTGACATACTCTTTGCCTCGGCGTTTGATCAGCTCCGAATCTCAAGAGACGGGCTCCGACCAGTGGCCACCCCACTGGTGGGATTCAAAAAGTCCAGCATGCAACCGCTCGGGACGATCGAGCTACCTGTTCTAATGGGGACTTACCCACAACAAGTCTCCACGCTCGCAAACTTTGTTATGGTAGAAGCCCCCTCTACTTACAATGTCATCCTTGGGAGGCCGACCTTAACAAGGTTAGAGCGGTTGTCTCAACTTACAGCCTGGTCATCAAGTTCTCGACTCCGCAAGGACAGGGGAGCTTAAGAGGAGATCAAGCCACCGCCCGGAATTGTTATATCAGTTCCTTAAGCAAGGATGCGATTTCTGAAGTACTGAACGTTGAAGAGATGGACCCAAGGGACATTAGGGATAGAGTCAGCCCAGTCGGAGAACTCAGCCAAGTAATACTAGATCCCCAATTCCCCGACCGGTCCGTCAGTATTGAAACTCTCCTAGAACCAGACCTCCGAGAGAAGCTAGTCCAGTTTTGGAGACAGAATCAAGACATCTTTGTGTGGAGCCACGAAGACATGCCTAGAATTGATCCCCGGGTCATGTCCCACCGACTCAATGTTGATCCGAGCTTCTGCCCGGTAAAGCAAAAGAGGAGGGGAATTGCCCCTGAAAGACAGGAAGCAGTACGAGAGGAGGTTGGAAAACTACTCAAAGCAAAGTCAGTATGTGAAGTTTAGTATCCCGACTGGCTAGCTAATGCTATCTTAGTCAAGAAGAGTAACGGAAAGTGGAGGCTGTGCGTAGATTTTACCAACCTAAACAAATCATGCCCCAAAGATTACTACCCACTACCCATAATAGATCTCCTGGTAAACGCAACGGCAAGTCACTCACTCTTTTCCTTCATGGATGCCTTACTCGGGGTACAACCAAATCTGCATGTACCCTGGTGATAAAGAAAAGACCTCCTTCATTATCGACCGGGGAACATACTATTACAAAGTAATGCCCTTTGAACTCAAAACACGGGAGCAACCTACCACCGCTTGGTCAATCATATGTTCAGGGACTTGATTGAAAAGACTATGGAAGTATACGTGGATGACCTCTTGGTCAAGAGCCGGGACGAGCCCGACCATCTTGAGCACTTGGTCGAGGCATTCAGCATCCTTAGAAGATTCCAAATGAAGTTGAATCCAACAAAGTGCACGTTCGGGGTCTCGTTCGGGAAGTTCCTGAGTCACTTAGTCAGCAGACGGGGAATCGAAGCCAATCCAGAAAAAATTCAAGCCATTATTAACATGCGGTCACCCAGATCAACCAAGGAAGTTCAGAGTCTAGCAGGACGGGTGGCAGCATTAAACAGATTTGTGACCCGAGCAACCGACCGGTGTTTGCCGTTTTTCAAAATCCTACGCAAGGCCTTTAAGTGGTCGAAAGAGTAGGAGAAGGCGTTTCAAGAACTCAAGAAGTACCTAGCCTCACCCCCTCTACTCTCAACACCCGTTCCAAAGAAAGAATTGTTTTTGTACTTGGAAGTATCACCCTCGGCGGTTAGCTCGACGCTGGTTAGGGAAGAACATGGGATCCAATACCCAGTGTACTATACCAGCTGGGTACTCCAAGGCGCAAAAAGCAGATATTCGCGCATTGAAAAGTTGGCCTTTGCCCTTGTCACTTTAGTCCGGTGACTTCGCCAGTATTTCCAGGCTCACACCATAGTCGTCCTCACGGATCAGCCCCTGCGCAGGATCCTGTGCCGGCCTGAGACGTCCGGGAGACTCATGAAGTAGGCGCTGGAATTGGAAGAGTTTGAAGTTCTCTATCGACCTCTAACAGCGATCAAAGGACAGGCCATAGAAGATTTTCTTGTTGAGTTCACCTATCCAGAAGATCCGATCGATGAGTATGCCCCATCCGATCTACCGCTCGAGGTCCCAACCTGGGTACTCTATGTGGATGGGTCCTCTAATAAACAGGATAGTTGGGCAGGAGTCATCCTGATAACGCCAGGAGATTCAACTAGAGTACAGCCTCAGGTTTGGATTCCAACCATCCAACAACGAGGCGGAGTACGAAGCCCTGTTGGTCGGACTACAACTGGCTACCTCAATGGGCGCCCGGCAGATTAAGGTGCAATGTGACTCTTAGTTGGTGGTAAATCAAGTCTTACAACAGTACGAGTCTAGGGAGGACAGTATGGTGGCCTACCTGGCCCTGGTCAGAAAGATTACTAGTGAGCTTAAATGGTTGTCTATCACTAGGATCCCGAGGGAAGAGAACACACAAGCGGATCGGGTAGCTCGCCTAGCATCATCGTCAGAATCGAATCTACAGGGAATAAGGGTGGAATACCTACCCGAGCCCAGTGTGTCCATCCCAGAAGGCATGGAGGTGGACCCGGTCGATGCAGGTCCCAGTTGGATAGAACCTATTTCAACGTTCCCCACGAGTGGGAACCTCCCGCCCGGCGAGTCAAGAAGGTACCACCTAGCTAATGGAGTACTCTACAAAAGGGGATTCATTGTTCCCTCCCTCCAATGTGTTTACCCGACTCAGGTTAAAAGTATTCTGCAGGAAATTCACGAAGGAGTGTATGGAAGCCCCGTCAGAGGTAGGGCCTTATCAAGGAGGGCCCTACTGCAAGGGTACTACTGGCCCATGCTCAGGACTCAAAGGATACGTGAGACGGTGTGATAAATACTAAAGATATGCAAGCATGATCAACCGCCCAGCAGAAGAACAAACCCAATCCTCAACCCGTGGTCGTTCGCTCAATGGCCCCATGGCCAAAGGTCAGGTAAAGTTTGCCGTCATAGCGGTCGACTACTTCACCAAGTGGGCAGAGGCCGAGCTGTTGGCCGCAATCACTGAGAAGAAAATGAAAAATTTCGTGGAGAGGAACATACTTAGCAGGTCTGGCATTCCCCAAGTTATGGTAAGTGATAATGGTAGACAATTCGACACAACGGTGTTCAGACAGTGCTGCTCGGGCTACGGGATGTCAAATCATTATTCTTCTCCCGAACATCCCCAAGCTAATGGACAAGCAGAGGTAACCAACCGAACAATTTTACAATCCATAAAAACAAGGCTTGAAAAAGCCAAGGGACTCTGGGCAGAAGAACTTTTGAGCCTTCTATAGGTTTACCGGACTACGCCCCGAGAGGCTATAGGAAAAACCCCGTTCTCGCTTACCTATAGCTATGAGGCGGTAGTCACGACCGAGCTCCAGCTACCAAACCACCGAGTGGCAAACTACTGCAGCAACCGGTATAATGAAAATGCTCTCAGAGGGAAACTCGACCTTGTAAAGGAAAGAAGGGATTCAGCATACCTGAGAATGGCAGCCTACAAGCAGAGGGTCTCCCAGGACTATAACAAAAGGGTAAAGTACCGCAGCTTCCAGGTGGGAGACCAAGTCCTCAAAACAATCAACCAGTTCACCAAGAACCCTAACCATGAGAAGTTAGGGCCAGATTGGGAAGGACCCTATAGGGTTACCCGAGTTAACCGACTGGGAACTTATTGGTTACAAATGTTAGAAGGGTAGGACCTATCACACCCTTGGAATGTGGAGCATCTACGGAAGTACTTTCAATAAAGTCAGAATCAGTATTGGTTAAGGGATGCTATGTTTTCTTTAATAAATTGTAGCTCTTCCCGAGCACCCACAGGAAATTTTTAAATGAAATAAAGAATTTTTTAGGCAAATAGTGTTCCTTATCAGTGTCTTCTAACAATAAAAGACCTCGGGATCATACCCGAGGCACCAAATAGACCTCGGGATTACACCGGAGACATCAAAAAGACCTTAGGATCATACCTGAGGCACCAAAAAGATCTCGGGATAAAACCCGAGGCACTTTAAAGCCACCGTACTGCGCATGGCAAAAGACCTCGGCATCACCTGAGGCACCAACTCCACTTAGGTCCACGACCTACAATGGGGGCAAACCCCCTAGGCGACCCACGATAGAGGAGTCAAACGACCCTAGAACCCATAGTTCTAGGTCGGCTACCTACAGTAACTACTCCCACAATGCTTGCCTTACCTAAAGCTTGGGGGCCAAGAGGGGAATAGTGAACTACAGGAAACCACACCGAGCATTCACAGGCCAGGGAATTAATTAAGTATAAATCCTTGGACACCCAATCCCCACAATGTTCAGAGTTCACTTCGGATCGCTATAAGACCCAGGATTAACCAAGTATGAACTTCTAAGTTATTCCCGAGTACTTACAGCATCCCAACCGGGGCCTACAAACCTAGAATATTCCTCAATATAACAGCTCAGGATATTCCAAGGCTTTACAAGCTCCCAAAAGACCGAGTGCTCTCTACCAGTTACAGTTCCAAACCTTTTGCTAAGGTAGGGTCATAATGAGGCTAACAACTGGTCGGGCATGGGCAATCACAAACAAGCACAGGTAATAAAAGTACAAATACGAATAGTGGACGCAAAAAAGTGACCTCGAAGGGTCCTTGTCATTACTAGTTCAAGTACAATGCATAGGGGCAATTATAGTAGCCACCCAAAAAAAAGGGATAGGAGAAGTCTCAGTCTTGAACGTCGCCCACAATGACCCATCTCATTCTCAATCTCCCCGACCTTTCCAACGGAAATTGACCCCCCGGCGGGAGCCTCCTCCTCAGTAGCAGCCTCGCCTCACCAGCAGTAGGGGACCCACGTCCCAATAGTCTAAATCAATTCCCGAGTAAGCTGAGAGATTCCACTCGATATGGTCCACGGCCACTCTCCTCTTCAGGTTCGCGTAGCCCTAAAAGAAGCCGGCATCAAAGTCGTCCTCTGGGGCCTCCTCTGCCTCCTCCCGTGCGGCACTGCCTCAGCTGTGGCCTTCTTCTCGGCCTCTACAACCGTAAAACTCTCCCGGGCAGCATTCAACTCCACCTGAGCTCCTCCTAGGCTCAAAACCATCACTTCACCTTATCCTTCCTTATCCACGGCCAAGGCATTTTCCTTAGCCTCCAACGCCGCCCTCTCATTCGAAAGAGCGGCCTCAGCGGTGGCCACCCTCTCAGCTAAACCGAGTAGGTAAGATTCAGCCCCGGTCGCTATGCAGCCGACCTGCAAAAGGGGAAACAAAAATCATTTAGTTATCTTAAATGAAGGAACAAGGCAATGAAGAATGGAAAGAGATGGGACAAGTTACTTATGAAATGAGAGAGGCTATAGAACCACCCCAGGAATGGCTGAGGTGGCATCCCCGCCCACATCTCAACCTGACCTGAGAGGAGAACCGGTCGGATTCTCTCCCGGATCTCCGAGGACTCCGCCATCTGTATCCCGACCGGGACATCTCTCCTAAGATCAGTGTCATGCACTACCTCAACCCTCGGAGACGATGTCCCGCCCGGTTCCTGGCGTGTCCCGTGCTTGATCCGCCTGAGTTGTTGACCGCCGGCGGCAGGCTCGGCAACTACTCTTTTCCTCTTCTCCTCTGTTGTGAAAGGCGCGCCCGAGGCGCGAGGCGCAGGCGGGCGCAGGCAGTGAGCCTCGCCTAAGGCAAGGCGTAGCTCCTTCAACCAGGCGCATTGTAGGCGTGCCTTTTAGGCTTTTTCTTCGAATCGCAGGGCGCATGAGGCACGCACCTAATTGAAGCAAGGCCCAAGCCCTAATTTTACCCAAATAAGGGGACCAGGTATGTCGATTCAAGCATTTTAGTCCAAAAGAAAAGAAAAGAAAAGAAAAGAAGAAGAGACCCATCGAGAAAGCACTGACCAGTCACCAAACCAAGTATGTCGACTTCTCCTTCGACTTCTTTCTTTCTGTCTTCTTCTTCTTCTTTCTTCTTCTTCGACTTTCTTCTTCCTTCTTCCTTATTCGACTTCTTCTTCTTTCTTTCTTTCTTCTTCGACCTTCTTCTTCGTTGACTTCTTTCTTCTTTCTTCTTCTTTCTTCTTCTTTCTTCTACTGTAATGACTATTAGTTTTTTTTTTTTTTATATTCTGTTTATGTTATTTTTACTTTCTTAGTTAATAATATATAGTTATGTAATGACTTTCTGTTTTTTTTTTTAGAAGTTCGAAATACTAATAAATTACTAGAAAATAGGCAGAAATACTAGAAAATAATAGAAAAAAAAAACTAGAAATACTAGAAAAAATGTCTTAATATCTTAATCTTTGTGTGGAGCACTAGGCATAAAATACTAAAAAAAAAAATCATATAGATAATACTAGTATATGTTAAAAAAAAAAAAAAAAAAATGGGCAGCTAGGCTGCTATATCATATAAAAAATATATGAATTTTTGCGCCTCACTTTGCTCGGGGCGCGCGCCTCAAAGTGCGCCTCGCGCCTAGGCTCCAGGAGACCTTTGCGCCTCAGTGCGCCTTACGCCTTAAATAACCTTGCTCTTCTCGCCCACCCGTGAGGCCGCGGCAGCCTATTTTGTCCTTAGCGCTTCGAGGTCTCTCCTAGATGCTATATCTGCGGGATCAGGAAAGGAAACGAGTCAGAAAATTGTGGACAGAAGACGAAAAGGCAGTAAAAAAGAGGAAAAATCCGGGAATCAGGAACTTACCAGGAATGATCGGAGGAAAGACTGGCGTGACAAAAGCTTTGTCGAGCTTGTAGGTAACTTCTCGGGCTCCCGTCCAGGTCAGCACATCAACGATGTTAACAGGATCCTGGGCCATCGCCCTTATCCGATCCTGGCACTTGTCCGGGATGCTCGGTGGATCGAAAGACCCCAGTACAAAATAGAACAACTCAGTCAGCAACCCTACAGCAAGAAAACGAAACAGAAACAAGGACTCAAGATCGGGGCTTACTCCTCAATTCACCCACCCAGGCGGTCCTCACGGGAATTCCCGGGGCCTCCTCGCTGAGCCCGAGAGTGGACACTTGGAAAAATTTCTTCTTTCATCCCTTGTTGTTGCTTATCTTTCTCCCTAGTTGAGCGCTCAGAGAAAAGAAGCCGACCTCCCTATATAACAGGAATGGTCAGTAGGTCCACAAAAACTCCTGAAGGGTCAGCTCATACCCAAAACCCTGGGGCTAGAGGTGAATGCCCCCATCAAAAACCTCCAACCGTTCGGGGCGAGCTGCCTGGGAGTAATACCGAGGTAGATTAGTAAATCCCAGACAAGCGAGTAAAGGGGAAGACGGAGGCCCGCTATGAATGCGTCCTCGTAAAGGGTAACAAAACCAGATTGGTACAGGTGAGCCCCCGCAGGTGGCATAGAGAGCGAACAGTGGATGGGAATGTCATACCTTTCCCTAAATTTGCTCAGGTCAGACACAAGCACACTGCTGCGAATCCACTCGGTGGAAAAGGCAACTTCGGCAGGCCTATCCGAGACCGATGCCTCACTGCCTGGCTCCCTTGATTCGAAAACTACGAGGTATTCCTGACCTGCTCCCTTATCAGACACTCGGGTGGGGATTCTACTCACACTATGGTGGTCAGATGGGGTTAAGAAAGGAGGACTCCGGCTAGTGCCCGGGCTCCCGGATCTCGACTACTCGTCCTCCGATCGGGAAGACGAGTTGAAGTCAGAATGGCACATTTCTACAGTCCCTACTACAGGATGGGGGAGTAGTTGGCAACCTAGGTATGGGTCAGGAACCCCTAGCCTGAGGTATAAAGGTGGAAGAGTCAAGAGCATGTACAGTAAGGCGTATACGGTCCTAGCTGTCAAGTAGCACTCAGACAGGGCTAGCCTAGGGCACACCGACCGGTTAGACTGTTCTATCAAAGAAAGGGAACCACCCGACCTGAGGAAGAAGCAAAACCTAAGGAAGAAGAAATTCCACTCCCTCACAAAGCCTAAACGATTCCTATTCTCCGGCCTCGCTTGGGAATAAAAACATAGGAAGAGAAGGAAAAATGCAATGAATGACAAGGCTGGAGGAACAAAGACTTACAAGAAAATAATGCAGGGAAGAGCTCGGGAAGCTTGACCGGGTGCTTTTTCTTTGTAATAGCTTGGTAATTTCTTCATATGGATAGCAGAAGGGATGCAAATACTCAAGTGTCCCTTATATAGACAGCGCGGACAGTCCAGATGATCCCAAATTCAGCGGCTCAGAGTCTCTCTCGCCTAAACGCCGGACAGCTGGCACCTCGGGCAGCCCAAGCGGTGTCTCAAAAGGCATGCGCATTAATTGCACGATGTGATGGTTCGGTTAGGTTGTGACTGACCGGTTACACCTGCACAGGTCTAGTTGGGTCCTGACCAAACCAACCCGTTCTTAACACGCGGCAAGTCGGACCCCGAGCTCCCGAGTCTTCAGACCGGGTTAATAACCCGAGTTGTCAAGACGGTCGGTCATACCCCGAGTAGTTATGCCGAGCAGTTCTCCCGAGCTATACCAATTTCCAAGCCTAATCCGATGCAGCATTAGTTTAGCCTCGGAAATGGGGGGCAACTGTTACGTATAAAAGTATTCGACCAGTGAGAGTAAGACTCAGTGGCCACATTGAGTGACACCCGGCCAGGAGATACAGTCGTCCCAACCGGTCCAACTACCCGACCTGCAGGTCAGGAATGCAGCCAGGACCCAGTTCCTCGAAGGATAGCTCAGGCCAGCCTGGAAGTGCAATCCAGACTCAACCAGACAGTTTCCTATGCAAGTCAGAAGACTAATGGAATGTGGAGATTGTTTCCTAATCGAATTAGGAAACCCGCACGATTTGTGCTTATCGCATCCTATCAAATCGGACAGCATAATCAGTACGATTTCCATGCATGAGGAGTCTCTTGCAAGTATAAAAGAGGCCTTTCATCCCCAACAAAGGGGGAATCAACTATCTATTACTTTTTCTGCGCAATAGTCACCGTAGCTTAGTTTAAACTGCCTGGTCGACCTCTGGTAGCTCCAGTTTATTGTTGGTTCACCAAAGGTCACCGGCTATTTCATAACATAGTGAAAGTGCCCATACACCACGTGGACGTAGGTCTCTTCATTAACAGGGCCGAACTACATACAAATTCCTCTTGCCTTCTTTCTCTTACGTTATACCAATTTTTGGCATCATCAGGAGTCATTCAAGGTGATTAATTTTGCTTTAAGATTCAACATGAAATCTGATGAAACTATTCAAATTCAAGTGACAACCAAACAGGCCCTTATTGTAACTATGCATTCTAAATTCATTTTTACATTTTCACAAAAGCAAGTCTTACTTGCTTATGTTGTTAAGTTGTAGATGGTATTTTGCACACAAGGACATGAGTTGAAGGTTGAAGGAACCCACCCCCACACTCCTCAACTTGCAAATATATCTTACTCTACAATGTCTGTATTTCCATCTTTACCAGGGGTGGACCCAGGATTTTTGGTCAGAGGGACCTAAATTATACGGGGGTCCACCCCCGAGGTGAATTTTTTTAGGTTTATTTATACACAATTATATGTAAAACTATAAAATTGGTTTAACACCCCTAGTTTGGGGTAAATCATGTAATTTTAGGAGGCCTATTTCTAAAACCTGTAATATATTAAATATAAATCTAGAATTTTCAAAAGTCCAGGGGGCCTGTGTCTAAAAGCTATAAAATATTATATATACAAATTTAGAATTTTTAAAAGTTCGAGGGGCCTGTGTGAAATTTAGGAGGGCCAATTTGTAAAATTTATAAAATATTACATGTCGTTATGTAATTTCCAAAATTTCAGGGGGGGCCTGTGCCACCCCTGACTTACACTTCGGTCCGCCACTGATCTTTACCCCCTCTTTGGGTTTTTCTCTCTCTACTAATCTGTCATTGTCTGCTTTAGCTTTCTAAAACAATTCGGCTTTGGATCTCTGAAACTAGATACATGAACACTCTATTTGGATTGAAAGAATCAGAGAGAAGAGAAGAAGATAAGAAAAGAGAATAGAAAGCATGCTTGTTTTGATGGAGAGAAGAGAAGAGAAGAGAAACATAAGGTTCTCTCGTTTGTTTAGATTTCATAAGAGAAGAGAAGAGAAAGTCTTTAAAATCAATTTACTCTTTTACCATTTATTAAATAATAGTAATGAGACTTTGCAAGTGCAAGGGCTATGCTGGAATAAGAATAAACATTCTGGATGTAGTAGTCATTTTATTAATATTTTATTATGGTTCTCTTCTTTTCTCTCCTCAGTCTCCCCTTTTTGGAGAGAACCAAAATTGGGTTCTTTTTCTCCTCACATTCTCTCTGATTCTCTACATTAATGATCTCTCATCTCCCAACTTAACTATCGAAACGAGAGAACTGAAGAGAAAGTGGTTCTCTTCCTCTTCTCTTCTCTCCGGTTATCTCAATCCAAACAGAGTGGAAGAGAAATTGGGAATAAAAGGAAGTCTAGTTGTTCTAATGAGATGAACTGAACAGATAAGGTAGTGTGTGCACATATATATACTCCCTCCGTCCCATTTTATGTGTCCTCTTTCCTTTTTGAATGTCCCAAAATTGTTGTCCATTTTTCTAAATTAGTATACAAATTTTATTTAATTTCCCAAATTACCCTTCCTTGCAATCACTAAAACAAAACAAAAAAAACAAAAAAGAACGTGCAATAATTATGGACAATTTTGTAAACTATGTGTACATTTTTTTTGTCACCTTAAATAGTTGGATTCCCCAATGAGACACATAAAATGAAATGGAGCGAGTATAATATTATATACATATATGTGTGCGGGCAATGCTAGGAGGGCATTGTTCTGAAATTAAAGTATGTAAAACATTGAACATCAATAATGTAACTGTGTCTATAATCTATATATATATATATATATGAAATGCGATAACAAAATTACCTGGTAGCTGCAGGCAGAGACACACGACCGATAAATCAATCGACGAAAACCCTAGCAAGCAAGCTTGTAAATAGAAAGCTCCGAATCCCACTTTCAGTATTCGGAGCTCTCTCTCTCTCTTCTCTCTCTCTAGAGTTTGCGTGAAGTTTACCGTTCACCAAGACTGAAACTAAAGAAACGTGGGGGGAAATGTGAGGCCATGTACGTATTTTCTCCTCAATTCGACCAACGAATTAGGGCATAGGGTTGTTTTGAAATTTTGGGACTAAAAGGTAGAGGTGGCAAAGGGCTTTGGTATGGAGTATGCAGTAGCCTCTTTCTAATTATTATTTTTATTAAAAAATTGTTTATCAATATATTAAATAAAAAAAAAAGTTATTTATCAAACTCGGTCATTCCCGTCTATGTCACAGAGACGGTTAAAAATCTGAGACACAGATAAAAAAAAAAAAAAAAAAAAAAAAACTCGGTCATCTTGTTAATAGCGGACTTAGCTTTAGTCAATTTACTTATTGAGATGGTGCCGAATTTTTCATTGTATGACTTAAATAAAATTAAAACTTTTATTTTAATAAATTAAAGGATTGAATGATTAATTAACAAGTAAATCATAGTGGGTTTTTGTTATTTCAAAAGTTTATCTTTTTAATTTTTGCTCAATGTAGTATATATCTTTTTTTTTTATATATGTTATGGTATAAGATATACATATAAGTCATGTTATTTTAGCAAATAAATGACAAGTATAAGGGAATATTATTACATTTGACACTTTAATCGGGGCGGGCGAATTTTAATCGGGGATATTTTCAATTACCACTTTCATCCCAACTCCTATAGGATTTTTATTTCACTTACCAAACACGCTCTTACTCCTATGATACCTCCACCAAAACCGTTCCATTAGGGACGTGAAGAGGCGGAGTTCCGGTGGATTGTGGATTTTTGTCATCCCTACTAAAAAGCCATACGTATCTTATCCATAGTATTTTTTTATATTTATATATAGCTTAAATACAAAATATAACCATAAAGTTTAGTCTTTGTCTCATTTTAGTTCCTAAAATTTCAATTGCATCAATTTGATTCCTAAAGTTTTTAAAGAGAAATATGATCCAAATATCCAAGTCTGCCAAAAAAATTTACAAAATTACATTGGTAAAAAGGTGAGGAGATATGTATTGTTCCATTTTTGCCCCTAAAAAGCGTGACAATGCAGACCATGCTAGTAAATTTCATCAATTTTTCTCACAAAATTTGACATTTGGATCACATTGCTTCTACTTAAAAACTTAAGGGACCAAATAGATGCAATGGAAACTACAAGGACTAAAATGATACATGGACCAAATTTCAAGGGTCTATTTTGTAATTAAACTATATTTATGAAGGAGAAATTGTATTTTACATACTTGTTACTTGATCTTAATTTTACTTTTCATATGCATATTTTTTGTTTTCTGGAACAAGGACAAAATTTATGGACTTCATAGAGACCAAAATGATACAAGGACCAAGGTTAATTTTTTTGTTTACTTTTGATCTATCCTTCGCGACTTTGAGATTAATGCATATTTAGACACGTCCATTGATCCCACAAGACAATCATCATTTAAGTATGAGAGGCAATTAGGTAGTAGACGTAGAACTCACACCAAAACTCGTGGACTCCATACATCTTTCCTAACAACTTTGCAACAATCCAGTGGAAGTATGAGAATCTCAACCTCTAAAAAGGAGGCCAAGAACTCTAACAAGCCAAGTTGATTGTATGCATATCTAATTTGAACATATGAAATCCTGAACTTTTTGAATATAATTTTGCATACCCCTTGCCATAGTTTGCCTTCAAAATTAACTAAAGTGACCTTGTGCTTCTTAATGTATCTGGTTTCCTCTTCTCTTTTTTTTTTTCTTTTTTTCCTTCTCTTTATTGCTTCTTTTAACGTAGTGTATTTGGGCCTCTTAAGTAGGGGTGTAAATGAGTCTAAGTCTAACTAAGTTTTGGATTGCTTTACAAACTATAAAATAGTATCAAGCTTGACTCATTTATATCTCAAGTTGACCTTAAATGAGCCTCCAACCGAGGCGAGCTTGAGTAGCATGATCTTGTATTTATATCTTTTTGGAAATTAATCTTATATTTATTCTTAGATTAAGTATTGATTGATCGAACCGAGATTGAGCAAATCGACGAGCTTCACGTTATCCTCAAGTTTTCACTCCTTTCTTTCACAAGTCGAATAAGCCCTCCAACCGAATCAATAGACAACCAAGCTAAGTAATTTGGTTTGATTTGTAACCCTATCTTTATCCGTCGCCCAGGTATGGTTAATCTCCATTCTCACATGCATTGAGCAATTAGTAGACCTTAAATGAAATTCATTCAGTAAAATATGTTGAAAGAAATCATCGAACATAATTAAAAGTTCACTATTTTAATCACTTATATTGAAAATGAATGGACTAAAGTGAGATTTAAATTAAAGATTGGCAGACCAAGAAACTGATGGTTGGGAAATATAGAAGTAATTTTCTTTAGTTCGAATCAAGAGATAAAGGAGGTCAAGGGATAAATTTTGTGAGGACTTTCATAAACTAGTGGGGGGTCGTTGCCCTTCTTGGTCCTATTTACTTTTGCCACATGACCAAAAATTTGTACACAAAAAGAGTTAGAAATTTAGTCTCATGCTCATTTCTTTATTAATCACACTAGTTGACAGCCTATGTTATGCACGGGGTTGTACGGTATATGAACTCATTATCAAATGTTATAATCACTCTTGTGAGTTGTGTCACGCTTCAGAACCGTACATATGATTCTAGCTCATATGGTACGCCACCAAGGCACGTCCCAAGTCATTAAAGTTCCATAAAACACATTAATAAAAGTTTTGACTTATTGACTCAACACACTTCAAACATTTCTAAAGAGATTTCATAATCACACATCCAAACATACCCTAACGAAACTCTTTTTCGAAATTAACACTTTAACAGTTCAAAGGGGTCCCCAAAGGTACCCTCATGCATAATTAGAAGTGAAACAACACAACCGAAGTTGGAAAACCAAAAGAGGATAAGAGGGATTTTTGACTGGTCCAACTGCCCTCTGGCAGAAATCCCTGCTGCAGAATTCTTGCCTAAGAGCCAAACAACCACTTCGAAAATCATAACTTTCAAACAATTTGAAACATCAAGTTTATTTCCATAACATGTAAAAACATTCACAAATCAATCTCTTGGACGGTCTCTTGGACTTCATGAGTTTAACCACTATTAAAACAAATTAAAGGAATGTAAATGCAAAATCCATTTTAAGTTAAACTCTTTGAGTAGGACTCCGAGTTCATCGTCAAACCAAACCAAACAAGGTCATAAGAGTCGCAACCACTTCCAAACTAACCAACTAAACATAACCCATATATTACATAAGCTAAACTTGTTAGCTATCACCTACAAGAGTTACATAATCCCAATTACATGAACCATCTACTGTGCATACATAGTCCTAAAGTCCAAAACATGAACTAGCAAGTCAAAGCACTAACATAGCTATTCAAATTACAACAAAACCCAGCCATATTACAAGTTTAAAACAAAATACAAAAGTTAACTACATTAACTCTAGCCATTCCCAATTCCCACGTATCCTTGCCGACTTCCATTTTCATTTCTTCTTTGATCCGTCTCCTTTATCACCTACAATGGTTATTAAATAACTACTACACTAAATAAGCTATATGATTGTGAATAACAACAATTATGTAAATGGATAATAGACATGCTCAATCTCATCTTTTACACATAACTATGGTCTCCGAGAATGCAAGTACCGGCCAATCTTTCACGTTAGTTCGCGACTACTCCATTAGTTTACGCGACTAACTAAGACCCACACCTCTTTCTTTTAGACGTGCGACCTCATGGCCAATTTGGCACCTAGTCACATACTTGATGGTAAGTACAAAGTTCCCTTTGACCCATACTCAAGTATTCACTTCACCGTGCAAATTCGTAAGTTATACATAAGCTATTAAAATTACTCTAGACTGTAAATTCTAAGCTAACTACACATGCTAATCATCACATGCATAATCCCAAAACATCCAATTATCCATATTCCATAATTATTGTCACTGTAGCCACCCCAATTTTGACCGACCATCGAATTCAGGGTTGGTTACCTCTAAAGACCGATGACAACAATGACTGATGAATTTTTAAGATTCTTCAAAGCTAAGTTTTAAAAATTGAGAGAAAGTGGGAAGTCAGGTGATTCGGAAAAACCCGAATATGAAATACGTATGAGAAAGGAACAGTCTGAAAGACAATTTCTAAATTAGTTATTATATATATATATATATAGATATGTATTAGAATTTTGAAGAAAAAGAAGAAAATGAAAGAAAAGAAAAAAGAGAAGAGAATTTCCAAAAAAGAAAAGAAAAGAAGAAAAGAATTTTTGAAAAAAAAAAAAAAGAAGAAAAAAAAAAAGAAAAAGAAGAAGAAAAATATAATAGAAGTAAAATATATGAAACATATTTTATAAAGTAAAAACATAATCTACCTAGCATATAATTTGAAAAAAGAAAAATAAGGGGATAATATCCTTTATGCGGCACGCGGCATAAGTGGCAGCACTCACTGAGTGTCGCGCCGGCACTCACTGAGTGTCGCAGACAACTCAGTGAGTGTTGCTTGCTGTAATAGACTGTTTTCTTTAAATACGTATGGAATATTCTTGCACATGGATTTTTCACCCGAAATTACCCAATTAACTTTGGAGAGAGGGGTTTATATAAACAGGCCTTCATCTTCATTATGGAGGACTTTTGAATCATTTTGATATATACAAGAGATATACATATAATAAAGAGAGAATTGAGAGAAAACAAGAGATTTTTGAAGAAATTCTTTGAAGAATTGAAGAAGAGATTGAAGAAATTGGAAGATCTTCACAAGAACAAAAAGAAATCCCTGAGGTTATAGAGCTAACCTTACAATCCTATTTAGAATTAAGCAAGTTCAATCACAAATTCATAGTCCTAAGATCTTTACACATTTTCAAAACCTCTCTTCTTACCTCATTTCATCACACACCACTTAGAATTTGTGATTGAATCTCATGGTAGTTCATTAGTGTGGATCTAAACAAGCCTTAGGTTTAAAATAAAACTAGTTCATAAGGAGATCTTGTTGATTTTGGACTTTTCTCAAATAACTTTTGATTTTGTTTCATTCTTGACAGTACTTCTTTTGGAAATCTATGAGATCTCCTATATCTCAAGAGGTTTCCTTAAGAATTATCTCTTAGTCTCCCATAATCTTATGATTTATGTGGGGATTAATTTGATCATAATTGTACCCACACAAGTTTGAATGGATTCAAGGTCTTAATCCATGACTTGAACCCTTCAACTTGAGAATCTCATAGGGCCCTCTCTATGTCCTTTGAAGGTCCATATGGGTTTGGCCTTGCTTATGTCTCCAATGACCATTAACTTGGTAGGAGAAATAGTAAAATGAACCTATACCCCTCAAGGACCATGTATTTAGGAGAGGAACTATGTGTTGTTCAAGTTTTGTTCAAAATCATGAACACTAATTCATTAATGGTGCAGAGAACTTACTGAGATCAAGGATTTTTAATTAAATCATGGTCCATGAGAATTAAGTAAGGCCAATTGGACAATGTTCATAACTCATATGTGCATCATTAGAACTTTTGTTTTGATGAAATGTTATACTTAGGGTGGTTAGACTTCATGATTTGTAAGTATGTTGCTCTCTGTCCAAAATTTTAGAACAGTAAGTTCGCTTTAAAATGAATCAATCAGAACTTTAACGAAGTTTTATTGACCTTAAATAACTTTTAATAAGTAGTTAAATGTGTTAGGAAGATACCCTAAAAAGAACAAAGTGTTTTTTTATTTTTTTGCTATTTTTAGAAAATAATACAAAAACTCTGGACAGAGAGTTGCATATTCCTAGGTGCTGTCTAGAGTTTTCCCCATTCCTAGAGATTCAACCGTTGGATCTTCGATTTTCTTTTTGGGTTAGTAACTAGACTCACAGAGGCATAACATACTAAAAAAATCATTAAGATCCAAACGTTGGAAGTATTTTATTTCTATTTTTGAAAGTCTGATCTGCTCTATGTAATTTCTATAATTCTGTCACAATTTTGATAAACATTGTTAGTTATAATCTAAATGGTCTTTTAATGCCTTGAGATCTTAACCATATCTTAAATAATGTTAAATAAGCTTAAATCCAGAGGCTGGATGAACCAAATTAATGAATATCTAATGGCTCATGTTCATGCATTCATTCATACATATTGATACTCATAAGTAGCACTCATTCTTAGTCTAAGTTGCAATTAATTGAGCCCAATTGAACATGACTTGGGGTTCCTTATGATCATGTTGAGGCTATGGCATCTCTATATGGACATTACATTGGCTCCTAGTTGAGACTTGTATATCTATAGAGGTGCTATGGTTCCAACTAGTCGAAAGGAATTCATAGTTTTGTCAATTCTTCTTCTACTTGATAGATTTAAGCTAGAGGTTTAGGATTGATTATTTGATATCATACCTTTTTTGAAGCATGTGGACTAGCCCTTTGTTTTGTAGCGCTTTTGAGGAACAACTTCTCAACCCCTCTCTAGTTATTTATCTCTTGATTTTATTGATTTTTGACTTCATGTGCGGCACTTTAAAATTAGGTATTGCCGTATGTGTATATATGTGATTAGAGACCCTTTTCCTAGGATTTTTGTTTTGTATGCATTACATGTTTAATATTCGTGGTAGGATCCCGGGTAAGTTCTCTAATTCCCTATTTGCACATCATTTTGCTTGCTAATTGAATTATGTGGTTTATGAATGACATTTTATCGTTAGCAATCTTACACCCTTTTAGACATGTTTTTGTAATGTATATGTATATATGTATTAGTTGAGGGCATGCTTAGATTAAGAATTCGATTAAAAAGGATGTTGAGTAGAGGCTTATCACGAGATAGGATGAGAGGGGGTGTTTTAGTCTGCCGGGCTCATTCGTCTCTCATTCCATGATCTCCGGACCTAGTTTAATCTTTGGTTTCGCGAAAGATCAATTTGCATTAAAGTGGTTTCTTAATTTTTCCTTTAAAAAAATTAAGTGGCGACTCTTTGAAATTTGAAAATGTTTTTAAAAAGTGGGCCCAAATGCCGGTATCCACAATCTGGCGACTCTGCTGGGGATCAAACCTAGAATCTCTGGTTTCGCAAACCAGAATTTCTGATTTTGGGTTCACTCAAGGATTAGACTTGAAAGCATCCGTTTAATCGAATTTACTAATTTTTGTGTGCCCGTTGCATTGCACTTGCATGTCTCACCTGTCAATTGCACGGAACTATAACCTTGGAGGTTCGGGGCAACTCGGTTGATCAAGCCATCATGGGACTTTGTGATCACCCTTGATCTCGTACCATATGTTGGTATATGAAGCATCCTATCGGATGTGTGTCAAGGGTCCCTTATTTTGACCAGAACCCGGCCTATGCATGATAGCTTCTATAGAACCTTTCAATCTAGGAAATCAATTCTTGATTAGGATTATGTGCTAGGAAGTGCCCGGAAGGGATTATTTGAGATGATGATGATGCTTGCTTGATGTAGGATGTATAATCTTTTAATCACCTTTTAGCAATTCCTCTTCATGTCTCATGACATTTTGAGAACATGTCGAATCTTGATTATAAAATTACATCTCTTATATCATGTCAAGCTAAGCATCATTGACCTTGTATGTATCCAAATCCATGGAAAGTATGGTAATAATCCGATCATGTGATCCTTCTACCCAAAGAATTTTAAATCCATCTTTGTAAGCAAACGATTTTTTGTCATCTTTATTCTAAAGTTTCAATCGCTCTTTCAAAATCTTTGAAGTTCACATTTTGATTAAAGCCCCAAACTAATATTTGTAAAGTATATTTTTACATGATCATCTTCAAAGAAAAAAAAAATCGAAAAGTTTTTGAATTGTTTTTGGAGAAA
This sequence comes from Hydrangea macrophylla, assembly GCA_033977485.1. Lineage (NCBI taxonomy): Eukaryota > Viridiplantae > Streptophyta > Magnoliopsida > Cornales > Hydrangeaceae > Hydrangea > Hydrangea macrophylla. Next base: position 83,478,559 of record CM066985.1, on the reverse strand, counting down.
TGCTTTTCAAATGAATTTCGAAGCAAAATTTCAATCCAATCATCTTTATTGAGAAATGTTTTTGCATCCTCATTTTCAAATAAAAGATTCAAAATTCTTGAGAATTGTTTTTTTTTTTTTGAAAAATCTCATCATCTAAAGAAATGTTTTTCAAATGAATTTAAAAAAATTTAAATACCCGACCTTTGAAAGGGTAGTGAGGATAGCAATGAAAGGTGAAATTAGCGCATTTTACATGGGTGAGGATTTTATGTGCTTGTATGTTTGTGTTAGGATTAAAATTTTCTTTTCTTTGGCATATAGTGTAGGCACACACACACGCACACAAACGTGCATCATCTGTGTGCAATGTAGCATATACATTTTTGCACTCTCATCATATCAATCAATGTCATTACATGCATGTAGAATACAAATTCACAACTTCCTCTTTCCAGTCAAAATCAAAGTAATCCAATAGTTCCTCAAAATTTCTTGCCTCCTGAACATCAACTCTGCATGTGGACCTTTTACCTCTCTATGTTGTTGGATTTGTAGAAAGAATGGAACAACTAGATCCCTTAGTGAGGACACTTCTAACTTTCTTGGGTTCATCTTTCTTGATTTAAAGGAAAACATGTTTTTGCACACATGTTGTTGGAGAGTGGTGAACCTGAAGGTTCAAACAATTCTAGTGAGGTGATTGATTCGTGTTCAATATTGCATTTTTAACTTCATGATTTTACCCTTATTGGACACGAATTATCACTCACACGGGGAGATTTAATGGATAAATTGCACTTTTGTTATTTTTGTTGTTGTTCACTTTTTCATAATAATAATCTCTTTCTTGTAGGTTTTGTAGGCTTGGGGGAAGTGGAACCCAACCTTTGTGGCAATCTGGGTATAGAAAAGGTGCAAGTAATCAAGCTCAGAAGAGGCGGATCGATCCGGCTCAAAGAGGGGATCGATCCGCGTGTTTAAAAGGAACTTACTGGCAAATCCTGAAGACCCGGATCGATCCGCGGTTGTGAAGGGATCGATCCGCGTTCTGGCGCCGAGATTCTGCTTCCCCAAATGATAAATGGATCGATCCGGCTGTTTGCCTCGGATCGATCCGCGGCCACAGAAGATCTCTTCCTTGTTGTTTTACAACTTTGCCATTGTTTGTTTAGGGTATAAATAGTTAGAGATTAGTTTTTGTTAGGGTTAGCTTTTATTTTACTTAGTTTTTTTAGGTTGTAAGCTCTTCCTCTCTAATTCCCCATGATCACTCTCCCCCATTACTCCTCATCTACCCACATTTACTTCCATCTAGTGTTAGAGAGAGAAGAATGAGTGAATGTATTACACATTTGGAAGCTTTTAATTGAAGAATCTCTTGGATTTCCTATGGCATTTATGGTGATGTTTTCTAGTTGGTATAATCTCTCTTTCCCTTTCTTAAATTTTGTTATCATTTTAATTATGAGTAGCTAAATCATGTAGGTTGGGGATCATAAACCCACCATTGGACCCATGTGTTTTGATTGTAGGTCTCTCACACTTGATAGCATATCTAGAGTTCATGGGTGTACGGTTTGAAGTTTTGAGACCCCACTTCCAATGTCAAGCATTGGAAGTTGTTAAATCTCTAAACTCTAACCCTATATCCATGTATTGCATTGGAACATCTATCTAGCATGTTGGTTGACTACCACATGTTTGATAGTTTGTCACAATGGAATTTTCTACCCTAGAATGTGTCACAAGTGTGAGAGCCATAAGTTGTTTGGTCCAAGGTGGGGGAATGCTCCCCAACCTCAATTTCTCCTCCTCCAAGACCCTCCATTGTTAATTAAACTTAGATTTATCTTAAATTTACCTTTTTTTTTTATGATGAATAGTCATTGTAGTATAATTATTTACAAACCAAACCAAACTCAAAGTCAAAAAGACTCACTTTTATTTCTTAGTTTGTTAATTGCTCCTTGTACGGTAATTGGTTATTAAGCGTTCAACAAGCATTGTTACAATCCAATCCCTGTGGACTCGACACCCTACTTCCAACATACTACGTTTTTAATAGGGTTAAATAAGAACTTGATTTTGACGTAATCAAAATGGCGCCGTTGCCGGGGATTGGCGTTGGTAACAACCTTAGGTCGCTTAGTATCTAATTATAGTGCTTTTACGTTTAACCTTCGTTGCTTTCGTGTTGAGTGTCTTTGAAGGAGTAGCCTTTAGGTGAAAATCAACAGCTTTGCACAATGTCAAATCCGAGCAACGCAGGTATGAATAACCCCTTTGCAGTGAATTCTAATGTCAGTTCTTCTAGTAGTAGTAGTGGGTCGTTTTGGCGGCCCCCTACCACATCCTCACCATCATTCACTCAAAATTCGCACAGTACCAGCCACTGAGAGCTGGTAGTTGATGCATTTTCGGATCATGCCACGTTTGCCACCGAGGGCGAAACTCCCATGGATCGATTCCATCGGGAGCAATGGGATCAACACAATCCCGCTCCTCCACCTAGGTATCCGCCGCATCAACCACCTCCTTATCAACATCCTTATGCCCCTCCACCTCCTCAAATGGATCAAACTTTTGGGAGAACGATCGGGGATTACCTTCAACCCGAGACCGTGTCTTCCCCATCTTGCATAACATTCCCGTACAATGCAGGGGTGTTTCGATTTAAACCAGGAATGATCAATCTCTTACCCAACTTTCATGGGCGAGAGAACGAGGACCCCTACAAGCATATTCGGGAGTATGAGGACATATGTGGGACATTTGAACAACAAAGATGCACACCCGAGCTCATAAGGCTCAAATTGTTCACATTTTCCCTCAAGGATAGGGCAAAAGATTGGTTGGTGACCCTACCCCCAAATTCCATAGGCTCATGGCCGGAACTACAAAAGCAATTCTATAAGGAGTTTTTCCCCATGCACAAAACTCAAGCATTGGTTAAACAAATCCAAAATTTCTCCCAAGGAGAACATGAAACCTTTGCTGAGTGTTGGTTGAGATTTAAGGATCTCCTTAGGAAATGCCCACACCATGGTTTCGACAAATTCCGTCAAATTTCCATTTGTTATGGGGGGTTACAACCCAATACCAAGCAGTTAATCGAAACCATGTGTGCCGGGAGTTTCTTGACTCTTGAGGCCGAGCAAGCCGAGGCTCATCTTGAATACGTTTATGAAACTTCTCGCGGTTGGGGTGCATCTAACACTCATGACCGAACCTTGCCGGTTACCGTGGCCCCATTGAACCATAATCTCTTCCAAGGGCCAAGTGAGGCCGACTCCATTTCGGAACTCACTAGGAAAGTGGAAGCCTTGGAGTCTCAAAAGGTCACCATGACTCCCACTCTTCCCCCAATCCTTGCCCCGGTCAATCCGTCACATTGCTACCTTTGCTATGCTCCGGAGCACTCAACCAACGAGTGCCCCATTCTTCCTCTAGTTCAAAACCAAGCTTTGGAGCAAGCGTGTGCACTTGGGATGAATGTTAGGCCTAGATATAATCCTTCCCAAAATGATGCCTACAATCCTCCCGGGAGGTGGTCGGCACCGGGACTTAACTACCATAATAACAAAGGGGTGAGTGTTGCTCCCCATGTCTCTGCACAACAATTTTGCCCGCATCAACCACCCCCACCACCGTATGCACCTCAAAATTTTGGTGCTCCCGTATCTCAATCCCAAGGACCCCCTTTTGTGCAAAATCAAGGGGGACAACAACCTCCACCCACTTATGTGCCTCCTCACAAGAAAAATTTCGAGGACCATAATCATGGCTTGTCCCAAAGAATGAGCCAACTCGAGCAATCCATACAAGCGATGCAATCATCGCACGCTCAATCAATGCAAGCTTTACAAGCTCAATTGGCTCAATTGCTCCAACATCAACAAGTAGTTGATAAGGGAAAGCTCCCCGCACAACCCTTCCAAAATCCTAAAGGGCAAATGAATGGTGGGGCCTCCAATTCCAATGGTCCCATTGAACATCTGAAGGGAATCACTACTCTTCGTAGTGGAAAAACCGTGGATAACAAGGTCCAAAAGCCCTCTCAAGAACCACAAATCCACCCAGTTAGAGTTGAAGCCGAACTCGAAGAGGGGGACTCGTCGTCCCCTATTGAGTTAGAGCTGGAAGAGGATGTTCCTAAAGTCCCCGACTTCATGGATCAAGAATTTTTGAATCCCGCTCCACCATTCCCTCAAAGGCTCAAAAAGAAGGTCGAGAACAACAAGAATCATGAATTCTTGGAATTGTTTAACAAAGTGGAAATCAATATACCTCTTTTAGAGGCCATTAAACAAGTTCCGGCCTATGCCAAATTCCTCAAGGATCTTTGCACAGTTAAAAGGAAGCTTAACGTCAAAAAGAGTGCCTACATGGCCGCACATGCGAGCTCCGTTATCCTTAACGAAGTTCCACCCAAATACAAGGACCCTGGCTGTCCTACTATAGCATGTGTGATTGGACAACACCACATAGACCGAGCCCTCCTTGATTTGGGTGCTAGTGTAAATCTTCTTCCGTATTCGGTGTATGTCCAGTTGGTCCTAGGAGAGCTTAAGGAGACCCGTGTCACCTTACAAATGGCGGATCGATCCGTTAAGATGCCACGGGGCATTATAGAAGATGTCATTGTTCAAGTTGGTAACTTCTACTATCCGGTGGATTTTATCGTGCTTGACACGCAACCCGTGGTCAATGAGCAATCACAAATTCCAATCATCTTAGGGCGGCCATTCCTTGCTACTGTTAATGCCTTAATCAATTGTAGGAATGGTCTCATGCGCTTAACTTTTGGAAACATGACTGTGGATGTAAATATCTTCTCTCTCTTTAAGCAACCGGATCTCGATGAGGAGGACGGTGATGAAATTTATGAAATCTCTCTCATTGATTCATTGGTGCAAGATTTTTTCAATTTTTCTTGTGATTCCGATGTTAATGATTCTTGCATCACTTCTTCTCTTGATCATACTTATGTGCTTAATGACAACATAACTAGCATCGAACATGTTGAGAAATGCTTGAATAGTGATAATGCTATTGTTGAGTGTGTTCACGAGTTTGCGCGAGAGAATGAGATGAGAGATGAGGAGATAGAGGATGAGGAAGAGGCGAGTGTTGAGCGAATTATCGAAGAGGCCATGTGGACCTCTAACTTCGAAAGATTACCTCCGAGGGATACTTTCCCTCTTCCATCTAATGTTGTCATACCCAAACTTGAGCTCAAAACCTTGCCAAGTGAGCTCAAGTATGCCTTTTTGGGAGAGAGCGAGAGTTTTCCGGTAGTGGTGTCGTCCCAACTTGACCCTTGTCAAGAAGGGAGATTGATGAAGGTCTTGAAGGAACACAAAAGTGCCATAGGGTGGTGCATAGCGGACTTGAGGGGCATTTCTCCGAAGATTTGCACCCACAAGATTTATCTAGAGGATGAAGCCAAACCTTCACGTCAAATGCAAAGGAGGCTCAATCCGAATATGAAAGAGGTGGTGATGGCGGAAGTCATCAAGTTGTTGGATGTGGGGATAATCTATCCCATCTCCGATAGTGAATGGGTGAGCCCCACCCAAGTGGTCCCTAAGAAGTCAGGGATTACCGTTATTGAGAATGAGAGTGGAGAGTTGGTCCCCACTAGAGCCACCACGGGGTGGCGTGTGTGTATTGATTATAGGAAGCTAAATTCAGTCACAAGAAAGGATCATTTCCCTTTGCCCTTCCTTGATCAAGTCCTAGAAAGAGTGGCGGGCCACAAGCACTACTGCTTCCTAGATGGTTACTCGGGGTACAACCAAATTGAAATAGCCCCGGAGGACCAAGAAAAAACCACCTTCACTTGCCCCTTTGGCACGTTTGCCTATCGGAGGATGCCGTTTGGACTTTGTAATGCACCAGCGACCTTTCAAAGGTGCATGCTTAGTATCTTTAGTGATATGGTGGAGAAATATTTGGAAGTCTTCATGGATGACTTCACAGTCTTTGGAGATTCGTTCGATGAATGTCTTGGGAATCTCGAGAAGGTTCTCAAGAGATGTATAGAAAAGAATCTCGTTCTTAACTGGGAAAAGTGCCACTTCATGGTGACACAAGGGATTGTACTGGGCCACATTGTGTCTAGCGAGGGAATGCAAGTTGACAAAGCCAAAATTGATGTCATTTCCAACCTCCCCCCTCCTAGGAATGTCAAAGACATTAGGTCATTCTTGGGCCACGCAGGTTTCTATCGTAGGTTTATAAAGGACTTTAGCGCGATCTCGAGACCGTTGTGTCTCCTCTTAGCTAAGGACATCCCTTTCGAGTGGTCCAAGGATTGCCAAGAAGCATTTGAGAAGCTCAAGGCATTACTCACTTCCGCACCAATTATGCAACCTCCCGATTGGAGTCTTCCATTCGAACTAATGTGCGACGCGAGTGATTATGCCATCGGAGCCGTTTTGGGGCAAAGAAAAGACAAAAAACCCCATGTTATATACTATGCGAGCCGCACTTTAGATGATGCTCAAATCAACTACTCCACGACGGAGAAAGAGTTACTCGCCATAGTTTTTGCTCTTGAGAAGTTCCGGTCGTATGTGGTAGGATCGCGGATAATTTGCTTTACCGATCACGCCGCCCTTAAGTATCTCTTCTCCAAGAAAGATGCTAAAGCGCGGCTCATTCGTTGGATTCTATTGCTACAAGAATTTGACATATCCATCAAGGATAAGAAAGGGGTGGAAAATGTGGTAGCCGATCATTTGTCACGTTTGACATTTGATCATGATCATATAGACCCCATTCCTATCCGGGAATGCTTTCCGGACGAGCAATTGCTCAAAGTCTCTACTCTCCCGTGGTATGCGGACGTAGTAAATTTTCTTGTCACGGGACAGTTACCTCAAGAGTGGTCTGACACAGACCGAGAGAGACTTATAGTGATGGCACGATCGTTCTTTTACGACGATCCCTATGTGTTTAAGTATTGTGCCGATCAAATCGTGAGGAGATGTGTGCCCAACGACGAGATACCGAGTGTGTTATCGTTTTGCCACGACCAAGCATGTGGAGGTCATTTCTCTTCACAAAAGACCGCGTTCAAAGTGCTCCATAGCGGTTTGTATTGGCCCACTATATTTAAAGACGCACATGCTTATTGTAAAGCATGCCCTCGGTGCCAACTTCTCAGAAAAGTTACCCGGAGGAACATGATGCCTCTAAACCCCGTTCTCGTTATTGAAGTTTTTGATTGTTGGGGTATAGACTTCATGGGTCCTTTTCCTAAATCCAATAATTTTGAGTACATCTTGGTGGCGGTTGACTACGTCTCCAAGTGGGTTGAGGCCATACCGTCACGGACCAATGACCACAAGGTGGTATTGAAATTCCTTAAGGAACATATTTTGTCCCGATTTGGCACTCCAAAAGCCATAATTAGCGATCAAGGGGTGCACTTTTGCAATTCCCCTTTTGCTCGGTTAATGGAGCAATATGGCGTCACCCACAAAGTTTCCACCACGTATCATCCCCAAACCAATGGCCAAGCCGAATTGGCCAATAGGGAAATTAAGGGGATCCTAGAAAAGACGGTTGATCCGTCAAAGAAGGATTGGTCTACTAGGCTAACCGATGCGCTATGGGCGTATAGGACGGCCTATAAGACAAACTTAGGGATGTCCCCCTATCGATTGGTTTACGGGAAAGCTTGCCATTTGCCCGTCGAACTTGAGCATCGAGCTTATTGGGCAATTAAGAAACTCAATTTCGACATTGATGAGAGTGGTGAGAAATGAAAACTCCAACTTGACGAGTTGGAAGAGATTCGGGGTGAACTCTACGAGAGTTCAAAGGTTTATAAAGCACGCACTAAAGCTTTCCATGACAAACACATTGTGCGTAAGCATTTTGTGGTGGGTAACAAGGTGCTTTTATACGATTCACGGCTCCATCTATTCCCGGGTAAGTTGCAATCCCGTTGGATTGGCCCTTACATTGTGCACAAAGTGTATAACCATGGCGCCGTTGAAATTCAAGATCCCGCAAATGGGACAATTTCTAAGGTTAATGGGCAACGGCTCAAACCTTTTCTTGAAGGTTTCGACACCGAGTTGGTGTCAATTCCTTTGGAGGACCCCAATGTTGGGGTTGAGTAGGCTCTAGTGAGCTATACTCTTCTTTTTGTATGCCCCATGTTACATTCTTGGCATAAATTTTTGTTCTTGCACTTGTCCATTACATCCATTTTGATCTTTTCCCTTTTTAATAAGAATTCTCAAAGTCCAAATCTAAGTAGCACAAGGGGCGGATCGATCTGAGGAATCGGGGGATCGATCCGCATGTTTCTGGGGATCTTATTGACCAAGCTGGGAAAGACCGGATCGATCCGGCCTACTGAGCGGATCGATCCGCGAACTTGGAGAAACATTCTGCGAGAGTTTGAGTTAAATGGATCGATCCGGGCTTTTCAAGCGGATCGATCCGCGTTTTCAAAAAGGTACATTAACAACGTTTTAAAATATCGGATCGATCCGGCATGACTTCGGATCGATCCGCGGGGGGCAGTTTAGTTTAAATCTTCAGAGACTCCTCCATTTTGTTTTAAAAAAGTTTCAAACACTCTCTCAAACTCTCTCAACCCTCTTTGCCCTAACTTCTCCAATCACCCCCTGTGCTTTTCCATTTTCAAGATCTCCCTTGCCATTCATCCAAGGTATGTTTTTATCATCGCTCACTGATTGATTTTCATATGTAGAGAATGATTACACCCTAGGTTGTGTTTAGTTACTCCTTGCTCACTATATTGAAAACTTCAACCTTAGGGCTCAATTCCTCGCCCTTTTCTCTGTATTTTGGGTTGTTACCTCTTGCTAATTGGTTGTGTTGCATGCTCAAGCCACATTGTGGTTTGTTTGGGATAGATCCATTTATCACATCTTGTTAAACTTTTAAAGTTTTCATCCTGCCCACAAGGTGTTCGACAGAATGCCACATTGGAATTCCTCCGTGCATACATCCAATCCACCCGTGCATTTTTCAAACCGTCACGTGCATTGTTCTTAATTTCCCATTTTAGGCATATGACTTCATTTTCGTGGGCGGTTTTCACCGTAAATTTCGAGACTTGTGGCACGCGCCGCTCGACCATTTCACTGCATGTCGACCGTGCACGTGCGATCATGTCCACCCCCGGTGCATTCTGCCTGTTTTCTTAAGGTTATCATGTCTTTTGTCTTGAGTAATTCATTAGTGTCGATTTTACCGTCTTTTTGGTTACACTTGCTCTTGTTATTTGCAGGCACAATGGCGAATCCACTTAAGTATGACAGAACCGAGTGTTCTCCGGCCCGCGGCTATGATCGCTTTAGGTCCAAAACTGAGAAGCAGTGGTTCGTGAACTTCTTTAAAACCAAAAAGTCCATCCTCCCTGAGCGGCCCATCGCCATCTTCGATTTCCCGGACGACGTCGTCCAGATCTTTAGGAGACGTCGCTGGCTCCCCCAGTTGGAGCATTCAGAAGGGTACAATGAGACTTGGGTTAGGATTTTCTTCGCCAGCATAGTCACCACCGGCACTCGCACCTTTGAGGCATATGTTCGGGGTGTCCGTATCCCGGTCTCCCCGGCTACTTTGGCCGTTTTCATGGGGGTTCCTCATGAGGAGAACCCCGAGCCGTACCTGGAGGATCAGGAGCAGTGGCCTCATTACGATACCTACGCTACCCGTTTCACAGGCCGACCAGCTGAGTGGATCGGGGACCAGATTGCCCCTTCGACATTCACCAAGCTCTACCGGTGCTGTAATATCATCGTCACCGCAGCGGTGTGGCCCACTCGCCACAAGACTGTCAGGGGGGATCACGGTACCCTCCTGTACGCTATTACCGATCCCACCGTACGGGTTGACCTCGCGAGCACCATCATTTACCTCATGATAGCGGCGTCTAACGACACCGGTGCCACTTCCAGTCTCCCATTTCCTACCCTAGTCACCCGGCTTTGCACCTCACATGGGTGCGATGCCCTAGCGACTGATGTCCTCAAGCCAGCGCCGTCTCCAATCGATGGGACAACGATCGCTCGTAGCGACGCACAGGTTAGATCTGCGTCCAAGAGAGCTAGAGTAGAGGAGGGACCGTCTGGTGCTCGGGCAGAGGCGGCAGAGGAGCCGGTTTACGCACCTGGCATGGTCGATCTGCATCGTCGCTTCGAGACGATGAGTACTGAGCAGAGGCAGCAGGGAGAGGAGATTGCCGGCATACGGAGTGATGTCCGTAGCCTGCGGGGAGAGTTCGATGGGTTCAGCATGAGCTATAGACGGGATATCAGCATGATGATGCGGTTCCAGGCTGACTCTTTCCGTATGCAGTACCCAGGTGCAGATGTCCCGGATTACTTTCGCGATCCCTATGGTGGGGCAGCCGGTTTTGGTGGTGCAGGCGGCTTTGGGGCTTATGGTGGTTCGGACCCCTACAGCGGTGCCGGCGGTCCAGGTGCTGTTGGTGGCGCCAGTGGCTCCGGTGCTTATGGCGGCACCGGTGGTTCCGATCCTTATAATGGTGATGAGGGGGATGATGATGAGTAGTTGGGGGGTTGGTTTTGTTTTGATGATGCTTTCTGTTCTCTTATTTTAGTATGGATGATGTCATTTTCTGTTTTGCTTTGTGACTTTGGGTTACTTCAGTATGGATGTATGGATATTGTTTCTTTTTTTTTTTTTAGTTGTTGATCATTGGCGTTGCTTATTTCCCTCCCCTTTTTGCCATGTCAACTGCTTCTTTTCCTTTTCTTTCTCTTTCTCGGGTGATTCTAACATTGCAGGCACAGTTTATTACCGGCCGCTCCCTGTCCTTGCCTCCGGTAATATCGTTCTTCTCCTTGCACTTAATTATCTCATTGAGGACAATGTTCAGTCCCAGTTGGGGGGTGTGAGAGCTTTCTAGCTTCTCTCTCTCTAAAAAAAAAAAAAAGAAAAAAAAAAAAAAAAAAAATAAAATAAAATTTAATGTGTCTCCAATGATTTCAGTATAATTGCCTCTTTCTAATGCCGAGCGATGACACCTTTCTTGAAATTTTCTTCTGATATTAGTATGTGACACTTGGTAATCCCCTTAGTTCTATAACTATCTTGATTATAGTGAATTGCATGAATTTCAAATCTTGGATTATTAAGCACGTTGCATGACTACATGTGTTAGGATGACGCTTAATGCGATTGTCACCCGGAAATCGTTCAAAACATTTGTGGAGACTTTGCCTGTGTGAGATTTTGATCCTTATCTCCATTGTTGAGTGTTGCATACTTCAATTCTCTCCTTTTTGAAAAACATACAAAAGTCGTTGATAATCTCATTTTCTTGCGTTGATTGTTCATTAGAGGAGTCATCTTGTGGAATGAAAAACTCATGCTTGCTTGTCATTGTAGTGGAGAATAAAGAATCACATTGTCCGAGGAAATGATTTTTGGTCCTTTTCACCATTTCTGACCTCAACCACACATATCCTTCATTCACTTAACCATACACTTTCCATATACGCAGTTGGACTACATTCTTGGGATGTCTTTGCATGAGATCGGATTTGTAAAGTCGTAAAAGAGATTGAATCGTGTTGTTGTGAGAGTACAAGGAAAAGAAAAGAAAAGACTCTCTCTTAAAAAAAAAAAAAAAGAGCCTAAGAGTCAATTGTACTTCTTTTTGGGGCTTCAAAGAACATTTGTGAAAGATTCATCTCTTACGGTCATTTGTATTCATGCATTTCAACTTAATCCCAAGCTTGTGCCCAAACATCTCACTTCATCTCCCCTTGTCCTTCACATCATATCTCTTTCCCACTTTACAACCCCCTCAAGGTCCTAATTGATTCTTAAGTTTTGTGATTCGGAGTTTGAGACGATCATTTCAAGTAGTTTGAGTTATTTCACATTCTCTAGTGAATGATATCTTTCATGAGATTAATTTTACTCGTTTTTCACGCTTACGTTTTTCATCATTGGCATGTGCGTGGTTTTGATTCCTATTTCCATTACTCTTTTACCCGCATGCCCCGAGTGTATTACCCATTCCGAGTGATTCATTTTTAGAGTGTAATACCGGTGAGAATTGAGTTGAAGCGCGTTTTGAACGAAATTCGGATTATGAAAGCATTGCCATTTTCTTGATAGTTGTAGTTATGCACTTCACACCACACACGCATCCAAGATTGAACTTAATGAAGTCTATCTAATAATTTTGATAGTTTGTGAATTTTTGGATTTGCGTGTTATGTGCTAAAATCTTTTGAAAATTCTTGAGACTTTGTTGAGTGTCGGCTTTAGATTGTGGGTATCTATCATGAGGAAACAAAATGTTTGTGGGTATCATTCTGAGAACCCTCCGGAGACAACACTCCGCCTCTACGGGGAACGTGGAGGTTTAACGGCTTATTGCATATGCTCAATGCAATCGTGTTCCCCACGAAAACGGTTTATCTTTCTTTTTAAATAAATTGTTGTGCAAAGTTATTCTTCAATCTCTTGGTATTTAGTTTTGTTGCTAAGAGACTAGCAACATGCTAGTTGGGGGGTGTGATTCGTGTTCAATATTGCATTTTTAACTTCATGATTTTACCCTTATTGGACACGAATTATCACTCACACGGGGAGATTTAATGGATAAATTGCACTTTTGTTATTTTTGTTGTTGTTCACTTTTTCATAATAATAATCTCTTTCTTGTAGGTTTTGTAGGCTTGGGTGAAGTGGAACCCAACCTTTGTGGCAATCTGGGTATAGAAAAGGTGCAAGTAATCAAGCTCAGAAGAGGCGGATCGATCCGGCTCAAAGAGGGGATCGATCCGCGTGTTTAAAAGGAACTTACTGGCAAATCCTGAAGACCCGGATCGATCCGCGGTTGTGAAGGGATCGATCCGCGTTCTGGCGCCGAGATTCTGCTTCCCCAAATGATAAATGGATCGATCCGGCTGTTTGCCTCGGATCGATCCGCGGCCACAGAAGATCTCTTCCTTGTTGTTTTACAACTTTGCCATTGTTTGTTTAGGGTATAAATAGTTAGAGATTAGTTTTTGTTAGGGTTAGCTTTTATTTTACTTAGTTTTTTTAGGTTGTAAGCTCTTCCTCTCTAATTCCCCATGATCACTCTCCCCCATTACTCCTCATCTACCCACATTTACTTCCATCTAGTGTTATAGAGAGAAGAATGAGTGAATGTATTACACATTTGGAAGCTTTTAATTGAAGAATCTCTTGGATTTCCTATGGCATTTATGGTGATGTTTTCTAGTTGGTATAATCTCTCTTTCCCTTTCTTAAATTTTGTTATCATTTTAATTATGAGTAGCTAAATCATGTAGGTTGGGGATCATAAACCCACCATTGGACCCATGTGTTTTGATTGTAGGTCTCTCACACTTGATAGCATATCTAGAGTTCATGGGTGTACGGTTTGAAGTTTTGAGACCCCACTTCCAATGTCAAGCATTGGAAGTTGTTAAATCTCTAAACTCTAACCCTATATCCATCTATTGCATTGGAACATCTATCTAGCATGTTGGTTGACTACCACATGTTTGATAGTTTGTCACAATGGAATTTTCTACCCTAGAATGTGTCACAAGTGTGAGAGCCATAAGTTGTTTGGTCCAAGGTGGGGGAATGCTCCCCAACCTCAATTTCTCCTCCTCCAAGACCCTCCATTGTTAATTAAACTTAGATTTATCTTAAATTTACCTTTTTTTTTTTATGATGAATAGTCATTGTAGTATAATTATTTACAAACCAAACCAAACTCAAAGTCGAAAAGACTCACTTTTATTTCTTAGTTTGTTAATTGCTCCTTGTACGGTAATTGGTTATTAAGCGTTCAACAAGCATTGTTACAATCCAATCCCTGTGGACTCGACACCCTACTTCCAACATACTACGTTTTTAATAGGGTTAAATAAGAACTTGATTTTGACGTAATCAGTGATAGTGTTTGGAAACACTATTGGTGAAGAAAATGTGGATTCTCTTGGGAACCCAATAAGTTGAAAATCATCTGTGACACTCCAATTGAGACCGAATCTAGTCTAGTATGGTCCATGATTGAGTCATGTCAAGTAGAAGTCAAATGTCAAGACCAGTCGAGTCTTTGAGTTAGTCTGTTATCAAGTTTATTTTCAAGTCTTTTTATTAAGTCGAGTGATTTAATCCTCCTTCTATCCTAGTTGAATAAAATCTCATTTTTCTTGATTCAGTGTGCTAAGTCGTGAATAAATTGATCATTAATTAAGCCAAAAAAAATCACTTTTTCAAACGATCATGGAAATTACTTTGTTAATAAATATTAGCATTGAAAAGGATCCCCAAGTGATCAAAGCAAATTTTGTGTCAATGCCAAGAAGGAGTAGAGAATTGATTAGCTTTACTTTAAGAATTTAAAGATACTCTTGCTCAATCTTGAAAAGATGAACTTGGAACTTGAAGCTTGCTCACCATCCCCTTTTCTCAAATACCAAGCCTAAAAGATGAGCCTAACCAGTCCAAAGCCATAACTTGATCCTTGATGGTAGCTAAATGTTTTAAATAAACTTTTTCTTCCAAAAAAAAAAAAGAGAGAGTGAAAGAAGAAAGAGCTCACTAGGATGAAAATCCGAAAGGGCACCTAGGCAAAAGTAAGAGCACAAAAAAGAAGAAAATAAAAAGAGAGAAGAAAAAGAAGAAGATGAAGGAGCTCGCTAGGATGAAAAGCAGAAAGGGTGCCTAGGCAAAAGTTAGAGCAAAAAAAAAAAGATGCGTGTTGATTTCAAAATCCGAATCCTAGCTAGTTAAACTCATGAAGAGAATAAGAGATAGTGAGGTAGAGAAAAGAAAGGAAAGAGAAAAGAAAAAGCAGAGAATATATAAGATTGAGAATTCTTAAGTACTTCAAAGTACATCATTGGTACATGAATTATCCCAAGGCTTTGTGTTGTTCTCAACAAAGAAAAGAAATTGGAAATTAAAAGAGAGATTTGAAAGTATCAATTAGTATCAAAATTTTGCGAGAGGCTCAATGGCTAAGTGGGCCCAAAATAATACAAAGATATCTTTGAGAAAAATAAAAAGTGATTTTGAGGGCTGATATTGCTTTGTTAGTATGATAGAGTATGATTAAAACACAATATGTTATGAGAGTTGTAAAGATTGACTGGCTAGTGAAAAGGTGAAAAGAATCAACCGCCACAAACAAAAATGAAAAGAAAAGAAAAGAAAAGAAAAAAAGAAGAAAAAAAATGCATAAAAGGGAAAAGTAGTTCATATTCTCATCATCCTGTTCAAAAGCTACCACAAGGATTTTGTTTCAGAAAATCTTCTCAAGAAAGAGCACTCTTTGGACCCATATGGAAACATGGCTCGAAAAAGCCCACAAATTCTTGAAGCCTTATTCTTTCAAGACCTCCAGAGTTGATGAACTACGTTTCGACCTGATTCCCACTCGGGGATACGTAGGCAGCTTACCCGGTTCGGTCGCCACCCTTTTTATGATCTGGCACTTTCTTTCAAGCCTTGGCCAAAATAATTTGGACATGATTCCCGTTTAGGGATAAGTAGGCAAACCTTCCAAGGTTCTCGGTCCATAACCATCCCTAAACCGTAAGCATCACCTTTTGTGCCTTTGGTTTCTTACCTTCAAACTAGGGGCAAACTTGCATAAATTTGCCTGAAGCCACATATATATTGCCAAACCAGGGGCAAACTTCGTTTGCTGAACACCTCATTTAATCCCAGAAGCAATGCCTCCGAGTCCTATTCAAACTAGGGGAAAACTTCATTTGCCAAAATCCCTCTATGTCAGAGACAAGTTCTCAAGTAATCGGGTTTGTTTTGAATGGATTGAAATAGAATGTCTTTTATTCTCTAAGCTAAAGCACTAATTTGAAGCACACTCTGGATAGGCAAAGAATCAGCTAACTCGAAAAGGGAGTATCTTCAAATTTTAGATTTGTCGGTGAAGTACTATCATTGTAAGATGATGAATCAATGAAAGGTGAGATGATGCATTATTCACAATGAAAGCACATTGATTCATAATAATACAGAGTTTGAGTCAGTCGTCATGTGTAATTGCTTTGTCAAGTTTGTCCTCTTTTGATGAGTCAATAATGGTCTCAAATGTATGGGTTTAAGATGATGAATAAAGGTTTGGAAAGTATTCATAAGCATCCCAAGGGCAATGCAAGCAGGAGTTTTTAACACTATCACAACACAATGCCAAAGGGAAATATGAAGGGTCCAAGACTAGGGGCATACGTGGCTTCCCTCTTTCAAAAAAAAAATATAAAAAAAAATCCTTTCAAGGATCCGCAGATTCATGAAATCATTTTCTCCAAAGCCCACTTTCGTTGTAATTATCTTCGAAAGCCCATTCATATGGCACCCTCTCATCAAAAGCTCACTTTTGTGGTGACCACCATCATAAGCCCACTTTCGTGGCAACCCCATCATAAGCCCATTCACATGGCACTCTTTCATCAAAAACCTGTTTGTGGGGAAACTCTCATTATAAGCCCATTTATATGGCAACCTCATCTATGTAAGCCTAACTTGGTGGCACTCTTTTAGCCAAGTCAACGCTCATGGCAAGTTCATTCACATAAGCCCACTTCGGCGGCAAATCCACACTTGTGACAAGCTCATCCAAACAAGCGCATTTCAGTATCAAAGCTCCTCATCAATCCAGCATAAAATCGTCAGCGTCATCATCATCATCATCATCATCATCATCATTAATCAATTAAGTACTTGAGCCTTATTTGGCTCCTTTGATTCTTTGAGTCTTCATTACTTCGATTTTGCAAAATTTTAAATTATTTTGAGTCGAATTGACTCTAATTTTGAAAATTAGATTCTTGTAAGTCAATTCATCTCTGTTTTTTTAAAGATCCAATTCTTTGAGCCTAAAAGGTTCCATCTTGTAAAAAAAAATCCAATTCTTTGAGCCCGAATGGCTCTATTTTGTAAGAAATTTGATTATTTGAGCCTGGATGCTCCCTTGGATAAAAATTTTCCTTGAGTATGAGGACTCCCCATCTTTATAAAACCAATTCTTGGAGTCCGTGTGACTCCAATTGTATAAAAAGTGAGTTTGTTGAGTCTGTGTGACTCCATTTATATAAAATACAAATTTGTTGAACCTGTGTGACTTTGTTTGAATAAAGAAATGAAATTTTGGTCCCCGTGATTTCGTGTTTGTAAAATATGAATTTTAGAGTCCGCGTGACTCCGTTTATGTGAAATATAAGTTTTGAGTTCGCGTAACTCCAATTATATGAAAGAATATTTTTAGTCCGCATGAGATAAAGAATGAATTTTGAGTCCGCATGACTCTGTGTTTATAAAAAATGAATTTTGAGTCCATGTGATTCCGTGAGTGTAAAATAGCTCTTGAGTCCATGTGACTCCGTGAGTGTAAAATATTGAGTTCTTGAGTCCGCGTGACTCTGTGTTTGTAAAATAAAAATGTTTTGGGTCCGCAAGACTCCGTATTTGTAAAAAATGGATTATTGAGTCCGTGTGACTCCGTGTTTGTAAAAAATGAATTTTGAGTTCATGTGACTCCGTGTTTGGAAAATGTGAATTTTCAAGATCATATGACTCCCCCTTTGTAAAATATGAAGTCTTCAAGTCAGTGTGACTCCCCTTTTGAAATAAAAAATGTTTTGAGTCGAATTGACTCCCTATTTGGAGATAGAAATTCGTTTGAGTCTGATTGACTGATGTTTTTGGAAATAAGAAATTCTTTGAGTCTGACTGACTCCTGATTTTTGGATTTGAATAGAATTGAGTCTGATTGACTCCCGAGTTTAGAAATTGAATTGAATTGAGTATGGATGACTACTGATTTTGAAACATTGAATTGAGTCTGACAGACTTTCGATTCTGAAAATTGATTTAAAAATAAATCTGATTGACTTATGTTTTTTTTTGGAAATAAGAAATTCTTTGAGTCCGATTGACTCCCAATTTTAGAATTCGAATTTAAATGAGTCTGATCGACTCCCAATTTTAGAAATTTGAATTGAACAGAGTCTGATTGAAATTTGAGTTGATTTGAGTCTGATTGACCCCAAATTTTGGAGTTTGAATTTAATTGAGTATGTTGGATTTTAGATTTTATGAAATTAAATTAAATTGAGTCTGATTGACTCCCGATTTTGGAAATTGAAGATTGAATTGAGTCTGATTGACTCATGATTTTGAAAATTGAACTGAATTCGAGTCTGATTGACTCTTGATTTTGAAAATTGAATTTGACTTCGAGTCTGATTGACTCCTGATTTTGAAAATTGAATTGAATTCGAGTCCGATTGACTCCTGATTTTAGAAATAATACAAATTTGAATCCGATTGACTCCTGATTTGAGTCTGAATGACTCCTAATTTTAGAAATAATGCAATTTTGAGTTCGATTGACTCCTAATTTTAGAAAATTTATTTGATTTGAGTCTGATTGACTCGTGATTTTAGAAAATTGATTTGATTTGAGTCTGAATGACTCCTGATTTTAGAAATAATGCAAATTTAAGTCCGATTGACTCCTGATTTTAGAAAAATGATTTTATTTGAGTCTGAATGACTCCTAATTTTAAAATAAATTTGAATTCGAGTCTGAGTGACTCCTGATTTTTTGAAATTAACTTGAATTCGAGTCTAATTGACTCTTGATTTTGAAATTGATTTGAATTTGAGTCTAGATTGACTCCTAATTTTAGAATAAATTTGAATCCGAGTCTTGTTGACTCCTGATTTTGAAATTGATCCGAATTTGAGTCTAGTTTGACTCTTAATTTTGAAAATTGAATTGACTTAAGTCTGATTGACTCTGGATTTTGAGAACTTAAGTCAATTTGAATCTGATTGACTCCCAATTTTAGAAATTGAATTGAAGTTGAGTTTGAGTGTTTACTGACTTAGGAAAATTAATTTGAAAATGAATCTAACGGACTCCTAAGTCTTAGGAATCTTGAAATTGGATTTAGCCAGCGTTAACTTTGCTATAAGGATGTAACAGATCTGTATTCCCGGTTCCTGATTCAACATCGGAGTCTAAGGCGCGAAGCGCATCTCAGTCGATCGGATGATTTTTGGAGGACAACGGAGTAAAAGGTGCAAGGCGCATCTCAGTCTTTCAGCGTGCTACCTGATTTGACATCGGAGTCTAAGGCGCGTAGCGCATCTCAATCGATCAGATGACTTTTTAAAGATTCTGAGTGTAAGGCATGAAGCGTCTCAAATCTTTCAGCATGCTACTTGATTCGACTATGGAGTGTAAGGCGTGAAGCATCTCAACCAATCAGATGACTTTTTGAAGATTCTAAGTATAAGGCATGAAGTGTCTCAAATCTTTCAGCGTGCTACCTGATTCAACTATGGAGTGTAAGGCGTGAAGCATCTCAGTTGATCAGATGACTTTTTGAAGATTCTGAGTATAAGGCATGAAGTGTCTCAAATCTTTCAGCGTGCTACCTGATTCGACTATGGAGTGTAAGGTGTGAAGCATCTCAGTCGATCGATGACTTTTTGAAGATTCTGAGTGTAAGGCGTGAAGCATCTCAGTCGATCAGATGGCTTTTTGAAGATTCTGAGTGTAAGGCGTGAAGAGTGTCAAATCTTGTAGCGTGCTACCTGATTCGACTATGGAGCATAAGGCATGAAGCATCTTAGTCAATCAGATAAATTTTTTAAGATTCTGAGTGTAAGGCATGAAGTGTCTCAAATCTTTCAACGTTCTACCTGATTCGACTATGGAGTGTAAGGCGTGAAACATCTTAGTCGATTAGATGATTTTTTGGAAGATTCTAAGTGTAAGGCGTGAAGCGTCTCAAATCTTTCATCATGCTACCTGATTCGACTATGGAGAAGCATCTCAGTCGATCATATGATTTTTTGGAAGATTCTAAGTGTAAGGCGTGAAGCGTCTCAAATCTCTCAGCATGCTACCTGATTCGACTATGGAGTGTAAGGCACTAAGCGCATCTTAGTCGATCAAACGATTCTCAAAACACCCATAAAGCACTTATGTATCAATCATGATGTTCCCAGAATAGGACAACATCATGAATAGGAAAATTTGGGGTGTAGGACGCATTTTTGACAATAGGAAAAACAGCATGACCCTGGGTCATCATGCTTGGGTGAATGGGACATAAAACTGTTTAAGCATGTACACCACGATAAGATAGGAGCATTCATCCATGTGATTAGTTGCGTTTGTATGTTTGACCCTCGCCCGAACTACAATCTGGTCTGATTCCCGTCGGGGTACGTAGGTAGCTCGACATTGAGCACCACCAGCACTGACCATTTAGGTGTCCTATTTTTGCAACACACTTTGCTTTTACCTAAATACAACAGATCGGTAAAATGCTTGTCTTCATACAGGCTTCGACATTTACTTGTGATATGCATTGCTTCACAAGCTCTGCCGAAGAAGGGCAAACTGTAGACACCCCAATTTTGACTGACCGTCGAATTCAGGGGTGGTTACCTCTGCAGACCGACGACAACAATGACCGATGAATTTCGAAGATTCTTCAAAGCTAAGTTTTCAAAATTGAGAGAAAGAGAAAAGTTAGGTGCTTTGGAAAAACTCGAATATGAAATATATATGAGAAAGGAACAGTCTGAAAGACAATTTCTAAATTAGTTATTATATATATAGATATGTATTAGAATTTTGAAGAAAAAGAAGAAAATGAAAGAAAAGAAAAAAGAGAAGAGAATTTCCAAAAAAGAAAAGAAAAGAATTTTTGAAAAAAAAAAAAGAAAAAAAGAAAAAGAAGAAGAAAAATATAATAGAAGTAAAATGTTATCTCTTTACATTATTTCTTGTAATAGTATTTAATTTGCTATTAAAATTTTAAAATGTTAATTTTCTGCTAAAACCTTATTCACCCGCCCCCCCCCCCCCCCCCCCCCCTCCTAAGGTTTCCATATTTGGGCCAACACCCTTTATGAGTAATGATCAAGATGCTTTACATGTAAAAGCCAGACTTCAATTAAGGATGAAAGATTTTCAAGTCTTCAAGCTTGATCCTTGTTGAGCTTCATCACTCTCGGGCTTCACCAAATGCTATCTCATGAAATTAAACAAAGTTAAAATATTTAAGTGAATAATTCAAGAGATTAACATAATGAAAATGACTTGATAATAGTTTAGAATAGAACAAATAAGAATATGCTTTTATCAAAAGATTTTCATTATCAAAACAAACATAAATAATGCCTTAAAGAAATTCAAGGCTAGCAATTTTTTCGTTTTTGATGATGTAAAAACATACAATAGAGATATAGCAATTAAAGCACACTAAGAGTCATTTTCGTGTTATCATTCAAAGTAACAAGATATGTAAAGTATGAATCCAAGAATGATAACTTTATAATAATCTCTATTATTATTTTCCCCTTATTTAAAGATCTCTATCATTTTCCCCCTTTTTGACAACAACAAAAAGATAGGGAGTATGAACTAAAAGTTCCTCCCCAAGATAAGCAAACATGTCATGGAGGCAACAAGATACCAAAACTGAAGGAAAAATAGATTTAAAATTTTATTTAAACGTGTAGCGGAAAACAAAGTTCAAAAACTTCATTGGTAGCCCGGATCTACTACTTATTAACTCTATAGATGCGTATACACAAGATGAAGAAAAGATTATACCTCATGTCTTGAAACCAACTCTGATTCTCCTCTTCCTTGATGATGCAGTAGTCTCCACTAGGTTGTTTTCACCCTTATGACTCCTACAGATGCTTGCCAGAAAGACTAGGGTTGGTGGGAACCCTAATATAGAGGATAGAGAAGATTTGGGAAGCCTAAAATAATTTCTATAGCTTCTGGTATATTAAAACGACGAACTTAATTTTTTTGACGCAGCTGCCCTATTTATAGATTCCCAAAACCGACTTCACTTTCAATTGATCGAAGTGGCTTCGATCGATCGAACCTTTGATCGATTGAACTATTTTCGATCGATCGAACCTGCCTTGACTTCAATCGATTAAGACTACTTCAATCGATTGAGACTCCTTCAATCGATCGAACCTGTCTTGACAAGATCCTCATGTGCCTTTCCAAGCATCCTAGTGGAGCTAAAAGTGGGAACTCCTAGGCTCTTTATTGTTGGCTCAGACCATTTGTTAATTCCCATGACTAAACTCTTTGATTAGCAAAGTAACCAGCTAGTCAGTTGACATTTACTCCACTACAAAACGATAACTAAACTCCAACACAAAAGAATATATCTGAAGCGATAACTAGACTTGTATGGTGTACTAATGTCCCTCTACCGTCAGCATTTATAATCATATTCAGGTAGTCGGATAACTGTTACTGTCAACCTGAATTATGATTACTTCTTGTATTCCTTGAGTCCCATTTACCCCTCATGATTACCAAACATGTTGATAACTACTTATCAACAAGACCAGATTAGATGATATTTTTGCTCTATGTGCTTTCCCTTTCCATGGTTCCTTGGCTCCTTGGACTGAGCCACTGCCCCACTATTATCACAATATAGAGTAATAGGTGACAACGATGCTGGTACCACCTTGAGCTCCATAAGGAACTTCTTGAGCTAAGCAGAGTCCTTTATGGCTTCACAAGCAGCCATATACTCAGCTTCTGTAGTTGAGTCTGCAATGCATTTCTACTTAATACTCCTCCCAACTAACAGCACCACCTCCCAAGGTAAAGAGATGTCCGGTTGTTGACTTTCTCAAATCTTTTTCTGACATAAAGTACTAGTCAGTGTATCCCACTGGAATTAACTCATCACGGCCATATATAAGCATGTAATCTTTAGTCCTTCTCAAGTACTTCAGAATGTGCTTAAAGACTGTCTAGTGTTCTGGATCTAGATTCGATTGATACCTGCTAACCATGCCTATGGCAAAACAGATATCTGGACAAATGCATAACATTGCATACTTGATACTTCCCACTGCCGAAGCATAATGAATTCCTGCTATGCGATTCATCTCCTCCTGTGTCTTTGGACACTGGTCCTTGGAGAACGCTAGACCATGCCTGAAAGGTAATAAACCTTTCTTCGAATTATCCATAGAAAACCTAGTTAGCACCTTATCGATATAACCAGCTTGAGATAATTCCATTATCTTTTTCTTTCGATCTCGAAAGAGCTTTATCCCAAGGATATAGCTCGCCTCTCCTAGATCCTTTATATCTAAAGTACTAGCTAGCTAAATCTTAACCGTTGACAACACTACTACATTATTTCCAATGAGTAGAACGTCGTCAACGTAAAGCACAAGAAAAGCTACAACTTTTCCTTCATACTTCTTGTATACACAAGGTTCATCCAGGTTCTGTATGAAACCAAACGACTTGACCGATAGTCAAATCGGATGTTCCAACTCCTGGATGCATGCTTAAGCCCATAAATGGACTTTCGCAATTTGCATACCAAGTTACCTTTTCTGCCAGCTATGAGCCCTTATGGTTGCTGCATATAGATGTCCTCCTCAAGATTGCCATTCAAGAATACAGTCTTAATATCCATCTGCGAGATCTCATAATCTAGGCATGCAGCAATGGATAAGAGTATTCTGATGGACTTGAGCATGGCCACCGACAAGAAGGTTTCCTCATAGTCAATGCCCTCCCTCTGAGTATAACCTTTCGCTACAAGCCTAGCCTTAAAGGTTTCAACCTTCCCATCAGATCCTATTTTCCTCTTGTAAACCCACTTATAGCCATTGGATTTAATATTGCCTGGAAGCTCTACAAGTTCCCAGACTTGATTGGAATCCATAGATTCCAATTCACCCTTCATAGCTTTGAGCCCATTGACTAAGTCTACATCAGCCATTGCCTTTCATACGTGGTAGGATCAGATTTAGATTCAGATTCTATGGAGACAGCTTCAAAAACTTATCCTAAGAACATGTATCTATCGGGTTGGCTGATAATCCTCACACTAGGATGAGGTACTGGTGCAGAAATGGGTGAAGAAGTGGTATTTTCTTTTCTTACATCATTATCAACTATGGGCAAGACTGAGGGCTCTCCTTCTATCTCTCTCTATTCTTCCCTTAGGTTTATGGTTCATGATATAATCATCCTCCAAGAAAATATCATTCATACTAACAAACACTTTCTGTTCTCTTGGATCATAAGAATACCATCCATAAGTACCATTTGGATACCCTACTAAGGAACATACTTCCGATCTAGTATCCAACTTGCTCATGTTTCCTTTCAGCACATGTGTCGGACACCCCCATATTCGGAGATGTTGCAAAGAAGGCTTGCACCCAATCCATATCTCCTGTGGTGTCTTGGGAACAGATTTGATTGGTACTAGATTTAGTATGTAAGCAGCGGGTTCCAAGTATAACCCCAAAGGAATAATGGCAACTCTGAATAACTCATCATTGATGTAGTTATGTCTAAAAGAGTTTGGTTCCTTCTCCCCGCTAAACCGTTCTGTTGAGGCGTACCAGGTGCAGTCAACTGTGATAGAATCCCATTCTATACGAGGTGATCAATAAACTCATTAGAGAGGTACTCGCCACCTCGATCAGATCAAATGGCCTTTCTATGTGTGCCTAATTGCTTCTCCACTTCAGTCCTAAACTCTTTGAGCTTTTCAAAGGCTTCAAATTCGTGCTGCATTAGGTACACATATCCATGTATAGAGTGGTCATCAGTAAATGTAATGTAATACTCATAACCACCCCATGCTTTAATGTTTATTGGTCTACACACATCAGTATGAACTAATTCCAACAATGCATTGGTCCTATTGCCCTTTGCAGGAAAGGTCCTTTTGGTCATCTTACCTTCCAAACAAGACTCACATACTTCCATTAGTTCGAGAACCAAATCACCTAAGACCCCTTCTTTGACTAGTCTGCCAATCCTATTTATATTGACATGGCCAAGCGTCATATGCCGAAGCCTTGTTGGATTAGTGGAAGGTTCCTTTGTTTTAGATGGTACAGTTACCACTGAGTTATTAAGTTCCATACAAGAGTCTTTAGAAATATTAGAATCACATACAAACCAGTTGATTTAACACCAGAACACATAAAAGAACCATTTCTTTTGATCACAACTTCAGATCCAAAATGAAAAGAATAACCATTATTCGATGAATTAGAAACTGAAATTAAATTACGTCTCATTAAAGGGATGTAAAGTGCATCTGATAAAACCAAAACTTTATTGTCTAAAAATTCTAAAGCTACTACTCCTATAGCAAACCGCAGAAACGGTTGCGCTAGAAACCAGAGTCAGGATGATCTCCCCATCACTGTATTTCCTGATTGATCTGAACCCCTGCAATGAATTACATATATGGTTAGTCTTACCAGAATCAATGCACTAAGTGTTTGAAGTATCCTTTATAAAACTGACTTCAATCATATGTGATTCAATCATACCTTGAACTCTTGTAGCTAAGAATTCTGGACAGTTCCTCTTCCAGTGGCCCTTATCACTACATTGGAAACACTTTCTTTTGCCTTGCCACCCACCTTTCCTTTGCCCTTACCTTTTCCCTTAGAATTTGCAATCTTAGGGACCTGTCCAACACTTGGACCACCAGTGCCAGCTTTCTTCTTCTCTTTCTTACCTTTCGGCGCAGATCAAGAAGAGGAAAAGCTTTTCTCAACATTCAGAATATTGACCCCAGGTTTGATTACCCCTTTCGTTGCTAGTAAAGAACTCATTAATTCACTCATTAAAAAATTTATTTGATTCATATTATAGTTAAGTTTAAATTGAGTGAATGAAGGCGATAGGGAATTGAGGATCTTATCAACATGGGTCTGTGAGTCGATGTTGGCTTCCAAGGTCTCCAGTTCGTTTAAATAATCAATCATTTTTAAAACATGTTCTGTGATTGGAGTCCCTTCCGACATCTTGGCACTCATTATCTTCTGCGCGTCAATCTCTCTGGCAGGTCTGCCATGATCCCCAAACATCTCTTTTAGGGATTTGATAATGGCACTGCCAGAATCATTCGACTGGTATTGGTGTTGCAACACATTAGTCATAGAGGCCAATATGTAACAACGAGCCATCCTATTTGACTTTTTCCACTTGTCGAACTCGCGTCTAGCAGTAGCCGAAGCATTTGCAGCAGGTTCTTCGGGGCATGGGGTGGTGAGGACATATATGTGATCCTCTGCAGTTAAAACAATGTCAATGTTACATTTCCATTCAGTATAGTTATTTTTAGTTAACTTGTTCTGAGTGAGTATAGTGGCAAGAGGACTAAATGCAGATCCAGATATGATGATTTATTGAAAAAATCAAAGACAAAATAAATATGGATATCAGAATTTGACAATTTGAAATAAAAGAATCTTTAAAACTCTTATTTAAAACAAGGTCGCCGGAATATTGAAATGAAAAAGTAAAGCCTCCATGTGGCAGTTAACACTCGATCTTACGATTAATCATGACTTGTCCGCTAAGCAACTCTTGTAAAACAAGTTATGACTCCTAAACCTTTTTGATCTCTAAGTTTCTGGATAATGCCCCGTGTGGGATCCATTATCCATAGCCTAGCTAGTGTGTACCATTAACTAGGATCCAATCACAACCGCCTCAAGTAGTGCCTCCGTATGGTGGTCACCCTCTAACAAGTTTGATTGATCCTATCCATAGGAAGTTCACATCTAGTAACCAATGAGTAGTGTACCTGTATGGAATGATCACCCCTGGCGAGGTGACACAGAATGCATTACTCATCTTACAGTGAACCGTTAATGGAAGATCATGAGTGTTATAAATAAATAAAACCCTCTCCCACTAGATTAATAAATAAGGATTTTGCTTTTTAGAGAAAAATGTTTCTACACATTACCCATAAACATCTAATGTTTACTAATGCATTGAAACGATTTTTGAATTTTCTTTTAGAAAACTTGTTTTACGTGCATGCAAGTAGTAACAATATAATTAAATGCCAATCACAAACCAAGCACATAAAACAAAAAACTAAACTTGAAATAAAGGCATTCATACGCCTCTATCTCCCATGGCTCTATCTCCATAGAACCCCCTTCTTGGTTTGGTCGCCTCCGGCTCCATCTACATGGACAAAGGCTTCTCGCTCCATCTTCATGGGCTCCCTAATTCTATTACATTGGACATATGCTTCTTTCAAAGATTACAATTTATCTAGAAATAGAAAAAAAGTGAAATAAAAGGCTAGAAAAACTGGTGCGACTTTCCTTTTCGTAGGATTGAAGTCACAGTGCCTTTTACATATGCCTTAAAACCAAACCAAAGTAAATACACAACACACCAATCTCAAACATTTAAATACAGAATTTAAAAGGACTTGGTGCATGGAAGATAGTGGAATAATCTTGCTGCAAAAGGGTTAGTTGTACACACAACCATGCACATATATAACAAAATATATGACCATTGGAACTACTAATTTAATTGTATACACCATAAACTCTTTATGGAAGTAATTAGTACTCTAAAACAACATCTCTGGTTTTCAGTTACAGACTGATTGAAAATTTTCAGAATAGTAAGTAAATAAATTAAAAACCTTTAAAACAGTGAAAAGGACACCTGGACTGATAACCAGTTTCAATCGATCGAAGCTTGTTCGATCGCTCGAAACCTACTTTGGTTCGATCGATCGAAAGTCCTTCGATCGATTGAACACATACAATTTCAATTGATCGAAACAAGTTTGATCGATCAAAATTGCCATACATCCAATGCTATAACATATTTGTTTTCTACTGGAAAACTGCTACAGAAACAAATCTATGACAATGCAGCTTAAACAACACTAAATACTAACATGTAAATCAAACTAGTATTCTAAAACGCATCTATAGATCTAAACAAGCCTGGCTCTGATACCAATTGAAGAAAAAATAGATTTAAAATTCTATTTAAACGTATAGCGGAAAACAAAGTTTGAAAACTTCATTTGGGAAGACTAAAATAGTTTCTACAGCTTCTGATATATTAAAATGATGAACTGAATTTTCTGGATGCTGCTACCCTATTTATAGATTCCCAGAACCGACTTCACTTTCAATCGATCGAAGTAGCTTCGATCGATTGAACCTTCGATCGATTGAACTATTTTTGATCGATCGAACCTGCCTTGACAAGATCCTCATATGCCTTTCCAAGCATCCTAGCAGAGCTAAGAGTAGGACCTCCCAGGCTCTTTATTGTTGGCTCAGACCAGTTGTTAATTCCCATGACCAAACTCTTTGATCAGCTAACTAACTAGCTAGTCAGTTAACATTTACTCCACTATAAATGCTAACTGAACTCCAATGCAAAAGAATATATCTAAAGTGATAACTAGATTTGTATGGTGTACTAATGTCCCTCTACCATTAGCATTCATAATCATATTCAGGTAGTCGAATAACTGTTACTGTCAACTTGAATCATGATTACTTCTTGTATTACTTCAGTCCCATTCACCCCTCCTGATTACCAAATATGTTAATAACTACTTATCAACAAGACTGCGGTTCTCAGTAATCAACTTTATGACTTTCAAAGGAATGCTTATTCTATATCAGAGCGTAGATTCTATCTTAACAATATATGTTCACAATCCTGTGAACAAGACATACCCAAGATTCCCAGGTGTTGATCTTTAATACCTCACTGATTGGTAATCAAAGCAGCCATATCCACAGTCTGTGTTCATAATCGTCTGAAGATTGAGAACACGTACTTTACACAAGTTATGAGTTCCTATTGACTATAAACAACCTTAAGCGTCAATAGGAAAGCTCATGTCCATCAATGCACTACAAGAACTAGCATATTAACCAAGAGATATACTCTAGTGATTGAGATTCATCACTCCATCCAATGGTAGTTAGTTATGCTAAAGTGTAAACCTGATGAGATATCTAGTCTCATCATCCACTGTGACAAATTTTAAGTATCAAAGAATAGTAATTCGTATCTTACTTGTATGTATCTCACACACACACGAATTACTTACTATGATACTTAAGGATTAACAATCATCTCATGAAAGAAACATACACAATGAAATGTAAAGCAGATATCCATATATTAAAATGCCAATGTCTCATACACGAAGTAATGGTTTGAGGGCACAAACCCAACAAAAACAACTAAAGTAAACATAATAATATGTTACCCCTCAACATATGCATATATGAATAAATACCAATTATAAGATCAAAATTTATAGATTATCTCTTTAGGAGGATGAATATTTGTACAACAAGAAAACGCGTCATTCAAAATACAAGCATGATTTCACAATCAAAACAAATTAATGTGATAAACTAATCATGATTAGCGTGCTATCAAATTCAAGAAAAATATCAAAACAAATTAATCTATCCTACTCCTACTAGGCTTAAGGTAAGAGATTTAACCATTGCCCATGCATCTTTTGAGTAGCTCATTTGTCATGGAATAGGAGGTAGATCCCTTTTTAATCCAAACCACGTCAATTTTTCTTTTATGTGGACAATTGTAATTTATATATCCTTTTCTCATGTAGTAATGATAAGTAATATGAGGAAGGGTCTCATTTGACCTTGAAGCCTTAGCGAAGAAGTTCTTGTGAGAATTTTGAGAACTAGGAGGTGTGGATTTCGCAAAGAAAGTTTTGTACTTCTTTTCCTTATTGGTGGGATTGAATTCCAATCTGGCCTTATCAAAAACACATTTTTGCTTTCCCAAAAGTACATTCAAATTTTGTTCACCTTGGGTAAATTTGACTAAGGTTTTTTGATAAATCTTCAATCTCCTTTTTCAATTCAACCATTTCTTTTTCAATAAACTCACTTGAAGGTTGATTGGTTAAAACAAAATTTTTTTTCTCAAAATTTTATTTTGAGATTTTAAATCATCCAATTGCCTTTTCAATTCCAAATTTTCTTTTTCAATAAACAATTGACAATTGTATTCTAGGAACATGTTTTTCATTTTCTAACTTTAAGGATTCATTTTGGGATTTCAAATCTTAGCTCTTTTGAAAGATTGGAAAAATTCTTTTTAAGAGTAATGTATTTGATTCACATATTCTCCAACTCCTCATGTAACTGGTCAAATGCACATTAAAGTTTCATCATAATTAGCAGATGAGTTGGAGTTAATCTCTTTTACCTTACTTTCATGGGTGGCTTCTTGGTCGCTTGACTCGTCTTCAGATGCATCACTATTTGAATCGTTCCAAGTGCCCTCTTTTGCTATTTTCTCATTCTCGTCATCTTCTTCATTGGCAAATAGGCATACATAACTTTCTTCTTTCTCTTGTACAAAATCCTCTTTTTGTACTTCTTGTTGATGAGTTAAGTTTTCAACATTTCTTGAACATCATCAACTCTTTATTGCAACTCAAGGATTTGGTTAGTAGCATTGTGAATATTTTCTAAACATGACCAAATTTCATTAGCATT
This sequence comes from Hydrangea macrophylla, assembly GCA_033977485.1. Classification (NCBI taxonomy): domain Eukaryota; kingdom Viridiplantae; phylum Streptophyta; class Magnoliopsida; order Cornales; family Hydrangeaceae; genus Hydrangea; species Hydrangea macrophylla. Next base: position 83,448,163 of record CM066985.1, on the reverse strand, counting down.
AGAGCATGAACGAATTCTATTATATGTGGTATTATCTAAAGTATCATATAGAATTTGCATTGCTCTAAGATTTAATAGAGCTTTATTTTGATCACTCTCATTCCATTCAATCTTTGGTTTAGGAGAAAAATCATTCTTGACAATACTCCAAAGATTGAAGTCAAGTGAAAGAAAATAAATTTCTATTCTCGTCTTCCAATAATCATACTTATGATCACTCAACGATGGAGGACTGCTAATGCAATAACCTTTTTCAAAAAATGTAGTTTCCATAGATCTTAACTCTAGATTGTAAAATCTTTTGAAAATAGAAGAGCTGAGGCTCTGATACCAATTGTTGGCCCGAAATGGAAACCTTAGAAGTGGGGTGAATAAGGTTTTAGCGGAAAATTAACCTTTTAAAAAATTAATACAAAAATTAAACACAATCACAAATAATAGAGTAAAGAGAGAAGGGAAGAGATACTTGCAAACCGAGTTTTCAAGTGGCTCGGCAATCCGCACACTACGACCTACATCTACCCCTTAAGAACACCTCTTGCGGATTCCTTTATCAACCTACTTACGGTGTAGATCAAACCATTACAAGAGCCTTCAATCTCTTCCAAAGAAGAACGCCTCTTCTATGCACACTAGGGTTATTAACCCTTACTCTTTATAAATGATTTGAATATAAATGATAACTCTCTTGAAGAGTAGATAATACAATTTAAGCTTACCCCAGTTTTCCTATCTCAAGAAAATACAAATGAAGAACTAGAGCAAATTGTTTAACTCACACAACTAGGGCTCAAATATAAATAATTAAGGGTTAACAAGTTGTGTGATTCAAAATGATGTTTTCTAATAGATTGATCAACATAAAATGGTTTGGGAAAACATGTATTTATAGGCATTGAAAGATTATAGCCGTTAATGGCAAAATGATAAATAAATGGCCTTTCAAAAAACTAGCCGTTATGTTGTACAGTAATCCAGTCGACTGAGGTCGCGATCCAGTCGATTATTTTTTAAACCTTTTGAAACGCGTCAGTAAACCAATCGACTGAAGGAAGGGCCTGGTCGACTTAAAGATTTAATGCAGAAACTACGTTTTTGAAACATGAATCAGTCAAACGACAAGAAACGTCATGTGGAACTTCGTAGTCTTTGTCGAGAGCTCTCGGTTCTCTTTGCTCTCAATTCCCAGCTGTAATTTCAATTAAGAGACACATATGCTAACATGCATATGTGTTGACACCTCTTTCCCCTATTTCTGTTTAAATCCACCAACTTTCTATAAGCTTTATTATGAAGCCCCTATGTTAATTACATTAACTACTTACATTTTCTAAATGATTTTAATCTATATCCCGCGTGGGTCCCAAACATGGTCCCACATATAATATCAGGTTGCTATTAAACCTACCAATTATGAATCATTTTCAAATGCGCTCTCACATGGGTGCCCAAACTGGTCCCCTTAACCTATCATAAGACATAATAATATCTGTAAACTTTAAAACAATTAATCATATAAACATATAATGGCATCTAAATGCAAATCATATTAACTAGACCCTCATTGGGTGCCACTTTTATACCAGTCCGACCTATCACAGGTCTTTCATTCGTGTCCGCATTTGAACACATTTTTACCTGTGTGTTCAAATCCCCACCTTAACCCTCTTATGCATTAATTATCTTTAATTAACACATATAAATACTACATTAATCTTCTTTTCTGGGTACAGGTGTTACAATTACTTTTGATATTGGTTATATGTTTGAGTTTGATATGTGCTGTTTAGTAGGGCTATTGGTTCTTGTTGCTTCTCGCCTACCTTGATTTCGTTTCTCCGAGAAGACTGTCAGCTAATCAATAGGTCTTTTGTAGGTGCACAATACACATTATTACTATGGTTAGACTGAGGAATCAAGCATGATTAGGAGCCCTTATTTCGGAAGGCATGGATCCAATGGGCATTTTTGAAGCCTTCATGCAAAGAGTAGAAGATGTGGGAGATACTTATAACCACTCTACTCACCAGATACCTGTTGCACCACTGCCACTGACACAAATTGGTGATAAGTTACTCGAACACTTCCATGGGTTACGCCCAGAGAAATTTGACAAATTGACAGAGCTATGGAAGGTGGAACTGTGGATATGGAAAATGGAATTGATTTTTAATGATTTGGAATGTACTGAGTAAGATAAGCATTGTCTTGCCACATTTTAGCTCATGTACGCTGTCACAGATTGGTGAGAAGCTGAAAGAGCTACAGGCCAAAGCTGTACAGAGAATGCCTTGGGAGATATTTCAGGAAAGATTTCTGGAAAAGTACTTCCCAGAAGATGAGAAAGATCAACAGGAAAGGAACTTTATTAGTCTGGTCCAAGGAGAATGGACTGTACGAGAATACATAACACAGCTCGAGTGTCTATCTCGATTCGCTTCGAACATGATCAATACACCACAGAAGAAGTTGAAGAGATTTCTCTAAGGATTGAACCCCCACCTCAGACATATGATGGATGGTTATCTGAATCAGTCATTTGTGGGGATTGTCAGATTGGCTACAGTGCTGAAAAAAAGACACTTATCCAACACAACAACCGCAGATAAATCGACCCCAATCGTCAAGAGGATTTCAACAGAGGAATTTCCAGAACCAGCCGCCAAGGAATACCCAAGGGTGGAGACCTCAGGGTAACTTTCAAGGCAATAAAATCACCTGGAATGGAACCAAGAAGCCTTAGTCAAGCTATCCTTGACCCTAGTAATATTAACAGCGAGGACCACAACCTCAGGCACTGCTCACTGCCCCACTACCGAGTGATGGGGGATGTTTTAATTGCAAAAAGCCAGGGCACATTGCCAAGTTCTACACAACACTTAGAATTAACCGTTGAATGGATGCTATCTGCTGGAATTACAACAAGCCAGGACATTTGAGCAGGGTTGTCGTACACCTTGCGGAGGGTATTATGGGGCACCAGTTCAAGGGATATAAGGACCCCTCGATCAGACAAGGATGCTATCATCCCAGCACAAGCAAGATTTAATGCTGATGAATAGCAGCATTTGGAAGGGACGCTTGTACTCTTTCATAGTCAAGTTAAAGCTTTATTCGATACTAGAACTGTACGTTTGTTTGTTGCTGTTAAGATTGTGCGTCAGTTAGGTTTAGAATCCTAGACACTTGAGTTAGCACTTATTGCTGTGTCACAATTGGGAACGACTGTTAAGTTGGGTAAAGTGTATAAAGATTGCCCATTGACCTTGGGAGATAAGAATCTTCTAGCAGACTTAGTAGTTCTGTCAATGTCAGAGTTTGACATTATCCTAGGGATGGATTGGCTTACCAAGTACAGTGCCAATTTGGATTACCATACTAGGACAATTGTATTCCCAATACCAGGACGACCGACAATTAGATTTTAGTGTCAGTCAACAAGCGACATATTTCTTACAAGTTGTTTGGCTATAATCTGGAACACGAGTACGAAACTCATGATGGATCAGATTTCTACCGCACAAGTCTTTCAGGATGTATTCCAAGATATTAAAGGACTTCTACCGAAAAGAGAAATCAACTTTTTTATGGAACTAGTACCTGGCACATTGCCGATATCTAAGACTCCATATAGGATAGCGCCAATTGAGATGTTAAAACTGAAGAAGGAAGTACAAGAACATGAAGATTTAGGATTCGTTCGCCCCAGTACGTCACCTTAGGGAACAGCAGTTCTGTTTGTGAAAAAGAAAGACGGAACACTTCGACTCTACATAGACTACAAGGAGTTGAACAATGTAATGATTAAGAAAAGACATCTTCCTCGAATAGATAATCTATAGTACCTATAATTTCCTTTACTTATAATAAATTAGATTTATGAATTTCTATCATTTTGCCTATTGTTGCATTATTTTAATTGCATGACTATACTGATATAATAATCTAACTAATTAGACTATAGACACGATACCGACTTGATCACGATTAGACTTAACTTAGTCCTGTACCCGAACCCGGACATTAGAAATAATACCCAGTTGTACAAAAACTTGAGGTGGGGCTAGGGGTGGCCATGGGCCGGGCCGGGCCGGGCTTGCACTCTATACTAAGGGTAAGTACCTTTTCCCAAGTCGGGCCCGGCCCGTGGCGGGCCTACAATTGGTTGCCCAAGCCCGGCCCGACACCAACCACTAAAATCCCAAGCCCTGCCCGCGGGCCGGCCTATTGCTATTTTTTATTTTTTATTTTTAAAAACTTGAACTAAAAAAAATAAAAAATTACCATAAATAATGTTTAGAATAATTGTTAAGACACATTATTCACAAAAATGCAATAAAAACTCTTGTGATAATACATATACATTGAATATCTTATGTAAAATTATATTAATATATATATATTATATAATAGAAAATACAAAAAATAAATATACTTTACTAATAGTCGGGCCGGGCCGGGCCAAAGCGGGCCTCATTTGCTTTGTCCAAGCCCGTCCCTAAATTGATCGGGGCCTAAAATTGATTGCCCCAGCCCGCTTGAACGGGCCAATATCTTTGCCCAAGCCTTAAAAAATTAGGGCCAGGCCGGGCTGGCCGGGCCAAGCGGGGCACGGGCCGTTTGGCCACCCCTAGGTGGGCCCCACCATGGCCGGCCACATGGAAGCCCGTGTGCTACCCTCTCCACTTGTCACCACCTCTCATGACACTTGTCCACTTGTTGGACACACGTTCATGGATGCACACACACTAATGCATGCACATTGACACCTAACCCACATCTAGCACTATATAAGAATGTATACACTCTCGCATATCATTTTCTTGGACATTATAATCTGCATATAGATAGAAACAGAGCTAGAAAAACTAAGGAGTGAGAAGAAGAGGGAAGAATTTAGAAGGAAATCTAGAGTTCATCTCCCTTCCCTTAAACATACATCCATACATACACCCATACACTTATATCCACAACCATGGGGACTTAGAGACTATTAGAAGAAATTTTTAGAAGACGAAGAGGTACAAAATCAAGAGGATTTGAAAAAGAAGAAGCTTCCACCATAGAAGCTTAAGCTCAAAGCTACTTAAGCTCAAATCCTACATTCCAACCCAATTTCAAGTATTGGTGACTTTTCTAACTCACTTTAGAACCTATATAGCATTTAGTATTGTTTAGTTATGTTTTAAGGTTGTTATTTTGAGGTTTCCATGCCATGTAAATTGATTTTTGACGTAAAACCCGTAGTATAACAGTGCTGTGAAAAGCTATAGAAAGGCATGAGAAACCGGCTTGTAGGAGAAATCGATTTTTGGAAATAGGCATGAGAAACCGGTTTGTGGGAGTAACCAGTTTTGGGAGCAGATTTCTATTATGTTGATTTCTATGCTTTGTTTAGTTGTACCTTGCTTCTACCTACATGAGACCTTGTTATATGTTTATTAGAAACTCCATGTTAGCAACTTAGTCATATTAACAAACTCATGCATATATTTTATGTATCAAACTTACGTTATGTGCTTTGAACTTACGGAACATGCTTGATAAGTTGCACATTGACTCAAGAATAAATCTATATAGTTTGTAAGAATTGGTATGAGAATGTCGTACTGTCCATAGGAGTATTCATGTTTAGTACCTTGAGCTTTAAGTGTTGTACATTGCATGTAAAGAAGGATTCTAGTAATAGTCACCAGAAACCAATTAGTGGGAGAAACCAATTTCTGGGAATAGTTTTTTGTTACATTGATTTCTTAGCTTTGTTTAGTTGTACCTCAACTTTATTAGTGTAGACATCCCATTTTTGCCAAATCCAATCATTTTAAAATAAAATGTTCGTTGACACAAGCTTATCACTTTTTGAATCATCCCAATTTGACCTCGAATGGGAAAGATATTGCAAGTCGTAGCTATGGGGGTCAAACAGTCAACAATTCCACATGCATCCTACCCACACACGATTATTTCCCTCCTCCACAATCATTGTGGAGGACAATGCTCGGTGGAAATAAGAATCAAACAAAAAATGCTATTAAAAAAAAAAGGCAAAAGGAAGCACTAACCAAAAAAGAAAGAAAAAAGAAAGAAACAAAAAAAAAAAAGCAAAAGGAAGCACTAACCAAAAAAGAAAGAAAAAAGAAAGAAAAAATAATTAAAAATGAAATTATTTTTGCCTATAAGAGAAACGAACGCAGAACGAAAAATACGGGGAGGAAAGCCAAATGCTTCCTCTCTGTATCTCTCTTACTCTATGTGTCTCTCTTACACTCTATATCTCCCTCACCTTCCTCTCCATCTCCCTCACTTCATCATTAAAAAAAAAAAGGAGTGTACATTTTCTCCACCACTATGTCACCTTTTCTAACCATCACCATCAAGGTCATCACTACAATCACCGCCCTCCACCTAGCTATCATATCATCACAATTCTCATCAATATACCTCACGACCACTGTACCATCGCCGTCATCATACTGCCTCAAATCACCGCCCAACATCTCAGTCATTTACCATCAATATTCTAACAGATTTCTCGAGTTCCTCTAATAATTCAGGTTTTATTTTATTTTATTTTTTCTCTCTTGTACATATCATTTTTTTTCTTGCTTGATAAAAAAGTAATAAATAACATACATCCGCGTCATACTCAGAATTACTTGGTTCCCAATATAAAAATCACGTCCGATTCTGGATTACATGGTTCTCAATACGGAAATCCCACGTGGTTTCTAATACGGAGAGCCATGTTCTACTGGGGATAACGTGGTTGCTAATACGGGGACCTATGTTCTACTAGGGACTACGTGGTTTTCTAATATGGAAATCCATGTCTAAATAATAAAAAACACTTTTCAATAAACATGGGCACCGTCCCTTTCTTCCGGTACAAAATAAAAAATACCAACAAAAAAAAAGACAAAAAGAAAAATACAAAAAATGGACTTTCTCAATATAAAACTGCAATGCTACCTCTGCTTGGGATCTGCAAACAGAACAGGTAAGACAAGTAAGCCTTCATACTTTTAATGGGCACTAACCCTTACTTCCGGCAAAAAAATAAAAATATTTAAAAAAATTCTTTTTTCTTTTCAATCATTTGGGCACCGACCCTTACTTCCGGCATAAAAAAAAATAAAAAAAAATTCTCTTTTCATTTCTTTATTTTGGGCACCGACCCTTACTTTCGGTACATTTTTTCAGTCATTTGGGTACAAATCCTTACTTCCAGCATAGGAATAAAAGAACAGAAAAATGAAAAATACAAAAAAATATTTTCTCAAATTTGGGCACCGACCCTTACTTCCAGCATAGGAATAAAAGAACAGAAAAATGAAAAATACAAAAATATATTTTCAGTCACTTGGGTACAGATCTTTACTTCCAACATAGGAATAAAAGAACAGAAAAATGAAAAATACAAAAATTTATTTTCTTAAATTTGGGCACCGACCCTTACTTCCGGCATAGGAATAAAAAATAGAAAAAAAAATGAAAAATCAAAAAATATATTTTCTTTTTTTTGGGTACCGACCCTCACTTCCGGTATACTTTTCAGTCATTCGGGCACAAATCCTTATTTCCGGCATATGAATAAAAGCACAGAAAAAAATTAAAAAGGAAAAGTACAAAAAAAATGCATCATTCTCCATCCACTTGCATAATCTCATTTCAATCTCAATCATCTTCCAAAGGTTAAAATCTAAGACTATACCACGTGGGTTAAAGTTCCTAGTTGCACCAAACTCTTTTTTTCAATTCACTATATCACACGTGCACGGTCAAACGGGACCACTTTTCTTTCTCTAAAAAAACATGCATACACTCACACACAGGTCAGAACTGCGTTTCGCCTGATTCCCGTCTTAGGATATGTAAGCTACTCTCAAAGAGTGCGGCCATACCTATCACAATTTTTTGTCCTATTCACTTTCTAAAAAAAAATTCTTTTCTTTTTCATAATGAAATGCCCCATTTTAATAAAAAAAAATCATTAAGATTGGCAACCGTGTTTGCACGGATGTTCGAGGGTGCCTAATACCTTCCCTCGACATAATCGAGTCCCCGAACCCATCTCAAAATCTCTAATTTTCGCATGGCTATTTAGAGTCACACTTTTAAAAGGGCTCACTTTTCTCAAAACTATTTTTCGAAGGTCAAAGATGAATTACTTTAATTGTCGCAGGGGCCCTAATACCCCAAATGTTAGGTGGCGACTCTGAACATTTCAAATAGGCCCTACCATACTCGTTTCACCCTTCCCAAAAAAAAAGTCGCAATTTACCCACTCTCAAGAAGTCAGGCCCACACCGACGGCCTTGGCGCTCAGAAAACGCGGGCGTGACAGATGACGACTCTGCTGGGGATACTTAAGAAGACTCAGGCCATCACTTTAGTGATTTTCGTTACAATGGGGCATTTCGTTTGTACTAACATTTTTTTTAATCTTTTCTTTGTATATTCATATTCTTTTGTACAGGTGTTCGCGACTCAGTTTGAAATAAAATTGCAAGGCCAATGCCAAAATTGCAAAGGCCAATGCCAAAAATTGCAGAAGCCAATGCCAAGATCTTTAACTATCACGAACACTACACACTGGCATGCAAGCATAACATAACCCTTCCTAAAAAGGAAACCTTTAAGATTAGGTAGGAAGATTAGTAAGTGGCATGGCCGTTGCGATAGTACCGCCGGTACCAGCACCGAAACTTCCTTCGCTCGAACTATCAACCTGAGAAAGTGCTTCGGCGTTGGAGGCTTGAAGGTTTGGGGACCGGACCTGATTTAAATTTGCATTAGACATCAACCTCTCCACATACTCTCACTCTCTCCACGTGCTCTGTGTGTGTGTGTGTGTATGTGTGTTTGTCTCTCTCTCTCTCATGGACACACACACACACACTCTTTCTCTCTCTGTCTGTCAATCTCACAGACTCCCTCTTTCTCTCTCTTTCTGTCACTCTCACAGACTCTCTGTTTATCCCTTTCTGTCACTCTCACTGGCCCTCTCTCTCTCTATGTGTGTGTGTGACTCTCATGGACACACACACACTCTCTCTCTTTCTCTCTTTCTGTCACCTCACTGACCCTCCCTCTCTCTCTCTTTCTGTGTCACTCTCATGGACACACACACACACATACACACACACTTTCTCTCTCTTTCTCTCTCTGTCTGTCACTCTCACTCTCTCTCTGTCACTCTCACTGACCCCCTCTCTCTCTCTCTCTCTCTCTCTCTCTTCTTTTTTTCTCACATGCCCCCTCTCTTTCTGTCACTCTTCACGTGCTCTCTCTCTCTCTCTCTCTCTCTCTCTCTTTCTCTCTCTGTCTGTCACACTCACTGACTCTCTCTCTCTCTGTCACTCTCACTGACCCTCTCTCTCTCTCTCTCTTCTTTCTTTCTCACCTGCCCCCTCTCTTTCTGTCACTCTTCACGTGCTCTCTCTCTCTCTCTTTATCTCCTTTTAAAGACCCTCCATGTCCCCTTCTCTCTCTGTCCTTCTCACCTATTCTCCCTCTTTGGTGAACCTCTCTCTGTCTCACTCACCCCCTCTCTTTCTTCTTCTCTTCGTCTTCCTTCCACCTCTTGACAAAAACTCATCTCTCTTCTCGAAAAGAAAAAAGAAAAAAAAACCTCATCCAACTCAGATCTGAATAAGAGGAAGCTAAAACAAGCTCTGTACAAGAGCTTCCCATAGAGATGCGAGAAGAGGAACATAGAATCATACCAAAAATGGTTTTTAAGAGGGTTGTTAGTCGTTGTGGTGCATGCGAGTACAACAGAAGACGATACAGAAGTGACTGTTCCTTGGCTCCCTAAATTCAGTATGCAGGGAGTATGAAGGAATATGAGGCAATTCACGGTTTTTTTCGGATATAGGAATTTTCTATGCCTTATTGAAAGGGTATCTGAGGTAGATCATCTACAAACTATCAAATCCCTTGTGTTTGAAGCCATAGCTAGACTTCAGGATCCCATTTTGGGTTGTGTTTCTTACATCTTTTTTCTCGAACAACAAGTTCTAGAACTGAAAGAACATGTCTCACAACTTCAAGCTCAATCAAAAGAAGAGTCACCCAAACAATCCAAAGAGCCTGATCTAGATCCTTCGCTTAACTATGCCATGGAAGATCTAGATCACAACATAGAAAGTCCTCAAAAGTATTCCAATCTCATTTCTCCCACCATAATTACTCCAGTCTCTTCTGAAATCTCTAGCCCTACCTATATTCCCCCTGTCACTCAAATTTGTACAACCTCTGCTTGGTCTAATCTTATCCGGTCCTTATTGTCTAGCAACAACCACCAAACTTCTCCAAGTCCGTTGGATCTCGCTACTCCCAACAAAATTTCTCCAATTCGATCCTTACAATCTAGCAACAACCACCAAACTTCTCCAAGTCTGTTGGATCTCGCTACTCCCAACACAATTTCTCCAGTCCGGTCCTTACTATCTAGCAACAACCACCAAACTTCTTCAAATCCGTTGTATCTCGCTGCTCCCAACACAATTTCTCCAGTTTGGTCCTTACAATCTAGCAGCAACCACCAAACTTCTCCAAGTCCGTTGGATCTCACTGCTCGTAACACAATTTCTCTAGTCCGGTCCTTACAATCTGGCACCAACCACCAAACTTCTCCAAGACCGCTGGATCTCGCTACTCCTAACACAATTTTTCCAGTCTCTCGTCCTGCCCCTACCACCTCTGTTACTCCAACTTGCTCATGCTGGTCTAATCTAGTCCAACACTCACAATCTAACAAGTCCCGGATTCCCTTGGATCAAACAAAAAAACCAGAGGTCCCAAGATATTCAAATCCCCTCCCAAATCTTCAAGCAAGTTCATCAAAAGCACCTACTCCATCCACTGATCCTTACTCTTTCTTCACTGTTAATAACTTAGCTCAAAGCTCCTTTTGTTTGGGTTTAATTGACATGGTGGAGAGTCATCGTCTCTCTAAAAGGAAAGGAAAAAAAATCGCGAGGTGGCTTGAGCCTTAGAACTAAGGCTCTTTTTGTTTTTTTACAAAAAAAAAATTCAAAAATTCAAAAAAAAAAAAAAAAAAAAGGAAGTGGAATGAACATCACGGTCCGTATTCGAGGTAGTCCCTGTACGTTGAGTGTTCGTGGGATTGAGCCCACATGTCTTACTATGCGTGTCCCTCCACCAGCTTAATGTAGTTTGGACCTTTGGGTACTGCTTTATAGGGCAACTGGGAGGGGTAAGCATCCCAGGACGGTATTGTCCTCAGAAATAGGGGTGAAACCAAACCGACAAAAATCAAAAACCGAAACCGAACCAAAAAAACTGAGGCTTTTCGGTCGGTTTTTTTTAAATATACAATAAGCCAAAAACCGAATCGAACCGAGAAAAACCAAGCAAAACCGCCCTAACCGAGCATAGTCGGTCAGTTTTTTTAGTGCCAAAAAATCGAAAAAACCAAACCGTTTCACCCCTACTCAGAAGTAAGTCCTGAAGAACATTAACCCAAGGTTCTGTGGAACGGACTATAGGATCTATATGGTTGCTGAATAACGCGTAGGATGTCGTTAGCATTCGACCTCTGAAAGGAAGCCTCACGTTGGCAGAACTCTGTTCCCGCTCATCAAAATCCATATGTACATTTGTAGTATTGTAACTTTTCATTTTTTTTTTCTAAAAAAAAAAAAAATCCTCCTTAGCACTATCTTCGCTTCTTATGCAATGTACCCTCACATTGGGCAATCAGTTCAAGAATCAGCTGTGGAAATACTATCTCTTGTTAACAACATAAGTGCACTTTCTAAAATGAGGGTTCTAATCCCCATCACTTTCACGATCCACTTGTGTTTGCTATCACCAATCTGAATCAGCTTAAAGGCTGACATGTGTTCTAAGTCAGAAAAATGCATGCTTGATCATTTCTAATCCTTCATTCAGGCCTAATTTGATACAATGGTAACACATGCAAATCTATACTGCAAACACTGATATTATCAAATCCAAGCAGTACCAGTACATTCGCAACTGTCCAAATCATTTCATTGCCAAATCAATAGGCCACTCTACCTTCTCAAACACATTCTTACTTTTTCAAAACAAAAAAATATATATATACATATAAATAAAAAGCAAAGGAAGAGAGAGAGTGTATGTCGGCACAAACCAAAAAAAAAAAGAAAGGAAAAAGAAAAAGTCAAAAAAGCAAAAGAGGAGAGAGAGAGGTTGTCGGTCACGAGAAGAGAGAGAAAAAGCAAATAAAAGAAAAAGAAAAGAAGAAGAGACGGGGAGAGAGAGTAAGTGTCAGAGACAGAGAGAGAGAGATCAAAAAGAAAAAGAAAAGAGAAGAAAAAGAGAAAGAGAAAAGATAGAGAGAGAAAGCGTCGGTGGAGAGAGAGGAGTGTCGGTAGAGAGAGAAGAAAAAAAAAGCATAAAAACATGCATCTACCCTCACTCCTCTCCCTCATTCCTCTTTCTTCTTCTTCAAACTGACCTCTGCATCTCTCTCTCTCTCTTCTCCCTTCTCAGCCTAATATATTTCTCTCACTTCTATCTCCTTACAACATTCATAGTCATTGTCTTCCACCATTGTGACCAAGACCAAAAGTTTGATCTTGTTTTAGGCGTAGGGGTGCTCTTTCAAAAAACAATTTTGAGAACAACATGGATTTGGGCGAGATAATTATACTTTACGTAGTGTGCATTCTTCTTTGGATGGCTATGGCGGCTGCAGCTTACTTCTGGTTCAAACCGCCTGATAATGAAGAAGCCCATAAAGACTAGAAAAAATGTTCTTGGAAACTCGACCCGTCCCTGTGATTCGAATCATTTGTTGGTGTGGCTTTACCAATGAACAATGGATTGAAGAAATGTAAGGGTTTTTCTTGTTGTTCTCTTTTTGCTCGTATATGTATCAAAAAAATATCATCAATAAAAAGAGAATGTCAAGGGTTATGTAAGTACATGGGCAACCAATCATATGCGTTGTTTCCAGCCATCTAGTCTATGTACTGTTTCTATACCTTTTACCAACAGTCTGATCTTCACCGATACACCCACAAGCCTTTGGTCACTCTCGCAAAAGGCCAATACTTCACCCATTACCCAGAATGTCACTCCTTACAATATATCAAAATGTCACACAGGGGCAGGCTTTCCACTACTAAATATATGCATTATCTGCTTTGTATAAGTACATACATTTAAAAAAGAAAAAAGAAAAAAGAAAAAAGAAACAAGTTAAAAACAAAAAAACAAAAAAGCGTTTTTTTTTCATCATCTTGCTTTAAAATCTCATAATTCATTGGATATGACTGTCTTGTAACTTGTTGAAGTCAATTTGGACATCGCATTGGACATTTGGACACAACACACGATAGAACATGCCAAAAAGGCTTCAAGTCCATAATCAATCATTACACTGTCTGACACTGCTCATCATCACAAGTGCATGCTACTCTACCACTGCTGTAGCATTTGGACAGTACAATCTCAGGGGCAGAGATGCCCCAACTCAAGGCACGCCACGCATCATCAAATACCAAGTGGGGCAGCCCAATGTCCCCCATAGCATTGCATGAACTTCAATGTTGCACATACATGATTTCTAAAATCCAACTATGTTTGTGTCAAAATGATGAAAGGCAGTCATTTCAGCTATCCATACACTGTTATTCACTTGCTAGCCCACTTGATTCATACAATGAAAATCTCTTTCCAAATTCAAACTCCCTGAGGATCACCCCCCACACTGGGGCAATGAAAAAAAAAACGAAGCTCAAAGAAAAAGCAAAAAATAAAAATAAAAAAATACAGAAGCTAGACAAATCCACATAATATTATCCAACTTGGATACTCGCTTCGAACTGGGGCAATTCCCCCTAAGTCGCATTTCACTCGGTAATACTCACCCCACACCAGATTGGGGCAGGCAAAAAGAAAAAAAATAGAGCATAAGGTAATCTCAGGCATCGACCTTTAAAAAAAAAAACTTTGAGCCTTTATGCGATCCTTTATTTCTTAACCCATGACCCTGGCCTACAATACAACCCACTAAAAGTCCACTCTTATTGACGCAAGTCTGGTTGTATTTATTAAATCATACTTTTGCATCATTTCAGAGACATGGGCCATCACATACTGTCAATTTTAAGATAGTCCGGCGGGCATAGTGAAAACCAAAAAAAAAAGGGTGCTATGAATCAAGACTATGGCAAAATTGTCGATGCAGCAAATACGGACAAGGACTGGGCATTCACCGAATACTGGGGCACTGAGCTCATACAGTCAAATACGTTGTCTTCTAGTGTTCCAACAAGCAACAAGACATACAATATCCACTAACTTATGAACATTCTTTTACAGATGATAAACTCATACATCAAACACTTTTGCAAATACTCTGTACATAGCATAACATCACATTCAAAAAAAAAAAAATCGTTCATACTTTACAATATAGCAGAAAATGCATATCTTTTATAACAGGGGCAGCTGGTCCCGATACTTCCATCATCCTTGTAAGGAAAACACTCACCTCTAGCCCAATATACTTTCCAAAGCCCAACTACTGGCCCAACACTTCTAAAAGCCCAACCACTGGCCAACACTTCCAAAAAGCCTAACCACTAGCCTAATATACTTTCCAAAGCCCAACCACTGGCCCAACACTTCCAAAAGCCTAACCACTAGCCCAATATACTTTCTAAAGCCCAACCACTGGCCCAACACTTCCAAAAGCCTAACCACTGGCCCAACATACTTCTAAAACCCAACTACTGGCCCAAAATACTTCCAAAAGCCTAAGCACTGGCCCAACATACTTCCAAGACCTCCCACTTCATGCGGCCTTTACTCAGGCTCGCCAACTCTACAACCCCTCTGCTCAGATCCACATGTCAAATCATCCTCTCCTTTACGGATCATCAAGAAGTATGTCCCATACTCGGGATCACCAAGTTCATCTCATCCAGTCTCTGTCAAGGGACATCCTGTTCATCTCATCCAGTCACAGGATTGAGTCCATCAAGGGGCATCTTATTCACAATGTCACTATTGGGAATGAGTCCGTCAAGAGGCGTCCCGTTTACATCTTCAGCACAGGAGTGGGTCCGTCAAGGGGCATCCTGTTCACGATCTCATTATTGGGAATAAGTCCGTCAACACAGGAGTGAATCCGTCAAGGGGCTTCCTGTTCACTATATCACTATTGGGAATGAGTCCGTCAAGTAGCGTCCCGTTTACATCTTCAACACTAGAGTGAGTCCGTCAAGAGGCATCCTATTTCACAATCTCACTATCGGGAATGAGTCCATCAAGAGACATCCTATTCACAATATCACTGTCGGGAGTAAGTCCGTCAAGTGGCATCTCATTATCATCAACATCAACCTTAGTTTAGGATTACGCGGCTTCACACTTCCTGGCTACATCCCTCTTTCCCCAGCATGTACGAACTACGCACGGTCTAATTCTCCGAAAGGAGATACGTAGGCACCTGTAAAGGCTCGACCATACCCTCACTTTACTACATTCTTGGTTAAAGTTTGAGATTACGCGACTACGTACTTCCCGACTACACCATCTATCACCATCTCTCAGCTACCCAGGTTCACACGAACTACGCACGGTCTGATTCCCCCGACGGGAGTTACGTAGGCAGCTCTAAGAGCTCGACCATACTCTTACTTTACTACTTTATCGGTTAAAGATCGAGATTATGCAGTTATGCACTTCTCGACTACACCATCCCTCTTCTACTCGATTCTCACATGAATCCCCAACAGAGTCGTTCACCCTTTCTGGTAACATTCTCAATCCCCAACGGAGCTATTTGCCTACTCTAGTGGTACTCACAATCCTCACTTGCCTATGATGGCATCTCACACTCATTTGCCTACGATGGCATCTCACGCTCACCTCCCTATGTTGGCATCTCATACTCGCTTGCTTGCGATGGCATTTCACATCCACTTGCCTACGTTGGCACCTCATACTTAGTTGCCTACGATGGCATGTCACATTCACTCGCCTACATTGGCACCTCATACTCACTTGCCTACAATGGCATTTCACATTCACTCACCTACGTTGGCACCTCATACTCACTTGCCTACTTTGGCACGTCTTCTACTTATTATCATTACTTAAAAGAAAAAGGGACAAAAATGGGTCGTCTAGTTTCTTTGTCCCAATTTGCTTCGCAAAACATGACAAAGAGGGGCAGCTGTAGACACCCCATTTTTGCCCAATCCAATCATTTTAAAATAAAGTGCTCGTTGACACGAGCTTATCGCTTTTTGAATCATCCCAATTTGACCTCGAATGGGAAAGATATTGCAAGTCGTAGCTATGGGGGTCAAACAGTCAACAATTCCACATGCATCCTACCCATACATGATTATTTCCCTCCTCCACAATCATTGTGGAGGACAATGCTCGGTGGAAATAAGCATCAAACAAAAAATGCTATACAAAAAAAAAGCAAAAGGAAGCACTAACCAAAAACGAAAGAAAAAAGCAAAAGGAAGCACTAACCAAAAAAGAAAGAAAAAAGAAAGAAAAAATAATTAAAAATGAAGTTTTTTTTGCCTATAAGAGAAACGAACGCAGAACGAAAAATACGGGGAGGAAAGCCAAATGCTTCCTCTCTGTATCTCTCTTACTCTATGTGTCTCCCTTACACTCTATATCTCCCTAACCTTCCTCTCCATCTCCCTCACTTCATCATTAAAAAAAAAAAAGGAGTGTACATTTTCTCCACCTCCGTGTCACCTTTTCTAACCATCACCATCAAGGTCATCACTACAATCACCGCCCTCCACCTAGCTATCATATCATCACAATTCTCATCAATATACCTCACGACCACTGTACCATCGCCGTCATCATACTGCCTCAAATCACCGCCCAACATCTCAGTCATTTACCATCAATATTCTAACAGATTTCTCGAGTTCCTCTAATAATTCAGGTTTTTATTTTATTTTATTTTTTCTCTCTTGTACATATCAGTTTTTTTCTTGCTTGATAAAAAAAATAATAAATAACATACATCCACGTCATACTCAGAATTACTTGGTTCCCAATATAAAAATCACGACCGATTCTGGATTTCATGGTTCCCAATACAGAAATTTCACGTGGTTTCTAATACGGAGAGTCATGTTCTACTGGGGATGACGTGGTTGCTAATACGGGGACCTATGTTCTACTAAGGACTACGTGGTTTTCTAATATGGAAATTCATGTCTAAATAATAAAAAACACTTTTCAATAAACATGGGCACCGTCCCTTTCTTCCGGTACAAAATCAAAAATACCAAAAAAAAAAAAAGAAAAAAAGAAAAATACAAAAAATGGACCTTCTCAATATAAAACTGCAATGCTACCTCTGCTTGGGATCTGCAAACAGCACAGGTAAGACATGTAAGTCTTCATACTTTTAATGGGCACCGACCCTTACTTCCGGCATAAAAATAAAATACAAAAAAAATTCTCTTTTCATTTCTTTATTTTGGGCACCGACCCTTACTTTCTGTACATTTTTTCAGTCATTTGGGTACAGATCCTTACTTCCAGCATAGGAATAAAAGAACAGAAAAATGAAAAATACAAAAACATATTTTCTTAAATTTGGGCACCGACCCTTACTTCCAGCATAGGAATAAAAGAACAGAAAAGTGAAAAATACAAAAATATTTTTTCAGTCATTTGGGTACAGATCCTTATTTCCAGCATAGGAATAAAAGAACAGAAAAATGAAAAGTACAAAAATTTATTTTCTTAAATTTGGGCACCAACCCTTACTTCCGGCATAGGAATAAAAAAGCAGAAAAAAAATGAAAAATCCAAAAATATATTTTCTGTCACGCCCCGACGTAGCATAAATAAGGAAAGCGTTTAATTTCCTTTATGGACCCGTAGGTCGCGACAGTTTGAAGGATCGATTCCGTCCCAAACGTCAAACAACAAAACATAATAATCAGAGTAAAGCAATCAAGGCTTACAAAAATTTTCTATCTTATTACATCTTATAAACCGGGGTCAACTAAGGCACAGACCGCCTTGAAAATAAAATAATAACTTAGAGTCTGTTACAGTCATCCTTAAAACAAAACAGTTTAAAACTCAAACAAATAAACTTAATGCATAAAATAAACAGTTTCTTTATTCCAACAGCAGCCACCTCAATTAGCGTAGTCATATGTTTCCTCCTGGTTAAAACCTGAAAAGCCTGAACACGAATGTCCAGGACGCATCAACGTCGTCAGCTTCAAGAAGCTGGTGAGTATTAAAAACATGACTTTGAATGTAAAGCATACCCATTTACCTTTTTCCATTATTAAAATACTGAAAGAATTTATTTTATAACACAACAAGGAATATAATAAAAGTCTTTCATTCATAAATACAGATACTCGTGAAATGGGACGATGCACCACACTCATCTCGCCGACTCTTTTCCCTCGACATCCACAACAACCTACTATCCTACTCCTGGTATCTTTGAAACACTCAGATAGCCACACTTTAGCAACGGGGCGCCAGGGAGTGTCCAGTTTGCCTCACACTTTGGTCCGGGGTACCAGGGAGTGTCCAATGCCTCACACTTTGAATACCCTAACCGCCATGCAAATACCGGGGCAACCCCTCACACAGTATCCAGACTTGAGTTATCAGGGAGTGTCCGTAGGCCACACTTTAGCACTACCATGGGTGCCAGGGAATGTCCGAGTTCGGCTTCACACACTTTAACGCTTCCATGGGCGTCAGGGAGTGTCCTTTTTTGCCACCGTCGCATTTCAAAGATACCCTCTTCCACAATCGCAACCACAACCACAACCACGACCACGACCACAACCACGACCACAACCACAAAATCAATCTCATACCCTTTCCACACTACCATTACTCTTTTCCACACAGACTGACACCCATATGCATGTACTACTGACCCACATGAATGATATGCATTTAAACAATAATGCTGAATTAAGGAACAACACGCGTACGGGAATTAATGAGTTATACTACAATGTTTAGATCACTTAAACATAACCAAATAGAGTTCTGATCAACTAAATTCCCAAACAGAGCCTTAACAGTATATAAATTTCATCCAAACGGTCCCTTAACAGAAAAACAGACAAAAACAGAAACTGCACTACCTCGCGCGCGCGGGCCGCTCGCGCGAAGGGTCGCTCGCGCGGGCCGCTCGCGCGATAAGCCCATTTTTCCTTTATTAATAACCTTTTCTGACTGCCTGAGGAAAGCAAGGTCGCGCGCGCGGATCGCTCGCGCGAAGGGGTTCTCGCGCGACCCTCGCTCGCGCGACCAGCCAATTTCCAAATATATATATATAAACTCTTACGTCTGCCTGGGGAAGCCTACCTCGCGCGCGCGGGCCGCTCGCGCGAGGGGTCGCTCGCGCGGGCCGCTCGCGCGATTCTCGCGCGCGCGATCGTGGCGCGAGATGAAGCTGAGGCTTCGTCTTCTTCGCAGAAACTGCCCTGTTTCAGCTTAAGGGGTCCAAAATGACCCATTTTGGAATTCTAAAGTATATAGGGCATATAATATATGGTTCTCTTCGGTTTTTCACAAGGATTAAGAATCTAAACTCAATTTAACACCATTTGATTCATAGCTCTCTAATTTTGGGAAAAACTAAAACATGTCAAAACTTAATTTCTAATATACTTTCTTATATGAACGAATTGAGTTCTAAAACTTCAAACATGGCATGTTGGATGTATAATCTATCATATTCAACTCTAAAAACGAATTTTGATTGAGTTTAGAAGTTTCATGATTTTCATGCTATGAACTACATACGTAAAATTTCCATGGAGGTTTATAAATTAAGCTACCCAAGTCAGTAAACACAATATGAATTACATTGAGAGTGAGTTAATAATACTCACTGTGATAAGGAGGTGTGTGATTGTTGAGAAAGATAAGCACAAAGATAAAATACTCCAAGCTTGGCTATGGTGATTGAAGCTTCCTCTCTCTATATAATTTCTGTATTAACTCTCTGAGTTTTTTTTCCTCTCAACTCTCTCAAGTTCTCTCTGTGTTTTCTTGTATTGTGCAGAAAGTGTGTGATTATAAAGACCATGTGTGTGTATAAATACAAATCCAAAGCTTGGGGGCCAAGAACCATAAACTACACTCAACAAATTCATTTAGTTTTAATTAGCTAAATTATGACCACAGATGTGTGTTGATATACATACGTATATGTATATACACCATCAGATTGTTAACTCCACAGATTTTGAAGGGGTAACCATAGGTTTGTAGGGGTTATAAGTTAGAAGTGTTTGGGAATTATGGCTTTTGGTCACAATAATACACACACACACAAAGCTTTGCCAAACAAGGCCTATGCTAATGATCACTTGCCATTAATGGAAATAAAGCATATGTCATGTCCAACTTTACGTCACTTCCAAAATCTGGGGAAGTTTAGTACAGCGCAGACAGTTTTGGACATAAACTGGTATTTTCGGGGCGCGGTGGTCACCACAAAAATACGGAAAATTCATTTTAACTAAAGAATTGATTTACTGGTTTCATAAAAATACTGATTGAGTCTGTAGAGGTTACTTTCACCGTTTTGAAATACAGATTTTGAAATCCACACAGGTATTACTAACTTTTGTAAAATTGCAGTTTGGCCCCCAATAGAATTTAAATGTGAATTAGATAAGACATTAATATTCCAAACAAGTGACTGGAATTAAAATAAAAGCAGACCATGCTAATAGAATTCAAATATGCCAATGCAAATACACATAAATTAAATATGGGCATGACTTTTTAAATTAAATGGAAATGCAGGTTATTACACCCTTCCTCCCTTAAACAGGATTTCGTCCCCGAAATCAAGACTGACTAATCCTGAAATAACTCCGGGTACTTCTTCCTCATATCCGCTTCAACTTCCCACGAGGCTTCGTTCTCGTCATGGTGATTCCACTGAACCTTTACCAACGGGATATCCTTATTCCTCAGCTTCTTGATACTCTGATCCAAAATCTTCACAGGTCTCTCTTTGTAAGAAACGTTATGACTTGTCTCAATGTCGTCATAACTAACCACATGTGAGGGGTCTCGTATGTATTTCCTCAACATACTCACGTGAAACACGTTGTGAACCCCAGACATCTTCGGTGGTAGTGCCAGTCGATAAGCTACTTTCCCGACACGTTCCAAAATCTCGAACGGTCCGATAAAACGCGGAGCTAATTTCCCTCTCTTGAGACCAAAACGTACCACTCCTCGGGTTGGTGAAACCTTAAGGAGTACGTGATCTCCAACACTAAACTCCAAATCCTTCCGGCGTCGATCAGCATAACTCTTATATCGGCTTTGAGCGGTTCTCATCCTCTCCTTGACCAAAGTAATCTTCTCATTGGTTTCTCTTACCAAATCTGGTCCCAACAATTCTGAGTCCCCAACCTCTGCCCAACACAATGGGGAACGGCATGGTCGTCCGTACAATGCTTCGAACGGAGACATACCGATACTCGTGTGATAGCTGTTGTTATAGGCAAATTCTACCAATGGCAAGTGTGTCTCCCAAGATTCTTCAAAATCGATCACACAAGCCCTGAGCATATCTTCCATGATCTGATTAACACGCTCAGTCTGCCCATCTGTCTGAGGGTGAAAAGCAGTACTCATCTTGAGCGAAGTTCCCATAGCTTCTTGCAGACTTTCCCAAAATCCAGAGGTAAAACGCGCGTCACGGTCTGACACAATCGACACAGGTGCACCGTGAAGTCGCACAACTTGTTGTATGTACATCCGGCTCATCTTCTCTACCGGGTATGTCATACTATAAGCGATAAAATGAGCGGATTTCGTCAATCGATCCACGATTACCCAAATGGCGTCATGATTCTGCTGCGACCGGGGTAATCCTACTACAAAATCCATCGAAATGTGCTCCCACTTCCAACCAGGAATAGGTAGCGGTTGCAACAATCCTGACGGTCTCTGATGTTCAGCTTTGACTTGCTGACACGTCAAACACTTGGATACGAATTCGGCCACATCTTTCTTCATACCTTCCCACCAGAAATTTCTCTTCAAATCTTTGTACATCTTCGTTCCTCCCGGGTGAACTGTATATCTCGACTTATGTGCTTCTTCCAGGATATCCTTCCTTAACTCTTCATTACCTGGCACACACAATCTATTCCTGCACCGATATCCTCCATCGACTCCTACTTTCCATTCTGTCGGGTCTTTTTCTGACATCTTCACAAACCACGTCTGAAACTTCTCATCTTCTTTCTGAGCTCCAATAATGCGGTCGATAAGAACAGGCTGTAGGATAAGACATCCGAACAATTGTCCTTCTCCTTCTTCAGCACCCTGTACATTGAATTCCGCCAAGGTCTCCAATGCTCGCCACTCTCTAACCATCAAGGAGGCAATCGTCTCACGAGTCTGTCGACTCAGGGCATCAGCAACCACATTAGCTTTACCCGGGTGGTATTCTAACGTGAAGTCATAATCTTTAATCAGCTCCATCCATCTGCGCTGCCTCATGTTCAACTCTTTCTGTGTGAACAAGTACTTTAGGCTCTTGTGATTAGAGAACAAATCAAACTTCTCACCGTAGAGATAGTGTCTCCAAATCTTGAGTGCGAAAACTACTGCTGCCAACTCCAAATCATGAATAGGATAGTTCAACTCATTCGGCTTCAGCTGTCTGGATCCATAGGCGATCACCCTGCCATCTTGCATAAGTACACACCCTAACCCTTGATATGATGCGTCACTAAAGATAGTGAACTTCTCATCAGGCTTGGGTATTGCTAGTACCGGTGCGGTAGTGAGTCTCTCTTTCAACTCTAGAAAGGCTCGCTCATGCTTCTCTGTCCATTCAAACTTCAAATTCTTCTTCGTCAACCCAGTTAAAGGTGCTGCTATTTTTGAGAATCCCTCAACGAATCTCCTGTAATAGCCTGCGAGTCCAAGAAAACTCCGAACTTCTGTAGGGTTGCTTGGTCTAACCCAGTTTGATACAGCATCGGTCTTGGACGAATCCACAGAAATTCCTTGAGATGACACCTTGTGTCCCAAAAATTTCACTTCTTGCAACCAGAACTCACACTTACTGAACTTGGCATACAACTGATGGTCTTTGAGCATCTGCATCGCAATCCGTAGATGTTGCTCGTGTTCTTCTCCTGACTTAGAATAGATCAAAATATCATCAATAAAGACGATGACAAACTGATCTAAATAAGGCTTGAACACTCTGTTCATCAAATCCATGAATACTGTCGGGGCATTCGTCATTCCAAATGGCATTACCAGAAATTCATAATGACCATATCGGGTTCTGAAAGCAGTCTTAGGTATGTCTTCCTTTCGTACCCTCAACTGATGATATCCCGACCTAAGGTCTATCTTAGAAAATGTCGTAGCTCCTTGTAGTTGATCAAACAAATCATCAATCCGAGGCAAGGGATACTTGTTCTTGATAGTCACACGGTTCAGTTCTCTGTAGTCGATACACAATCTGAGTGTCCCGTCCTTCTTCTTTACAAATAACACCGGTGCTCCCCAAGGCGATGTACTTGGGCGTACAAAACCTAGGTTCTCGAGCTCTTGAACTTGTTCCTTCAATTCCAACAGTTCTGTGGGGGCCATTCTGTAGGGAACCTTGGTGATCGGTACGGTACCCGGTATAAGCTCGATGCAGAACTCTATACTTCTCTCGGGCGGTAGACCAGAAACATCTTCAAACACTTCTTCGAAGTCCTTGACTACAGGTATAGATGACGCTGTCACCTCTGTACTGACGACTTCGATGTTGGCTAAGCATCTCGTGAGGAACATATCTCCCGCAGGGTTACATTGAAAATCAAAGGGTTGATTCTCATTGTCGGGGAATGTAATTCTCTTCCTCGCACAATCCAACTTCACTTGATTTTGAGAGAGCCAATCCATTCCTAGGATTATGTCAAACTCCTTCATTGATAGGACAATCAACCTAGCAGGGATTTCACGGTCTCCTAACCGTAAGGGACAATCCTTGCACACGTGTCCTAATCTGACTGCAGCTCCTAGTGGCGAGGTAGCCTTCAAAGCTTTCTCTAAGCGATGAGGTAAAATACCCAATCTTCGAATTGTATTAACAGATATGAACGAAAGAGCAGCACCCGTATCAAATAACACTTTAACATGGGAGTTAAACAGAGTTAATGTACCTTCTACTGCTTGCTGATCAGGTTGAGCTTCTCCATAATTTCCTTCTTCATACGCAGTTCCATCATATCCAGCGGCATCAGGGATAACAGCATTCAAACGAGTCTGACCCTGTTGACCATAAGTCACCTGCTTAGGAGCAGTACAGAACCTGCTGATGTGACCTGGTTCACTACAGTTGAAGCAGACTATCCCTTGCTGAGTAGCACGCCTTGGTGCCTTACAATCACGAGCCAAATGACCAGGGTTGCCACAGTTGAAACACTTTCCACTACTACTTCCTTCTCCTACTCGAGGTTGAGTCGGATAGGTAATAGCCTGGGTCTTCTTGCTTCCGTCGAAATTCCTCTTCTGCCCATGGGTACGGTTCATTGGTGGTCTATTCCCAAAATTACCCCTTTGAGGCGGTCGGAATTCAAATTGTTTTCGGCTCACTCGAGCATCCTCTTCCAGATCGGTAGCCAAACCAACAAGTCCTTCAAACGATTTATCCAAGTGGCCGAGGGTCAAGCGGCGAATCTGCGGTGTCAGCCCTTGATTATACTTGCGGATCTTCTTCTCCTCGGTATCAACCAGGTGTGGGGCAAACCGAGACAGTCTTTCGAACTGTGTGGTGTACTCTTGCACCGACTTGGTTCCTTGCGTCAGATCCATAAATTCTTTCTCTCTTCTGTGCCTCTCCGTAGCCGGGAAATATTTCTCCAAAAATCTCCCCTTGAACGCAGTCCACGTCATTCCCGTTGCAGCTCCATTCCCGATAGTAGCTATGACCGAATCCCACCAATCTGCGGCAGCATCGGTCAACTGAAATGTAGCTAATCTTCTCTTGTCTATCTCGTTGCATTGAACAGCTTCGAACATCCGGTCCATCTGTCTCAACCACTGTTCCGCTTTCCAGGGTTCCGCGGTACCCGCAAACTGTTCGGGCCTTAGAGCACGGAATCTTTCTAGCAACTTATCTCCCGTTTGACGGTCTCTTCGGTTGTCGTTCGTATTACCGATTCTTTCTAGACGTCTGATAAACGCTTCAAACATCCCGGTAGGATCAGCAGCTTCGGGTGCTCCCTCGATCAGGTTCCTGTTTCTCCTGACTCCTCCAGCCATTCTATGCATGATAGTGGTAGTAGAATGAGAAACATGCATGCAACAGTGTTATGAAGTAATTTAAATGACGACAACATTCAAAAGAGTATATCTTATATATATAACTTCTGCCAAGTAGATACAAAAAGCATGTATGGTCAGATCAATGCCTACCCTATCTGCATGGGTTAGGACGCATGCAAGAGTTAATGTTACAAAAATGGGGTCATTGCCCTACACTCTAATGCATGTAATTACAGTTGCAAAAAGAGACAGAGCTAATAGTCAAAACAGTCCATATGTACAAGGCGATATCTAAATAATCAGTCATCGCCGTAAGTAGCCATCAACAGGTCAAGCGAGTCGGCCTGATGCAGTCGCTGAACATGGGAGGGGCCTGCCCCAAAGTTACAGCTGTGAGAGGTCATCAGTGAAGCAGGTCCAGGGACATCTGCCTCCGGCAAGGCTGGCTCAAGTGCAAGCGCCTCCTCAAGGTCGACTGCAAAGTCGTCCCATCCTAAGCCATCCTCCTCGGAAATGGAAGCGAGCACAATATCAACGTCACCGTCATCCTCAACAGCAGGGACGACCGGTGGAGGTACCTCCAGCTGTGCAAGGTGGGCCTGCACAACCTGAACCTCCAGGGGAAGATAGAAGGTATCGCTATTAACCAAGCGAACCATCTCAACGAGTACTAAGCGCTGAATCTCTCTAAAGTAAAGAATCTCGAGGCGAGCACGAGATAGGTCGACCAGTCCTAATATATGAATCTGATGCCAAAGGTCTAGCTCGACAGTAGCAGCTGCACGCTGCCCAACAGTAGTAAAATAAAGGGTCACCGAGGCCGGCACTATAGCTCCTACCGTAACCCAATGCCCTCCAAAAGGATCAGGTACAAACAGGGGCTGAGCTGGATCCATACCTGAAAAGGTACTACTTAAAGTCAGAACATAATAATCTTAGGCGTTTGGGTTCTGAGTCTATCCTCCCTGTCGTATCATCGGGTGTGTAACATTTAATGGAATGTGGAATCGGGTCTATACTGGTAAACCCTAACCTGGCTAAACTATCTTGTGATAAATAATAACCTGGCTCTGATACCACTAAATCCAGTCACGCCCCGACGTAGCATAAATAAGGAAAGCGTTTAATTTCCTTTATGGACCCGTAGGTCGCGACAGTTTGAAGGATCGATTCCGTCCCAAACGTCAAACAACAAAACATAATAATCAGAGTAAAGCAATCAAGGCTTACAAAAATTTTCTATCTTATTACATCTTATAAACCGGGGTCAACTAAGGCACAGACCGCCTTGAAAATAAAATAATAACTTAGAGTCTGTTACAGTCATCCTTAAAACAAAACAGTTTAAAACTCAAACAAATAAACTTAATGCATAAAATAAATAGTTTCTTTATTCCAACAGCAGCCACCTCAATTAGCGTAGTCATATGTTTCCTCCTGGTTAAAACCTGAAAAGCCTGAACACGAATGTCCAGGACGCATCAACGTCGTCAGCTTCAAGAAGCTGGTGAGTATTAAAAACATGACTTTGAATGTAAAGCATACCCATTTACCTTTTTCCATTATTAAAATACTGAAAGAATTTATTTTATAACACAACAAGGAATATAATAAAAGTCTTTCATTCATAAATACAGATACTCGTGAAATGGGACGATGCACCACACTCATCTCGCCAACTCTTTTCCCTCGACATCCACAACAACCTACTATCCTACTCCTGGTATCTTTGAAACACTCAGATAGCCACACTTTAGCAACGGGGCGCCAGGGAGTGTCCAGTTTGCCTCACACTTTGGTCCGGGGTACCAGGGAGTGTCCAATGCCTCACACTTTGAATACCCTAACCGCCATGCAAATACCGGGGCAACCCCTCACACAGTATCCAGACTTGAGTTATCAGGGAGTGTCCGTAGGCCACACTTTAGCACTACCATGGGTGCCAGGGAATGTCCGAGTTCGGCTTCACACACTTTAACGCTTCCATGGGCGTCAGGGAGTGTCCTTTTTTGCCACCGTCGCATTTCAAAGATACCCTCTTCCACAATCGCAACCACAACCACAACCACGACCACGACCACAACCACGACCACAACCACAAAATCAATCTCATACCCTTTCCACACTACCATTACTCTTTTCCACACAGACTGACACCCATATGCATGTACTACTGACCCACATGAATGATATGCATTTAAACAATAATGCTGAATTAAGGAACAACACGCGTACGGGAATTAATGAGTTATACTACAATGTTTAGATCACTTAAACATAACCAAATAGAGTTCTGATCAACTAAATTCCCAAACAGAGCCTTAACAGTATATAAATTTCATCCAAACGGTCCCTTAACAGAAAAACAGACAAAAACAGAAACTGCACTACCTCGCGCGCGCGGGCCGCTCGCGCGAAGGGTCGCTCGCGCGGGCCGCTCGCGCGATAAGCCCATTTTTCCTTTATTAATAACCTTTTCTGACTGCCTGAGGAAAGCAAGGTCGCGCGCGCGGATCGCTCGCGCGAAGGGGTTCTCGCGCGACCCTCGCTCGCGCGACCAGCCAATTTCCAAATATATATATATAAACTCTTACGTCTGCCTGGGGAAGCCTACCTCGCGCGCGCGGGCCGCTCGCGCGAGGGGTCGCTCGCGCGGGCCGCTCGCGCGATTCTCGCGCGCGCGATCGTGGCGCGAGATGAAGCTGAGGCTTCGTCTTCTTCGCAGAAACTGCCCTGTTTCAGCTTAAGGGGTCCAAAATGACCCATTTTGGAATTCTAAAGTATATAGGGCATATAATATATGGTTCTCTTCGGTTTTTCACAAGGATTAAGAATCTAAACTCAATTTAACACCATTTGATTCATAGCTCTCTAATTTTGGGAAAAACTAAAACATGTCAAAACTTAATTTCTAATATACTTTCTTATATGAACGAATTGAGTTCTAAAACTTCAAACATGGCATGTTGGATGTATAATCTATCATATTCAACTCTAAAAATGAATTTTGATTGAGTTTAGAAGTTTCATGATTTTCATGCTATGAACTACATACGTAAAATTTCCATGGAGGTTTATAAATTAAGCTACCCAAGTCAGTAAACACAATATGAATTACATTGAGAGTGAGTTAATAATACTCACTGTGATAAGGAGGTGTGTGATTGTTGAGAAAGATAAGCACAAAGATAAAATACTCCAAGCTTGGCTATGGTGATTGAAGCTTCCTCTCTCTATATAATTTCTGTATTAACTCTCTGAGTTTTTTTTCCTCTCAACTCTCTCAAGTTCTCTCTGTGTTTTCTTGTATTGTGCAGAAAGTGTGTGATTATAAAGACCATGTGTGTGTATAAATACAAATCCAAAGCTTGGGGGCCAAGAACCATAAACTACACTCAACAAATTCATTTAGTTTTAATTAGCTAAATTATGACCACAGATGTGTGTTGATATACATACGTATATGTATATACACCATCAGATTGTTAACTCCACAGATTTTGAAGGGGTAACCATAGGTTTGTAGGGGTTATAAGTTAGAAGTGTTTGGGAATTATGGCTTTTGGTCACAATAATACACACACACACAAAGCTTTGCCAAACAAGGCCTATGCTAATGATCACTTGCCATTAATGGAAATAAAGCATATGTCATGTCCAACTTTACGTCACTTCCAAAATCTGGGGAAGTTTAGTACAGCGCAGACAGTTTTGGACATAAACTGGTATTTTCGGAGCGCGGTGGTCACCACAAAAATACGGAAAATTCATTTTAACTAAAGAATTGATTTACTGGTTTCATAAAAATACTGATTGAGTCTGTAGAGGTTACTTTCACCGTTTTGAAATACAGATTTTGAAATCCACACAGGTATTACTAACTTTTGTAAAATTGCAGTTTGGCCCCCAATAGAATTTAAATGTGAATTAGATAAGACATTAATATTCCAAACAAGTGACTGGAATTAAAATAAAAGCAGACCATGCTAATAGAATTCAAATATGCCAATGCAAATACACATAAATTAAATATGGGCATGACTTTTTAAATTAAATGGAAATGCAGGTTATTACATTTTCTTTCTTCTGGGCACCGACCCTCACTTCCGGTACACTTTTTAGTCATTCGGGCACAAATCCTTATTTCCAGCATATGAATAAAAGCACAGAAAAAAAATATAAAAGGAAAAGTACAAAAAAAATGCATCATTCTCCATCCACTTGCAATTCACTCTTTTTTTGATTGAGCTTCCAAAGGTTAAAATCTAGGACTATACCACGTGGGTTAAAGTTCCTAGTTACACCAAACTCTTTTTTTCAATTCACTATATCACACGTGCACGGTCAAACGGGACCACTTTTCTTTCTCTAAAAAAACATGCATACACTCACACACATGTCAGAACTACGTTTGGCCTGATTCCCGTCTTAGGATACGTAAGCAACTCTCAAAGAGTGCGGCCATACCTATCACAATTTTCCGTCCTATTCACTTTCTAAAAAAGTTTTTTTTTTCTTTTTCAAAATGAAATGCCCCATTTTAATAAAAAAATCACTAAGATTGGCAACCGTGTTTGCACGGATGTTCGAGGGTGCCTAATACCTTCCCTCGACATAATCGAGTCCCCGAATCCATCTCAAAATCTCTAGTTTTTGCATGTTATTCAGAGTCACACTTTTAAAAGGGCCCACTTTTCTCAAAACTATTTTCCGAAGGTCAAAGATGAATTACTTTAATTGTCTTTGCAGGGGCCCTAACACCCCAAATGTTAGGTGGCGACTCTGAACATTTCAAATAGGCCCTACCATACTCTTTTCACCCTTCCCAAAAAAATCAAGTCGCAATTCACCCACTCTCAGGAAGCCGGGCCCACATTGACGGCCTCGGCGCTCCGAAAATGCGGGCGCGGCAATTAGTATAAAACCTTGTTATATGTATATTAGAGACTGCATGTATAGTACCCCAAGCTTCAAGTGTTGTACATTGCATGTAAAAAAGGATTCTAGTGATTGTCACTAGGAACCAATTAGTAGGAGTAACCAATTTGTGGGGCTACTTCTAGTAAATTTTCCTTAAGTTAAATTAGTAGCAACGAGCTGAATATTTATGCATATTCGAACTTCGTTAGTATAACATGATGTAAAACAGATTAACAAATGTATAAACGGGAGTTGACAATTGTAATCAGAAATCATATAATGAACCTGAATTTGTAATTAGTGAAGCATGCATGGTCGGGGATACGTGAGATTCAGTTGTGCTATGTCAGGAGTAGTTTATGCTGAGAGTAAGTTTCGGTTAAAGTAAACAAGGCCATGGAGGCCAAGATGGTGTGAATAAGGTATAGTTGTTAGGTTGGTGGCCATGAGGGCCTAGTGTGATGACAGTATGCTGAGTCAAGACTCCGTGTCAAACTCAGAATGGTTATGATAGGACTTTGTGTCAGGTTGGTTGGGAAAGCTAGGACTCCATGCCAGGCTTAGTGGTTAGGTCGAGTTAAATTAAGTTTCACTTTTAATCAATTGAAGTGCTCTCAAGTGATTGAGCATTTCAATGTTCAAGCAATCGAACCCTATTCAATCGATCAAAATCCTGTCGACATAAATTTATGATGTGGTCCCTACTTCAATCGATCGAATGATCAATCAAACATGGATGATCTGCTCTTAAGCGATCGAAATAGCTTCGATCGATCGAACGCACTTGGATATTTCATCTTGGTTTGTGCACTGGAATGCCGTCTGACCCTTCCCTTTCCCAGATTTTTAGAGCTTAGTGTTAGAGAGAATGTGTTCTTATGTTTATATATATACACATCCATATACATACATATATATACACACACATCTTTATATATATACTCTGTGAGAGAGAGAGACAGAGAAGAATAAAGAAGACGAAGGAGAGAGAGAGAGAGAGAGAGAGACAAAGTCAGAGAATGAGAGAAATGAGGAGGAGCCATTAAAGCTCGGAGCTCGTGCTTTTCCAAACACGCCCTTAACGACGTTTTGGTGAGTTCCAACTCACTCGATAGCATTAGCATAATGTTTTACATGTTTTAGATGTTCAATATTTATCCCAAACATCCCCTAGCACTTCTGGACGTTCAGTGCCAGAATATGGAGAAGACGACTTTTGAGCGATTGAACTAGGTTCAATCGATCGAACACACTGAGTCTCAATCGATCAAAATGACTTCAATCAATCGAGACCACCTTCACTTCAATTGATCGAGAATACTCCAATCGATCGAACTTCACTCTCTTCAATCGATCGAGAATAAGAACACTAGTATGTCATGATGATATAATTAGTTCGGTATAGCCAGTCGGGCTAGTACAATCAGCCAAGTTTGGTACAGTCAGTTTTAGAGTTGGAAGACAATAAGAATTGGATAATGTTGGGTCTGAATAAAAGAGATAAAGATATTATTAGTATCACTACTTTATATCATTCATAACTGGTAATTTTGTTATACCTATGATACTGTGGGAGTTTCTATGCACTCAGTCGAAGTAAACTGACGGCGTTTATGCCTGGACATTCCCCATCCAGACTACCTTGTCCTTATTAATACAGGTGATGGAGCCTACGATGATGGCTACTACCCAGAGTTGGATTACGTAGAAGGTGGCCCCACTAATGAAGATTATGTCGGGAAAAATTACTACACTGACGGCTACCCTTACGCCAGCTAGAGATGAATAAGTTTAATCTAGTTTATATTTCTGTTATTTCTATTGAATTTGTTTAGTTTAACAGGTACTTGGGCATATGTTGTATCCAAACCTGTTGTGATCCTGAGGACCACTATGATATTGTAATAAATAGAATTGTTATTATATATTTAGTTTGTGTACTGTTATTGTTGCTTTTATTTGGTCTAGTATTGTGTGGTGTGGACAATTAGTGACATTCACTCGTTATTCCCTATGGACCCAAAAAGGAAATTTATTTTTCTCTATTTTTGTTGCTCTGGGCGTGACACCAGAAGTTCGTGCGACTAACCGAGCTACCCACACCTCTCTCATTCAAACGTGTGGTCTCATGGTCATATCAGCACCTAGTCACTATCTTGATGGCAAGCACAGGTTTCCCTTTGACCCATATATACAACTCAACACTCAAGTATTCATAATACTATGCGATTTCACAATTAATACATAAGCTAACAAAGTACTCTAAACGTGTGAATTTAAGACATATAGACATACTTAGCATCACAAAGATCATCTCAAACATCCGATTATTCATATTTCATAATCAATGTCACTCACTTCAAGGATTTTGTTCCTACTTGTAAAATTAAGATCCTAGTGATGTCCAGGTACAAATCCTATACAAGATATGCAAGTTATAAGCTAAACCCCCGAATTGGGCCGTGGAAAAACTATCTCGAAATTCAATAAGAATTATACTAACGCGTTAGACTCACCTCCAGGAGTCCGAATATGTAGCCTGTTTTGAAAATGAACGTCAAATAGCACGTCGTTTGTCGTCGCGACCATCGTCTAGCTTTCTGCCTATATATTTCTCATTTCTCCCTACTCTGGAAATATCTCTAACTAAGAGATGAAGAATAAGACTCATTTGATGAGTCATGAGACACTTGTCCCAACCATGTAAGTCCAAAGTTTGCAATTCTATTATGACCTCCCCAAGGTTTCACTAGTTTTGTACTTACACCCCTGCTAGTTATAAAACTTATTAAAACTTTCCCTAACTTAAATGAGTGTTTGATGTCATATATGGGTCCCATAAGTGGTCTCACATAATATTATGAAGTTTCTAATTAACCTACTAATTATGCAACATGTCTAATTCGCTTTCACAAAGGTATCCCTAATGGACCATAGAAGTGGTCTCTAACGATTAACATGTTAATAAAATAACATAATATAATATTCACATATGTCTTAATATATATTTAAGCACATAAGAATTATTTTCCATATCTATCCTATCACACAGGGACCTCTTAAAGCTGTCCCAAACTGGGACTGCCACTTGGCTTATCTGTAGGTTCCAAACCGGACACCCCTAAATCACCTTAGTGAGTTAAACTCACTTAACGCATATAATCACACCATTATTATAATGTTAATATGCATGCTAAATGCAATTAAATATTACCCGTGGGGAGCAGGTGTTACACCTTTAGTCTCTGGAATTGCTTCTAGATTCAACTGCTCCATCTCTCGTATTAACTTCTTCTGAGTAGTCAATTCATAAATCAAATTACTATTTGACTTACGGCTCAGCGCATCGGCCACCAAATTGGCCTTCCCTAAATGGTATTGGATAGTTAAGTCATAATTTTTCATTAATTCCAGCGAACACCTCTGCTTTATATTCAAATCTCTCTGAGTAAAAAGGTACTTCAAACTTTTATGATCATTGTAAATCTTACACTTTTCCCCATATAGATAATGTCGCCAAATCTTCAAGGCAAAAATCACAGCCACTAACTCCAAGTCATGTGTTGGGTAATTAATTTCATGTGGTCTCAGTTGTAGTGAAGCATCGGCAGTTACTTTATCATTTTGCATCAAGACACATCCCAATCCCCAATGTGAAGCATCACTGTAAATATTAAACCCCTCAGTCCTCGATGGAATAGTCAAGATCGGTGTTGACATCCATCGAGTCTCCAACTCCATAAAGCTCTCCTCGCACTCCGGACTCCATATAAATGGTGCGTCTTTTCTCATTAATTGAGTCATACGCATTGCAATTCTCAAGAAAATTTTCACAAACCTCTGGTGATAACCGGCTAATCCCAAGAAACTTCTTACCTCTGACACATTTGTCGACGGATTCTAATTAGCTACGGCTTCAACTTTCTATAGGTCTACTAATATACCCAACTTTGATATCACATGCCCCAAGAATGCAATCTCTATCAACCAAAACTCACATTTCTTTAACTCTCCAAATGACTTTTTTTCTCGGAGGCGTTGTAGAATCCATTAGAGATGCCTTTCATGATCTTCTACACTCTTAGTATGCATCTATAAAAACAATCACGAACTCATCAAGGTAGTCTTTAAACACTTGGTTCATCAAGTCCATGAATGCTGCTAGTGCATTAGTAACCCCAAATGGCTTGACTAGAAACTCGTAGTGGCCATGATGGGTCCTAAATCCAGTCTTCTCCACATCTCTTTCCTTAACCTTCAACTGATGATAACCTAATCGTACGTCAATTTTGGAAAATACCTAAGCTCCTTGAAGTTGGTCGAATAGATCATCAGTTCTGGGCAACGGATATTTGTTCTTGATAGTTAGCTTGTTAAACTTCCGATAGTCTATGCACATCCTCATGATTCCATCTTTCTTCTTGACGAATAAGACCAGCGCACCCTATGGTGATATAATAGGTCGGATAAACCCCTTGTCCAATAACTCTTCTAGTTGAATCTTCAATTCCTTGAGTTCTACCAGTGTCATTCTGTATGGTGTCTTCGATACTGCATGAGATCCTGAGGCTACTTCAATAGTAAATTCAATTTCTCGTTCTATTAACTCATTTGAGAAATCTTCTGAGAATACATCTGGAAACTCCCGTACTACTGATATGTCCTCACCCTTAGTGCCCGTAACACGTGTGTTAATCACAAAACATAAGAATTTCTGACAACCCCACTTTAACAATTTGCTTGCCCGAATTGCTGACACTAAAAATGGAGGTGCTACGACACCAATTCCCTGAAAGATAAACTCCCCCTATCTCGGTGGTAAAAAAAATAACTCTTTTTCGTTCACAATCAATGGAGGCTTGATTCACATATAACCAATCCATACCCAAAATTACATTAAAGTAATTAACGGTCAATGGTATTAAGTCAACTAGAGCACCCTATCCTCTACCCGAATATTACATGCCTTGAAGACTGAGGATGTCATCGTTGGTTTACTTAGAGGTAAGGATACCGACAAGTCATATCCTAAGGGTTTGGACATGCTATGTAGATACTTAACAAATTCACGTGCAACAAATGAATGTGTCGACCCAGAATCTATTAAAACATGAGCTGGATGTGAGCAATTCGGTAATATCTATATAATAAGGAAGGGCGGTGTGGGTCTTTCCTAAATTAACAACTTTTAATCTGGACCATTGAGACAAGTTCATATATTTCAGACCGTCGGATTGTTTATCCACCAGAAAATGTTAACCCACTAACTCACCTCACTATCAAAAACCGTCACATTCCATCTCACACGTTCAATTACTGCACTGTGAGTCTGTGAATTAACCCACAAACTGACCCTCTCACACGTTCCATCTCTCTCACTCTCTCACTCTTTTTCTGTCGCTCTCTCTCTCTCTTGCCCACCGCAGACCACCGTCGACCATCGCCACCGACCGGAGCCCCAATCGATTGGAGGTATGTACATTTGTTTCCTACTCTTTTGCAAAATCTGCATAAGAAATTTGTTCATACTCTTTTGCAAAATCTGCATAAGAAATTTGTTCATACTCTTTTGCAAAATCTGCATAAGAAATTTTATTAATTCTGTGGATGAAAAATTCTAGATTTTGCATAACAATGAGACCCAAAACCTTGCATAACAATCACAGCACCTCTAGATGTTGATCTCAGCATCTCTATATCTCTGTTTTTAGGGTTTTAAAAAATTATCAGATTTTTGTGCACACACAGATTGTGAAGAATTTATCTTTCCCTTACACCAATTGCTCTGCTCTTCATTGGATTTGTGGCTTTCGGACAAAAATCGGCATCATTCTTTAGCTTTTCCTTATGTTTCGATTTTCTTTGATGCATGTGTTATTTCGTGGGTTTAGAAAGCTTTCCTTGAGGTATAATTGAAGTTTGGTCATAATTTATGTTGCTCTCCTTCATGTGTTAAATCTTCTTACACTTTTTTTCATTGTTTTTTTTACTAAACGCATTTTGTGCACTATTTTTTTAACACTAAAATCAATTGAATTTGTTCTTTTTTGGTTCCTACTTATGCAGCGTAATTAAATTTGTGTATTCGTGGGCTTTTTTTTTTGGGGGGGGGGGGGTGGGTGGCGTCGATCCTTAATTAACTGTTATTGTAAAAGGTTCAGGGAGTGAATGTGTGATGATTTCACCTTTATCTTTTGCACGTACTGGAAATAGTTATGTGGCCCCTTTCTTGATGCCACAATTGAGGATTGAAACTACTTTTTCTTTTGAGTTCGTGGATATATATAGTAGAAAATCTCAGAACCAAGCTGAGCCAAAAAGCTTGAAAAAGCTGAGTTCCTTTTTGAGTTTTAGTATATGACATTTCCTATTGAGTTTGTGGCAGCCATTTACATTATTCACTGCTTAATTTGAATGGACAACATATTACAGGGACACAATGGTCAGGAGGGTAACAGAGTTTTATTCAATGTTCTAAATGATCCGAGCCCCTCTTGAGTTAAATATCTCTCTATAACAGTCCCTAATCAACTCTATCTCTCTGTATTTTTTTTTTGTTGTAGATTGGATCCCCAAAACTACAACAAAATCAACTCCAGTAATAGAAAATGGCTCACTCGACTCTTCAACACAATGCATGCAAAGGTATTGGTTATTTGCTTTGCATAAAGTGCTTTTTTGCAGTTTATTTGCTGAGTTCTTTTTTATTTCTGATTAGGAATTTCCATTGTAAGAATGTAAATGGCCTTGCTCTGTACCTTTTTTTTTAATTACCTGCTTTGTTTTTGAGTGTCAAGAATCAGGGATACCCAACAGTTCAAATGGTACTTCAATTTATTTTCTTGCTGTTTCTTAGTATCCATCTAAAAAACTGGCCCTTTTGATTTGATTTTATGTCTTTTATTTCACTTCACTACATGAGGAGTTAAACATTTTGGCATGCCTTTTGCAGGCTGCTGGGTTGCTCTCAAGTTAGTCTCAACAGAGTGCACATCTAGATCATTCACTATCTTTTTCGAAAGAGTTACAGAGGTATACCACCACCACCTTTAAATGTGTCAACAGACTATTAAGTAACCTTTTTCTAAACTTCGTTTTGCAAAGCAAAGAACTTTGTTCATTTTGTTAGTTTTTGCGATGCTATATATAAGGTAAGTAGGAATCTTTATTTCTTGAGTAATGAAATGGATTTTCAGTGGAAGTTCTTTTAGATGGTACAACTATCAAAGGATTTGGGATTCAAATTTTGGAACCATATCGTTAATATTGCAATGTGTTGTACATTGATGATGCTAAGGCTTATTAGAGGGTCCATGCCATTCTATTCAACATGTATCATCTCAGGCTTAAATCAAGATCAAGGTTAAGTGAAGTTTCAATGTTAGAACATGCTTTCATTAATTATAAGGGTGACCAATTAATGATACAGCCTTTACTGTTAGGGTTTGATGCACGGAGACAAAATATTTGACATTATCAATGCTAATTGCTTGGGATTTCCGATTTACAAATGTGGAGGTGAACTTACAATCTCTCTTCTTTTCTTTCTTTTTTTTTTTTTTGTTTTTTTGGGTTTCCATTTTTTTGGTGTCCTAACAGTAGTGGCTGGTTTATATGAACTATCAAGTACATCAATGCTAATTGCTTGGGATTTCCAATTGATGAATGTAGAGGTGAAATTACAATTTATTATTATTATTTTTTTTTTTTGGATTTCCATTTTTTTGACCCATTTATATGAACTATCAATTACATGATTTTTGCTTATTTCTTATTGCATTTGGAAATATTGCCTTGAAGCTTTGATGGGCTTTTGACCTTTTTTTTTAAAAATGTTTTTGTTTGTTGCAAACAATGATCATCTCAAGCAACCCCTTTCAATTGAATTCCCAGCCCACAAGAATTTTCTTAGTGAACTAGAAATCACTGCCCTATAGACAAGAAGTGAGGGAAAAGAAAGGAAAACATTTTTTCTTTGTTTGTAGGAGTTAACAAACGCATGACATCACTTCCCTTTCTCTATACTACGATGATAGCCGTTAGAAAGTAATTAGTTTTGTTCAACGAAATGCCTGAGTTTGTTCTTGCAAATCATGTTTCGTGATTTGAGTTTTATTTTGATTGAATTTTTTCAGGATTATGCAGTGTTTGGCTGGACTGTTGTACCAGTTTGTGCCTCCATTGCTTGCTTCATCACCGGGTATGTTTATCAAGATGTCCTACGAGTAAATGATGCTAAAAAAATGCTTGATTAGTTTACTGTTCCACTGTTCAAGTTGATTAGGTTTGTCGATAGATGCACATCTTGAAGGTTAATTCAGGCATAGATTGGGGGTTAAAAACAAGGTTTACTACACACTCGAGGCTTAGGCAAATTCTCTTTTGTTTGATGGATGCTTTTGAAGTGCTTTTCTTCCTCATTGTGGCAAACCTGAGAACGGATTCATCAGTTGTTGTTGGCCTAAAAATCGGATGAACTTTAATTCTTCCCACATTTCATTGTAGTAGTAGGTCCATTGAATGTTGTTCGGAAGTTGTTTTAAGTCATATAAGTGGCCAAATCATTTGGGAAACAAATTTTGGATTCAAATTTGGAACCATAGCATTATTAAAAAAGAAAGTAATTTTCTCAACCTTAGAACTTAGCTCACATGTGTTGAAGATAACGACTCTAATACAGGGTAGGATGTAGATGCTTGGATTTTCCAAAATCTAGCTGGAGGTGACTGATTTGGATTTTATTTGAATTACAACCACAGGGATTATGTAGATGCTTGGATTTTCAGTGAAATAGATCGCATAATTATAATCTATCTATCAATCAAATGTTTATTTTAACATTTTTGAATCTTAATTTCAGTAAGATCTTACGATGTTGATTTGTTGATTTGTAGCAATTGAGTGAACAAGATGAGCAAATCTGGATGGATGGAACCAAAAAGCAGGCCATGGATGGTTTTTTTTTTGAAGGAACAAGTTCATCATATACATGCCAAAGCCTTGATCCATCATCTCTACCATAGTTTTTTTCCCCTTCTCTGTGATGGAAAACTCTAGCATGTTCATGATATTGTTGTAACATCAAAGTTTGATGTAATTAGAATGGCACATGTTCCAAGTGATGGATAGATACTCTTTCTTGATTGGTAAATATCAATTCTATGCGAGGTTGGTGAGTTAGTTCAATTTTGGAAAGTATTCTATAATGATCCTTTATAATTCTGTGTTAATTGGAGTCTTGGAGGGATGGACTCTCAATTTTAATTTTTATGAATTTTAAAAGTTTTCAAGGATACCTTCTTAGTTAGCTATTTTATTATGATTGGAGAGGACTAACGAGCAATAGTTTATTACATAGTTAGCTATTTGATTATGAATGGAGCTAAGCACGAGTTTATGTTGGACTCATGCTGGACAATTGAGGCAAATTCTCTTCTTTTTTTTCCTTACTCTCTCTCTCTCTCTCTCTCTCTCTCTCTCTCTCTCTCTTCTTTTTGGGGTATTGGCCATGGTTAATTACTGGGGAAAGTAGAAAGGGTAGTGTTGGACCTGTTGATGGTGATTTTTGATAGTTGGTGGTGGGGACCATGGGACAGTGGTGATGGTGGTCAAATCTTTCTCATTTTTGTAAAACACTTACATATTTCTCACACTTTCCACTAGAGTCTATGAGGATAAAGCAACACACTAGGTAAAAAGATTAGTTTAATGTATCAATTGTTGCAAAATTCAGCATTTAATAGAAGAAAAACACAGACCAATTGTAGGCTTTGAGTAGAGAGAGATTAATTGAGTACTGGGTTAAAATGAAGAATGAAGTAAAGAACTGAAATATTTCCTTTTTTATTTTGTGCGTCGTGCCCACGGGCACGGGCATATACTAGTAACTAATACAACAGAGTTGATGGCTGAAACCCCAGTACCAACTAGAAGAATCTCCCTTGCCTTGGCTCAACTCTTTTCCTCTTGTCCACGTTAGTTTCGGATTTTGGCCCGGTTGTTGCCATTAAACTTGTCCCTTGTTGCTTCTTTGTTGGACAATCTCTGGATTGATGTCCTGGCATACCACATGTGTAGCATCTACCCCTCATATCTTGATTAGAACCTCCCGTACTCTTGGCCTTGATTGTGGACAAAATCTTACAACATGCCCCAATTTCTTGCAAATATTGCACTCTAAGCTTAGGTGACAAACTTCTACGTGTCATCGGTTGCATGTTGGGCACAATGGGGTGCTCTTCTTGGAGTAGGCACTTCCTCCTTACCCTCTTGCTCTAGAACCTGAACCCCGTGAGAACGTCTTCTTGAAATAGCCTTGCCCTTTTCCCTTGCCTTCACTCGCTTTCTTACCTTGTTGCCCTTGTCAAAATTTCTCAATGCCTCTTTCCACAATCAAAGCCACATCTTGGACATCGGCTACAATTCGGTGTTGGTGGGTGTAACCACGGCTACGAATGCTATCCCTCAATCCTTCCTCAAATTTCAGGCTTTGTCTACTTCCCTTTGAATAGATCAGTGAACAAAATAGAACAAATCATTGTACCTTGTAGCATACTCATTAACGGACATATATCCCTATTGTAGATTAGCAAATTCTCGTCCTATTTGTGCTTTTCCAAACTCCGGGAAGTACCACTTGTTAAACTCTTTCTCAAACCTTCTTCACGTCTCAAGCGGTCCTTGAGCAAGTTGATTGGTCCACCAATTTTGAGCTCCCCCTTTGAGGGTATCGGTGGCATATATAATCTTTTCATTATCAGTGCAATCTACAGCTTAAAAAATGTGATTCATGTCTATAAACCAACAATTGGCTAATGACGTATCCGGACCTCCCTCGAATTGAATTAGCTTCTGCTTGTAGAATTGTTTGATAATTCCCCGTTCTTGTCGTGGTTGAGGGTCCACTGGTCTTTCACCTTGCACTAGTACTTGGTCACTTACCGATCTCACGAAGTTACTCACCATGTCCTCTAAGTGGTTTATCCTCGAGTGAGGTGAACGCATCCGATTTGGGTCTATTTATTACTTGTCAATTAACCCACATAAAATTATGCATTTCATGCCAATATAATATGGAACAATCATATTTCATATACATATGCATTTATGAAATGCATCTAAATACTCATCATACTCACATTTACTCAAGTTGTCATCTCTCATACCCAAAGTTCTAAGCCTATTACTCTGATACTACTAAATGTCACTGTGGGTAACTCGAACAAGTATGGGGCCTAGAAGGATTAAGCCCACTTGATTAATCCCATTATAATCCTCATGTCAACAACCACAAGTGAGGTTCACCACCCTTCACTAGCCTTTACCCGATCTGACATATTTGGATTGCTTGTATTTTGGATTCCATGGGGCTTTTATCCTACCTGAGGTAACACTAGATGCCCATGATCTATATCTGAGGCTACACAATTGAGTAATCCATATATATATCCCACAAGGCTAAATCCGGAGAGATCCTCACTAATAGAGTCACCACTTATTTTGATAAAGGAAAACAAAAAAAACTAAATCGATCAAGTCCAATGGATAGAGAGCACCACCCCGTCGTCACCAAAGAACTCAGTTCAGGGGTTAAGGTACGAGAAAGGAATGAGCTAGATCGTGCTAAAACACCCTATCTCGCTCTGTCCGAATACAGGCCTCTACTCAGCTCTCAAGGTATTTGACTAGACATTATGAAGACGTTTCATTTATCACTGATGCAATCCTATGTTCAAGTTATAAATAGCTAAGAAAGGAAAATCGTGTAAGAAAATGTACAAGTATCACACAATGCATATGCTAAAGCAGTAGTTCGGGGACTAAACGTATCACTACGCTCCCCTATGCATGCGAAAGGCAATAAAAAAGAAGCAAACGTGCAAATCACATTTAAACCCTAGAAAAACAAGAATTTCTATGCATATGTACCATATAAGTAAATTTAACCGATTTTATCTATTTACGCATATTTCTAGGTGATTTAGGAAAGCAGTAAATAGAAGGGTGTAAGGACTTACCCAGGACAACATGGCATTCCTTATAGCAGCTTCCTAATTGACCATGGTTTGGATAATAATAGCATAACAACCAAACATAGATGCTAAGTACATGTATGCATTGTAAACTTTATTGGGATATCCTACTATTCTACATATGGATAGCGTGCATGTGTATGTATGGATGCATGGATAAGCTATATTAGATTAAACTATGTTAGATATGAATAAGACATACTAGAATTAGGGTTTTATGGTCTTTAGTGAGATTGGAATAGCCATAGCTTGGCTATTAATCCCACTAGTGGTGGCTAGTTAATGTTTGGAATAGGGACCAGTAGGGATAGCCTATAAACAAACGGGATA
This sequence comes from Hydrangea macrophylla, assembly GCA_033977485.1. Lineage (NCBI taxonomy): Eukaryota > Viridiplantae > Streptophyta > Magnoliopsida > Cornales > Hydrangeaceae > Hydrangea > Hydrangea macrophylla. Next base: position 83,405,564 of record CM066985.1, on the reverse strand, counting down.
GTAAGCTAACCTAGAAGCCTAGGAGATCTAAATTAATAAGAACGGAAGAACGAAAAAGAACAAACAAGAAAACAGATCTAAACTAAGAACTACAAAGATCTAAACTAAGAAAAACAATAAAAACAATGAAAGAAACAAGAAGAAGAAAGCTTACACCAAGAACTTCCCTCAAAATCTTCCTCCGACAGAGCTCCGCTAATACCGTATCTCTAGGATCAGAACCCTATAACAAAAAGATTTAACTATTCCCAAGAACTTTGATGAATGCTTCAGAATCCTCCAATGGGGTTTCCTTGAGCCCACTCTATTTCTCAGGATTTTCTGGTGCATTGGATGGAGAGGGAAATGCCCCTATTTATAGTTTGGGATTTGGGCTAGATTTTCTATGTTTAAGCAATGTGGGACAGAAGTACAAGCTTTAAAGGCTTGTACCTAGGCTATTTGAGGTGTACCTAAGAGGTTTTGGACGTTCTTAACTCTGATTGGTCGAATTTGTACTAGTTCACGCAGATTAGGACCAAACGGATGGCTCAGATTGAGTTCTGGACTGTGGCACTCAAAATCATAGGCACAGCCATCACAAGGGCTATGTGGCATTTGCCCATTGCCACATGGCACTCAGCCCCAGAAGTTGTGTTTTCACTCCAGACTTCTCAGACTTCGTTCTCTCACCTCGATTATTGTTTTTGGGCTTGTGATATACCGTTAGAAAGGTGTGGAATCTAGTTTTCAATGCTTTTGGTCTCATTCAAAAATAATTTGTAGACTTTGAGTTATGATGAAAAGGCGAGGCTAACTCCGAAAATGAGCTAACCAGAGATGGGTAGAAGGGCTAGTTTGGCACGAAAAATCTCCTAAGAAATTTTTGAACAACGTGAGGGCTAAGGGCATCATTTTAAGATATTTTAGAAATATTTTGTAAAGGGAGCTCTTGGGATCCCACCCCGAGGTTCGGATTTTGCTTGTAAAGGCTATTTTCATCATTTCATGTGAAACGACTATCCTAGCTTGGGTTTTTGTCTCTAAATTGAGTTTCTAACGTACCTAAGTCTTCCTAGAGGTTATTCTAACATGTCTAGGAGACCACGGAGCTTCACGGAGTTCTGCTTCATGCACTCAATAAATACTGCTTCCAGTCATCGGGTTATTCTTGAGGCGGGGTTCTTTTTGTCAAACGGATGAACCAAAATAGGGTGTCTATAGTCACGCCTCAGAAATGTACATATGATTCTAGGTCATGTGGCACACCACCAAGACACATCACAAGTCATTAAAGTTTCATAAAACACATTAGTAAAAGTTGTGACTCATGAACTCAACACACTTCAAACATTTCCAAAGAGATTTCATAATCAAACATCCAAACACACCCTAACGAATTGCTTTTTCGAAATTAACAATTTATGTTTCAAAGGGGTCCTAAAGGTACCTGTGGACATGCTGAATTCATTTTCCTCTTTTAGTTTGTTTGAAATTGTTTTGAAGAAAACAAGTAGAGGTCTGTTGAAAACAGATACAGAGTCGCCACTTGGTCTTTCAAGAATCAAGAAACCTAATTTGACTTACCCAAATGGATAAAGGGCACCGGCCCTTCATAACCAAAGAACTTGGCTCGGGGTTTTGGTACGAGAGAGGAAGGAGCCTTCGCGACTAAAGCACCCACAACTCGCCCCGTCTCTCGACGAGCCTCAATTAGCATCCAAATAATCATCTTATTCTATGTTTGGTTTGACAATTAATACTATGATAGTATATTACATCACATAAGATTCTTGAAATGGAAGATTAAAAGATAAGATTTCATTCATAAGATCTAAGCCAAACATCACACAATGCAAAGGTGAAAGATCACACAAAAGACTAGGAAAAAATTGTCTAATCACATATCAAGTAATCAAGTTTTCCTAATCTAAAGGGGGACGAGTTGTTCTCGAAATAAATAATCAAAGATATCAAAATATGCTTAGCAAGCTAGTATGATGCATGTTAATATTGAGAAAAGAAGATCTCTCGATCCCCGGGACGAATGAGAAAGGAAGATTAGATCGGGGGAAAGCATGAACGTGTGATCAAGTTCATTCCTTATAATCTTCTTAGATTAGGAGTCACAAAAATCCCAAATCTTGCATGGATGCAATGTATGATCCTAAAATGTGCAAAGGTTGTAGTGTGTTTGTGTACATGGACTTTCTAAAGTGGCTTAGAAGTCTAGAGTATGCATGAATGTATGAAGGGAATCATCATAGGATATGTACAAATGTAGTATGGACTACTTCCTAAGATATGAACTAATTTGTAGTGCATGTGAGCATCAAATCAAAGAAAAAAAGCAAAAGTATGCTTACTGTATATAGTGGACTGAACAGTGAGTTGATCTTGTAAAAATGGAAAAGTGGGGTTAGGAATCTTTTTAATGTATGATTTTTTATGGAGATCATCTTTATTGTGTCTAGAACACATATCAAAAAGCTAAACTACAATAACTATTATAGATTGAGAGAAATCATATAAACAATGAAGGTTACTCAGAAACAGAATCCGTACTGTCGACTGAAATGTCAAAACATCTTAGAAAATGAAAACAAAACATTTAGAGACCCATATTATATAGAAAGTTCCCTAAGACACTTAAGTTCAAGGGAAAAACAAGTTGAGGCCAATTTATTTGGAAAAGTGTTCTGGAAAACAAGTTGAAAGTCAACTTAGCTGCTGTGACAACAAAAACAGAATGTCTGGAAGGAATGTTTGGACCAAAATGGAACCCTTCCAAGTGTTTTCAAGCCAAGCCAAAAATCATGGACTACTTTTCATAAAAAATAGTTCAGAGTCAGGTCACTTCAAAAAGTTTTGCGGTATTCGCAATAAAAGCTGATTTGATCGTCTTTTTCACCTTTGGAAATCCATAATAAATTCGTTTTGAATACAAAAATTATGTGCGATATATCGTTGGAAAGCTATTGACCTCTAATATCCATGAAATTTTTTAAAAAATGACATAATGCTCCATTTTAAAGTCAACTTTTAGGTCAAATCGGTCAAACTCGGAATCTCCAAGAAGTTCTGGGAACCTCTAGGAGCTCCCAAGAGCTGTCATTTTCGTCCGATTTTCTTTTAAAACTCATTTTAGTACATTTCACATGATCTAGTATGATCTCGGAACTTTCTGGAGAATTTGGATGATTTTGGTCAAACTTGAGTCAAACCGGTCAACGGAGACTTTTCGAGAACTTCCGGGACTTCCGAGGGTCTCTGGGAGTTGACTATTTCATCTGATTTTGCTTCAAAACTCATTTTACCACTTTTGTTATGACGTAGCATGTTTTCATAATTTTCGGTCCAAATTTGGGAGTTTTTGGGCTTTCAGGGGTATTTTGGTCATTCTGAGCATTTTAAGAGACAGAACTAACTTCTAGGAGTCCTTTTTGAGTCTTTTTCTATCATTGTGAACCACCAAACTATGGATCTCCTAAATCTGATAGCCGAAAAAATGGGGGTGTCTACAGTACCCTCATGCATAATTAGAAGGAAAACAAAATACCCAAATTTGAAAAACCAAAAGAGGATTAGAGGGGTTTTCGACCGGTCGAACTGCACCATTTGACTGGTCGAACTGCACCATTCGACTGGTCGAACTGTCCCTTTCGACCGATCGAATGACCCTCTGGCAGAAATCCCCCCCTACTGTAGAATTCTTGCCTAAGAGCCAAACAACCACTTGGAAAATCATAACTTCCAAACAATTTGAAATATCAAGTTTACTTCCATAACATGTAAAAACATTCACAAATCAATCTCTTGGACTTCATGAGTTCATAATCACTATTAAAACAAATTAAAGGAATGTAAATGCAAAATCCATTTTAAGTTAACCTCTTGGAGTGGGACTCCGAGTTTATCGACAAACCAAACCAAACAAGGTCATAAGAGTCACAACCACTTCCAAACTAACCAACTAAGCATAAACCATATATTACATAAGCAAAACTTGTTAGCTATATCCTACAAGAGTTACATAATCCTAATTACACAAACCACCTACTATGCACACATAGTCCTAAAGTCCAAAACATGACCTAGCAAGTCAAAGCACTAACATAAGTATTCCAATTACAAGAAAACCCATCCATATTACAAATTTAAAACAAAATACAAAGTTAACTACAGTAACTATGGTCATTCCCAATTCCCATGTATCCTTGTCGACTTCTATTTTCATTTCTTCTTTGATCTGTTTCCTTGATCACCTATAATGGCTATTCAATAACCACTATACTATATAAGTTATATGCTTGTGAATAACAAAAATTATGTACATGGATAATAGACATGCTCAATCTCATCCTTTACACATAACTATGGTCTCTGGAATGCAAGTACCGACCACCCTTTCACGTTAGTCCGTTAGTCCGCGACTACTCCATTAGTCCGCGCGACTAACTGATACCCACGCCTCTTTCTTTCAAACGTGCGACCTCATGGACAAATCTAGTCACATACTTGATGGCAAGTAAAAAATTCCCTTTGACTCAATTAGACAACTCAAAATACTCAAGTATTCATATCACCATGCAAATTCATAAGTTATACATAAGCTATCAAAATAACTCTAGACATATGAATTCTTAGCTAACTACACATGATTTTCATCACAAAGATAATCCCAAACATCCAATTATCCATATTCCATAATTATTGTCACTCACCTCTGAGATTTCACTCCTAATTGCTGAGTTAAGACCCCAATAAGTTCAGGGTATAATTCGATCCTATGTAACAATTACAAGTTATGAGCTAAGTCCCTGAATTGGGTTGTGGAAAAACTATCTCAGTATTTGATAAGACTAGTACTAACGCTTTAGACTCACCTTCAGGAGTCCAAATATGTAGCCTGTTTTGAAATTAATCGTCATTAGGTGCGTCAATCGATGTTGTAAGTGTCATTGAAGTTCCGTCGTAATTTTTCGTTCGAATTCCGTTCTCGGTAAACTTTTGTTACAATGAAGAAGTTGATGGCTGAGTTACAAGACACGTCTTGCAACATGTGATTCTCACTTTATGATTCTATTATGACCTCCTCAATGTTTTACTAGTTTTGCATTTATATCCCTATTAGTTGTAAAACTTATAAAAACTATTTCAACTTAAATGGGTGTTTGTCTATGTCACATATGGGTCTCATAAGTGGTCCCACATGATATTATGAAGTTGATAATTTACTTACTAATTATACAACGTGTCCATTTCACTCTCACAAAGGTATCTCTAACGGACCATAAAAGTGGTCTCTAACAATTAACATGCTATTAAAATAATATAATATAATATTCACATATGCCCTAATAAACATTTAAGCACATAAGAATTATTTCTCATATCTGTCCCATCACACAGGGACTTCTCATAACTGTCCCAAACTGGGACTGTCACATTGACCAATAACTGGGTTCCCAACTGGACATCCCTAATCGTCTTAGTGAATTAAAACTCACTTACCATATATAGCCACATCATTAATAAAAGGGTAAATTACAGAAACCTCCCCTGAGGTTTGCCTTAATTACACAGACCTCCCCTCTTGTTTCAAAAATTACACAGACCTCCCTCGAGGTTTGTAATTAGGAAACAAAACGCCCCCTCCCCTAATGGTCCGTTAGTTTTTTTACATTAGCCTCCCCTAAAAATTATAATCAGCCCCCTAATATTATAAAATTGTCATACTAAAGCCCCCTTTCTCTTATATTTTGTGCTAATTATAAAATCCATCCTCTCTCCTATGTTTTTAGGTTAATTGTTTTAGCATTAATTTATATCATCTATACAAAATATACACAAAACATATATAAATAGGTCCAAATTTTTTTTCCCCCGAACAAACATCTATCAAGCCTCCCCTGTATTAATTTTCTAGATCCGCCCCTGTCCCTATGCTTCAAAAGTGGACACTTGACCCCCCTGTGATTGTGGACTAAAATAGAACTGTTATGATTTCACTTAAAGAGAGTTAACCCTAAAATTAACATCACAAAATAGGTTAAGTGTTTATATTTTTAACCAATTTTAGAATTTTTGTCAGTTTTGAGTGAAATCATAACAATTCCATTTTAGTCCACAATCACAGGGGGTTAAGTGTCCACTTTTGAAGCATAGGGACATGGGCGGATCTAGAAAATTAATACATGGGGGGCTTGATAGAGGTTTGTTTGGGGAAAAAAAATAATTTTGGACCTATTTATATGTATTTTGTGCATATGACATAAATTAATGCTAAAAAAATTAACCCAAAAACATAGGAGGGAGGAGGGATTTTATAATTAGAACAAAAATATAAGAGAAAGGGGGCTTAGTATGACAATTTTATAATATTAGGGGGGCTAATTGTAATTTTCAGGGGAGGCTAATGTAAAAAAAACTAACGGACCGTTAGGAGAGGGGGCGTTTTGTTACCTAATTACAAACCTCGAGGGTGATCTGTGTAATTTTTGAAACAAGAGGGGAGGTCCGTGTAATTAAGGAAAACCTCAAAGGAGGTTTGTATAATTTATCCTTAATAAAATGTTAATATGTGTATTAAATGCAATTAAATATATCCTACGGTAGTGGGTGTTAAAAGTTGTGAGTAACAAATTCCTAGTCACAGAACCATAAGCATAGCACTAGCCACCAGCCAAAAACTATCACCAAAATTCCTAAGAATAACATTAACACTAAAAAAATAAAAAATAAAATGTAAAAAAGAGGAAGAACCACGTAACGCAACAATGAAGGGCTTTTGGATTTTACCTTCAAATGCCGAAACTTTGTCGATTAAAGCTTGAGACTTTCGATAATGGTGGTGTAGGTACTGGTTAACAACTCACTAAGTTTGACCAACACATGTTAACGACGACTCCAAGTGTATCCAATATCATCACCAAGTGATGGGCCCCGCTATACCCAACCCACATGTCTACCCGAACTCACCCAGAGTAACTATATCCCAAAGCCCACCTCCGCAGAGCCCACTAGGAAGCTCCACGATTGAAAAGGACAGCCTCGAGCAGCTCCCTCCAAAGCCCACCCACAGCAGTCACCTGAGGCCCAATTACGACTGAGCCCACCCAAACAAAGTGAAGAAAAGCAAAATGGGCCCAGTCCACCTACTGCCCTCTCCACTCGTTACACCAACACCCATTAGACACGTGGATGTTTAAATCCATTGATCGCTAGTCAAAGCCACGGCGTCGAATGACCATCCGTGTCATCAATTAAGCCATGGCGTCGAATGACCACTCACCACAAATCAACCATTGCTTGTAGTCACCACTCGCTCTCAAGCCAGCTTACAAGGAATCTCTCCTCTGCACCTAATGAACACTCCATTACAACACAAACGCACATTCACTGGTGGATTTCTCACCCTTGGTCAGGAAGCAGTACCAAGGGTGGCCATGACCACTGGGAACTTGAGAGTTCATGGTTCGGAGGCTAGAACCAGGGGTACCTCCCTATCTCAACGCCTCACAGGCTGGATAGGGTTGGTCCCAAAGAGAAAGAGAGACACGTGACCACCAATCACGTGCCCTACCCCTTTTAACCTCCCAACCAATTAGAAAAGCCCATATCCTAGCAACCAGCTGTAACCTTTGACTCTCACCCTGCCCGGTCACTCCAACCTCGCTGAGTATTCTGCGAACCAATAGCAGGGTCTCGATATCCTCTCTGCTTAAGGGTCTGCACCAATGGCTTTAGCTTCGGTACTCACCCTTGCTTAGCCCTCTGGAAGCCACAGCAGTATGATCTCGAGAGCCTCCATGCTTAACCTTCTGCACCAATAAAACCATTTCGTTCCCAGTGACAATACATTTTGACGAACCAATAAGAAAAGCCTTGACACCTTGCCCCTTCGCTGCATCTTCTGCACCTATAGAACTCCTTCACTTTGTCTCCCTCCCTTTGACCAACCAATGACATCGACTCACCCTCACAACGACAATACAACAATACCTCGTCTCACCTCCCCCAATACATCGACTTGTCCGCATCCCCATTTAATAAGGCCAACTACCTTAAACATACGCATTTAAGTCCCTACCTACCTCAAACAGGGCAACCACTCCGAAGATGCCAACTCAGCCACCCCAGCTGTGCCAAAAACCTCACAAACCCTGTATAAATACAAACCTCATTCAATACATCCAACAACCGGAGCTCAACCTAGAGTTTAAGCCTTCACCCAGTCTTGAGCTACAATCCTAAGCACTTAAGACCTTCACCATCCTCCTCAAAATCTCCGACAAAACATAATTCTCAACCATTACTCAACTTTCCCCTACCTCTCCTCTAGCCTCACACATTTTAGATAACTCCCTCCCATACGCCAGTCTCCAACTAATAACCAACCCTCTACTGCTTTCTCTCTCTCTTATTTGGGACTACTCTGGTTCTCACTCGAGTCGTACATTCTCCAAGTTCCATCATCTCTGTTTACATATATTTATTGATCGGGAGAGAACTAATCCTAATTATACGCTTTAACGTGCATTTGTTAGTGCCTTTTTATCTTGTTTTTGTATATTTTTACTTCGTTTTCTAGTTTCTGACAGGTTTTGGAAGAAATCAGCTAAACCAGGCTAAACAGGGTGAAAAGTCAGAAAGAAAGAAGCTGAAAAATGCAAGTCGCGCGCGCGGACCGCGAGCGCGAAAACCAGATAATCGCTCGCGCGATCCGCTCGCGCGAGACCCCCACTAACTCGCTCGCGCGATCCGCGCGCGCGAAAGCCAAATGTCGCGCTCGCGCGACCCGCTCGCGCGATATGCCCAAAAACCAAAGTTGCGTATTTCAGTATACTGAAGACTCCTGTGCAAACGAGACTGCTAAACGACGTCCAGACTGTAAATTACATGCGTTTCAGTCCGTTTCGAGTTGTAAAGGCTTCCAAAACATGTTGTAAATCTATATAAACTCTATTTTACTTCAATTAGAGGGTTGGCAATTATTATAGACACATTCTACAACCATACTTCCAGCCATTGAAGGGAGGGAAGCAAGGAGAAGAAGAAGAAGACCAAGGGTTTCCATGGCCTCCTCCATCAACCTCTTGCTATCTACTACTTCTATGGACGGCTAGATCATTGATCTAGGGTTTCAATGAAGCCCTAGATGAGTAATAGGGTTTTATTTATGCTTTTGTTTTAGTCTATTATGTATGGATGACAGTCACACGTTGAGAGGATTTTTATTAATAAATCGTACTTATATTGATTAAATCATTGCTTTCGGAATTTATTCTTGTCTTAGATCTATTTTGACTGTGATGTGCTCAACGATCTATTCTTGCTGTGCTTGTTTAGATTGTTTACATGTGATGGTGCTTTATTGATTCGTGCTATCAAGTATCCGAATAGTCCATGCCTAGGTTAGACGGATTAGATCACAACCCTAGTTTAGTGTGAGATAATTCGTGCTATCCGCAGATGGATTATGTTGGTGCTTGAACCATGATTATCTTCTTGTCGGAGGAATTGGGCTTGTAGCTACGATTCCCCATATTCATCCAACGTAATAAGCTAAAGTAATTCATAAATATTCCTATTATGAAGCTAGTGGTGGATTTGCAATCCTAGGTTCCCTTTAAATATTTATTTAAAACACTTTTAATCGCTTTCATAGTTTAGATTTATTTTTATTGTTATTAGTTTAATTAAATCCAAATCAAAATCCGTTTTTCCTAATTAATTAGACTTAGGTTTTAAAATTAAGTTGCTGTAGTAATCAATCTCTGTGGGTTCGACCTTTACTTCCACACTGCAAATCTTTTGAAAAGTAAAGAATACTTTTATATCTTGATTCTGACAACATCAATTTTTGGCGCCGTTGCCGGGGATTGCATTACTACTCTTAGTTTTATAATCGTAGTTTAGTTAATTCGTAAATATTAGATTAGTTTTTATTCTTCTTATTTTCTATTTTTGTTTTTAGTTACTAACTTGTTTTCTTTTATTTTGTAGTCAACGTTTCCGAGTGGAGCAGCTAATTACATCAAAGGAGCTTACGCAAAAATAATATAAATAAAATAAAATAAATTGCTTCTTGTGGAATTCGCTTTAAACCGCTGTAAGTCAGGGCGCTGTGACGCACTATTTGCATTAGTTTAAGGTTAATTGCACTGCATTAGCTAGGAAACCCGGGGCGCTGGGCTTGACGCGGTCATTGCATTACAGGATAATTTTCATGCATCACAGTAGTTGAATGCTTGTTATCTTAGTTGCGTGATTGCTTGCTATTTGTTTTTCTTTTGTTGAGTCAGTTTTTGTTTTTAGTTTCTTTTTCTTTGTTTTAGTTTATGTTAGGTACACGTTCAAATAAACCAGATTTAAAATCTTTCGATCTTGAACTTGAACGTACCTTAAGAACTAGTAAGTCCACAACCCAAGCTTCTAGAGCTAGGTTGCAAGACGACGAATCAATTCCGGTTCCGTCGTCGTTGTTTGAGGCTGAAATTCAGAGTACTCGTGAACGGTTAAGGAAAACTCGAACTTTTCAAATTAAACCGATTAAAATGGCTGACGGAGGAAATAACAATAACAATCAAAATGATGGAGCTAATATGAATAATCTTAATATACCGCCACCACCTCCACTTATAAATTATTTTATTCCTACTACTTACACGCCACAAGCTGGTATCGAATTACCGGAGGCGACGGCATCTCACTTTGAGATAAAGTCGTCTACCATCTCGCTACTACCTTCCTTCCATGGCCGTCTAAATGAAGATCCATATAAACACTTAGGAGATTTTCAAGATATATGTTCTACTTTGAAAATTCAAAATCTTACTGATGATGAATTAAAAATGCGGCTCTTTCCATTCTCATTAAAGGACAAAGCTAAATATTGGCTCCAGTCTTTGGAGCCAAACACTATTAGAACATGGGAAGACTTACACACAGCATTTTTACAAAAGTTTTTCCCGATTATGCGTACAAACCAGATAAGAAAATCAATAACCAACTTTGTAATGCAAGATGGGGAATCACTTTACGACACGTGGGAAAAATTTAAAGAATTATTACGCTCGTGTCCACATCATCAAGTCCCTAAGTGGCAACTTGTTCAGGTCTTCTATGAGGGGCTTATTCCCTCGGTCCGGAATACCGTCGATGCCGTTTGTGCGGGAACTTTCCTACACAAAAGCGCCGATGAGGCCTGGAAAATATTTGAAACGTTAAGCGAGAATTCGATGCACCAAACGGTGTCTGTCCGTTCGGAAGGATATCTGAATCAACCTAGGAGGGATGTAAAATTCGAGTCAAGTCAATCAATTGAAATAAAAGAACTATCTAACAAACTTGACCGACTTCTAACGATGAACCAAACGACAGCCTCACCCGCTCGAGAAATTTGTGCATTATGTTCTGATCCTTCACATTCGATACTTGCATGTCCATCGGCGAGTCAATTTCCGGAATTCGTGGAGCAACACATTCATTCTATTCAACAATACCCACGAAATAATTATAATGCAACTACTAATAATCCGGATGCGCCATGGAGAAACCATCCTAACTTCTCGTGGAAAAATAACAATAATAATCCTAACGAGGCGACTAATTTTCCAAATGCGTATCGACCTCAGTTCCAACCTAACCAATACCAACAACCGCCTCCTAATGCTAATCCTTCAAGGGGAAATATTTTTGAGGAAAAGGTGTTGGCGTCCCTTAAGACTATTGAAACGCAAGTTCAGGCACAAGCACAAATAGTGCACTCTCATACGCAATCCATTGCGAAGCTTGAATCCCAAATGGGACAACTAGCTACTGTAGTAAGTCGTAGAAACGAGGGGACGTTGCCTAGTCAAACAATCCAAAATCCTAAGGGACAATATGAGGTTAAGGGGTCGAATGAACAAGTGAACGCCGTCTCAACTAGGTTGACTACCCGAGAGGAGGAGGTAATAGAAATTTCGAAGGGGAATGTGAAAGGTATGAATATTAACTCTAATAAAGAGACAGGTGAGGACATGAGCCAAAATAGAATTCAAAAAGATAAAGAATCGGTCCCAACGAATTATACTCCTAGAATGCCATATCCACCAAACGTTGAGGAACCGTCTAATCTTACAAATAAAAAGTCTAAGGTTGAGGATATACTCGAGGTGTTCAAACAAGTTAAAATCAATATTCCATTCCTCGATTCTATTAAACAAATTCCCGCTTATGCTAAATGTTTAAAAGACCTATGTACTCAAAAGCGCAAAATACGGAGTCATACTCCTAAAAAGGTCTTTCTCACGGAAAAAGTAAGCTCTATTTTTCAACACTCACCTCCGAAATATAAGGATCCCGGTACGCCTACGATTTCATGTGTCATAGGTGACACTATCATTCATAGGGCTCTCCTTGACTTAGGTGCAAGTGTTAATCTCATACCTTATCATGTCTACAAACAACTAGGTTTAGGTGAACTGAAACCTACGGCCGCTACTATTCAACTAGCGGATCGTTCGATTAAAATACCTAGAGGAATCGTCGAGGATGTATTGGTTAAAGTTGATAAATGCTATTATCCTGTTGACTTCATGGTCCTTGACACTGAACCCGTGCTAGATGCTAGGAAACACACTCCTGTCATTCTAGGCCGTCCATTCTTAGCAACTGCTAACGCACGTGTTAATTGTCGGACGGGGGTAATGAAAGTGTCATTTGGGAACATGAATTTAAAATTGAACGTTTTTAACGCTATGGATCAACCTCTTAAAAACGACGATTCCCTATGTGAGGTGGAAGGTGAGGTAACACGGAATATTGCGCCTACCAAATAAATAAACGTGAGTAACAAAAACGATATAGCGGACGATGATGAGTGGATGAATCCTAATCCCGTGGACCCTAATGCGGACTCTACTCGAAAGGTAAGAAATCGATTCAAACATAATGACAAACCGTTAATCGATTTAATTCAAAGCGATGTTATTTCTGCGTACCATCGGCCTCTTCCTGACATTTTAAAGGGTTCACAGTCCGATTTACGGCCTCCATAAAATCTTGAGCTAGAACGGTTTAGCTGAAGACGTAAAAGTTAGCGCTTCTTGGGAGGCAACCCAAGCTTTCTTTCATCCGTTTATCTTGTTTTTGGGCGTTTTTGGGTCTGTTTGTGTCTGTTTTAGACATTCTGGATAGGTTTGGGGGTTAGAATTAATGTATTTTAATAATATACACATAATTTTAGTTACGAAATGGAAAACACCAAACTCGCGCGCGCGGCCCGCTCGCGCGAGACGTCGCTCGCGCGGCCCGCTGGCGCGAGTTTGTCCCTTAACGTTTTCCTTTGCTTTTCTTTATCTTGAGCCTCAGGTTCTCCTCGCGCCTCATTTCGCGGGCGCGAGGTACCTCGCTGGCGCGATTTCGAGAATTAAAAAAAAAAAAAAAAAAAAAACCTGGGAATTCGCGCGCGCGACGGCCGCTCGCGCGGACCGCTCGCGCGATTCCCCCATTTTTCAGATATTTTCTTTTGTTTTGCTATATCTTTCCCCCTACCTATTTTACCATTTTTTCCTTTTCTGTTTTTGTTTATTCGGACTGTTTCGATCGAGTTCGTCGTTGTTTTCCTTATTACATGTATACTTTTTCATTTTATTCCTTGTTCCAGTTGCTAGTTTAATTTAGTTTTGATTAGTTTATCGATTTATATTTTGTATTTAGATTTCATTTACTTTTAATATTTTTGTTAGTTTCTTTTCGTTTATCGAATAGTAACAGGTAACATTGAACTTTATTGTCACATGCTTGTGTGTTCACCTGCTCTATGCTTGTCCAGATCGAGGTATTATCGTTCTTTTCTTATGTACTCTCCTTTCTTTGGTTTTATTGTTTCATTGGGGACAATGAAAGGTTTAGATTTGGGGGTATGCACACACATGCACGCCATTATGCACTAAAATTTTAAAATTTACAATAAGTGTGACGATGTTACCTACGGTTTTGCAATCGCTAGTCGATACTTCTTGTTATGTAATGTGATTTGTTATAGAATGATAAACAAGAGAATATGTGATTAAATGTTTGCTAAAGTTATGATGAAACGTTTTAGGTTATGTATCATTTGAATCGTAGTTTTATATCATAGATTTGCACATAAATTATGCACTGCACGTAGTCGTTGGAATACATGTTGGTTGTGAACTATAATATGATTCGGATTTCTAGATAACACATGGTGGAGACTAAGCCCGGTGAGCTTTTGAGCCTATCTTTTCTATTTAGAGGGTTATAAATACATATTGTGTTTGTCGAATTTCATTGAAATAGCGCATCTACTTGTTGATTAGTCTCAGTATTCTTGTTTTGGTTGATAGTCAAGTTAAAATATTTGTTACCATGCTAAATAATCTTCCATTGTAAACACTGAAAAACCATATAACCATAGGACATGATTATAGGCCCTCTTTGTTTATGACCAATAAATGAAAAATTTCCTTAGTTCGCCCTTTGAGCCATTGAAATGCCATTTCTTTCTTAAATTACCATTATCCTTGTTTTTGCTCCAACTTGACCAACTTGGAGTTCACCACTGAAAGATTCGTCACCTTTTAGTGTTGTTAAGGCGATGTGTGATTGAGAAGAAGAAGAAAAAGAAGATAAGATGATGTTTGGGGTGGTTGCCTTGGTATTCAATGAATATTTGTTTCAAGAGCAACGAAAAGGAAAAGAAAAGATTGAAAAGAAATAAAGAGGAAAAAGGTTAAAAAAAAAAAGAAAAAGAAAAAGAAATAGAAGGATAAAAAATTGAAAGGAATGAAAAGAAGAGAATGAAATGATGAAAGTTGGTAGAAGAGATGAATGAAAGAAATCGTACATGCCTTACAATGCCATTCTAAAACTACCTAACAAATCCTTTCTATCAGTTTCCATTGTCTGAGCTACAATACAACCTTTGAAAAGTCCTATTTGATCCTAGGAAACATGGTTCGGATATGAAAATGATGGGAGGGGATTAAAACATGGTAATGATTAATTTTTCTTGATTGTTGGCATCTTATCCATGAGACTACTACTGTTCTTTCGTGTCATGCGTCTTTTTCGAGTCATATGTGAGCATTTATCGTTTTGAAAATATATTTCCTTTGCTCACATATTTTAGAAAAATTACACATGTTTCTGAGTGTTTCATTTGAGAGTGTAATTCATTGTGAGATTCGTAGTCGAGACATAGTTAGACGGTTATCCGGGTTATATTCCAAGTTCAGGATAAGCGCGTGTTCATTTGACTACCATATCACACACGTGCGATTTTATGAGGAACTCTATTGATTCATACATTGCATGCACTTGATTGTTTCTCATGATATAGGTGAACGTTTGATTCTATTTCTTTTTGTTCGTTATTCTATTTCGAATCTTTGTTGTATAATAAGGAGTATTGATTGTTTTATTTTTCGTTTTAATAAAAGTTTTTAAAATTTTAAGTTAATAAAAATGGTTGTGGGTAACTTGTTGACGAGAACCCTCACGAGACTTCACTCGTCCGACTAGGGACACCTAGGGGTTTAAAAGGCTTGTTGCATACGCTAAATGCAATCGTGATCCATACGAAAATGGAATAGATTTTTATTAGTAGTTTTTATTTTTAGTTTTGCTCGAGGACTAGCAAAATGTAGGTTTGGGGGTGTGATCGGGAGAGAACTAATCCTAATTATACGCTTTAACGTGCATTTGTTAGTGCCTTTTTATCTTGTTTTTGTATATTTTTACTTCGTTTTCTAGTTTCTGACAGGTTTTGGAAGAAATCAGCTAAACCAGGCTAAACAGGGTAAAAAGTCAGAAAGAAAGAAGCTGAAAAATGCAAGTCGCGCGCGCGGATTGCGGGCGCGAAAACCAGATAATCGCTCGCGCGATCCGCTCGCGCGAGACCCCCACTAACTCGCTCGCGCGATCCGCGCGCGCGAAAGCCAAATGTCGCGCTCGCGCGATATGCCCAAAAACCAAAGTTGCGTATTTCAGTATACTGAAGACTCCTGTGCAAACGAGATTGCTAAACGACATCCAGACTGTAAATTACATGCGTTTCAGTCCGTTTCGAGTTGTAAAGGCTTCCAAAACATGTTGTAAATCTATATAAACTCTATTTTACTTCAATTAGAGGGTTGGCAATTATTATAGACACATTCTACAACCATACTTCCAGCCATTGAAGGGAGGGAAGCAAGGAGAAGAAGAAGAAGACCAAGGGTTTCCATGGCCTCCTCCATCAACCTCTTGCTATCTACTACTTCTATGGACGGCTAGATCATTGATCTAGGGTTTCAATGAAGCCCTAGATGAGTAATAGGGTTTTATTTATGCTTTTGTTTTAGTCTATTATGTATGGATGACAGTCACATGTTGAGAGGATTTTTATTAATAAATCGTACTTATATTGATTAAATCATTGCTTTCGGAATTTATTCTTGTCTTAGATCTATTTTGACTGTGATGTGCTCAACGATCTATTCTTGCTGTGCTTGTTTAGATTGTTTACATGTGATGGTGCTTTATTGATTCGTGCTATCAAGTATCCGAATAGTCCATGCCTAGGTTAGACGGATTAGATCACAACCCTAGTTTAGTGTGAGATAATTCGTGCTATCCGCAGATGGATTATGTTGGTGCTTGAACCATGATTATCTTCTTGTCGGAGGAATTGGGCTTGTAGCTACGATTCCCCATATTCATCCAACGTAATAAGCTAAAGTAATTCATAAATATTCCTATTATGAAGTTAGTGGTGGATTTGCAATCCTAGGTTCCCTTTAAATATTTATTTAAAACACTTTTAATCGCTTTCATAGTTTAGATTTATTTTTATTGTTATTAGTTTAATTAAATCCAAATCAAAATCCGTTTTTCCTAATTAATTAGACTTAGGTTTTAAAATTAAGTTGCTGTAGTAATCAATCTCTGTGGGTTCGACCTTTACTTCCACACTGCAAATCTTTTGAAAAGTAAAGAATACTTTTATATCTTGATTCTGACAACATCATTTATTATTATTATTATTATTATTATTATTATTATTATCTTACCAAACTCTCACTCCCATCTACCTACCACGCAGTATCATTCGTTGCTCCACTTGGCACTAACCAGCTTACGTGTTATACCTTCCCTCATACACTATCCACCTCGGATAAAGAACTCACACATTTTGGCGACCACAGTGGGAGGTATACTCGAAAACATGGTTAGCGAACGAGAGCAGCAACCCCCTAAGACTAGGGTTGGACGTCCCAAAAAGTCCAAGGCCCAACCTACAGGGTCGAATGTTAACCCACTAAGCATTAACCCCAGTAGGGAGGAGCCTGCTCAGTCTCAAACTCATGATTCGCATGGATCCGTCGCTGCAGATGTCGAACTCGATATTCTGCGACGGCTTGAACAGATGGAGGGACAACAAAAGCATCTACAAAAGCTTGAGGAACAGAACCGTCTCATCATTGAGACTTTAGCAACCATCGCTCAGAAAGGATCAACGCCAACCCCAAACGGGACCTCCGGGTTAGATAACATCGTCAGGACATCCTATGTCAGCGATCAGCAGCACACACCAGTAAAAGAACCGACACCCACCGCACAAACAGAAAAGCCAACATCCGCAACTTTCGTTACCTTGGCAGAAGTCGAATCACTCCTAAGAGAAAAGGCGCTGACAGCTCCGTCACTCGATACTCGTCCTCCTTATCCACTCAAGCTGGCTAGCCTCCCTTACCCAGAAGGGTATGGTAACGTGCACTTTGCACGATATGATGGAAGACGAGGAAACTCAAAGGAACATGTGGCCAGGTTTCTCGACAGCCTTGGAACTTTCCGTGAGGATGAAAATCTCCGTCTCCGAGAATTCTCTAAGTCTTTGACTGACCGAGCATACACCTGGTACGCCAACTTAGAGCCAGGTTCTGTTACGTCCTGGGTCCAATTAGCCTCCATGTTTCATGCTAAGTTATTTAGCGTAACCGAGAGGGTGACTACCGTCTCCTTGTCCAGAGAAACCCAAGGCGACAGCGAGAACCTGGTCAAATACGTGGACAGATTCCGCGATCGAGCTATGGAATGCCATGACAACACCACGGAAGAAAGCTTAGTCCAACTTTGCGTTCATGGTATGCTCCGAGATTATAGAATCCACCTCATCAACCACTCCTTCCCAACATTTTCGGAATTAATGGTTGCAGCCCGTAATTTAGCTAAGGATGTGAGGGTATCGTCGTCAAGAACAAGCAGAGATTCTCGCCCTCCGGCCCCACGACGATATACGACCGCGGCCGTAACCGAAGAACGAAGGAGCGGACGGGATAAGGAATACAACGACAACAAGCGCAGAAGAGACGAGACGGATGCGCCACCCCCTTTTCCTTGCAGCATGAGGGAAGTATTGGCCGTGCTCAAAAAGTGGATAAGGAATGATGTGATCATCCTCCGTCCACCAAACAGACCTCCCACCGAGACCGACAAGGCCAAATACAACTATTGTTCCTATCATCAGATGGTGAAACATGCTACCAAAGACTGTTGGGCTCTCCGTGGCATCTTCCATAGGAAAATTACAAATGGAGAATTAGTAACGACCACTCAACCCGATGCCACCGAAGAGGCACCCCGCCAGCCTCGAGGGAACAATGAAGGGGTCGTTAACATGGTTTCTTTCCACATGGTTCCCCATGCCTCGACCCCCATTATCCAGTTCATCAAGGAAAAGATGCCTGCACCAGTGGAAGTAACTGCCCCCCTCATTGAGTTCATTGAGGAAGAAGAGGAAGGAGAAGAAATACACCCGACTGTCAAAGGCCCGTCCATAACCAATCTATGCGCCAGCACTGAGGAGTTCACCGCATCAAAGGTTAAGGACCTCACCAAATTCAGATGTTTCTTCGACCAAGTTGGATTCTGCGAGGAGGCACGACTCGAAGCCACCAAAGCTATATTACGGGTCGCAGAAACCTACCAGCAAGCGTGCGTGGCCTCTGGGGGGTCTGTACGACGTGCCGCCCGAGAAGCAGAATCGATGATCACCTTCACAGATGCAGACATACAAGTCCCACATCCACATAATCGTCCATTGTATGTGGCGGCGACTGTCCATGAGGTGGAATTCAAAAGGGCCCTGCTCGATGGAGGGGCCTCGCTCAACATAATGCCACTAGCTACCTTCAAAGCCACCGGTATCCCCAAAGAAAAGCTTGTCCCGTAGGCCATCGATATTGCAGGCTTCGGTAATGACGTCCGACAGACCGTTGGGTTCGTCACCACATCACTCCGCCTTGGAAAGTTCCAAGCACCGGCTAGATTCCATGTGATCGATGCCGACACCTCCTACCACCTACTCGTGGGATGTAAATGGATGCACAAGTTCGGCATCGTACCCTCCACCTACCATCAGTGCATGAAAGGGAAGGTTAACACGAGCGAAGGGAGGAAGGTGTTCACCGTCGCGGGCACCTTGCGACCATTCGGCATTCATGAGACCCACATGGCAGAGGCAGATTTCTTCGATAGCCTTGACTCCGAAGAGGAAACCACGCTGTTTGCATCACCACTCGGCCTTACCATTCCAAGGTGGGAAGACGCTCAAAAAGAGGATTTTTTCCCAAAGAAAAACACCAGAAGTCGCCGTGATACCTCTCCCGAATGTATTCGAATCAGACTCCCCGATGGACGCTTTGCGTATCTCTGTTTATGACGGTGTGAGGGTTCGGGGTCAGAAACCCCTCCACGTGACCCTGAGCCCCCTGCGTGCAATATCATTGAAGCTCAAGAATCCACCGAGCTCAAGCCAGCCCCAGAAACACTCCAAGATGGACCACGTACTGCGGGACCAGAAGTAGAAGAAGTGAACCTTGCGTCCAAGGGAGAGGCACCCCGTACCACCTTCATTTCCAAAATCATGATTCCGGAAGAGCGAGAAAAGTTGATTTCTCTCCTTCAAGAATACATCGACGTGTTTGCCTGGACATATGATCAGATGCCTGGGTTGGATACGACTCTTGTAACCCACAAGCTCAACGTTGATCCAGGCCATCGGCCGGTAAAACAGGCTCCCCGAGTGTTCCGTCACGAACTCGAGCTCCAGATCAAGGTCGAAGTGGAGAAACTCCTTCAAGCAGGGTTCATTAAGCCCATCAAGCATCCCACATGGTTGGCGAACGTGGTACCTGTGAAAAAGAAGAATGGGCAAATCAGGGTATGTGTCGACTTTAGGGATCTCAACAAAGCATGTCCAAAAGATGAGTTTCCCCTTCCTAATGTCGATACTTTAATCGACGCCACATCTGGACATCAAGATTTTTCCTTCATGGATGGATTCAGCGGATACAATCAGATTAAGATGGACCCAGAAGATGCAGAGAAGACGGCCTTTCGTACCCCATTCGGCAACTTCTACTACACTGTCATGCCCTTTGGGTTGAAAAACGCAGGTGCCACTTACCAAAGGGCTATGACGGCCATCTTCCACGACATGCTCCATCATAACTTGGAAGATTATGTGGACGACATTGTGGTAAAATCCAAGCAAGAAAAGGGTCATGAAAACGACCTCCGTGCCGTCTTTGAACGATGCAGAAAATACAAGCTCCGAATGAACCCCCTCAAATGTGCCTTCGGAGTCACGGCTGGAAAATTCCTGGGGTTCGTAGTCCACCGCCACGGCATCGACCTAGACCCAACAAAGGCCAAGTCAATAATGGACATGCCTGCACCAACCACCCAAAAGCAACTGAAACAATTCATGGGAAGGGTGTCCTATCTTCGCAGATTCATCCCAGCATTAGCAGAAACCTCTCACCCCTTGGGAGATCTACTGAAAGGAAATGTCAAGTTCAGATGGGAACAAGTTCACCAGGAATCTTTCGATGCCGTCAAGAGGACACTCGCAGCACCAGCCACTATGGTAGCGCCGATACAAGGAAAACCACTTCTCCTCTACCTCACGTCGACATGCAAATCAATAGGAGCATTGCTTGCTCAGGAAGTGGAAGGACAAGAAAAACCAGTTTACTACATCAGTCGAGTAATCCGAGACGCTGAGGTGAGGTACACACCCATTGAGCGCCATTGCCTCGCTCTCACCTTTACAGCTCAAAAATTCAGACACTACTTCCTCAGCCATGTAATACATTTGGTGACAAGGTGTGATCCGCTTCGATACCTCCTATCTAAGCCAGCTCTCTCGGGACGAATGGCGAGATGGCTCCTTCTCTTGGCAGAATTTGACATCGCCTGTATAACTCCGAGGGCGATAAAGAGCCAAGCACTGGCTGACCTTTTGGCTCATTTCCCGAGTAGCAGCTTCGAACCACCTTCGGAAGCGCTCCCAGGAGAGGAGTTAGAGACTGCCATGACCATTGAAGATCTAGGTGAGTGGACTCTCAGCTTCGACGGCTCCTCCACATCACTTGGAGGAGGAGCTGGGATTAACTTGACGTCCCGAATCGACGGTTCTAAACTCCATTTGTCTTATAAGCTTGACTTCAAATGCTCCAACAATGAGTCAGAATACGAGGCATTGGTCTTGGGGTTGCTCGCAGCCACTAAGATGGGTGTCAACCAGCTATGCATAAGGGGAGACTCCAATTTGGTTATCAAGCAAACCTCGGGAGAGTTTGCAATACGAGAGCCAGCATTAGCAGAGTACAGGACTATCGTACAGAGATTGCTTGACAAATTTGAAACAGTCCGAGTGGAACATGCGCCGCGATCAGGCAACCGCTTCCCAGACGCCCTGGCAACTCTGGCCTCCAAAATAGATGTGCCTGAGGGTTCCACACACATCGAGATCATCAAAAGAACTCTCCCATGTATGGTACTGGAATTGCTACCACTCGAAGAAACTAATGATTGGAGAGCCCCCATTGTCGCCCAGCTTCGGAGCCGCGAAGGAAAGTTGGCGGTATCCGACCTAAGGAATTTCACCCTCCTCGAAAACAACCTCTACTTTCGCGCACCAACAGGGGTTTTAGCACGATGCATAGGGGAGGAAGAGGGTAAACTCCGCCTCCACCAGGTCCACCTTCACTTTTACGGAGAAAAGGACATCAGTTTGTACAGAATGGTGCAAAGAAAAGGATACTACTGGCCAGAGATGTCCAAAGAAGCTTCGATGATCCAACAAGCATGTATGAAGTGTCAAGAAGCCCCGAATAAGGAAGAATGCAACTTCACTACCCAAATCACGGACTGGCGAAACCCATACATCAACTACTTGAAAGAGGGTTCACTCCCAATCGATAAAGCTGATGCATCAATCATCAGAAAGCAGGCTCCCAAGTTCTTCATACGCGAAGATATGCTCTTTCAACGCAGCTTCAGTGGAGAACCGTTACGGTGCTTAGCCAGAGGGGAAACTCACCAAGTCCTGAACGAAGCACATGAATTTGAGCATCAAGGAGGTACAAAATTATATCGCCACCTTTTGGATCTCGGATACTATTGGCCAACAATGGAGAAAGATTCGAGGGCCCATGTCAAGCGGTGTTACCCTTGCCAAATCCACGGGAATCGAATCCACGCTCCTGCCGTCGATCTACGAGCACTATCGACACCATGGCCTTTCCATACTTGGGCCCTCGACCTCATAGGACCGATCTCCCCTGCATCAAAAGGCAATATCTGGATTCTTGCAGCAACAGAACTTTACACCAAATGGGTAGAAGCCATTCCGATGAGGAGAGCAGTAGGACCCGCAGTGGCATCCTTCATCCGAGAACACATCGTATGCCGCTTCGGTATCCCCAAGGTGATCTTATCCGACAACGGGACCCCGTTCGTCAACAAGCACGTAGGACAACTTCTCCTGTCCTACGACATCACCCACCATAAATCCACGCCCTATTATCCAAAATGTAACGGTCAAGCAGAAGCCACTAATAAAACACTACTGAAGATACTGAGCAGAACGATGAAAGATTGTCCAAAGATATGGGCTGACCAACTTCCCCTAGCCCTGTGGGCCTACAGGACCTCGAAAAGGCGACCAACTCAAGCAACCCCCTTTTCATTGGTCTATGGAGCTGAATCCGTTTTACCTACAGAATTGGTGGTGGCCTCCGCACGGATAGCTATGAAAAGCGAGGTTCTGCATGACCCACGTCCAATGATGTTGGAACAATTGGACGAGCATAGAGACACAGCACGATCAAACCTCCACAAATATCAGAAGCAAATCGCACGTGCCTACGATGCTATGGTTCGACCGAGGGTCTTTAAGGAGGGAGATTTGGTCCTAAAGGCAGCTACACACGTCATGAGGGGTCTCTCGGCGCCCAAATTCACGCCCCAGTGGGAAGGACCCTACGAAGTCAAAGAAGCCAACCCCAGCGGCTATTATAGGATCCGGAAAATTGATGAGACCTCCATTTCTGGACCTATCAACACCCAATGGCTGAAGCTATTCCATGCTTAGGCCCTCAACTCTTTATGTTTTCCCCTTTCTGTGGCTCAATTATTTTGACCTTTGTTTTGAGCTTGACCTTGGTTTCGAGCCTGAGCCTTTTTAGTTTTTGTTACATTTTTCTAAGAAAAAGTTGTTTCCATACATGTACTACACTGTTCTATGGAAAACTTTCCTTTTATTTAAAATATTCGCCACATTATCACTATATCCACAAAAAGAGAGGGGGAAACACTTGCAAACCAGAACCATCACTAAAAAAAAAAACAACTTAGATTACAACCCTATGCTCAAACATCCCCTTACTCCACAAACAAACCTACAATCACCAATGTTTCATTATCAACATCATCGGTAATAATACCGGCCCTCGAACGCTGCTCAACAATCCTTGACCTCGCCAATCTATCCTCATACATCTTACATTCCCCCTCACCATGATCTACAACCGCTTGAAGCCGCAGCGCTCGAGCTTCTTGTTGCACTGTACGAGGTACGCCTGTTCTCCTCCATTGCCCTGCTGTTGTCACCAACTCCACCCGAGCTCTCCGATAATTCTCACTAGCCGAGGCAAGTTGCCTCTCTTCAAACTGCCTCCTCCGCCGTGCCTCTACAAATTGTCGAAGTAATACTACCATATCAAGATGCTCCGTCAACCACAACAGTCGAAGTCCCTGCGTGGTCATGTCATGAACACTTCCTCTCACATTTTGCATGTAGTCATAAGTGGCGGCACCAAGGTTAGTCCTATACAGATCTAAGATTACGTTACCTAACATTCCGCAGGCCAGCAACCGTTCTTGTTGATCCATATAGGCTAACCCTATAAAAGTCTGTGGATAGTTCACATATACTCTCTCCAAATGAGGGATCAGTTCTTCTCGTACAAGGATGCCTCGCCAACCCCCTGGCGCATCACCAAATCTCGCCGGTAAACGCGGCGGCCTCGGCCCTACGTTCGACGCTCGTGAAGAGCCAGCCATGGTTTAGCCCTCTACCTTATTGATATTTATGCACGCCTTAGATAGACTAATCTTTTTTATTACAAAAAACTAAACACATACCCTTACACAATACAGACACATGTCAAGTACTCGCATAGCTGCCCATGTTGCATAAACACGTGTTTACACCCTAACCTATTTGTACAAATCCCGTGATTTACTTTCTACATTATTTTACAAAATCATCACGGGTTCACTAGTCATACTTTATACATTATAATTGATGCCCATTGCTAGGACTAAAAGACAAAAGAGTGTCGCCAACGACAAGATAAGTCATTTTCTCTAACACACGTGTATAGCATTTTTTTTTTCTTTCTTCAAAAAAAAAAAAACAAAACCATTAAAGAAGCAATAGATGGAGCCGTCGTTTAAAAAAAAAGTATCAAATATCTTATACAACCGACTCAGTAATAACCACTTACCACTTACTAGCACCAAAGTCACTATACAAAAATATATATAAAATAGAGCCACATCAAGACTGTCGATGAAGAAACGCCATCTCCTCATCTGAGAACAAATCACCAACCACATAACCCTCGGTGGACAAGTCGAAAGACACAGTTGACCGCAACTGCTCATCCTCACACAATTTCAGCACTCTCTCCCTCTTTTCACTAAACTCAGTCATCGACAACTTGATGGCCTCTCCTTGTGTTTGATGTACTAACAGCTTGGCCCTCAACGACGGCATCTCCGCCTCTATCGCCCGCATACTATCAACGCATCGCCGCTCTTCTCCTTCTAACTCTGCAAGTTTCCCATCACACAGTCCCACCATCACTTGAGCACCCCGAACAAATAAGCACGATTTAACCAGAGCAAGACGCTGCTCTAACCACCTTATGTCGGAACCACAAAAGTCACCAAGCGACTTAATCTCCTTAAGAATACCATCAAAGGCCACCATATCCATGTTGCCTAGACGAACGCCACATAAAGATCGCATCACCGACGAAAGGACACCACAGAAGAAAGACTTGAAGCGAGGAGCGGTATCCTCGTTAAGCATGGACCCGAATGTCCCGGGATACCGCCCATAAACCATCTCCAAAATGGCTGCATCACCAACAGAACAGCTAACGCCGCGCCACATAATATCAGAGGCCATATCACCAACATCACCAACGGAAACCGCCACCGGCAAAGGCACCGAAACCGAAACAACGGTGCTATCATTTATCGAAACCTCCGAAAAAGAAGGCCCCGACACGGAAACCCTCGGGGCAAAAACAGCCGGAGAAATAAGAGTAGTGACACTCGAAAGCCGCGTACCGGACCGAGAATCACTAACACCACCCTCCGAAACACCAACACTTGCAGTCGCAACCGAACCACCGACCTCACCCCGAAAAGCAGTAAAGGCTGAAGTTAGCACAGACTCCCCACAAACACGCGGCGTAGGCACAACTGCAGCAGAAAAACCCTGTGCCAACAATCCTTGCTGCTCAAATGGACAAGTAATAGAGGATGATGCAGACGAACCATACACAACAAAACCAGTAGGCGCCGACGCCATTACGGAACCAGAAGCAGTAAGCGCTGACGAAGAAACCTCAGAAGCAGACGGCGCCGATGAAGAAACCAAGACCGAAGGGTGTTCACCGCTACCTGCTACCTCCTCCTCTCCCTCGTCCTCACCATAGTTTTCAACGCCACCAATGCCATCCTCTTCCCCCTCCTCCACATCCTCAGCATCATCCCCCCTAAAGTCACACATAAAAACTGTTTCTCTCCCCTGAAATAAGCCATCCGAGGCACTAACCACCTCCTCCATCAACAGATCCACCTGAGTACCACCGATAAACTCTATATCACCCAAGTCATCACAAGGAATAGCCAGTCCCGCCAAAGCCTCCCCACCCCCACTAGCAACACCAGCATTACCAGCACCCTTGGACCCCCCACCTTTACGCAATCGCTTCCTTTTCGAACTAGATACTGATGGCACTGATGGCACTGGCACTGGCACCTAAAAAAAAAATAATAGTAATAATAATTTTTTTTTTCTTTTTCTTGTGATAAAATTTTTTTACACAAAACAATGACTTTTTTTTTATTACCTCTTCCAAAGTTTCCCTTCCTACAACATAAGTCGCCTTCTTCTTGAAAGCTTTCTGAGCAGACAAACCAAAAGGATCGGCGTACACACCACCAACCCAGCCATCCGAGGATACGGTCCATGAAATATCTTTAGCCCTGAAACACGACAAACCCCAATCAGCGATACGCCTAGGAGTAGAGGCACGGGCACGAAGAGATACGTCGCCACAGCGAATTTGCCCAATGACCATGGCAGGTGGGGAGCCCTCACAATATGCGCGAAAAGCTAACAAAGAACTCCGCCAGAAAGTGTCATAATCGGGAAAACACCGCCCCCGCCTCCCCAGTGGTGGTAATACCATATTACACCCAAACCGTAAGTACCCATCGCTGAAACCAGCACAACACCGAGCAAAGCTGTCGGGAGATAGAGCAGTACGTGCCAAGGGAGTGCTTTGATCCAAACCCAACTGCCGCCTAACACGATCAGGCCGATACACCATTACACTACCACCCACCTCCCAAACTGCCGGCAGATAACGGCACGCTAGCACGGTCACCGCAGCGGCCACAGTAACAGAAGCTCCACTAAAATCAGCGGCCGAAACCTGACTACCAGCAGCCTCGCTCCATGGAGAAACCCCTGCCCGGTAGCCCGGACCTGTCCGACCATAAGGGCGCCAATCAAACGACTCAACATCATCTATCACCGCTGATAGAGAACGCTCAGGTGGCCCACAACTGATCCATCGGCATACTCTATACTCTGGTGTCGTACAATGATGATTCGAAATCTCCAACGCGCGATGATAACGCTCATATATGAACGGCTGCAAAAATGGAATAGATACAAACGTGGCAACATCATATCTACCAAAAGAGCGAGTCATATCCAACACTGCCATATCAAGACGTAAATATAAGGAACCCAAAAAGAGCCCAGCCAGGGGAACTACTTTCCCTCTAGATAAAATAGAGGCTACCCCAAACCAACGAAAGCTCGGCCCATGCTCGGGAGAGCCCTCAAAAATACACCGAGAAAGCCAACATGCTAAATAAGCAGCCAATCTATAGTCATTCATCAAGCCAATCTCGACATCACGAGTACCACCTTCCGAGACGAACCTCTCAGGCTGGCGGTCTTCCCAAAAATACCTCATAAATGCTTGGAAATACACCTTCTTACCATTCCCCTTCACCGGTCCAGGAGTACGAGCACCGGTATTAGCATCAAATACCGAAGCCCTCTGACAATGTCGTAGCCCCTCCTCAAGCACTTTCACGATATGTTGCTCCTCTGCATCTAACTCATAAGTCATCAGATTAATATCCCCCAAAATACTGAGCTTCAGTAAGACTGACACATCCTCTAAGGTAGACGTAAATTCACCCCAAGCAGTGATAAACGTATGTGTAGAAGTGCACCACCGAGACATCAATGTCACCATATCCGACTCCACCCGAGATACATTCGCAAGATCACGCCAGCACATAACTGAGTCATAAATCTGAGCTTGCCTAAGGGGCACCTCAAACTCTCGGATAATGGCATCGGTCCATTCCTGCCAATCCTCCCTCAGAAAGAGCCTATTAGCAAACTTCAAATTCGAATACGGACAATCCCCACGCTCAACTTGAAATCTAAGGACTTTAGCGGAATCAACAAGGTCAGCATCTGCACCCAAGACAGGCAAAGGAGAAGCCACACCCAAATCCGCAACCACATGATCAACCTGAACCCAAAACTCATCTGCAGCACCAAGGAACGGCGCCCTAAACCACCGAGATAAAGAAGGAACCGACGGAGCAACCTGTGAATTGCCCTTCAAAGGTTTACCAAGACGAGGAGCCATAACACCTACATTTTAAAAAAATATATATATATCAATGCCAACGCAAACACACGTATACATACAAACACGTATACCAATACATAACGAGATCAACGGGTAAATGGAAACACCAAAAGAATAACACGAGCACCAACCACCACAATGCAGGTGCACAAGCAACGAACCTCCGTCTCCACCTGGACAAGCAAACAGATAAGTACAAATGCTCCATGTATAGTTTTTTTTTTTAAGCTACATTACATCAACGTCAAGTCAAATGTTACAAACGAAACAGGGACATTTACTACCAAGGCCACTCATTACCCGCTACCCATCGTAGAGCCCCTACGATGGCCCTTACCATCGCTAATTAACCAACAAGGTGCCGTCGTTAGCTTTTCGGGCCCCACCAACCCATATACACGCTCTTAACCCACTAACTCCTATTTTGTTCCTCCGCTCAATATGTGCATATATATATATATATAAATACTTAAAAAAAAAAAACCCCCAAAAACTCTTGGTACTTTGCTACTCCTACCAGCACAGTCACACCGCCCTCTATTCCATTCGACAAACACATAACACCATTCGACAATTAAAAGGGGTGGCATCAAAATGGGGCCCACCCGTTGTACATCGACACTACTCCTCATCACCATCCCATTCGACGACACCCCCGGTCCCACTAATCCCATCGTCAAACATAGGGCCCAAACAATGCTTAACCATCGTTAGAACAATTGATGTCGTACTATCACCACCACTAATTACCAAACACACCAACAGGGTTATTAAGGTCGTAGCTACACCCTGTCGCCATCGCCAAAGCTCATTGGCGAGAACACTACCCCAAACGACGATTCACGACAATCCCAATCAATGATCAAACCCCACTCATTCGACAACTCCTGTCAAAAGGTACTCCACTCCAACCTCTCCCACATTCGACGATTCCCCCCATTCGACGGCACATCCCAATCGATGATCAAACCCCACTCATTCGACAACTCCTGTCAAAAGGTACTCCACTCCAACCTCTCCCACATTCGACGATTCCCCCCATTCGACGGCACATCCCAATCGATGATCAAACCCCTTACCCCACTCATTCGACAACTCCTGTCAAAAGGTACTCCACTCCAACCTCTCCCACATTCGACGATCCCCCCATTCGACGGCACATCCCAATCGGGGATCCCCCCCATTCGACGGCACTACTGTCGTTAGCTTTAAGGGCCCCACCAGCCTTATCACACCGACACACACCCAAATACCCCTGGATGGCCGACACGATAACCCAAGCCCGTCGCTCCCACCATTGTCACCATCTCCCGCCGTTGTTGTTGTTCTCCCCCTTGGCACAGATACACACCACCACCACCACCACTGACCAAACTCGTCCCGATCTATCTTCGACGACATAGACTAACCCCTCCCGTCGCAAACATCGGTAGCACTAAACCAAACCCCATTCGACGACACCCCCCTACACCCAATCGACGACAATTTCGTCGACACCACAGACCCACCCAACGACGTCCATCACCGATACCCTAACCCCACTCGACGACCAACCAGTCCCACTATATCATCACCAAAGCCCACACCATCGAACATTCAACCCAACACCGCCCAGCCCCACCACATCAAAACTCGGCGTCTTTCTACCCAAACCCTTGACCCCCACCACTGGAACCCCGTCCAACCCATCGGCCCCTTTCTCCGAAACACACCGCAACTGCCCGGCCCATTCGGACCTCACCATCGGCCCCCTCCCTCTGCCTTCGGCTCCCCAACCCTCACCCGAGCTCCCTTTCCCCTTCCCCCTTCCCCCCCATAATCAACAAAAGTTTCCCCCCCTACAAAAACCCCAAACCCCCAATTCCAAACCCACACGCCACCACACCTACATATACATCCACCTATAGAGAGAGAACGAAACAATATATACATATACACACCTTGTGGAGCTTCAATGGAGAGTCCACCACCAAGCCTTGCTCCCAACAACAAAGAATGCGTAGCCTCCACCTCTTGTTCTCCCTTTCACCCTCTTTCTCTTTTCTCTCGACCTCTCTCTCTTTTCCCCTAAGGATACACAACACCCTCAAAACATAAAAGAGATACACTCCTAATAAACTTACCACATGACACTAACTCAAACTAATACCTGAGATAGCTTTCGAACACCAGTCCCATCACTCATAGCACCAGTACAAATTAAATCTTTGCCAGATTTTCTCCATGAAAGAATCAAAAATACGCTCTGATCCTCTAACACGGTCCATATCCTCTGGTTATTATCCATTGTACAAAACCCTCATTCTTAAATTTATTATTTAAAAAAAAAAAAACAAAAAAAAAGAGAGCCCAGCAAGATGATGTTCAACGAACAATAATAGTTCCCGAGGTAAGCAAATTTCAAATTTTTTTTTTAAACCACAGCTCCTTTACACTTATTTAAGTTAGCAACAGTGGACAAAACCGCCACTGCTCGGAATAAAAAAATATATATATAAATTAATAATATATATATATATATATTTCACCTAAGCAAAATACACACATATACTCCATAGTTTCAAACACACCTAAATATCTGACTAGCCAAACAGACCAGTATCTAACTTATAACTAATATGCAAACCTAGTTCATGAATTTGATGTTCAACCACAGACACCGCCGCTCTAGCAGCTTCAAAACGAACATTAGCATCCGCATATTCTTGTTTCAACTCCAAAAAACGCCTGTTCTCCGCTTCATACATTTCAATAAATTCCACCGTGTTCGGATCGAGGGAGCCAACCCGCTTGCCACCACACACTATACTTTCGTAACGCCCCATAGTCCGTGCACACTCAGTCACAGAATTCTCCAACTCCAAATAAGTATCAAAAGCAGCCAGCCGTTCCAACATCGGCTCAAACAGGTCAAATCGACGCTCCATCTCCTCTACATGGGAATACAGCCAGTGGACCGACAGTCTGTCCTATACCAGATTCCGAACCTGTTCCAACAATTCAGCAAAAAGATCACTATCCGCCTCCTCTAACGTCGTCTTACGCAAGCGACGTAAAATTCGGTAAAGACGTCTAAGCAAATCGGACTGGGATCTAGCACCAATCCGACCAAAACGAATGAAAGTTTCGGGATAGCGTTGATATACTTGCTCTAGACTATCACGAAACTTTTGATCCATCTTCACGCCCCTCCAACCATCCTCAACATCCCCAAACACCTCCGGCAGGGGTAAACCCCACGAAGGACCACCAGAAGATCCAGCTCCAGACATCTCCACAAACAAACCAGTCACACCACAATACAAAAAAAAAAGAAGAGAATAATGCACGATGAAGACGATAGAAATGAGAGACTGAAGAAACGCACAACAAATAAGAAAGGAAATGAAGATATATAAAGACAGTAATCCTCCAAAAAAAAAAAAAAAAGGGGGGGGGGGCCACATGTGCCATATTACATTAACCACATGGCGACAAAAGAAAGGACACTACACCACACAGGATCTGCTCCCCACTAAATTATATATATATACATATACATGTGTATATGTTACTGTTTATATTTATCAAGGAGGACAGAGTGGGGCCCTCCGTTAAAAAAGCCCGGTGTCCAGCTCGTAATCTTCATGGAGGCCGTTCTCATTTACAAACGGACGAAGAGGAAGCTCTTTGGCAACAACGTCCGCAAGCTCTCGTTGAATCAAGGACAGATCCCTCTCCAAACCCACCAAGTCTCCCTCATAACCCACAAAGAGAGCTATTTGGCTATTATCCGGCCTCAAAAGTCTTCCACGCCATAACAACATATCCTTACATTTCTCCATCTCTTGCAAAATCTCCTTGCGACGAACAGCGAGACTCTTCCTGTGAAGCACAATCTTAAAAACGAAGTATTTCTGCTGCATGTCTTCTAAATGATGAAGCAACCACTGCACCGGCAGCTCAGCTTCCATCATGATGCGAACTCTTGGGAAACAAACACAATACAAATCTTCATCACTAGTGGATAAAGTGGCCATTGACAGATAATCCAAAACATACCCCAAATGATTTAGCAAGATAGATTGTTGCCCCGGATCGCGATCACCAAAATTATCAAAAGTACCAGGCCTACGATTATAAATACGCTCTAAACACTCAACATACCAGTGATGCACCTTCACACCTCTCCAACCATCTTCCGAGTCACCAAATAAGTCGGGCAAAGAGCGACGTACTCTCACAGCATGGGACGAAATGGAGTCAGCCATAAGTATGTCTATTACAAAGGATCACACAGGTTTACTACACTTATGTATAGAGTACAGGAACGAATGTACGATGGATATGCTCAGCAGGCAACACTAATATTTACTGGACCAATCTATTCACCAAATTCGGCGATAGTACTATCTACAAAAAGTTGAGACGTCCATCGAACTGACAACAAAGCGACCAGAACACCAGTATCACCCGCAAAAGAAGAGATGTCCATTCACTACCAGAAAAACAATCTCAGAAAGACACGCAAAGGTTTATGCCCGCATCCGAGCCGCTCTACGCCTACGATACGGACAGGGGGGCTAATGTAGGTACTGGTTAACAACTCACTAAGTTTGACCAATACATGTTAACGACGACTCCAAGTGTATCCAATATCATCACCAAGTGATGGGCCCCGCTATACCCAACCCACATGTCTACCCGAACTCACCCAGAGTAACTATATCCCAAAGCCCACCTCCGCAGAGCCCACTAGGAAGTTCCACGATTGAAAAGGACAGCCTCGAGCAGCTCCCTCCAAAGCCTACCCACAGCAGTCACCTGAGGCCCAATTACGACTGAGCCCACCCAAACAAAGTGAAGAAAAGCAAAATGGGCCCAGTCCACCTACTGCCCTCTCCACTCGTTACACCAACACCCATTAGACACGTGGATGTTTAAATCCATTGATCGCTAGTCAAAGCCACGGCGTCGAATGACCATCCGTGTCATCAATTAAGTCATGGCGTCGAATGACCACTCACCACAAATCAACCATTGCTTGTAGTCACCACTCGCTCTCAAGCCAGCTTACAAGGAATCTCTCCTCTGCACCTAATGAACACTCCATTACAACACAAATGCACATTCACTGGTGGATTTTTCACCCTTGGTCAGGAAGCAGTACCAAGGGTGGCCATGACCACTGGGAACTTGAGAGTTCATGGTTCGGAGGCTAGAACCAGGGGTACCTCCCTATCTCAATGCCTCACAGGCTGGATAGGGTTGGTCCCAAAGAGAAAGAGAGACACGTGACCACCAATCACGTGCCCTACCCCTTTTAACCTCCCAACCAATTAGAAAAGCCCATATCCTAGCAACCAGCTGTAACCTTTGACTCTCACCCTGCCCAGTCACTCCAACCTCGCTGAGTATTCTGCGAACCAATAGCAGGGTCTCGATATCCTCTCTGCTTAAGGGTCTGCACCAATGGCTTTAGCTTCGGTACTCACCCTTGCTTAGCCCTCTGGAAGCCACAGCAGTATGATCTCGAGAGCCTCCATGCTTAACCTTCTGCACCAATAAAACCATTTCGTTCCCAGTGACAATACATTTCGACGAACCAATAAGAAAAGCCTTGACACCTTGCCCCTTCGCTGCATCTTCTGCACCTATAGAACTCCTTCACTTTGTCTCCCTCCCTTTGACCAACCAATGACATCGACTCACCCTCACAACGACAATACGACAATACCTCGTCTCACCTCCCCCAATACATCGACTTGTCCGCATCCCCATTTAATAAGGCCAACTACCTTAAACATACGCATTTAAGTCCCTACCTACCTCAAACAGGGCAACCACTCCGAAGATGCCAACTCAGCCACCCCAGCTGTGCCAAAAACCTCACAAACCTTGTATAAATACAAACCTCATTCAATACATCCAACAACCGGAGCTCAACCTAGAGTTTAAGCCTTCACCCAGTCTTGAGCTACAATCCTAAGCACTTAAGACCTTCACCATCCTCCTCAAAATCTCCGACAAAACATAATTCTCAACCATTACTCAACTTTCCCCTACCTCTCCTCTAGCCTCACACATTTTAGATAACTCCCTCCCATACGCCAGTCTCCAACTAATAACCAACCCTCTACTGCTTTCTCTCTCTCTTATTTGGGACTACTCTGGTTCTCACTCGAGCCGTACATTCTCCAAGTTCCATCATCTCTGTTTACATATATTTATTATTATTATTATTATTATTATTATCTTACCAAACTCTCACTCCCATCTACCTACCACGCAGTATCACTCGCTGCTCCACTTGGCACTAACCAGCTTACGTGTTATACACTATCCACCTCGGATAAAGAACTCACACAGGTGGAAACTATTTAACATCCTCTAATTAAAATTCAATGAGACCACTGTTACAAATATTTGAAAATTTTTGTTTTACAAAACTTGAAAAGTATCGCATTACTCAAACCAAAGACATACCCCAAAGAAGCCCTTGATCCTCAACATAGATGCCAACAACCTAACCACCTCTGTCAGGCAATTCTGCAAACACCTAACAGGCATTTGACCTTCAGAGAATTCACAAAAAAAAAAAACCCAATATGTGAATGTCGTCCAACTCAAAACACACCATCAACCAAAAAATAGTACATTAAATCAAGAAAATCCCCCTTAAACTAATACAACTGCCAATACAACGTCACAAATAATAATAATACTAAAAATAAAATATAAAAAGTGTTAATGATGAATCACAGACACTCTTTACCTTAACCTAAACCTTCTGTGCTACTACCCATTAAAGATTGTCCGGCGGTTGAACAGGGCGGAACCAGGAATTTACCTTTAGGGGTGTCGAGTTACTACATAGGCTATTTACCCCCGAGACGATTTTTTTTTTGTTCTATTTATACACGAATATACTTTTTTTTTTTCTCCTTATCAATAAGACTACAAATTTACCATGTGATGTTATTTTGTACTGTTTGAAGGTTGTTGGGGAGGGGGATTGTTTAAGTTTATCATAATGAGTGGTCTAATTGTACAGAAAATGCTATTCTATCCAAATTTTGTATCCCAAATGATTCTCAAACACATGTGATTAAAGTTTAGAGTTGGAAGAAAGCAATGAAAATGACTTAAGCTGATTAAGGGAGTAGCTTATTTTTTTTGTTTGGGAGTGCTAGAAACAACCAAATATGAGCAGTAGTAGATTTTTTGTTTGGGGGTGCCAACAGACAACCAAATATGAGGTATAATACACATACATGTATATTAGTATAAGCAATCTACCACATGTGAGGGGTGCAATGGCACCCCCCCACCTAACACACAGTTCTGCCCTTGCGGTTGAACATCCAATCATAGTTTGAACGGTAATATGCAGAAATGAATACTTTGGCTTGATTATGAGGATAACACGGTAGGCTTCATTTTCTCTGAATTCCCCATCTTCACGACGCAGGAGATGAAAAGGCAGGGGTGGTGGTGTTGAAGCACTTTTTACACTGCAGTTGTTGACACAGAGAGTAATGATTTTAAAGACGTCCTTCAATTTAGTCTATTTTAGAGAGAGAAATAAAATACAAATTTATAGAAAGACAGGGAGATATGGAAAGAGAATCAATGAGTCAAGGGTTTTCCACAAATGTATTAATTGACATTGAAGCTCTCAAAACATTAAAGCGAGGGAGAGGGGAAGAGGAAGATGCACTTGCTTGGCTGTGTATGTCAGTATGTGTATACGAGAAGTGAGAGGCAGATGGGTTTTTTTTTTTTTTTGTTGCCAGTGGCAAAGCGCCACTGTGCACACACCCACACACAAGGAGGGGTGGTCAAGCCCACTTTGAAGGAATATCCTCTCTCAGAAGTCGAACCATGTCCCTTCCCACGAGGAAATGACTTGATACCACTTGGACAATTAGGTCAATACATAGGAAGTCACGTAGATGGCAATGCTTGATAGAAAGGAAGCCAAGTAGGCTCCAGGTGGAGCCTCTTATAGAAGGTTTAGACTCTTGTCTTTTAATACATCTTATCGACTAGTCGATACTCCCATGCTATGCACGGGTTGTACATTATAGGTAGTACATATTATGGCAGTGATTAATGGTAGTATATCACTCCATGAGGTACAACCGACAAAACTAAAATGGACCAAATTTGAGCATAGCATTACTCTAAATTGAAATTGGATTTAGCTTGTGTTATTTCCATGGAGACCTTTTACGAATAACACCTAAAAGATTTTATATATATATATATGTATCTTTACTTCATAAGATATATGTACGTATACAAAAATAGTGAAGTATTGGGAAGCACAATGAAGAGAGAAGATGGGTTTCGAGAATTGAGAAAATTATCGCATGAAGAACGTAAATTATTAAATCAAAAAAGAAAAAACAAAAATAATGATAATGCAACAATCATGTAAATGACTTATTTTTGCCACACAATGTAATCTTTCCTTGAACTCAAGAAACATGGGTGGCAAGAAATTTACAGAATAATCAACACAACTTTCAGTAAGTATTCAATTCACTGATAAAAATCAACTGAAATTGTTAAAAAATTCAAAGAAAAATAAATTAAATGGCTACAAACATAACATAGTGACATGGCAATCAGTAGATGGTAAAATTCAATAACTTTATGATACATATAGATTTATATATACATATGTACATATAATTATATAGATATGAGTAGACAAAAAGGGGAATGAACTCATATGTATGCGAGGAAGTGCATATAATTATATAGATATGAGTAGACAAAAAGGGGAATGAACTCATACGTATGCGAGGAAGGACACGAAGGTGAATTGGTGAGAAAAGTGGATTGAAATGTAAAGCCACTTTTGAGGTTTAATTGGGACCCAATAAACACAGTAACAGAACCCATCAATTGTTTATGATTCTTGAAAGCAAAGACTAACATATAGTGTTAAAAGATTTGGACAGAACTATATATATATATATATATATACAAAACATTTCTCATGAGTGGGTCCTCATTTTGTTAAAATGAAGACTTCTGTTTACAACGGTTGAATCTAGTTTTCAGTCTGTGAAATTATTTCAATATCCTTAATGACAACTGAATCGAACGGCTATAAACAGGAGTCCGAATTTTAACAAAGTGAGGACTCCCACATGACACATGACAAGGGTTATGTGTGTGTGTATATATATATATATTGGTTAAGTTTGTGCTGGAGTGAAACCAAACCGACGAAAACCGAAAATCGAAACCGAACCAAAAAAACCGAGTCTTTTCGGTCGGTTTTTTCAAATATATTATAAGCCAAAAACCGAACCAAACCAAAAAAAAAATCGAACAAAACTGACAAACTGACATAACCGAGCATAGTCAGTCGATTTTTTTAGTGCCAAAAAACTGAACCGTTTCACCCTAGCTCTCATAATGGCGAGAAAAGCACAGAGACATGTACGTAGGTACAAAGACAGACTTTGGTGGTAGTGAAAGACCTTGAACAGTCACAACTAGCAATATGTATTAATTTGTGATTATTAATATAAGTCTATAAATAGAGTGAGAAAGAAATGAAAAAAAAAAAATAGGAAATGCCAAGCGGAAAAAAGAAATATATAGAGAATGCCATATGGCACATTGTAGGAAAGGATTTTACTTTGCTCTTTAGATATATGTATATATATATATATATATAATAGACTAGTCGATAACCCCTGTTATGCATGGGTTGTATTGTAGTTAGTTAAGAAAACAAAATGTTATAAAAAAAATGCATCATTTTAGCTTTAGTAACTGGGGATATCCTCTAGATACATTCCATAAATTCAAGAAAAATTGAGAATAAATTTAAGCTTATCATTCATATTAATAATAGAAACAATAAAATATTAATAAAATATTAAATTAGAAAAAGAGAAGGGTTGGAGTTACAAAAGATTTCATTATTAGGTATATATAAACAAACCTGTTATAAAACAAATAGTTGAAAATAGGGGTAAAAAAGAAGAAGAAAAGCTGAGAAAATGTCAAGCGGTGAATTATGAAAGAATTTTTACTTGAACCACTGCATAACGCTTTTGGTTTTCTCAAATTTTAGGCTTTTATCGCCATGTTTTTTTTTGTTTTGTTTTGTTTTTTTTTTTTTTGTTTTTGTTTTTTTTTTTGGGGGGGGGGGGGGGGGGGGGGGGGCGGTATTATTGGTTTCTCCACTTTTAGAATTTTATGGCTTTTTATTGATTTCTTAAACATTGCAAATAAATTAAATAAATAAAAAGGGGATAAAAAAAAAATCTTAAGTGATTTCCACAACTCGTCACGTAGTGCATTGCGGAATAAGTTTTAGGTATGCTATTTAGATGTACCTAATAGATTGTGGAATGATTTTTAATTGCTCTTTATTTTATGTTCAAAGATTATTGATTGCTACCCGAAACGGAAAAAAAAAAAAAAAAAAGGAGATAACTGATTGCTCTCTTAATTGACCAAAAATAAAAGTTGCTAAAAAAAATGTGAGTTTCAAAGGAGGTACATTCTAATAGATCATGAATATAGATCATCTTTGAAACTCCATTACATTTTGTGAAAAACAAATAATTCATATACTTTGGAGTTAAACCTAGCTTTTTAATGACAATATTCAATTTACCCCTTGTATATAATATATTGAAAGTATATTAAAGAGAGAAAAAGGAAATATGAAGAAAATTCCACTTGGCAAGCTAAGAAAATACTAAAAAGACAGAAGAAAAAATGGAGAAAATTACACTTGGCAAGCTAAGAAAAGACTTTTGGCTTGGCTTTTAGATTTATATTAAGTATTACTCATTTATAATAGATGTGGTATGATGAAAAAAAAACCTTGTTTTAGAAACATTTTTATGTTGGGCATAGACTGACTACAAAATAAATGAACATCTATATTTTAACAATTTTTACGAACCATGTGACCAGTTTTTAACCTTCCAAACAGTCCCTCAGGGTGTGTTTGATAAAACTGAAAATTAAGTGCTGAAAATTTTACGTGATATGTATTTGCAATACTGAAAACATTGTTTCAAGAACTAAAACAGATTGCATCTAGTGATTTTTTTTAGTAGAATAATTTCACTTAACGTTTTCAGTGGATTTTAGGCTGCTTTTTCAATTAAGTGGTACATTATTAAATGCACTTGAAAAACTTTAGTGCTGAAAATTTTTATTTTTACCACTTAATTGGATTATCAAACACACCCGTTATAATGAACAACAAAATAGGAGCAATCCTTCCCATCGCACAATGGGGGGTAGGCCTGTTAATGGACCGGATCTTTGCCGGGATCCGATCCGGATCCGGCACTTTTTGATGGATCTGAGCTTTTTTTTTTAGATCCAGATCCATATCCATATCCGAATCCGTTTAGAATGTTAGGTTGACGGATCGGATATGGTTTTGTGGTATCCGATCCGTCTAAGATCCGGATCCGAATAAGAAGAAACTATGCACAAAAAATATAAATATAATACACTAGACAATACTACTATTACATATAAAATTGAACAAAGTATATATTATGCACTAGATTATACATATTTACTTTCAGTAGTATTATTTTGATTTTAAAATAGGTTTTTTCTTCATAATCAAGTGTATTGATAGGTTAAAACGTTGATTGATTTTTATGTATGCATAGAGAAAAATAATAAAAATAATAGTTTCTATGGTAATACTAGAATATATATATAAGCAACTAAGTTGTCGTTTTAGATCCGACCAAATCTGGATATGGATTAAATAAGGCAGATCCAACGGATAAATGGATCATATCTGAATAATAAAATTGTTAATAAATCTGGATCTAATTTGTGTGGATCCGGTACACATCCAAATCCGTTTACAAGCCTAATGGGGGGTGTAGTTTAGGTGTATAAATATCTTCTCTTAATATAAAGAAAAAGAACATTTTCTCAGCTAAAAAATTCCAGCTCAACCCTACTTGTTGACAAATTTGAGGAAGAGACAGCCGGCCATTATTTAATTCCATAAACAAGTATGTGACATTTTGGATAAAATAGAATGTGGGTTGTTTTTGGATCCTCAGCTCTCTTTTTGGGCATTTATTACACATTTTTATTTTTATTTTTATTTTTTTTATTTAAAAGAAATACATAATCCTAAAAATGTTACGTGAGTTCTGTCCACAATAACTGCCCAAAGGTAACAAAAGATCTAAGCCCGGTCATTTTGAATCCTCAGCTCCCCTTTAGGTCTAAACATAAAAAAGAAAAATTCAAAAGTTTTAGGAGAGCATAAAATGTTGACTGGTTCCACGGGCACAGACCCACCATGATTATAACACCAACTTGCTTATCTCAGAGAATAGTCCGTTTAAGCAAAAAAAGAAAGATAAGAGTCAAGTCCACTAGTATTATTCAACACCAAAAGCCAAAGATGAAATACAAATAACACCATTTCATAAGGATAAGGATTACCTTTTAACTGTCCTATTTCTGTAACTTAAAAAACAACAAATGTTCAACACAAAAAGCTATTTTCCAATACATATATCTGTACTAATTCAATCATATACCCTCATCGCATAATAGTTGTAGTAGAGGGAAGAAAAGGTGCATGAACCAAAAGGCTATACATATTACATACAAATACAAAGGATCCAAAGGAGCAAATTGTTGCTCTCTATAACTAAAACAAGGTCCCTCGTGTTATGAATTCCTCCTCATATCTTTGCCGGAAAATTCTCCACCACCGAATGAAGCCGCCACATCAAGGCCGCCTCCGATGGATGTCATCAGAGTCGATAGCCCATTAGTGGGCCCACCACCGACTGCCATTCCTAACCCAAGAAGATCAAGAGTGGTGGTATGTTTGGGCCCGAATAGAGATGGACTTCCCATCATCAACTCTTTCAAACCCGAACCACTGTCACAGGGCAGCCCGAGTCCGAGCCCTGCCGCCAATGATGAACTCCCCGGCTCGATTGACGAAGGTGAGGATGACGAAACTACCCCCAACCCCCTCAGAAATGAGGAATTAGTTCCTGTAGCGCCCATCTGAGCAGCTTTCTGTAGTAATGCTGTTGCAGACATGGTTGGCTGTCGTGGCGGTGCATACTCTTGCCCTGCAGCCCCGAAAAATGAGGTCCCGTGATTGGTTGAGAGGCAAAGAGACACGGTTTCTGTGGGGGCTGATAATGCAAGGTCCGGCATGTGTTCACGGGCAGCCATGGATCTTATTAAGTCGGTAAATCCAGACCTCGAAGTTGACGATGAAGCAAACAAACTCGAAAATACATTACTGCTTGAACTACCATTACTGCTTGAGTTACTACTGCTGCAGCTTCCCGTTAAGCCAGTGATAGTCGCATGTGTTTTATCATCTACAATCAGTGTTGAAGTGGGATTTTCTGGCAACTCTGTAACCACCACCAAGAAAAGATTGGAAAGTTTATTATATTATCAATAGAGAAAAAGTCATACAGCAAGTTGTATTTTCCTATTAAAGAACTCCAATTTCACGTCAAAGCAGAATCAATAATAGTCTACTCTCTCTTTCTCTTTTAGCTTTTGAATCTCCATTGTACTCTTTCTTCAACAAAATTGCCTGGAGTAAAACTTAAAGTTGCAAAATCACCATCAAAGTACCATAAAAAAAAAAAATTATTTCTCTTTTAGCTTTTGATTCTCCATGGAACTCTTTCTTCAACAAAATTGCTTAGAGTAAAACTTGAAGTTGCAAAATCACCATCAAAAAATTTAAAAGGTCTACTTATCAGTTATCAGTGGTGTACAAGAGAGGGAGAAAGTTGGCTTTTCTTATTAAATATTCATTTCCCGTGGTTTTTTTTTTTTTAAAAGGCAGAATCAATAATGGTCTCCTTCAAAATCTCTTTTAGCTTTTGGATCTCCATTGAACTCTTTCTTTATCAATATTGCTTATAGGCTGAATCTTAAAGCTTATTTCCTCCTTTCTTGTTCTTTTCACTCCATATCTCACAGATCAGTTAGTCTAATGTTTATAAACATAAAAAACAAAGATCACAAGCAGACAAAAAAACAACTAAATTCCAAGATCTAGATTAAGAAAAAAACACAACAAAAAAAAAATTTGTTTTTGTTTGCTTGTTTGTTTAACTAAAACGCATCTGACAAATTCAAACCAGAAAACTTGGAATCTTCTGGCAACACAGTAGCAACCACCACCAAAAATATTGAAAAGGTTTGCTTATCAATACAGTAAATTAAAGAGAGACAGAAAGTTCCCCTTTCTTATTAAATAACTTCATTTCAAGTAAAAGCAAGCAGAATCAATAATAGAGTCTCCTTTCTCTATCTTTCTTAGCTTTTGAATCTCCATTAAAATCTTACTTTATCACAATTGCTTAAATTGAAACTTTAGAGCTTTCTTTCCTCCTTTTGTTCATCTCACCCCAAATTTCAGGTCAGTCAGTTTACTGTTTTTATTATACAGATAAAAACAAAGATCAGTAAGAGACAAAACAAAGGTTTTGGTTGATAGTATAAACTAAAACGCACATGACAAAACCCAAATCAGAAAACCTGCAGAGTTTCCAATTTGGGGTCATCTTACCTCGACTCTGACTAAGCAAGACTGTAGATATACCAGCCTCAGTGGGAGGAAGAGTCGGCGGCGGCGGTGGTGATGAAACAGTCTGAAGTTTTGAATCTTCATCTGGGTTTGGAGGTGCCATTAATGGCTGTGCTTTAGCACTTTCATCTGCTAATGCA
This sequence comes from Hydrangea macrophylla, assembly GCA_033977485.1. NCBI lineage: Eukaryota > Viridiplantae > Streptophyta > Magnoliopsida > Cornales > Hydrangeaceae > Hydrangea > Hydrangea macrophylla. Next base: position 83,362,527 of record CM066985.1, on the reverse strand, counting down.
TCACAGAAAGCTCTGTGTGTGATAAAGCTATCCCTCCTTCAATCAATTAAATAGCAAATTCAGTTGCATAACCCAAGAACATCAATACTACACTTGTACATACACGCGCGTGTGTGTGTGCGCGTGTGAGAAAAGGATCAAAAACCTGGAAAACATAGTCCCACAATCGCATTTGTACTCTCTAGTTCCACAAATCTTGGAATGAGCCTTCCAATCAGACTGGACCGCGTATTTCTTCGAACACTTATCGCATTTCCACTTCTTTTCGCCGTGTTTTCTACAAAAATGCTTCTTTATCCCCGTCAGATCACCAAGTGCTCGGGAAGGATTGTGATGAACACAGGACTGTTCAGGACAGACATAGACTCTCTTCTTCACCTCGTTGCTTGACCTCTGTCTAAGCTTCCATGGAAGGTTATGACCCCTTCTATGGAGCTGTAAATTTTGGTCCCTCTGAAACCCTTTGTTACATATTTCACATATAAATCGATTTGTCGCCATCAGAGTCTTGGGGGACAAAGCAATCACCTCTGAATTTGGATCTATACATAAAATGGAAAATTCAAATTTTATTTTGTTTTCTGTTAGATTGTGAATTATCCTCAATCACAGCGTGCAAGAATCATGATTCTTTCTCTTGTATGTATATATAGGTACATATACAAATAAATATATATGTGTGTGTATATATACACATAAAAGGGAAATTCAAATTTTATTTTGTTTTCTGTTAGATTGTGAATTATCGTCTTACTGAATATCACAAGTGTGTGTATACACACACACACACACATATACTATATTGTTTGTTCTTAGTAATTGATTGAGTATATTGTGACGAGTTGTATCGATTCTAGTACCTGGCATTCCGGGAAGACTTCGCCTCTTCTTTGAGGTGGGTTTCGCTGGCGGCGGAGGGTTGCCGGAGGAAGAGACGCTGGCTTCGCCGGAAGCTGTAGAATCGTTCATGGCGGACGAGTTATCTAACTCAGCTGGCATAGCGATGAAATTGTTGAAGCTATTTTTTGAAATCTAGAAAAAGGGATTTTATTTTTCTAGGGTTTGAACTCAAAAGTTCTATCTATCTAACAGTCAATCTAGATTTTTTTTTTCTTTCTTTTTTTTTTTTTGCACCCACCTACCAAAACCCAGATCAACAAACAAGGTAGTCAACAAAACCCATGAATCGAAATTTGTTCTAAGCTCAGAAAACTAATCGCCGGCGAACATAGTATGATCCAACGGTCAAGCTCAGAATGAATCTTCACTGTATGGAAATGCAATCCGACCAGGAGAGAGAAACTTCCCTCAAAATCATAAGTTTGAGCTTTAGGGAGTAATATAGTTTAGAGTAGCTTCAGACCCCCTCCAAAATCTAGCTTCTTTGATGTTTCTGCTGTGACTTAGTGAAAAGTGTCCGGAAATTTTCCGATCTTTCGCCCAAAATGATCAAAGTGAGAAAAGATTAAAGCCCCGAGATCAGAAAACTCGGCTGCCTAAAAAAAAACTAAAGAGATTAGAGAGAGAGAGAGAGAGAGAGAGAGAGAGGAAGAGAGAGGAGACTTACCAAAGTCTTCCATATTGGGTCTTTACCTTCCTTTTCATGAGAACTGAAAAAGAAAATCTAAAATTTAAGGGTAAAGTTTACAGTGGGAACTGTGGAATAGGTTTAGTACACTATTCTTTGTAGTGTTAATTACACTTTACTCTCTGCATTTTGGTTCGATAACATTTTATCCCTATATAATTTAAAATTGACCATTTAACTCCTGTATTTTTGGGTAAAGTGTCTCCGCTACAAAATCGAACGGAGAGTGTTAGGTTGACACTTTACCTCGAAAGCACAGGGGGTTAAAGTGTCACGGGCTAAACTATAGGAGTAAAGTGTCATCGGACCAAACCACACAGGGTAAACTGGTCACTAATTTTAGCACTTAATTCTCTCCGTTAGATTTTGTAATTGTGACATTTTATTCAAAAGCACAGAGAGGTTAAGTGGTCACTTTTAAACCACAGGAGGTAAAGTACCATCGAGCCAAACTGCAGGGGTAAAATGTAATTAACCTTTCTTTATATGGACAATTCTATGGACGCAACCTTTACACAACTTTTTGTGCACAATTTTAAAAAATGTGTTTCATGTGTCATTGTGGAGTCTACTAATATCACAAGAGAGATAGACATGTTTGTTTTGCGTTGTGCACAAAAAGTTCTGCACAAGTTTTATCCTCTTTTTATTTGGGGGAAAATACATTTTACCCCCTTGTGGTTATACCAATTTTCTCATAACCCCCTGTGGTTCATTTTGTAACACTTAACCCCCTGTACTACGGACTAAAGTGAGACTGTTAACTTTTCTAACGGAAAAAAAGGAAATGAATTTAATACCCCCAAGCCCCTATACATACTCTTTAGGGAAAAATACATTTTACCCCCCTATGGTTACACCCATGTTCTCATAACCCCCATGTGGTTCATTTTTGTAACACTTAACCCCATGTATTAATGACTGAAGTGGGACTACCGTTAGAAAAGTTAATAGTCTCACTTCAATCCGTAGTACAGGGGGGTTAAGTGTTACAAAATGAACCACAGGGGGTTATGAGAAAATGAGTGTTACCACATGGGGGTAAAAGGTATTTTTCCCTTTTATTTGCTTATTGAGAGAAACTAAGTACTATCAGTTTGACAAAAAATATCAGGGTTTGTTTGGTATAGTCTAAAACAGGTTCAATCACTCTTAAGTTTTAATTTTCAATTTTTTTTTTTTTTTTTGTGAGAACCAAAGATATGTTTGTTTGGCAAAAATCAGATTTAAAGAGGTATTACATTGGATACAGACTCTTATGCAAAAAAATGGCACTCAGCAAACACTTGAGTTTGTAAAATCAATTTACTTTTGAATCTAATAATTGGTTATATGCTTTTCCAAATAGCCTCCTATGCAATAGGAAACAATACTTGAATTTGTCCGATTACTTTACTTTTCTTTTTTCTTTTTTTTTTTTTTATTAAAGACAAAGGGTTGGATAGGGGTCCTGGGTGTGTGACCATGGGAGCTTCCTATCAGCAGGGCCAGAGCTCAACGACGGGACACCCTCGTGAAAGGCGCATTGATCATGGAGTCTATTTGGCCAAAACTGTCCCTCTGTCGACCCACCAAGGCACCGTAATGGAAGTCATGTTGGTAGGACCAATAACAGGTGATCAAACTGGGGTATAACTCCGCAAGTAGAGTTTTGGGACAGCAAATTCACTGAATTGATGTAATACCCGCACTGGGAGAAGTGAAATAATATATGCTTTTTATGCATTAATTAGTATAATTAATAGCATGTGATAATTTGGGTAAATTCCGGTTACCCCGACGCGATAGGTGCTTGATAAAAGGGCACAGTTGGACAGATATCAAGCGGGATCCACGGGAGGTCCAAATTAAATAAATTGCATTTAGTTGTATTTATATGATTAAATGAATATTTGTTTAATTGCTTCAATACTTTATTGTTTAGTTGCGATCTTTTATAGTGCCAGTTTGAATACATGTGTGAGAGTGAATAGGAACCAGATTCATAACTAGCAGGTTAACTAGCAACTTCACAAAATATGTGGGATCACGTTTGGGACCCACACGTGACATAGACAAATACCTACTTAGATATTGGATAGTTGTAATTATTTAGGGAATTTCATAATAAAGTTTAAAGAAATGTTGGGGGTGTAAATGAAAATAAACAAAATTTGGCATGAGGCTTAGGAGGAGGACACCTCCATTGTGACTCATCATCTCCTACTTATCAACATAAGCAAAAACATAGATTCGCGAGAAGGAATTTCGGCCATTAACGGAAGCTTCGCCAACTGCGTCGTTTTTCCATCGTTTCCTCGTCGTCGGTACACCGTTTCGCGAACTGAGACCGTATTCGGACTCGGGGAGGTGAGAGGATCATCTCTAAACCTTTCTTTTTCCGTTTTGTAAACGTTTTTCTGCGACCCTCTTTGAGATGACAATACATATACGTGAAATTTACATGTAGGACTATCACCAGAGAAAACTAGAGCTAATATTTACAAGAAATTTGGAGTTTCTAGGCTTTAATTGGAGCAATTTGTGAGGTGAGTACTCTAATGCTAAATTGGGTGTTAAATGATGCTTATGTGATATTGAGTATGATTATATGCTTAGCTCTTAAATTAATAGATAAGGCATGTGTTAATTTGATTTTAACATGTCGATTTTACGGAAATTGTTATGTGATGTGTTTGACGTGCTTATATTCTTAATTGGGTCAATGGATGTCAAGTAATGATCACCATTATTTAGCCCGTATTAACAGAACGATGTTTTCCTCAAGAAAAAGGGGACGGTGGTGATGACCACAACGATTTGACTACGGTCACGTGAGAGTGTGTGTTTTCGCTATATGCGACGTTAAAGTGAGAAAATGCTCGGAATTTTGGGTCCGTTGCGATGGTGATTAGTTACTTAACATACCAGCGACTAATTTTATCATTGTGTTGTTAAATATGCATATGCGGCATTTAATACTCCAATTGCACGGTTAAAGTATTCACTAAGCGTAAGCTTAAAACAAAACTGTTTTCTATGTGGTTATTGAATAACCACTGCAGGTACGGATGGCGAAGGGGAAAGGAAGTGATCGGGTATTCGAGCGAAGGGTCATTTTGTTTATATGTTCACAGGCTTGTACATATTTCACACCCCAACCCGCCTCGGGCGGATTAGGACACGTGTAACAATGCCACTAAAGCACGTTCCCAATGAATATAACATAATTCAAGTTTAAACTCTCTTTTAAATTCTTAATAAAACTCATTTGCATGTAATTAATCCCAAGGGTAAAATGGTCATTTAAGATTTTGTCAGGATATCATCTCAAAAGAAAGGTCTTCAAATAAGGAATCCAACGTTGAAAATGGCGTGTGAATACGAACTCCCTAGACCAAGTTATGTTCACTTAAGTTTTGAATTTGATTGCCCAAATCACTCTCAAGCATTCTGTCAAGAGTTCGCTCAAGCACAATTATTCTGTGCTCAATCCAACTTCTGCGGAAACCATTCTGCCCAGAGTTCGCTCAACCCAGGGCAGAGTTTGCTCAATCCAACTTTCTGCAAATTACATTTTGCTGCTGCTAAAACAAAACTTGCTGCTAAAAACACTCTAGTTTGCAAGTTTAAATCATCCCAAGCCAAACCAAATCTTATGGAGACTTTTAAAACATTTTCAAATCACTATTAAACCATTTCAAAACATTCCCAAGAGACTACAACATGATTATAAACATTACACATGTTGCACAAGTGCTTCTTCACACAAACACTCCCAATTTTATTAGTTTAACCTAACCATCATAAGAACTTCACAAGAAAAGTATTTTCAAGCATTTGGAAGCTACTTACTCCTTCAAAACTCATGAGTGTCAAATAAAAACACAATCAACATGAGAGTTTTCAAAATCATTTCAAACTAGTATTTGAGAAGTTATTTGATCAATCAAAACACATAGATTCATCCTTAGAAACATGAACTTACATCAACCTCCTCATTTCTCCCAAACTATACATAAACATTCAAGCATAAGGAGAACCAAGTTAATTAACATTCATGGTTGACTAATTTCCAAGTCCCTTCCCAACATACACAACTTGTGGTTTACAAGTGCAACCCACATTACAAAATTCATAACCAACATCAACTTGGACTTGACATACTACAAACCTACTTAAAACACAAGTTGTTTATACATCTCCAAAATGGAAGTTACATTAGGAAACTTGAACATCTACACATATGAACATGACCACACATATATTTACAACTCCCAAGCCCAAACCCGATGTGCCGGTCATTTCCTCTCCTCTTCTCGTTTCGCACCTGCGGTGGTTATTCAATAACCACAACAGAAAAATAAAATTTGTGTTAAGCTTTCGCTTAGTGAATAAAGCTAATCACATATATGAGTGTGTCACGCCCCGGAGTAGCCAAAAATAGGGAAAATTTAAAATTTCCTTTTTGGACCCATAGGGAATGACGAGTTACAAGGCCGTCCTGTCCTCTAACACTATAAACAACATAAAAGTAAAGGGGAGAAAGCTAATTGTAACTTAAACTTCAATTTGAACAATTACAAATCACAGGTCCCAGTACTAATACAGCAACTATTCTGAATACACAATGCTGTCGGCTATCTTTGGTCTTCAGTTTAGTTCTACCCTTCCAGTGTTCCTTAGCATCTTACTCTCAAGACTGAATTGTTCTCTGACCAACCTGCAAGAAAATCTGGACATTGGATTGTCCAGGCGTAATATGCCGTCAGCTTTGCAACAAAGCTGAGTGGGCGTTCATAACCATATTCACTACCAATATACATACACTGACTACTCAACTCACGTTATTACTTTGCATCTTAGGATGCGGTTAATCCATTATCGATTGACGTCGCTCACACGGACATAGCAAAGGTATCAATTAACATATGATGCAATTACTAAACATCTATCATTATCCAAATAACATGATCAGTATAATTCATGTTTGTCTGGTTCTCGAAATCATATCAACATATTTGTACTATTCAATTTCTCATTTCCATTATGCTCGTGCATGTAAATGCGTACTCAATGAACCCAAACCCAAACTCTGGAATATAAAATTCCATAACCAATGCAACTCGATAACATCGGGTTATAAAACCCACAACGACAACTTACTCTGACAATACAAATCAAGCTTCCACTACGCACTCTGATACTTGTTACATACTTAACATCGTCGCCTTACGGCCTCACAGTAACATCGTTGCCTTACGGCCTCATAATCCAAATAGCATGATGGTGGAATTGGCTCGATCGTCTATACCCTCGCTGGTGAATCACCACCCAACGAGTTGCACGTCAGAATACTAACTGCAAAACGGCAAGCATGGCGGCAACCCACACACCATGTGTACTATCACGGAAATCCCACCGCAGAGGACGGTACATTAGTAACTGACTAGCGCATGATATACAGCACGATGGCAACCCATACAACGTGTGTACTATCTCCAGCAACCCACTCGGACGACTAGTACATTAGAGTGCTAACTGCTAAGTAGTATGACGTTAAACCCAAACGCATGTACCATCTCCGGTAATTACACGGACAACTGGCACAGTAGCAACTCTAACTGTTCTCTTACTATTACAATCACAATATCCAGTATCTCAATTATACTGTCCCTTTATCACATCTCTTTATCAACTCGTAAGGTTTCCAAATCATAACAACTCCTAACTCACGATATAAGAATCTCAATCATATCAACTCACACTTCCCAGGACTCCCAATTACTTCAACTCACAACCTCACTTGGCCGGAGTCACTGACTGACATTGACTACGTCTACTGACACCATGATGTGACATTCAGTTACATGATTCTCGATGACACAATTACATTAGGCAAGACATATAGATAAAACTTCTTTTAACATGCTCTTTATTCTCATTTGCACATTTAGGCATGGTTATCAAATCAATAATAACAACGTGCTCATATAATCAACGTTGGTATATAAAACATTCAAGCTAACGTTCCATAATCAATTATCCATCACAGCATACACATGGCTAAACATTCCTTCACATATAGTTCTTTTCTTTTACTCCTTATCAATATATTATAGTAATATCTAACATACTTGTCACATAGTAATCAATTCCATAACAGATATATATAACGTAAACATCTACGCACATCGAATAACCGTCATAAGTACGGTACATACATACAAATACTCTAGCAGTCGTTATGTATATTGAGAATGAGGTTAGAAACACTCACCTGGATGTCTTGTCCAGCTTAGGACTCTCCGAACAGCGGATAAGTAACAGTCCTACAACGTATAATAAAATAACGGTGATGAAGCGTATGTGTTAATGATAAGGGTATAATGGTAATTTTACAAAATGATGATATAAACCTCAAGGTAGTGATCTACGTGTTATTCTAAGTCCAACGCCATTGACTAGACTCAAATCGGAGTCCGTCGCATAAAAGGCTGAGTTTTATATACCTGTGTAGGCCCTACAGGTAAGCTGTATTTTCGACCACGTCGAAAGGTCACCAAACTTTAAGAGGATGATCTAGATATTATTCTAAGACTCTGGGAACTGACCGCGTATTTTTCTGAGCTACGATTTATTTATTATAAATTATCGAAGTCCTACTTATATATTTATAGTATTCGGAGTCCCATAATTATAAAATATAATTTAGAAAGACAAACGGCCCTTAAAAATATTTTTATTAAACACTAGACCTTAAAATAGGCTAGTGATATTTTTCTCATAATTTTCAGGATATGTTTGGTATATGAAATAATTTAAAAGACAACCAAACGGTTTCTTTATTTAAATAAATGAAATGTCAGAGTTAGGTTTTATGAATAAATAATTTATAAAACAGTGATATTTGGCTTTGAAAATAGTAATATAATTTTCTGGAATTTATAATGGCCATTAGGTATTTAATACCTAATATTTTGATTTAAAACTAACTCTTTATTATTCATCTAAACTAAATAAGTAATAAGTACACTATATAATTATTAAAGTATAATTTCAGGATATAATAAATAGATATTTTCAAGAATATTAAATACTACTAATAATACTATAAAACCATTTAAAAATATTTAATAACTACACATATCTTTTGTTTTAAATTAAACAAATCATTATTATTTTTTTAAAACTAAATAATTAATAATTATAATATGTATTATTAAATTTTAATAATATAAAATATTAAATAATAATATTTCAGCATTTATAAAATGTACTAATAATACCATTAAAACTATCTTTCTATAATTTAAAATAATTAACTAATGGAATAACAATTTAATTAATTAAAATCTAATAATTAAGGTTGTGTTTGCAAGCAAGGTTGCTAACACAAATAAGCAGGGCCATAAGTTCATTCTCCCAAACGAGGCCTAGGCCCAAGCCCAAGTGTAAACTAATCAACTTGACAGACCATAATAGGCCCAGCCCAAACCCACACTCATGTGTCTAAAACTCAACCCAAACATTTCATAAGAGCTTAAGCATAACCACAAAACCCAACTAAATATAGGAATTACATGGTACAAACAATTTAAGTATTTACACCTTAGAAAATCCCAACCCAACTCTTCTTCTCTCTTCCACGGATGAACTGTGCGCGATATATATATGATATACGTATATATATACATATTGTACACAAATAATAAAGCGATCATAACTCGCTCAAATCTTAACGAAAACACGCAAACTTTATGTCGAAATCGAGTGCTTCGACGAGCCGGATCTAACGGTATAGGTCTTGAAGTCTAACTCTCAGCGGTCTGTCCGTACGAGGGCAAAAACAGTTGCATTTTCAAAAGAATAATTCAATCGTGGGTCATCCAAACGCGACTCAAGCTTCAAGCCGTTCATCGAGAGTGTTGAGGGAGTCGTTAGGGTCATTTTGACATTACTTTTACCAGTTTTGGTGACGGTCCGAAAACCCGAGCTCGTACGAGCATCAATGGTGGTCCGGCCATGTTGGGGGACTCGGGTCTATTCGGGGGTGTCCGTGAGGGTGAGTGTGAGTCTGTGTGTGTATATAATACAGAGGGAGGGTGTGAGATTTTACCTTCCTCGGTTCCGGTCGGTCTCGGGTCCTCCTCTCTTTGCTTCTCCGGCGAGGCTCTCCTTTTTCTCTTCTACGTCTCTTCTATGGAGTGGTCAGTGTATGTATGGAGTGTGTGTGTAAGGTGAGGGACAGAGGGAGTTAGTGAGTAGTGAGCAGAGATGGGAGGATGAGTGTTTGTTGGTTTTCTCCCCCTTTACTCTCTCTCTCTTAACTCACTATTTCTCTCGGGTCTCTCTCTCTTTCTCCCAGCTCTCTCTATATATAATACATACACAAACAACACATAATATATTATAATATATAATACACCATACACACATGCCATACCATATATATAGTACATACACACATACACACTACATACAAACATGTGATATACAAAACGTGTGTGAGTGTGCTTGGAGTAGAGTGTGGCAGTGATAGAGGGGACGGGTGGCAGTGAGGGGTCATAGGTTGGTGAGGTGAGGGGTTGATGTGGAGAATCTTGGGGAGATGGGTCGGCGGTTAGGGGGGAAGGGGAGTGACCAAGGGACATTAAGGAGGGGTTTGTGGGATTATCCTATGGTTTAATTAAGGGGGTTGTTTGTATTTATGGTAGTACAAATAGGTATAGGCTTGGGTTAGATTAGGTGTACTATAAGCTAGATAATATCTGATCAGTAGGTTCGCGTGTAAATCAGTCCGGGTATTAACTTTAACAGTCTGGGTCTAAGAACTACAGTCTGGGTTTAAGCAAGAAATGTCGATATTAATATAATCTATAGTTACAATATCAAGCTACAATTAAATATTAAAACATGTAATTAATATACAGGGGTCTAAATTAAAACGTCAAAACTACAATAATTACGATCATAGTCTTGGGACTATTGAGTCCAAATAATATACTATAACTTATAGTTACAAAATTAAGCGACGACGATTATGTTATTACACGGTAGTCCAAATTTAGGCGACAGTGAAAATATATATTTATAGTATGTAATTATAAATTAACGGCAACGAAATATAATTTGTATTTACAACATAAATGCGACAGTGAATGTAGGATACGTCCAATAGCTATTAAATTAAACGACACGAATATTAAAACACAAAATCAATTTACAAGGTCACACTTAGGAATTTAGGAAATTATATTAAAAGGCAGTACGGATTTTACAGGTACTACAGAGTGTATGTCATATTCAATGCACAAATCAACAATCAACTTATCATTTAGTCTCCAATAGACCAAATATCAATTCATCGTGGCATCACTCTTGCCTTTTGCCCTTATGTGCATATAGCACCTCTAATTCACACCATCTCACATATCCTTCCACAGCTGGGTCGTCACCCACACACCTTTAAACAGTTAGTATGGTGAGTACCCTTACACCGTTGGATTTTTCCACATCTCCTTATTATGGAGTAAATTCACGGTGAACCAACATAAGGCTTTCTTCAACCCATATAACACAGTCATATAATCATCTCACCATGGCAATCCTTGCAAATTAGGCATAATAACTTCCAATTTATACTATCATGCTTTAGCCAACATAATTCAACATGCTAACATCATAATCAACATAATACATCATAAATTGTAACATTAAACACAATTATATATTCAGCCTATGGATTAGAGTCACTCACCTCCGTTTCGATTCCTACTCCAAATACCAAATTCGAACCCAATTCGAAATCCCCGTTGAGTTTCTACACATTTGCGGTGGACTGCAAAATACCGATTAGGTCTCTAACGCCAAATTACACCATTAAAGTGGAATTAAACTATAGATGGATGTAAGTCTTACCTTTCTCTACACAATCAGAGCTTCAATTGATGAACAAGATGATTTTCCTAGACCCAATTGAAGTTTTCCCCAATTTTTCCTTCATTCTTCTTTGCCTCCCTTTCCTTCCGTTTCTTTTTCTCTCCTCTTTTTCTTATATTTTCTGTGGAGATTGGGGAGCTGAGATGTCCAGCTCTTTCTCCCTTAGTGAGTCATATGCTAGGTGTTTCACAAAGACACTACATAGCCTAGTCTTGAACAAGTGTCTCATGACTCATTACCTCTAGTTTAAATTCCAATTACACCCCTATGTGTTGTATTATTATGAAACCCCTATGTAATTTCCATTAGCTACCCAATTATCTAAATGGGTGTTTGTCTAAGTCTCCTATGGGTCCCAAACGGGGTCCTAATTATTTTGTGAAGTTGCTAACATACCTACTAATTATGAATCATTTTCATTTATGCCCTTAAATAGGTACCCAAACTGGTATTAAAAGTTAGCATATTTAGCAATATAATATCAAAGCATCTTAAAACATTTACCCATTTAATCCTATAAATGCATTTAACATGTAAAATGCAAATGTTATTATCCGGGCCCTTCACTGGGTCCCACTTCCTAACCTGTCCCTCCTCACCGGGACTTTTCCATGGGCGAGTCCAAGTCTCCCCTTAATCCACCATATACACTAATTAATATTAATTAATGCATATTACGAGATAGTTAACCTTTTTCCCCGGGTACGGGTGTTACAACATATTTTAGCCTTGAAGGAGTTGGAACTTATGCTTGTAAAGTTTTGGTTGTAAATGTTTTTGTTGGGAGAACAAGTTATGTTTTGAGTTTGTATATTGGTTGTGGATGGTTGTTGAACCCATGAATCTTGTTTCAAACTTGTTTCTCACCTTCTTTAAGTACTATAAATGTTATGGTATGATTGGTTTTCAAATGAATCTTCTATGGAAGGAGTTGGGGAAGTTTAGTCATTTTTGACAGATTTTTACTCATGTTAAGCTTAATGTTGGGAAATGATGCATGCATGTTTGTGTTCTTCTTTGTGATTCATGGTTTCTCATGGATTTGGTGATTGAGTACACTTGCAAGGGTTTAGAAATGAGTCCTAGAGATTCATTTGATGTTTGGTTAGATTTTTATAGCAAATCATATGTTTTGAGATTGTTTTAAAACTTGCAAAGGTTTTTTTTTAGCAGCAAGAATTTTTTTAGCAGCAGCAAAATGCTTGCTGCAGAAAGTTGGATTGAGTGAACTATGGTTAGATTGAGCGAACTCTGGGCAGAATATATTCTACAGAATGGATTGAGCAAACTATATTCTGCAGAAAGTTGGATTGATCCAACTCTAGGCAGAATTCATTCTGGAGGAAGTTGAATCAATCACAAAGAAAGTTAGATTAATCCAACTCTTGGCCGAATGTTCTTGTGCTTGAGTATTCAAATTCAAGATAAAAATGAACACAACTTGGTTTAGGAAGTTCGTATTCACGCGTCGTTTTCAACATTGAGTTCTTTAAAGATGGAAACTCGACAAAAAATTTAAAATGACTATTTTACCCTTGGAATTATTTACATGTAAATGAGTTTTATTAAGAGATTAAAAAGGGAGTTTAAGCTTATTTTATGTTATATCCATTGGGGATGTGCCTCGGTGGCATTGTTACACGTGACCTAATTTGCCGTGGCGGGTTGGGGTGTGACACTTGCGTTCCCCCAATTCGAACCTAAGACCTACATGTCTACAATAAGAATCCAAATCATTAGATCACCGGCCTTAGTGGTCGATCGATTCACTTTTAAACCACAAAATGATTCTTTAGTTTTCCAAACACAAAGTAAACTGAGCACTTTAAGTCTGACTATGGTCAATTTTAAACTAGTGGTATTAACTAGAGTTAAAAAGTGACTAAAGCTTAAGCAATGGAGATTGGAGAGTGTTGCAGAAGTTTTTACCGAGGATTTGCCGACTAGAGAGAGATCTCAGACGAAGTATGATTGGAATCTTGGAATAGTGGGATCTTTTGTAGTTTAGTGAAGTTTTTTGTAATTGTACGGAAACAAGACTTTGCGACTTGTAAGACACTGTGTTGCTTTCAATTTAGAAAAAGTCAAATTACTTTTGTCTTGGCATGAGAATCTTTCTAGTTTTAGGAGTAAACTAGCGGGTACGTTGTTTCTCTACTAAAGCATAAAAATGCGTGGATACATGTATGTTTCACAATTTGGTTCATTCAATAGTATCAAAAGATCGAGTTTATTACATAAAGAAAATAATCGAATATTTGTAATCAAAGTTTGTCTCAAATGGTATTTTCGTGACTATAGAACCATTGTCGCCAAAGCACCAACACAAATTGTGCTGCAATTACAAGCAAGGACACGAGATTCCATTGCATTTTCAGCTTCAAACACCAAACAAACCCTAATTATATTCTATTTTCCAACATTTACGTCAAATATTTTTTCATTAGAAAGATGGGGTATAGAATGGATTCTTGAAAGCCAAGCTTCGAGGTTGAAGCATGAACCATATGATGATTTCATAGGAACGGGGTTCTATTGAGCTCAAAGAAAGGGAACACCTTACTCAATTTGTTCCCTTTCTTTCAAAGGAATATTCCTTTTGGGGGGATCCTTCTGACCTTGGCCTTCCAAGCATTAAAAGTTTGAGTCCTGACCACATCAAGTGTGGTCACTCCGAACAATTGCCTCTCATTGTAAGTGCTTGCCTTCCTAAACACCTCCGAAGCAATTGGCACTGTTGAGTTCACTGAGTTGCTTAATATTCAGCAATGCCTAATTTCACTACCATAGTTTAAAAAATCCCAAATTAACATTCAAAATTTATACGTAAACATTAATTATCAATTCTACAGCCACAAAATTCTAATACACACACAAACACACAATTATACGTATATGTGTTATTCATATATAAAAGTTCAAAGTAAGGCCTTTTGATATGACGAGACAAATAGAGCTCAACTCACATTGGGACAGTGCTTGATGATCACAAAGCAAAAAAGCTTGATGCCCGCATTGATATTTAAGAGATCACCACGAGTCATTCTGGCAGTCCCAGGAACACCTGCCAATATGATCACCACAACAGCTCCCGCTAAGGCTTGTTACCCTAGTCGCTCATCTCCAAAATAACCTACTACCTATCAATGCCCCTGTCCCCAATAGTCAGACATAAAGTATATATCCACAATTGCCAATATTAAGCTCCAATAAATCACAACCTATGATTGAAGTGAAAATTACTTTCCAACAAATATGAAAGAGTCAAAGCAGAACAAAGTGTCAACCTATATTCCAATACACATATAAATTATCTACACACACAATTACATATAGCATGAAGTGTTAAAACTTCACAGCACAAGGAATAGGTTTTGTTAGAGTAGTAAGGTCATTTTCATCTATCCAAGACAAATTATCAATCACTTCAATAGTAGCAGATTCCATGTCTTATTCTTTGGACATGTATACAAAAAGAGCTCACAAAACATAGAATTATATTTTAAAAAAATTATTTTCGGTGGGGGAAAAATTGTACTTTTACAGCAAGTAATTTAGTATATAGAGATGGAAGTAGGGGTCAAATTGTCATATGCATTTGGGGATTGATAAAAGAGGCTCCAGTCTTAACAAAATCGAAATCGGTACATACTATATATAGAACAGCCACATACTACAAGCTTTGAAAAAACTCATCACTATTCTCCTTTTCCTCCACACATAAGCTTTAAGATATTTGGGTTGTCCGGATCTGTGACTTGGAGTGTTCATGACACCATAACCATTATATTGTCTAGTTGATCACATCATAGTTTATAGTTTTCCTATAAATGATTAAATTTTGAATTGAGATATAGTCTTCTACTCCAACACCTTTACAAATTTATAATAGAGGACATAACATAAAATTTTTGAGACAGTCCACGAACCAAAATATTTTTGACTCATAGAATTTTAACATTAAATAGAGCGGCCCATAGAATTCAAAATCTTCAATGCATTTTCCACCGTACTTTCCTCTCTTTCTATTTACTTCATTGTATATACCAAATAACCCAAAAAATGAGAAAATTTTCCATGAAAACAACAGATTCTAAAAAATTTGACAAAGGCATACTTGTTTTTATGAGTGCAAGATAAACATTTTAAAAGTACCTCCTGGCTAAAGGAAGACCAACACTTGGGGCGTATCCGTTGAATTTAGCGGATCAAAGAGAACTAACATTGGCTCTTCGGCAATTGGAGTTGTTGGAAAGCACAGAGAGTCCAAGGGATCGCCACGGTCGAGTGTACGTAACCACATGGCGTTGATAACTTTCAGGTTTTAGATTGTGTGGTCTATGGACTGCGAGAGTTTGTATGAGAGTGACAGAGGAAAGGTTCCCAATGAGTTCCCAATAATAGATGTTTCGCAAAAGCAAAAAAAAAAATACAAACAAACAAACAAAAAGGAACAAAACTGCAAAAACTGAATACAATCTTACGTTCCAAGTGATTTAAGTACATTTTTCTTTCAATTATACATTTCAGAGACTTTTAAACTTTTTTTTAACGTAAAAGCAAACAAAAGATTGATTCCTTTATATGTCTACAATTGATATGACATACAGAAACTGCAAGGCAGCGCCAATAGCACTTTTACGACTGCACCCAATAATCAATTGGGGGTTAGGGATTGAATCAGAGCCGTCAAAGTGAGAGGGCTCTGAGCATCATTCAGATCAACTAATTCAAAGAGGTAGAAATCCAACCAGAGAAATATATATATATATATATATATATAGATTTATATATCCATAGATAGAGATAGAAGAAGAAGAAAGACGAGAGGAGGATTGTGGATACCGGGAATCAGACCACTTCTCTTGTTTGAGATTGTTTTGAAATTGATTTGAATCAAAGAAAGAAAATAGGTCTGTTGAAAACAGATACAGAGTCGCCACTTGGTCTTTAAGCAACCAAGAAACCTAATTTTGACTCACCCAAATGGATAAAGGGCACCGGCCCTTCATAACCAAAGAACTTGGTTCGGGGTTTTGGTACGAGAGAGGAAGGAGCCTTTGTCGCGACTAAAACACCCTCAACTCGCCCCATCTTTCGACGGGCCTCAATTAGCATCCAAATAATCATCTTATACTATGTATGGTTCGGCAATTAATACTATGATAGTATATTACATTACATAAGAAACTTGAAAATGGAAGATCTAAAGATAAAATATCATTCATAAGATCTAAATCAAATATCATGCAATGTAAAGTGAAAGATCACACAAATAAACCTAGGAAAAATCGTCTAATCATGCTTCAAGTAATTAAGTTTCCTTAATCTAAAGGGGACATGAATCGTTATTGAAACAAATAAGCAAAGAAATCAAAATATGCTTAGCAAGCTAGTATGATGCGTGTTAATCTTTGATAAAAGAAGACCTCTCAATCCCCGGGACGGATGAGAAAGGATGATTAGATCAAGGGGAAGCATGAACGGGTGATCGAGTTCATTCCTTATAATCTCCTTAGATTAAGAGTTACAAAAACAATGTATGTATCTAGAATGTGCCAAGGTTGTAGTGTGCTTTGTGTTTATGGATTCCTAGAATGACTTAGAAGTCTAAAATGTGTATGAATGGATGGATGAAATCAATATGGGATATGTACAAATGTAGTATGAACTACTTCCTAAGATATGAACTAATTTGGAATGCATATGAGCATCAAATCAAAGAATGAAAGTTGAAATGTACTTGCTGTGAATAGTGGACATAACAGTAGCATGATCTTTTGGAATTTGAAAAGAGAGGATAGGAATGTTTTCAATACATGATTTTTTATGGAGATGTTCCTTATTGTGTCTAGAACACAACCCAAAAGGATAATCTTCAATATCTATCACAGATTGAGAGGAATTATATAAACAATAGGGGTCACTCAGAAACAGAGTTCGTACTGTCGACTGAAATGTTAGAAAATCTTAGAAAATGAAAAAGAATGATCTAGAGGCCCATTTTATACAGAAAGTTTACTAAGACATTGAATTTTAAGGGCAAAATAAGTTAGGACCACCCCTTTTGGAAAAGTTTTCTGGAAAAGAGGTCGTAAGTTGACCTAGCTGCTGTGACAGCAAAAACAGAATGTTTGGAAGGAATGTTGGGACCCAAATGGACCATTTCCAAGTACTTCCAAGTCAAACCAAAAATCATGGGTGTTCTCCAATGAGTTAGGAAGACTTTCCAAGTGGCCTTGTATCCATATGTTGAGTATTGAGTTCTAGAAAAATCTTTGAACTCAACTCACTCACTGTTTTGACTCATTGTTTTGAAGATTTTGGAGAAAAAAAAGTTTTGTTTCTTGAAACCAAATGAGAGGGATTGAGAGGGGTTTTGAAATAGATGTTTTGAAAATATGTTTTCAACACTCAATAAGGATCATAGCCACTAGAATACCTACATCAAACTCATCATTTAAGAACCTCCAAGATTGTTGGAGAGATTTATTTTATTTTTGGGCATAACTTCAATACATTCCAAGAATACCTTGGAAGTATTGAGGTTATGATCATCATCTATCAAACATGTTTTTGAGGTCAAGAGCTACTATCCATAAGGATTCACTCACCCCAAACTTCATGTCATCACTTAGATGATGATGAACTAGTAAGTAAATAAAGAAAAGAAAAAGAAATGAGATAAGGAGAGATGAACATATATATAATCAAAGCAAGTAAATAGCAATCAATAGATGATAATCAATGTGATTTTGGACTTGTAGCTTGGTGTTTCACTCATAGATTTTGACATTTGGACATGGAAGTAGCTTCCTATCTCATGAATGCTCAAGAATGAGGGTTGGAGTGGACTTTGAATGTGAAGTATATAGAAGGATGATGGAAGAAAACAAGAATAAAACTCACTTTCTTATGGAAAATCAATGGGAGAAGCTCCCTTTCTCTCTTCTAAACCTATCTCTATCTCTCTTCTTCTCTACAACTTTTTAAGCTTTGCACTTGGCCCCCCCAAAATGAAGAGCAATGGAGGGTTTAAATAGGCCAATTTGGGGTGGTTTTGGGGTTTTAGAAGTACTCCCATTGGTCCCAAACAACTGTGAACATAAAACTATGTCGTTTTGGCTTTCAATTAATCAAATTGGACCCCCAAAAAAATTACAAAAATGGACTCTGCGAGGATTGAGTGCCGTGGCGGCACTAGGCCAGTGCCGCGGCGGCAGTGCTCCTCTGAAGCCCAGAAAATTACGTTTAGGCCCCCAGAGGTTCCGGTATTCGCGAAAAGGCCCTATTTCGTCCGAAATTCACAGAAAATGCATACAAACTCCAAATTGAGGTTGTGATATACCGTTGGAAAGGTAATGGAGTCTACTTTACATAAAAAAATAGTTCAGGGATAGGTCACTTTGAAAAGTTTTACGGTATTCGCGATAAAAGCCGATTTGATCGCCTTTTTCGCCTTTGGAAATTCATAATAAACTCGTTTTAAATCCGAAAATTATGTGCGATATACCGTCGGAAAGCTGTTGACCTCTAGTATCCATGAAAAATATTTGAAAATTGTCACGGTGCCCCGGTTCTAAAGTCAAATTCCGGTCAAACTGGTCAAACCTGGGATTCCCGGGAAGTTCTGGAAACCTCTGGGAGTTCCCGGGAGCTGATGTTTTCGCTCGATTTTATTTTGGAACTTGTTTTAATACTTTTCTCATGATTTAGAATGATTCTGGTGAATTCGGACGATTTCGGTCAAACTTGGTCAAACCTGGTCAAACCTTGGTCAAACCGGTCAACGGAGATTTTCCGGGAGCTTCCGGGACTTCCGGGGGTCTCTGGGAGCTGACGATTTCACCCGATTTTCTCTTAAAAACTCATTTTATCGCTTTTCTTACGACGTAGCATGTTTTTAGAACTTTGGGACCAAATCTGGGAGTTTTCGGGCTTTCAGGGGCATTTTGGTCATTCTGAGCATTCTGAGAGATAGAGCTGACTTCCGAGAGTCCTTTTGAGTCTTTTACGATCATTGTCAACCACCAAGATATGGGTCTCCTAAATATGATAGCCGACAAAATGGGGTGTCTACAGTTTGCCCCTCTTTGGCATGAACTTGCGAGGCAACGCATGTCGCAAGCGAGTGCCAAAGTTTTGAAGAGACAGGACTTTTTGGAGGCTATAGATTTAGGATAAACAGCATTGCAAAAGATGAAAGGATGATGAGGTTAGTGCTGGTCGTGCTCCGCGTGAGCTGCCTACGTATCCCAAGGGGAATCAGACCAGGACGTAGTTCAGGGCACAAAGGGATAAATCACATATGCACATACACAACAATCAGGCGGATGCTATGCTATATGAGGATGATATGCAATGTGTGGATGTGATATGATCTCGTACATGAGTCCTATCATGCCTAGCTTTCTGATCCTAGAATGAGCAGGTGCCATGGGGTGTGTGCCACTCCAAGTGGACTTATGCTGTGCTAGTATTTCTAACTGTGATGCAGTTATTGACCCGAATAGGGACATCAAGGTTTGAATACTCTAGGTCTTTGAGCAAACTTCTGAATTTTGGGAAGTGTGCTTCGTAAGCGAATGTAATTGGATGTAGGGTCCCGGAGGACTATATTCGGAGATGCCGTTTGATAGTTAACCGACGGACACGGAAGCCCTGGAAATTAAGAGACGGACACAGAAGTCAAGAGACGTCAAGTGATGAAATCCCGAGATGTCAAGCGATGAACATGGAAGCCCCATTAATAGAAGCCCAAGATTTTGAATGAGAATGATGAACACGGCACATTTTGCATGAGAGTGATGGTAAACTAATGATGATTAATGAACTGACGATGTACGAATTGAGATGATGAGTCGACAATGAACTACTGTGACTATCATGGATTGGATCAACAGTTGGACTAACCGTGACCAGAAGAAGTGACGATGTACGAATCGAGATGATGAGTCAACAGTGAACTGCTGTGACTATCATGGATTGGATCAACAGTTGGACTAATCGTGACCAGAAGAAGTGACGATGTACGAATCGAGAGGATGAGTCAACAGTGAACTACTGTGACTATCATGGATTGGATCAACAGTTGTACTAACAGTGACTAGAAGAAGTGACGATGTACGAATCGAGATGATGAATCGACAGTGAACAACTGTGACTGTCATAGATTGGACTGATGATGTACGAATCGATATGACGAGTCGACAGTGAACTACTGTGACTGTCATAGATTGAACTAACGATGTACTAATCGAGATGACGAGTCGACAATGAACTATTGTGATTGTCATGGATTGAACTGGCGATTGAACTAACCGAGATGTCGAGTCGACAGTGAACTACTGTGACTGTCATGGATTGGACCAACGGTTGGACTAACCATGATCAAAAGAACGGACGATGTACTAATCGAGATGACGAGTCGACAGTGAACTACTGTGACTGTCATGGATTGAACTGACGATGTACTAATCGAGAAGACGAGTCGACAGTGAACTATTGTGACTATTGTGATTGAACTGACGATTGAACTAACCGAGATGTCGAGTCGACAGTGAACTACTGTGACTGTCATGGATTGAACTGACGATGTACGAATCGAGATATCGAGTCGACAGTGAACTACTGTGACTGTCATGGATTGGACCAACGGTTGGACTAACCATGATCAAAAGAACAGACGATGTACTAATCGAGATGACGAGTCTACAGTGAACTACTGTGACTGTCATGGATTGAACTGACGATGTACGAATCGAGATGACGAGTCGACAGTGAACTACTGTGACTGTCAGGATTGAACTGCCGATGTACGAATCGATATGACGAGTCGACAGTGAACTACTGTGACTGTTGTGATTGAACTGACGATGTATAAATCGATATGCCTGCTGAATCTGTTGGGGATGAAGCGACTCTTTCTGGGATCTTTCTTCAACTACTTCTCTTGACCAGGAACCAGGATTCAAATTCGAATCTCTCATAGTTGATCAAATCTTGCTGGCCTGGAACCGGGATCCATCAACAGCTACTTATGGACTTGTGTTGCTTGGAGATGAAGGAAAATCAACAGCCACTCATGGACTTATGTTGCAAGGAGATGATGGTCAACTTTCGATGGTTTGGAAAGGGATGAAATTCGCATTTGCCCTAAGTTTGGACGCTTCTCATGCTGACGCCTTAACCGGTGCAGTTATGGTGTTTGGTACTCCTGCTTGTATTGGCATGCTCTTTATAACTTGATTTGAAAATTTTATTAGTCGCTGTTGACTTACACATTTGAGACTACAACAGACTCAAAAACTTGACAGACATTGACGCACGAGGATGACATATTTGACACAAGCTCGTTTTGTCAAAACTTGATGTGCTTTTGTCATAAACGATGTACCATTTCTCTTTTGGTGTTCACCCCTCATCTTAACATGGTAGCACTTTGCTGATAAATCTGATTTTTGAAAATTCCTCCTTAGCGATCTAGTCAATTTTCTGCTTCTCCCAGGAAGTGCTTTGAATTAGTGCCTTAGCTTTTAGAGTAAAAGATGCTCTATTTCAAAATTTTCAAAACAACTTGGTAACTTGAAAACTCGCCCTTGGTGTGAAGGGATTGTGTTAGGCAAACGGAGTTTGCCCCTAGTTTGAGCTGTATAAAGTGGGATTCATAAGCAAACGAGGTGGGTGACCGAAGTTTGCCCCTAGTTTGGATGATGGTTTATTGGAGGTTTTGGGCAAACGAGGTAGGTGACCAAAGTTTGCCCCTTGTATGAAGGGTATATAGTAAAAGTCAGGCAAACAAGGCGGGTAGCCGATGTTTGCCCCTAGTGTGGAAGGTGATTTTCTGGCTTGAGGCATGGACCGTGACTTTAATCTCTCAAATGCTCATAACTTTTGCCTAGGCACCAGTGAGGTGACCTAGCAACCTCTTTTCTCTCTTTTGTTATTGCTCACCTTGGATTTAACTCTAATTTTGCCTAGGCGTCCTTTCGGATTTTCGACCTAGCGAGTCATCCTTTTTTTCTTTTTGTAAGTCTGCCTACGTACCCCCAAGTGGGGATCAGGTCCAACGTAGTTCGGGTCATGGTCGGAAAGAAGCGGGTTGATTTTTAGGTAGGTGGGTTGACCGAACCGTTGTGGTTGCCTACGTATCCCCGAGCGGGAATCAGGTCGAGCGTAGTTCAAGGCAAGGCTTGAAATAAGGGGTTTGAGGTATGAGGGTTTTTCAAACCAATCGTCAAAGAAGTTCAAACTTGAGCCACTTGTGGTAGCTTTGAATAAAAAAGATTCAGTTTCAATCTCCCTTTCTTTTCTTTTTCTTTTTCTTTTGTTTTGAGGATTGATCCTTTTCACTTTTACCTAGCCAGTCAATTCTTGCTTTTCATGTAGTTGATTCTTGCAAGATCCTTTAATCGCAATCTCAGAATTCCAGAATGTGCATGTCAGCTCTCGGAATTTATTTGTGGTCATTCCGTGCCTTTTGAAATGTGATCTTGGCACGTTCTTAAGATGTATCTTGAAGCGTATGATTCTCTTATTTGTTTCATCAAAATTTTCTCCAACATTTTGACTGGCTAGGGTCAGATTTTGGAAATCAACACCTTTTTCAGCTCTAACTTTTGCCTGGGTGCCCTTTCGGGTTTTCAACCTAGCGAGCTTTTTTTTTTTTTTTTTTCTTTTCCCCTTTTTTTTTGAAAGTGGAGATGAAACTCACTGAAATGTTTGGCTACCATCAAGGGCTAAGTTTGCATTGCTTTCAATCGGACAGATTGCGTGGCTCCCAATTGGATCGGGCTTAAGGCTTCGAAATGGTGGAAAAAAGGGTGTTGGGCAAGCCCCAAGTCAGTTTCAAGTATGTCTTTTCAAGATTGAGGCAAAAGCATCTTTAAATTCTTAAAGTAAGACTATTCAATTCCAGCTCTTCATCAGTGTCAGCGTGAAATCGACTTTAACCTTTCAGGATTCTTTTTTGTTTTGTCATAGAAAAATTATTACCAGAGTAATATCCATGGTAATTCGAAAAGTGACACTTCAGTTTAGTGATTCATGCATTTATGACTGGGCACATTAGATTAAGCAAAATGAGATTTCATTCCATCAATAGATAAGGTTTACAGACTTATTAACAACTCGATGACAGACAGACTTGATCACAAGACTAGAATTGAAATGGACTCGAAACATAGAACAGACTCAACTTGACTCGACCTGGTCTCAAATGGAGTGCCTTTGCGACCCATTTATTAAATTTTTTAGCAGAAGTTCCAAACACCATCACTTTACTGCGTAGCTTCAACATTCATTAGCATCGACGGAAGGGATCATTCGATCGGTTGGTCCAAGCCAAGATAGTGGATTGGATTAGGATGGGATACATCCTCTATGAGGTTCTGAATGTCATGGCGGAGGCGGATGCATTGATCGGTGGCATGGCCTAGATTTTGATGGTAAGCACATCGTAGGCTCATGTTGTAGTGGGAGGGTATGGGATCCGGTAGCGGTTTGTGAGGGAGGAGCTGTAGGTGGCCCTTTCTGAGTAAGTGGTCCAAGGCTGTGGGAAGAGGAACATCAAGTTTGGAGAATTCGCGAGGGCCTTTTGGGCGATTTGGCGGAATGGACTGGTATGGACGAAGGGCGCAGGCCATTGATTGGTTGCTAAGTGCATTGATATCCGGGGAGTCCAGGGAGTAGTTAGGTCTCTTGGACTGGTGTTGGGGTTCATCCTTTTTGAACTTTCCTTCTCTGATGGCATCCTCTATTCTGGTGCCTATTTCAAATAGCTCTTCGAATGTGGAGATGGATTGGTAGAATAGCTTGTCATGATATATTGGTTGCATGTTCTTGACCAGCATACGTACTGGCTCTTTCTCAACAGGTCTGTGGATCATTTGAGCCACTTTATTCCTCCATCTGCTCAAGAACGCAGTGAAGGACTCATTAAAGTTCTGCCTGGTAGTCTCTAGATCCCGGATGGTGATATCAAACTCTTGGTTGTAAGAGTAGTGATCAATAAAAGTTCTAGCAACGTCTTCCCAGACTCGGGTCTTGGAGGCTTCAAGGGTTAGGAACCAGGATAGTGCGGCATTCTTAAGGGTTTGCGGGAACATCATCGCAATGTGCTCATGAGTGCAGCCCATCGATTGGAAGATGCTCATGCACAACTTGATGTGACTTTTTGGATTCCCTGTTCCGTCAAAACGGTTGATGGCAGGCATCTTGAAATTCTCTGGCAGTTTCAGCTTGATAGGCTCAAAGAGGCCTTCCAGGTCCAACATGTAATCATCGACCCCCTTGCTTTTCCTCAGTACGCTTTCCAACTTGTCAACCTTATCCATTTTCTCTTGAAGCTTCTTCTCATACGCAAACGGTGGGACCCCTTGAAACCAGTCTTCCTCCCCATTATTCTCAGGTGGTGGTGCTTCAAACCCCGGTGGTGGAAACCCGGGCGGAGGTTGCGGCCGCTGCTGCTTCAATTCTTCCATGAAACTCAAAACTTGGGCCGGGCGATCAGATTGCTGGCTTATGGTTGTTCCCAACACAGTGACCTTATTTTCTAATTCTTCTTGATTCATGCTGAAGTAACTTGGTGGGCAGATCTTGACCAAACGACTGTTCGAACTTCTGACCTAAGACGAGGATCCTAGCTGCTGACTCCGGGAATCTATACTGACCTGACAGATTTTAAGAGGATTAGATCAGATTTTGACAGAGGCAATCAGACAGACAGTGACAGTGACAGGTATGGACAGACTTGTGTACAGACTGACTGAGACAGTGCGTACAGACTGGTAGGAATTGTGTATGCATATGAGACAAGCATGCGGATGTGAGTCCTAAGCTAAATGATGCCCCTACTTCTAACAGATAACAGTTAAACAAATAAGGTCCTAGCCATACAGAGTGTGCTAACCTTACTTTCCAGTATGATCACCAAGGGATAACAGGGATTTCCGGGATACTTCGGGAATTTCGGATAGAGTTTCTGGGAGAAACATGGGTTTGGAAGATTCGGAGAAATTTCTAGAAGTCATTTGAGTTTCTAGGAGAAAAAAGGATTTCTGGTTGATTTGGACTGAGCTTCTAGGAGAAACTGGTATTTTGGGTATTTCTGAGAAATATGAATAGAGTTTCCAGGGGAAACAAGTATATCTGGGCATTTCTAGGTGATTTGGGCAGAGATGCTGGGATTTTTGGAGGATCTGGGAGATTTGGGCAGAGCTTATGGGAAAACAGGTACTTTGGATATTTCTAGGAAATTTGGATAGAGTTTCTGGGAGATAGTACAGAGTTTCTGGGAGAAACTGGTATATCTGGGAAATCAGGGAGATCTAGACAGAGTTTCTGGAAAAACTGGTTAATATGGTTGTATCTAGAATATCTAGACAGAGTTTCAGGGAAAAATTGGTTAATATGGTTATATCTGGGATATCTGGACAGAGTTTCTGGGAGGAACAGGTTATGATGGTGATCATACTGTCTAGCTAGTTTTCATACTCCTATATCCTAGGACCAACAAACAAGGTTTGCGGTGTATATCTTTATGAACATGGAGCAGACATCCTTGTCATGGTGCCTAGGCAGGTCAACTCAATGTGATCACATGTGAGTGATTGCCTTGGGGATCATAAGAAAGAGGTTTTGTTCTATGCCATATAAGCATCTACACCGCGCAGGTAATCCCGTCAGGGCATACAACAGTTATATCACATTGTCCTATCTGAAAAGATAAATGAACAGTCCTATGAAAGGTTCTACAGGAATCTATATGCAAAGGCTGGGTTTAGTCAAAGAGGGTCCGTTGACGAGAGTTCCAATATACCGTCGGGGAGACAGTACGGAGGTTTTTACTCTTTTTGATATACCTTGGAAGGTACAGTATCAACGGTGACTTGTGCCCTGGCACAGCAAGACCTGAACAATGTCAGCGCCGCGTTTCAGACACAGTCGGAAGGGGGAAATGCAAGAGTGCAATGCGGTGATCCAAACACAGTAAAAAGATGATTTTAAGGATGCTTCTTATGAGTCAAACCTCTGTATTATTTTGTTTTAAAATAAAAAATCCCCAGTGGAGTCGCCAGATTGTGGATACCGGGAATCGGACCACTTCTCTTGTTTGAGATTGTTTTGAAATTGATTTGAATCAAAGAAAGAAAATAGGTCTGTTGAAAACAGATACAGAGTCGCCACTTGGTCTTTAAGGAACCAAGAAACCTAATTTTGACTCACCCAAATGGATAAAAGGCACCGGCCCTTCATAACCAAAGAACTTGGTTCGGGGTTTTGGTACGAGAGAGGAAGGAGCCTTTGTCGCGACTAAAACACCCTCAACTCGCCCCATCTTTCGACGGGCCTCAATTAGCATCCAAATAATCATCTTATACTATGTATGGTTCGGCAATTAATACTATGATAGTATATTACATTACATAAGAAACTTGAAAATGGAAGATCTAAAGATAAAATATCATTCATAAGATCTAAATCAAATATCATGCAATGTAAAGTGAAAGATCACACAAATAAACCTAGGAAAAATCGTCTAATCATGCTTCAAGTAATTAAGTTTCCTTAATCTAAAGGGGACATGAATCGTTATTGAAACAAATAAGCAAAGAAATCAAAATATGCTTAGCAAGCTAGTATGATGCGTGTTAATCTTTGATAAAAGAAGACCTCTCAATCCCCGGGAAGGATGAGAAAGGATGATTAGATCAAGGGGAAGCATGAACGGGTGATCGAGTTCATTCCTTATAATCTCCTTAGATTAAGAGTTACAAAAACAATGTATGTATCTAGAATGTGCCAAGGTTGTAGTGTGCTTTGTGTTTATGGATTCCTAGAATGACTTAGAAGTCTAAAATGTGTATGAATGGATGGATGAAATCAATATGGGATATGTACAAATGTAGTATGAACTACTTCCTAAGATATGAACTAATTTGGAATGCATATGAGCATCAAATCAAAGAATGAAAGTTGAAATGTACTTGCTGTGAATAGTGGACATAACAGTAGCATGATCTTTTGGAATTTGAAAAGAGGGGTTAGGAATGTTTTCAATGCATGATGTTTTATGGAGATGTTCCTTATTGTGTCTAGAACACAACCCAAAAGGCCAATCTTCAATATCTATCACATATTGAGAGGAATTATATAAACAATAGGGGTCACTCAGAAACAGAGTTCGTACTGTCGACTGAAATGTTAGAAAATCTTAGAAAATGAAAAAGAATGATCTAGAGGCCCATTTTATACAGAAAGTTTACTAAGACATTGAATTCTAAGGGAAAAATAAGTTAGGACCACCCCGTTTGGAAAAGTTTTCTGGAAAAGAGGTCGTAAGTTGACCTAGCTGCTGTGACAGCAAAAACGGAATGTTTGGAAGGAATGTTGGGACCCAAATGGACCATTTCCAAGTACTTCCAAGTCAAACCAAAAATCATGGGTGTTCTCCAATGAGTTAGGAAGACTTTCCAAGTGGCCTTGTATCCATATGTTGAGTATTGAGTTCTAGAAAAATCTTTGAACTCAACTCACTCACTGTTTTGACTCATTGTTTTGAAGATTTTGGAGAAAAAAAAGTTTTGTTTCTTGAAACCAAATGAGAGGGATTGAGAGGGGTTTTGAAATAGATGTTTTGAAAACATGTTTTCAACACTCAATAAGGATCATAGCCACTAGAATACCTACATCAAACTCATCATTTAAGAACCTCCAAGATTGTTGGAGAGATTTATTTTATTTTTGGGCATAACTTCAATACATTCCAAGAATACCTTGGAAGTATTGAGGTTATGATCATCATCTATCAAACATATTTTTGAGGTCAAGAGCTACTATCCATAAGGATTCACTCACCCCAAACTTCATGTCATCACTTAGATGATGATGAACTAGTAAGTAAATAAAGAAAAGAAAAAGAAATGAGATAAGGAGAGATGAACATATATATAATCAAAGCAAGTAAATAGCAATCAATAGATGATAATCAATGTGATTTTGGACTTGTAGCTTGGTGTTTCACTCATAGATTTTGACATTTGGACATGGAAGTAGCTTCCTATCTCATGAATGCTCAAGAATGAGGGTTGGAGTGGACTTTGAATGTGAAGTATATAGAAGGATGATGGAAGAAAACAAGAATAAAACTCACTTTCTTATGGAAAATCAATGGGAGAAGCTCCCTTTCTCTCTTCTAAACCTATCTCTATCTCTCTTCTTCTCTACAACTTTTTAAGCTTTGCACTTGGCCCCCCCAAAATGAAGAGCAATGGAGGGTTTAAATAGGCCAATTTGGGGTGGTTTTGGGGTTTTAGAAGTACTCCCATTGGTCCCAAACAACTGTGAACATAAAACTATGTCGTTTTGGCTTTCAATTAATCAAATTGGACCTCCAAAAAAATTACAAAAATGGACTCTGCGAGGATTGAGTGCCGCGGCGGCACTGGGCCAGTGCCGCGGCGGCAGTGCTCCTCTGAAGCCCAGAAAATTACGTTTAGGCACTGGGCCAGTACCGTTGGAAAGGTAATGGAGTCTACTTTACATAAAAAAATAGTTCAGGGATAGGTCACTTTGAAAAGTTTTACAGTATTCGCGATAAAAGCCGATTTGATCTCCTTTTTCACCTTTGGAAATTCATAATAAACTCGTTTTAAATCCGAAAATTATGTGCGATATACCGTCGGAAAGCTGTTGACCTCTAGTATCCATGAAAAATATTTGAAAATTGTCACGGTGCCCCGATTCTAAAGTCAAATTCCGGTCAAACTGGTCAAACCTGGGATTCCCGGGAAGTTCTGGAAACCTCTGGGAGTTCCCGGGAGCTGATGTTTTCGCTCGATTTTATTTTGGAACTTGTTTTAATACTTTTCTCATGATTTAGAATGATTCTGGTGAATTCGGACGATTTCGGTCAAACTTGGTCAAACCTGGTCAAACCTTGGTCAAACCGGTCAACGGGGATTTTCCGGGAGCTTTCGGGACTTCCGGGGGTCTCTGGGAGCTGACGATTTCACCCGATTTTCTCTTAAAAACTCATTTTATCGCTTTTCTTATGACGTAGCATGTTTTTAGAACTTTGGGACCAAATCTGGGAGTTTTCGGGCTTTCAGGGGCATTTTGGTCATTCTGAGCATTCTGAGAGATAGAGCTGACTTCCGAGAGTCCTTTTGAGTCTTTTACGATCATTGTCAACCACCAAGCTATGGGTCTCCTAAATCTGATAGCCGACAAAATGGGGTGTCTACAAGGAGCAATCAATAGAGAGAAGAGATGTTTTAACCTTCAGTATATGATTATTTTAAGATAGAAAGAAAAACATTTTCAAGTGAAAAAGGTCTACCGCACCATTTCAAATTTGGGGCAGTAAAATGGCAGGATAGGAGCCAAGGTTTTAATTCATCTGCCACGTGGCACCCCCACAGAGCTTGTCAAGGAACCCTCTCCGTTTTTAGTATTTTAGATAGATATTGGTTATAACGGGTGTATTATATTATTAATAGAAAAAGTGTTTTTGTTTATGTGAACTAAGAATTCCTTAAAAATTAGAGGACGAATAAAAGGATATGATTGGTTTAAAATACCACATCACTCTTGTACCTTTTGCATTCCAGTTTTTGGTTTGTAAAATTTTGACACGTAATCTGGGTGTATGGATTTCAAATTTATTTTATTTAATTTTTTTGATAAGCTTATGGACTTAGAATACCTACAATTTTTTCACTCTCGTTTTCATCTCTCTCATAATCATATTCCTATGTAAAGCTTGATGGTCCAACCATGTGATAGGGTGGTCTGACTTGACAAATCAAATGTTCTTACAAAGTTAGGTCAGTGAAGTTCACTGCTTTTACAAACATTTCCATTATTACAATTGTTTTTGGCAAAGACAATGTTCCTTTGCCAAATAAAATTTGACTAGAGTATGATTTTTAAAAGATAATGTTATGATTTTAAAATTTAATTTTTAAATACTTTAATGTTTTGGAAGCATATTATTACTCATTTTCAAAATTCATTTCTAATTTTCTTATGATTTGTTGTGTTTTCCATATTAGATCTAGTAGGGGTGATATTGGTTCTATTCGATCGATCTTGAGGGTTGAAAATGCACGAACCGATCTTTCGGTTCTCACAAAAAGACCCACCGAAACAGAGAGCCTTATTGTTGAAATCAAATGAAATCAATTGTAGTTACTTCGATTTGGTTTGGTCCGGTTTCAGTTTTGATTTTTTCAGTAAACACAAAGCATAGAACACAATCACATTTAGAAATCCAAAAAAAAAATATCATAGAAGTTAAATTTTTTTAAAGAAAAAAAAAAAGCTTAAAAAAACCACTCTCAAATCCAAAAATCTCTAAATTGTTCACAAATATAAAGGTGTTTTAGAAAGAGATAGATCCAAAAAGACTGAGTGCTTAATTAGACTTCGATTTCTTCGCCAAAGGTAGAGGAGGTGGCCGGCTTTCTTCGTTCTCTTCGAGTCTTCATCAACTTTCTTCTCATTCGAGTCTTCCTTTTCCATAGACAGAGAGAGCTGTAGTTAGGGTTCATATAAGAGATGAGAGAGAGAGAGAGAGAGAGAGAGAGAGAGAGATGAGGAAGAGGAGGAGGGGAAGGGCATCTATGATATCTCATGGAGAGGAGCGTATAGAGAAAGTGAAGGAGTGAAAGAAAAGAGACGGCTAGGGTTTCTTGTGATAGATAATTATATATATCATATAGATTATAAAAAGATCCGTCAGATTTGGTCTACAATTGTCAAACCCCAAACTCACCATAAGTGGATTATAGGCGAGTGACATGCTACCAAGGCATGTACTTAACTCACACATGCTCATACTTAACCATTAAATAAATTAGGCTAAAAGAAATTTTCTTTAAATCCATGGAAAAGCATCACTATTTGGGAAATAAAAGTTTTAGTCGACCAACAAGAACATTCGGTCGACTTATTTTCTTTTGAAATCAAGCAAAAAGTTCAGGGAAATAAGTTCAATCGAATAATCTTACATCCGATCGACTATTTTCTAAATTCCAAATAACACATATTTAAAAGTTACAATCTAGTTGACTGATAGTAAATCCAATCGACTACTGTTGCAAATCCAGTCGATTACTTTTGCAAATCTAGTTGACTATTTCTGAAACTAAAGTCTAACTTGACTTTTCAGCGAATCCAGTCGATTGGACTTCTTGTTCGGTCAATTACTGCTTCACAGTAGAGAATTCTGCAGTATTCCTAACCTTGAACACACATATCTTAAGGTCACAAACATGTTTGAACCATAAAACACTTGCCAAAACCTTTCAAAAATCATTTGAAACATCTCCAAAAACCTCAAACATGCTTCCCAAACATTTTATACCCAATTTAGAAAAGTTACAACACTTCCAAAATATACATCAAAGCTTGCTAAAATAACTCAAAAGTACTAGAAAACTATGTGATCCTTAGAAACCCAAACATAAGGCATACATAGTCATAACCAAAGTTACAAAATCATGATACAAGTATTTCTCAACCCAACTCCAAAGATTAGTCTATAATCATATAAACATGAAGGTTAACTCTTGAGCCATTCCACGACCTTGTTACTCATGCCATTCACCATCCTTTCCCGTGCTTGAAATGGTTATACAATAATCACTACAATATATAAGCTATATGCTTAGTGAATAACAATAATTACACATGCACATGGATGATATCATACTCAATTTCATCGCATCACAAGAAATTATAGTCTCCGGTAATTACTAGTTCACTTCTACCACTACCCACCAACCCGTGGCTCCACTCCCTAAGCCCACACGACTAGTTCTGACCCACACCTCTACACGTGTGGTTCAAATGGCCTCTGGCAGGCTGTGGATATCGCATTTTTTCTTACCCATAGCTTTTCTTTAAAATCTTTTCCAATTTCAAAATACAAGACACGAGTCACCACTTAATTTTTAAAAAAAAAAATTAAGAAACCATTTTAAGCAAACTGATCTTTTAAGAAACTAGAGATTCTAGGTCCGGGGATCATGGAATGATAGGGGAAGGAGCCCAGTGGACTAAAACACCCCCTCTCATCCTATCTCACGATAGGCCTCTACTCAACATCCTTTTAATCGAATTATTAATCTCAATGTGCCCTCAACTAATACATAGATATAGATATACATCGTAAAAGCATGTCTAAAAGGGTGTAAGATTGCTAGTGGTAAAAATATCATTCATAACCACATAATTCGATTAGCAAGCAATATGATATGCATTAAGGAACAAGAGAACTTACCCGGGATCCAGTCGCGAATATTAAACGTGCAATGCATGCAAATGAAGATTAAACCTAAGAAATGGTCTATAATCACATAGATACTTATAAGGAAAGACATAATTCTAAGGTGTCGCACATGGAGTCGAAAATCAAGAAATAATTAAACCTGAGAAGGGATTGAGAAATCGTACCTTTATAGCGCTACAAAACGAAGGGTTAGTCCACATGCTTTAATCAAGATTTAGTATAAAAATTCTAAATAACATCCTTGAACTTCTAGCTTAAATCTATCAAGTGTGAAATGATTGATATAATTATGACTTCCTTCTAATTAGTTGGAAATGCATCATTTCTATAGATATACAAGTTTCAACTACGAGCCAATGTAATGTCCATATAGAGATGATTTAGTCCCAACATGAACACAAGGAACTCACAATTAGGTCCAAGGAAACTGCAATTTTAATCCTAATACAAAATGAATTCTAATTACAGGTATCAATCTACATGGATGAATGTATAGGAACGCATGAATATGAACAAGGGTAAGCTATGAACAATTAATTGATTTGGATCATTTAACCTTTGGATATAAGCTTAACTAATCATTATTGAAACATGGTTTAAGCCTAGGGTCATAGAAAAGTCATTTGAACCATTATTTACAAAGTTTGTCAAATCTGTCACAAAATTCTAAAAATTACAGAGAACATACCAGAACTTCAAAAATAGAAAAAGCACGCTTCCCATGGTTGGATGTCAATGAATTTTGGACAAAAGGTGCCTCTGTGAGTCTAGTTTCCAATGCAACAAGAAAAATCAAAGATCAACGGTTCAATCTCTGGGAAGTGGACAAAAACTAGACATCACTTAGATTTACAACTCTCTGTCCGTAGTTTTTGTATGATTTTCTAAAAATAGTAAATAAATCCGAGTGACTCTAATATTTTTAGGAGATCTCATTAACACATTAAACTTTATAGAAAAAATTATTTGGAATCAAGAATGCTTGATTAAGGCTCTAATTTACTCATTTCAAAAAGGTATTACTGTTCTAAAATTCTGGGCAGATTATGGTTGCTTAACAAAACTCATGACCAAACCATTTTAAACATGAAATCTCATTAAAACAAAAATCACAGTGATAAAACTTTGGGTTATTGACACGCTCCAATTGGTTTCATTCAATTCCAACGGTCCATTATTTAACTGAAAATCTTTGATCAAAGGTGGTCTATGAATTCACTACACTATTGTCAAATCCATCTTTCATTTGTTAACTCCAACTACCAAGCCATGAAGTTTGGCTTAATCCACATTACATCTACTACCATTAATTGATGATCATGGGAGGCTAAAGACACTTACTTATGGATTTCATGATTTCAATGGAGTACGGAGAAACTTCATGAAATCTCAAAATAATGAACCTAATCCATGGAGATAGGTCTAGATTCATTGACCAAACATACTAATATCAACCTTAATCCTCTTGTAAATCATAAGTTTACAAGGAGATTACATAATTCCAAGTCAAGGGATTCAAGCAAGACATTGAAGGTCTCATGAATCCCTAGAGATGAACATAATCAAAAAAGAAAAGCAAAGTTTAATCAAAATTCAAGTTAACTTTTACTTCATGATTGATTTAACCTTAGTCCTTAGGTTACTTTGATCCAAACCAATGAAATGAAAGTTCAATCACAATATTAGTGGTGTGTGATGAAATGAGGTGGGAAGGGAGTTTTTGAAAATGTGTAAAAGATCCTAAAGAATTTTGTATATTGTGATTGAACTTGAATTAGAGACTAATTAACTTAGAGGTTACCTCCAATTATCCTCAACTTTTAACTCTTTAGAGGTCTTTCAAAGGTGGTTTAAACTCTTCTTCCTTTAACTCATAAAACTTCTTGATTTTCCTAAGCTTTTCTAAGACTCTCTCCTATCGCCTTCGCGACACTAGAGTATATTTCCGTCATTTTCGAAAAGTGCACGGACAGCCGTCCTTTCCCCTTTTCACAATGTTCGTGAAGTTGCTCACGAATCAAAGTGTGAATGTCCCTTCAAAGTGTCGCACACTCTTTTTTTTTATCGGGAGCTGGGTGGGCAACTTCCGTCGGTACTGGCGCCTGCGACAGTGCCTTTGGAGCCTCCCCCCATTCTGGAGCCAGCGGGTTCTAAATGACCTCCCTCTCATGGTTAAAAAAGCGATTAACCATCTCGAAGAAATCCATATCGTCCATCCAAAAAATGTGTCTCAATTACAGCCAACTCCCCTGTCTCTTTCCTTATCGAAAAACTAACCTTTATGTTGGAGAATTTGAAGAGATTTAAAAACAAAGAGAATCAAGATAAGATTTTAAACTTCAAGTTGAGATTCAAGAATCAAAAACCAAGATCCCTTGTAATGGGATATTCATCCCCTATATATAGGCAAATTTTGGAGGGTTATTTTAGTAAATTCACAGTGAAAACTCTAATTCCGGATGTCCTTTTTGAAGGTACAAAATGTACTATATTAAAGCAGACTTTTGAAAACAGCGGCACTCAACGGAGATGGAAGCGGCACTCTATGAATGCCAGAACGGCACTCACTGATTGCCTGCGTAGCATTCGGTGAATGCCGATGCAGCACTCAACGAATGCCGCGGACAACTCCGCAGAATGCCATCTTTTCTAGACTTCTGATTTTCGCGGCATTTGGTATATTTGTGCGGCAATCAGAGAGTATCGGAGAGTGCCCCAGCATCACCCTGTGTCTGCCGCAGCCTACATCCTGTGCCGTTTTCCCCTATCCTTCCTCCTCTCTCTTTTTTTTTCTTTTGAATTGAAGAGCCTTTTCAAAGAGTTTGAATCACCTTTAGAAGCCCTAGAGGTAATGCTCCCCTTAAGCCCTAGAGTTTGAATCACCTTTAGTCGAACATTGTCATCATCGGACTTAGAGGTAATGCTCCCCTTAATTCGACGTTTGGTCAAAATTGGGGTGTCTACACAGGGGTGGTCGTCACCACATCGATTACTTCATGGTAGTATAAAACCTAGTAATTTCATTGACCCAAATAGACAACTCAGCATGCTCATTTAGACATCTCACCATATAATCACACAACTACGCCTTACTAACCGATTTGGCGCAGTTCTACACCATGCCTCCACAATTAAACTTGGCCTAATTTAATCACATAAATTTTCCCAATATTAGCTAAACAAGTTACATTAACTAATTAGACATGCTATTAACATAACAAATGAACCCAAATGTGAAATCATTCAAAATTCATAATTAAAGTCACTCACCTCTTAGGAATTGCTCCTAAACATGAAATTATTGCTCTACTATGAACCGGGTTCGAATCCTACACAAAATTCTATGAATTTGAACATCTCTAGTAGTAAAATGGATTACAACTAGCTACTTTAGCTGAAAACTATTTTAGCAATCCACTAACGGCTATATTTAAATAATTGGGAGGTTGAAATGCACTGCTAACCAACGGCTATATTTTAAGCAAAGTCTACACACCAATTTTTTATTTATTATTTGTGCTAATCATTGGCACTTAAACAGATCCATAGCAGAGTCTATTTTTTTTTTGTATCAAACGTTTAGGGTAAGACTTTAAGCAAAGTTGGTGGGCCATGTATACGTGGCGGCTAGTTAAAAATGTTAGTATGTACGTTGGTAACAGCTCTACTAAGGATTCTCTAAGAGGCTTAAATGCTGAGTAAGCTGCCACTATTCATACTTTTCCGAGTTGACTTACGATTTTACCCTTTTTTCTTCCACATTGTACAGGCTTTGATGAGGGTAATTTTGTAAGCCCACAAACACATACAAATCCACCCATTTATACACACAAACAAACCCGTAAATTCTCCTTCTCTTCTTCCTGCACACTATTTTTACCCACCAACACCATTCTCATCACAAACAATCACCCACCACCACCACGACTCTACTCCATCCTCCTTTCTCTTTCTTCGTCGAACCCATAATCCATGGACCATCCCTGACACCGCCCCTCTCCTTTCTCAATTAGAAACCCTAACATTCCCCTCTCTCTCTCGATCTCTTGATGCATGTTGTTAGTGTTTCGTATACTTTTAATCCATCAATTGGGTATTGGGATATATTCTAGTAGATGAAATTAGCTTTTGATATTTATGGGTGGAAGGGTAATCTAATTCTATTTTTTCCCCAATTTTTTCTGTGTGGAAACCCAATAGACCCACAAAGTATGTCTATGTATATAAATAATATATAGGGATTCATCTAATTTTCTTTTCTGTTTTTCCCTAATTATTTTTTGTGTGTGTGGAAACCCAACAAACCTACAAAGTATGTCTATGTGTCTATAGAATATATAGTGATTCACTGTTTTCTATTTTTTCCCCAAATTTTGTTTATGTGGAATCCAATAGACCCACAAAGTATGTCTATGTGTCTATATATAATAAATGTGTCTATATAATATATATATATACACATACACACACATACTCTCTCTCTCTCTCTCTCTCTCAATATAACCTAATTTTGGGAAAATGTGTGGATTCATAGATTTTCATTTTCTATTTTTGGTGTGGAAACCCAATAGAGCCACATAGTGTGTGTCGGTGACTATAATATATTGATATATACATACATATATCAATACACTTAAATTGTAAAAAAATTGCAAGCCCGATTTCAAACAGAGCAGAGCACATTCATTACCCAATTCATCTTGAATTGCTAAATTTCCAAACATTCGATATCAAAAAGAACGAATTAAATATAGAGAATTTAGGTGCTTCAAGTTCAATCTCAGTATTATTTTGGGTTTTCATAACTCTCTCTGTTACAATCTTTTGGGGTCGAGTTTGTGCTTTGCTATTTGCTTTGATGTGGCTTTACTTTTTACCTCGCCGGAGTATGGTTTGATGGATCCAACACAAAAGAATCAGTAGGTGCAGGAATCATCCTTACATCCCCATTTGGAAAAAGACACAGTTTTCGTTTAAACTTGATTTTAAGTGCTCTAATAATCAAGATGAGTATGAAGCCTTGATGGTAGGTCTTAAAATTCTTTTCGAGATGAAGGCCATGACTGTAAAATTGGTTGAGGATTCTCAATTAGTGATTAACCAATTGGGGGAAAAATATAAAGTGCATAATACCATTTTAGAAAAGTATCATGCGGTTGCCATAAGGTAGATAGATAGTTTTTCTGAGTTAGCAGTGTAGTATGTGCCATAGGAAGAAAATGGAGAGGCTAACGAATTGGCCCAGATGGCCTCCGGACTTAAGATCTCGACGAATGTTCTTCGGAGGATGATCACAGTTGAAAAAATGTCTTAAGTCATCAATTATGGAAAAGGATGACACTGTTTATGCTATGCCCCTTCAGACTAATGAGGCTGATTAGAGGGAGCCAATCATTAAATTTTTGGAAAATCCCAATATGCACGTTGATATCAAGATCAGAAGGAAGGTAAGCATTATTTCTTGGCTGATGGTGAATTGTTTAAAAAAATCGGTAAACGAATCAGTGTTATAGTGTCCCAGTAAGTTGTTAAAGGCTTTAAAACTGATGAAAAGTTGTAATACCCGTACCCAGAAAATGGAATTAATATTTATTTTCATGCATTAATTAGTATAATTAATTGCATGTGATAGTTGGGTAAGTTCTAGTTACCCCGATGTGATAAGTGCTTGATAAAGGGCACAGTTTGATAGATATGACATGAGACCCACGGGAGGTCCAGATTGGATAAATTACATTTAGTTGCATTTATGTGATTAAATGAATATTTGTTTAATTGTTTTAATATTTTATTATTAATTGTGACCTTTTATAGTACCAGTTTGGGTACCTATGTGAGAGCGAATAGGGACATGATCCATAATTAGTAGGTTAATTAGCAATCTCATAAAGTATTTGGGACCACTTTTGGGACCCATGCGTGACATAGACATAAACCCACTTAGATATTTAGTGGTTAATATAAAGTTTAGTGGGCTTCATAATAGGACTTTAGAAACATATGGGGGTGTAAATAAAATTACGGCAAAGTTATAACATATCCTTAGGATATGTAGTCGGTTAGTTTAATATATATAAAAAAAAAAGAATCCAAAACAAGTTAAGGTTTCAGAGGGTTAGGCTCAGCGGAGGAAAAAAAAAAAGAAATAAAGGGTTTCGCGTCATTTTATCGCCGTAGCTTCGCCGTGTGACCTCTATTTCGCGAACCGAAGCCATATTCAGACTCGTGAAGGTGAGATGATTATTTCTATATCTTTCTTTTTCAATTTTGGTAATATTTTTCCGCGACCCATTTTAAGGGGTGATACATATATGTGATATATATATGTAGGAATATCATTGGGAGTATCTAGAGCTAGTATTGCGAAGGAGTTTGGGATTTCTAGGCTTATTTGAGACTTATTCGTGAGGTGAGTGTCCTAATCCAAAAATTGGATATTTAATGTTATTTATTTATTAGTGAATGTTAAATTGCTTAATTGCGATTAAGTAGAAAAGCATGTAATTAATTATTATTTAACATGTTCAAAAATGTTGAAATTGCCATGTTGACATGTTGAGTTGCTTATGTGCTTATTTGGGTCAAAGGGTGTCAATTGATAATCACCATTATTTAGCCCGTATATAAGGGACGCCCATTCCTCAGAGAAAAGGGGGATGATGATGAAGTCCTCAGAGAAAAGGGGACGGTGGTGACGACCACAACGAATTGACTACGGTCACATGAGAGTGAGTGATATCGCTTTAAAAGCGACGAAAAGTGAGAATGGCCCGAAATCAGGGGTCCAGAACGATGGTGATTGATTACTTGACACGTCGGCGACCATTTATTGTTGTGAAAGTTTAATTGGTGTTATGAATCATTGAATACTCCAATTGCATGATTAGTACCACGTACTCACTAAGCGAAAGCTTAATCAATTTTTGTGGCTAATGACCACGCAGGTACGGACGAGCATCACAGTGAGAAGCGTTGAACTGTGGGGATTCTGGGATAGCTTGAGAAATGGTTAATGTTTAATATGTTTATATGTAAATGGAATTAGATGGGTATTTATATTCCTAGTGGTTGGATTTTCGGAGATAGATTTATGTTTTAGTTTTTTATTAAATCCCTGTAATGTAAATTGTGGATTGAAGTTTTTAAAGTATTTTCCAAGTGTTTTGGGTGATATTTTGGTGTATTTCAATTCTTGTTTAACAGGGGGAAATGGTGCTGTAATAGGGGAAACTCTGTCCAAGTACCATTCAATGATTTTAAAACTTTACTTTATTTCTTTTCATTATTTTATTTGATAAAAAGCTATTTTATCCCTGGTATCTCACTTTAAAATGTTATTTTCGGAACGTTAAAAATAATTGTTTGGTTTGTTGGCTTTGTTACACGTGTCCTAGCCCGCGGGGGCGGGTTGGGGTGTGACAATTTTTGGTATCACAGCAATAGGCTAGAGCCTTGGGTACGAGTGACGACTCGTGAGTGTGCACACAATGACACGTAGTTGTACGATCATGCATACATATTTACTTAGCATGCTTTAAAATGTTATTTAGCATGCATTGTAATTTATTTAAAAGTAACATATATGTATATACTTTGCTGTGGGTGCCAGGCAAGGATGTCTGGAGGTGAGAACCCATCTTCGGCCCGTATGGACAGAATTGAAATAGTTATGGAAAAATTGGTAAAAGTGGCTGAAACTTGAGTTACCGAGGAGGGACCGAGCTCATCAAACACAGAACAAAGAACAGAATCAACAACTATTGCTATGTTCTACAAGCAAAAGCCAGGGCAGTCAAAGGAGAATCTGATTCGATGAAGGCTGATCATTGGTTGACCGATATGAAGAGAATTTTTTGTGCTTTTCCATGTACAGAGGAACAGAAGGTCTTGTTTGCCTCAGATACTCTGAAAGAAGAAGCACAAAACTGGTGGACTTCAGTATTAAGGCAGGGTGCACCAACTACCTGGAATGGGTTTATAGAGGAGTTTTCAAAGCAATATATTCCTCGATCGTTTAGTGATCAGAAGGCCCGAGAATTTTCTCATCTCAGTCAAGATAATATGACTGTTAGGGATTACGCAACTCAATTTACAAGTTTGGCCAGATTTGCAATGGATTTGATTCCGAACGAGTTTATTCGGGCAAGACGATTCGAAGAAGGACTTCGTGATGAAATTAGGGGAAAAGTAGATACACTCCGACTATCGACGTATTCAGAAGTGTTAGACGTGGCCCTAATTGCTGAGCGAGGTGTGTTGTTATCCGGGCAAAGTCAACAATTTAAGAGACCAGGAAGTAGTCAATTTCAGGGACAGGGCAGTTCCAAGAGACAGAATTTGGGGAGTTCATCAGGAAGTGGGGGCAACAAGCCCAGGTGTCAGATCTGTGGTAGATATCATTGGGGAATGTGCAACTTATCTCCTATCATTTGTAACAACTGTCGATGGCCAGGACACGTGGCAAGAGATTGTCCCAATCTATCAAGACAGAATGTGCCAAGACAAAGTATTACTCCGAGACAAGGTATAGATGATAGCAGAATACGGTGTTATTTGTGTGGTGACATGGGGCATCGGGAGCGAAATTGCCCAAAGAGAGGACCAGGAAGTTCTAGTTCATCTGTGAGAAGTGCACCAAGCCAGAGGCCACCTCAGCAACAATCTCAAGGGAGGGAGCAACGACAAGGAAGGTATTTTCAACTTAAGCCTGGGGAGACCACTGCCGCTGATACTGTGGTTTCAGTTATACTTCCTATATGCTCACAACCTGCTAAAGTATTATTGGATTCGGGGTCAACTCACTCTTTTGTTTCACACCCATTTGCTAAATATTTAGATAAACCCTTAGAACTACTAGATTTTGATTTGTCTGTTTCACTTCCATCGGGAGCTCCACTAGTAAGTTCGGGTGTCTTTAAAGCTTGTGGGATTGATGTGAATGGTAGAGGTTTGACTGTTGACTTAGTGCCATTGGTTATTCAATATTTTGATGTCATTTTGGGGATGGATTGGTTATCTGCAAATCACGCCATTATCGATTGTGAGAATAAGAGAGTAACATTTCGATTGCCCAATCAAGATGTATTTTGCTTCCAAGGGACAGGTGTAGCACCACCGCCTTATATGGTGTCAGCTGTCAGAGCTTGCCGTTTGTTGAAAAAGGGATGTCGGGGATTCTTGTGTAGTATACTTGACACTAGAAGTACTGAACTAAAATTAAAAGATATACCCGTAGTGAAAGAATTTCCAGACGTCTTTCCAGAAGATCTACCTAGTGTGTTGATTGAGAGGGAAATTGAGTTTGGGATAGATGTGATGCTAGGAACTCAACCAATTTCACGGGCACCGTATAGAATGGCTCCGGTAGAGTTGAAGGAATTGAAAACTCAACTGCAAGAGTTACTAGATAAGGGGTTCATTCGTCCTAGTGTATCACCGTGGGGTGCACGAGTTTTATTTGTGAAGAAGAAGGACGGGACAATGAGAATGTGTATCGACTACCGAGAGATCAACAAGGTGACTATAAAGAACAAGTATCCACTGCCGCGTATTGATGACTTATTTGATCAATTGCAAGGGGCACAAGTATTTTCTAAGATTGACTTGAGATCTGGGTATCACCAATTGAAGGTAAAAGCTGAAGATGTTGAGAAGACAACTTTCAGGACTCGGTACGGGCACTATGAATTTCTTGTCATGCCATTTGGGGTTACGAATGCACCAGCCGCTTTTATGGACCTGATGAATAGGGTGTTCAAGATTTATCTAGATGAATTTGTGATAGTATTCATTGATGATATTTTAATATATTCTAGAAGTCAAGAAGAACATGAACGACACTTGAGATTGGTTCTGCAACGACTTAGAGAAAAACAACTATTTGGGAAGTTAAAGAAAAGTGAATTCTGGTTGACAAATGTTACTTTTCTTGGCCATGTGATCTCTAAGGATGGTGTATTTGTGGACCCACAGAAGATTGAAGCTGTTAAGAATTGGTCGAGACCGACAAATGTTTCTGAAATTCGAAGCTTCTTGGGGTTAGCTGGGTACTACAGAAGGTTCGTTCAAGACTTCTCTAGAATTGCGACTCCGATGACTCAATTGATGAGAAAGGATGTACCACTTGTGTGGAATAAAGAATGTGAAGACTGTTTCCAGAAGTTGAAAGATAAATTGACCTCAGCGCCAATATTAGCTATTCCGTCGGGTATTGGAGGTTTCAGTATATATAGTGATGCTTCTCATCAGGGCCTGGGATGTGTTCTAATGCAAGAAGGTAAATTTATAGCTTATGCTTCGAGGCAGTTGAGGACACACGAGAAGAATTATCCGACTCATGATCTGGAATTGGCAGCGGTGATCTTTGCGTTAAAGATTTGGCGTCACTACTTATATGGGGAAGCGTGTGAGATATTCACCGACCACAAGAGTCTGAAATATCTGTTTACCCAGAGAGAACTGAATATGAGACAGAGAAGATGGCTTGAATTGATGAAAGACTATGATTTGAAGATCCAGTATCATCCAGGTAAAGCTAACGTGGTTGCCGATGCTTTAAGTCGAAAGTCATCAGAAAATTTGGTTTACTCTTTAACAGCTCAAGCAATGTTGGTAAAAGAATTTGAACAGCTGGAATTGGAAGTAATTCCCAGAATCCAG
The DNA here is from genome assembly GCA_033977485.1 of Hydrangea macrophylla. Classification (NCBI taxonomy): domain Eukaryota; kingdom Viridiplantae; phylum Streptophyta; class Magnoliopsida; order Cornales; family Hydrangeaceae; genus Hydrangea; species Hydrangea macrophylla. Next base: position 83,319,064 of record CM066985.1, on the reverse strand, counting down.
GGTGGTTTAATGGCGGCTATCATGGCACAACCAAGCTTGATCGAAGAAATCAAGGTGAGTCAATTTTTGGACCCAAATTTCAAGAAAATAGTTGAAGAATTACCTGAGGGTAGACGGCCGGAATTCAGTTTCCAGAATAATGTATTGAGGTATGTTAATCGACTGTGTGTTCCTAATATCCAAGAGTTGAAAGACAAGATTATGGAAGAAGCTCACAATACGAGGTATTCTGTACATCCGGGGAGTACCAAGATGTATAGAGATTTACGGGAAGTATATTGGTGGAGTGGTATGAAACGGGAAGTCGCCGAGTTTGTGGCCAAATGTACGACTTGTCAACAAGTAAAATTGGAACATCAACGACCCGCTGGTGAATTGCAACCGTTGGAGATACCAGAATGGAAATGGGAGCATGTCACGCCCCGACGTAGCATAAATAAGGAAAGCGTTTAATTTCCTTTATGGACCCGTAGGTCGCGACAGTTTGAAGGATCGATTCCGTCCCAAACGTCGAACAAACAAAACATAATAATCAGAGCAGAGCAATCAAGGCTTATAAAAATTTCTAACTTAATAAATATTACAGCACGGGTCATCTAAAGGCACAGACCGCCTTGAAATAAAACAATAGCTTAATGTCTGTTACAATCATCCTTAAACCAAAACAGTTTAAAACTTAAACATAAAACTTAGAGCATAAACAGTTTCTCTCATTCCAAAAGCAGCCATTCTCAATTAGCATAGTCGTATGATTCCTCCTGGTTATAACCTGAAAAGCCTGAACACGAATGTCCAGGACGCATCAACGTCGTCAGCTTCAAGAAGCTGGTGAGTATTAAAAACATAACTTTAAATGTAAAACATACTCATTTGCCATTTTCCAACTCCCATTTAAAATTCACAAGTTTATATTTAAGATAAAGAGCTTGTTTAGAAAACAACCACAACATTATTTAAAAGGTAAATTCACACATATGTAACCGTGTATGAGAACGATGCACCAACTCATCTTACCGACTCTTTTCTCTCAACAAAACCGAACAACCCACTATCTTACTCCTGGTATCTTTGAAACACTAAGATAGCCACACTTTAGCAACGGGGCACCAGGGAGTGTCCAGTTTGCCTCACACTTTGGTCTGGGGTACCAGGGAGTGTCCAATGCCTCACACTTTGAATACCCTAACCGCCATGCAAATACCGGGGCAACCCCTCACGCAGTATCCAGACTCGAGTATCAGGGAGTGTCCGTAGGCCACACTTTAGCACTACCATGGGTGCCAGGGAACGTCCAAGTTTGGCTTCACACACTTTAACGCTTCCATGGGCGTCAGGGAGTGTCCATATTTGCCACCGTCGCATTTCAAAGATACCCTCTCCACAATCTCAACCACAACCACAACCACAATCTCAATCACAACCACAACCATAAACACAACCACAACCACAAACTCAAACTCATACTCTTTCCACACTACCCTTACTATTTTCCACACAGACTGACACTCACATGCATGTACCATTGACCCCATATATATGTCATGAACCTTAAACATGCGGCAATTCACTGAAATATAAACACGACATGCGTACGGGGATTAATGACTTGCAATTCATTGCCTTAATCATTTCAAGCATAACTAATAGCATTTTGTATTAATAAAACTCCCAAACAGAACCTTAACAATACTTAAAAGTTGAACCAAATAGTCCCTTATCATAAAACAAGCAAAACCAGAATCTGCCAGATATCGCGCGCGCGGGCCGCTCGCGCGATGGGTCGCTCGCGCGATATGCCAAATTTTCCTTTTATATAAACTTTTCTATATGCCTGAAACAGCCAAGGTCGCGCGCGCGGATCGCTAGCGCGAAGGGATTCTCGCGCGACCCTCGCTCGCGCGACCTGCCTAAATTTCATTATATATATAAAACTTTTCTGTCTGCCAGGAGAAGCATGCCTCGCACGCGCGGGCCGCTCGCGCGAGGGGTCGCTCGCGCGGGCCGCTCGCACGATTATCGCGCACGCGATCGTGGCGCGAGCTGATGCTGAGGCTTCATCTTCTCCGCAGAAATTGCTCTGTTTCAGCAAAACAGGGTCTATTTTGACCCATTTCAATTCTGTGATTAACTAAGGCTTATCATATATGTTTTTCTTTGTTTTTCAACAAGGATTATGAATTCTTGATCAATTTTACAAGATCTCAACTATAGCTTACGAATTTTATGAAATACTAAACCATGTCAAAACTAATTTCTTTATATACTTTCTCATGGGGTTAAGTGAAGCTCTAAAACTTCAACCATAGACTATATGTACCATAAACCTTCATTATTATCTAAGAAGACAGATTTTGGTTGAGTTTGAAAATCTGGATTTTTCAAGCTGTGGCAAATCAACGTAAAAGTTTGAATGGGGATTTACAAAATAAGCTATACACACAGAAAGTAGGCATGAAATTACATTCTTAGTGAGTTCAGAATACTCACTTAGATCAAAAGCAAAGATGTTGAGAAAGAAATAAGAGATAAGCAATCCCAACTCAAGCTTGGTTATGGAGGATTGAGCTTTCTCTCTCTATATAATTCCTGAAATTTTCTGTGTAATCTCTCTCTCAAACTCTCCCTCTCAAACTCTCTGAATGAGCTAGTGCAGAATGTGTGTAATTGGGAGAGTATATGGTGTGTATATATAGAAGAGTAGCCAAACTTGGCCACCAAGTTCAACCTCAAGGACTCTACAATTAGTTTTGATTTCCAATTAATGAATTAAACCATATAAACACAGATACATACGTATATAACCTGCTGTATATGAGAGTAGGGGGTAATTAGATGTGTAGGGGTCAATTTAAGGTGTTTGGGAATTTAGCTTGTGGCACAAAAATTACACACACAAGTTAAACATTCCCAAACATTGCCTTATTCAATGACGAGTTTCCATAATTAGAAATAAAGCAATTGTCCAATCAGTCACTTCCAAAATCTGTGGAAGTTCAACACAGCGTGGACAGCTTTGAACATAAACTGGTATTTTCGGGGTGCGGTGTCCACCACAAAAATACAGAAAATTCATTTTACTGTAGGAAATGGTTTCCTGGTTTTACAAAAATACAGTTTGAAATAAAAGAAAATATTTCCACCGTTTTGAAATACAGATTTGAAATTCAATACAGGTGTTGCTAAATTTTATGAAATTATAGTTTGACCCCAATAAGAATTTTAATTATGAAATAAAACAAGAAATCAGATTTAACAAATAAGAATTGGAAATTAAAATGAGATCAGCAATGCTGATTAATCATGGAAATTCAAATTGAATTTAAATATGTCAAATGCAAGTACAAATTAAATATGAATATGCTAAACTTAAAATTAAATGAAATGCAGGTTATTACATCCTTCCTCCCTTAAACAGGATTTCGTCCCCGAAATCAAGACTAACTAGTCCTGAAACAACTCCGGGTATTTCTTCCTCATATCAGCTTCAACTTCCTACGAGGCTTCGTTCTCGTCATGGTGATTCCACTAAATCTTCACCAACGGGATATCCTTATTTCTTAGCTTCTTGATACTCTGATCCAGAATCTTCACAGGTCTCTCCATGTAAGATACGTTATGACCCGTCTCAATGTCGTCATAACTAACCACATGTGAGGGGTCTCGTATGTACTTCCTCAGCATACTCACATGGAATACATTGTGAACCCCAGACATCTTCGGTGGTAGCGCCAGTCGATAAGCCACTTTCCCGACACGTTCCAAAATCTCAAACGGTCCGATAAAACGCGGAGCTAACTTCCCTCTCTTGAGACCAAAACGTACCACTCCTCGGGTCGGTGAAACCTTAAGGAGTACGTGATCTCCAACACTGAATTCCAAATCTTTCCGACGTCGATCGGCATAACTTTTATACCTGCTTTGAGCGGTCCTCATTCTTTCCTTGACCAAAGAAATCTTCTCGTTCGTTTCTCTAACCAAATCTGGTCCTAACCATTCTGTATCCCCAACTTCTGCCCAACACAAAGGAGAACGGCATGGTCGTCCGTACAATGCTTCGAACCGAGCCATACCGATACTCGTGTGATAGTTGTTGTTATAGGCAAATTCTACCAACGGTAAGTGCGTCTCCCAAGATTCCTCGAAATCGATCACACAAGCTCTAAGCATGTCTTCCATGATCTGATTAACACGCTCAGTTTGTCCATTTGTCTGAGGGTGAAAAGCAGTGCTCATCTTGAGCGAGGTTCCCATAGCTTCTTGCAGACTTTCCCAAAATCCAGAAGTAAAACGTGCGTCACGGTCTGACACAATCGACACAGGTGCACCGTAAAGTCGCACAACTTGTTGTATGTACATCCGGCTCATCTTCTCTACCGGGTATGTCATACTATAAGAAATGAAATGAGCAGACTTCGTCAATCGATCAACGATTACCCAAATAGCGTCATGATTCTGCTGCGACCGGGGCAATCCTACTACAAAATCCATCGTGATGTGCTCCCACTTCCAACCAGGAACAGGTATTGGTTGCAACAATCCCGAGGGTCTCTGATGTTCGGCTTTAACTTGCTGACACGTCAAACACTTGGATACAAATTCGGCCACATCCTTCTTCATACCCTCCCACCAGAAATTTCTCTTCAAATCTTTGTACATCTTCGTTCCTCCTGGGTGAACTGTATATCTTGACTTATGTACTTCTTCCAGGATATCTTTCCTTAACTCTCCATCACCTGGCACACATAATCTATTTCTGCACCGATACCCTCCATCAACTCCCACTTTCCATTCCATCGGGTCTGTTTCTGACATCTTCACGAACCATGTCTGAAACTTCTCATCTTCTTTCTGGGCTCCAATAATGCGGTCGATAAGAACAGGCTGTAGGATAAGACATCCGAACAATTTTCCTTCTCCTTCTTCAGCATTCTGTATATCGAACTCTGCCAAGGTCTCCAACGCTCGCCACTCTTTCACCATTAAGGTGGCGATCGTCTCACGAGTCTGTCGACTCAAGGCATCAGCAACCACATTAGCTTTACCGGGGTGGTATTCCAACGTGAAGTCATAATCTTTGATCAATTCCATCCATCTGCGTTGCCTCATGTTCAACTCTTTCTGTGTGAACAAATATTTCAAACTCTTGTGATCGGAGAACAAATCGAACTTCTCACCGTAGAGATAGTGTCTCCAAATCTTGAGTGCAAATACTACTGCTGCCAACTCCAAATCATGAATGGGATAGTTCAACTCATTCGGCTTCAGCTGTCTGGATCCATAGGCTATAACCCTGCCATCTTGCATAAGTACACACCCTAACCCTTGATATGATGCGTCACTAAAGATAGTGAACATTTCATCAGGCTTGGGTATTGCTAACACTGGTGCGGTAGTGAGTCTCTCTTTCAACTCTAGAAAGGCCCGCTCATGCTTCTCTGTCCATTCAAACTTCAAATTCTTCTTCGTCAACCCAGTTAAAGGTGCTGCTATCTTTGAGAATCCCTCAACAAATCTCCTGTAGTAGCCTGCGAGTCCAAGAAAACTCCGAACTTCTGTAGGGTTGCTCGGCCTAACCCAGTTTGACACAGCATCGGTCTTGGATGAATCCACTGAAATTCCTTGAGATGACACCTTGTGTCCCAAAAATTTCACTTCTTGTAACCAGAACTCACACTTACTGAACTTGGCATACAACTGATGGTCCTTGAGCGTCTGCATCGCAATCTGTAGATGTTGCTCGTGTTCTTCTCCTGACTTAGAATAGATCAAGATATCATCTATAAAGACGATGACAAACTGATCCAAATAAGGCTTGAACACTCTGTTCATCAAATCCATAAACACTACCGGGGCATTTGTCATTCCAAACGGCATCACCAGAAATTCATAATGACCATATCGGGTTCTGAAAGCAGTCTTAGGTATGTCTTCCTTCCGTACCCTCAACTGATGATATCCCGACCTTAGGTCTATCTTGGAAAATGTCGTAGCTCCTTGTAGTTGATCAAACAAATCGTCAATCCGAGGCAAGGGATACTTGTTCTTGATAGTCACTCGGTTCAATTCTCTGTAGTCGATACATAATCGTAGCGTTCCTTCCTTCTTCTTCACAAACAACACCGGTGCTCCCCAAGGCGATGTACTTGGACGTACAAAACCTAGGTTCTCGAGCTCTTGAACTTGTCCCTTCAATTCTAATAGTTCGGTGGGGGCCATTCTGTAGGGAACCTTGGTGATCGGTACGGTACCCGGTATAAGCTCAATACAGAACTCTATACTTCTCTCGGGCGGCAAACCAGAAACGTCTTGAAATACTTCTTCGAAGTCCTTGACTACAGGTATAGATGAAGCTGTCACCTCCGTACTGACGACTTCGATGTTGGCTAAACATCTCGTGAGGAACATATCTCCCGTAGGGTTACATTGAAAATCAAAGGGCTGATTCTCATTGTCGGGGAATGTGATTCTCTTCCTCGCACAATCCAACTTCACTTTATTCTGAGAGAGCCAATCCATTCCTAGGATTATGTCGAACTCCTTCATCGATAGGACGATCAACCTCGCAGGGATTTCTCGGTCTCCTAACCGTAAGGGACAATCCTTGCACACATGTCCTAATCTGACTGCAGCCCCTAGTGGCGAAGTAGCCTTCAAAGCTTTCTCCAAGCGATGAGGTAAGATACCCAATCTCCGAATTGTATTAACAGATATGAACGAAAGAACAGCACCTGTATCAAATAACACTTTAACATGGGAGTTAAACAGAGTTAATGTACCTTCCACTGCTTGCTGATCAGGTTGAGCTTCTCCATAATCTCCTTCTTCATACGCAGTTCCATCATATCCAGCGGCATCAGGGATAACAGCATTCAAGCGAGTCTGTCCTTGTTGACCATAAGTCACCTGCTTAGGGGCAGTGCAGAACCTACTGATGTGACCTGGTTCACCATAGTTGAAGCAGACTATCCCTTGCTGAGCAGCACGCCTTGGTGCCTTACAATCATGAGCCAAATGACCAGGGTTGCCACAGTTGAAGCACTTTCCACTACTACTTCCTTCTCCTACTCGGGGTTGAGTCGGATAGGTAATAGCCTGGGTCTTCTTGCTTCCGTCAAAGTTCTTCTTCTGCCCTTGGGTACGATTCATTGGTGGTCTATTCCCAAAATTACCCCTTTGAGGCGGTCGAAAATCAAATTGCTTTCGGTTCACTCGAGCATCCTCTTCCAGGTCGGTAGCCAAACCAACAAGTCCTTCAAACGATTTATCCAAGTGGCCGAGAGTCAGGCGACAAATCTGCGGTGTCAGCCCTTGGTTATACTTCCGGATCTTCTTCTCTTCAGTATCAACCAGGTGTGGAGCGAACCGAGACAGTCTTTCGAACTGTGTGGTGTACTCTTGCACTGACTTGGTTCCTTGCGTCAGGTCCATGAATTCCTTCTCTCTTCTGTGCCTCTCCGTAGCCGGGAAGTACTTGTCCAAAAATCTCCCCTTGAACGCAGTCCACGTCATCCCCATTGCAGCTCCATTCCCGATAGTAGCTATGACCGAATCCCACCAATCTGCGGCAGCATCGGTCAACTGAAACGTAGCCAATCTCCTCTTGTCCATCTCGTTGCACTGGACAGCCTTGAACATACAGTCCATCTGTCTTAACCATTGCTCGGCCTTCCAGGGTTCTGCGGTACCCGCAAACTGCTCGGGCCTTAGTGCACGGAATCTCTCCAGCAATTTGTCTCCAGTTTGACGGTCTCGTCGGTTGTCATTCGTATTACTAATTCTTTCCAACCGTCTGATAAACGCTTCGAACATCCCCGTAGGATCAGCAACCTCGGTGCTTCCTCGATCAAATTTCTGTTCCTCCTTAGTCCTCCAGCCATTCTATGCATGACGGTGATGAAAGGATGAGAAACATGCATGCAACAGTACTATGAAGCAATTCAAATGACGACAATATCCAAAAGAGTATATTATATATAACTTCTTGTCAAGTGGATACAAAAAAAACATGTATGGTCAGATCAATGCCTACCCTACCTGTATGGGTTAGGATGCATGCAAGAGTTAATGTTACAAAAATGGGTCATTGCCCTACACTCTAATGCACGTAATTACAACTGCAAAAAGAGATAGAGCTAACAGTCAAAAGTAGTTAATATGTACAAGGCCATAACTAGAACGTCAATCGTCTCCGTAAGCAGCTATCAGGAGATCCAGCGAGTCGACGGGGCGAAATCGCTGAGCCTGAAAGGGGCCCACCCCATCATAGCCTGGAGAGGTCGAAGATGAAGCAGGCGCAGGGGCATCTGCTTCAACTAGCATCTCCTCAGGTAAGGCTAGCTCAAGTGCTAGCTCAGCCTCGAGCTCAGCGGCGAGATCGTCTAGACCTATGCCGTCCTCTAAAATCTCTCCACCTACTGGGACCACATGAACAATCCCATCATCGTCCTCATCAATAGGAACTACTGGTGGGGGCATCTCTAACTGAGCCAGATGGGCGTGCACAATCTGGATCTCGAGGGGGAGATAGAAAGCATCACTATCAATCAACCTCAAAACCTCGACCAAAACCAAGCGCTGAGCCTCTGCAAAGTAACGAAGCTCTAGGCGGATACGAGTCAGGTCAACTAAGCCTACCACATGAACCTGGTGCCATAAATCAGAAACTACGGTCGCTGTGGCCAACTGCTCAATGGCCGCATGATATAAGTCGAGAAAGGCTGGGATCATTGCCCCAGGTGTCACAAAGTGTCCTCCAAATCTGTCTGGTACATATAGCGGATGAGCTGGATCCATACCTGATAAAAAGGTACTAATTAAGTCAGAACGGAATAATCTTAGGCGTTTAGGTTCTGAGTCTATCCTCCCTGTCGTATCATCGGGTGTGTAACACTTAATGGAATGTGGAATCGGGTCTATACTGGTAAACCCTAACCTGGCTAAACCATCTTGAGATAAATCATAACCTGGCTCTGATACCACTAAATCCAGATACCACTAAATTCTGTCACGCCCCGACGTAGCATAAATAAGGAAAGCGTTTAATTTCCTTTATTGACCCGTAGGTCACGACAGTTTGAAGGATCGATTCCGTCCCAAACGTCGAACAAACAAAACATAATAATCAGAGCAAAGCAATCAAGGCTTATAAAAATTTCTAACTTAATAAATATTACAGCACGGGTCATCTAAAGGCACAGACCGCCTTGAAATAAAACAATAGCTTAATGTCTGTTACAATCATCCTTAAAACAAAACAGTTTAAAACTTAAACATAAAACTTAGAGCATAAACAGTTTCTCTCATTCCAAAAGCAGCCATTCTCAATTAGCTTAGTCGTATGATTCCTCCTGGTTATAACCTGAAAAGCCTGAACACGAATGTCCAGGACGCATCAACGTCGTCAGCTTCAAGAAGCTGGTGAGTATTAAAAACATAACTTTAAATGTAAAACATACTCATTTGCCATTTTCCAACTCCCATTTAAAATCCACAAGTTTATATTTAAGATAAAGAGCTTGTTTAGAAAACAACCACAACATTATTTAAAAGGTAAATTCACACATATGTGACCGTGTATGAGAACGATGCACCAACTCATCTTACCGACTCTTTTCTCTCGACAAAACCGAACAACCCACTATCTTACTCCTGGTATCTTTGAAACACTAAGATAGCCACACTTTAGCAACGGGGCACCAGGGAGTGTCCAGTTTGCCTCACACTTTGGTCCGGGGTACCAGGGAGTGTCCAATGCCTCACACTTTGAATACCCTAACCGCCATGCAAATACCGGGGCAACCCCTCACGCAGTATCCAGACTCGAGTATCAGGGAGTGTCCGTAGGCCACACTTTAGCACTACCATGGGTGCCAGGGAATGTCCAAGTTCGGCTTCACACACTTTAACGCTTCCATGGGCGTCAGGGAGTGTCCATATTTGCCACCGTCGCATTTCAAAGATACCCTCTCTACAATCTCAACCACAACCACAACCACAATCTCAATCACAACCACAACCACAACCATAAACACAACCACAACCACAAACTCAAACTCATACTCTTTTCACACTACCCTTACTCTTTTCCACACAGACTGACACTCACATGCATGTACCACTGACCCCACATATATGTCATGAACCTTAAACATGCGGCAATTCACTGAAATATAAACACGACATGCGTACGGGGATTAATAACTTGCAATTCATTACCTTAATCATTTCAAGCATAACTAATAGCATTCTGTATTAATAAAACTCCCAAACAGAACCTTAACAGTACTTAAAAGTTGAACCAAATAGTCCCTTATCATAAAACAAGCAAAACCAGAATCTGCCAGATATCACGCGCGCGGGCCGCTCGCGCGACGGGTCGCTCGCGCGATATGCCAAATTTTCCTTTTATCTAAACTTTTCTATCTGCCTGAAACAATCAAGGTCGCGCGCGTGGATCGCTCGCGCGAAGGGATTCTTGCGCGACCCTCGCTCGCGCGACCTGCCTAAATTTCATTATATATATAAAACTTTTCTGTCTGCCAGGAGACGCATGCCTCGCGCGCGCGGGCCGCTCGCGCGATGGGTCGCTCGCGCGGGCTGCTCGCGCGATTATCGCGCACGCGATCGTGGCGCGAGCTGATGCTGAGGCTTCATCTTCTCCGCAGAAATTGCTCTGTTTCAGCAAAACAAGGTCTATTTTGACCCATTTCAATTCTGTGATTAACTAAGGCTTATCATATATGTTTTTCTTTGTTTTTCAACAAGGATTATGAATTCTTGATCAATTTTACAAGATCTCAACTATAGCTTACGAATTTTATGAAATACTAAACCATGTCAAAACTAATTTCTTTATATACTTTCTCATGGGGTTAAGTGAAGCTCTAAAACTTCAACCATAGACTATATGTACCATAAACCTTCATTATTATCTAAGAAGACAAATTTTGGTTGAGTTTGAAAATCTTGATTTTTCAAGCTATGGCAAATCAACGTAAAAGTTTGAATGGGGATTTACAAAATAAGCTATACACACAGAAAGTAGGCATGAAATTACATTCTTAGTGAGTTCAGAATACTCACTTAGATCAAAAGCAAAGATGTTGTTGAGAAAGAAATAAGAGATAAGCAATCCCAACTCAAGCTTGGTTATGGAGGATTGAGCTTTCTCTCTCTATATAATTCCTGAAATTCTCTGTGTAATCTCTCTTTCAAACTCTCCCTCTCAAACTCTCTGAATGAGCTAGTGCAGAATGTGTGTAATTGGGAGAGTATATGGTGTGTATATATAGAAGAGTAGCCAAACTTGGCCACCAAGTTCAACCTCAAGGACTCTACAATTAGTTTTGATTTCCAATTAATGAATTACACCATATAAACACAGATACATACGTATATAACCTGCTGTATATGAGAGTAGGGGTAATTAGATGTGTAGGGGTCAATTTAAGGTGTTTGGGAATTTAGCTTATGGCACAAAAATTACACACACAAGTTAAACATTCCCAAACATTGCCTTATCCAATGATGAGTTTCCATAATTAGAAATAAAGCTATTGTTCAATCAGTCACTTCCAAAATCTGTGGAAGTTCAACACAGCGTGGACAGTTTTGAACATAAACTGGTATTTTCGGGGTGCGGTGTCCACCACAAAAATACAGAAAATTCATTTTACTGTAGGAAATGGTTTCTTGGTTTTACAAAATTACAGTTTGAAATAAAAGAAAATATTTCCACCGTTTTGAAATACAGATTTGAAATTCAATACAGGTGTTGCTAAATTTTATGAACTTATAGTTTGACCCCAATAAGAATTTTAATTATGAAATAAAACAAGAAATTAGATTTAACAAATAAGAATTGGAAATTAAAATGAGATCAACAATGCTGATTAATCATGGAAATTCAAATTGAATTTAAATATGTCAAATGCAAGTACAAATTAAATATGAATATTCTAAACTTAAAATTAAATGAAATGCAGGTTATTACAGAGCATATTACGATGGACTTTGTGTCAGGTTTGCCACGGTCTCCTAAGTCTAATGATAGTATTTGGGTGATCGTTGATCGATTGACTAAATCAGCTCATTTCTTGCCAATCAAGACTCGTGATCCGACAAAGTTAGCAGAGCTTTATGTCAGAGAAGTTATCAGGCTACACGGGGCACCGGTATCCATTGTGTCAGATCGAGACACACGATTTGTGTCTAGGTTTTGGGAAGGCTTGCAAAAGGCAATGGGGATAACTTTGCACTTTAGCACAACATTCCATCCTCAGACAGACGGCCAATCCGAGCGAGTTATTCAGATTCTGGAAGATATGCTTCGAGGTTGTGTTATGGATTTCAAATCAGATTGGGAGACCCACTTGCCATTGGTAGAATTCTCTTATAATAATAGCTTTCAGACGAGTATTGGTATGGCGCCTTACGAGGCATTGTATGGTCGAAAGTGTAGATCACCAGTGTGTTGGACAGAAGTTGGGAAAAAGCAACTTATAGGACCTGAAATTGTACAAATCACTACCGACAAAATCAAGTTAGTTAAACAACGGTTACAAATGGCACAAAGTCGTTACAAAAGCTACGCGGATACAGGTAGAAGACCGTTGGAATTCGAGGTAGGTGATTATGTTCACTTGAAAGTATCGCCTTTGAAAGGTATCGCACGATTTGGTAAGCGAGGCAAGTTAAGTCCGAGGTTTGTAGGGCCTTATCTGATTGTGGATAGAGTTGGTCCAGTTGCATATCGATTGGAATTACCAGAAGAGTTGGCTAATGTTCATAATGTGTTTCACGTTTCAATGTTACGACGTTGTCTATCAGACTCAAGTCACCGTATCACTCCAGAACCGTTGATGGTTCGAGAAGACTTGACTTATGTTGAACATCCAGTTTGAATCCTAGATAGGAAGGATCAGGTGCTCAGAACCAAAGTCATTCCTCTAGTTATGGTGTTATGGCGTAATCATTCAGTAGAAGAGGCAACTTGGGAACGTGAGGACAAGATCCGAGAGAAATATCCTCACCTATTTGACACTTGAGGTAAGAAAAGTTTGGGGACAAACTTCCTAAAAGGGAGGGAGAGATGTAATACCCGTACCCAGAAAATGGAAGTAATATTTATTTTCATGCATTAATTTGTATAATTAATTGCATGTGATAGTTGGGTAAGTTCTAGTTACCCCGATGTGATAAGTGCTTAATAAAGGGCACAGTTTGATAGATATGACATGGGACCCACGGGAGGTCCAGATTGGATAAATTACATTTAGTTGCATTTATGTGATTAAATGAATATTTGCTTAATTGTTTTAATATTTTATTATTAATTGTGACCTTTTATAGTACCAGTTTGGGTACCTATGTGAGAGCGAATAGGGACATGATACATAATTAGTAGGTTAATTAGCAATCTCATAAAGTATTTGGGACCACTTTTGGGACCCATGCGTGACATAGACATAAACCCACTTAGATATTTAGTGGTTAATATAAAGTTTAGGGGGCTTCATAATAGGACTTTAGAAACATATGGGGGTGTAAATAGAATTACGGCAAAGTTATAACATATCCTTTGGATATGTAGTCGGATAGTTTAATATATAAAAAAAAAAAATAAGAATCCAAAACAAGTTAAAGTTTCAGAGGGTTAGGCTCAGCGGAGGAAAAAAAAAAAAAGAAATAAAGGGTTTCGCGCCATTTTATCGCCGTAGCTTCGCAGTGTGACCTCTATTTCGTGAACCGAAGCCATGTTCGGACTCGTGAAGGTGAGATGATTATTTCTATATCTTTCTTTTTCAATTTTGGTAATATTTTTCCGCGACCCATTTTAAGGGGTGATACATATATGTGATATATATATGTAGGAATATCATTGGGAGTATCTAGAGCTAGTATTGCGAAGGAGTTTGGGATTTCTAGGCTTATTTGAGACTTATTCGTGAGGTGAGTGTCCTAATCCAAAAATTGGATATTTAATGTTATTTATTTATTAGTGAATGTTAAATTGCTTAATTGCGATTAAGTAGAAAAGCATGTAATTAATTATTATTTAACATGTTCAAAAATGTTGAAATTGCCATGTTAACATGTTGAGTTGCTTATGTGCTTATTTGGGTCAAAGGGTGTCAATTGATAATCACCATTATTTAGCCCGTATATAAGGGACGCCCATTCCTCAGAGAAAAGGGGGATGATGATGAAGTCCTCAGAGAAAAGGGGACGGTGGTGACGACCACAACGAATTGACTACGGTCACATGAGAGTGAGTGATATCGCTTTAAAAGTGACGAAAAGTGAGAATGGCCCGGAATCAGGGGTCCAGAACGATGGTGATTGATTACTTGACACGTCGGCGACCATTTATTGTTGTGAAAGTTTAATTGGTGTTATGAATCATTGAATACTCCAATTGCATGATTAGTACCACGTACTCACTAAGCGAAAGCTTAATCAATTTTTGTGGCTAATGACCACGCAGGTACGGACGAGCATCACAGTGAGAAGCGTTGAACTGTGGGGATTCTGGGATAGCTTGAGAAATGGTTAATGTTTAATATGTTTATATGTAAATGGAATTAGATGGGTATTTATATTCCTAGTGGTTGGATTTTCGGAGATAGGTTTATGTTTTAGTTTTTTTATTAAATCCCTGTAATGTAAATTATGGATTGAAGTTTTAAAAGTATTTTCCAAGTGTTTTGGGTGATATTTTGGTGTATTTCAATTCTTGTTTAACAGGGGGAAATGGTGCTGTAATAGGGGAAACTCTGTCCAAGTACCATTCAATGATTTTAAAACTTTATTTTATTTCTTTTTATTATTTTATTTGATAAAAAGCTATTTTATCCCTGGTATCTCACTTTAAAATGTTATTTTCGGAACGTTAAAAATAATTGTTTGGTTTGTTGGCTTTGTTAGTGACAATTTTTGGTATCACAGCAATAGGCTAGAGCCTTGGGTACGAGTGACGACGCGTGAGTGTGCACACAATGACACGTAGTTGTACGATCATGCATACATATTTACTTAGCATGCTTTAAAATGTTATTTAGCATGCATTGTAATTTATTTAAAAGTAACATATATGTATATACTTTGCTGTGGGTGCCAGGCAAGGATGTCTGGAGGTGAGAACCCATCTTCGGCACATATGGACAGAATTGAAATAGTTATGGAAAAATTGGTAAAAGTGGCTGAAACTCGAGTTACCGAGGAGGGACCGAGCTCATCAAACACAGAACAAAGAACAGAATCAACAACTATTGCTATGTTCTACAAGCAAAAGCCAGGGCAGTTCAAAGGAGAATCTGATTCGATGAAGGCTGATCATTGGTTGACCGATATGAAGAGAATTTTTCGTGCTTTGCCATGTACAGAGGAACAGAAGGTCTTGTTTGCCTCAGATACTCTGAAAGAAGAAGCACAAAACTAGTGGACTTCAGTATTAAGGCAGGGCGCACCAACTACCTGGAATGGGTTTATAGAGGAGTTTTCAAAGCAATATATTCCTCGATCGTTTAGTGATCAGAAGGCCCGAGAATTTTCTCATCTCAGTCAAGGTAATATGACTATTAGGGATTACGCAGCTCAGTTTACAAGTTTGGCCAGATTTGCAATGGATTTGATTCCGAACGAGTTTATTCGGGCAAGACGATTCGAAGAAGGACTTCGTGATGAAATTAGGGGAAAAGTAGATACACTCCGACTATCGACGTATTCAGAAGTGTTAGACGTGACCCTAATTGCTGAGCGAGGTGTGTTGTCATCCGGGCAAAGTCAACAATTTAAGAGACCAGGAAGTAGTCAATTTCAGGGACAGGGCAGTTCTAAGAGACAGAATTTGGGGAGTTCATCAGGAAGTGGGAGCAACAAGCCCAGGTGTCGGATCTGTGGTAGATATTATTGGGGAATGTGCAACTTATCTCCTATCATTTGCAACAACTGTCGACGGCCAGGACACGTGGCAAGAGATTGTCCTAATCTATCAAGACAGAATGTGCCAAGACAAAGTATTACTCCGAGACAAGGTATAGATGATAACAGAATACGGTGTTATTTGTGTGGTGACATGGGGCATCGGGAGCGTAATTGCCCAAAGAGAGGACCAGGAAGATCTAGTTCATCTGTGGGAAGTGCACCAAGCCAGAGGCCACCTCAGCAACAATCTCAAGGGAGGGAGCAACGACAAGGAAGGTATTTTCAGCTTAAGCCTGGGGAGACCACTGCCGCTGATACTGTGATTTCAGGTATACTTCCTATATGCTCACAACCTGCTAAAGTATTATTGGATTCGGGGTCAACTCACTCTTTTGTTTCACACCCATTTGCTAAATATTTAGATAAACCCTTAGAACTAGTAGATTTTGATTTGTCTGTTTCACTTCCATCGGGAGCTCCACTAGTAAGTTCGGGTGTCTTTAAAGGTTGTGGGATTGATGTGAATGGTAGAGGCTTGACTGTTGACTTAGTGCCATTGGTTATTCAACATTTTGATGTCATTTTGGGGATGGATTGGTTATCTGCAAATCACGCCATTATCGATTGTGAGAATAAGAGAGTAACATTTCGATTGCCCAATCAAGATGTATTTTGCTTCCAAGGGACAGGTGTAGCACCACCGCCTTATCTAGTGTCAGCTGTCAGAGCTTGCCGTTTGTTGAAAAGGGATGTCGGGAATTCTTGTGTAGTATACTTGACACTAGAAGTACTCAACTAAAATTAAAAGATATACCCGTAGTGAAAGAATTTCCAAACGTCTTTCCAGAAGATCTACCTAGTGTGTTGATTGAGAGGGAAATTGAGTTTGGGATAGATGTGATGCCAGGAACTCAACCAATTTCACGGGCACCGTATAGAATGGCTCCGGTAGAGTTGAAGGAATTGAAAACTCAACTGCAAGAGTTACTAGATAAGGGGTTCATTCGTCCTAGTGTATCACCGTGGGGTGCACGAGTTTTATTTGTGAAGAAGAAGGACGGGACAATGAGAATGTGTATCGACTACCGAGAGATCAACAAGGTGACTATAAAGAACAAGTATCCACTGCCGCGTATTGATGACTTATTTGATCAATTGCAAGGGGCACAAGTATTTTCTAAGATTGACTTGAGATCTGGGTATCACCAATTGAAGGTAAAAGCTGAAGATGTTGAGAAGACAACTTTCAGGACTCGGTACGGGCACTATGAATTTCTTGTCATGCCATTTGGGGTTACGAATGCACCAGCCGCTTTTATGGACCTGATGAATAGGGTGTTCAAGATTTATCTAGATGAATTTGTGATAGTATTCATTGATGATATTTTAATATATTCTAGAAGTCAAGAAGAACATGAACGACACTTGAGATTGGTTCTGCAACGACTTAGAGAAAAACAACTATTTGGGAAGTTAAAGAAAAGTGAATTCTGGTTGACAAATGTTACTTTTCTTGGCCATGTGATCTCTAAGGATGGTGTATTTGTGGACCCACAGAAGATTGAAGCTGTTAAGAATTGGTCGAGACCGACAAATGTTTCTGAAATTCGAAGCTTCTTGGGGTTAGCTGGGTACTACAGAAGGTTCGTTCAAGACTTCTCTAGAATTGCGACTCCGATGACTCAATTGATGAGAAAGGATGTACCACTTGTGTGGAATAAAGAATGTGAAGACTGTTTCCAGAAGTTGAAAGATAAATTGACCTCAGCGCCAATATTAGCTATTCCGTCGGGTATTGGAGGTTTCAGTATATATAGTGATGCTTCTCATCAGGGCCTGGGATGTGTTCTAATGCAAGAAGGTAAATTTATAGCTTATGCTTCGAGGCAGTTGAGGACACACGAGAAGAATTATCCGACTCATGATATGGAATTGGCAGCGGTGATCTTTGCGTTAAAGATTTGGCGTCACTACTTATATGGGGAAGCGTGTGAGATATTCACCGACCACAAGAGTCTGAAATATCTGTTTACCCAGAGAAAACTGAATATGAGACAGAGAAGATGGCTTGAATTGATGAAAGACTATGATTTGAAGATCCAGTATCATCCAGGTAAAGCTAACGTGGTTGCCGATGCTTTAAGCCGAAAGTCATCAGAAAATTTGGTTTACTCTTTAACAGCTCAAGCAATGTTGGTAAAAGAATTTGAACAGCTGGAATTGGAAGTAATTCCCAGAATCCAGGGTGGTTTAATGGCGGCTATCATGGCACAACCAAGCTTGATCGAAGAAATCAAGGTGAGTCAACTTTTGGACCCAAATTTCAAGAAAATAGTTGAAGAATTACCTGAGGATAGACGGCCGAAATTCAGTTTCCAGAATAATGTATTGAGGTATGTTAATCGACTGTGTGTTCCTAATATCCAAGAGTTGAAAGACAAGATTATGGAATAAGCTCACAATATGAGGTATTCTGTACATTCGGGGAGTGCCAAGATGTATAGAGATTTACGGGAAGTATATTGGTGGAGTGGTATGAAACGGGAAGTCGCCGAGTTTGTGGCCAAATGTACGACTTGTCAACAAGTAAAATTGGAACATCAACGACCCGCTGGTGAATTGCAACCGTTGGAGATACCAGAATAGAAATGGGAGCATATTACGATGGACTTTGTGTCAGGTTTGCCACGGTCTCCTAAGTCTAATGATAGTATTTGGGTGATCGTTGATCTATTGACTAAATCAGCTCATTTCTTGCCAATCAAGACTCGTGATCCGACAAAGTTAGCAGAGCTTTATGTCAGAGAAGTTATCAGGCTACACGGGGCACCGGTATCCATTGTGTCAGATCAAGACACACGATTTGTGTCTAGGTTTTGGGAAGGCTTGCAAAAGGCAATGGGGACAACTTTGCACTTTAGCACAACATTCCATCCTCAGACAGACGGCCAATCCGAGCGAGTTATTCAGATTCTAGAAGATATGCTTCGAGGTTGTGTTATGGATTTCAAATCAGATTGGGAGACCCACTTGCCATTGGTAGAATTTTCTTATAATAATAGCTTTCAGACGAGTATTGGTATGGCGCCTTACGAGGCATTGTATGGTCGAAAGTGTAGATCACCAGTGTGTTGGACAGAAGTTGGGGAAAAGCAACTTATAGGACCTGAAATTGTGCAAATCACTACCGACAAAATCAAGTTAGTTAAACAACGATTACAAATAGCACAAAGTCGTTACAAAAGCTACGCGGATACAGGTAGAAGACCGTTGGAATTCGAGGTAGGTGATTATGTTCACTTGAAAGTATCGCCTTCGAAAGGTATCACACGATTTGGTAAGCGAGGCAAGTTAAGTCCGAGGTTTGTAGGGCCTTATCTGATTGTGGATAGAGTTGGTCCAGTTGCATATCGATTGGAATTACCAGAAGAGTTGGCTAATGTT
The DNA here is from genome assembly GCA_033977485.1 of Hydrangea macrophylla. Taxonomy (NCBI): domain Eukaryota; kingdom Viridiplantae; phylum Streptophyta; class Magnoliopsida; order Cornales; family Hydrangeaceae; genus Hydrangea; species Hydrangea macrophylla. The sequence continues at coordinate 83,299,696 of CM066985.1, read as the reverse complement.
CATAATGTGTTTCACGTTTCAATGTTACGACGTTGTCTATAAGACTCAAGTCACCGTATCACTCCGGAACCGTTGATGGTTTGAGAAGACTTGACTTATGTTGAACATCCAGTTTGAATCCTAAATAGGAAGGATCAGGTGCTCAGAACCAAAGTCATTCCTCTATTTATGGTGTTATGGCGTAATCATTCAGTAGAAGAGGCAACTTGGGAACGTGAGGACGAGATCCGAGAGAAATATCCTCACCTATTTGACACTCGAGGTAAGAAAAGTTTGGGGACAAACTTCCTAAAAGGGAGGGAGAGATGTAATACCCGTACCCAGAAAATGGAAGTAATATTTATTTTCATGCATTAATTAGTATAATTAATTGCATGTGATAGTTGGGTAAGTTCTAGTTACCCCGATGTGATAAGTGCTTGATAAAGGGCACAGTTTGATAGATATGACATGGGACCCACGGAGGGTCCAGATTGGATAAATTGCATTTAGTTGTATTTATGTGATTAAATGAATATTTGTTTAATTGTTTTAATATTTTATTATTAATTGTGACCTTTTATAGTACCAGTTTGGGTACCTATGTGAGAGCGAATAGGGACATGATCCATAATTAGTAGGTTAATTAACAATCTCATAAAGTATTTGGGACCACTTTTGGGACCCATGCGTGACATAGACATAAACCCACTTAGATATTTAGTGGTTAATATAAAGTTTAGGGGGCTTCATAATAGGACTTTAGAAACATATGGGGGTGTAAATAGAATTACGGCAAAGTTATAACATATCCTTAGGATATGTAGTCGGCTAGTTTAATAAAAAAAAAAAAAAGAATCCAAAACAAGTTAAGGTTTCAGAGGGTTAGGCTCAGCGGAGGAAAAAAAAAAAGAAATAAAGGGTTTCGCGCCATTTTATCGCCGTGTGACCTCTATTTCGCGAACCGAAGCCATATTCGGACTCGTGAAGGTGAGATGATTATTTCTATATCTTTCTTTTTCAATTTTGGTAATATTTTTCCGCGACCCATTTTAAGGGGTGATACATATATGTGATATATATATGTAGGAATATCATTGGGAGTATCTAGAGCTAGTATTGCGAAGGAGTTTGGGATTTCTAGGCTTATTTGAGACTTATTCGTGAGGTGAGTGTCCTAATCCAAAAATTGGATATTTAATGTTATTTATTTATTAGTGAATGTTAAATTGCTTAATTGCGATTAAGTAGAAAAGCATGTAATTAATTATTATTTAACATGTTCAAAAATGTTGAAATTGCCATGTTGACATGTTGAGTTGCTTATGTGCTTATTTGGGTCAAAGGGTGTCAATTGATAATCACCATTATTTAGCCCGTATATAAGGGACGCCCATTCCTCAGAGAAAAGGGGGATGATGATGAAGTCCTCAGAGAAAAGGGGACGGTGGTGACGACCACAACGAATTGACTACGGTTACATGAGAGTGAGTGATATCGCTTTAAAAGCGACGAAAAGTGAGAATGGTCCGGAATCAGGGGTCCAGAACGATGGTGATTGATTACTTGACACGTCGGCGACCATTTATTGTTGTGAAAGTTTAATTGGTGTTATGAATCATATTGAATACTCCAATTGCATGATTAGTACCACGTACTCACTAAGCGAAAGCTTAATCAATTTTTGTGGCTAATGACCACGCAGGTACGGACGAGCATCACAGTGAGAAGCGTTGAACTGTGGGGATTCTGGGATAGCTTGAGAAATGGTTAATGTTTAATATGTTTATATGTAAATGGAATTAGATGGGTATTTATATTCCTAGTGGTTGGATTTTCGGAGATAGGTTTATGTTTTAGTTTTTTTATTAAATCCCTGTAATGTAAATTGTGGATTGAAGTTTTTAAAGTATTTTCCAAGTGTTTTGGGTGACATTTTGGTGTATTTCAATTCTTGTTTAACAGGGGGAAATGGTGCTGTAATAGGGGAAACTCTGTCCAAGTACCATTCAATGATTTTAAAACTTTATTTTATTTCTTTTTATTATTTTATTTGATAAAAAACTATTTTATCCCTGGTATCTCACTTTAAAACGTTATTTTCGGAACGTTAAAAATAATTGTTTGGTTTGTTGGCTTTGTTACACGTGTCCTAGCCCGCGGGGGCGGGTTGGGGTGTGACAAAAGTACATAGCGAATTGTGTGGTGTTAATCAGGCTGGGACAAAATGAGATGTTTGATAAGAAGATATAATTATTATTGGCCCACCATCTTAAAATATTGCATTAACTTTGCTAAAGGTTGTTAGGCTTGTCAAAGACATAGGCCAATTCAACATGTGCCCGCCATCAGTCTCCAGTCCATTATCAAACCACGGCCATTCTGAGGATGGGCAATGGACGTGATTGGCAAGATTAGTCCACCTTCATCAAAGAATCATGCATACATTTTGGTGGCTACTAATTATTTTACTAATTGGATAGAAGCTATTCTGCTTAAATCAATCAGCAGAACGAGGTAATTAAATGCATTAGAGAAAATATCATTCATAGGTTTGGATTGCCACAAACCATTACTGCTGACCAAGGCACCCCCTTTACTAGGGATGATATGTTGGAGTTCGCCTTTGAGTAACTATTCTTAATTCAACTCCAAATTATGCTCAAGCCAATGGACAAGTAAAATCAACAAACAAAATTCTCAAACTGAACATTCAAAAAATGGTTGATAATAATCCTAGAGTTTGGCATGAGTTACTTTTAGAAGACCTATGGGCTTATAGGACGTCAAAAAGGTCAACCACAGGTACTACACCATTTGCACTTACTTATGGACATGATGCTGTGTTACTCATGGAATTAATAGTTAAGTCCTTAAAAGTTGCTAGGCAAAATGACATGGATATAGATAAATATAATCAAGCCATGTTAACGGAACTAGAAGACCTTGATGAGGTAAGGCTTTTGGCTTTGGACCATCTTAGGTTGCATAAATGTAGAACCGAAAAAGCTTATAACAAAAGAGTGAAAGCCAAATCCTTTTCCATTGGTGAACTAGTCATGAAGGCTATTTTACCATTAGGACTCAAGGACCATAGATTCGGCAAGTGGTCTCCTAATTGGGAAGGACCCTTTGAAATTCATGAAGTATTAAAAGGGGGAGCATACCATTTGAGGAATTTAGATGGGCAGATACACAACAGGCTAATAAATGGTAAGTACTTAAAGAAATATAAGCCTTGTATATGGGAATCATATTTACGGCAATTAGAGCAGGAAATTGACAATGCCCAAGATATTCGGGTTATTCCAGATCAGTATGAAGAATTAGACCATCAGAGTGTCTAGAAGCAGACTAATGGAGTTGGATAAGGACTAGGAAGCGTGTTAGAATATGGCGTGTTAAGAAACAAACAGATATGTGTACACTACATATATAAGTACATTAGTATATACTTTGCCAATGAAAAATATTGTAGTAATGTAGATTTTGAAAATTAAAAAGAGGGCAAAATTTTGTTAGCCCCAGCACGCGGGAAAGCCGGCGGCACTCACTGAGTGCCGCCCGACATTCAGCGAGTGCTGCCCGGCATTCAGTGAATGCCGCCGGCAGCCATCGAGTGCCGCGAACTGTAACAGACTGCTTTTCTCACATGTTCTAGAAGAAAACTTTGCACATGGGTTTCCACCCGAATTTACCCATTTAACCTTAACATGATGGTCTATATAAACAGGTCTTCATCTCCTTCATGGGGACTTTTACTCTTACTTTCAAATTTTTCACTAGAGAGAGATATAATAGAGAGAGAATTGGGAGAAGAACTTGAAGAATTTTGAGAAGAACTTGAAGAATTTTGAGAAGAACTTGAAGATTCTTGGAAGCATTTCACAAGGAATAGAAGAAACCTTTGAGGTCTTGGAGGTAACTGTTGGGTTTGTGCCCTCAAACCATTACTTTATGTATGAGACATTAGCATTATAATATATGGATATCAGCTTTACATTTCGTTGTGTATGTTTCTTTCATGAGATGATTGTTTTATCCTTAAGTATCATAGTAAGCAATTCGTGTGTGTATGAGATACACACAAGTGAGATACGAATTACTATTCTTTGATACTTAGAATATGTCACAGTGGATGATGAGACTGGATACCTCATCAGGTCTACACTGTAGCATAATCAACTACCATTGGATGGAGTGATTAATCTCAATCACTAGAGTGTAGCTCTTAGTTGATATGCTAGTGCTTATAGTGCATTGACGGACCTGAGCTTTCCTATTGACGCTTAAGGCTGTCAACAGTCAATAGGAACTCATAACTTGTATAAGGTACATGTTCTCAATCTTGAGATGATTATGAACACAGACTATGGATATGGCTGCTTTGACTTACCAATCAGTGAGGTCTATAGAAGATCAACACCTGGGTATCTTGGGTATGTCATGTCCATAGGGTTGTGAACATATATTGTCAAGATAGAATCTACCCTCTGATTCAGAGTAAGCATTCCCTTGAGAATGTCACCAAGTTGATTACTGAGTACTGCAGTCTTGTTGATAAGAGTTATCAACATGTTTGGTAATCATGAGTAGTGAATGGGACTCAAGGAATACAAGAAGTAATCATGATTCAGGTTGACAGTAACAGTTATCCGACTACCTGAATATGATTACGAATGCTGACGGTAGAGGGACATTAGTACACCATACAAGTCTAATTATCGCTTCGGATATGTTCTTTTGCGTTGGAGTTCAGTTATCGTTTTATAGTGGAATAAACGTTAACTGACCAGTTAGTTAGTTTGCTGATCAAAGAGTTTGGTCATGGTAATTAACAAACTGGTCTGAGCCAACAATAAAGAGCCTAGGAGGTCCCACTCTTAGCTCCGCCAGGATGCTTGGAAAGATGCTTGAGGATGATGTCCAGACAGGTTCGATCGATCGAAGATATCTCGATCGATTGAAGTCTGCAGGTTCGATCGATCGAAGATGGTTCGATCGATCGAATGTTCGATCGATCGAAGGCACTTCGATCGCTCGAAGTCTAGGTCGGTTCTGGGAATCTATAAATAGGGCAGCTGCGTTCTGGAAAAAGTTGTTCGTCGTTTTGAACGTCAGAAGCTGCAGAAACTGTTTTGGAGTCCCAAAACCTTCTCTATCCTCTCCATTAGGGTTCCCACCAACCCTAGTCTTTCTGGCAGGCATCCGCAGGAGTCATAAGGGTGAAGATCATCTAGTGGAGGCTGCTGGAAGTTGAAGATCAGAATTGGGTTCAAGACATTAAGGTATAACTCGTGTCCCCTCTTGTGCGCATCTGTAGAATTGACGAGTAGTAGATCCGGGCATGCCAATAAAGTTTCATAACTTGATTTTTCCGCTGCGCGTTTAAACTTTCCATTTAAACCTGTTTTTCTTTCAATTGGTATCAGAGCCACGCTCGTTTGGATCCATAGATGCGTTTTTTGGAACACTATTTTGATTTGCATGTTGATTTTAGAACTGCTTTCGAAACTGCATTGTCACAGATCTGTTTCTGCAGTGTTATCGCAGCAGTATACAAATCTGTGATTGCATTGGATGCAAGATGGGTTCGATCGATCGAAGTAGTCTCGATCGATCGAACGCTCTGTACTCGAGCGATCGAACAGGTTTCGATCGATCGAAACCTTCTGTTGTTCGAGCGATCGAACAGAGTTCGATCGATCGAGACAGACTCTTTGTCAGGATCTTTGTTTCACAGTTTTAAAAGTATTTTGAATTAAAAGTTTAATTTTAACGTATTCTGCAAAATTTTTAATCATTCTGTGAAATAGAATGTTCAAGCAATTGAACAGTGTTCAATCGATCGAAGGTTCGAGCGATCGAACGGTCTTCGATCGATCGAACTATGACAGAGAAGTTAGATGCTGTTTTGAGTTCTAATTCAGTATGTAAAGAGTTTATATACTGTGTGAATCAATTAAGGGTTCCAATAGTTATATTTTGTTATATATATGCGTGGATGTGTGTTCAACTAACCTTTTGCAGCAAAAGTTAGTCGCTATCTCCCATGGCGCCAAGAGCATTTAATTTTGTGTTTGAATGTTTTAGATTGGTGTGTTGTTTTAAGTTTGGTTTGGTTTTAAGGCATATGTAAAGGGCGCTGCGACTTCAATCCTACGAAAAGGAAAGTCGCACCGGTTTCCCTAGCCTTTTATTTTGTTGTTGCTATTTCTATTTCTAGATAAATTGTAAGCTTCAAAAGAAGCATAAGTCCAATGTAATAGAATTAGAATTGTCCATGAAGATGGAGCTGGAGGCGATCAAACCAAAAGCAGGTTCTATGGAGATAGAGCCATGGGAGATAGAGGCATCGTTTGGATGTCTTTTATTTCATTTTAGTTTTTTGTTTTATGTGCTTTGTTTGTGATTGGCGTATAATACATTGTTGCATGCACGCAAAACAAGTTTTCTAAAATAAAATTCAAAAACCGTTTTCAACACATTAGTAAACATTAGATGTTTATGGGAAGTGTGTAGAAACAGATTTTCTCAAAAAGCAAAATCCTTTTTTATTAAATCTAGTGGGAGAGGGTCTTATTAATTACACCCACGATCTTCCATTAACGGTTCACTGTAAGATGAGTGATGCATTCTGTGTCACCTCGCCAGGGGTGATCATTCCATACGGAGGATGCATTACTCATTGGTTACTAGATGTGAACTTCTTTTTGATAAGGATCAATCAGACGTGTTAGAGGGTGACCACCATACGGAGGCGCTACTTGAGACGGTTGTGATTGGATCCTAGTTAATGGTACACACTAGCTAAGCTATGGATAAGGGATCCCACACGGGGCATTATTCAGAAACTTAGAGATCAAATAGGTTCGGAAGTCATAACTTGTTTTGCAAGAGTTGCATAGCGGATAAGTTATGATAAATCGAAAGATCGAACATTGACCACCACACGGAGGCTTTATTCTTTCGTTTCGATATTCCGGCGACTTTGTTTTAAAATAAGAGTTTTAAAAGGATTCTTTTATTTCAAACTGTCAAATTCTGATATCCATATTTATTTTGTTTTTTGATTTTTCAGTAAATCATAATGTCTGGATCTGCATTTAGTCCACTTGCTACCATACTCACTCAAAACAAGTTAACTGGAAACAACTACACTGAATGGAAACGTAACCTTGACATCGTTTTAACTGCAGAGGATCACATATATGTCCTCACCACCCCAAGCCCTGAAGAACCCGCGGCAAATGCTTCGGCAGCTGCCAGACGCGAGTTCGACAAATGGAAGAAGTCGAATGGAATGGCCCGTTGTTACATTCTGGCCTCAATGGCTGGTGTGTTACAACACCAATTCCAATCGAACGATTCTGCCAGTGACATTATCACATCCCTGAAAAAGATGTTTGGGGAGCATGGCAGGCCTGCCAGACAGGTAGCCATGCAGAAGATAATGAGTGCAAAGATGTCGGAAGGTACTCCAGTCAAAGAACATGTTTTAAAAATGATTGGTTATTTAAACGAGCTGGAGACCCTAGGTGCCAACATCGATGCACAGACCCAAGTTGATATGATCCTCAATACGCTGTCGCCATCATTCGCTCAATTTAAACTGAATTATAATATGAATAAAATGGATTTTTCAATGAGCGAATTGATGAGCTCTTTATTGGCAGCGGAAGGGGTGATCAAACCTGGGGGCAGCGTTTTAAACGTTGAGAAAAGCGCTTCCTCTTCCCGATCTGTGCCGAAAGGAAAGAAAGGGAAGAAGAAGGCTAGCACTGGAGGTTCAAATGTTGGACCGGTCCCTAAGATTGCAAAATCTAAGGGAAAAGGTAAGGGCAAAGGGAAGGTGGGTGGCCAAAGCAAAGGAAAGTGTTTCCAATGCGGTGAGAAGGGCCACTGGAAGAGGAACTGTCCAGGATTCTTAGCTACAAGAGTTCAAGGTATGATTGAATCACATGTGATTGAAGTAAGTTTTATAACGGATACTTCAAACACTTGGTGCATTGATTCTGGTGCGACTAACCATATCTGTAATTCATTGCAGGGGTTCAGATCAACCAGGAAGTGCAGTGATGGGGAAATCGTACTTACTCTAGGTTCTAGCGCAACCGTTTCTGCGGTTGCTATAGGAGTCGTAGTTTTAGAATTTCTAGACAATAAAGTTTTGATTTTATCAGATGTACTTTACGTCCCTTCAATGAGACGTAATTTAATTTCAGTTTCTAATTTATCGAATAATGGTTATTCTTTTAATTTTGGAACTGAAGTTGTGATTAAAAGAAATAGTTCTTTTATATGTTCTGGTGTTAAATCAAATGGTTTTGTATGTGATTACTCCCAATATTTCTAAAGATTCTTGTATGGAACTTAATAACTCAGTGGTAACTGTACCATCTAAAAGAAAGAGATCTTCCACTAATCCAACAAGGCTTTGGCATATGAGGCTTGGTCATATCAATCTAAATAGGATTGGCAGACTAGTCAAAGAAGGGGTCTTAGGCGATTTGGTTCTCGAACCAATAGAAGTCTGCGAGTCTTGTTTAGAGGGTAAGATGACCAAAAGGCCCTTTCCTGCAAAGGGCAATAGAACCAATGCATTGTTGGAATTAGTTCATACTGATGTGTGTGGACCAATAAATATTAGAGCAAGGGGTGGTTATAAGTATTTCATAACATTTACTGATGACCACTCTAGGTATGGATATGTGTACCTAATGCAGCACAAGTCTGAAGCCTTTGAAAAGTTCAAAGAGTTTAGGGCTGAAGTGGAGAAGTAATTGGGCACACATATCAAGGCCATTCGATCTGATCGAGGTGGCGAGTATCTCTCTAATGAGTTTATTGATCACCTCGTACAGAATGGGATTCTGTCACAGTTGACTGCACCTGGTACGCCTCAGCAGAACGGTGTAGCGGAGAGAAGGAATCGGACTCTTTTAGACATGACTAGGTCAATGATGAGTTATTCAGAGTTGCCATTATTCCTTTGGGGTTATGCTTTGGAAACCGCTGCACACATACTAAATCTAGTACCAAGCAAATCTGTTCCCAGGACACCACGAGAGATGTGGATTGGGCGCAAGCCTTCTTTGCAACATCTCCGGATATGGGGGTGTCCGGCACATGTGCTCAAAGGAAAGATGAGCAAGTTGGATTCTAGATCGAAAGTATGTTACTTTGTAGGGTATCCAAAGGGTACTTATGGATGGTATTTTTATGATCCAAGAGAACAGAAAGTGTTTGTTAGTACAAATGCTGTTTTCTTGGAGGATGATTATATCATGAACCATAAACCTAAGGGAAGGATAGATCTTAGAGAGATAGAAGGAGAGCCCTCAGTCCAACCCGCAGTTGATAACGATGAAAATCAAGAAAGTACCACTTCTTCACCCATTTCCGCACCGGTACCTCGTCGTAGTGGGAGGATTATCAGCCAGCCTGATAGATACATGTTCTTAGGAGAAGTTTTAGAAGCTGTCTCCATAGAATCTGAATCTGATCCTACCACTTACGAAGAGGCAATGGCTGATGTTGATTCAGCTCATTGGATTAAAGCTATGAAGGCTGAATTGGAATCTATGGATTTCAATCAGGTCTGGGATCTTGTAGAACTTCCAGCCAATATTAAACCCATTGGCTGCAAGTGGGTCTATAAGAAGAAAAGAGGATCTGATGGAAAGGTTGAGACCTTTAAGGCAAGGCTTGTGGCGAAAGGCTATACTCAGAGGGAGGGCATTGACTATGAGGAAACCTTCTCGCCGGTAGCCATGCTCAAGTCCATCAGAATACTCTTATCTATTGCTGCATGCCTAGATTTTGAAATCTGGCAGATGGACGTCAAGACTGCATTCTTGAATGGCAATCTTGAGGAGGACATCTATATGCAACAACCAGAAGGGTTCATAGCTGGTTGGAAAGGTAACTTGGTATGCAAGTTGCAAAAGTCCATTTATGGGCTTAAGTAGGCATCCAGAAGTTGGAACATCCGATTTGACCAAGCGGTCAAGTCGTTTGGTTTCATACAGAATCTGGATGAGCCTTGTGTATACAAGAAATGTGAAGGGAAAGTAGTGGCTTTTCTTGTACTTTACGTTGACGACATTCTACTCATTGGGAATGAAGTAGCGGCGCTGTCAACGGTCAAGGTTTGGCTAGCTAGTACTTTCGATATGAAGGATCTAGGAGAGGCGAGCTATATTCTTGGGATAAAGCTCTTTCAGGATCGCAAGCGAAAGATAATGGGATTATCTCAAGCTGGTTATATCGAGAAAGTGCTAACTAGGTTTTCAATGGATAATTCGAAGAAAGGTTTGTTACCTTTCAGGCATGGTTTAGCGTTCTCCAAGGACCAGTGTCCAAAGACACAAGAGGAGAGGAATCGCATGGCAGGAATTCCCTATGCCTCGGCAGTGGGAAGTCTCATGTATGCGATGTTATGCACTAGACCAGATATCTGCTTTGCCGTTGGCATGGTTAGCAGGTATCAATCGAATCCTGGTCCAGAGCACTGGACAGCCGTTAAGCACATTCTTAAGTACTTGAGAAGAACTAAAGATTACATGCTTATGTACGACGGTAGTGAGTTAATTCCAGTAGGATACACTGACTCGGACTTTATGTCAGATAAAGATTTGAGAAAGTCGACATCCGGACATCTCTTTACCTTGGGAGGTGGTGCTGTCAGTTGGAGGAGCATTAAGCAGAAATGCATTGCAGACTCAACTACAGAAGCTGAGTATGTGGCTGCTTGTGAAGCCGCAAAGGAAGCTGTTTGGCTCAAGAAGTTCCTTATGGAACTCGAGGTAGTACCATCGTCGCTGTCGCCTATTACGCTTTATTGTGATAATAGTGGGGCAGTGGCTCAGTCCAAGGAGCCAAGGAACCACGGAAAGGGAAAGCACGTAGAGCGGAAATATCATCTTATCCGAGATATTGTTCAACGTGGAGATGTGACTGTCACCAAGATTGCCACAGCTGACAATCTTGCTGATCCGTTTACAAAGGCCTTGCCACAGAAGGTCTTTGATCGTCATCTAGATAGTCTAGGTCTTAGATGTAGTTCTGAATGGTTATGAGTGCAAGTGGGAGTTTGTTGGGTTTGTGCCCTCAAACCATTACTTTATGTATGAGACATTAGCATTATAATATATGGATATCAGCTTTACATTTCGTTGTGTATGTTTCTTTCATGAGATGATTGTTTTATCCTTAAGTATCATAGTAAGCAATTCGTGTGTGTATGAGATACACACAAGTGAGATACGAATTACTATTCTTTGATACTTAGAATATGTCACAGTGGATGATGAGACTGGATACCTCATCAGGTCTACACTGTAGCATAATCAACTACCATTGGATGGAGTGATTAATCTCAATCACTAGAGTGTAGCTCTTAGTTGATATGCTAGTGCTTATAGTGCATTGACGGACCTGAGCTTTCCTATTGACGCTTAAGGCTGTCAACAGTCAATAGGAACTCATAACTTGTATAAGGTACATGTTCTCAATCTTGAGATGATTATGAACACAGACTATGGATATGGCTGCTTTGACTTACCAATCAGTGAGGTCTATAGAAGATCAACACCTGGGTATCTTGGGTATGTCATGTCCATAGGGTTGTGAACATATATTGTCAAGATAGAATCTACCCTCTGATTCAGAGTAAGCATTCCCTTGAGAATGTCACCAAGTTGATTACTGAGTACTGCAGTCTTGTTGATAAGAGTTATCAACATGTTTGGTAATCATGAGTAGTGAATGGGACTCAAGGAATACAAGAAGTAATCATGATTCAGGTTGACAGTAACAGTTATCCGACTACCTGAATATGATTACGAATGCTGACGGTAGAGGGACATTAGTACACCATACAAGTCTAATTATCGCTTCGGATATGTTCTTTTACGTTGGAGTTCAGTTATCGTTTTATAGTGGAATAAACGTTAACTGACCAGTTAGTTAGTTTGCTGATCAAAGAGTTTGGTCATGGTAATTAACAAACTGGTCTGAGCCAACAATAAAGAGCCTAGGAGGTCCCACTCTTAGCTCCGCCAGGATGCTTGGAAAGATGCTTGAGGATGATGTCCAGACAGGTTCGATCGATCGAAGATATCTCGATCGATTGAAGTCTGCAGGTTCGATCGATCGAAGATGGTTCGATCGATCGAATGTTCGATCGATCGAAGGCACTTCGATCGCTCGAAGTCTAGGTCGGTTCTGGGAATCTATAAATAGGGCAGCTGCGTTCTGGAAAAAGTTGTTCGTCGTTTTGAACGTCAGAAGCTGCAGAAACTGTTTTGGAGTCCCAAAACCTTCTCTATCCTCTCCATTAGGGTTCCCACCAACCCTAGTCTTTCTGGCAGGCATCCGCAGGAGTCATAAGGGTGAAGATCATCTAGTGGAGGCTGCTGGAAGTTGAAGATCAGAATTGGGTTCAAGACATTAAGGTATAACTCGTGTCCCCTCTTGTGCGCATCTGTAGAATTGACGAGTAGTAGATCCGGGCATGCCAATAAAGTTTCATAACTTGATTTTTCCGCTGCGCGTTTAAACTTTCCATTTAAACCTGTTTTTCTTTCAATTGGTATCAGAGCCACGCTCGTTTGGATCCATAGATGCGTTTTTTGGAACACTATTTTGATTTGCATGTTGATTTTAGAACTGCTTTCGAAACTGCATTGTCACAGATCTGTTTCTGCAGTGTTATCGCAGCAGTATACAAATCTGTGATTGCATTGGATGCAAGATGGGTTCGATCGATCGAAGTAGTCTCGATCGATCGAACGCTCTGTACTCGAGCGATCGAACAGGTTTCGATCGATCGAAACCTTCTGTTGTTCGAGCGATCGAACAGAGTTCGATCGATCGAGACAGACTCTTTGTCAGGATCTTTGTTTCACAGTTTTAAAAGTATTTTGAATTAAAAGTTTAATTTTAACGTATTCTGCAAAATTTTTAATCATTCTGTGAAATAGAATGTTCAAGCAATTGAACAGTGTTCAATCGATCGAAGGTTCGAGCGATCGAACGGTCTTCGATCGATCGAACTATGACAGAGAAGTTAGATGCTGTTTTGAGTTCTAATTCAGTATGTAAAGAGTTTATATACTGTGTGAATCAATTAAGGGTTCCAATAGTTATATTTTGTTATATATATGCGTGGATGTGTGTTCAACTAACCTTTTGCAGCAAAAGTTAGTCGCTATCTCCCATGGCGCCAAGAGCATTTAATTTTGTGTTTGAATGTTTTAGATTGGTGTGTTGTTTTAAGTTTGGTTTGGTTTTAAGGCATATGTAAAGGGCGCTGCGACTTCAATCCTACGAAAAGGAAAGTCGCACCGGTTTCCCTAGCCTTTTATTTTGTTGTTGCTATTTCTATTTCTAGATAAATTGTAAGCTTCAAAAGAAGCATAAGTCCAATGTAATAGAATTAGAATTGTCCATGAAGATGGAGCTGGAGGCGATCAAACCAAAAGCAGGTTCTATGGAGATAGAGCCATGGGAGATAGAGGCATCGTTTGGATGTCTTTTATTTCATTTTAGTTTTTTGTTTTATGTGCTTTGTTTGTGATTGGCGTATAATACATTGTTGCATGCACGCAAAACAAGTTTTCTAAAATAAAATTCAAAAACCGTTTTCAACACATTAGTAAACATTAGATGTTTATGGGAAGTGTGTAGAAACAGATTTTCTCAAAAAGCAAAATCCTTTTTTATTAAATCTAGTGGGAGAGGGTCTTATTAATTACACCCACGATCTTCCATTAACGGTTCACTGTAAGATGAGTGATGCATTCTGTGTCACCTCGCCAGGGGTGATCATTCCATACGGAGGATGCATTACTCATTGGTTACTAGATGTGAACTTCTTTTTGATAAGGATCAATCAGACGTGTTAGAGGGTGACCACCATACGGAGGCGCTACTTGAGACGGTTGTGATTGGATCCTAGTTAATGGTACACACTAGCTAAGCTATGGATAAGGGATCCCACACGGGGCATTATTCAGAAACTTAGAGATCAAATAGGTTCGGAAGTCATAACTTGTTTTGCAAGAGTTGCATAGCGGATAAGTTATGATAAATCGAAAGATCGAACATTGACCACCACACGGAGGCTTTATTCTTTCGTTTCGATATTCCGGCGACTTTGTTTTAAAATAAGAGTTTTAAAAGGATTCTTTTATTTCAAACTGTCAAATTCTGATATCCATATTTATTTTGTTTTTTGATTTTTCAGTAAATCATAATGTCTGGATCTGCATTTAGTCCACTTGCTACCATACTCACTCAAAACAAGTTAACTGGAAACAACTACACTGAATGGAAACGTAACCTTGACATCGTTTTAACTGCAGAGGATCACATATATGTCCTCACCACCCCAAGCCCTGAAGAACCCGCGGCAAATGCTTCGGCAGCTGCCAGACGCGAGTTCGACAAATGGAAGAAGTCGAATGGAATGGCCCGTTGTTACATTCTGGCCTCAATGGCTGGTGTGTTACAACACCAATTCCAATCGAACGATTCTGCCAGTGACATTATCACATCCCTGAAAAAGATGTTTGGGGAGCATGGCAGGCCTGCCAGACAGGTAGCCATGCAGAAGATAATGAGTGCAAAGATGTCGGAAGGTACTCCAGTCAAAGAACATGTTTTAAAAATGATTGGTTATTTAAACGAGCTGGAGACCCTAGGTGCCAACATCGATGCACAGACCCAAGTTGATATGATCCTCAATACGCTGTCGCCATCATTCGCTCAATTTAAACTGAATTATAATATGAATAAAATGGATTTTTCAATGAGCGAATTGATGAGCTCTTTATTGGCAGCGGAAGGGGTGATCAAACCTGGGGGCAGCGTTTTAAACGTTGAGAAAAGCGCTTCCTCTTCCCGATCTGTGCCGAAAGGAAAGAAAGAGAAGAAGAAGGCTAGCACTGGAGGTTCAAATGTTGGACCGGTCCCTAAGATTGCAAAATCTAAGGGAAAAGGTAAGGGCAAAGGGAAGGTGGGTGGCCAAAGCAAAGGAAAGTGTTTCCAATGCGGTGAGAAGGGCCACTGGAAGAGGAACTGTCCAGGATTCTTAGCTACAAGAGTTCAAGGTATGATTGAATCACATGTGATTGAAGTAAGTTTTATAACGGATACTTCAAACACTTGGTGCATTGATTCTGGTGCGACTAACCATATCTGTAATTCATTGCAGGGGTTCAGATCAACCAGGAAGTGCAGTGATGGGGAAATCGTACTTACTCTAGGTTCTAGCGCAACCGTTTCTGCGGTTGCTATAGGAGTCGTAGTTTTAGAATTTCTAGACAATAAAGTTTTGATTTTATCAGATGTACTTTACGTCCCTTCAATGAGACGTAATTTAATTTCAGTTTCTAATTTATCGAATAATGGTTATTCTTTTAATTTTGGAACTGAAGTTGTGATTAAAAGAAATAGTTCTTTTATATGTTCTGGTGTTAAATCAAATGGTTTTGTATGTGATTACTCCCAATATTTCTAAAGATTCTTGTATGGAACTTAATAACTCAGTGGTAACTGTACCATCTAAAAGAAAGAGATCTTCCACTAATCCAACAAGGCTTTGGCATATGAGGCTTGGTCATATCAATCTAAATAGGATTGGCAGACTAGTCAAAGAAGGGGTCTTAGGCGATTTGGTTCTCGAACCAATAGAAGTCTGCGAGTCTTGTTTAGAGGGTAAGATGACCAAAAGGCCCTTTCCTGCAAAGGGCAATAGAACCAATGCATTGTTGGAATTAGTTCATACTGATGTGTGTGGACCAATAAATATTAGAGCAAGGGGTGGTTATAAGTATTTCATAACATTTACTGATGACCACTCTAGGTATGGATATGTGTACCTAATGCAGCACAAGTCTGAAGCCTTTGAAAAGTTCAAAGAGTTTAGGGCTGAAGTGGAGAAGTAATTGGGCACACATATCAAGGCCATTCGATCTGATCGAGGTGGCGAGTATCTCTCTAATGAGTTTATTGATCACCTCGTACAGAATGGGATTCTGTCACAGTTGACTGCACCTGGTACGCCTCAGCAGAACGGTGTAGCGGAGAGAAGGAATCGGACTCTTTTAGACATGACTAGGTCAATGATGAGTTATTCAGAGTTGCCATTATTCCTTTGGGGTTATGCTTTGGAAACCGCTGCACACATACTAAATCTAGTACCAAGCAAATCTGTTCCCAGGACACCACGAGAGATGTGGATTGGGCGCAAGCCTTCTTTGCAACATCTCCGGATATGGGGGTGTCCGGCACATGTGCTCAAAGGAAAGATGAGCAAGTTGGATTCTAGATCGAAAGTATGTTACTTTGTAGGGTATCCAAAGGGTACTTATGGATGGTATTTTTATGATCCAAGAGAACAGAAAGTGTTTGTTAGTACAAATGCTGTTTTCTTGGAGGATGATTATATCATGAACCATAAACCTAAGGGAAGGATAGATCTTAGAGAGATAGAAGGAGAGCCCTCAGTCCAACCCGCAGTTGATAACGATGAAAATCAAGAAAGTACCACTTCTTCACCCATTTCCGCACCGGTACCTCGTCGTAGTGGGAGGATTATCAGCCAGCCTGATAGATACATGTTCTTAGGAGAAGTTTTAGAAGCTGTCTCCATAGAATCTGAATCTGATCCTACCACTTACGAAGAGGCAATGGCTGATGTTGATTCAGCTCATTGGATTAAAGCTATGAAGGCTGAATTGGAATCTATGGATTTCAATCAGGTCTGGGATCTTGTAGAACTTCCAGCCAATATTAAACCCATTGGCTGCAAGTGGGTCTATAAGAAGAAAAGAGGATCTGATGGAAAGGTTGAGACCTTTAAGGCAAGGCTTGTGGCGAAAGGCTATACTCAGAGGGAGGGCATTGACTATGAGGAAACCTTCTCGCCGGTAGCCATGCTCAAGTCCATCAGAATACTCTTATCTATTGCTGCATGCCTAGATTTTGAAATCTGGCAGATGGACGTCAAGACTGCATTCTTGAATGGCAATCTTGAGGAGGACATCTATATGCAACAACCAGAAGGGTTCATAGCTGGTTGGAAAGGTAACTTGGTATGCAAGTTGCAAAAGTCCATTTATGGGCTTAAGTAGGCATCCAGAAGTTGGAACATCCGATTTGACCAAGCGGTCAAGTCGTTTGGTTTCATACAGAATCTGGATGAGCCTTGTGTATACAAGAAATGTGAAGGGAAAGTAGTGGCTTTTCTTGTACTTTACGTTGACGACATTCTACTCATTGGGAATGAAGTAGCGGCGCTGTCAACGGTCAAGGTTTGGCTAGCTAGTACTTTCGATATGAAGGATCTAGGAGAGGCGAGCTATATTCTTGGGATAAAGCTCTTTCAGGATCGCAAGCGAAAGATAATGGGATTATCTCAAGCTGGTTATATCGAGAAAGTGCTAACTAGGTTTTCAATGGATAATTCGAAGAAAGGTTTGTTACCTTTCAGGCATGGTTTAGCGTTCTCCAAGGACCAGTGTCCAAAGACACAAGAGGAGAGGAATCGCATGGCAGGAATTCCCTATGCCTCGGCAGTGGGAAGTCTCATGTATGCGATGTTATGCACTAGACCAGATATCTGCTTTGCCGTTGGCATGGTTAGCAGGTATCAATCGAATCCTGGTCCAGAGCACTGGACAGCCGTTAAGCATATTCTTAAGTACTTGAGAAGAACTAAAGATTACATGCTTATGTACGACGGTAGTGAGTTAATTCCAGTAGGATACACTGACTCGGACTTTATGTCAGATAAAGATTTGAGAAAGTCGACATCCGGACATCTCTTTACCTTGGGAGGTGGTGCTGTCAGTTGGAGGAGCATTAAGCAGAAATGCATTGCAGACTCAACTACAGAAGCTGAGTATGTGGCTGCTTGTGAAGCCGCAAAGGAAGCTGTTTGGCTCAAGAAGTTCCTTATGGAACTCGAGGTAGTACCATCGTCGCTGTCGCCTATTACGCTTTATTGTGATAATAGTGGGGCAGTGGCTCAGTCCAAGGAGCCAAGGAACCACGGAAAGGGAAAGCACGTAGAGCGGAAATATCATCTTATCCGAGATATTGTTCAACGTGGAGATGTGACTGTCACCAAGATTGCCACAGCTGACAATCTTGCTGATCCGTTTACAAAGGCCTTGCCACAGAAGGTCTTTGATCGTCATCTAGATAGTCTAGGTCTTAGATGTAGTTCTGAATGGTTATGAGTGCAAGTGGGAGTTTGTTGGGTTTGTGCCCTCAAACCATTACTTTATGTATGAGACATTAGCATTATAATATATGGATATCAGCTTTACATTTCGTTGTGTATGTTTCTTTCATGAGATGATTGTTTTATCCTTAAGTATCATAGTAAGCAATTCGTGTGTGTATGAGATACACACAAGTGAGATACGAATTACTATTCTTTGATACTTAGAATATGTCACAGTGGATGATGAGACTGGATACCTCATCAGGTCTACACTGTAGCATAATCAACTACCATTGGATGGAGTGATTAATCTCAATCACTAGAGTGTAGCTCTTAGTTGATATGCTAGTGCTTATAGTGCATTGACGGACCTGAGCTTTCCTATTGACGCTTAAGGCAGTCAACAGTCAATAGGAACTCATAACTTGTATAAGGTACATGTTCTCAATCTTGAGATGATTATGAACACAGACTATGGATATGGCTGCTTTGACTTACCAATCAGTGAGGTCTATAGAAGATCAACACCTGGGTATCTTGGGTATGTCATGTCCATAGGGTTGTGAACATATATTGTCAAGATAGAATCTACCCTCTGATTCAGAGTAAGCATTCCCTTGAGAATGTCACCAAGTTGATTACTGAGTACTGCAGTCTTGTTGATAAGAGTTATCAACATGTTTGGTAATCATGAGTAGTGAATGGGACTCAAGGAATACAAGAAGTAATCATGATTCAGGTTGACAGTAACAGTTATCCGACTACCTGAATATGATTACGAATGCTGACGGTAGAGGGACATTAGTACACCATACAAGTCTAATTATCGCTTCGGATATGTTCTTTTGCGTTGGAGTTCAGTTATCGTTTTATAGTGGAATAAACGTTAACTGACCAGTTAGTTAGTTTGCTGATCAAAGAGTTTGGTCATGGTAATTAACAAACTGGTCTGAGCCAACAATAAAGAGCCTAGGAGGTCCCACTCTTAGCTCCGCCAGGATGCTTGGAAAGATGCTTGAGGATGATGTCCAGACAGGTTCGATCGATCGAAGATATCTCGATCGATTGAAGTCTGCAGGTTCGATCGATCGAAGATGGTTCGATCGATCGAATGTTCGATCGATCGAAGGCACTTCGATCGCTCGAAGTCTAGGTCGGTTCTGGGAATCTATAAATAGGGCAGCTGCGTTCTGGAAAAAGTTGTTCGTCGTTTTGAACGTCAGAAGCTGCAGAAACTGTTTTGGAGTCCCAAAACCTTCTCTATCCTCTCCATTAGGGTTCCCACCAACCCTAGTCTTTCTGGCAGGCATCCGCAGGAGTCATAAGGGTGAAGATCATCTAGTGGAGGCTGCTGGAAGTTGAAGATCAGAATTGGGTTCAAGACATTAAGGTATAACTCGTGTCCCCTCTTGTGCGCATCTGTAGAATTGACGAGTAGTAGATCCGGGCATGCCAATAAAGTTTCATAACTTGATTTTTCCGCTGCGCGTTTAAACTTTCCATTTAAACCTGTTTTTCTTTCAGTAACCTCTCAATCACTTGGTAGAATTAGGTAATTCAATCACAAATTCTTAGATCTAGGAATTTTACACATTTTCAAAACCTCTCTTCCTACCCCATTTCATCACACACCACTTAGAATTTGTGATTGAATATCATGGTGTTTCATTAATTTGGATTCAAAATAGAGCTTTGAATTTATGAATAAAAGAGTTTTGACTTGAATTTTTCAAATAATATTTGATTTCCTTTCTTTTGTTTATATTCTTCTCAAGAAATCTATAAGATCTTCAATATCTCATTAGAATTCTTTGAGTTTGATCCTCTAATTCCCTATGATCTTATGATTTATATGGGGATTAAAGTGGATTATGATCATCTCTACATGTAGTTTGTTGAATTTAAGTTTTGGCTCATGGTTTGAAATCTTCTCACTAAAACTCTATAGAATTCATGCTATATTCCATAGAGGTTTATGTAGTTGGGATGTCATTTGTCTCCAAGGACCATTAACTTGGTAGGAGAAATAATAATATGACTCTATATTCTCCATGGACCATTAACTTGAGAGGAGAATAAGGTTTCATGGATCTATATTCCTCAAGGATCATATATTTGAGAGAGGAATTAGATGTAGATTTTCATAATTTATATTTAAAATTCATAAGATCAAGTAAGACCTTAGGATTCTCTTGCTAGATCTCCAACTATGTGATCTATAATAGGAATCCATCAAGGATAAATCTAGGGGTTTCTCCCTATTTCATCATTTGTCCCATTAATCATAATCAAACTTGATTCTAGCCCTTTCTAGGATCATGGATCAAGTTGATTTTAAACTATGAACATCAACTTAACAAAGGTGCAGTGAATCCATAAACTAATTGTGATCAAAGATTTTTTATAGAGTCATGATTCATTGGAAATGGATGAGACCAATTGGAGGATGTTCATAACCCGTTTAAGTACCTCTGTGATTTTTGTTTTGATGAAATTCCATGCCTAAGATGGTTTGGTCTTATGATTTCAAAACATGCGACTCTCTGTCCAAAATTTCAGAATAATAAGTCCATTTTGAAATTCATAAATCAGAACCTTAATGGAGTTTCTCGGGTCTCTAATAATTTTTTTCTAAGTACCTTAATTTGTTAGGAAGATACCCTAAAAAGATCTAAGTGTTTCTCCTTTTTTTACTATTTTTAGAAAATCATACAAGATCTCTGGACAGAGAGTTGCAAATTCCTGAGTGATGTCTAGTGTTTTCCATATTCCCAGAGATCTAACCGTTCAAACCTTGATTTTCTTTTTGGGTTATAAACTAGACTCACAGAGCCATATCATATCCAAAAATCATTAAGATACAACCGTTGGAAGTATGGTTTTGCTACTTTTTAAAATCTGGTCTGCTCTCTATAATTTAGGAAAAACAGTCACTATTTTGTCTATTACCATTGATTTTAACTTAAATGGTTCCCTAATGTCATGGGACCCAAATCATGTTTTGAATAATGATAATTTAGCTTAAATCCAGAGGCTAAGTGATCCAAATTAGTGAATAAATCCATATCTTAGTCTTGTTCGTATTCATTAATTCATTCATGTACATCAATGCTTATGATTAGAACTAGTTATTGGATAAAGTTGGACTTAGTTGAACCTAATTGAACATAACCATGGATTCCTTATGATCATGTTGGGATTATAGTACCCCTATATAAACATCACATTGGCTCTTAGTTGAGACTTGTGCATCTATAGAGATCCTATGGCTCCAATTAATCGAAAGGAATTCATAATTTTATCAATTCTTCCTCTAATTGATAGATCTAAGCTAGAGATTTAGGATTGATTATTCGATGCCATATTATTGTGTGAAGCATGTGGACTAACTCTTTGTTTTGTAGCGCATTTGAGGTACAATTTCTCAATCCTTATCTAGTTTGTTCTATTCTTTGATTTTATTGATTTTCGACTCCATGCGCGACACCTTAGCTCAGGTCTTGCCTTATGTGTATATGTGATTAAAGACATTTTTCTTAGGATTTTTATTCTTTGTTTGCATTGCACGTTTCCCATTTCGCTGCTAGATTCCGGGTAAGTTTCCTAGTTCCCTATTTGCATATCATATTGCTTGCTATTTGAACTATGTGGCTTATGAATGATATTTTGTCGTTAGCAATCTTACACCCTTTTCAACATGCTTGTGTAATGTATTATTTATATATATATGTATTAGTTGAGGGCATGCTTAGATTAATAATTCGATTAAAAAGGATGATGAGTAGAGGCCTATCACGAGATAGGATGAAAGGGGGTGTTTTAGTCCACCGAGCTCCTTCCCATTTCATTCCGTAATCCCCGGACCCAGATTATCTTTGGTTTCACAAAAGATCAATTTGCTTTCAAAATGGTTTCTTAATTTTTCTAAAAAAATTATGTGGCGACACTTTGATTTTGAATTTGGAATTTGAAAGATGTTTTTAAAAAGTGGGCCCAAATGCCGGTATCCACAATATGTAAAAATAAGCATGCCGTAGAAGAGCTAAACATGGCTAAATAAACAAAACAAGTAGTTTTGGCCCCATGGCCACTTGGTAAAATTCGAAACTACAGAAAACCATAAAATTCCAAGAGAAATAAGAAGAAGAGATCATCGGAAAAAGGGAGCCAGAAGAATCAAAGCTTGAGCCCATTGTTCATCAACCTATGATAGGGTAGTGGTTGTGGCTTTTTGAACAGCCCGCCATGGTTCCTCTTGTGCATCTAAGGCAGAAATCTCATTAGTCAATTAATCGAGTTGTTCTGGAACCTTCTCCAAGTCAGCTTGTTGGGAGGCATAATCAGCTTCCATTTTCTTAAGGGTGGCCTGCATCTTCTTGATATCCTCCAAGAGTGGGGTAGAGCTTTTTACTCCAGCCTCTGCAGTCTCAGCCAACAGAATACACTGGTTGGTCACCTCCTCTCTCTTCTTAAAGAATGCTTTCATGTTACCAAGTGTTTGGGTTGCTTCAGCCATGGTGTTAGCAATTTTCTTGAATTGTTGCAAGAAAGTTTCTGACGGTGAAGAAGAAGAAGAGCCGACAAAATCATTAGAAAGCAAGGATACGGCATTCTCAATGGCTTCCTATTTTTCCATTACATTTATGAAGGTTGAAGAATGTAAGGAATCCAAAAGGTTATTTGCTTGAAGTTGAGCCTCTGTGTAAGATGGGGTGGTCTTTGTGGAGGCAGGCTTTGGGAGCAAGGAGGCTATACCGAGTCTTTGGGCAAGGGCTTGCCTGAAATTCTGTGCCCGGAGATGGAGACCCTTAATGTTGGAAGTCAACTGAGGGTCTGAAGAAATTTGGCTCATAGGAGTTGATGAGCCAAGTCATGCTACTGAGGTAGGAGGTTGAGGAAAAAGAATCTTTGAACATTGAGGGACATTTGGAGGACATTGAATCATCAACAGGGTCTTTTGAAGTCCCAGTGTGACTTTGACTAGCAGGAGGAGAAGCTTTGGTAGAAGAAGGACCTTATAAAGAAGGTGGGGAGAGCTCTGTGGGTTTTGCAGTTTCTGATTTCTGGGTGGTGTCAGAGGAAGGCTGAGAACTGCTTAAGGCTGGCTTATCATGTAATTGCTCTGAGCTCGAGCTTTAAGCCTTACCTTTTTGGCTACCTTAGGAGTTTCTTGTTTAAGGACACGCTCAGACTCCTCTTCTTCCAATTGAATAGGATCCTCAAAGGTAGTCTCCTCCACCGGGGTCTTCTTTACCATTTCTGTGCAATCTGGGTGTTTACTGTCCTTGGAGTTACGACAAACGAGAATGGAAGCATGAGCCTTTGGGAAAGCAATCTTTTTCTCAATTGGCACGGTGGCAGGAGGATTGGAGAAACCTGACCAAAAGAAAAGGGGCAATCAGGTAAACATGATAAAATAAAATAATAATATTTTTTAGTCCTAATACCAAGTCATCAAAAAAAATCTCAGAAAACCAAGTGGAAAGACTGACTAGTGGATTCAGGGAATGCCCAAGTAGCCTGATGACTGGTTGCCGGGACGCCACCAAAGATGGTGGGTACCAAGGTTTCAGACTTTTAACCTACTATGGTCACTCCCACGGACACATCAGTCTAAACCATAGGCTCCGCAATTCCGATTTCGGCCAAGGGTAGAAAAGGACAAGTCCTTTTGATCCAATTCTCGGTAGAAGCATAAAGCTGCTGCCAGTTTGGAGTCTTGCCATGTTTTTTTTGGTATTCACAAGCTTTCTTTTCCACTCAATCCTTCTTTAGCCGAATTCTGATGTGATTTTCCTCAGAAATTGACTCAGAGGGCTTTAGGGGATTCCATTTTAGCTTATAAGACTCTTTAAATTTGATGATGGAATCATAATCAGCCTTAAGGTCAGGATCCATACCTGGGCCTCTCTTTCTTTTCTTGCAGACTAAATAAGCGAAGGATTAGCAGTTGGTAATGGCAACAGAGACAATGTGTTGAGTAATAAATCAAAATCACTAAAGCAGCGATCAAAATGCTCTATCTAAAATGTGTCAAAACAAAGAGTAGACGCAGGGTGAAAGGAGAAAGATTGAAATTCAAATTGATTAAGGAGAAGTCTATTGAGTTCATCCACCTGCTGAACTGATTCTTAGGTTTTAAAGACTGTACGCGTCAAGAACCCTAGGTTAGCTGACAAAAAATTGGGATAAGGGAGTGCTTGGGTTAGACCAAATTGACGTGCATGATAGTTGGGGAAATAAGACTCCACGTCGCATTAGTTATTTCTCGAATTCTCTTTTGTCACTCTGTGATGACAATACCGAGAGACCAAATAGTACACCCATAGTTCAGGGTAACTGTGTGGTTTAAGGAGGGAAGCTTTAAACCAGGTCGGTCTATATAAAGGAGGATGATAGGGTAAGAACCTACTGGGAGAAGGGTTCCTAAGAGAGAAAAAGAAGCTTAAGCAATTTGAAAAACCAAAGGGGCTGGAAGAATACGTAGCCAAATTTTGGCCATAAACAGATGAGTCCGATACAGTTGTTCAAGGAGGGCTAACCTCAAGAAAAAAATAGAAGGAGCCAAAACTGTAGGATCCATAAAGGACCGCCCCAAGTGTCCATATTATTGCTTATCAGCCTAAAACAACCTCGATAAATCTGAGCTAAGAGGAAAGGGCCTAACGCCAGGACTTGGCCGGAATCCAAAGCTAGGGCTAAAGGAAGATCGGACTTGACTACTTTGAAGGAAGGTGGATAGGTCAAGTATCTGCTAACCCAGAAAGTAAGGAAAGCAAGGTATTCCGCATCAGTCAAGGGACCGTCATCCTTTTTGTGTTCCAAGATAAAAGACTGATAGATGGTATTCTTTTCAAAGCCAAAGGTAATGGAAGAGATGGAATATGTCTACTGAGATAATAGAGCACTAATTGGGTCACCGTCCGGTTTTACCCCGATTAGGGCAGCTAGGTCAAGTAGAGTAGGGGACATTATCCTGCAAGGAGAATGAAAAGAGTTGGTGGAAATAGACCAAAAATCCAGAGCAGAGGAAAGAAGGGGGGTATTCATAGGTAATGGCACGGTGGTCAATTGCATTAGGTCATGAATGTGTTGCCTACGCCATTCGTCCGATTTGAAAGGAGTAACTCTGGCCACCTAGGTTAGCTACTCTGGCAATGGTTTTGATGGCCAGAAACGAATATCGTTACTGTTGTTCCATCTTTTTAGGGGGGGACTAGGGTGTTCGGACAAGAAGAGACCATTACGAGGAAAGAGATTAGAGACTCAAGGAAGGACAAACTCTTGAGCTACGCTTGGGCCAGGAGAGGGTGCCATTACCTGCAGACTGACGCCTTCAAAAGCAGAAGCACGAAATTGTTTTAGAGATTCTTTGGCCTGCGATTGAGGATCAGTGACAATCTCCTCTGTGCTAGGGGATAAAGTGGACTCTAGAGGATTTTGAACCATGGGAGATGAAAGATTGAATAGGAAATGAGATGGTCTCGAGCAAAAAAGAAGTTAGAGGCTAAGAAACTTGAAGAAGGGTTTAAATAGTAGAGGTTTAGAAGGATATGGAAGGATTTTGAATGGGAATCTGTTTTAAAATTGAAACCTCCCCAAAACTTGCGCTAATTACAAGTTAGGATTCCCTAGAGATCAGGAGGGAGATGTTATAACGGTACGAAGAGGAAGTAAATGAGGGTCAAATCAGTGTCCTTTCATGAAAAGACTATCTTTATCTCTAAGGCGTCATCTTATCATTTCCTAAAAAATTGGTAGTTATAGGGTTGGGAGATAAGAGGTGACTTATTTAAGGGAAGTTATGATTTGTGGGCCGGTGTTCAAATCAACAACTTCCCATCAAGTGATGATTGCTTGTGCCTTTACTTGAAAGGGATGTTGGGGGGCATTGTTTGCACCACAAAATAAAATATAAAGTGGGCCCACTAAATCTTGTGAAGAATTGCACGTGGAACGTATACGGAGGCAGGTTGATGAAGAGAGCAGACTGATGCAACACAATCACGCCGTAATCCATTGCACAGGCCACGTCAGTGGCGAGACAGTTATTAGCGGTTATGTTGAATTAAATCAATGACACGTGTGATGCAGAAATGGTAACAGGTGCGGTTATGGATGAAGCCCATTATTCCCAAATCATGGAGATAGTGGCCAGTTTCTCAGGAAAGTAGCAGCGATTACAGCCATTGTTATTTAAAGGAATGAAGGAATTGAGCAGAGGGATCACCAGAAGATCAAGAACACTTAGCATATTTTCATACTCTACACTGTCTTTCCTTTTATCATTAATTGTCATTTTATTTCACTAGATTAGGAGTAGTTTTGTAATTAATTGTGCTATGTTCTTTAAAGGATTTAATGGAGTTTTCTCTTTGTTATCTCTTCTGCTAGTCTCAATTTCCTTCACATTTCAAGTCTTTAATCTTTGGTTAAAGCAATCTGAACCTATTTAGAGATATCTCGTTCCTCTATTTCTCTACTCGTCTGATTTTGTCAAATTGTTCGTATCAAGAGGACATTTGTCTGGCACGCCCGCACTGTAATACTTATATATTTCCTTCCATACAACATATAAGAGTTATATATGTGTTATGTATAGGCCTTTTGGTTCATGTGTTACCAATAAGATTTGGGAAGCATAGCATTACTCTACCAAGAAATGGAGGTTTACACAAGAGAAATGCCAAATGCTTCCTAAATTCAAATCCCAAAAATCCATCTCAAATGGTGTGGTATTGGATTGAATAATCTATACACAAATCAGAAGGGGAACATTTTTGCTCATCTAAAATTTGCTCACTCATTGTTTCACCCAAGCACCCAATTGCGTAAGAATGTGCAACCCACCGCTTTTCACCAAATGTAGAAAAAATCTACGGACATAAACACCACTGCGTGCCTTGCACATAGCCGCAATCTAGTATATACTATACATATCTATTATAAACTCACCCCAGGTTTTGTCTAATATCAATCACACTCCCATGACTAATATAACAAATTATATTAATTATCCTATTCGAAATGGGTCTTTGTCTATATCTCACATGGGTCTCATACTTGGTCCCATATAATTATTTGAAGTTGCTAATTAAGCTACTAATTATGCAACATGTCCAATTTTCTCTAACCAAGGTACCCAAACTGACCATAAAAATGGTCTCTAAAAGCTAACATACTATTAATACAATATAATAATATGTCACATAAGCTTTAATAATCATTTAAGCACATTAGGGTGGTCCCCACAATACTGTCCCATCTTAAATAGAACGTCTCAAGACTCTCAACACATGTCCCAATTTGAGACTACCACATTGGCCAATGCTAGTTTCTCAACAGAACACTCATAATCAACTTAATAAGTTAAACTACCTCTTGCTTGTGTCACATAACACCATAACCATCATTAATTCATATTAATGCATGCTAAAACATAATTAAATGTTAACCGCGGGAGCAGGTGTTACAAAAATGCCTAGAACCGCGGACTGAACCCCAAACGACAATTTTCTTAAAACTAAAATTGTAATTGACCAACTCATACAAATAACTGACCAAACCACTCAAAATTGGTCAGTTTTCACCAGTTTGGTCTCTCCAACTGATTTTTCTAACACCCCTAAAATCAAGTCAAAATAAAGAGGGCTCCTCTTGAGCACATGAGAACAAGGCCTTGTATTTTTAATTTTTTAAACGGGAAAAATTTTCATTGCGAGAAAACTAGTATTACATCAAGGCCATTAAATTTAGCAGCCACCCATGGAATATCAGGTAGAACGTAGCAAGATTATGTGCCACTCTATTACCTTTCGTAGGGACATGATCACAAGACAAAATGTCACAACCCGGTCCCACAATGGAGGAATCGAAGCCCGTGGCACGCCACCGAGGCTACTCCAATTCAATTTAAGTAAACAGCAGCGGAATAAACAAGAGTACGAATCCATAAATTGAAGTTATTAAAAGAATTCTCCGTTTGAACCACTTAAAGGAAACAACCATTTTGAAGACAGCAGTCCAATCGACTACACTTTGTGCCCAGTCGACTGAGACTGGTCCAACAGAAGGTTGATTTTTTAAACATAATCCAGTTGACTGTTTTCTATGTCTAGTAGACTGGGGCTTCAAATTTTCAATCGACTGGTACGGTCCAGTTGACTAAAGTCCAGCCTAAACAAAAATATATGATTTGAAAACATAGTCCAGTCGACTGTGTTGGGGAACCCAGTCGACTATTTTTCATATAATGATGCAGAGAGTTACTCAACAAAGGGTCCAGTCGACTGCTTCCACAAACCGGTCAATTATTTTCTAGCAGCAGCACATTCTGCAAATTTTACAAGTTTTAAGCTTTCTAAGATCAACCACGGACCACACCCACACTCCAAACTCATACCAAAGGATTTGAGCTATATTATAACATCATTGAAACATAATTACAAGGGATTACTAACTATTACAATGTCACGAATTCGTTCTATGATTCCAAGTTAAACAAAATCAAAAGTTATAAATCTTCATTACAACAATTCTATTACCCAAAACTACGAGGTGTAAGTGATAAGTCGCCTCCTAAGTGAACTCCCAAATCACGAGCTCACTGCTGTGATTCCTTGCCGGCATTAACACATGAAATGGTTATTTGAATAACCACACATATTTGATTTGTTTAAGCTAACGCTTAGTGAATAAAACTACAAATGCACATGAATGATAAACATGCTCGCAATCACATCTCTATATTTCATACTAGTCTCCAGAGTCCCACGTGTATGTTCCATACTCCTAATCCTCGACTCCTCGCCAATAAGTCGACGCGAAAAGGTAAGACCCATATTTCTTTTCTTCAAACGTGCGACCTTATGCCTATAACGGCTCCACAACGATGGCTTGATACACGTACTCCTTTGTCCCAAATAACAACTCAACATGCTCAAATATATTTTACCGCACTCTCGATATAATCAAAATATTTCACCGTACAATTTGGCCTACTTATCAATATAGATGCCCAATATGAACTACACAACATATATCTATAATCTAACACATGCTATTCATACAAAATATGAAAATATGTCAAGAAATCATTCCAAAACACATAGTTGAATCACTACCTCCTGATACGTCCGAAAATATCCGCTAAAGAGCAACCGCCACGTGGTGAAAGGACCTGGACCGTCCGGGAAAGAGACCTTGGGGCCTGCGCCCCGCATTAGACGTCACCGCTCGGGACGGTCAGCCGGCCCGGGCGTGATGTGCGGCGGCTTTCCAGCAGGAGCAGCTCGTGAAGAACATTCCAGGCAGTTTCCTTGTATGACCCGAACTCTATCAAAGAAAGATGAGTAGTTTCCTAAACCACTTAGGAAACTCTCCTAAGATCATGCAAGTCTGTTGTGATTAGATTAGACTTCCTAATCTTACCAACTTACCATGTACGGGTGGACTCTTGCATCTATAAAAGAGCCACCTACCCTGTCAAAAGGGGGGCAGAAATCTATTTCTCTAAGCATAGAAACTCTGTTAGAGAGCTCATCACTTATACGCATATACCCGGCCGGTATTACTGGTAGTGTCATCCGCCCTTGTAGGCTCACCAGGCCCGCCGGTGATCTGCTAGTGAGAAGCGCATAGACGCAACCGTGGATGTAGGTCACCTTGTTAACGGGACCGAACCACATACAAACCTTTTCTTGCTTTATTTTCCTGCTTAAATCTTGCTTACCAACTTTCGGCATCATCAGTTTGGCGCCGTCTGTGGGAAACAACACAGTCTTCTCATCAATAAAAATCTTTGACTGATCAATATGCCACCAAAGAAGGGTAAGAAAATCGCCGACTCAACCGGTCAGGAAAACCTACAGATCGAGCCGCGGGCTACCTCCATGACTACCGAGCAGGTCACGGCGGCGCTGGAGCAGCTCCTGGAGGGCCAACATAGAACGCAACAACAGATAGACGCGCTTATGGCCCAACACGAGAAGCGCCCCGCGTCAGAGAATCAGCCTGAGAAAAGCATTCCTACCCGCAAGCCTGCTCGGGTGCGCAGGCAAGCCCGATCAGCTCCGGTGTCCCCACCAGACCGGGAACGTCCCGCGGACGGAGAGCGTAGCCAAGCCACTAAGCACTCCCAAGGAAAACCCCGGTACATTCCTCACCGGGGGACGCCGAGTGGAGGACGCCAGAATCATCATTGATCGGCGACGTGCAGCAAGGGGGGAAGTATCAGGACGAAAAAGTCGGGAACCGACCGATGAACCTCCCTTCCTGAGCCAGGGGGACCTTAGGCACAGGCTTACCCGAACCCACAGCCGGGTACTATCTCCGAGGTCGACACACTTTGAGGAAGAGGCCTCATCGTCCGACCCCACCTACCGTTCAGACACGGATAGAAGAACAGGGCGGAGTGACGTCAAAGCCCAGGTCGAGGAACTGCAGCAGCAGATCGAGAGGCTGAACCGCAAGTCCGGTCACGACCTCACTGACAAGGAGACAGAATCACCCTATACCGCTCGGGTGACCCAGTTTCCAATCCCATGGAAATTTAAACCTCCCCACCTTAGCTCCTACGATGGCACAGGGAGCCCGGTGGACCACATCCGCACCTATAAGGCGCAGATGGCGTTGGTCACAATGACTGACGAACTGCTGTGCCTGGCCTTCCCCAGTACTCTAAAGGGGCCCGCTGCACAGTGGTTCCACACCTTGAAGCCTCAGATGGTGGATAACTTCCAAGCCCTCAGCAAGCTGTACATTAGCCAGTTTGTTGGGATGCTCAACCGGTCGCAGTCGGACACCCAGCTGCTTATTGTCAAACAGCGCGCGCAAAGGGGAGTCCTTGAGGGAGTATGTAGACCGTTTCAATCAGCAAAGACTCCTGATCCGCAACCTCAATGAAACAGCTGCAATCATGGCCTTCTGTTCGGGAGTTCAGCACACCAAGGTGGCCACGTCGTTCCATCGCGACCGACCGGCAACCCTGGTGGAGCTCTCGGAGAGGGTCGGAAAAAACATAGATACTGAGGAATTCCTAAAGGCGAAACGTGCCGGCCAGATGGGAGATGAATCCCCAAAGGCCAAGTGCAAGCGCGAGGGATTCGAGAAGAGTTCGGGAAAAAAGCCGAGGCAAGAGCAGAAGGAAGCCAGGGGCAGCCTCAGACTAATTTCACGCCTCTTTCCCGCCCGATCCATGAGGTTATGGCCGCCGCCGAGGCGCAGAGGCTACTTCCACAGCCGGCTAAACTTAGAGCCCCGCCCGGTAAGAGGAACCGGGACAAGTTTTGCCGCTACCACCGGGATCACGGCCACGAGACGGAGGATTGTTTCAAATTGAAGATAACCATAGAGAAGCTAATCGAACAGGGACATCTTGCTGAGTTTGTCACAGAGGACAGGCGACCTCGGCAAGATGCCCGGGCACCCGATCGCCCACCACCACCACTCGGCCATATCAACGTGATCTCCGGAGGAACATCAGGCGGAGGTGACTCACAGTCGGCACAGAAGAGGCATGCCCGGGCTTCCCGAGCGGATGTCTGGTAGGTCCAATCCACCGGCTCCTCACCAACTGACGTTCTGACGTTCACCTCTGATGACTTGCAGGGCATCCACTACCCCCACGATGACCCGTTAGTGGTGACGCTTTCAATAGCCAACTATATGGTCCAGAGGATGCTAGTGGACACGGGCAGTTCGTCCGATATTATGTTTATAACAGCATTCGATCAACTTGGGATCGCCAGGGATCGGCTCCGGCCGGTTGTTATCCCCCTGGTTGGATTTAACGGTTCCAGCACTCAGCCGCTCGGTACAATTGAGCTTTCAGTTCTCATGGGGACATATCCTCAGTAGGCCTCCATGCTCGCCAACTTTGTGATCGTAGAGGTCTCGTCGGCATACAACGTCATCCTTGGTAGGCCGACTCTCAACAGGGCCAGGGCGGTTGTCTCCACATATAGCCTAACAGTGAAGTTCCCAACTCCGCAGGGGCCTGGAGCCTTACGCGGGGATCAGAGCACCGCCCGCAGCTGTTATGTGAGCTCATTACGCAGGGGGGCAATAACAGAAACGTTAAACGTCCAAGAGATGGACCCCCGGGATCAGAGCGACGTGATAGGGCCAATGGAGGAGCTGGAGCAAGTTGCACTGGACCCCGAACACCCAGACCGCGCTGTCAGCATAGGGACCTTACTGGAGCCTACCTTGAAGGGGAAGTTGACCCAATTCCTAAGGCGAAATCAAGATGTTTTTGCTTGGAGTCATGAGGACATGCCCGGGATTGATCCCCGGGTAATGTCCCATCGTCTAAACGTCAGCCCAGACTGTCGCCCAGTGAAGCAGAAGCGATGGGGCATGGCCCCTGAGAGACAAAAAGCAGTAATTGAGGAGGTCAAATAGCAATTAAAGGCGAACTCTATCCGGGAGGTTCATTATCCCGATTGGCTGGCCAATGTTGTCCTGGTCAAGAAAAGCAATGGAAAATGGAGAATGTGCGTAGACTTCACCGACCTCAACAAGGCCTGTCCCAAGGACTGCTACCCGCTGCCCAGGATAGACCTCCTTATCGACTCAACAGCAGGCTACTCACTCCTCTCATTTATGGACGCTTACTCGGGGTATAATCAGATCAGTATGTACCCCGGGGATGAAGAAAAGATAGCATTCATCACTGATCAAGGCACATACTGTTACAAAGTCATGCCGTTCAGCCTCAAGAATGCCGGGGCTACCTACCAATGCCTGGTCAACTACATGTTCAAAGACCTCATCGGAAAATCTATGGAGGTGTACGTGGACGATCTTCTGGTCAAGAGCCGGGACGAGTCCGATCACCTTGAGCATCTGGCCGGGGCCTCAGCATTTTGAGAAAGTTCAAGATGGGGCTGAACCCGGCCAAATGCACCTTTGGCGTCTCGTCCGGGAAGTTTCTCAGCCATCTAGTCAGCAGATGGGGAATCGAAGCGAACCCCGAGAAGATCAAAGCCATCATCAATATGCGGTCACCCAAATCAATGAAAGAAGTTCAAAGCTTAGCCGGACGGGTGGCCGCACTGAACAGATTTGTATCCCGAGCTACCGACCGGTGTTTGCCATTCTTTAGAATCCTTCGCAAAGCGTTTCAATGGTCGGAAGAGTGCGAGAAAGCATTCCAAGAACTCAAGAAATACCTGGCATCGCCTCCTCTACTCTCGACACCCGTACCCGGGGAAGAATTATTTCTATACTTGGCAGTGTCACCGTCAGCGGTTAGCTCAGTACTTGTTCGGGAAGAGCACGGGATACAGTTCCCAGTGTACTATACCAGTCGGGCGTTGTAGGGCACAGAAAGCAGATACTCCCGCATCGAGAAACTGGCCTTCGCCCTCATCACCTCGGCCCGGAGGCTCCGCCCGTACTTCCAGGCCTATGCCATAGTAGTCCTGACCGATCAGCCTCTCCGTAGAATTCTTAGTCGGCCGGATACATCCGGAAGACTCGTTAAGTGGGCCTTGGAACTGGAAGAGTTCGAAGTGATCTACCGGCCACGGACGGCCATTAAGGGGCAAGCTGTAGCTGACTTCCTGGTTGAGTTTACATACCCTGAGGACCCGGTCGAAGAATCCGAGCCTCCGGCCTTACCTCCCGGGTTAAACTCCGATATTCCGACCTGGGTACTGCACGTGGATGGTTCCTCCAAGCGGCTTCCAAGAAGCTCCGAGGGTTCTCCATCGCCATGATACCTAGAGAAGAGAATACCAGAGCGGACCGGCTTGCTCGCCTCGCCTCGTCCTCTGAGTCAGACTTGCCCAGGATAAGGATACAGTTCCTACCTGAGCCGAGTGTGATCAACTCAGAGGGCATGGAGGTCGACCCGGTCGCTCTAGGACCTAGTTGGATGGACCCGCTTGTGACATTCTTAACGACAAGAAGGCTACCAGATGACAAGGATGAGGCACGCCGGGTCAAGTACCGAGCAGCGCGATATCACCTCCTTAACGGTATTCTCTATAAAAGGGGATTCACTATCCCGTACCTCTGTTGCGTTCATCCTGCGCAAGTGCAAGCAATATTGTTTGAAATCTATGAAGGTGTGTGTAGAAACCACATCGGAGGTCGGGCGCTTTCCAGAAAGGCCCTATTACAGGGTTACTATTGGCCAACTATGGCCCGAGATTCGCAGGAGTATGTTCGAAGGTGTGACAAGTGCCAGCGGTATTCTCCCATGATCAACCAACCGGGAGAACTCCAAACACCGGTCCACAGTCCCTGGCCATTTGCCCAATGGGGAATTGACATCGTCGGTCCCTTACCGACAGGAAAAGGACAAGTTAGACTCGCCGTAATAGCTGTAGACTACTTCACCAAATGGGCAGAGGCCGAGCCCTTGGCAACAATAACCGAGCGGAAGATGGAAAGCTTCGTGGAAAGAAATATCCTCAGCAGGTTCGGTATCCCACGAGTCTTGATCAGCGATAATGGCCGACGATTCGACACACCAGTCTTCAGACAGTTCTGCTCGGGCTACGGGATATTAAATCACTATTCCTCCTCCGAGCACCCGCAAGCTAATGGTCAAGCCGAGGTAACCAACCGCACAATCTTGCAGTCAATCAAAACAAGGCTTGAAGGTGCAAAAGGCATGTGGGCAGAAGAGCTACCAACCCTGCTGTGGGCCTACCGCACTATACCCCGAGCAGCCACTAGCGAGACCCCATTTTCCTTAACCTATGGTTTCGAGGCAGTGGTTCCTACAGAGCTCGGGCTTCCGACATACCGGGTGACCAACTTCAGCAATTTGGACAACGGAGAAGCTCTCAGGACAGAACTCGACCTGGTGGAAGAAAGAAGAGACCAGGCCTACCTCAAGGTGGCAGCTTACAAGCAGAGGGTCTCGCGGTATTACAATAGCAAGGTGAAGCACCGTAGCTTTCAAGTAGGAGACCTCGTCCTCAAGGCTGTGAACCAGTCAACCCGAATCCCAAGTCACGGTAAATTGGGGGCAAACTGGGAAGGCCCGTACAAAGTAACTCGGGTTAACTGACCGGGAACCTACTAGTTACAGAGCATGGACGGGCATGATCTCACCCATCCTTGGAATGTGCAACACCTCCGCAAGTACTATCAGTAGCATCGGACCATGGGAGTTTAGTATTATAGGAAAAATTCTTTCTTGTAGCTCCGATTGGACAATCGACGTAGTTTATTATTTTTTAAATAAAGTTACATGGTTCTACTTTGAAAATTTACTCCTGTCAGTACACTGTGCAATGAATAAAAGACCTCGGGCCTAACCCCGAGGCACAAAAGACCTCGGGCCTCACCCCGAGGCACAAAAGAGCTCGGGCCTAACCCCGAGGCAACAAAGACCTTGGGCCTAACCCCAAGGTAGAAAAGACCTCGGGCTTCGAACCCAGGCGCAAAAGGACCCTGCAACCACCCATGTTCCAGGTCGGTTTCCTATGGCCACTCCCCAACACGCCCTCGCCTTAACAGGACGCCTAGGGCAAGGGGATTGTCAACCTAAACAGGAAATTGCTTCAAGCTTTGCTTAGGCCCAGCCGACGATGGGGCCAAACCCCTAGGTGGCCGGCAATGGCGAGCTTCAAATGACCCTGCGACCACCCATGTCCCAGGTCGGTTCCCTACGGTCACCGGTTCCTGTACTCCCGCCTTAGTAGAATGCTTGGGGGGCAGGAAAACATTAGGCCAAAACAGGGAATCGCACCGGTCACTACAAGAGCTTGGGAGATCTTCCTAAGCGCTTACAGTGATCAGAGATACATCACGGGTTGTAAAACAGGATACACCTATGATACGCCGGGACAACCCGGATGGTAATACAAGGTACTCCTATAATACACCGGACAATCCCAAATGCTAGGTAGGGCTAGTTCCTACAGCGCTCTGGGCGATTACCTTTCAGCAAGGTTAAATAGACTAGGCGTTATGTTAGCTACGGTCCTAAAGCATTTGCTAAGGCAGGTGTTAGGTCGGCCAAAACCGAGCGGATACTAGCAACTATAAACAGACATAGTATAAAAAAAGACAGTTAATGAAAAGGAAATTTGACCCGAAGGGCCTTTTTTATTAATGTAAAACTGTACAGAGCCTAGGGGGCAGTTGTAGTAGCCCCCCCATAAAAAGAAACTACAACAAAAATAACAACAATCCGGGAGCAGGGAGCCTAGGCGTCATCTATATCAACAACATCCACATCCTCCTCGACCGCCTCCCCGGCCTGTCCCTCTGGCTCAGCATCTCTCTCCTGGCTGGCCGGGGCAATGGCACCCTCAATCGCAGCAACATCCCCTTCCTGGACAGTCGGGGCAACGGCACCCGCGGCCGCAGCAGCGTCCTCAGTGGACTCGGACACCATGTCCCAGTAGTCGGAGTCCACCCCCTGGTAGGGAGTGGTGTCCCACTCCGGGTGGTCTAGGGCTAGCCTCCTCTTCAAGTCCTCATACCCGAGGAAGAAGCCGTCGTCAAATGTTTCCCCCGAGGGACCAGAGGCCGTCGCTACCTCCAAAAGCACTTTCTCCCGAGCTTCAGCTGCCGCGCGGCCAGCCCGTTCGGCCTCCAGTTCTGCCAGAGCCACCGCCAGTTCCTCCCGGGCTACTCCGAGGCTCGAAACCAGGTCCTTGACCCTGTTTTTCTCTACGGTTAAGGCCCTCTCTTTGGTCTCCAAGGAAACCTCTTTCGCGGCAAGGGCGTTCTCGGCGGCGGTGGCCCTCCCGGCAAGGGCCGACATGAAGGACTCAGCCCCGGCCGCCATATAGCCAACCTACAATCAAAGTTAAAAGAATACGGTCACTACTACCGACAGAGCAGAAAATGCAAAGAAATTGGAAGATGCAGGAAAATGTTACTTACCAGATGGGAGATGCTGTACAGCCACCCCTGAAAAACTTGGGGCGACATGCCGGCACACTTCTCCACCTAACCGGAGACCAGGCACGATCT
Source organism: Hydrangea macrophylla (assembly GCA_033977485.1). Lineage (NCBI taxonomy): Eukaryota > Viridiplantae > Streptophyta > Magnoliopsida > Cornales > Hydrangeaceae > Hydrangea > Hydrangea macrophylla. Next base: position 83,262,534 of record CM066985.1, on the reverse strand, counting down.
GACTCTGTCCCGGGTCTCCCCAGGTTGCTCCAGGGAAGCCCCGGCGGGAATCTCGGCTTGGAGGGTGGAGGTCTCCCCTACTACTACCCCCCGGGGAGTCGAGGTCTCAACTCCGGGAGTTTGGGCCGCAGCCGATATGCCGCGTCTGAGTCACCTGAAGGCGGGCGCACTGCCAAAGGCCTCAGCGGCCGGCCTCTTCCCGGCCGTCGCCATCCGCTTCGCCGCGGCAGCCTATAGATCCTTCAATTGCGTGGGATCTTTCCTAGGGGCCATCTCTGCAAAAGGAAAACAGCTATAGGATCAGTAGTCGAGATACCAAGACGGCAGAAGTACCTAAAGCTAAGGCAAGTGACAAAATTTGTACTCGGGATGATAGTAGAAAAGATGGGTGCCTCGGCAGGACGGAGGGGCCGGTGATCACCTTTCTGGTCTCCCAGACGGGTCAGCACCTCCCAGATGTTGACGGGTCGCTCAATCAAGCCCCTGATCCTATCCTCACAGTCCGCCGGAATGCTTGGGAGATCGACGAATCCTGCTACGACACAAATCAAGGCAATTAGTTCCAAAAGCCTCAAACAGAGCGGGAATGAGGCCAGAGAAGATACGGGACGAGCTTACTCCTTAATTATCTCGCCCACGCGGTCCTTAGCCGACTCCCCAGGGCTGGCTCACAAAACCCAGGGGTGGATACTTGGAAGAACTTGTTCTTCTACACCTTATTGTTGCTCGGGCAGTTGATGATGATCTTCTTTCCCTGTCGAGCCCCCAGGGAGAAAAACCCGGCCTCCCCGTGAACTGGGAACGGCCGGTGGATCCATAAGAACTCTTGAAGGGTAAGTTCATACCCAAAGATCTGGGGCCACAACGAGATGGACCCCATAAGACACCTCCATCCGTTCGGGGCTAATTGTCCAGGAGCTATCCCCAGGAAGATCAAAATGTCCCGGACGACCGGATGAAGGGGAACACGGAGGCCGGCTATGAAGGCATCCTCGTACAAGGTAACGAAACCTCTATGGTAAATATGAGCCCCGCCGGGGCGGACAGACAAAGAACTGCTGCCAGGGATGGCGTACCGATCCCTGATCCGATCAAGGTCCCCGGCATGCAGAGCCGAGGGGATAAATTCGCAGGCGAATGTTACCTCGGGAGCCGGTTCCCTAGGCGCCTCATCACCAGAACCCCGCGACACCGAGGCAATGGGGGTCTCCTGACCGGACTCGTCGCTGGAAACTCAGACTGGGATCCGGCCCTCGCTGTGATGATCAGAGGGAGAACCGGAAGGTGTGTCTAAGCTGGTATCGGGCGACCCTGACTGGAACATTTCACTCCCTGACCGAGAAGTAGAGTTGAAGTCAGAATGCTCCATCTCTTGTGCACCGACGGAAGGGAGAGGCAGAAGGGCACGACCTGAGTAAGGATCAGGGACACCGAGCTTGGTGTACAAAGGTGGCAGGACTACTAGCCTAAAGGGCAGAGAATAGAGAGTCCTTAACACAAAGTGGCACTCTCTCGAGACTATTCTGGAGACACTTGCTCGCTCTAACAAACCTAAAGTACCCCTTGCCCGAAAGAAGAAACAGACCTGAGAAAGAAAAAGTCCCACTCTTGTCCTAACCTAAGTGGGCTCACTACCTCCAGTCTCGATCAGACGAGAGAAAAGAGAAGGGCAGAGAGAGGAGAAACGATGAACTGAAACTGTAAAAAGAGAGAACTTACAAAGTCTGGCGCAGAAGGAGGGGTTCGGGAGACTTGCTCAGAATCGTTCTTGCTCTTAAGGCGCTCGGTACTCCAATCTCTGTTGTGAAGAGTTGTAGAAACGGGTAAGAGGTCATTATATAGAAATCAGGGACGACCCGGATCAAAGTAGATCTGACAGCTCGTGTGTTTTCCCGCCTAAAGTGACCGACAGTTGTCACCTCGGGGACCTGACACGTCGCCTCAAAAGGCGCGTACATTAAGTGCATGACGGAGACGTTTCTGTTACTCCCAAGTTGGTATCGTTGGATCCTAACCAGACCCATGGCCGGCTGACACGTGACACAACGATGACCCGGGATGCGACCGATCGGCTCAACCGGTATCCTCCTATCGTGATCTCAATCTATTACCGAACGGTTCCTAAGGGGGTGATTAGCTTTCAAAACGGTATCAGACAAAGCGCCGAGCATTGGCAATCACAAACAATGTAATTGAAAGAAAACAGAAAGAGTTGGCCTCAAGGACCTTTTCATTGCAATAAAAGGCGAACTGTACAGAGATCGGGGGCAGTTATAGTAGCTCCCCGGCAAAAAAAAAAAAAAAAGAAAAGAAAAAGAAAAAGGAAGAGCAGCCTTCAAGTTCCTTTGCCCTTCAGAACCTTGACTTCCTCTTCCAGAGCCGCCGTCCTCGCCACCAGCTCCTTTACAGTAAGCTCGAGGGTGTGAATATCCACCTCCTGCATGGCAGAGCCCGTCTACAGGTGAGCGGTCTACTTTTCCACCTCCTGAAGACGACCCTCCAGGTTAGCAAGGGAGAGGCCGGTCCAAGAGCTGGGCACGTGAAGGCCAGCCGGGTATTCCATCCGACTTTTCTTGTGTGGAGGTGGAGTTCCTTCCCCGACTGCTTTCTCCTTTCCCTTCCTTGACGGGCCTGGCGACGGGCTTGCATCCTCGGACGAGGCAGAATTACTGCTAGAGGATAGAAAAACTGGCCCCTCGGATGGGCCGGCCCTGCCTGTAGCACGCAGACAGGTGGACATGGATCGAGTGAAGCGGCGAGACCCGGAGGCAACAGCAGCAGGGGGTGCAGGTGGAGCCTCAACGCCAACCTCACCAGCAGGAGCCTCGGTCAAATCCGAGAACGTGAGGCCAACTTCGATAGCGCGGTCGATCGCCTCTGTGTCAGCAACAGAAGGGGCAATACCGTGGAAGGCAGCAAAGGATGTTTTGCACAATTCCGCATTAAAGGTCGCAGGGGGGCAGAGAGAGGGGTCCATTATCCAGTTACCGGACACCACGACCCAAGGATATTGGCGCCACTTCTTGTTCGGGAAGTCCAAGCCCTGGACAAGGTGTCTTCCCTCGGCTCCAGGGCGTAGGTAGGGACCCCCGTGGTCGATGCCCAGGACATAACACCTGACGACGTCGACTGAACGGAGGAGCACCCCAAGTCACTGGTTCAGTACTGATATCCTCCAGAGGAGGCGGGCAACATTTGGGCGGCACTTGGAGAGTGGAATACGCAACCCCTGTAGCAGGTCACAGAAGGAGGCCGGGAGGGGGAAGCGTAGCCCCACAACTAGCAGCATATAGATGCTAATGAGGACAAAAGGGAAGGCGATCTCCTCCCCTTCGATGTAAGGGCGAACTCCAACATCATCTGGAATTTCGCAGTCTTCCCAGAAAGTCCTAAGTCCATTGTCGGAGTTCAGGTCAACATAAGAAGCCATCTAAAAGAAGAGGGTGTGGGCAATATAAGCAAAGGAAGAAAGCTCGGGAACGCGTTGCTCTCGAGAATCGCTCGGTAAATTCGGTTGTTAATCTGCAGTAAGGGATGGACTGAACAGGTGCCCCTTATATAGGCATCGTGAACGGCAGAGATCAGATTGGATCGAACGGCTCATATGCCCTCCCGCCAAAACTGTCATTTCGGGCACATGGGGCGTCGCCTCAAAAGGTGTGAACATTTAATGCTCGACATGATGTTTTAGTTGCCATGCAAATGATTTAGTTACTTCTGCATGGGCGTCGTTGGATCTTAACTAAACCTGTGGTCAGGGGGCACGTGGCATTCGGGATCCTGGGCCTAGTCACCGTACGGTCGGTATCCCGGCGGATTGCTAGAATTGATCCCAGTACGGGTGAAATCCCGATCTATTCCCGCCCGGTATCGTGGAGACGGTCTTAATTTTCAAACTTCATTCATCCAGATGTCACATCAACTTTGAAAATGGGGGGCAGCTGATACGTCCGGAAATATCCGCTAAAGAGCAACCGCCACGTGGTGAAAGGACCCGGACCGTCTGGGAAAGAGACCTTGGGGCCCGTGCCCCGCATTAGACGTCAACGCTCGGGACGGTCAGCCGGCCCGGGTATGATGTGCGGCGGCTATCCAGCAGGAGCAGCTCGTGAAGAACATTCCAGGCAGTTTCCTTGTATGACCCGGACTCTATCAAGGAAAGATGAGTAGTTTCCTAAAGCACTTAGGAAACTCTCCTAAGATCATGCAAGTCTGTTGTGATTAGATTAGACTTCCTAATCTTACCAACTTACCATGTACGGGTGGACTCTTGCATCTATAAAAGAGCCACCTACCCTGTCAAAAGGGGGGCAGAAATCTATTTCTCTAAGCATACAAACTCTGTTAGAGAGCTTATCACCTATACGCATATACCCGGCCAGTATTACTGGTAGTGCCATCCGCCCTTGTAGGCTCACCAGGCCCGCCGGTGATCTGCTAGTGAGAAGCGCACAGACGCAGCCGTGGATGTAGGTCACCTTGTTAATGGGACCGAACCACATACAAACCTTTTCTTGCTTTATTTTCCTGCTTAAATCTTGCTTACCAACTTTCGGCATCATCACCTCCGATTTACGCTTCTAAAATACGATCCAAGGAACACTCGAGTACAAAGAACGTGCAGTAATCCTTTTAGTACAAATCCTATCGATCAGAATTCCAAATATTAACTTTTTAGGAAAATTCTAGAAAAAAGAGTTTTCAGAAAACTTAGCCAAACATGACCTAATAGGTATCAAAATGAAGGTATTACCTCGAGGAGTTCGAATATGAAATTTAGAATAAAGTAAACAGGCAGAAGTCCGTCGTTTGCTGCCATGAAGCTCTAAGCAACTAAAATCTCCATTTTGCCTCTTTCTTGATTAGAAAGTTTATACAAAAATCCAAGTCATCTCTATCTATATATAGGCAACACTTTTGGAAATTGTGTTTACCTTCTCACGAGTTCTCAAAACTCCTAATCAGTCTTCAAAATTTTCTACACAGCTAATTCATAGCTTCATAAGTGAAAACTAAAGATTATAAAAGTTTCCGACTAAGTTTCGTTTGGTTGCTAAAACGCAAGTTTCTACATGATTTTACGAAATTGATAATTTGCCTACCAATTCTGTAGTGTATTAATTCGTCCTCGCCAGGATACTAAAATTGACAACAGAAACATCAAAACACTCATTCAACACCGTCTCAAAGGGTTCTCTAATGCAGACACCCAAATCGACTCGTGAGTCAAAACTCACCCACACGTGCCAAAATGCACATCACAACACATTATCATGCATGACAATGTAATAAAATGCAATAACACAAATACGGGTGTTATACAAAACCCCAGAAGCCCTCTAGATATCACATTTGCCTCATCAACATTGTGCGCAAAAACTGTTCGAGGAGGGCCCTTGCATTATATTCATGTACCACTGTAACAGAATCAGTCTCAATCAAAAAAGGTCTAAGCACAGCCATGCATTTTCCCGTAGCAGCATCAAAAGTCCTAAGCCCGAATTTCAAAAAATGTAGCACTTGCCAATTAGTATCTTACAACACAGCCTCAAGTCCAATAGCATGGATGTCCGAAAAGATTGCTCCGTCTATGTTTAATTTATACCATATTTTGAGGTGGGGTATACCATCTGCGCCTTCGATCACCTCTTTTTGAATTGGTCTCTGGCCTATCTTTGGCTCTAGCGAGCTAAAAAACCTCCAAGTAGGAGGATATAAATTCAATGGCAACTTCAACTCTAATCTGCACCCCTTATGGATGAAATCGTTCCTTGTATACCGAATCCCCTACGTCGTTACCTCGAATTGTTCAACTTCGATGTCATAATCCTGTGATACCATAGTCCCAAGTCAATCCACTAATTCCATTTTAGCACCGAAATTATGATAGCGAGTAGGACAGACCTTGTTCCACCTATTGTGAGCCAATCGACCATGACCCAATGCATGGTTCATGGTTTCCTCTTGATAACCACACAGTACACAAGTTGAACTAAGAAGAACCTTTTTGCATCAAAGGTTAGCAAACCTGTAGTAGGGCATCCAACAAAAGTTTTAATTTTATATGGGATCTCCAACCACGGTCCATATATGAGCCCACAAGAGGCCGCATGATTTGATGTGGAAGCTGTAGCTTCCCTTCATTTTTAATCTCAAGGACAATGTGATATGCAGATTTAACTTTGAAGCAACTCTTCTAAACAATGCCTTGTATTTGGATGTGCTCAAAGGATATCAATGTAATTTTTCCTAAAAAGAATACAACCAAAAGGTTAGCAATTATGTTTTTTCACACACTGTTTCATTTCTAGCATTCACTTGGAATCACATTTCTTTCTAACATTCGAACTCTTTTATTATTTCTAGTGGTCTATGTAGCACGGATACGGACACGCGACACGGACACGATACCACATAGAGACATTAAAATGGCAAATCCAAAAAAAATAGGATACGGAGACAGCTGGGGTACTTCAAATAAAAAATCTTTTTTAAAATATAATGTAATTTTAAGTCTAAAAAAAAGGGAGGATTAAACATCAACATTATATTACATATCCATAGAAACTAGACAAATAGCAACTTAACAAGATTGTTTGAGCATTACAAACCAACAAGAAGGATACATTATTTAAAAAGAAGGCACAATAACAACACAAACTAAACTCTCGTGATCTCATCACCCATCAACAGACTCAACTTCAACTTCAACTTCAACAGCCTCATCATCAACACTCCCATCATTTGTAAATAGTACATTCTCCAATTTCTGGTTCATTAAGGGAGAGAGTTACAACATCAAGCATTCCAACATCTTCAAAGGAACCAAATGCATCTTCTGCAATATCTCACATCTTTGTTTGCCCTTGTGTATATTGTGTGGTTCTCCTTGAAAGAAGACGTAGATTGCTATGGATAAAAACTAAATCCTTTGCACGTTGTGGTGTCATCTTTTTCCTTTTCAAGCATTGAACAAAGGAATAAGTACTCCAACTCCTCTCGGCACAAGATGAGGAAGAAGGTTGCATAAGTAGCTTCAAAGCTAAAGCTTGGAGCAATGGTACCTTTGCACCATAAACAGCCCAACAATCAAGAGGTTCCATAACAGATCTATCATGAAAATGCTCACACCTTTTTCCTTCCATGTGCTCTTAATTGGTTGCAACAACCTTTCAACATTTGCCCTTTCTTTTTGGAGTAGGGTGGTTCTCACCAATTTATAACCCGGATTATATAACCTGGTATTGAACTATTAGCTACAAATGTATAAAAACTCACATAATATGGGTTCCTAGCTAGGTTAATGGGAAACCCTACCGAATAGAACATCCTAGCTACTTCAGAATGTCGGTGTTCACGATTTCTATTATTAAATGTCTTCTCAATAGCACCTTCCCTTCCAACTCCACCCGTCTTTATTTTCTTTGCATCGAACCATCCTTTAGTCTGGGAATAACTCATGCCACTTACATTTGTAGTAGGAAGAGGCAAAGCAGCTTTCTTGGGCTCCAAACCTTGCAACCTTTATGCAGCCTCATCTACTGCCTTAGTCATTTATGAGATATCACTATGCGTCACCTTAGAACATACTTGAATCCCATGCCCAAGTATTTTTAACAAGTGCGCCTTCACCCTTGTATATGACCCCTTGAACTCGCCAAAACAAAAATTGCATTTAAACCAAAAATTGTCTCCTCCTCCTCCTCCAATCTTCTCTAATTTAGTCACATAATTCCATAGTGGCTTATTTTCATCCTGATCACTAATAGGAGTACTGCTAGCACCGGAAGAAGACACATTTCCTTCAAACACTGACCTATAAAGAAAGAAGAAAAGTTCAATTTGTAAACACATCAAGACAATTGGAGACTAATAGATCAAGAAGAAGAAAGAAAAAGAAAAATCATGAACATCTAAAAAGAAAAAGGAAAAAAAAAAAAAGAAAAAAAAGTTGGAACTGACCTCGTTGAAGACCTTGCCGTCGACCTCGAACTCAACCTCACCGGAGCCCTCGACCTCGTCGGAGCCCTTGCCTTCGCCGAAGCCCTCGCCTTCGCCACTCACTATCTTCAGCCTCTATCGCCTCTCAAGTCTTAGCAGCCTCGTGGGGTTTTGGTCTTGGTTTAAGAGGCTAGGGTGACTAATATATAAGACCTTATATATTATTTTATTTTCCTATATTTCATTTGGACCCCCCCCCCAAGAAATACATATCCTACAACTACCACTGGGTCTAAAAATAAATAAATAAATAAACTATCACGTCATGTCTCGGGCGTGTCCTGTTGTGTCACGGAGTGTCTGAAATTAACATTTAATTTAATTTAATTTAATTTGGACACTTATACAGGTGTGTCCCATACGTGTCCCGACGTGTCCGACGCATGTCCATATCTGCGGAGTGTCAAAAACGCAAACGACACCCAAAATAGAGTGTCCATGCTTCATAACTGATGGTAGCTTGGGAGTTGGGTACCTTTTTTGTTTACTTTTGTTATCACTTTGTCATTTTGCTAATGTGGTTAGTGTATTTCAATTGTAGTATAATTTATCTTAGGCTCTGTTTGATTTGCAGATCTTAAGTAGGAAAAGAAAAAAGAAATGAAAACAAGAAGGAAAACTAGTTCTCTTATGTTATCCCTTGTCTGGTATGCTTAAGTACCATGAAAAGCTGAAATTTTTCAACATATACTTTTAACGTTAGAAAAAAGAGAGGGAAGTGTTTTACAAAATGCAAAAAGATTATTAATTTACTTCTTACTGTATTTTCTTTACCTTTATATTTTTCTCGCTATTTTTTCGATTAATCAAACAAAGAAAAATGCTTTCTTCAATATTTTCTTTTTTTCTCATTAAGTCCATAAACCAAACCGAGTCTTAGATTGGGGGGTTAATTGAAGTTTTATTTTTTGTCCTAATTCAAATAAAATTATTCCTAAATATCCGTGGTGCTAGTTAGATGCAAGTAGGGTTGGACACGAACAGAGCCGCTCAATAAGAGCTTGAAGTTCGGCTCGATAAAGGTTGGGCTCGGCTCGCTCATTTGAGTTAGTGAACACGATCGATTAAGGCTCGCGAGCAAGTTCACGAAAAAGCTCGTTAATAGGTTTGATAAAGAGCTTGTATAGTGACTTATATATATATATATTATAAAACTATATAATTTTAGAGAAAATATGACAAACCTTATAAATAGGCTTGATAAAGGACTGATTTATTATTAAACTATATAGTTTTAAAGGGCGCATGAAAAAGCTCATTATAAAGCTCGCGAGAAAGCTCGTGATTACTTGAAATCTTGGCTCATTTAAACTCGTGAGCAAGTTCGCGAGCTCGTGAAAAAGCTCGCAAGCAGGCTCGGCTCGTCTCGTGTCCACCCCTAGATGCAAGTATATGAAGAATCACCCACTCTTCTAGAACAATATTCATTCGGGGATTTTTTTTTTTTTTTAATAACACCGAACTTTCTTATAGTTTGGTTATAATATATTTCCTTATTACAAAGAATGGATGGCATCGTCATTTCAATTTATTTTAATTTTACTTATTAAAATGACAATTTTACTTTTGTACAACTACTAGAGTGATTTTTGTGGCAAAAACTATTGTCATATGGATATCCAAATATGGGGTAAACTTGCAATCTCAAAAGTTCAATGAACATTACAGCAGCCAACAAATCTAACAAATGAGGACAGCGTAATTTTATAAATAATAATAGATGTGTCTTCCATTATAAATTTTTTTTAAGAGAAATAGATGCAATCAAGCCACAAAAAATGAAAGAGAAAGACATTTGGTTCTAGAAGTTATGCTTAAGTTTGAAGAGGAATAGCAGAGGCAAAGACAAAATGAAAGTAAAATAATTAAAATGCATATTCTATTAATTGCTACTTGTCCAAACAGAAATAGGAAATTATTATCACTTCAGTTCCAAATTTCCAATGTTGCATCCACGACCCACTCGAATATGATATTTATATTATAATTGCGTCATTATCAAAACTTTGAAGAACGCTTTAAAGGTTTCCAAAAAGAAAAAATAAACAAGTAATTTTTAATGGTTATTTTTGGGGTGAATCGGTGATAAATCCATTTTAGGGTAATGATTTAGTATTAGGTTCAATAAGCAAAAAGTTTTAGTCATATGTCTTCTCTCCCTTCAATTGACTAAATTATACAAAATAGGCACGACACCACCATGAACACCGACGACCTCGCCTGATCTTCGACAGCTTCATCGGACCTCCAGCGACGACGAGGTCCGGCAACCTCGTCTGACCTTTTAACAGTTTTTTCAATATTCTTTTCACTTCGAAGGTTCGTAACTTCCAATCTACACATTGTTTTTAGATGAAAATTATATTTCTTACATCTACTTAACGAGATCTACCAAACAAGTAGCGTTGTTAATATGAAATTTTGAGGGGAAAAAAGTTGTGAAAAAAAAATAATAAAACGTTGTGAAATTCACTAAAAAAAAGTTTATGAAATTTTGTTGGAATATTAATAATATAATGTTTAGAGTATAGAAGTTATGTGTTCGAATGAGAGAGGATGAAGAAGTCAGATCCAGAAAGAGGAGAGAGAGAGAGAGAGAGAGAGAGAGAGAATTAAATCACAGATCTAAAAGAGAATTTCAACACTAAAAATGTTGTGAAATTTCACGAAAAAAAAAAGTTGTGAAATTTCACAACTTTTGAAATTTATCAAAGAGTTTGTGGCACTCAGTGAAATTACAGTGTTCTAACAAACATTGCAAAAACTTTTTACAACTTTGAGCATTCATATCGAAAAAAAAAAAAGATTTTAAGAAAGTTTACTAACTTTTTTTTTTGATAAATTCAACAAAAAAAAATGTGTTTAAAAAAAAAAAAAAAAAACCACCACACCATTCCGGCGATGCAGATTGTGGCGGTGGACTTTGCGAAGGAGTGCTCTCAAAAGCCTCAATGAATCAATCAAAACACTAAAGTCATGCAAGCGATTGATGCCTATGGCGAAGACTCTCGGCATTGTCCAGATCTGCATTGATTCGATTGCTTGATGGGGTTCTTCTATAGATTCGTCTCTGTTTGGATGGCCAGTGAATAGAGGAACTATTGGTCGCCGAAAAAGTAGTACCAGAGCTACCGGTGGTGAGTCTTGGTTTGAAGAACTCAGCCAATTGAGTTTGCCTCTGTTCAATCGTTTGATTTTCTGAAATGAAGGAAGAAGATCTAAGTCCAGAGATCATCAAGAACTGTCTGATTTATTTCGCAAAGAGGTACAGTCCAGGTATATCTCATTCGAATCGGTAGCCATCTTCATCGTTTATAACTTCAGAGAATGACGGTTGTAGCGCATTGATGACCGGATCTAGCTTTGGTGGCCATGTTCTGATGGTGGCCATCGATCAGGGATGGAGATGAGACACCAGCGATGTGGCAACGATAGTGGTGGATGGTGACAACGGTGGTCTCGGTTGGTGGTGGTCGGTGGTGTGGTATTGTTGAGAGAGAGAGAGAGAGAGAGAGAGAGAGAGAGAAATGAAAATGACAAATGGAAACAAGGGTAAATATGTCCCAAAAATATGTGGTCAACTGGTCAAAAGACCTATTCCAATTAACTTATTGCATAATGTCCTGATTACTAAAAAGGTTTCATTTGTGTCTTTAAACCACTGTATTTTCACGATATGAGACTTTTCACCAATTTTCTATTATTTTATACTAGTAATGATTTTCATTGAAAGAATCTAGAATTTGAATTATATACGACTCTACAACTATTAATAACCATTGACCCAAGGTATGAATGTCATGGTTTTAGTACTTTGCACTGAGCGACGTTAACTATTGAGAAAACAAACTCGAAATCATATATCCATATATATAGATATATATTATAAAGTGAAATTAGAAGCTTGTCACATGGCGGTTCTGTGAATTTATTTTTTTTTTCACTTTTCTATATAATTTCTTATTTTTCCCCTACTTTTCCTATCTCTAGAATTAATACAGATATATATATATATATGCATAATCTCTCTCTTTTTCCTTTTCTCTCTCTTTCCCTATCTCTCACCCTCTCTCTATCTCTCACACTCATATATATATATATACCAGCTATAGTACATATCTCAAAATTATAGCAGTCCAAGATTAGGTGGTGAAACATGCAGGTGCAATGCAATGAGCACACAAAGATTAATTAATTCAATTAAAAGGGTGCGTTCAAGTCTAATCCTCGAGTGAACCCAAAATCAGAAATTCTGGTCTGCGAAACCAGAGATTCTGGATCCGATCCCCAGCAGAGTCGCAAGATTGTGGATATCGCAGTTTAGCCACCCTTTTTAAAACTTTTTCAAATTCAAACACGAGTCGCCACTTAATTTTTTAAAGGAAAATTAAGAAACTATTTTAAAAGTAAACTGATCTTTTGGAAACCAAAGATTTCTAGGTCCGGGGATCATGAAATGAGAGGGGAAAGAGCCTGATAGATTAAAACACTCCCTCTCATCCTATCTCGTGAGGCCCCTACTCAACATCCTTTAATCGAATTATTAATCTAAGTATGCCCTCAATTAATACATCTATATACACATTACAAAAGCATGTCAAAGGGGTGTAAGATTGCTAACAGTAAAATATCATTCAAAATCATATAACTCAAATAGTAAGCAAAATGATATGCAAATAGAGGACAAAAGAACTTACCCGGGATCTAGTTGCGATATAGAAACATGCAATGCATGCAAGAGTAGCAATCCTAAAATGGTCTCTAGTCACATATATACAAATAAGGCAAGACCTAATTCTAAGGTGTCGCACATGGAGTCGAACAAAAATAAAATAAACTAGAGAAAAGAATCAAGAAATCATACCTCAATTAGCGCTACAAAACAAATGGTTAGTCCACATGCTTTGAACAAGATATAATATCTAATAACATTCATAATCATGAATTCCTTCTAACTAGTTGGAAGCATAACATCATCTATAGATATGCAAGTCTCAACTAGGAGCCAATGTAATGTCCATATAGAGATGATATAATCCCAACATGATCACAAGGAACTCACAACTAGGTTCAATTAGATGCAACTTAAACCAAGAATAAGTCCTAATTACAAGTACTAACTGTCACGACCCATCCCGTTAACGTGCGAAAATAGGATACGTGACACGTCATCAAGGCTTATCTAGTTCATTTCGTAACCATACGCAGCGGAAAAGACTTTAAAACAACCTTGAGTGTATAAGACTTTTGGAAACATTACCCGTCGAGTTGTAAAATCCGTGTAAAATTGAAAACGCAATTATATTTCAAATCGAATGATTTTATGTTAAAAGGGGTCTCAAAGGTACCCTAAGAACCAATCAAAATATTTTGAAAATTTTTGGAAGGTATAGAAAAAGATTTCTGGCAGGGGGCATCTCGACTGTTCGAACGACCCCATTCGACCGGTCGAATGACCCTTCAGTAGAATCCAGCACAAGCTGCAGAATTTTGCCTAAGGCATCACCCAACCTTACTCCTTTCATTCCTCTTCACAAGTTCACCTTATTATAAACTTCACAAGCTACAATATGTTATTAAAACCAAAGTTTAGACTTAGTAATCCATGAAAAGAAATAATAACGGAACAAGCTAAGGCTTGTTTGGATTAAATATAGGAAATACTAATCCACCTTCCAAAATTCGAATTTGACAAGTAAAACATGCAAAACACGAATCCATGAGTTCGGATTCATTACAACATAACTAAAAAGAGTTTTAAGAATTATTACAACATCAAGAACACCATACTACTCTTTCCAAGCCAAATACAAAAATGCTAGCTATTCGAAACGCTCATTATTACAAGACTTGGAATAGAAGCAAAAACATATACAAAGGATTCCCCCGGCATTCGTCGGCCTCACTCCTCACGCTTCTTTTTCCCTTTCTTCCTGTCACCTGTAACGGAGTAAATCTCCATTGCTCAGCTATATGCTGAGTGCACAATTTCTAACGTATACATATATGACAAAACATGCTTTAACTTCATAAATCACATCAATAGTTTCTAAGGAGAAAAATACGCCTTCATCCGGTAGCGGCAAGTCTAAGTCTTAAACCGCGACGTCAATGGCTTGTCCAAGCCTACAACCATTACGGCCCCAAGTGCCCTAGCATGTCCAAATCTTAAACCATGCACAGTAGCCATCGCTACTAAAATTCTCAAAAATCGAGAAGCTTACTCCGGCATGAATTTGTATAAAACCCCCCTTTGACCTACATAGGCAACTCAACGTGCTCGCGTAAATTTGAACATTCTTTTCACATTTAATCACGTGCATAATTAACGGGCCTAAGATTAACACATGATTTCGCCTGGATCACAATTTCGTTGTCGAAATATAAAACATGTATTTCACCTATATAACATAGGCTAGAAATTCATACCTCGAGCTGTCGTCGTAAAACTTGGAGGAAACGACTAGAAGCCCGAATAAACGCCAAATCTCTGATCCTACGCAAAACCTACAAGTCTACACGTGTTTTCCCCTATTTCTTAGATTTAGAAATTTATAAAACCTTAGCCAAATGTGGCCTAAAGACTATCAATACGTAGCCCTTACCTTGGGGAGTTCGAATATGCAATTTGATGAAATTCAGATGGACGAAGGGTCGCCGTTCGTCGTCGCAAAGCCCGTAGGATCAATCTCCATTTTCTCTCTCCTCTCTCAAGATATTATATGAAGTTTGTGAGAAATGAAATCTCACCCTCACCTATTTATAGACACACTCCTCAAAAATCGCGTTTACCTCCCTGCGAGTTTCTAAAACTTCTAATTAATCTATGAAACGTCGCACACATCCATTTTATAACTTTACGAGTGAAAATTATAAATTACAAAAGTTTTCGACTAAGTCTCATTTGGGTCCAAAATCACATCCGAAAACTAAATTCCGTGAAAATCTCTATACAACCTACCTTTTTATATAATGTGACACTCACGTTCTCACCACAATTCTCAAAAGATATATAACAATATTGAAATTACCAGAAAAATTATACTATACAGGTATGATTCACAATTTATAAACTACCAGATAAGTCAAATAACATTTAAATCACTTAAATGCCATTTACTTATGTCAATGCAAAATGAACCATCATGTTCCCATGTCCTCACTAACACCTTACCGTTGACTCATAGTCAACCTCAACCTCATTATCAACTAACATTGATAAATCCATTCATAAATTCAATTATGCAAGATAAACTTATAAATTTTTGGTACAGGTGTGACACTAACATACATGCATGGACATGAAACAAGAATGAGCTATGAATTATTCATTGATTTGGATCGTTTAGCCTATGGATTTAAGTCCTATTAATCATTATTAGAACATGGTTTAAGTCCTAAGGCACTAGGAGACCATTTAGATTAGTCTTGACAAGATTTATTAAAACTGTGACAAAATTTCAGGATTTACAGAGAGCAGGTTAGACTTTCAAAAATAGGAAAAGCATAGATTCTATGGTTTGATTTAAGTGATTTTTTGGATATGTTGTGCCTCTGTGAGTCTAGTTTCTAACCCAAAAAGAAAATCAAAGATCCAATGGTTCAATCTTTGGGAATCGGGTTATAACCAGACATCACTCAGAATTTAACAACTCTCTGTCTAGAGATTTTGTGTGATTTTCTAAAAATAGTAAATAATCCGAATGACTCTAATATTTTTAGGAGATTTTATTACCATATTAAACTTCGTAGATAAATTATTTGAAGTCAAGAATGCTTTATTAAGGCTCTGATTTACTCATTTCAAGAAGGTGTTACAGTTCTAAAATTCTCGACAAATTATGATTGTTTCACTGAACTCATGACCAAACCATCCCAAACATGAAATCACATCAAAACAAAAATTTCAGTGGTAGATTTATGTTATTAACACTCTCCAATTACTTTCATTCAATTTCAACGGATCATGATTTAATTAAAAATCCTTGATCAAAATTGGTTAATGAATTCACCGCACCATTTGTCGAGTTTATCCTTTTTGGTTGAATCTATCAACCAAACCATAGAAGTTGACTCATCCTAAAACTAATTCTCCATCCCATTGATGGTCATTGGAGATTAGATATGCTAATCCATGTGAACCTTAATGAAATATGGAAAGGATTCCATAAGATTTCAAACTAGAAGACCCAAGTCATGAATCAAGACTTAGACCTACTAATTATGCATGGACATGATTATTCTTATTTGAATCAAAAGTTTATAGAGAGTTTAAAAGACCAACTCAAGGGGGATCAATTGAGATATTGAGCACCTCATAAATCCCTAAGAAATGAACATGATAAAGGGAAAAAGGAAATAAAGGTTTAAGTGACATCCAAGTTAATTTTAATTTATAGATTATTTGATTCTTGAATCCAAGGCAACTTTGATCAAAATCCAATGAAAGGAATAAATAGGAGTTCAATCACAATTCTAGTGGTGTGTGATGAAATGAGATGGGAAGAGACTTTTTGAAAATGTGTAAAAGATCCTAAGTAATTCAATGAATTGTGATTGAACTTAAGCTAAAGGCTAATTAGTCTAGAGTTTACCTCCAATTATCCTCAACTTCTTTGTGATTTGAGGATATTCCAAGGCTATTCGAGCTCTTCTTTTAGCTATTGCTTCTTAATTCTTCTAATTTTCTCTAAGATTCTCCTAATTTTCTCTAAGGATATCAAGATATTTTAGAATCAAAACCTTAAGATTGAGATCCCCTTGTAATGGGATTCACTCCCTATATATAGGCAAATTTTAAAGGGTTATTTTGGTAATTTCAAGGGTAAAACCCTAATCCCGGATGTACTTTTGAAGGTACAAAATGTACTATATTAAAGTAGACTGCTGAAAAAATGCGACAGTTAGTGGAGTTGTCTGTGGCACTCAGTAAGTGCCGAAACGGCTTTTGCTGATAGCCGGCACGGCATTCACTGAACGCTGATGTGGCACTCGATGAATGCCACAGACAACTTTGCGGACTACCGTCTTTTCTGGATTTTTGATTTTCACTGCAATTGGTGTGTTTTTGTGGCATTCGGTGACTACCGTTGCAGAATTCACTGAATGTCGTTCGCGGCAGTTAGAGAGTGCCGCTGCGGCGACACGTGACTGTCGCAAGAACACTATGTGCCACTTTTCTTTTATTCTCCTTTCTTTCTTTCATTTTTGATTCATTTAAAATTGAAAGAGCCTTTCAAAGAGCTTAAATCACCTTTGGAAACCCCATATTAGTCGGACATTGTCATCATTGAACGTGGAGGTAATACTCCCCTATATTCGACGGTTGGTCAAAATCAGGATGTCTATAGTTTGCCCCTCTTCGACAGAGCTTGTGGAGCAATGCGTGTCACAAGCGAATATCGAAACCTGTGTGAAGACAAGCCTTTGACCAGGCTGTCGAATTCAGGTAAAAACAAAAACGCGTTGCAAAAATGGCTGCACAAGATGGTTCATACCGGTCGTCCTCATCGGCGAGCTGCCTATGTATCCTACGGGAATCAGACTAGAATGTAGTTCGGTCAAGGGACAAACACACACACAAGCACAAATAATCATATGGATGAATGCACCTATCCTATCGTGATGCACATGCTCATGCAATGATGGCGGCCAATAATCCATGGCTCGTGGTCACCTCAACTTGCTAGGCAAGCTATCTTCAGAACTCAAAGCTATTTTGATTAACAAGTTGGTCCTCTTCAGGAATCATAGCCAATTTGGCCAATCGAATAAATGCAATCAACTAAGCGGCGCTTCGCGACTTAGGCCCCGGTGTCGACGCGGGTTTACTCTCTCGATGTAAATGCCTGGGCGGCACTTCAAGACTTAGGCCCTAGTGTCAACACAGGTTTGCTCTCTCAACACAATTGACTGGGCGGTGCTTTACGACATAGGCCTCGGTGTCAACACGGGTTTGCTCTCTTGACGCATTTGACTGGGCGGCGCTTTGCGACTTACGCCCCGGTGTCAATGTCAAGACCCAAATTTTCATTTTTAAAAATTTTGTAAATTATCATCATATTTTTAGCTTTAACCAATCAACCATAGGCACATGTTAAAATTCCATTGGTCTTTAACCTGACTAACTAACCTACATGTGATCTTAAGAAAATGGCTTAGTAGGAGGCTCCTACCCAACACAGACGTGACCCTTATATATCACACACAACTTGTTAACACATACACATATTAAATCTAATTATTAAGTCACAAAAATGAATACATGATAAAGATACATATTTAGTATACAACCATACAAACATTTTGACACAAATGTTACGGGACATTTATCTATCCAAAAGAAGTAAAACATAAACTTCAATAAATGAAGTGTGACATTTAATATCTCTCATCTCCCGTGAATGCAAACTTTCTTTCATGTATGTTAGAGGTTTTCAATGCAACAACTTCATTTAATATACATACGCACTTACACCCATCATATATCTACATCACACACATAAAACATATGTTATGAGAGAGTTTATTACTAAAGTATTAAAGGATAAAGTTTAATTAATGTGGAGTAATATTAACTTCTTCCTGTAAATAAAATAATTTCATACATGTTGCTTAGTTCTTCAATAACTGCTTCAATTAATACAAAGTGTAGTTAATGTCAATGTACAATTTATCCCACAAAATTACATTATAAATAGGAGGCTTACGTATCTTGCAATTCACACAACTCAAGAGAAAATAATAAGAGAGAGAGAGAATTAGGAGAAAGAAAGAGAGAAACAGAGAGTTTGTGAGAAGTTCTTGTGAACTCTCAAGGTGGTTCATTTGGGGGATAAAATATCAGACTAGTGGCGGTGCATAGTTCCATTGGTGAAAGAAGTTGAGCCAAACTACAAATTCCAATCAGTGAGTAAATTGCATCATTTATCCTTTTGTCATTTTGTATCTCTTATTCATACTTTCAATTACTCATTAACAACACCGAGGGTATTTTGGTCTTTTCAAATTTGTCAATTCATCACAAATCATCTTATACAATTTTCCAAAATTTGGTGAATTTCGGACACCGTCTGGTATTTATGTGAATTTCGAGTTTATAAAATGACTATAGAATAAGAGTTTTTAACTTTAAAAAAAAAATTACTTTTATAACTCAGAAAAATAAACGGAAAGTATCGTTGTGACCAATTTAATATTTAAAATATTTGGAGACTAATTTTGAAAGTTTTTGGAGACAGAAATTTTACCACTAATTCTGAAGCCCAAATTACTATAGAAAAACTATATATTTTTCATAGAATATTGTAACGAACTCGGATTCAACCCTAGTCAACGGCATTAGTTTTGTTAAAAAAAATACAAGGACCATTTTAGTAAGGAAAAATCATGTTTTTGTAAATTACAAAAATGCCCCTATAACCTACAATTACCATTTTACCCCTACGTACGCTTTGAAATTAGACTAAATGATAGGTTTTATAAACATGTTGTGTAGGACTTGAAGGTTAATTTCAAAAGAAGTTCTTTAACCACCTAAACTACCAAGCTGAGTGATCGTATTTCCTTTTACTGATTCAACTCCTCACGAGTGAATCTTATCCTATTACTTGAACAAGTTTTATTTTAATGATGAAATCGTTGTTCTTATATTTGTTTTGGAATACGTCGATTCATTCCACTGAAAGAGGTTATCTTAATTATTTGATATTATTGTAAGTTTCATATTTCATTGATTGCAATGTCAATTACCACCATTCTACATGATTATATATTGGTTCTATTAAGAATCTACGAGCCCCTATGTGGGATGATCCACATTGGATCTACGAGTGGCCCAAAGTTGGTTGACCCTCCTTATTGGGTCGACGAGTGCTTCTGATTAGTTAGCTATTGCAATATATGTATATCTATGTGTATGTGAATGGGTGGTTGGTAATTTGACCTTCTAAATATGTATTTGTTATGCTGATATTCTACTCTCGTGATATACCGATTATTATGTTTATCTCATTTACCTTTGGTATACAGATTTCTCTTTATGTTCCTCATCTAGGATTACGATTATTCACTGAGTCTTCTACTCACACTCTCCAAATCTTTCTAACCCTTTTCAGGTAATAAGGGGGATGAGGAATAAAATATGGTGGGAGATGACTCGAGTGAGAATCCTATAGAAGAATAGGAAACTTGAAATTCTCAAAGTCTATATTCAAAGGCTCGACTTAGCCATAAGAATATTATGTAATAAATTTAGATTAATTTGTAATATTACAGTCTTCATGACCTGTATTTGTAATAAAATTTAATTGTGTTACTTCTGCTAGTCTCTGTACAAGTTATAAGGCCTTGGTGGCCGGTCACGCGCCTTAAATCCACTAATTGGGTTTTAGGGCATGACAAGCTTGGTATTAGAGTAATAGTTCTAGGGTCGTTAGAAAGCCTCAACTATTTAGTAGGACTGTACGCTAAATACCTATACTTAGGTATGATAATCCTTTTTGGATATAAATACAAGGTAAGAAATACTACTAATTACATTATTGTTATGTAGTCAGAGAAGTACTAACAAGGAGTAAGCTTAACCAACATGGATGAAGCAGCGAATGCTAGGTTTGAACGTGTCGAATAAATCATTGAAGGACTGGCTTATGCTACCCAAGATAGAGTAGCTAATCCTGAGGATAGTGGTAATGGAAGTAAAAGTAATGGACAATGGGGAATGCAGATAACAGTGGAACAATTTCAGAAACTACGACCACGAACTTTTGATGGCAGTGCAGACCCTACTAAGGCTGAAGCATGGGTCCATCGGATGGAAAAGATTTTCAAAGTCTTTACATATCCTGAGGAAGAGAAAGTGAAGTATGCCACCTTTACCTTTTTAGGGGAGGCGGATCATTGGTGAACTATAATGGAGAAAATTGAGCCCGAGATGAGCTGGTAACGATTCTTGGAGTTATTCTATGGTATGTACTTCCCAGACTCTATGAAGGAATAGAAAGCTAAAGATTTCATGAACCTAAAGCAAGGAAACATGATAGTGCTCCAATATGCTACGAAAATCTCTACCTTATCTCGTTTTGCCATGTATCTAATCCCTACAGAGGGGAAAAAGGCAAAGAAATTTGAAGATGGCCTGCAAATCCACATACGCAGTAAGGTGGAAATGTCCAAACTCAAGTTATACAAGGAGGTGTTGGACCGTGCTCTTGTGGCTGAAAGAACAAGCTTAGAACTTCAGAAAAATTGAGACAATTTTAAAAGACAATCAAGTAACCAGGGAAAAGACAAGGAATTACCAAGAGACAGTTCACGGGAATGTCTAGTACAGGTTCTAACTCTCAGAACAAGAGTAGACCACAGGGTGGAACCATATCTCTATAAAAAACATGTAGGAAGGTGCATTGGGGTATCTGTCGACTGAGTACAGGAGCGTGCTACAAGTGTGGGGAAATGGGTCATATGATCCGAGAATAGACTGGTAAGGAAGTTGTTCCAGTTGCCACTCCAACCAACCAACGTCCGGCTCAAAATAAGGGGAATCATGGGAAGAATCAACAATGTCAAGGACGTGTATTTGCCTTAGTCCCAAGTGGTGAGGCTACAACTGATGCTGTAGTGGCAAGTACCATTTCTATTTATGGTATTGATGCTCATATGCTTATGGACTCAGGATCTACTCATTCATTTGTATCACCATAATTTGCCTCAAAATTCAATAAGACATCAGAGCCTTTAGGATATGACCTATCCGTCGTTACTCCCTCTGGAAATCCTATGATTGGTAGCTTAGTGTATCAATTTTGTAACATCATAATAAGTAATGTATCATTACTTGTAGACCTGATACCTTTAGAGATTCAAGGTTTTGATGTCATGTTAGGTATGGATTGGTTATCTTCGGTATATGCTACTATCGATTGTGTCACAAAGAGAGTCATTTTCCAAATTCCTGATCGGCCAGACTTCTCTTTTGAAGGAAATGGTGCAATGTTACCTCCTACGAGTCTTATCTCTTCCATGAAAGCAAATAAATTACTTAGGAAAGGATGTCAAGATTATCTCTGTACCATTCTAGAAGATTCGTCTATAAAAGTAACTCTGGAAGATATCCAAGTGGTAAGGGAATTTCCAGATGACTTGCCTAACATTCTAATCGATAGAGAGATTGAATTCACTATTGATCTCGTTCTAAATACCCAACCAATATCGAAGACCCCTTATCGTATGGCTCCAATGGAACTAACAGAGTTAAAGATACAGTTACAAGAATTGTTAGATAAAGGTTTTATTAGACCTAGCACTTCTCCCTGAGGTGCACCTGTCTTATTTGTGAAGAAGAAAGAAGGGACTACAAGGTTATGTGTTGATTACCGCGAGTTGAACAAGGAAACAATAAAGAATCGATATCCTCTTCTAAGGATTAACGATTTATTCGATCAATTACAAGGAGCACAAGTGTTCTCAAAGATTGATTTAAGATCAGGTTACCATCAATTGAAGATTAAAGCGGAAGATGTAGAAAAGACGGCTTTTCGAACTCGATATGACCAATACGAATTCCTAGTAATGCCTTTTGGTGTTACCAACGCTCCTGCTGCATTCATGGATTTGATGAATCGAGTGTTCAAACCCTATCTCGATGATTTTATAATAGTATTCATCGATGATATCCATATCTATTCTAAGAGTCTTGAGGAGCATGAATGTCATTTGAGGATGGTACTACAGACATTGAGAGATCGTCAACTATTTTCCAAATTTAAGAAATGTGAGTTTTGACTTCCAAAGATTTCTTTCTTGGGCCATGTGATCTCAAAAGAAGGAGTATCAGTTGACCCACAAAAGGTGGTGGCGATCATGTCTTGGCCGAGACCAACAACTGTAACAGAAGCACGTAGTTTCCTAGGTTTGGCGGGATATTATCGGAGATTTGTCAAAGACTTCTCCAAGATAGCTGGGCCAATGACTCAATTGATGCACAAGGGCATACCTTTTGAATGGACTGATGATCGTGAACAATGTTTCCAAGAGTTGAAGAACAGATTGGTTTCTGCACCAATTTTAAGCATACCTACTGGACAAGGTGAGTTCGTGATCTATAGTGATGCTTTCCATTGAGGGTTGGGATGTCTTCTAATGCAACATGGTAAAGTTATTACATATGCATCCCGATAGCTCAAAATTCATGGAAAGAACTACCCTACTCATGACTTGGAACTAACCGCAGTGGTGTTTTCCTTAAAGATTTGGCGTCATTACCTATATGGTAAAAGATGTGAGATTTTTATCGATCATAAGAGTTTAAAGTATCTATTCTCTCAGAAGGAACTGAATATGAGGCAAAGAAGATGGCTTGTGATGAAAGACTATGATCTTGATATCAAATATCATCCCGGCAAGGCTAATGTTGTAGCTGATGCTTTAAGTCAAAATCTTCAGGAAATCTGGCTTACTTGCTAACTACACAACAACAATTAATCAAAGACTTTGAAAGATTAGAAATAGAAGTTACCTCTCATCATTAAAACGGTATATTAGCAGATCTTGTTGCATAACCAACAGTCAACGATGAAGTAAAAAAGCTCAAATGCAAGATGACTACCTAAACAAGATTTCTAAGGAGATAACAGAAGGGAAGAGACCTGAATTTATATTACGAGACGGTATTCTACTGTATCGAGACCGTATCTGTGTACCAAATCTTCCTGAGAGTAAGAGAAAAGTAATGGAAGAAGCACATTCTTCTAGATTTACGGTACACCAAGGTAGTACTAAAATGTACCAGGATATGAAGAAATACTTATGGTGGCCCAACATGAAAAGAGAGATCGCAGACTTTGTATCACGTTGTTTGCATTGTCAACAAGTTAAGGCAGAGCGTCAACGACCGGGTGGAGTTTTTCAATCACTTACTATCCCATAGTAGAAATGGGAGCATATCACCATGGACTTTGTAGTTGAATTACCCAGATCTTCAGAGCAAAACGACGCTATTTGTGTAATTGTGGATAGGTTAACAAAATCAACTCATTTTTTACCAATCAAAGTCACTCATTCGCTAGAGAAGTTAGTAGCTTTGTATATTGATGAGATTATTAGGCTACATGGTACACCAGTAGCTATAGTTTCTGATAGAGATCCAAGATTTGTATCACAATTTTGGAAGAGCTTACAAAGAGCTTTGGGAACTACTCTTAATTTCAGCACCGCTTTTCCCCCTCAAATGGATAGACAACATGAGCGAGCAATTCAAATTTTGGAGGATATGCTTCGACTTAGTGTTCTAGATTTCAGAGGTAGCTGGGAAGAACACCTATCTTTAGTAGAATTTGCGTATAATAATAGTTTTCAAGCTAGCATTGGCATGGCACCGTATGAAGCACTTTATGGAAGGAAGTGTTGATCTCCTATATGTTGGACTGAGATTGGTGATAGGAAAATTTTGGGACTAGAGATTGTTCAGCTAAAACCAGAAAAGATTCAACTCATTCGTCAATGGCTTCAGACGGCACAAAGCAGGCACAAGAGTTAAGCAGATACACGTAGAAGAGATCTAGAGTTTGAGAAAGGTGATCATGTGTTTCTCAAAGTTTCACCTTCGAAGGGCATAGTTCATTTTGACAGGAAGGGTAAACTCAATCCTCGTTATATTGGACCGTTCAAATTCTTAGATCAAGTTGGAGCTATAGCTTATCGTTTGGCGTTACCTCTGAATTTGTCTAACGTCCATAACGTATTTTATGTGTCTATGCTTCGTCGTTGTATATCAGATCCCAATCATGTATTAGCCTACGAACCTTTAGATGTGTGAGAAGATCTTACCTACGTGGAACAACCGGTTCAGATTCTGGATCATCATGATCAAGTTTTACTAACCAAGGTCATTCCATTGGTCAAAATTCTTTGGCGAAATCATGCAGTGGAGGAAGCTACGTGAGAAAGAGAAGATGAAATGTGAACCAAATACCCACAACTTTTCAATTAATAAGGTAAGTTAAGTTTGGGGACGAAACTTTCTTAAGTAGGGGAGAATGTCAAGACCTAAATTTTCATTATTAAAAATTTTGTAAATTATCATCATATTTTTAGCTTAAACCAATCAACCTTAGACACGTGTTAAAATTCCACTGGTCTTTCACCTGACTAACTAACCTACATGTGATCTTAAGAAAATGGCTTAGTAGGAGGCTTCTACCCAACATAGACGTGCCCCTTATATATCACACACAACTTGTTAACACATACACATATTAAATCTAATTATTAAGTCACAGAAATGAATACATGATAAAGATACATATTTAGTATACAAACCATACATACATTTTGACACAAATGTTACGGGACATTTATCTATCCAAAAGAAGTAAAATATAAACTTCAATAAATAAAATGTGACATATAATATCTCTCATCTCCCGTGAATGCAAACTTTCTTTCATGTATGTTAGAGGTTTTCAACGCAACAACTTCAATTAATATACATACGCACTTACACCCATCATATATCTACATCACACACATAAAACATATGTTATAAGAGAGTTTATTTCTAAAGTATTAAAGGATAAAGTTTAATTAATGAGGAGTAATATTAACTTCCTCCCGTAAATAATTAAAACAATTTCATACATATTACTTAGTTCTTCAATAACTGCTTCAATTAATACAAAGTGTAGTTAATGTCAATGTACAATTCATCCCACAAAATTACATTATAAATAGGAGGCTTACGTATGTTGCAATTCACACAACTCAAGAAAAAATAATAAGAGAGAGAGAGAGAGAGAGAGAGAGAGAGAGAATGAGAATAAAGAAAGAGAATTAGGAGAAAGAAAGAGAGAAACGGAGAGTTTGTGAGAAGTTCTTGTGAACTCTCAAGGTGGTTCATTTGGGGGTTAAAATATCAGACTAGTGGTGGTGCATAGTTCCAGTGGTGAAAGAAGTTGAGCCAAACTACAAATTCCAATCAGTGAGTAAATTGCATCATTTATCCTTTTGATAATTTGTATCTCTTATTCATGCTTTCAATTACTCATTAACAACACCGAGGGTATTGTGGTCATTTAAATTTGTCAATTCATCACAAATCATCTTATACAATTTTCCAAAATTTGGTGAATTTTGGACACCGTCTGGTATTTATTTGAATTTTGAGTTCATAAAATGACTATAGAATAAGAGTTTTTAACTAAAAAGAAATACTTGTATAACTCAGAAAAATAAGCAGAAAGTACCGTTGTGACCAATTTAATATTTAAAATATTTGGAGATGAATTTTTAAGTTTTTGGAGACGGAAATTTTCCCACTAATTCTGAAGCCCAAATTGCTATAGAAAAACTATATATTTTTCATAGAATATTGTAACGAACTCGGATTCAACTCTAGTCAACGACGTTAGTTTTAAAAAAAAAACAATACAAGGACCATTTTAGTAAGGAAAAAATCATGTTTTTGTAAAATTACAAAAATACCCTAAAACCTATAACTACTATTGTACCCCTACGTACGCTTTGAAATTAGATTAAATGACAGGTCTTATAAACATGTTGTGTAGAACTTGAAGGTTAATTTCAAAAGAAGTTCTTTAACCACCTAAACTACCAAGGTGAGTGATCGTATTTCTTTTACGATTCAACTCCTCACGAGTGAATCTTATCCTATTAGTTGAACAAGAATTATTTTAATGATGAAATCGTTGTTCTTATATTTGTTCTGGAACACGTCGATTCGTTCCACTAAAAGAGGTTATCTTAATTATTTGATATTATTGTAAGTTCCATATTTTATTGATTACAATGTCAATTACCAACATTCTACGTGATTATATATTGGTTCTATTAAGAATCTACGAGCCCCTATGTGGGATGATCCATATTGGATCTACGAGTGGCCCAAAGTTGGCCGACCCTCCTTATTGGGTCTACGAGTGCTTCTGATCAGTTAGCTAGTGCAGTATATGTATATGTACGTGTACGTGAATGGGTGGTTGGTAATCTGACCTTCTAAATATGTATTTGTTATGCTGATATTCCACTCTCTCGATATACTGATTATTATGTTTATCTCATTTACCTTTGGTATATAGATTTCTCTTTTTGTTCCTCATCCAGGATTACGATTATTCACTGAGTCTTCTACTCACACTCTCCAAATATTTCTAACCCCTTTCAGGTAATAAGGGGGATGATGAATAAAATATGGTGGGAGATGACTCAAGTGAGAAGGATCTTATAGAAGAATAAGAAACTTGAAATTCTTAGAGTCTATATTCAAAGGCTCGAGTTAGCCATAAGAATATTATGTAATAAATTTGGATAATTTGTAATATTACGGTCTTCATGATTTGTATTTGTAATAAAATTTACTTATGTAACTTCCGCTAGTCTCTGTACAAGTTATAAGGCCTTAGTGGCCGATCACGGGCCTTAAATCCACTAATTGGGTTTTGGCGCGTGACAGTCAATGCGAGTTTGCTCTCTCTACACAATTGACTGGGCGGCACTTCGCGGCTTAGGCCCCAGTGTCAACACGGGTTCGCTCTTAGTATTCGCAGCCCTTCGGTCCCACACAGATTCAATCACTCTTGGTAATGCGATCTTTTGCGGGGGGTGCGATCTTTTACAGGGTAATGTGATCTTTCGCCAGGGTAATGCGATCTTTCACAGGGTGGTGTGATCTTTTGTGGGGTAATGCGTTTCTCGCCAGGTGGTGTGATCTTTCGTAGGATAATGAGATCTTTCGCCGGGTGGTGCGATCTTTCACCGATTGGCGCAATCTTTCGCAAGGTCACGCGATCTTTTGCCAGGTAATGCGATCTTTTGCTAGGTCACTAATAGCTCAAGGATTCACACTTCAAATCTTCAATTTCAATTTTCAAGATCCGCAGTCCATTCGACTCAATCCAATTCAATCTTCCAAAATCGGGAGTCAATCAAACTCAATTCATTTCACTTAATCAAGAGTCAATCAGACTCAATTCAACTCAAATTCCTAAGATTGGGAGTAAATCAGATTCAATTCAATTCAATTCATTTTTCTAAAATCAGGAGTCGAATAGACTCAAATCAACTTAGATTCTTAAAATCGGGGAATCAATCAGACTCAATTCATTTCAAACTAAAAAATCTGGAGTCAAAAGAATTTTTAATTCCAAATCATGAGTTAACCAACCTCAAAAGAATTTCTAAATTCCTAAAAAATAGGAGTCAATCAAACTCAAAGAATTTCATTTTTCTAAAAACGGAGACACGAAACAAATTCTATTTCACAAAATCGAGAATCAATCAGACTCAATTCTAAAATTGGGAGTCAATCAGAAATATTCTATGGTCTGCTAGGTTCAGACTCGAATCAATTTATTTTCAAAGATTCGGGGCCATTTATGCTCAACGAATTCAAATTTCCTAAAATTGGGAGTTAAATCAAACTCAATTTATTTCAATTCCCAAAATCGAGTGTCAAATTAGACGCAATTCAATTCAGTTCAATTTCTAAAATCAGGAGCCTATCATTCTTATATCAGTTCAATTCAGTTCAATTTTAAAATCGGAGTCAATCAGACTCAGTTTTATTCAAATTCTAAGATTAGGAGTCAATCAGACTCAAAGAATTTCTTATTTCTCAAATCGGTGTCAATTCGACTCAACACAAATTTTAATTTTCAACATTTGGAGTCAATTTAACAAGAAATTTCAAATTTCCAAAATCGGGGTCAATTCAACTCAATCAAGAATCTCAAATTTCAAAATTCGAAGCCCATTGGATTCAAAAGGATTCAATTTCAAAGATCGGGAATCAATCAGACTCATAGAATTCAAAACTTCAAAATCGGGAGTCAATCAGACTCTAACAGATTTCTTATTCAGATCGGGAGTCAATCAGACTCCAACGGACTTTTTTTTTTTGTTTTTTGGATTTCTGAAACCAAGAGTCAATCAGACTCAAAAGCATTTCTTATTCCCAAAAACCATGAGTCAATCAGACTCAATTCATTTCAAATTTCAAATAAGGAGTCAATTCGACTCAAAACATTTTCTATTTCTTTCCATATCGGGAGTCAATTTGACTCAAAACAATTTCAATTTCATAAAATCTGGAGTCAATTCAATTCAATTCCATATTCTAAATTGGGAGTTAATCAGATTTAGACAAATTCAATATTACCAAATCAAAAGTCAATTAGACTCAAATCAACTCAAATTTCAAAATCGGAAGTCAATCAAACTCAAATTTAATTCAAATCTTGAAATCGGGAGTCAATTAGACTCAATTCAAATTTCTTAGAACCTCAATTTAATTTTACAAAATTCAGAATCCATTGGACTCAATTTGAATTCTAAAATTCGGAGTCAATCCGACTCAAATCAACTCAATTTCAAAATCGGGAGTCAATTAGACTCAATTCAATTACTCGACTTAATTCATTTTTTGAAATCAGGAGTCAGTCACACTCGAACAAAATCAATTTCACCAAATTCGGAGTCAATTTGACTCAATTCAATTCCCATTTCCAAGTCGGGAGTCGATTCGACTCAAACTAATTTCTATTTCAAAAAAGGGGGGTCACAGTGACTCAAAGAATTTACATTTTACAAAAGGAGAGTCATATGATCTTAAAAATTCACATTTCTCAAACACGGAGTCATACGGACTCAAAAATTCATATTTTACAAACATGGAATCATGTGGACTCAAAAATTCATATTTTACACACGCAGAGTCAAGCGGACTCAAGTATTCAATATTTTACACACACTGAGTCACACAGACTCAAGTATTCAATATTTTACACACACAGAGTCACGCGAACTCAAGTATTCAATATTTTACACACACGGAGTCACGCAGACTCAAGCATTCAATATTTGACACAAATGGAGTCATGCGGACTCAAAAATTCATTAAAGGAGTCACACGGACTCAAGAGTTCATATTTTAAGTTACGAAGTCACACAGACTCAAGGATTCATTTCTTTATCCAAACAGAGTCATAGAGGCTCAACAAATTCGCATTTTACATAAACGGAGTCACACGGAGTCAACAAAATTTGCCTTTTTATACAAATGGAGTTACACGGACTCAACAAATTCACTTTTTATACAAATGGAGTCACACGAACCCGAATAATTGGTTATACAAAGATGGGGAGTCCTTAGACTCAAAGAATTAGTTTTACAAAAATGGGGAGTCCTTGGATTCAAATTGATTTTACAAAAATGGAAAGTCCTTGGATTGATTTTACAAAAATAGAGAGTCCTCGGACTCAAAGAATTGGTTTTACAAAAATGGGGAGTCCTTGGATTCAAATTGATTTTACAAAAATGGAGAGTCCTCGGACTCAAAGAATTAATTTTACAAAATTGGATTGGTTTTACAAAAATGGGATGTCCTTGGATTCAAATTGATTTTACAAAAATGGAGAGTCCTTGGATTCAAATTGATTTTACAAAAATGGGGAGTCCTCAGACTCAAAGAATTTTGATTTCACAAAAATGGGGAGTCCTCAGACTCAAAGAATTTGAACGGAGCTGAAGGGGTTTGTACTGCCCTAGGGGTCTTTGGAAAGCATGATTTTTTTCACTTGCGGATCATTTGGAAGAAACACAATGATTGTGTCAAACGAGGGAAGTCACCTTTGCCCCTAGTCTTGCACCATTTTCATATTTCCACTTTTAGCATTGTGTTGTGATAGAATTAAAACTCCTACTTGCATTGCTCGTGGGTGTGGACACGAGGGATTCCACCTCTTGTTGCTTTGAAATTGATTTGAAAAGAGAGAGAAAAGGTCTGTTGAAAATAGATACAGAGTCGCCACTTGGTTATTAAGGAACCAAGAAACCTAATTCTGACTCACCCAAACGAATAAAGGGCACCGGCCCTTCATAACCAAAGAACTTGGCTCAGGGTTTTGGTACAAGAGAGGAATGAGTCTTTGTCGCGACTAAAACACCCTCAAGTCGCCTCGTCTTTCGACGGGCCTCAATTAGCATCCAAATAATCATCTTATACTATGTATGGTTCGACAATTAATACTATGATAGTATATTACATCACATAAGAAACTTGAAATGGAAGATCTAAAGATAAAATATCATTCATAAGATCTAAGCCAAGTATCACACAATGCAAAGTGAAAGATCACACGAATAAACCTAGGAAAAATTGTCTAATCACATATCAGGTAATAAAGTTTTCCTAATCTAAGGGGACATGAATTGTTCTTGAAACAAATAAATAAAGAAATCGAAATATGCTTAGCAAACTAGTATGATGCATGTTAATCGTTGAGAAAAGAAGACCTCTTAATCCTCGGGACGGATGAGAAAGGAAGTTTAGATCGAGGGGGAAGCATGAACATGTGATCATGATCATTCCTTATAATCTTCTTAGATTAGGAGTTACAAAAATCCCAAATCTTGCATGAATGCAATGTATGTATCTAGAATGTGCCAAGGTTGTAGTGTGTTTTGTGTTCATGGATTCCTAGAATGACTTAGAAGTATAGAATGTGTATGAATGAAGGAAGGAAATCATCATGGGATATGTACAAATGTAGTATGAACTACTTCCTAAGACATGAGCTAATTTGGAGTGCATGTAAGCATCAAATCAAAGGATGGAAGTAAAAGTATGCTTGTTGTAAATAGTGGACAGAATAGTAACATGATCTTGTAAAAATGGAAAAGAGGGGTTAGGAATGTTTTCAATGCATCATATTTTATGGAGATCTTTATTATTGTGTCTAGAACACAACCCAAAAAGCCAATATTTAATAACTATCACATATTGAGAGAAATCATATAAACAATAGAGGTCACTCAGAAACAGAGTCCGTACTGTCGACTGAAATGTTGAAAACTCTTAGAAAATGAAAGCAAAACATTTAGAGGCCCATATTATACAGAAAGTTCCCTAAGACACTGAAGTTCAAAGGAAAAATAAGTTAGGACCACCCTTTTTGGAAAATGTTTGAAAATTAGATCGAGGGGGAAGCATGAACGAGGGAAGTCACCTTTGCCCCTAGTCTTGAAAAATGTTTGAAAACATTTAGAGGCCCATATTATACAGAAAGTTCTATGAAAAATGTTTGAAAATTATTACGGTGCTCCGGTTTCAAAGTCAAATTTTGGTCAAACTGGTCTAACCTGGGATTCCCGGGAAGTTCTGGAAACCTCTGGGAGCTCCCAAGAGCTGATGTTTTCGTGCGATCTTCTTTTAAAACTCATTTTAATACTTTCCACATGATCTAGAATAATCTCAGCGAATTTGGATGATTTTGGTCAAACTTGGTTAAACTTAGTCAAACCTTGGTCAAACCGGTCAACGGGGACTTTTCGGGAACTTCCGGGACTTCCGGGGGTCTCTGGGAGCTGACAATTTCATCTGATTTTACTTAAAAACTCATATTTTTTTTACTTTTCTTACGACATAGCATATTTCCAGAACTTTTGGACCAAATTTGGGAGTTTTCGGGCTTTTAGGGGCATTTTGTTCATTCTGAGCTTTTTAAGAAATAGAACCAACTTCCAAAAGTCCTTTTGAGTCCTTTTTCGATCATTGTGAACCACCAAGCTATGGGTCTCCTAGATCTATAGCCGACAAAATAGGGTGTCTACAATTTGCCCCTCTTTGGCATGAACTTGTGAGGCAACGCATGTCGCAAGCGAGTGCCAAAGCTTTGAAGAGACAGATCTTTTGGAGGCTATAGATTTAGGAAAAAAACGTTGCAAAAGATGCAATGATGAAAAAAAGATGCTGAGGTCAGTGCTGGTCATGCTCTGCGTGAGCTGCCTACGTATCCCAAGGGGAATCAGACCAGGACGTAGTTTAGGGCACAAAGGAGCAAATCACATATGCACAACGAGACAGGTAGATGCTATGCTATGAGGATGATATGTAATGCATGGATGTGATATGAATTGTGTCATGAGTCCTATCATACCTAGTGTTCTAATCCTAGTATGAGCTGGTGCTGTGGGGTGTACTACTCTGAGTAGACTTGTGTCGTGCTAGTGTTTCTAACTGTGATGCAGTTGTTGACCCGAATAGGGATACCAAGGTTTGAAGACTCTGGGTCTTGGAGCAAACTTCTGAATTTTGGAAATTGTGCTTCGCAAGCGAATGTAGTCGGATGTGGGGTCCCTGAGGACGTTAATCAAAGATGAAGTTTGATAAATAATCGATGGATATGGAAGTCCTGGGCACAGAACCCTAAGAATTAAAGTTTGATAGATAACCGATGGATATGGAAGTCCTGGGCACAGAAACCCTAAGAATTCAAGTGATGGACATGAAAACCAGAGATGTCAAACAGACACGGAAGCGCCATTAATGGACATGGAAGCCCACAACATATTTTGAATGGGAGTGATGATAAACTAACGATGCACGAATCGAGATGACGAGTAGTCAGTGAACTACTGTGACTGTCATGGATTGAACTGACGATGTACGAATCAAGATGACGAGTCGACAGTGAACTACTGTGACTGTCATGGATTGCATTGACGATGTACTAATCAAGATGACGAGTCGACAGTGAACTACTGTGACTGTCAGGATTGAACTGATGATGTACTAATCGAGATGACGAGTCGACAGTGAACTACTGTGACTGTCAGGATTGAACTGCCGATGTACGAATCGAGATGACGAGTCGATAGTGAACTACTGTAACTGTTATGGATTGAACTGTCGATGTACGAATCGAGATGACGAGTCGACAGTGAAATACTGTGACTGTCAGGATTGAACCGACGATGTACGAATCGATATGCCGAGTCGACATTGAACTATTGTGACTGTCACAGATTGAATTAATGGTTGGACTAACCTTGATTAGAAGAACTGACGATGTACTAATCGGGATGACAAGTCGATAGTGAACTACTGTGACTGTTATGATTGAACTGATGATGTACTAATCGAGATGACGAGTCGACAGTGAACTACTGTGACTGTCAGGATTGAACTGACGATGTACTAATTGAGATGACGAGTCGACAGTGAACTACTATGACTGTCAGGATTGAACTGCCGACATACAAATTGAGATGATGAGTCGATAGTGAACTACTGTAACTGTCATGGATTGAACTGATGATGTACTAATCGATAAGCCTGCTGGGGATAAATTGAATCTGTTGGGGGTAAACGACTCTGCTAGGGATAAAAGTGGTTTCTTCTGTGGTCTTGACTGAGATACACCATATTCGTTCAGGACACTTTTCTAGAGATGAACTAGCTCTGTTGGGAATGACTTTGTTGGGGATGAGAAGATTCGACTGGGGAAAGAATGGTTGCACTGCGAATAGAGTAATTCAGCAGCGGATAAAGAACATTTGTGACATGATTTTGGGTTGGTTGCTAAGTAGATGGTAGAAGATAGCCAGTAGATCTTGTGAATTGATTTTGTAAAGGCAAGTGAATGTGATTGGAGGGGTGTCACCAATGCTGGAGGTTCTCGGGACTCATATCATGTTGTAGACTTGACAAGTGCAGTAATGGTGTTTGGAATATCTGCTTGTATCCATAGGTTTTATAATTGGTAATCACTTTAAACCCACACATTTGAAACCATTAGGACAAATGGACTTGATAGCAACAACGATGACAAGGAAAATTGGATTGGTTTGTATGAACCTTGAACTCTGATACAGTTTCGATTAGATTATTACTGACTCAACCAAAGAAGGATTGACTCGACAAAAGTAACGACACGAAATGCCCAAATTAGCATAATTAAATGTGTCTCTGTCATAAATGGTGTACTGCTCATCTTTTATGTTCACTCCTCATCTTAATATGATAGTACTTTGCTGATAAATTTGGTTTTTGAAAACTCCTCCCTATTGATCTAATCAATTCTTTACTTCTCCTAGGAAGTGCTTTGAATTAGCGCCTTAGCTTTTAGAATAAAAGATGCTCTAAATTTTTTTTTAAAGTAACTTGGTGACTTGAAAACTCGCCCTTGGTGTGAAGGGATCGTGTTAGGCAAACGGAGTTTGCCCCTAGTTTGAGTTGTAGAAAGTAGAATTCATAGGCAAACGAGGTGGGTGACCAAAGTTTGCCCCTAGTTTGGACAATGGTTTATTGGAGGTTTTGGGCAAACGAGGTAGGTGACCGAAGTTTGCCCCTTGTATGAAGGGTAGATAGTAAAATTCAGGCAAACGAGGCGAGTAGCCAAAGTTTGCCCCTAGTATGGAAGGTGATCTCTGGCTTGAGGCAAGGACCGTGACTTTAATCTCTCAAATGCTCATAACTTTTGCCTAGGCACTAGTGAGGTGACCTAGCGAGCTCTTTTATCTCTTTTGTTATTGCTCACCTTGGATTTAGCTCTAATTTTTGCCTAGACGTCCTTTCGGATTTTCAACCTAGCGAGCCATCCTTCTTTTCTTTTTGAAGTCTGCCTACGTACCCCCGATCGGGGATCAGGTCCAACGTAGTTCAGGCCAAAGTTTTGAAAGAGAAAAAAAGGGGGGGTAATTATGATGGTGTCGACCGAACTGATGCGGTTGCCTACGTATCCTCGAGTGGGAATCAGGTCAAGCGTAGTTCAAGGCAAGGTCTTGAAAGAAATTGGTTGAGGGTTTTTCAAACCAATCGTCAAAAAACTTAGCTCACTTGTGGTAGCCTTGAATAAAAGGATTCAGTTTCGATCTCTTCTTTTCTTTTCTTTCTGAGGATTGATCCTTTTCATTTTCGCCTAACCAGTCAATTTTACTTTTCATGTAGTTGATTCTTGTGAGATCTTTTATCACAATTTCATAATTCCAGAATGTACATATCAGTTCTCAAAATTTATTTGTGGTCGTTCCGAGCCTTTTAAAATGTGATCTAGGCATGTTCTCATGATGTACCTTGAAGTGTACAATTCTCTGTATCACCAAAGTTTTCTTCCTTTCATTTTCTCCATCATTTTGACTGGCTAAGGTCAGATCTTGGAAATCAACACCTTTTTCAGCTCTAACTTTTGCCTAGGTGCCCTTTCGGGTTTTCAACCTAGCGAGCTTTTCTTTTCTTTCTTTTTCCTTTTTTTTATTGTTTTGTTTTTTTTGTTTTGAAAGGGGAGAAGAAACTCATTGAAAGTGTTTGGCTACCATCAAGGACTAAGTCTGCACTGTTTTCAATAGACAGATTGTATGGCTCCCCATTAGATTGGGCTCAAGGCTTTGAAATGGTGGAAAAAATGGTGTTGGGCAAGCCCCAAGTCAGTTTCAAACATGTCTTTTCAAGATTGAGGCAAGAGCATCTTTAAATTCTTAAAGTAAGACCATTCAATTTTCAGCTCTTCATCGGTGTAGCGTGAAATCGACTTTGACCTTTTAGGATTCTTTTTTGTTTTGTTGCAGAAAAAATATTAGCAGAGCAATATCTATGATAATTTGAAAAGTGACATTTCAGTTTGATGATTCATGCATTTATGACTAGACACATTAGATTAAGCAAAATGAGATTTCATTCCATTAAAGGAGAAGGATTGCATTTCTTGGTACAGACTCAACCAAACTTTAAAAATAGACGGACTCAACCACAAGACTACTCTTGAAATAGAATTGAAACATAGAACAGACTCGACTTAGTCTCAAATGGAGTGTCATGATGACTCATTTGTTATTCTTATTCTATTTTTTTTTTCTTTTTAGCAGAAGTTCCAGACACCATCACTTTATTGCATAGCTTCAACACTCATTGGCATCATCAAAAGGGATCACTCGAGCGGTTGATCCAAGCCAAGATAATGGATAGGATTAGGATGGGGTACATCCTCTATGAGGTTCTAAATGTCATGGCGGAGGCGGATGCATTGATCGGTGGCATGGCCTAGATTTTGGTGGTAAGCACATCGTAGGCTCATGTAATAGTGGGAGAATATGGGATCCGATAGCGGCTTGTGAGGGAGGAGCTGTAGGTGGCCCTTTCTGGGTAGGTAGTCCAAGGCTGTGGAAAGGGGAACATCAAGTTTAGAGAATTCGCGAGGGCCTTTTGGGCGATTTGGCGGAATAGACTAATATGGATGGAGAGGGTAGTCCATTGGTTGGTTGCTAAGCGCACTAACATCTGAGGTGGCCAGGGGATAGTTGGGTCTCTTGGACTGGTGATGGGGTTCATCATTCTTGAACTTTCCTTCTCTAATGGCATCCTCAATTCTAGTCCCAATCTCAAACAGTTCTTCAAATGTTGAGATGGACTGGTAGAATAGTTTCTCATGGTACAACGGTTGTAGATTATTGATCAACATCAGGACTTGTTCCTTTTTGATTGGTCGGCGAGTCATTTGGGCCACTTTGTTCCTCCATCTGCTCAAAAACGCAGCGAAAGACTCATTGAAGTTCTGCCGAGTAGTCTCCAGATCCCGGATGGTGACATCGAGCTCTTGGTTGTAGGAGTAATGATCAACGAAAACCTGGATTATATCTTCCCAAGTCCGCGTCTTAGAAACTCCAAGGTCAGAAACCAGGATAGAGCAGCCTTGGCGAGGGTTTGAGGGAACAACATTGCAATGTGCTCATGGGTGCAGCCCATTGATTGGAAAACACTCATGCAAAACTTTATGTGGCTCTTCGGATTCCCAGTTCCATCAAAACGATCAATTTCAGGCATCTTGAAGTTCTCAGGTAGCTTTAATTTATTGGGCTTAAACAATCCTTCTAGATCTAGCATGTAGTCGTTAACCCCCTTGCTCTTTCTTAGTATACTTTCCAGCTTGTCTACTTTATCCATCTTCTCTTGAAGCTTTTTTCTCTTATATAGATGGCGGGACCCCATGAAACCATTCTTCTTCCCCGTTATTCTTATGTACAAAGACGGGAGGTGGTACAAACCCGGGAGGTGGTGGTTGTATGAACCCTACTAGTGGTGGTGGGAACCCATGTGGGTACTATGGCTGCTGCTGTTTCAGTTCTTCCATGAAACTCAAAACTTGGGCCATGCGATCAGATTGCTGGCTTATGGTTGTTCCCAACTCAGTGACCTTGTTTTCTAATTCTTCCTGATTCATGTTGGAATGACTTAGCGGGCTAATTTTGACCAAATGACTGTTCGAACTTCTGACTCAGGACGAGGATCCCAGTTGCTGACTTCGGGAATCTATTCTAACCTACAGATTCGAGAGGAGGGGTGTATCAGATTCTGATAGTGACGACTTTAGATAGACAATGACAGTGATGTTAATAGACGTGGACTAACTTGTGTAAGACGGACTGAGATAGTGCGTGCAGACCGATAGGAATGGTGCATGCATGTGAGACAAGCACGCGGATGTAAGCCCTAATCTATATGATGCTCCTATTTCTAACAGATAGCAGCTAAACAAGTAAGGTCCTAGCCATATAGAGTGTGCTAACCTTACTTTCCAGTATAATCACCAAGGGATAACAAGGATTTTTGGGATATTTCAGGAAGTTTGGACAGAGTTTCTGGGAAAAACAGGGATTTGGAAGATTCGGAGGAATTTCCAGAAGTTATGGGAGTTTCTAGGAGAAATAATGATTTCTGGTTGAATTGGACTGAACTTCTGGGAGAAACTAGTATTTTGGGTATTTTTGAGAAATATGGATAGAGTTTCTAGGAAAAACAAGTATATCTGGGCATTTCTAGGTGATTTGGGCAGAGATGCTGGGATTTTTGGAGAATCTGGGAGATTTGGGCAGAGCTTCTGGGAAAACACGTACTTTGGGTATTTCTGGAAAATTTAGACAGAGTTTATGGGAAAAACTGGTATATCTGGGAAAATCGCACAGAGTTTCTAGGAGAAATTGTTATATCTGGGAAATTTGGATGACGTTGATCATACTGTCTAGCAAGTTTTCATACTCCTATGTCTTAGGACCAACAAACAAGGTTTGCGGTGTATACTTTGTGAACATGGAGCAGACATCCTTGTCATGGTGCCTAGGCAGGTCAACTCAATGTGATCACATGTGAGTGATTGCCTTAGGAATCATAAGAAAGAGGTTCTGCCTCATGCCACATAAGCGTCTACATTGCGCAGGTAATCCCGTCAAGGCATACAACAGTTATATCACATTGTCCTATCTGAAAAGATAAATCAACAATCCTATGAAAGGTTCTACAGGAATCTATATGCAAAGGCTGGGTTTAGTCAAAGAGGGTCCGTTGACGAGAGTTCCAATATACCGTCAGAGAGACAGTACGGAAGTGTTTACTCTTTTTGATATACCTTGGAAGGTACAGTATCAACGGTGACTTGTGCCCTGGCACAGCAAGACCTGAACAATGTCAACGCCGCGTTTTAGACACAGTTGAAGGGGGAAAATGCAAAGTGCAATGCGGTGAACCAGACACAGTAAAAAGATGATTTTAAGGATGCTTCTTATGAGTCAAACCTCTGTATTATTTTATTTTAAAATATTTATCCCCAACAGAGTCGCCAGATTGTGGATATGCGGGATTCCACCTCTTGTTGCTTTGAAATTGATTTGAAAAGAGAGAGAAAATGTCTGTTAAAAACAGATACATAGTCGCCACTTGGTTTTTAAGGAACCAAGAAACCTAATTTTGACTCACCTAAACGGATAAAGGGCACCGGCCCTTCATAACCAAAGAACTTGGCTCGGGGTTTTGGTACGAGAGAGGAAGGAGCCTTTGTCGTGACTAAAACACCCTCAACTCGCCCCGTCTTTCGACGGGCCTCAATTAGCATCCAAATAATCATCTTATACTATGTATGGTTCGATAATTAATACTATGATAGTGTATTACATCACATAAGAAACTTGAAAATGGAAGATCTAAAGATAAAATATCATTCATAAGATCTAAGCCAAGTATCACACAATGCAAAGTGAAAGATCACACGAATAAACCTAGAAAAAATCGTCTAATCACATATCAAGTAATAAAGTTTTCCTAATCTAATGGGACATGAATTGTTCTTGAAACAAATAAATAAAGAAATCGAAATATGCTTAGCAAGCTAGTATGATACATGTTAATCTTTGAGAAAAGAAAACCTCTCAATCCCCAGGACGGATGAGAAAGGAAGATTAGATTGAGGGGGAAGCATGAACGTGTGATCATGATCATTCTTTATAATCTTCTTAGATTAGGAGTTACAAAAACCCCAAATCTTGCATGAATGCAATGTATGTATCTAGAATGTGCCAAGGTTGTAGTGTGTTTTGTGTTCATGGATTCCTAGAATGACTTAGAAGTATAGAATGTGTATGTATGAATGAATGAAGGAAATCATCATGGGATATGTACAAATGTAGTATGAACTACTTCCTAAGACATGAGCTAATTTGGAGTGCATGTAAGTATCAAATCAAAGGATGGAAGTAAAAGTATGCTTGCTATGAATAGTGGACAGAACAGTAATATGATCTTGTGAAAATGGAAAAGAGGGGTTAGGAATGTTTTCAATGCATGATATTTTATGGAGATCTTTCTTATTGTGTCTAGAACACAACCCAAAAAGCCAATATTTAATAACTATCACATATTGAGAGAAATCATATAAACAATAGAGGTCACTCAGAAACAGAGTCCGTACTGTCGACTGAAATGTTGAAAAATCTTAGAAAATGAAAACAAAACATATAGAGGCCCATATTATACAGAGAGTTCCCTAAGACACTGAAGTTCAAAGGAAAAATAAGTTAGGACCACCCTTTTTGGAAAAGTATTCTGTAAAACAAGTTGAAAGTAGACCAAGCTGCTGTGACAGCAAAAATAGAATATCTGGAGAAAATGTTTGGATCCAAATGGACCATTTTCAAGTATTTCCAAGTCAAACCAAAAGTCCTGGGTGTTCTCTAATGAGTTAGGAAGATTTTCCAAGTGGTCTTGCATCCATACATCCAGTATTGAGTTTTAGAGAAATCTTTGAACTCAGATCACTCACTGTTTTGACTCACTGTTTTGAAGATTTTGGGAAAAACTTGAGTTTACTTACTTGAAATCAAAATGAGAGGGATTGAGAGGGATTTGGAAATAGAGGTTTTGAAAGTATATTTTCAACATAAAATAGAGATTATAACCTCTTGGAATATCAACATCAAACTCATCATCAAGAACCCCCAATATTGTTGGAGAGATTCATTTTTATTTTGAACATAACTTCAAGGATACCTTGGAGGTATTGAAGTTATAATCATCATCTATCAAACATGTTTTTGAGGTCAAGAGCTACCATCCATAAGGATTCACTCACCTCAAACTTCATGTCATCATTTAGAGGATGATGAAATAAAAATGTCAAAAAAGAAATGAGGTTAGGAAGAGATGAACATAATATGAACAAGCAAATAAATAACAATCAATAGATGATAATCAATGTGATATTGAACTTGTAGCTTGGTTTTTCACTCATAGATATTGACATTTGGACATGGAAGTAGCTTCCTAACTCAAAAATGCTTAGAGAAATGGTAGTTGGGTGTATTGATGATGAAATATATAGAACAATGGTGGAGGAAAATAAGATTGAAACTCATTTTCTATATAAAAATAGTAGGAGGAAGCTCCTTTCTCACTTCTAAATCTATCTCTATCTCTCTTTCTCTTTACAACTTTATCAAGCTTTTCACTTGGCCCCCCTAAAATGAAGAGCAATGAGGGGTTTAATTTGGGGTTTTAGAAGTACTCCCATTGGTCCCAAACAACTGAAAATATAGAGCTACGTCGTTTTGATTTCTAATTAATCAAAATGGACCCCCAAAAGGAATTGCAAAAATGGACTGTTCTGGAAGAGAGTGCCGCCGCAACACTGGCCATGTGCCACCGCAGCAGTGGCCCAGTGCCGCCGTGGCACTGCTCCTCAGATGCCCAAAAAACTACGTTTAGGCCCCCAGAGGTTCCTGTATTCGCGAAAATGCCCTATTTCGTCCGAAATTCACAAAAAAATGCATACGAACTCCAAATTGAGGTTGTGATATACCGTTGGAAAGGTAATGGAGTCTACTTTACATAAAAAATAGTTCGGAGATAGGTTAATTTGAAAAGTTTTGCGATATTCGCGATAAAAGCCGATTTGATCGCCTTTTCCACCTTCAGAAATTCATAATAGATTCATTTAAAATCCAAAAATTATGTGCGATATACCATCGAAAAGCTATTGACCTCTAGTATCTATGAAAAATGTTTGAAAATTATTACGGTGCTCCGGTTTCAAAGTCAAATTTTGGTCAAACTGGTCGAACTTGGGATTCCCGGGAAGTTTTAGAAACCTCTGGGAGCTCCCAGGAGCTGACGTTTTCGTGTGAGCTTCTTTTAAAACTCATTTTAATACTTTTCACATGATCTAGAATGATCCCAACGAATTTGGATGATTTTGGTTAAACTTGGTCAAACCTTGGTCAAACCGGTCAACGGGGACTTTCCGGGAACTTCCAGGACTTCCGGGGGTCTCTGGGAGCTGACAATTTTATTTGATTTTACTTAAAAACTCATTTTTTTACTTTTCTTACGACATAGCATGTTTCCAGAACTTTTGGACCAAATCTGGGAGTTTTTGGACTTTTCAGGGGCATTTTGTTCATTCTGAGCATTTTGAGAAATAGAACTAACTTCCAAGAGTCCTTTTGAGTCCTTTTTCGATCATTTTGAACCACCAAGCTATGGGTCTCCTAGATCTATAGCCAAAAAAATGGGGTGTCTACAGTGGGATGCTTATGGAGACTTTTCAAATCTTTATTCATCATCTTAAACCCACACATTTGAGACCGTTATTGACATATCAAACGAAAACAAACACAAGGTGATTGTACCATACTCTAAATTGATGTGCTTTCATCTTAAATAAATGCATCATCTCATTTTACCCCTCATTTTCTCATGGTAGTATTTCATTGATAAATCCAAACTTTGATAATTTCTCCCCTTTTAGTTGATTCTTTGTTATCCAAAGTGTGCTTCAAATTAGTGCTTTAGCTTAGAGAATAAAGACATTCAATTTCAAAACCCTTCAAAACAAACTTGGTAACTTGGAGACTTGCCTCTAGCATAGAGAGCTTTTGGCAAACAAAGTTTGACCCTAGTTTGAGAGAGACTTGAGGCTTTTGCTTCAAACATATAATACGGATTTTAGCAAATGAAGTTTTCCCTTACCCCAAGGGTTTTGAGAGGATGGTAGCACAAGAATGTTTGAAGCATAGTTTTTCCTACCTTGGAGGCAATCCGTATGAATAGGGTGGGACGAGGTGGTTCAACCCATCATTAACAAGGGAACATAGGTTTGGGCAAATAGAGTTTGCCCCTTGTTTGGCAATTCATACGTGACTCTCGGCAAACAAAGTTTGCCCCTAATCTAAAATGAGGAAATTAAAGGCGCAAAAGATGTTGCTTATAGTTTGGCGATGGTTATAAACCAAGAACCTTGGGAGGTTTGCCTACTTATCCCCGAGCGGGAATCAAGTCCAAAGTAGTTCATCCAAGGCCTGAAAGAAAGATGCCATGAGAGTGATGACCGAATCGGGGTGGTTGCCTACGTATCCCCGAGTGAGAATCAGATCGAATGTAGTTCAAGTACTCTAAAGGTCTTAAAAGAATTAGCCTCAAGGACTGGTGGACTTTTCAAGCCATGTTGACATTTGGGTCTAGTGAGTGCGTGTCACTTATGGTAGCCCTTGTGTAGCATAATGAACTATTTCTCCCTTTCATTTTCTTCTTTCCTTCTTCTTCTTCTTCTTTTTTTTTTCTTTTCTTTTTTCTTTTTTTTTTGTTTGTGGCGGTTGATTCTTTTCACCTGTTCACTAGCCAGTCAATCTTTACAATCCTCATAACACATCGTGTTTTAATCGTACTCTATCATACTCACAAAGCAATATCAGTCCTCCATATCTCTCTATGTTTTCCTCAGAGATATCTCTGCATGGTTTTGGGCCCATTTAGCCATTGAGCCTCTCACAAAATTTTGAGACTAATTGATACTTTCAAATCTCTTTCTAGTTGCCTTGTTTAGAACAACACGAGGCCTTGAGATAATTCATGTGCCAATGATGTACTTTGAAGTGTTCAAGAATTCTCAATCTTATTTACTCTCTGCTTTTTAGTTTCTCTTTCCTTTCTTTTCTCTTCCTCACTATGATTTTGACTGGCTAGGATTCAGATTCTGAAATCAACACGCATCTTATTTTTGCTCTAACTTTTGCCTAGGCGCCCTTTCGGATTTTCATCCTAGTGAGCTCTTTCTTCTTCTTCTTTTTCTTTTTTATTCTTTTTTATTTGGTGCTCTAACTTTTGCCTGGGCGTCCTTTCGGGTTTTCATCCTAGCGAACTCATTTTTCTTTTCTTTTAATATTCTACTTCTTTTTTTTGGAGGAAGAAGTTCACTTATTCGGCTATCATCAAGTACCAAGTTTATGGTTTTGGAATGGCTGGGCTCATCTTTTAGGCTCGGTGCTTGAGGAAAAAGGAGATGGTTGGCAAGCTTCAAGTTCCAAGCTTATCTTTCCAAGATTGAGCTAGAGCATCCTTAAATTCTTAAAGTAAAGCTAATCAATTCTCTACTCCTCTGTTGTTTCAGCACAAAATTCGCTTT
This sequence comes from Hydrangea macrophylla, assembly GCA_033977485.1. Taxonomy (NCBI): domain Eukaryota; kingdom Viridiplantae; phylum Streptophyta; class Magnoliopsida; order Cornales; family Hydrangeaceae; genus Hydrangea; species Hydrangea macrophylla. Next base: position 83,218,020 of record CM066985.1, on the reverse strand, counting down.
ATTCTTAGAGGATCTATTTTCAATGCAAAGATTTATCAACAAAATATTTTTCGTCATCATTTGAAAAGTAATTTATTTTTTGTTTTCTTCCTTTCTTGGTTTAACGATCCACTCATTCATAACTAAGCACATCTAAATATGACATTTTATTCAACCAGCTGCAGATTATTTTATTTGACTCGATGAACTTTGATAAAGACTCAACAATAGACTCGATGGAATACTGACAAAACAAACACAACTTGGACACCTGACACTTGACACTTGACTCTAATTTGTACATGACTCAATCATAGACTAGGCTAGACTCGGCTTGGTCTCAACTGGAGTGTCACATATAATTTTCAATTCATTGGGTTCCCAAGAGCATCCACATTCGCTTTAATGCCAGTATTTTCAAACATTATCACCTCACCATCATAATTTGAACCTTTGGGTTCACCACCCCCTAACAGCATATGTGCAGAAGCATAATCCACATTTATGGCCAATTTTCAGTTGACCGGCCTTTCTTGGAATCATTTGGCATCCATACTCTAATCAATGCCCATTACCCCTTTTCTCCTTCAGATTTTTCATTCGACTCTTCTTAGCTTCTCTACTTTCTTTCTTCCTGCTTTCTCTCTTTCTACCCTAGGCATTTCAGCCCTCTCAGAATCCTCATACCAATCATACTTTCCAACCCAAGCTGTGGGTGTAAGTGGAGGATCGACCACTAACATCTCAACCACAGGCTTCTGACAGGCCAATGCTTCTAGCATGATCATCACTGATTTACCTTTTAGTTTGCTATAATCACATTTTATTTTTGATCAATTTTGACTGATTTCAAAAGAATTTTCATTATTTTCCTTTTTTTTCTTTTATTTATTTATTTTTATTTTGATATATTTTAATCATTTTTCATCATCATTTTCATTATTTTTATCATATCTGGTCGATTTTATCAAATGCTAGGTAAAATGTTCATGAATGATTTATGTGTCACACAGATGAAATGCAAGTGTGTGTGTGTGCCTACTCTATATGCCAAAAAAAGGAAAATTATAATCCTAACACTTACAACACATAGGCACATAAGATCCTTATCCATGTCAAATGCGCTAATTTCTCCTTTCATTATGATCCTTGCTATCTTTTCCAAGGTTGGATATTTTTGGAAAATTTTGAAATTCACTTGAAAAGTATTTTTTGGGTGTTGTGATTCTTTGGAAAACAATCTCCAAACATTCTGGATTTGTTTTTGAAAAATGGGGATGTGAAAATACCTTTCAACAAAAGGTGGTTGGTTTAGAATTTTGTTTTGGAATTCATTTGAAAAATATTTCGTTAGTCGGCGAAACTTTTCAAAAATAACTCCCAAGAATTTTGGGTTCTTCCTTCGAAGATAAGAATGTGAAAATATACCTCAACAAGGGTTGACTTGGAATTTTAATCAAAAAGTGAACTCCAAAGGTTTTTGAAACAGCAATTGAATACTTTGGAATAAAGATGGTAAAAATCAGTTTGCTTTCAAAGATGATTTAAAATTCTTTGGATAGAAAGATCACATGATTGGATTATCACCGTACTTTTCATGAATTTGGATACATATAAGGTCAATGATACTTAGCTAAAAAGATATAAGAAGTGTAATATTTCAATCAAGATTCGGCGTGTTCCCAAATGTCATGGGACATAAAGAGGAATTGCTCAAAAGTGATTAAGAGGTTACACATCTTTCATCAAGCAAGCATTGTCATCATCTCAAGCAATCTCTTCCGAGCATGCGAAACTCCCTAGGATGCTTCATATACCAATACATGGTATGAGATCAAGGGTGATCACACAGTCCCATGATGGCTTGACTGATCGGGTTGCCCCGAGGCCCCAAGATCATAGTTCCGTGTAATTGACTAGCAAGACATACAAGTGCAATTCAATGGGCACACAAATATTAATTAATTTGATTAAAAGTTTGCATTCAAGTCTAATCCTCGAGTGAACCCAAAATCAGAAATTCTGGTCTGCGAAACCAGAGATTCTGGGTTCGATCCCCAGCAGAGTCGCCAGATTGTGGATATCGCAGTTTAGCCACGCCTTTTAGAAAACGATTTGGTGAAAACCTAACTTTTTCAAATTCAAACACGAGTCACCACTTAATTTTTTAAAGGAAAATTAAGAAACCATTTTAAAAGTAAACTGATCTTTTGGAAACCAGAGATTTCTAGGTCCGGAGATTATGGAATGAAAGGGGAAAGAGCCTGACAGACTAAAACACCCCTCTCATCCTATCTCGTGATAAGCCTCTACTCAACATCCTTTAATCAAATTATTAATCTAAGCATGCCCTCAATTAATACATATTTATACACATTACAAAAGCATGTCGAAAGGGGTGTAAGATTGCTAACATAAAATATCATTCAAAACCATATAACTCAAATATCAAGCAAAATGATATGCAATTAGAGGACAAAGGAACTTACCCAGGATCCAATTGCGATATAGAAACGTGCAATGCATGCAAGAGTAGCAATCCTAAAAGGGTCTCTAGTCACATATATACGCATAAGGCAAGACTTAATTCTAAGGTGTCACACATGGAGTCGAAAAATCAATAAAAATCAAGAAATAAAATAAACTAGAGAAAAGAGTCAAGAAATCATACCTCAATTAGCGCTACAAAATAAAGGGTTAGTCCACATGCTTTGAACAAGATATAATATCTAATACCATTCATAATCATGAATTCCTTCTAACTAGTTGGAAGCATAACATCATCTATAGATATACAAGTCTCAACAATGAGCCAATGTAATGTCCATATAGAGATGATATAATCCCAACATGATCATAAGGAACTCACAACTAGGTTCAATTAGATGCAATGTAAACCAAGAATAATTTCTAACTACAAGTATAAACATACATGCATGGACATGAACAAGAATGAGCTATGAATTATTCATTGATTTGGATCGTTTAGCCTTTGGATTTAAGTCCAATTAATCATTATTAGAACATGGTTTAAGTCCTAAGCCACTAGGAGACCATGTAGATTAGTCTTGACAAGATTGATTCAAACTGTGATAGAATTTCAGGATTTACAGAGAGCATGTTTTTTTTTTCGGAAAATGGTAAATTACAGAGAGCATGTTAGACTTTCAAAAAATAGGAAAAGCATAGATCATATGGTTTGATTTCAGTGATTTTTGGATATATTGTACCTCTGTGAGTCTAGTTTCTAACCCAAAAGAAAATCAAAGATCCAACGGTTCAATCTCTGAGAATTGGGTCATAACCAGACATCACTCAGAATTTAACAACTCTCCGTCCAGAGATTTTGTGTGATTTTCTAAAAATAGTAAATAAATCCGAATAACTGTAATATTTTTCGAAGATCTTATTAACATATTAAACTTCGTAGAAAATTTATTTGAAGTCAAGAATGCTTGATTAAGGCTATGATTTACTCATTTCAAGAAGGTGTAACTGTTCTGAAATTCAAGACAGATTATGATTGTTTCACATAACTCATGACCAAACCATCCTAAACATGAAATCACATCAAAACAAAAATTACAGTGGTAGATCTTTGTGTTATTAACACTCTCCAATTAGTCTCAGATCTTTGTGTTATTAACACTCTCTAATTGTGGCGCCCCGACCCGGCGTTGTCAGAACGCCTACTAAACAGCTCAGCTAACAGCAAAGACAATTAATTAATCTTGAAACTAATAGTTTTAAAACAAATCAGCTATATAACGGCTCAAATTTGGATAATCCAACCTGTATTGAACAGCTTTATAAAACATGCTCAGTTAATTTTGAAAATCCAAATATATTACAAATAATTTACAACGACTAACCTAGCCCAAACAAACTAATTCCACTTGTGACTAATAGATTTAATATTATAACCACATCTATTTAGCAGGATTTACCTTAAAACCCCCATAACATTATGTCACAAAATTTAAAGTGTTTACACATATTCAAAGCTTTCTGTCATCCACAATTCAAACTATTATACATTAAACTAATCCACGCTACTGAACTTAAAAGTTTAAATTTGTACAACGTCTAACAAAAGTTATAAACTATACTGTATTTTACACTTCCGACAAAATACCACTTTTATATGGCCATCCACAGCGAACCTAGACCCATGGCAGTGCAATCCTATAGCCCAAGAGATCATTGTACCTGCACAAGAAAATCTGTGTGGGCGTGAGCAAACCACGGCTCACGAACAACTAGAGATAAAGATATGCGAATTTAAGCATATATACAGCTCAGCACAGCACAAACACAGCTTAACGCATACCTACAATGCAATCTCATACATGCCATGACTCACACACCCGGGCCCATCAGCTTTAGCCTCTTTTGGCTAATTTACCGAGTTTTCAGCTACTTGGTTTAACAGCTCAGCAATGCAAGTGCACAACATACAGTTTATGTCATGCTAGTAATGAAGTTAAAATCATACAGCATACAGCTTAGCAATATTGCATAACATTCATGTTATGCCAGCTATGTATATAACATAAACAGCAATAAAAATTATATCTAGAAGACCCACCTCAAATCCGGTAAGTGAATAAAATTCACCTTTCTGCTTGCTTCTCGGTCACCTCCTTGGGTCCACTAGTACTAGCCTCGGTCCCTAAAATCTTAAAAAATAGATTTCCTAACAAAGCAAATCTTATAATAGCAAAAAGTTAACAACTTAAGCTTTCCAATTAATTAAAAAAATCATATTTCTCAATCTTCAATTTCATAACTAGTAAGTAAAAATAAACAACTTCTATTATAAATAACAATGTAAAAATAAGCAACTTCTATAAGAAACATTTAAGGAGAAACAACTTTTATAAGAAATAAAAATGTAAGAAGTTCAAGTTTTCATTTGAAACCACCCAAATTCCCAAAATCATACCCAAATAGCTAATTTCTAACTTTCTCTCTCTCTACCCCAATCAAGGTTTATAAAAAAAACTAACAACTCTTTCATGGAGGCTTTCAAGTTCCAATAATATTCATAAAGCATTAAAAAAAAAATTCACATCTAATATTGTTCACCACCACCATCAAATAAAAATCAAGAACCCATTTTAAAGGCTCAAGAACATCTTCAATGGTGTTTTACCCAAATCATAACCCAACTCTAATATTTTCTATATACTTCTCCAATATATATATATATATATATATTGTTGTTGTTGCAACTATCAAATTTAAATATCAATACATAATCAACAATTTTTCCAAATCAAGTAATACCCATAAGTTAGAGTATTTTAAATACACACACTACACCAAGAACACACACTACACCAAGAACACATACCAATCTTTACTTCTCTTCCCAACTCAACTCTTTCAAAGTTTCTTGTAAGAGTAATCCAAAGCATTAAAAATGTCATTATAACAACAAAAATCAACCAACATATAGATTTGAAACAACAATTTTCAAGAACCAATAACACCCAAAAGCTTCAAAGTTCATCAATGGTGGCTACCACCTCAAACCCAAATCCAAATTTCATCCATGGTCAAACCCAAATCAATCTTTTCAAGACTTGAACTAGTAATATTTCAAGACATTAATAATATACTCCCAACACCAACAACATTAAAATCAAAACCCAAAATAAAATGCAATTTTCGAATTTATTGAAAACCCTTAAATTTCAACACTCCAACAATTCCAAAATCAACTATATTCAAGCAAAAATTGCCATACATGATATACATATCACCTAAGGCATATAGAACACATATTCACTATCAAAATCAACCAAATCAAACTTCAAATTTGAATCTAAAATATTCAATTTTCGGATTTATACCAAACCCTAAAAATACATGTTCCAAATTTGCCCAAAACTCAAGTTTTACATAAAAATCTTCACACCACATCATATATACATATCAAGGATCATGTAAACAAGTTCTACAACATAAATTTACAACTTTAATCCCTTAATTTCAGATTCTAAGAAAAGAATTCAAAAGCCCCAATTCACAATTTCAACAAATTTCACTTACCTAGAATGTAGAAGATGAAGATTCCTCCCTTTCTTCCCAATTTCTATGACTTCTTCCCTTTACTCTTCTTCTTTTTCTTCTTCTTCTTCCCCTCTTCCTCTCTTTCTCTTCTCTTCTTCTTCACTGTAACTCTCTCAACTATACAGTCAAGGAGACTAACGTATCTCCCTAAAATTTATTTTCCAATTTTTTTAAAAAATTATGTTTAACACCCCAACTTTCTTTAAAAGAAGCACTTGAGTTCTCAAACTTCCCTAAATTTTCCCATATCATCTTAGTACCCACAAAAAGAGTTATTTCCTAACTAAAAATTCCAAAAATGGAATTTTTTTTTCAGTTCTAACCCAACACATAATTATTTAATAGTTAACAGCTCAGCATAAAAAAAAATTTAATAACAATTCAGCTTAAATAATTAAATCACAGATATTTAAATTTTAAACAACTCAGTTCAGCTTAATAAAGTAAATGATTTATTATTTTAATATTCTTTTCAGGTTCGGGTCTCACACTAATTGGTCTCATTCAATTCCAACGGATCATGATTTAATTAAAAACCATATGTCGAGTTTATCCTTTTTGGTTGAATCTATCAACCAAACCATAGAAGTTGACTCATCCTAAAACTAATTATCCTTCCTATTGATGTTCATAGGAGATTAAATATGACTAATCCATGTGAGCCTTAATGAAATATGGAAAGGATACCATAAGACTTCAAACTAGAAAACCCAAGTCATGAACCAAGTCTTAGACCTACTAATTATGCATGGACATGATTATTCTCATTTGAATCACAAGGTCATAGAGAGTTTAAAAGACAAATTCAAGGGGGATCAAGTGAGATATTGAGCACCTCATAAATCCCTAAGAAATGAACATGACAAAGGAAGAGGAAATCAAGGTTCAAGTGACATCTAAGTTAATTTTACTTTATGGATTATTTGATTCTTGAATCCAAGGCAACTTTGATCCAAATCCATTGAAAGGAACAAATGGGAGTTCAATGACAATTTTAGTGGTGTGTGATGAAATGAGGTGGGAACAGACTTTTTGAAATGTGTAAAAGATCCTAAGTAATTCTATGAATTGTGATTGAACTTAAGCTAAAGGCTAATTAGTCTAGAGTTTACCTCCAATTATCCTCACTTCTTTGTGATTTGAGAGTATTCCAAAGGCTATTCAAGCTCTTCTTCTAGCTCTTGCTCCTTAATTCTTCTAATTTTCTCTAAGATTCTCCTAATTTTCTCTAAGGATATCAAGATATTTTAGATTCAAAACCTTAAGTTGAGATCCCCTTGTAATGGGATATTCATTCCCTATATATATGCAAATTTTAAAGGGTTATTTTGGTAATTTCAGGGGTAAAACCCTAATCCCGAATGTACCTTTGAAGGTACAAAGCATACTATATTAAAGTAGACTGCTGAAAAAACGCGGTAGTTAATGGTGTTGTCTGCGGCACTCAGTAAGTGCCGTTCCGACACTTATTGATAGCCGGCGCAACATTCACTGAACGCCGATGCGGCACTCGATGAATGCCGCAGACAACTCCGCGGACTGCCGTCTTTTCTGGATTTTTGATTTTCACGAAAATTTGTGTGTTTTTGCGGTATTCGGTGACTGCCGTTGCGGAATTCATTGAATGCCGTCGCGGTAGTTAGAGAGTGCCGCTACGGCGACATGTGATTGCCGCAAAAACACTATATGCTGCTTTTCTTCTATTCTCCTTTTCTTTCATTTGAAATTGAAAAAGCTTTTCGAAGAGCTTGAATCACTTTTGGAAATTCCAGATTAGTAGGATATTGTAATCATCGAACTTGGAGGTAATACTCCCTTAAATTCGACAGTTAGTCAAAATCGGGGTGTTTACAGATAGTCACACTTTAATTCAAAGAATCACTTCGTATTAACTTTGTGATTATTATCATCCAAATGAAATTGTTTCAAAAGTAAATGTAAGAACTTCAAACTCAATTAACAAGTATTTTGAGCTTTTTAATGTGTTTTAAACTAATAATGATTGGCTTCTTATTAGGTCAATTTTTTTTGATAGTCAATTTTCTTCCTCTTTCCTTGATTTACTAATATATTTAAAAAAAAAAAACAAAATTTAAAATTTAATATTATTTAGACATAAAAATTAAAAATAAAAACACAAAAAAATTATTTATTCTTTAATATTTCTTTCCTTTTTCTGTTTTGTCAAAGAGTTACTCCAATTTGTTTCTACCATTGACTCTCATGATCTCTCAAATCTCTCGGATTAATTTACCATAATACCCTCCAACCTTTCTTCCTGTTCCTTGTCCATCTACATTTAGTAAGAAACCCTTCTCAAGCCCTAACATACATTAATAATTCTCAGCTATCATCCAACCAGTTTGAAGGGTCCACTCCTCCCCAAACCAAGAAATTCTAGAGAGAGAAAGTTAGAGGAAATCGGAAGATGCCGGACTTCGAAGACAATGGAGAGAATGTCTCTTCGCCTCAGCCAAGAGGTAGCAGCCATGGCGGTCTTGATGATTTCATTGATTCCAAGCCTCAGGTACTACTACACTATAACTACACACACCTATACTCATACGACGTATATCTATATGAGGGTTTGTTTATTCTGAGTGATTATTACTCGTATGTGTGACGGGATCTATAAATTATTTGTTACAGAAACTCAATTTGACTGTGATTGTTGGAATTTTTGAGGAATTTTTATCAGTTGTATGATTTTTTTCTCGTGGGTTTATTTTGAATTGGGGCGTTAGTGCCTGCGAAATTGAGTAAACATGTCTTGATTGGGAATCTATATAAATCTCACATGTGAGTGTGATTCAGAAGAAGTAATTGTGACTGATTTGTGAATATATATACTGGAGATTCGAATTTATGTTTGTAATATGTCGTTGGCTCTTGGAGTAGCATTATATGTTTATTTATCTTTACTTCGTGGGTTTTAGATGAGTAAATTTGGGATACTATCATAATATTACTGCTCTGTTTGGAACAATATAATTTCTTTGCGAAGCACATGTGTCAATGTTGATAGACATTATATATATATATATATATGTATATGTGTACATGTATATATGGAGACAACAAACAATAGAGAGGTAGCGATGGGGATAGAAACACGGTAGAAAGAAAGTTATTTGCTGTAGATGTTGAGGAGCATGGGGTTCAGTCGACATCCAACTCACCTTCTCATATAAGATACCATATCAACTGATAAGCGGAAGCAAAGCAAGTAAAACTTGTTTTTGTGAAAAAGTAGAATTTGTATTGGAAATTTAGAGTGCATCTTTAATGTAAGTTGAAAATGAAGAAGATAATGGAATTACATTTGAAGAGAGTGCATTCTAAAAATGTTATTTCAACACACACCCTTGTATATAACAAAATGATCAGCAACTTATAATCTTTGTACAATACTATTGTTGTGTGATTGTTTAATTATTTTGCGTACAAAACTTTTTTTAACCTATACCACTTGTAGCATGGCTCTCGTGACCATGAAAGAGAGTCTTCGAGAAGCAGGGACAAGGAAAGGGATAGAGGCCGCGATAAGGAGAGGGACCGCGAAAGAGATAGGGGCAGGGACAGAGATAGGAATGGGGAAAGGGATCGAGACAGAGATCGTGACCGCCACCACAGAGACCGCCACAGGGATCGAAGTGAAAGAAGGGAAAGGGGCAGAGATAGGGATGATGATTATCAGCAGAGTCGAGACTTTGAGAGGTAATAGACATTTAGGCTTTGTTTGATTCATGGATTTGGTGAGGAAAAAGAGAGAGGAAAGGAAAACCGGATGGAAAACTAGTTTCTTTTACCTCACGGATGAGACTAGTTTTCTATCTTGTTTTCTTTGACCATTTCTTTTCCCTCACCAATTCTATGAACCAAACAAAGCCTTAATGTGGTGTGTGCATCTGTAATTCTTCCATTATGTTTGTTTATTGTAGATAGTTCAACTGGAAAGTTTTAATTAACCTAATTGCCTTACTTTTTTTAGTTGATATACTAGGTTGAAACCCTGTGTCTTTTGTGCTGTGTGCTGATAGTTTCTCTGTGTTTGTTTCCCCCCCTATGTTATTTAGATGTTGAGAGTATGTTGATGTGATTTTTTTGCAGGCGGAGAGATCATGATAGGGACAGAGAGGAAAGGCACAGACATAGTTCACGATCTCACTCACAGGGTAGATCAGAGCACGACTCAAATCCGCGATCTCGTTCACGCTCAAAAAGGTATGACATAGTGGTTGGCCTTAACTAGGTTTGTTGTGGTCCATCTTTCTAAACCATGGTTTCCAATTTGGTTGCAATTGAAGCAAAACTTATGGTTTGCTGTATCACTGCAATCATTGTTATCTGCTTGTGGATTGAGATCATGACTTCAAGTCTTTCTTCATAATAACTACTTACTTCAAACAGAACATATCCGGCTAAAAAATTAAAATGGTGACGTTTTTGTATCTTTTGCTGATGCTAGGTTAGAATTTGAGAAATTAGTTAATGATGAATTTGAGATCTGGTTGTTTTCCCCTCTTTTATTTCTCTGTCCCCATTTCTCCATGCAGTGCAATTTAAAGTGTTATAACTTTAAGTCTTCAAACTTTTTTACTTCAAATATACAAGATTGCAAATCCATATGTGGAGTTCCATTGCATTCAATGGGTCTTTGTTTGAAATAGCGGGCTGTATAACAATCCAAAATTAGTTCTGGAATGCTTTCTTAGGTTTCCTACCTGTTTTGCCTACTTGGGGTTGTGAGGTTATATAAGCAAGATCCCATCATGCACACGTTACTTGGATTTGGAATGGCCTCGGGCTCTCGGTATTACATTTGTCTATTTTCTATTTTTTGGTCAACCTTTGCTCTTTGGTACCTTCGTTGGAAACTGAATTTAAATGTTCTGTAGTCTTGTTGAAGGGTGTTCTTCATGTGGGCACATCTCATGCCGTCTTGCACCCTTGCCCATACTACCTGTTCATTCTACCCATTGTGAATTTCCATGTATTCGAGTGACGGACTGAAAAAATACCAATACAAATATAGAAACCTTTAGGATGTATGAGACAGTTCCATGTAAGGTTGCTCCATTGTGACCTGGAGGTCACGGGTTCGAATCTGGAAACAGCCTCTCTGCTTGTAGGGGTAAGGCTGCGTACATCTCACCCTCCCAAATCTTGCAATGGCGGGAGCCTCGTGCACTGGGCTGTCTATTTTTGTTTCCTCTATTTTTGTGAGAATGAACATTATTTTCCCTAAGAGTAATATTTGGGGCACTATCAAATTTCACTAACACTCACACCCATTCTCTATCTCTCTCCTAGTGGCACTGTGGGGCCCTCAGTGAACCCCACAGTGCCACTAGGAGAGAGATAGAGTGTGGGTGTGAGTGTTAGTGAGATTTGTTAGTGCCCCTAGCATTGTTGTTTTCCCTAATGCATGAATTTCTTTGTGTGATGGATTTTTCTTTGCTGTCATGCTTGGTATTAATATTTAATATTCTATATTTGCAGTAAGAGAATAAGCGGTTTTGACATGGCACCTCCTGCTTCTGCATTGTTAGCTGGTGCTGCAGCTGCTACAGGTAAATGTCTTACTACATATGATCATTATTGCTATGGTTTCATCACTGCTATTTTCTTGTTGGTATAGTGTGGAAAGTTCGAATCATATTGCATGGTGTAATTTTGGTAAGCCATACTTGCTCGTTATTTTGTTTGCACGCAACTTAGAGCACTAGTCCTTAGGTGTGCTGTACTTTCTTTAATTGTTTACTCGGTGAATAATTCTGGGACTGAGAGAGTTCTTGGTTTTTTCTTGTGTTTGGTGTTTGTTTGTTTGTTTGTTTCTATGTCTTGTCTTTTGTTATAAGAAGGTAATGTACAAGGAGGAATCAATGCACCAGTTTGATGGGTCTTGTACGTCTTCAACCGGCAACTATTGCCTGTTTTGGTAGTTTTACAAATATACCCTCCAGTCTTGAATACAATGTACTTCTTTTATCTCTTTTAACAATCAATTATGACAATCTATGAATTTACTTCTGTTATTAAATATGAAATGATATCTGTAAACTAGTACTTATCTTCTTTCTTAGCAAGATTCATTTTGTTGAGGAATGTAATTCAGTTAGCCTTTGCAGGTCAAACCCCTGGGATCGCACCAGCCATTCCTGAAATGTTTCCAACCATGTTTCCTTTACCATCTGGGCAGGTACATGCCCCTCTCCCTCCCCACATTTTTTCAGTTGACATTTATGCAACATTTGATCGACTCTTTTTTCTTTTTGGTCAAATTCTTTGACTTACTTTTTTTTTTCTTCCCTTCTTCTTCTTATATATATATATATATGTATATATATTTGGTTGGTGACTTGGTGGAATCGATCTAGCAATTTGGAGCTCTTCCAATTATGCCAATGCACGCTATGACTCAGCAGGTTGGCAAGATGGAAGCTGTGTGCTGTTCTTGTATTTTCTTCATTTTTTGTTTTATCCTTCTTGTTTTCTTTTTCCTTGGATATTTAACATTTTACTTAAAAATTTATTTAATGTAGGCTACGAGACATGCTCGACGGGTTTATGTTGGAGGGCTGCCTCCCTCTGCAAACGAACAGGTCTGTCATATTTGATTACACTAGACAGACATCAGTCTTAATCTGATTCTAAATGTTTATGTATTTAGGTTGATTCTACTACATTTTTCTCCTTTGTTGTTGGTGATTACATTTTGTTGTCTTCAAAATCTGTTTTCTCAGTCATCTCAATCTAGTATGAGTGAATATAAAGAATTGGTGAAGTCTTTGTTGTTTTTCTACATTTTCTTCATTCTTGGAATTAAAAATTGTAATACCCGCTATTTTTAAATATTTATTTCCCTAGATGATTAGTGTTTTTATGTTATTATTATAATATTCAGTATTTATAGAACTCGTTTATAAATTTTCAGAATTTTTAGAAACATAAATTTAGCAGATTTGTGAATATCTGGTATATTTGGACCAGTTATGATTTTCCAACCAAACATGCCCTAAGGAAATAATTATCCTTCGAACCTTTAACTCTTGGTAATTGCAAGGTGAGGTCCCTCCTTGGTTCCTATATATATGGGACCATTCCATTACTTTTATCCTTAGACATATAAGGTTGAGAAGTCATCCTAATGCACACACACACAAACACCAAGAACACCAAGAACACACACACAAACACCAAGAACACCAAGAACGCACACACAAACACCAAGAACACCAAGAACGCACACACAAACACCAAGAACACCAAGAACACACCTAGTACACCAAGAACACCAAGAACGCACACACAAACACCAAGAACACCAAGAACACACCTAGTACACCAAGAACACCAAGAACGCTATTTGAAGCCGGAATTTTATATTCGAAGATTCTTCGGGTTTTCTCGGCATTATTATTCTGCGAATTTAGGTGAGTCTCCAACTCACTCAGCTATTTATATTACACTTTGTTATGAACACATGATTATGATTCTGATTATGATTATGATTATGATTTATATTAATTATGTGATGCTTATACGTATTATATTCCGTATTTAGATAAATACGGCATAAATACGATAAACTGGTATTTTCAAATACGACTGGAATCGAGATGGATTCTTAATGAGGATCGAAAACTCTTAACTTCCAACATGAATACTTATTTATTTAATCTCACGGAACTTTTATAAAATTCGGTTGTGGACGTACAAATCTGGGAAAATGACCAAAATACCCTTGTGATCTATTTTCACTTAAATCGACTGAAATCAAGATATTTTCTTAATGAGGATCGAAAACTCTTAACTTCCAACATGAATACTTATTTATTTAATCTCACGGAACTTTTATAAAATTCGGTTGTGGACGTACAAAACTGGAAAATGACCAAAATACCCCTGTGCCTTATTTTTACTAGAATCATACACGATGTCTAATATTTCATTCTAGTTTGGTTTTAATGTTGTTATATGTAATACCCTGTATTTTCCTTGTATTGTTATATCCTTTTGATATATGTTGAGATAATAATGAAATTGAAAGGCCGACGTGCATAGTAGTGGGTCTGTCGACCACAATGGTCGATACTATTTATGATTGGTACGTACAAATGCGGTCACGAAGATCGTATGATATAGGGCCGTAATGTTCTGTAACAAAATGGGCGAGTTGGCCAGTATAACATCATGGGCGAGTTGGCCAGTATAACATCATGGGCGAGTTGGCCAGTGTAACAAAATGGGCGTGCCAGTATAACATCATGGGCGAGTTGGCCAGTGTAACATCATGGGCGAGTTGGCCAGTGTAACATCATGGGCGAGTTGGCCAGTATAACATCATGGGCGAGTTGGCCAGTGTAACAAAATGGGCGAGTTGGCCAGTATAACATCATGGGCGAGTTGGCCAGTGTAACATCATGGGCGAGTTGGCCAGTATAACATCATGGGCGAGTTGGCCAGTGTAACAAAATGGGCGAGTTGGCCAGTGTAACAAAAAGGGCGAGTTGGCCAGTGTAACATCATGGGCGAGTTGGCCAGTGTAACAAAATGGGCGAGTTGGCCAGAGTAACATGGGCGAGTTGGCCAGAGTAACATATTGGGCGAGTTGGCCAGAGTAACATGGGCGAGTTGGCCAGAGTAACATATTGGGCGTGTTGGCCAAAGTATATCGGGGCGTTTGGCTAGATTATATGGGACTGCGTGTCAAGAGTGAACAGACCGTAGGTATGGGACTACGTGTCTGATTAATGTGGACCTGAGAGTCTATGTTATGTGTGAGACTGCGTGTCAAGAGTGAACAGACCGTAGGTATGGGACTACGTGTCTGATTAATGTGGACCCGAGAGTCTATGTTATGTGTGAGACTACGTGTCAAGAGTGAACAGACCGTAGGTATGGGACTACGTGTCTGATTAATGTGGACCCAAGAGTCTATGTTATGTATTGGGAGATTTGGGACGATATCTGTTGTTAGATATTGAGTTGGTGCATACATGCATACGAACGATGAGATGATCCTTTTTATTGATGTTGTCATTATATGCTACATATCTGTAGATACTCTGTTAGTATTTGTATTCACTCGGCTTTCGTAGCTGACGGCGTTTTATGCCGCTGGATATTCAACGTCCAGCTGGCCAGGGTTATGAGTATGCAGGTGATGCATACATGGATAGGTACCACGAGGAAGGAGCCTACCATGATGGAGGCTATGCTGGTGCTGACTACTACGCAAGCTGAAGACTTGGAGCTTGCTGTTGATAGTTTATGCCTATGTTTTAGAGACCGTTGTAATAGTTAAGTTTGTAATCGGCATATGTTGCCGTAATACTTTATTTGTACTTCTGCGATACTTATGGTTTGTTATAGTTAGTATCGAACTCTGATTATATATATCAACCCTAGAACATTCCAATGTGTGGTTTGAATCATTACTCTGATGGTTTGACTTTGGTTGTGGACAATGTGGTGACTTTCAACTGTCATGGCCTACGGGTCCAAAAAGGAATTTATTTTCTCTATTTTTGCTACTGCGGGGCGTGACAGGATTTTTGGTATCAGAGCCTAGGTTTTGTAGTTGTGTTCACCAATTGTCCAACATTTCTTGAGTTGAACCTAAGATTCCTTGAGATAAGGGTTGACTCTAAGTTTGTGTTTTGGAGATCGTCCCTATGGAATTCTCCGTGCTATTAATGTGATGCTAGTTATAGCTACTATTATGTGTAGTGCGGATTACTTTCTATGATTATTTTTGGGTTTAGTACCCCAGGCGCTTGTTGTAGCCCTGAATGCGGTATCACCTTTGGGAGTAACCGTAAAATTAGGGAAAGTGTGCAAGGACTGTACTTTAACACTCGAGGATAGAATTCTTCCCGTAGATCTAATCGTTTTGTCAATGAGGAAATTTGACATCATCTTAGGATTTGATTGGCTCACGAAGTATCGTGCCAAGATGGATTGTGCCAATAGGATGATTACCTTTTTGGTATCAGGAAGTCAGTCTTTTGATTTTCAATGCAACCCTTCTAGCGATGCTTTTCTCACTAGCCGTCTAGCAGCTATCGAGAGCTCGAGTTCGAAACTCACTGTTGCACAGATTCCTGTAGTCCGAGACTTTGAGGATGTGTTTTAGAGTATTCTTGGACTGCCACCTAAGCGGGAGATTGATTTCTGTATCGAGTTAGTGCCTGGCACTTCACCGAAATCGAAGGCTCCTTATCGGATGGCACCAACGGAGATGCAAGAACTGAAGAAGCAAGTTCAGGAGCTAGAAGATCTCAAGTTCGTTCGACCCAGCACCTCACCTTGGGGAGCGCCGGTGTTATTTGTTAAGAAGAAAGATGGAACTCAGCGACTTTGTATCGACTATAGGGAGCTCAACAAGGTCACGATTAAGAATAAGTACCCACTCCCTAGAATCGATGATCTGTTTGATCAGTTGTAAGGAGCGACGACTTTCTCGAAGATCGACCTACGATCTGGATATCACCAATTATTGGTTCGACTTGAGGATATTTCAAAGACTGCTTTCAGGACGAGGTATGGGCATTATGAATTCTTGGTTATGTCTTTTGGATTAACCAACGCCCCAGCGGTATTCATGGACCTAATGAATAGAGTATTTAGGCCCTACTTGGACCAGTTCATTATCGTGTTCATAGACGATATTTTGATCTACTCCAAGACCGAGGAGGAACATGAGGGACATGTAAGGATCGCACTATAGACCCTCCGAGATAACCAACTGTATGCGAAGTTCAGTAAGTGTGAGTTTTGGCTGAAGGAAGTCAAGTTCTTAGGACATGTTGTCTCACAAGATGGAATAGCAGTAGACTCGTCAAAGACAGACGCAGTTCTGGATTGGGATATACCAACGACTGCCACGGAAGTCAGAAGTTTTCTTGGTCTAGCTGGATACTACCGGAGATTTGTGGAAGGATTCTCCAAGATCGCAGCTCCTCTTACCGGACTAACGAAGAAGGATTTGAAGTTTGAATGGGGTAACAAGCATGAACGAGCGTTCCAAGAATTGAAGGAGAGATTGACTACAGCGCCAGTGCTTGCGATACCTAAGAGCGGGGAGCAGTTCACCATTTATAGCGACGCATCACACCAAGGACTCGGATGTGTTCTGATGCAAGATGGAAAGGTTATTGCATATGGATCGCGACAATTGAAGCCTCACGAGTTGAATTACCCGACGCATGACCTCGAGCTAGCCGCGATTATTTTTGCACTCAAGATTTGGAGGCATTATCTCTACGGTGAGAAGTTTGATCTGTTTTCGGATCATAAGAGTCTGAGATACTTATTCTCTCAAAAGGAGTTGAATATGAGGCAACGACGTTGAATGGAATTATTGAAAGACTATGATTTCACGTTGCAGTATCACCCTGGGAAAGCAAACGTAGTAGCCGATGCTTTAAGTCAGAAACCCAGGAGGATGATAGTAGCTTCTCTTATGATCAAAGAATGGCAAGCGTTGGGAACTTTGGCTGAATTCGGTATTCAAGTCACAGATTCAGGTGAAGGACGACACTTTGGATGTTTGGTAGTACAACCGACACTCATCAGTCGTATCCTTGAAGCACAGAGAAAGAATGAAGGACTTCAAGAGTGGTTTGCGAGCAATGCAGTGAAGGAACCAGAGAATTGGAGAATTGGTTCGGATGGAGCACTCAGATGCAGAGGCAGACTTGGTGTGCCAGATGAAGACAATCTTAGAAAATACATAATGGATGAAGCGCACAAGTCGCGAATGACTATCCACCCAGGAGGCACAAAGATGTACAAAGATTTGAAGAGAAACTTCTGGTGGGAAGGAATGAAACGAGAAGTTGCGGAACACGTGTCTCAATGTCTCACGTGCAAGCAAGTGAAGGCGGAACATCAGAAGCCTCCAGGACTTCTACAACCATTACCAGTTCCCGGATGGAAGTGGGAACATATAACTATGGATTTCGTGGTAGGTTTACCAAGGTCTCAGCAAAACCACGATGCTATTTGGGTAGTTGTGGATCGACTTACCAAATCGGCGCATTTCATAGCTTATAGTATGTCGTATCCAGTCGAACGTTTGAGTCTGATGTACATACAACAAGTTGTGCAACTACACGGTGTACCAGTCTCAATCGTATCAGACCGCAACTCA
The DNA here is from genome assembly GCA_033977485.1 of Hydrangea macrophylla. Lineage (NCBI taxonomy): Eukaryota > Viridiplantae > Streptophyta > Magnoliopsida > Cornales > Hydrangeaceae > Hydrangea > Hydrangea macrophylla. Next base: position 83,199,803 of record CM066985.1, on the reverse strand, counting down.
TGATTTACGGCAGAATTCTGGAAAAGTCTACAGACAGCTTTGGGGACTTCGTTAAGCTTGAGCACTGCCTTTCATCCACAGACTGATGGGTAGACTGAACGAGTTAACCAAGTGATAGAGGACATGCTTCGAGCGTGTGTTATTGATTTTGAGGGCTCATGGGAGACTCATCTACCGCTGATAGAATTTGCGTACAATAACAGTCACCACTCGAGCATAGGAATGGCACCCTTTGAGGCATTCTACGGAAGACCGTGTCGATCGCCTTTGTGTTGGGCAGAGGTCGGAGACAATCAACTGCTTGGACCGGAATTAGTTCGGGAAACTAACGAGAAGATACAGATCGTGAAAGAAAGGATGCGAACGGCGCAGAGTAGACATAAGAGTTATGCAGATAAACGTCGCAGAAGTTTGGAATTCAGTGTTGGAGATCATGTGCTACTTAAGGTATCTCCGGTGCGAGGAATTGTCAGATTTGGGCAGAAGAGAGGAAAGCTAGCACCGCGTTTCATTGGACCATTTGAGATCCTTGAACGTGTAGGAAAAGTTGCCTACCGACTCGCGTTACCGCCTAAGATGTCGGGAGTACACAACGTGTTTCATGTTAGCATGTTAAGAAAGTGTGCTCACAATCCGAGTCATGAGATCAACTTTGAGGACATTGAAGTTAACGATAATGTGTCATTTCATGAAGGACCAGTGCGAATTCTGGATTGGGGAATTAAGAAGCTGAGAAGTAAGGAAATTCCGTTGGTAAAGATCCAGTGGAAGTTTCACGACGAAGGAGAAGCATCATGGGAGCTAGAGTCAGAGATGCGTGAGAAGTACCCGGAGTTGTTCAACGATGCTTAGTTCGGATTTCGGGGACGAAATCTTCAGTTAGTGGGGGATGATGTAATACCCGCTATTTTTAAATATTTATTTCCCTAGATGATTAGTGTTTTTATGTTATTATTATAATATTCAGTATTTATAGAACTCGTTTATAAATTTTCAGAATTTTTAGAAACATAAATTTAGCAGATTTGTGAATATCTGGTATATTTGGACCAGTTATGATTTTCCAACCAAACATGCCCTAAGGAAATAATTATCCTTCGAACCTTTAACTCTTGGTAATTGCAAGGTGAGGTCCCTCCTTGGTTCCTATATATATGGGACCATTCCATTACTTTTATCCTTAGACATATAAGGTTGAGAAGTCATCCTAATGCACACACACACAAACACCAAGAACACCAAGAACACACACACAAACACCAAGAACACCAAGAACGCACACACAAACACCAAGAACACCAAGAACGCACACACAAACACCAAGAACACCAAGAACACACCTAGTACACCAAGAACACCAAGAACGCACACACAAACACCAAGAACACCAAGAACACACCTAGTACACCAAGAACACCAAGAACGCTATTTGAAGCCGGAATTTTATATTCGAAGATTCTTCGGGTTTTCTCGGCATTATTATTCTGCGAATTTAGGTGAGTCTCCAACTCACTCAGCTATTTATATTACACTTTGTTATGAACACATGATTATGATTATGATTATGATTATGATTATGATTTATATTAATTATGTGATGCTTATACGTATTATATTCCGTATTTAGATAAATACGGCATAAATACGATAAACTGGTATTTTCAAATACGACTGGAATCGAGATGGATTCTTAATGAGGATCGAAAACTCTTAACTTCCAACATGAATACTTATTTATTTAATCTCACGGAACTTTTATAAAATTCGGTTGTGGACGTACAAATCTGGGAAAATGACCAAAATACCCTTGTGATCTATTTTCACTTAAATCGACTGAAATCAAGATATTTTCTTAATGAGGATCGAAAACTCTTAACTTCCAACATGAATACTTATTTATTTAATCTCACGGAACTTTTATAAAATTCGGTTGTGGACGTACAAAACTGGAAAATGACCAAAATACCCCTGTGCCTTATTTTTACTAGAATCATACACGATGTCTAATATTTCATTCTAGTTTGGTTTTAATGTTGTTATATGTAATACCCTGTATTTTCCTTGTATTGTTATATCCTTTTGATATATGTTGAGATAATAATGAAATTGAAAGGCCGACGTGCATAGTAGTGGGTCTGTCGACCACAATGGTCGATACTATTTATGATTGGTACGTACAAATGCGGTCACGAAGATCGTATGATATAGGGCCGTAATGTTCTGTAACAAAATGGGCGAGTTGGCCAGTATAACATCATGGGCGAGTTGGCCAGTATAACATCATGGGCGAGTTGGCCAGTGTAACAAAATGGGCGAGTTGGCCAGTATAACATCATGGGCGAGTTGGCCAGTATAACATCATGGGCGAGTTGGCCAGTGTAACATCATGGGCGAGTTGGCCAGTGTAACAAAATGGGCGAGTTGGCCAGTATAACATCATGGGCGAGTTGGCCAGTGTAACATCATGGGCGAGTTGGCCAGTATAACATCATGGGCGAGTTGGCCAGTATAACATCATGGGCGAGTTGGCCAGTGTAACAAAATGGGCGAGTTGGCCAGTATAACATCATGGGCGAGTTGGCCAGTATAACAAAATGGGCGAGTTGGCCAGTGTAACAAAATGGGCGAGTTGGCCAGTGTAACAAAAAGGGCGAGTTGGCCAGAGTAACATCATGGGCGAGTTGGCCAGTGTAACATCATGGGCGAGTTGGCCAGTGTAACAAAATGGGCGAGTTGGCCAGAGTAACATGGGCGAGTTGGCCAGAGTAACATATTGGGCGAGTTGGCCAGAGTAACATGGGCGAGTTGGCCAGAGTAACATTTTGGGCGTGTTGGCCAAAGTATATCGGGGCGTTTGGCTAGATTATATGGGACTGCGTGTCAAGAGTGAACAGACCGTAGGTATGGGACTACGTGTCTGATTAATGTGGACCCGAGAGTCTATGTTATGTGTGAGACTGCGTGTCAAGAGTGAACAGACCGTAGGTACGGGACTACGTGTCTGATTAATGTGGACCCGAGAGTCTATGTTATGTGTGAGACTACGTGTCAAGAGTGAACAGACCGTAGGTATGGGACTACGTGTCTGATTAATGTGGACCCAAGAGTCTATGTTATGTATTGGGAGATTTGGGACGATATCTGTTGTTAGATATTGAGTTGGTGCATACATGCATACGAACGATGAGATGATCCTTTTTATTGATGTTGTCATTATATGCTACATATCTGTAGATACTCTGTTAGTATTTGTATTCACTCGGCTTTCGTAGCTGACGGCGTTTTATGCTGCTGGATATTCAACGTCCAGCTGGCCAGGGTTATGAGTATGCAGGTGATGCATACATGGATAGGTACCACGAGGAAGGAGCCTACCATGATGGAGGCTATGCTGGTGCTGACTACTACGCAAGCTGAAGACTTGGAGCTTGCTGTTGATAGTTTATGCCTATGTTTTAGAGACCGTTGTAATAGTTAAGTTTGTAATCGGCATATGTTGCCGTAATACTTTATTTGTACTTCTGCGATACTTATGGTTTGTTATAGTTAGTATCGAACTCTGATTATATATATCAACCCTAGAACATTCCAATGTGTGGTTTGAATCATTACTCTGATGGTTTGACTTTGGTTGTGGACAATGTGGTGACTTTCAACTGTCATGGCCTACGGGTCCAAAAAGGAATTTATTTTCTTTATTTTTGCTACTGCGGGGCGTGACAAAAATAGCTGTTGAAGATGTTATCTTTTCAAATGGGATACTAGATGGGTATTTTCGGTTCATTTTGATGGGCAGATAATTGAGATGTCTGACTTGATAGTGATTTGCAGCACTGCTGAATGGAACCGTTCATAAACTATCTTTACCTATTGAGATTTTTTGTGTTTTAAGTTTCTCCTGATTTTTAGTTCTTTATATGTTCTGGTTTTGCTCAATTTTCTTTCAGCTAAGTTAATTCTGTTTGGCCTTTTATGCAGTCTGTGGCAACTTATTTCAGCCATGTTATGTCCGCAATTGGAGGAAACACGGCTGGTCCAGGTTTGCCATTTTTTTTATACCATTTTTTTTTCTGTTGCTAATTTACCTTTAATTAACTAGAGAATGCTTATTCCTTTCTATCAGGGGATGCTGTTGTCAATGTTTACATAAACCATGAGAAGAAGTTTGCTTTTGTGGAGATGAGATCTGTTGAGGAAGCCAGTAATGCCATGTCTTTAGATGGAATCATTTTTGAGGTATTTTTCATGTTTTTTCAAACAACCCACAATGATCTCAAATTTGCTATTTTTCATTTACTTGTATTGATCTGTTTGTCTTTATTTTATTCATGTTCAGGGAGCACCAGTTAAAGTGAGGAGACCCAGTGATTACAATCCCTCGTTGGCTGCTACACTTGGTCCAAGCCAGCCCAATCCGAACTTAAATCTAGGTGCTGTTGGGCTATCACCTGGATCTGCTGGCGGGCTTGAAGGTCCTGACCGTATTTTTGTGGGTGGGGTCCCCTATTATTTCACAGAAGTACAGATCAGGGAGCTGTTGGAATCTTTTGGGCCCCTCAAAGGTTTTGATCTAGTGAAGGATAGAGAAACAGGAAACTCAAAAGGCTACGCTTTCTGTGTTTATCAGGATCTCTCAGTCACGGATATTGCTTGTGCAGCCCTTAATGGAATTAAAATGGGCGATAAAACTCTTACTGTTAGGCGTGCCAGCCAGGGTTCTACCCAACCTAAACCTGAACAAGAGAGTGTATTATTGCATGCACAGCAACAAATAGCATTACAGGTGAGGGAACCTCATTTGCATACACACACACACACACACAAACGCACACATATATGTATATATACATTCATATGCATGTAGTATGTATACGTACACAGTTTGGGTATGGTTTTGAGGATTATTTGCTTAGTCCCATTGTCTCATGCAGAGGCTTATGTTACAACCTGGCCCACTAGCTACCAAGGTTCTATGCTTAACTGAAGTGGTTAATCCGGATGAGCTCAAAGATGACGAGGACTATGAAGACATTCTGGAAGACATGAGAATAGAATGCGGAAAATTCGGTAAATACTTGGATTGATCAGTGATTAATATATTAGCCCTGTTTCTTTCCACTTTTACCTGCCTATGTTGCCCATATATTGATTTTCTTTGTGCTACTTCTTTCTGTTTTACAGACTTTTGTAGTCCCACATTCTGCTATACAGAATCAGGCCTAACATACAGACAGAAGCCTCCATAACCTTCTATCTATATCAGCTGAGGCTGTTTTTCCTCTTTATACTGTGAAATTTTTTACAATTTCATTTTCCTTGTATTTTGCAGGTGCATTAGTGAATGTTGTCATCCCACGTCCTAACCCCAATGGTGAACCATCCCCGGGTGTTGGCAAGGTATGTTTGAACTTCGTCTACTTCTCTTCTTAATGAATATTGCAACAATATTGTTTTCCTGGTTGTAGACCAAAAGACACTCAATTCAACTCACGTTGTCACTAAATATTTGGAATTGACTACATGAATCCTTTTTCTTAATTCTGCTTTGTGCGAGACTATGATCTCACTCAACTGGTACGTTATCAAATCTTTCTTTACTAGTTCCGGGTGCTTTGAAAATAGAGCAAGGGTGTCTGAATTGGTGACAAGAAAGCAAGGGCTCTTTGCATCAAATCTGGACGAGAGTGGCTAACTAGTCCAATAAATTAGACTTAGTTAGCGACTGTGATCATAGGAATATTGTCCAAAAAGATGGAAATAAGGAATTAGTAGATGCTCGTTAGAAAGATGGAAATATGGAATTAGTAGACACTCATTGGAGAGGAGAATTAATGTATAGCACATTTACAGGAAAATTAAGTTGGTAACAGGCACTATTGTGATGGAAAAAGATTTAATAGAACAAATTGTAACAGTTACTAGAGAAGGGAATAGAATAATACTAGTAAACTTCGTTTTGCAGTAAATATTAGAAGTGTACATGGATTTACAAAAAAAATGCTATTCTCGGAACATGTCGATGAATTAATTAATAAAATGTGCGGGGAATTAATTTTGGCTTCGATGACACTTTACCCCCCCTGAGGTTTGGCTTCGATGACACTTTACCCCCCCCCCCCCCCTATGGTTTAAAATTGACCACTTAACCTCTATGCTTTCGGGTAAAGTGTCGCTGCTACCGAATCTAACGGAGAGTGTTAAGTTGACACTTTACCCCGAAAGCACAGAGGGGGTAAAGTGTCATCGGGCCAAACCATGGGGGGGGGGGGATGGGGGGTGGTGTCATCGGACCAAACCACAGAGGGTAATGTGGTCACTTTTTTTAGGGACTTAACACTCTCCATCAGATTCTATAGCGGTGACACTTTACCCGAAAGCACAGCCAATCCACGTGGCCTGCTGGGTCAGATTCGAACAAAAAATCTTTTCTACAACAGGGGTGGTAAAGTGTAATTAACCCATTAATTTTTAGTAACAAAGATGCTTGGTTAATATTGGATGAAGGTTGGTTTGTTTTTTATGCTTACAAAAATAGCTGACATTACTGAGAAGGAACTATTTTCGCCTAGCCATCTTGAATGTTGCATGCTCTTGATGTCTATAAAATATTTGATGTCCATTTGTTGACGGACACTTTGGGTGTTCGGAATTTTGCTTTGTCTTATGTAGTTGATGTTCGAATTGCTAACGGAGATTGACGTTGTTGCTTTTAGGTGTTCTTGGAGTATGCAGATATTGACGGTTCTACGAAAGCGCGAACGGGGTTGAATGGAAGAAAATTTGGCGGGAATGAAGTTGTGGCCGTCTTTTACCCAGAGAACAAGTTCTCACAAGGGGAGTATGACGGCGAGTAATTGTTGCATCTTTCTGGGATACGTCTAATGGCTTGGTTATCGAGGTTTATGCTTTAAAATGAGAGTTTTTAGTTTTTTTTTTTGGCCGTCTTTTCTTATTTTCTTCTCCCTCAAACGGCGTAGCTTTTTTTTTTTTTTGCAAATTGATGTATGACTTCACTGTTCGGAACTCATTGGTTTAGATGAAATTCCATAATTTTGTATCAGGGGAACAACAATATGAGCTTGAAGTACCTTTTGAACAGCCAAGAGGTGCTTCTGCTGGCACAGCAACTAGTGTAATTTGTTTTCGAAAGCCTCCGCGTATTGCTGTCATTCACCGCCATGCTGTTCTTCTTATTGTATAACCATGAAAAAGGAGTATTATATTTCTATATTTAGTAGTTCTATTTTCTACCCATAGCTTCAGATGTGGCTTTTCTTCTTCTACTGCTACTTTTTGTGTATGTGTGTGTGTGTTTTATTGAACATGTATGCTTTTTTGAAATATTTTCAAAATCTAGGTCTTGAAACCTCGGGATAAGGGGTGTCCATGGTTATGTGAGTCGGTTTTGACCCCCACCTGTTCATACACCCGAACATCATCGTGTTATAGGCACGTCACCTACCATCTGACTTATTGGTTGAAACCGACTCGGGTTTTCTCACTTCAAAACCGACAACTGAATTGAAATCAAATTTTTTTTTTTTTCAATAAACCTGTAATCCGAAACGAGGAACATTAAAATGTTTCGTTTCAAGTCGGTTTCAAAAGACAAATTCCCTTGTCAGAATGGAGGAAAACATTGTCATTAACTATTATGAAATTCAAGTATGTACTGTGAATGCAATCACTACAGTCGTGGAGTTCAAGTTTCATTCTAGGCAACGCTTTAAAAGTAAGCAGAGCTGCTCAGAAACTTTGACACGGATGTTTTTTTTTTAATCTTTGATTTCATTATATTATCAAATGTATGTCGTAAGAGCATCTGGTTAGTAGTTAATCTGAGTAGCCAAACTACTATTTGCTACTTGAGTGGTTTTTTACTTGTTAAAATGATTTCATGCTCTCCAATATAATGGAAAAAAACAAGTAGTCATTTGAATATTTTATTGTATGTTGGTTTATTAACCATAAGACACTTTATAAACGTGACTTATGAAAATCAAATAGTTGACTTGTGACTTATGAGGTTTCAAAACTACAAATTTGATCTCTTTTGGCTCCACAGTCGTTTATGCATGTGAACCTATCAATGATTTCCATCCAACCTAATAAAACAGTAATGCTACATGCACAGAAAATTGAACAGAATTTGTGCACAGAATTGATCTGGGTCACTCATTTCAGTGGCTCCCACATATTTTGGGATGGAGACCACCGAAATGAGTGGCCCGGATCAATTCTGTGCACAAATTCTGTGTAATTTCTGTGCAAGTATCATTTCTGTGAGTTTAACTCAAGCCACTGATGCAACCACCAATTTGTACAAAAACACAGAGGTGAAGATATGATTGTTAATGAGCATTGTTGAAAATTGATGTAACAAAGAAATATTATTAAAAGAGCCAAGGAAGGTCAGCAAGAATAGCATAATTTACTAGTTGGGGGGAGAGAAGAGGTACCGAAAATCAACCGAGACCGCCTAAAAACCAACCTATAAAAACTGAATGATCGGTAAAATCACGCCTAAATTTTGCCCTATGAACATTGTAATTGAGGTGATAGTGATTTAAATAATTAAGAGTAATATTTGAGGCACTAACATTGTTGAATAATTAAAATATCACTTAATTTCTTTTGAAATCACTTCATTTCTTGCAACTTTTTTTCCCCCTTCAAGTGAAAAAGTTCAACTTTACTAATGTGAATCTCTTTTTCCTTTTTTTTTTTTGGGGGGGGGGGGGGGGGGGGGGGTGTTTAAAAAAGTTATGAATCTCTCAAAAGGGTAATTTTACATGGGAAATATCAAATCTTTCCAACAGTCGTAATTTGATTTCCCGGCAAAACCAGAAAAACCTCAAAACCTTAGGCCATCTCCTACGGGAGAGCCATCACCCTAGCCAAATTATATAACTGCCAAAATGGCTCGTCCATCCCCAAAATAAGCACTCCAACGGACGAGCCATCAAGTTCTGTAAAAATGGAGAGCCCCAAACTCACGAGCCATTATTCCGAGCATGGAAGAGAAGAGGGAAAATAGGGCGCGACACTGTTCATGACCGTTGGTCTCCAACGGATGGATTCCAACGGCTATGAACAGTCTCTTTTTCAAATCAAAACACAAATCAAGCTATAAAATTGAAAGATTAAACCTACCTTTTACTCAAATCGGATCCTCCATCTCTCTTTCATCAGTCTCTGAGCCTCTGTCTCTCTCTTTCTCTCTTCTCTGCTTCACCTTCTTCTTCTCTGCTTCACCTTGTTCTCTCTCTCACTCTCTCTGTCTGTAAAAAAATGTGAAGCTCTCTCTCTCTCTCTCTCTCTCTCTCTCTCTCTCTATACAACAGACGTGAAGAAGAAAAAGTGAAGTGGCTAGGGTATACTGTGTGGCTGAATGTGAAGGGGGATTAGGTTAGGTTTAATTTGTGGGCTTGGGCTGGGCTTTTAATTAGTGAAATGTTTAGGGTGTCTCAATTATATATGGATTATATTATATATCATATATTAGTGTAATTAATAAGTATTTTTTATGGTTTAGTGTTATTTCTTTTTTTAGTTATTTAGCTTTTTTTAGATTTAATAAAATAATTTGGATTTGGGTTTTCAATCAATAAGCACTTTTTTACTATTAATTTTAATTTGTTATTGAACTAATTAGTTTGCTATTAATTTACTAACTATTGTTTTAGTTAATTTTAAATCATATTATTTACTTTGATTCACTGTTTTAATTAATCTTTGGTCATTTTGCAGATGGATTCAGAATTCAATTACTATTCCAATTTATTAACCAGTGATTTCCCAGAAGTGTGTGAGCAAATCGATGAAAACAATGATATTGTTCAAGTCAGTACTACATAAAAAAAAGCACAACGAGCAAAAAATTTCTGTCGAAAAGAGGACATTTTGCTAGTGTCTGGATGGCTTAACACAAGCAAAGATGCAGTCACAAGCAACGACCAACAACTCGGCTCCTTTTGGAAGAGAATACATGATTATTTTATTACTCATGGAGGTGGTCAATACGAACGTACCCAAACATCTCTCATGAATCGTTAGTCTGATATTAATTCAAAATGTGCCAAGTTTGTTGGATACGTTAGTCAGGTTGAAACAAGGAATCAAAGTGGAGAAACGCATCCTGGAAAGGTAATAATTATATTCTTAATATAGTTGCATTACATTTCTATTATTAAATACTTTGATATAATCCAATAATGATTGTATATATTTTTCAGTTGGACGACGCACGAGAATTGTACAAGTCATTTCTTAAAAAACCATTTCCATATGAACATTGTTGGGAAATATTAAAGAACGAGCGCAAATGGCCTGACAACCAATCTGCACGCCTTCATTATGTTTGCAAGAGTTTCTTCATCCCATAAACGTGCTGCTCCACGGACGATAGCAAAACGTGCTTGAAGCACCCCAAATGCTCGTTCTACGTCCTTCCTTGCCGACTCTTGCTCAGCGGCAAAGTGTTGGTTTTTTCGGCCTTGTGGACATGATATTGTTTTCACAAGTGTTGACCAGTTAGGGTATATTCCATCTGCTAGATAATAGCCCATTGTGTACTCGTTCCCATTAATTGTGTAGTTGACTGGAGGAGCATGTCCTTCGGCTAGTGCAGCAAAAACAGGAGATCGCTCTAAAACGTTGATATCATTAAGTGATCCTGGCATCCCAAAAAAGGCATGCCATATCCACAAATCTTGGGAAGCCACAGCTTCCAAGATAATCGTTGAGTCATGACAATGACCAGTATACATTCCTTTCCATGCACTAGGACAATTCTTCCACTTCCAATGCATGCAATCAATGCTTCCCAACATTCCAGGGAAGCCGCGTTGTTCCCCAACTGCTAGTAATCTAGCAATGTCACTGGTGTTTGGTGCTCTTAGATACATATCACCAAACACTGTGACAATTGCTCTCACAAACCTTCTCAGACTCTCAATTGCCGTACTTTCTCCAATTCGCACATATTCGTCCACAGAATCTGCTGGAGAGCCATAGGCAAGCATTCTCAACGCGGCTGTTATTTTCTGAAGAGAAGACAAGCCGTGAACACCGACAGCATCTCTTTTTTTGACAAAATATGGATCACTTTGTTCCACCCCATTGACAATTCGACAAAACAAAGAACGATTCATTCGAAACCTTCGCCGGAATAGATTGTTAGGAAACACCGAATTTTCTGAGAAATAGTCTTGATATAATCTTTCATGACCTTCAACTCTACCACGATCAATGACAACATGGCCTAGAATAGAACCACGTCGGCGTGTATTTCGCCTTCGACTTTCTACTAGCTCATCTTCTATTACCACATTTGCTAGTGACTCAAACTCGTCATCTGAAACATCATGGATGTCTTCCAAAATGTTAGGAAAAGGAAGCATAATATATGAAAGAGAGAAATTGAATTGATACTGATGAAAAGTGTAGAAGGGATGGATTAAAACATAGGTGATAGGACTCATATTTATAGACAGATTTGGGTGAATTTTGAATTTTCAAAATTGGCGGTTAAATTTTTAATTTATATTTGAGCGGAAAAATTTGTATTTTAAAAAATTTGGCGGTTTTTTCAATATTGAATCACATTTTGGCAGTTTTTAAAATTTTGAATTAACAAATTTTGGCGGGAAATTTCAAATTTCAAATTTAGGCGGGACAACTTTTGAATTTCAATTTACCGAAATAATTTTAAAATTTGAATTTTCATTTTATTTCTAGAAGTGTTATATAATTATTTGAATGAAAAATATAGAAAATACAATAAAAAAAAAAAAAAAAAAAAAAAAAAATACCTAGTCATTATGCCTTGTATAGTTGGAGTGGATTTAATAAAATGCCTAGCCATTTTACTATTCAACAAGCCAAACTTAAGTTTTGACTATCCCTTTTGTCTCTTAACCTTGGAGTGCCCTTACTAGCAATGTCTTCTTCTCACTGTATCCGTCATCTCCGCCACCTATCAACCACCACCACCACTACCACCGTCACCTCGCAAGCAATCTCAGTCAGCAAAGCCATATCAAAACTCAAATCCGAATACGATGCAGACAAAGCCTTACAAATCTACAACTCCATAACCGAATACACCACCTTCCCAGGCTCCTATCGCTACGCTCAAGTCCTCACCATCAAGCGTCTCGCAAATCGTAGCCGCTTCTCCCAAATCGAAACCCTCATCGAAACCCAGAAAAGCGACCCACGAATCACCCAAGAGCCCTTTCTCTCTACCCTCATCCGATCGTACGGACTCGCCGGAATGTTCGATCAGGCCCTGAAAATCTATACCCAGATGGACGAGCTCGGAGCGCCTCGATCGGCGTTCTCGTTCAATGCGCTTCTCTCGGCTTGCAACGAATCGAAACTGTTTAATCAAGTCCCCCAACTGTTCGATGAAATGCCTCAGAGATATGGGTTCTCACCCGATAAGATCTCGTACAGTATGCTCGTGAAGTCGTATTGTGATTCGGGTTCCCCCGAATTTGGCGTTAAAATAATCAGAGAAATGGAGGAAAAGGGTGTGGAAGTCACTGCAGTTACGTACACAACGATATTGAATTCGTTGTATAAGCAGGGAAGGAGCGAAGAGGCCGAGAAGATTTGGGATGAGATGGTGGAAAAAGGGTGTTCTTTGGATGTTGCAGCTTATAATGTTCGAATTATGAATGTTCAGAGTGAAGACCCAGAGATTGTAAAAGGGTTGATTGAGGAAATAACCAATGCAGGGTTGAAAGCTGATATTATTAGTTACAACTATTTGATTTCTAGTTACTGTGGGCGTGGATTGTTGGATGAGGCTAAGAAGGTTTATGAGGGATTGGAGGGATTTGGGTGTCACCCAAATGCCTCAACTTTTAGGATTTTGATATATAATTTGTGTTTGAATGGTGATTTTGAGGATGGGTTCAAGATGTTTAAGGATAGTGTGAAGGAGCGCAGGATTCCGGATTTTGATACATTGAAGCCTTTGGTTGATGGACTGGTGAAGATGTCGAAGATGAAGGAAGCGAAAGGGTTGATTAAGACGGTGAAGAGGAAGTTCCCTGCAAATTCTTTGAATGATTGGGAGAAACTTGAGGAGGATCTTGGATTCGCCTCTGATAATTCTTCGGCCAAAGGTGAAACAAAAATCACCAGTGAATGAGTGTTTGGTGGGTTTTTGGAATTGGTAGTAATCTGCCTTTGTTCATTGCAACTTTTTGAGTGTTTGGCCTTTGCTTGAAATGGGAGTTTGTGGGCAATGAAGTATAACAAGGTAAAATAATTTTGGCTCTACAGTGAGAGCCAAAATGAAGCAATTTTCTGCTTCTCAGAGCAGCTTCAACTAGTATATATATGAGAACAAAGGATTTTGGTTTTGCCATGTGCCACATTCTCTAACATTTTGGGCACTAACAAATTTCACTAACACTCACACCCTCTTGTGTGAGTGTTAGTGAAATTTGTTAGTGCCCCTAACATTGTTGACTTGGGAATTGTTCTATCAAGCAGTTTATGTCTGGAGTGTCCGCGTGTATCTGCTGTACTGGGTCTAGATTTCCCAACCCAAGGTAAAGATGCAGGACAATGAAATTGTTTTTTTTTTTTAATCTTTCCACCATGCTATTTATAATTTTTCTTCCCTGCCATTGTTTATTAGTTTTGTGATTTTCAGCACATTACTTTTCACACATACTATTTAGGTATTACTACTTGGTTTCCTATAGAGTTGAAAGTGCATAAAGTTTTATATTTGTGTTTTTCTTTTTTCTTCATCTACTTGGAAAAAAAAAAGAAATTAAACAATTATTATGTTTATTAGACCACTTGCGTTAGTGCATATGTTCGATCTATCAGGTTTGAACTTCTCTTTGCAATATGTATTTTCGGGTGGGGGTAGGAGGCGTGTTTCCAATTTTTCAGCATGATTAGTGGCGTTTCATTTTTGGCTAAACAAGAGTAGTTCCCAAGTCTAGTTTTGATGGATGAAGAACTGCTCACTATTTCCAAGTCGCCATAGTGGGAGTAGATTTGGTGCTGATTGTTCTTGAGGTTTATCACAAAGTTTTTAGTCTTACATTGTAGATGCTTGCGTGTTCCCCTTAACAATTTTATTTGTGCTTTAGCTTCTACCCCATGTCACACTTAAAAAAAAAAAAAACAAAAAACTAGTTTGAAAATTTATTTTACGCAATTTGACCCATAAATTATATATGAGATATATGGGATATGCATGTACTATAATTTATTTAGATATGATATACAACATGATTTACAATTACAACTATAATAGGAACTTTGAATTTTATAAACCAATGCATTACATATTTTATCAGTAATTGCTATCCTTCTAGTTTAATGAGAACAAAGGTCACATGATTTTCATTCCTTTTCTTAACCAGCCATTCTCACTGTGATGCTACTCAAACGTTTAAGTTAATTGGTATTCTCTTCATATGAACGCACGTGTGTATATATGTATAAATATATGTGTGTAATTTGTACATGTTTAACTTAACCTAAGTGGGATCATGTGTTGTATTTTATGGCTTTTGATTTTTATTTGAATGATATACAAAGAGCCAAATACGTACTTTACAATGAGACAAAAGAAGGGTCTAAGGATCCAACAAGTAAAAAGATTTTTGTTTCTGTAATTTCTATTATTGCATTTCAACAAGCGTAAAACTTGGGACACAACCAAATACACAACTTTTGAGACACAACTCAATTAATGTGTCTATCTCTCTCCTGTGATGTCACTGATCCCACAATGACACAGGAGAGAGATAGACACATTAATTAGGTTGTGTCCCAAAAATTGTGTGTTTGGTTGTACCCCAAATATTACTCTTTCAACAATGATACATATGCAGAGTGACGGTACACACCAATTGACCCATTACATGACCCACAGGCCCTTCTAAGCAAATTTTAAAAATTTCTGTGGCTCCCACTCATCTTTCACACCAAATGAGCCCTAAACCCCTAAATTTCCCCCAAGTTTCCTAAATCAAACACACTCATGCAAGACCCACAGCCTCCTGCCCCATCGTTGGCTAAGACTCGGAACTCGTCGCCAGAGCCGTTGCTAGCCCTCACTGTCCCTCGCCAGAGCCGTACTTGTATTGGACCATAAAGACCACTGGTACTTGCTAGCAGTTTTGGTAAAAAATAGTTGACATTGGTTAATGTCTATAAACATCATGCGGGTTCAGAGAGACATAATGTATGGTTAATGTTCAACAGTTCATGGATGCCATTTTTTTTTCCTTATTAGTTTATTAGCTGACATTGGTTCCTTGGTCCTAAAATCATATGTTTTTTCACCTCTGTTTGCTCTTGAGATTTTACCACCTGTTCATTGCTATGAATATAATGTTTGAGGTTATTTTGCTACATATAGAAAAGTTATTTTTTAACCTCTGTTTTTTTCTTGCTATTTTACAATTTGAAAACATAAGGGTCCTTAATTGTGTCTTCATCGCTCTTAGCTTTGCTTCAATCACTTGGAGTTGGCAAGATATTGCATTGTATTGAAACTTTAGGTCACAAACTGCATTATCTAAATTCTGGTGACTTGCTTGGTTAATTGTGGATATGGGCTTACACCAATCCCATAATTTGCATGTTCCATTTGGACACGTGAAATACAGCTTCCCTTTGTTGTTTTTCTCGTTGGACTCGGTGATTTTAACCATACATCTGAGCCCGCATCGGCACAACTTGTTTTCATATCTTATATCGTCTCCGTTACCATAATTAGTTGCATTTTGAACCTGACAAAAATGACATTGCTCATGTAACCTGTCAATGAAATGCATACAAATTTGCTAATTCCAATGAGTCACAAACGAATAACAAGAATATTACAACCTTATTATTTACAATGATAGGAGTCCTAATTCAAATTCTTCTACTAGGTAAACAAAAAAATATAATTCTAATTTTGCCCTAATTCTAGTTCTGCTCTAATTCTTATCTAATAATTTTTGCTTGTTTGAAAGCTATGGTATTGACAAGTATAATATAGGGTATCCCAAGTGAGTGACAAAAATGTAGGAGTTAATGCACATTTTGACAAATTTTTTTTGGCATGTTGTAATTTGGTGCCTAATGGATGTAACTTGAAAAACCAAATCACTGTTTTCATATTTTAGCACCAAGTTACAATATATATTTTTTTGGTCTAGACCTTCGGTATCCGGAACCACACTGGGCTCCGACTAATCCGGATCGAGCCGGATAGGATCCGTTAGGGTGACAAAGCTCTCCCAACAAGTATTCAATCGCAGCTGCATACCCAAAACTTGAACTGGAGACCTTGGTTAAGCTAGAACAAGTCCTTTGCCAACTGATCTACACGCTTGTTGGTTGTACTAAGTTACAATCATTTAGCACCAAAATGCACTTGGTTTGCCCTTTTAGTTTCAGACCAAAACAAACTTTTCTTTCATTGGCAGAATCATATCAAATAATTTGATAAAATCACAATTCCGTTACAATTATGTATACACAACAGAACCACAGCCAATTTTGCAGCTTGAGAGCCTTGAATCTGGTCTAACTCAAGTTTTACAGCACATGCAGTCCTGATCTTAGCACTCATCAATCAGTATAAATATTTGATGTTAGTTGCATATCTTGATGATGAAACATTAGAAAGCTATGCAGCCCTTAATGAGCTTTGTAAGTAGGATGATCACTATATAATACAAAACTAGGTGAAAAAATTTGGCTAGAAAGACAGCAAAGCTATTTACAGCAATGAATACAAGGGACCAAATGGCTATCTGTGTACATAAAAGGTGTTCAGTTTTTTAGTCAACAAGGTAGCAAATGACTATCAAGTTTAAATTATTCAACAATTAAAAAATAGGTGATGCTATTTTCTCTCACTGGAGGCACAATTACCCACTCAGAGAGACTTCACAAAGAATTGAGGAAGGAGAGTGTATGCTGTGAGAGTGTAGACCTAAACTAGAGATTTGGAGCCGGAACCGGAGCCGGCGCCGGTGAAGAGAGAGAGAGGTAGAGGAGGGGTAGAGAGAGAGAGAGAGGTCACTGGACGAAGGCGAGACGGCACCGGCGACGGCTAGTCATGGCAAGGAGGGACGGCTCCGGCTCGGGGTGTGTAGGGGACGGTTGGAAATGGGTGTGCAGGGGGCGAGGGGGGCTGTGGGTCCTGGTGTGTTTGATTTGGAAATTTTGGGGGGAAATTTAAGGATTTAGGGCTCATTTGGTGTGAAAGATGAGTGGGATCCACAGAATTTTTTTTAATTTTGCTTAGAAGGGCCTGTGGGTCATTTAGTGGGTCAATTGGCATGTATATGTATCATTGTGGATTACATTTTGCTAGGGGCTTCTTCACTTTGCTCTGATTACGTTGGATACCAATGGATACTCTAAATGTGCCCTCTAATAAGCACGATTAACTCCACCAGGGAAGAGCTTGCATAATCTCTTTCTTTAAAATATGTCATCGTATAAAAATTTTAAGATGAGCAAAACATTGTCGGACCATGTACATTAAAAACTTTTTCAAGACAAAAACATTAAAATGGTGTGTTTGTGTGTGTTTTTTTTCCTTCTCCTTTTCAATTTAGGCTTTTGAAAGAAAGTAAAACGAAAAGAAAAAAGAAATGCTTTATTGGCTTTTTCCAAAACCAATTCTTTGGAGCATATAGTCATATTGGCTTCTTTTTCTTTTTTTCTTTTTTTCCTTCATACTTTTGAAGGAAAAAAGAAAATAAAAATAGAGGTAATTGGGTGACTTCTCTAAAAATCACTTTATTCTAAATATTTTTTTAAACTTTTTAGTTGGACAAATATCTCTCTTTTATGAGACATTTACACACGTCATCAATAAATATACATTTTTTAATCATTTTAAATCACTTGCAATATCTTTCTTCTATTTTTTTGGTTTAAAACTATTTTTTGTCATGTGATACTGTGTCTTACTAACACTCCCGTGTGTTGCACAGGATCATTACTAGTTCTATAATGAATTAAAGAGAGAGGAACTATTATGCCACATAGGTGCCATTCAGATTGAAATCTCTAAGGAGAAAATTCCATGTAGGCACCAAGTAGAACATTGTGGGAAGATGATATTGTCAAAATTAAGTTTTTTGTTAACCCTATTAAAAATGTAGTACAGTGAAAATAGGGTGTCGAGTTCACAGGGATTGGAATGCAACAATGCTTGGTGGACGCTTAATAACTAATTACAATGCGAGGAGTAATTAACAAACTAAAAAGTAAAACCGAGTCTTTTAGACTTTTTCGGATTGATTCAATTAATCCTAAGTTATACTATAATGATAATTTACAAAATAGAAGATGAGCTTTAATCAAAGGCAAATTCTAATTAGAAATTTTGGATTTTCGATTGGAGAAATTGAGGTTGGGGAGCATTCTCCCACCTTGGACCAAACAACACTTGGATCCCATGCTTGTAGCACATTCTAGAGTGGAGAATCCCATTGTGACAAATTATCAAACATGTGGTAGTCAACCTACATGCTAGATAGGTGTCTCAATGTAACACATGAGTCTAGGTTTGAAGTCTAGGGATTTAACAACTTTCAATGCTTGACAGTGAAAGTGGAGTCCCAAGAAATCAAACCTTTCACACATGAACTCTATATATGCTACAAAGTATAAGAATCTTACATTAAAGCACACATGGGTCCAATGGTGGGTTTATGATCCCCAACCTACATGATTTAGCTACTCATGACATTAAAATTAAAGAGAGGGAAATAGAGATTGTACCAACTAGAAGAATCCATCCTAAATGTCATAGAAATTCCAATAAACATCCAAACAAAGTTTCAAGGTATTCAATACACAAGCTATCTTCTCTCTCTTACTCTTTAATATAACTAGAATGAGGTAGATAGAGGAGTAAATGAGATGGAGAGGTGGAGAACTAAGAGAGAATGAGTGTTTACAACCTAAGAATGTCCAAAATAATAGCTAACCCTAACCAAAATTCATCTCTAACAATTTATAGTACATACACAAAGTGGCAAACTTGTAAATAAGAAAGGGTAACCATCTTCGAAGCTGCGGATCGTCCCTTCTAAATGCCGGATTGATCCGCCTTTCATCTAAGCCTTTGATATTTCCTCGCGAAGCTGCAGATCGATCCATTTCAGAATCTTTATCGCAGAATGTTTCTTCAAATCGCGGATCAATCCGCTCAAAAGGCCTGATCGATCCGCTTCTTTTGATTCTGGTGATAAGCTCCTCTAAAACAAGCGGATCGATCCGCGTGGCCATGCCTGATCGATCCGCAGCTGCTGAGGTTTATTTTTTTGCCCTTTTTATGGCATGGATGTCACAAGAGATTGGTTCCTCTTCACCCAAGTTTGCAACACCTATAAGAAAGAGATCATTATTAGCGAAACAGAGAGTAACAAAGAGGGTTATCAATAGTGCAATTTATCCATTAAACCCCTCAGATTAGGTGCTAATTCGTGCTCAATAAGGTTAAAATCTTGAAGTTAAAAATGCAATATTGGACACGAATCACACCCCTAACTAGCATGTTGCTAGTCTCTTAGCAACAAAGCCGAAGGCCAAGAAATTCAAGAATAGCCTTGCACAACAATTTTATTTAAAATGAAGGATAAACCGTTTTTGTGGGTAACACGTTTGCATTGAGCTTATGCAACAAGCCGTTAAACCTCTAGGTTACTCGTAGCGGCGGAGTGTTGTCTCCGGAGGGTTTTCGGAATGCTATCCACAAACATTTTGTTTTCTCATGATTGTTGCCCACTATCTAACGCCGACACTTAACATAGTCTCAAGAATTTCCAAAGATTTTTGCACAAGACACACAAATTCAAAAAAGTCCCCAAACTATCAAGGTTATTAGATAAACTTCATTAAGTTCAATCATGGATGCGTGTGTGGTGTGAAGTGCATAACTACAATTATCAAGAAAATGGCAATGCTTTCATAATCCAAAATTTTCATTTAAAATGCGCTTCAACTCAATTCTCACCGGTATTACACTCTAAAAATGAATCACTCGAAATGGGTAATACACTCGGGGCATGCGGGCAAACAGAGTAATGGAAATGGATACCAAAGCCACGCACATGCCAATGATGAAAAATGTAAGCGTGAAAAATGAATAAAGATTAATCTCATGAAAGATACCATTCACTAGAGGATGTGGAATAACTCTAACTACTTGTAATGATCGTCTCAAACTCTAAATCACAAAACTTGAGAATCAATTAGGACCTTGAGGGAGTTGTAAAGTGGAAAAATGTTATGAGGTGAAGGACAAGGGGGAAGGAACTGAAGTGTTTGGGCACAAGCTTGAGATTTATTGGAATGCATGGACACAAGTGACCACAAGACATGAATCATCAACAAATATTTCTTTGAAGCTCAAAAAGAGAAGTACAATTGATTATGAAGCTCTTTTTCTTTCTTTTATTTTTTAATTTTATTTATTATTTTTTTGGAACTTCTTTTCTTTTCTTTCTTTGTACACTCACAACAAAATGATTCAATCTCTTTTACAGCTTTACACACACAATCTCATGCAAAGACATCCCAAAAATATAATTCAAACACGGATAAGGAAGGTGTGTGGTTAAGTGAAGGAAGAGTATGTGTGGTTGCGGCTAGAAATGGTGGAAAGATGGACCTAAAATCATTTACTCGGACAATGTGATTCTTTGTTCTCCACTACAATGACAAGCAAGCAAGAGTTTTGCATTCCACAAAAGAATTCCTCTAATGAATAATCAAAGTAAGAAGATGAGATTATCTGCGACTTTTTTATGTTTTTCAAAAAGAGAGAATTGAAGTATGTAACACTCAACAATGGAGAAAAAGATCTAGAGCTCACAAGGGTAAGGCCTCCACAAATGTTCAAACAATTTTCGGGTAACAATTGCATTAAACATCATCCTAACACAAGTAGTTATGCAACGTTCCATGATTTGAAATTCATGAAATGCACTAAAATCAAGATAGTTATAGAACTAATGGGATTCAACAAGTGTCGCATACTAAAATCGAAAGAGAACTCAAGATAAGCGTCATCAATTGGCATTAGAACGGGGCAATTATACTAAAGTCATTGGAAACACGATTTTTTTTAGAAAAATGAAAGAGTTGAGACCAAAATTGTGCAGATGAGACTAAAATTTTGCTGAGAGGAACTAGCTCTCACACCCCCCCAACTAGGACCAAACATTGTCCTTAATGAAACTATAAAGTACGAGGGGAGAAACGATATTACCGGAAGCAATCAAGGTGAGCGCTCGGTAATTAACTGTACCTGTAATGTTAGAATCAACAAAGAAAGAAAGAAAAGAAAAAAAATTGACATGGCACGAGATAAAATAAATAAGCATAGGCCAAAAAGTCAATATAACCATGTCCATAAGCATTCCTAACCATCCCAAAATATCCAAAAATAAACAACAAGATCATCCAAAAGTAAGAACTACAATCTACCATCTTCGATAATGAAATCAGAGAAACAACTAAAACAACCCACTAACACTAAAATGCCTACAATTGATAGCTAAGTACTCCCTCCAACTACTCTTCACCATCTCCATCTCCATCTCCATCTCCATCTCCATCTCCACTCCCATAGGTACCTGAGCCGCCGGCACCACCATAAGGGTTGCAGAAGTAGTCCGGGACATTAGCACTCGGGTACTGCATATGGAAAGAGTCGGTCTGAAAGCGCATCAGCATGTTAATATCCCTCTAATAACCCACTCTAAAATGGTCAAACTCCCCCCTTAAACCACAAATATCACTCCGCAAGCCCTGAATCTCCTACGCCTATTGTCGCTGCTCCGTCCTAAAGCTGTCCAAGAGCAGGGACATCTCATCATGAACGAGGCCCGCCTCCTCTTCCTCCCCCTCCCGAGCACCTGAAGGGTCCTCATCAACTCTGGCCTGCTTGGCCTGTGACTGAATCTAGGCATCGCTACAAATGAGAGTCATCCCATTGATTGGGGGCGGCGCAGGTCTGAGGACATTGGATGCTAAGGCCTCGCATCCATGCTCGGTGCAAAGCCTGGTGACAAGGGACGTATATGGAAGGCTGGCGGTGGTGACCATGTCAGTCTAGGCCACGATCATGTAAGAGATAATGAGGCTCGCGAGGTCGACCTACGTGGAGGGATCAATAATAGTAAACATAAGGGCTCCGTGGTCCCCCCTGACGATATTGGGGCGAGTTGGCCACGTGGCGGCGGTGAAAATGATGTTGGCATAATGGTAAAGCTTCAAGAAGGTGGAGAGGGCAATTTGATCCCCAAGCCACTAGGTTGGCCGGCCAGTGAAACGGTGGCCATGACATCCGTGTCGAGCCTCAGGTCCAAGTCATCAAGGTATGGCTTAGGGTTCTCTACGTGAGGAACCCCCATAAAGACAGCTAGAGATGCCACAGTGACTGGAATGCGGACACTCGGACGTAGGACTCAAAGGCTCGGGGGCCGGTAGAGACGAGGCTAGCAAAGAAAATCCAGACCCACATCTTGTTGTAGCCCCTTAAATACTCAAGCTGGGGCTGCCACCTGTGAGCCCTGAAGATCTCAGCCACGTCGTTTGGGAAATCAAACAGAGCGATCGGATGCTCGGGGAGGATTATCTTTTGAGTTTTAAAGTGGTTATCGTACCACTTTTTCTCAATTTTGGATAGGAATCTCTCATAACCTCTAGACGGCGTGCACTTGGTCTTGTTATATTTCAATGGGTTTTCCATTGTCCCTGATAAAACAAAGAGAACAAGCATACCATTAGAAAAATAGACAATGAAGGCAAATGTGAGATGCTCGATCGAGGGCTTGTTCGAAAAACCAAGGGCACGCTCATGATCATTCCGTGGGCGTGAAAGCTTGGGTAAGTGAATGAAAAGTACTTTAAGGCATTATGCACAAGTTACGGACGAAATGCACGTGAAATGGCCGCAAACGCATGTACACGATTGATGTGCACGTACACGACGTGCCATCGGCCACGGAATCAACGGTGGAAATCACATACGAGAATCATAGCATGCATATGAAATGAGGAAATAAGAACAATGCAAGCAAAAATGGTAAAAATGCACTTATGGATTTGGATATTACACTAGGGAATTTCATTGCGGCATTTAAACGAACACTATGTGGGCATATGGAAGACTCTCAATGTTTAAGAAGATTTGATTCATGGATTCATCCCAAACAAACCACAAGGTGGCTTGAGCATGAAGAACTATCAAAATGCATGAGCAATCTACCCAAAATATAAAGAAATGGGCGAAGAATCTAGCCCAAAGTTTGGCAATACTAAGAATCAATAATTAACCTAACTTAGGGTGAATCACAACCTAAACACGAAAATCAATCGATGAATGTTGTTAAAATCATACCTTGGATGGATGACGATGATGATCTAGAGAATGAACAAGCACAAGGGGAGATCTGGAGAAGTTGTGAGCAATGGGGATTGAGAGGTTGAGAGAAAGCTTTTTTGAAAAGTTTTGAAAAAAATGAGATTTTTGAAGAATATAAACTATTTTGCCCTTGCGAATCGATCTGTATATTGGGCCAGAACAATCTGATGTTTATAAATTGGCTTCAGAACGCCTTTACAAAAACTTAGATTGATCCACTCATAAATGCCGGATCGATCCATTTCAAAAATTCTTTCGCAGTTTTTCCCCTAAAAAACGCAGATCGATCCGCTCAGAAATGTCGGATCAATCCATTTCGAAAATTCTTTCGCAATGTCTCTCTCCAGAAGTCTGGATTGATCCGCTCATAACTCCGGATCGATCCACCATTTTTGATCTGGACAATAACAACCCCCAAAACCCGTGAATCGATCTGCCCCTCTTTTTACTCAACTTAAAACTTCGACAATACTTGTTCAAGGAATGAGAAAAGACATGGATGCAATGGACATGATATGAGAACAAAAACTATGCCAAGAATGTGTCAAGGGGCATACAAAAAAGGGAGTATAGCTCACGAGAGCCTACTTAACCCCACCGTTGGGGTCTTCTAAAGGAATTGACACCAACTCGGTGTCAAAACCTTCAAGAAAAGGTTTGAGCCGCTGCCCATTGACCTTAAAGATGGTCCCATCCTTGGGATCTTTGATTTCCATGGCTCCATGGGGATACACTTTATACACGGTTTAGGGGCCAATCCAATGGGATTACAACTTGCCTAGAAAAATGTGGAGTCGTGAATCATACAGTAGCACCTTGTTTCCTACAATGAATTATTTTCAGACAATCTGTTTATCGTGAAAAACCTTAACACATGCTTTGTACACCTTAGAACTCTCATAGAGTTATCCTTTAATCTCCTCCACCTCATCAAGTTGGAGTTTCCTTTTCTCACCACTCTCATCGACATCGAAGTTGAGCTTCTTAATTACCCAATAAGCACAGTGCTCAAGCTCGATGGGTAAATGACATGCTTTCCCGTACACCAACCGGTAAGGGGACATTCTTAAATTTATCTTGTAGATCGTCCTATATGCCCAAAGCGCATCGGTTAGCCTAGAAGACCAATCTTTTTTAAATGGATCGATCGTCGTCTCTAGAATCCCTTTTATTTACCGATTAGCCAATTTGGCTTGGCCATTGGTTTACGGCTGACACGTAGTAGAAACTTTATGGGTGACACCATATTGCTCCATTAAGCGAGCGAATGGGGAGTTGCAAAAGTGCACTCCTTGGTCGCTAATCAAGGCCTTGGGAGTTATGAATCATGACAATATATGCTCTCTTAAAAATTTCAAGACCACCTTGTGGTCATTGGTTCGAGTCATTATGGCTTCTACTCACTTGAAGACGTAATCAACCGCCACCAAGATGTATTCAAAACTATTAGATTTTGGGAAGGGACCCATGAAATCTATTCCCTAATAATAAAAAACTTCAATGGTAAGAATGGGTTTTAGAGGCATGGAGTTTCTCTTGGTGACTTTACCGAGTAATTGGCATCGAGGGCATGCCTATTGCATCCTTAAAGATCATGGGCCAATATAAACAACTATAGAGCACTTTAAATGTGGTTTTTGTGGAGAGAAATGACCTCCACACGCTTGGTCATGGAAAAAAGACAACACACTCGGTATCTCATCATT
Source organism: Hydrangea macrophylla (assembly GCA_033977485.1). NCBI lineage: Eukaryota > Viridiplantae > Streptophyta > Magnoliopsida > Cornales > Hydrangeaceae > Hydrangea > Hydrangea macrophylla. The sequence continues at coordinate 83,174,666 of CM066985.1, read as the reverse complement.
AGGCACACATCGCCTGACTATTTGATCGGCACAATACGTAAAAAAATAAGGATCATCATAAAAGAATGATCGTGCCATTGACATAAGCCTCTCTCGGTCTTTAGTATACCAAACTTGAGGTAATTCCCCCATGATAATAAAATTCACCACGTCTACATACCATGGGAGAGTAGAAACCTTGAGTAATTGCTCATTCAAAAAACACTCTCGAATAGGAATGGGGTCGATGTGGTCATGTTCAAAAGTCAAGCATGACAGATGATCGGTTACCACATTCTCAACCCCTTTTTTTTTATCTTTGATTGAGAGGTCGAATTCTTGTAATAGTAGGATCCAACGAATGAGTCTCGCTTTATCATCCTTCTTGAAGAAAAGATACTTAAGGGCGACATGATTGGTAAAACAAGCGAATGGTGATCCTACTGCATATGACCGTAATTTTTCAAGTGCAAATACTATGGCGAGCAATTCTTTCTCCGTCGTGGAGTAGTTAGATTGGGTGCTATCTAACGTGCGGCTCGGATAGTAAATGACATAGGGATTTTTTTTCCTTTTGCCCCAAAACAGCTCCGATGGCGTAGTCACTCGCAACGCACATTAATTCGAATGGAAGACTCCAATCGAGAGTTTGCATAATTGGTGCAGAAGGGAGTAATGCCTTGAGCTTCTTAAATGCTTCTTTAAAATCTTGGGACCATTCAAAAGGAACATCTTTAGCTAAGAGAAGGCACATCGGCCTAGAGATCGCGCTAAAGTCCTTAATAAAGTACGGTAGAAGCTCGCGTGGCCTAAGAATATTCTAATGTCTTTGAGGTTCCTTGGAGGGGGAAGGTTGGAAATGACATCTATTTTGGCTTTTTCAACTTGCATTCCCTCGCTAGACACAATGTGGCTTAGCACGATCCCTTGTGGCACCATGAAGTGACACTTCTCCCAATTAAGCATAAGATTCTTCTCTATGCACCTCTTAAGGACTTTTTCAAGATTCTCGAGGCACACGTCGAATGAATCACCAAAGACTATGAAGTCATCCATTAAGACTTCCAAAAACTTCTCCACCATATCACTGAAAATCTAAGCATGCATCTTTGAAAGGTCTACGGTGCGTTGCAAAGTACGAAAGGCATCCTCCGATAGGTAAACGTGCCAAAGGGGCAAGTGAAGGTAGTTTTCTCTTGGTCCGCGGGGGCTATTTTTATTTGATTGTACCCCGAGTACCCATCTAAGAAGCAGTAATGCTTATGGCCAGCCACTATTTCCAATACTTGATCAAGGAAAGGTAAAGGGAAATGGTCATTTCTAGTGACTGAATTTAACTTCCTATTAATCAATACAGACCCGCCACCCTATGGTGGCTCTGGTGGAAAGTAACTCACCACTCTCATTCTCAATGATAGTGATTCCTGACTTCTTGGGAACCGCTTGGGTAGGGCTTACCCACTCACTATCAGAAATGGGATAGATTATCCCCACATCCAACAACTTGATGACTTCGGCCATCACTACCTCTTTCATATTAGGATTTAGCCTTCTTTGCATTTGACGTGAAGACTTAGCTTCATCCTCTAGGTAGATCTTATGGGTGCAAATCTTTGGAGAAATGCCCCTCAAGTCCGCTATACAGTACCCAATAGCACTCTTGTGCTTCTTCAAGTTGGGAAGACAACCACCGGAAACTCTCATTCTCTCCCAAAAAGGCATACTTGAGCTCACTTGGTAAGGTTTTGAGCTCAAGTTTTGGTGTGACAACATTGGATGGAAGAGGAAAAGTATCCCTCGAGGGTAGTCTCTCAAAATTAGACGTCCACATGGCCTCTCCTAAAATCCCTTCAACATCTAACTCTTTCTAAAATATAATTTCTCCCTCTCTCGATATATTCTCCCTCTCAAAATCATGATTATACTCGACAATGTCATTATTGTTTGCTAAGCATTTTTCAACATGTGCAAGACTAGTTATATTATCATCAAGCATAAATCTATGATCAAGAGAAGGGATGATGTAAGATTCATTACCATTGGTATCACTAGAAATATCTAAAAAATCTTGCACCAAAGAATTAATGAGAAAGATTATATTAATTTCATCGATGTCCTCCTCATCGAGATCTGGTTGCTTAAAGAGGGAGAAAATATTCACATCCACAGTCATATTTCCAAACGTCAATCGCACGAGACCATTCTTATAATTAATCAAGGCATTAATGGTAGCAAGGAATGGGCGGCCTAAAATGATAGGAATTTGCGATTGCTCATTCACAAACGGGTTATGTGTCAAGCATAATAAAATCCACCGAATAGTAGAAATTACCAGCTTGGACAATAACATCTTCTATTATACCACATGGCATCTTGATAGATTAATCGGCCATTTATAAAGTGACACGGGTCTCTTTAAGCTCTTTGTGGCCTAATTGGACGTACACCGAATAAGAAAGCAGATTCACACTAGCACCCAAATCAAGAATTGCTCTATCGATATGGTGTTGTCCAATCACACATGTTATGGTACGACAACCGAGGTCCTTGTATTTTAGAGGAACTTCGTTAAGGATAACAGAGCTCGCATGCGCGGCCATGTAGGCACTCTTCTTGACATTGAGTTTTCTCTTGACAGTGCAAAGATCCTGAAAAAATTTGGCATAGGCCAGAACTTGTTTAATCACTTCCGAAAGGGGAATATTGATTTCAAATTTGTTAAACAATTCCAAAAATTCATGATTTTTGTTGTTCTCGGCCTTCTTTTTGAGCCTTTGAGGAAATGGAGAAGCGGGGTTCACAAATTCTTGGTCCATAAAGTCGGGGACTTTAGGTAAGTCCTCTTCCAAATCCATGACATTAGGGAGCAATGAGCCCCCATCATCGCGTTCGGCCTCAACTCTAACCGGGTTATCGCGAATTTTTGGTTCTTGAGGAGGCTTTTGGACCTTGTTGTCCACAATTTTACCACTTTGGAGAGTGATGATTCCTTTCAAATGTTCGACATTGGAATTTGAAGCCCCACTATTCACTTGACCTTTAGGATTTTAAAATGGTTGTGCAGGAAGCTTTCCCTTATCAACAACTTGTTAATTTTGAAGCAATTGAGCCAATTGAGCTTGTAAAGCTTGCATGGATTGAGTGTGGGACGATTGCATTGCTTATATGGATTGCTCAAGCTAGCTCATTCTTTGGGACAAGCCATGGTTGGGGTCCTCAAAGTTCTTCTTGTAAGGGGGCACATAAGGGGGTAGAGGGTGTGGTGCCCCTTGGTTTGAGACGAAATATGGTCCTTGAGGTTGAGGTACGGGTGGACCGAACTTGGGAGGTACATAAGATGGTGGAGGTGGTTGATGCAGAAAATATGGTTGTGGAGGAGCATTGGGTGCTACAGCCACCCCTTTGTTAGTGTGGTAATTGTGCCCGGAGCACTCCACCTCCCTGGAGAATTGTAGGCTTCATCTTGAGAGGGGATATACCTAGGCCTAATGTTCATCCCAAGTGCACATCCTTGCTCCAAAGCTTGGTTTTGAAGGATAGGAAGGACAGGGCACTCGTTGGTTGAGTGCTCCTGGATCATAGCAAAGGTAGCAATGTGATGGATTGATCGGAGCAAGGATCACTGTAGGAGTGGTGGACATGGTGACCTTTTGTGATTCCAAGGCTTTCACTTTTCTAGTGAGTTGAGAAATGGATCCGGCCTCACTTGACACTTGATAGAGATTATGATTCATAGGGGCTATGATGATCGGCGGAGTTCGGTCATAGGGGTTAGATGTAGCCCAACCACGAGAAGTCTCATAAACATATTCAAGATGAGCTTCGGCTTGCTCGACCTCAAGAGTTAAGAAACTCCTGGCACACATGGTTTCAATTAATTGTTTGGTATTGGGTTGTAACCCCCATAGCAAATGGAAATTTGACAAAATTTGTCAAAATCATGGTGCGGGCATTTCCGAAGGAGCTAGATCCTTGAATCTCAACCAACACTCAGCAAAGGTTTCGTGTTCTCCTTGGAAGAAATTTTGAATTTGTTTGACCAATGCTTGTGTTTTGTGTATGGGGAAAAACTCCTTATAGAATTGCTTTTGGAGTTCCAGCCATGAGCCTATGGAGTTTAGAGGAAGAGTCAATAACCAATCTTTAGCCCTATCCTTGAGTGAGAAGGTGAACAATTTGAGCCTTATGAGCTTGGGTGTGCATCTTTGTTGTTCAAATGTCCCATAAACATCCTCGTACTCCCTAATATGCTTGTAGGGGTCCTCATTCTCTCGTCCATGGAAATTGGGCAAGAGATTGATAATTCCAGGTTTGAAACAGAACACTCCCGCATTGTACGGGAATGTTATACACAATGGGGAAGAGACCGTCTCGGGTTGAAGGTAATCCCCGATCGTTCTCCCAAAATTTTGATCTATGGGAGGGGGTGGAGGAGGATAATTATGTTGGAAAGGAGGTGGCGAATTCAGCGGGTAAGCCGGATGCATGGGTGGAGGTACGGGGTTATGTTGACCCCATTGCTCTCGACGAAATTGATCCATGGGAGTTTTGCCCTCCGTGGAAAATGTAGCATGGTCTGTGAATGAGTCAACTCCTAACTCTCGATGACCAAAACTATGAGAATTTTCAGTGAATGTAAGTGATGGGGTGGGCGGAGGCCGCCAAAACGATCCATTACTACTACTACTACTACTACTACTACTACTACTACTAGAACTAGCATTAGTATTGGATGCAAAGGGGTTAGTCATACCTGCATTGCTCGGGTTTGACATTGTAGAAGCTTATCGATTGTCAACTGAAGGCTACTCCTTCAAAGACAACCAACAAGAAAGAAAACAAGATTAAAAGCAAAAGTACTATAATTAGAAACTAAGCGACCGAAGGTTGTTGCCAATTGCCAATCCCCGGCAATGGAGCCATTTTGATGTTGTCAAAATCAAGTTCTTTGTTAACCCTATTAAAAACATAGTACAGTGAAAATAGGGCATTGAGTCTACAAGGATAATGCTTGGTAAACGCTTAATAACTAATTACAATGCGAGGAGTAATTAACAAACTAAAAAGCAAAACTGAGTCTTTTCGACTTTTCTGGATTAGTTCAATTAATCCTAAGTTATACTATAATGACAATTTATAAAATAGAAGATGAGCTTTAATCAAAGGCAAATTCTAAATAGAGATTTGGGAATTTTGAATGGAGAAATCAAGGTTGGGGAGCATTCTCTCACCTTGGACCAAACAACACTTGGATCCATGCTTATAGCACATTCTAGAGTGGAGAATCCCATTGTGACAAATTATCAAACATATGGTAGTCAACCTACATGCTAGATAGATGTCTCAATGCAATACATGAGTCTAGGTTTGAAGTTTAGAGATTGAACAACTTTCAATGCTTGACATTGAAAGTGGAGTCCCAAGAAATCAAATCTTGCACACATGAACTCTATATATACTACAAAGTATGAGAATCCTACATTAAAGCACACATGAGTCCAATGGTGGGTTTATGATCCCCAGCCTACATGATTTAGCTACTCATGACTACAATAACATTAAAATTAAATTGAGGTTGGGGAGCATTCTCCCACCTTGGACCAAACAACACTTGGATCCCATGCTTGTAGCACATTCTAGAGTGGAGAATCCCATTGTGACAAATTATCAAACATGTGGTAGTCAACCTACATGCTAGATAGGTGTCTCAATGTAACACATGAGTCTAGGTTTGAAGTCTAGGGATTTAACAACTTTCAATGCTTGACAGTGAAAGTGGAGTCCCAAGAAATCAAACCTTTCACACATGAACTCTATATATGCTACAAAGTATAAGAATCTTACATTAAAGCACACATGGGTCCAATGGTGGGTTTATGATCCCCAACCTACATGATTTAGCTACTCATGACATTAAAATTAAAGAGAGGGAAATAGAGATTGTACCAACTAGAAGAATCCATCATAAATGTCATAAAAATTCCAATAAACATCCAAACAAAGCTTCAAGGTATTCAATACACAAGCTATCTTCTCTCTCTTATTCTTTAATACAACTAGAATGAGGTAGACGGAGGAGTAAATGAGATGGAGAGGTGGAGAACTAAGAGAGAGTGAGTGTTTACAACCTAAGAATGTCCAAAATAATAGCTAACCCTAACCAAAATTCATCTCTAACTATTTATAGTACACACACAAAGTGGCAAACTTGTAAATAAGAAAGGGTAACCATCTTCAAAGCTATGAATCGATCCTTTCTAAAGACCGGATCGATCCCTTCTAAAGGCTAGATCGATTCGCCTTTCATCTAAGCCCTTGATATTTCCTCGAGAAGCAGCGGATCGATCCTTTCTAAAGGCCGGATCGATCCATTTCATGATTTTTATCGCAGAATGTTTCTTCAAAATCGCGGATCGATCCGCTCAAAAGGCCGAATCGATCTGCTTCTTTTGATTCTGGTGATAAGCTCCTCTAAAACACGCAGATCGATCTGCGTGGCCAGGCCGGATCAATCTGCTACTGCTGAGTTTCAATTTTTTCCCTTTTTGTGACATGGATGTCATAAGGGGTTTGTTCCTCTACACCCAAGTTTGCAACACCTATAAGAAAGAGATCATTATTAGCAAAACAGAGAGTGACAAAGAGGGTTATCAAAAGTGCAATTTATTCACTAAACCCCCCAAATTAGGTGCTAATTCATGCTCAATAAGGGTATAATCATGAAGTTAAGAATGCAATATTGGACACGAATCACACCCCCCAACTAGCATGTTGCTAGTCTCTTAGCAACAAAGTTGAAGACCAAGAAATTTAAGAATAGCCTTGGACAACAATTTTATTTAAAAGGAAAGATAAACCATTTTCGTGGGGAACACGATTGCATTGAGCTTATGCAACAAGTCGTTAAACCTCTAGGTTACTCGTAGAGGCAGAGTGTTGTCTCCGGAGGGTTTTCGGAATGCTACGCACAAACATTTTGGTTCCTCATGATAGTTGTCCACTATCTAACATTGACACTCAACGTAGTCTCAAGAACTTCCGTGTTCTCATCAGGGAGTAATAAGCCCCTGATGACACCTATGCAATGCATGAGAAGTATAAAAAAAATATAAGAAAGAAAAACAGAAATAGGATAGGAATTTTCCCAACTTTGCTAGGGATAGGTACAGTGCCAAATCATTAAATTGATAGTCGACCCATCAAAACCAATCTATGGCTTTGTGACGAAACCCCATAAAAATATAAATGAAAAAAAAAACCAGTAATCACAAACCTCATAGTGCGGGCAAAAGATCATATATATAAGTGGAAGTGAGGGCGCTGAGGAGTTTGGAATGTGAGAGGTTTCTAGTGGATTTGAAAGACTTTTTGGAACAGTACAATTTCTATTGTTTTAAAAAGCTCTTTTGGAATATTAAAAAAGAAAATCGAGAAACTAAAATTGATGAAAACATGGCATGCTACTATTTGTATGTCTAGCAAATCTAGGAAAAAGGTGAATTGAAAGTACGTATTAGTATATATTTCCTTTCTTCTCCTTGTTAGCACGAAACAAATAAAGAACCACCAAATTCTATACATACTTAAACATGTCAATTAGATAAACACCTAAAAAAATTGGACATATATAAAAGAAAATTAATATGATAAGCTTTAAAGAGATCTGACTACAATTCTTAAAGGCCAAAGCTTTTATTGGAATTCGACTATCAACAATGCTAGGGGCACAAACACTTTACACAAACACTTACAAACACATTCTATCTCTCTCTTGGGTGGCACTGTGGGGTCCGGATAATTTCAGTGGACCCCATAGTGCCACCCAGGAGAGAGATAGAGTGTGTTTGTAAGTGTTTGTGCCCCAAATATTACTCTTCGGCTATATCTTGCATGCTTTTGTTTCTACAAAATAATCATAGAGTAATATTTGGGGCACAAACAAGTTTCATAAACATTTACAAACACACTCTATCTCTTTCCTGTGTGGAACTGTGGGGTCCACTGAAATTATCCAGACCCCATAGTGACACCCAGGAGAGGATAGAGTGCGTTTGTAAGTGTTTGTGAAATTTGTTTTTGCCCCTAACATTCACTACAACAAATCTTCTTTTTTGCCACGCGCAAATGCGTGGCTAATAGTCGTTGACTGCGTCACTAAAGGTATTTGCGACGCATTCCGCGCGTAACGAAAAATTGCGTAACGAATAATATTACGCGACGCAGTCAATGGCGTTGGTAATATTATTTTTATTAGCGACGCTCCAACGCGTGGCAAATAATCCGCACGCGCGTTGCTAATAAATTTTTAACTTATCAAAATGTCTGCGTCGCTAAAAGTAGTTATTATTAGCGACGCATGTATACGTTGCTAATAGTGAGTGTAATTATCAGCCACGCTGTATTGCGTGGCTAATAACGATGTATTTGCCACGCAACACAACGTGGCAAATAATATATTTAGTAATTTGGTAATTATCAGCAACGCTCATATGCGTTGCTAATATGGTAGTATTTGCCACGCTACATGGCGTGGCAAATAATCATTTAGCATTTTGAATGAATATCAGCCACGCCAATGTGCGTCGCAAATAATATAACCAGATTCAAAATATTCCTTTCCTTTTTTTTAAATTTTTTTTTTATTTGAACCAATTAACCTGCTAAAACTTCAATTCAAAAACCAACAATGATTCTATTCTTCGACAACCAAACCAAATCGCAAATTTAAAAATATAGTTATTACAAACCACAATATCAAAAGATGTTCAAATGCACTAGTACAAAAGCATCATAAATATGTCTAAGGAAAAAAAAAACAGAATAAAGTCCGAGAATAAGATCATCCAATGCAGGTAGTACAACCTCCCAATCTGAAAATAGGGAAAAAAAAAACATTAGTCGCAAATTTTTTAATAGCCATCGAACTTAAAAATAAGACAATAAAAAATGATTTGCGTAACTTGCAAAATGTGTAGGAATTTCGTGCCGTTTGTTCCCGCAAGTCTAGTTAGTCGTGTGTGAGATGTGGGTTCCGGTCTCGTGCCTCTCCGAGTGCCAGAACTCGTTTCGACCACCCAAAACCTCAAGTCTCTCTCCCTATCTCTCTCCCCATCAATCTCTCTCTCTCTCTCTCTCTCACGGCCACTACTACGACTACAATACACCACCCTCACTCACCACCAAAATAGCCCACCACAAACAGCTCCTTTAATCCTCTCAAAGAAAAAAATCAAAAGAAAAGAACACAAAAAAAAAACTCCCACATCTCTCTCCCCTCTCCTTAATCTCTCTCCCTCACTCTCCCAAATCTTTCCCTCGCTTCTCCCTCTCGAACAGCCAAATACCTCTCTAACCCCCCCCCCCCCCTCCCTGGTCGTGTGTGAGGTGTGAGTTCTAGTCTCGTGCCTCTTCGAGTGCTGGAACTCGTTTCGACCACCCAAAACCTCAAAACTTAGTTATCAAAGCGTAAGGAGATCATTTTGCGTATTATCGCCTAACTTGCAAACCGTGTGTAGGAATTGCGCGCCGTTTGTTCCCTCAAGTCTAGTTGGTTGTGTGTGAGGTGTGAGTTCTAGTCTCGTGCCTTTCTGAGTGCCGAAACTCATTTCGACCCCCCAAAACCTCAAAACTTAGTTATAAAAGCCTAAGGAGATTATTTTGCGTATTATTGCGTAACTTGCAAACCGTGTGTAGGAATTGCATGCCGTTTGTTCATGCAAGTCTAGTTGGTCGTGTGTGAGGAGTGAGTTTCAGTCTCGTGCCTCTTCGAGTGCCGGAACTCGTTTCGACCACCCAAAACCTCAAAACTTAGTTATAAAATCCTAAGGAGATGATTTTGCGTATTATCGCCTAATTTGCAAACCGTGTGTAAGAATTGCATGCCGTTTATTCCCGCAAGTTTAGTTGGTCGTGTATAAGGTATGAGTTCTATTCTCGTGCCTTTCTGAGTGCAGGAACTCGTTTCGACCCCCCAAAACCTCAAGTCTCTCTCCCCATCTCTCTCCCCATCAATCTCTCTCTCAGTTTCTCTCTCTCGCTCTCTCTCACGGCCACTAATACCACTACAATACACCACCCTCACTCACCACCAAAACAGCCCACCACAAACAGTTCCCTTAATCCTCTCAAAGAAAAAAATCAAAAGAAAAGAACACAAAAAAAAACCTCCCACATCTCTCTCCCCTCTCCTTAATCTCTCTCCCTCGCTTCTCCATCTCGAACAGTCAAATACCTCCCTAACCCCCCCCCCCCCCCCTCCCTCCCTGGTCGTGTGTGAGGTGTGAGTTCTAGTCTCGTGCCTCTCCGAGTGCCAGAACTCGTTTCGACCACCCAAAACTTCAAAACTTAGTTATAAAAGCCTAAGGAGATTATTTTGCGTATTATCACCTAGCTTGCAAACCGTGTGTAGGAATTGTGTGCCGTTTGTTACCACAAGTCTATTTGGTCGTGTGTGAGGTGTGAGTTCCAATCTCGTGCCTTTCTGAGTGCCGGAACTCGTTTTGACCCCCCAAAACCTCAAAACATAGTTATAAAAGTCTAAGGAGATTATATTGCGTAACTTGCAAACCGTGTGTAGGAATTGTGTGCCGTTTGTTCCCGCTAGTCTAATTGGTCGTGTGTGAAGTGTGAGTTCTAGTCTCGTACCTTTCTGAGTGCCGGAACTCGTTTCGACCCCCCAAAACGTCAAATCTCTGAGTGTCGTTCTGAGTGCCGAAACTTGCAAATAATTATTCTTGACTTTTCTGAAAAATAGTTGCCACACTTTATTAGTGCATCGCCAATTTGTTAGTGCGTCGCAAAAAAAACATTATTAACCACGCAATCTGCGCGTGGCAAATATTGTGCGTCACTGAAAAGTAGATTTGTTGTAGTGATTGTTGATAATCATATTAGGTTATTGATAAGTGTGAGGTTTATTGGAAATCCATGTGTAAGGTATCTATCTATTATATCTATACCATTATTAGAAATATAAGAAATAGTCCCTCTCCAGCCATTTAATTAGAAGTTAATCCATCGGATGGCTAGATTAAAAATAGACCCTTAATTAGGCATGTTAATTAGAAATAGGTCCTTTCCCCAATTTAATAAAATTTAAATGTCTAAACTATCCTTACTCACATGGCCAGTTATATACATAAATATACATATTCGTGTATATATATATATATAGATTTGAAGTTAATGTCATTAACTGATAATGGGATTATGATCCCCTAATTCAAGGGATATCCTTATCTGCTCACCATGATCTTTTGTTTGAAATTCAAATTATTTAATGCGTTTTTCAAAGAGTGAAAATTTCTCAGTCTTTTGAGAGAATTTTTCAGTCTTTTGGGAGAATTTCTCAGTCTTTACACAGTCCGTCTTTTAGGTCCGTTTTTTACGATCCGCTTAAGATCTGTACTGTATATTTGTGTATTTATATATGGACATATAGATATAGATTTGAAGTTATTGTCATTAACTGATAATGAGATTATGTTCCCTAAATTCAAGGGATCCCCTTATCTGCTCACCATGATCTTTTGGTTGAAATTCAAATTATTTAATATGTTTTCCAAATAGTGAGAATTTCGCAATCTTTTGTGGGTATTTCTCAGTCTTTACACAGTTCGTATTTTAAGGCACTCATAAGATCCAGATTGTATATTTGTGTATCTATATATGGATATATAGATATAAATTTGAAGTTGATGTCATTAACTGATAATGGGATAATGTTCCCTTACTTCAAGTGATCTCCTTATCTGCTCATCATAATCTTTTGGTTGAAATTCAAATTATTTAATACATTTTTTTTGTGAAATCCCTGATTAAAATACTGATAAATTCTTTAATCCAGGAAAATTTCTCATTAAAAACTGAGAAATTCCTACTCTTTTGTGAAATCGCTGATTAAAACACTGAGATATTAATTCCCACTTCTTTGTTAAATTCCTAATTAAAATACTGAGAATTCCCACTCCTTTGCGAAATTTCTGATCCAATAAATTGGGAAATTACGCATAAACAATATCTTTAGTTCTAGTTAGGAATCATATAAATGGATAACAGGTCTATCCATCAAGATGTAAGAAATAGATACTTTACCTTGTAAAATTGCAAAACAATTGTGAAATATCATTGTTATCATGTTTTCTTGCTAATTTTTTTCGAGTAATTTCCAGTAATGGATTTTCTATTAACATAAACTTTCTCAGTTAACTGAACAACGATGAACAATTCCTCAATCAAAAATAAGATATAAAACACTGAGAAATTATAAACAATTTCAAATATGATCAATATTTTGCGAAATTTCTCATTAAACTACTGAGAAATTCACACTCTTTTGTGAAGTTTATGAGACGTATATAAGCCATTAAACTGCTAAAGTGTGTCGATCTCCGACATTATGCGCTTGAGTTCGTCCGGCGACGTCTCGGTGCTGAGCGCTTTGAGTTTGAGTATGACCTTGAGCTTTGAGACAGAGATCTTTCCGTCGCCATTGGCGTCAAACTTCTTGAACACCTTTTCCACCTCGTCCATACCGCCTAAAACACAGCCAGTCTGTTTCGAGTTTGTTGATTTCTTCGCCATTATAGACTGGAGAGAGAGAGAGAGAGAGAGAGAGAGATTATTATCCTGATATATATATATAGAGAGAGGATAATATAGAGGTATTTATGTATTTAGGAACACAAATGAACTAATTTCTAGATTCAGATATAAAAAGGGCATATTTCTAAAAAAATCTAGAATTATGGACTAAATTCTAATTTACCCTTTTTTTAATTTTATCACATTTAAACTAGTAGTTGAGAAACTGACCAAATATAATATTACTGGCCATGTGTCAAATTTCATTTGTAATGACCCAAGCTTGCCACATCAACATGCATGTAGAAGGAAAGAAAAAAAATAAAAAAATAAAAAGGAAAGAATCAGAATCAAATCTCCTAGATATAGCGTAGTTAATAAAAAGAGAAACTTAACTGGCTTAGACTAAATAAAATAATGCAATGAATAGTTAGTTTTGTGCCTATATAAACTAATTCGTGGGAATTCGTTTCTAAAGCAATCATTCACATTGTCTTAAGGCCATGTTTGGAAAAACACTAATAGAGTAAAGAGAGACAATGTTATTTTGGGCAACCAAAAAAGGGTAGATATCGGGAAGAAATTACTTTCAAGCTCTATTAAAGGTAAGAGTTTACATATAGTATTTATGTTTATCTTTAAGAAGTGAGAAAAATATAAAGTACTTATTTTTATCTTCAATTATATTGAAAGTGAGGATTATTATAAAGATTTATTTTTATTTGGGAGTAATATATACTTAAAGAAGGAACCATGATCCCAGCAAAAAAAAAAAAAAGAAGGAACCATGAGTAGAGTTTAAAACTCTTTTGGTGAAAATTGTTAGAACTTAGAATCCACTATTTTGAATGAAACATATTATTTTGAAAAATATTTTTTTTAAATAATATAATGGGATACGTGGTGTCTTGAGTAAGTATATATTTTTAGGAGTTATTGACTTTGGACGCATACTAGTGCAAGCATTGATTAATTATAAAACTGGTTTAAAGGACAGTATTGGTTGGAAGGATAGTAAACCATTAATACCCGTTTATCTCACATATATACATATAATAAAATAAAAACAGTTCACTGAAATCAAGATTTTTCGCTCACCGTCACCGGAGATTCCGGCCCCAGTTGCAAATTGGTTGACTAGACGGATGTGCGGAGTAGTGAAATATTGCTTTTTTTTTTTTGGTAATCGTGGGTGTCCGGGTCAGCTTGCGCGCACCTCGATTAATCCCACGAGGCCAGGGCGTCCGGGTGAATCACCTGTGGCCACCCCCTTGAGATTCAAACTTGAGATATCTGAATATAACACCCAAAGACCTTGCCATTTGACCACAAAGAAAGTGGTAGAAATATTAGAAATTGGTGACAGAATGGTAAGGTGTCATGTAACTAGTAAAGCTTGTGTTCAAAACTTGGTGCATGCTAAAATATTGGTTTTTATATTTATTTATTTATTTTTTAGAAAACAAAGCCCATAGAACAAAGCATGGATCAGGCCCATTACCGAATCCAGTATTGGTCTGGGTAACTATAAACCCATAATAGGGGTTATTTTTTAGCATAATGATGAAACTTTAAATTGAAATTTTATACCTGCATGGTATTAAATTGCTTCTAAACAATTAAATTCAGATTTTATTTTATTTTAATGTTTATATGTACTTTTAATATTTAAGGAACTGAGGCATATTATGGTGTTAAAGTTTAAGGAATTGAGTTATATTGTGGTAATAAGGAACTAAGTTAAATTGTGATGTTGAAAATGACTATATGATTGCTAATCATTTTATATATTGAGTTCCAATTTTTTGTTCTGGGATAGACATACATGTGCTTTATGGAACCATTCTTATGATGGGCTAGACAGTTTAGGTCTTATGACTAAGAGATTTGAACCCATGAGGACTGAGAGAGTCCACAAGATGACCAAGATAGAGAGGTCTTACAGTGAGTACTCATATACTATTTGTTTTGAGCAATAAGCTGGGTTTCTGTGGTCATTTTGTTGGATTAAAATGATGATTTTCACACAATTATTAATGAGCTAGTTTTTGTGTGATTGACATGAGATAAATGATCTATTTTGCAAGTAGCCAGAGAGGCTAAGGTAAAACTTGCATTGTTATATGCGTTGGGATGTGCAATAGTTATTATGGCATATCTATTGGAGATGAAATATTATGAATTCTTTTGATATACAATTATTAAATTGGAATAATGATGTGATTTAAAGATGTCATAAAATGATAATGACTCGTCGAAAAAGGATGGCTATTAAAGTGAAGGTAATTAATTACGTGCTATGCTAAAAGATATGTAAATGTTATATGTACGTCACTCATCAGCTGTCACAAGCTAACGAATGTTTTATAATCGCTGGACATGCAACGTCCAGTACACTTTAGGCATCAGGATCAAGTAACTGGCACAAGGTTTAGCATTCAGTGGACAGAGAGCTAGTGGAATCTAAATCCAGGTTGTATGAAAGAATATTTAAGTAGCTGATGGTATTTGACTAACTAAGATAGTTGTGAAGTTTATGTTTTTAGAAGGATATATAATGATGTACTAGTTGAGGAAATTATCCTAGAGAGCAATTTTGTATTAAAATGTTAGGTTTCCGTTGATGTATTAAAATTATTGTATAAATACTATGCATGACACATCAAACAGCTCCGCAACTATCACTGCCTATGTTTAAAAAATTCTACTATTTTTGATATTCGGGGCATGACAATATCAGATAATTTTTTGTTGATTCCATGATTTTGGTATTTTTAGATGAATGTAATGGAGATGAGATTAACTTAGTACACAGAGATGGTGATAAAATTTTATATTCTAGTTGGTTGATGTTAAGATAAATACAATGGAGATGAAATTAGTTTAGAACACGGAGATCGATGATAGTTTTTTTTTTGGTTGATTCCAATTGGTTGGTATTGAGAATTTGAGATGAATACAATTGGAGATGGAATAAAATTGACTGGTAGATATGATTGATTGATTATTGAACTGGATTTATTAGTTGGAATAATTGATTATTGACCTGCCAGACTTAGTTTTCTATAGGGTGCTGCTCTGAACACAATCACCATTTTTTTTAAAAAAATTGAATTAAAGTCATTTATGTCTTTTTTTTTTTAGAAAATCGACATAACATGTTATAAAAAAATTTGAAACCGACATAAGTAAATCCACATTTATTTATGTCGGTTTTGTATAGTTTTTATGTTGATTTTTACACATAAAGAGATAATGATTATAGCAATAACAGTATATTTTTTGTCGATTTTATGAACATGCATTTTATATCGCTCCCATTTTTGTCAATTTGCACTAAAATAAGAACAGACAGAAATACTAGTCATTTATATCGGTTTTTAATCGACACAAATAACATTTTTTCTTATACCGTTGAGGTGGTGCCCCGTGGAACCGGACAATTATTAGTAAATATATAGGTCTACAATGAATATACAATGCTTTAAATGAAAAAAAGGAATTATTTAGCACAACTTTCATGCAATTTCAAAATTGAAAATGTTCAAATTTTCTTCACTTAAAACTTTTAAATTTTAAACGTTTAAAATTAGGAGTTTGGTCTATCTAGCGAAGTTCCTAATTTCATGTCAAACGACAAAGTTTTACATTTTGCATTCTCAAAAAATGTACATTAGGGAACCTTCCCCAAATTATCCTTCAAAAATGATAAGGATGGACACCAAACGATACACCTGTTTTAAATGCATGTACCCTGTGTTGTGTAAGTCATGCACAGAAAAGTGTGAAAAATTCAATCAGCACAGGGTACGTGTATTTAAAATACAGTGTATCGTTTAGTGTATATCTCTATTATTCTTGTTTACCCTAAGATGAATAATTATAATTTTCTTTGCTTTCGTAGGGAAAATACACGTTCTGTCTCTGTTTTCTTTTCGGATTCCGAGGAGTGACACATAAGTATATGCTAGTGCATGGGAAGCAGTTTTGCTGCTTTTGCACATGCTAACTATTCATCGGCAGATTTTGTGGAGTTTTTGAGATTCATGTCGTATTGTGTCCCACATTAGCATCTTTAAGCTCCAGCCCCCCAAGATGATAATGATAATAATGATATTAATAATCTAAGCCATTTTACCTAAATAATCAAAATTTGATTTATGTCTTTGACATGAATTATATATAGGGTGAAGCAATCTTTAATGTTTAATTAATTAAAGGGTTAATTACAGTTACATTTCTTGTACTTAGTCCGTTTTTTACTTTGTTCACTTGAAATCGTGTAACTAACACCTCCTGTACTTTGGACTAAACTGAAACGGTTACCAATTCTGAAAATTAATGTAAGAAAAGCTTGTTTAGTGGAGTATTTGTCACTTTGATCCCTTGTGGTGAGCACATTTTTTAACTTATCAGTTACAGTCTCAAATATGTCACTAATACAATTTGTGGACCATTTGATATCTTTTTTTTTAATACAATAAAACCACAAAAAAATATGATTGGTATAAGTTGTCTATTACAGAGGCTATTTTGTTAAATAAGTTATTTCAGTTTTTGAAATTCATAATTATTGATAAATTTTAAAAGTTATTGTCAAACATGACTTATGTCAATTAAATTTAACTAATTTACAAACAGTTTTACTTTAATATAAAATATAAGAAATATTAGTGACACGATTTAAAATATAAAGAACAAAGTGAAAAAAGGAGATAAGTATATATAAGAGGCATATCTATAATTAACCCTTAATTTAAATGTGTTAACTCATCGACGGTTGAAACTTGAAAGCGACCCTATCAATAATTTGTTGAATGTGCAAGTACAACTCATTTTGCTATTAAAAAAAAAAAAAGTACAACTCATTTTATTCATAATATTAATAGTTAGAGTTGTGATTTCAATATCGTGTGGCAGCGATCTCCTATGTTTAAATTTAGAGCACTATTATATTCACACTTTTTTATATATTTTTTGACACACATTTAAATACATGTATCATGTATTCTGTGAGTGGTGTACAAAAAATTACGAAAAATTTAAACAGCACAAAATACATATATTTAAAATATAGTGTGTCAAAAAATGTGTATACTTAACATTATTGTTAAATTTAAGAGAGATGTGGACTAATTGTTGGGAAAAATATATTTTCCGCACAACGAAAGCTTATAACACATCGAAACTTTTGAAACTACGGAGTATCATTTGCAAAGATACTCCGTATTCACATGCAAAAGACACTCTAAATTCACATGCAAAAGACACACTCACACACAAAAAAATTTAATGCATACACATTTAAATTGTACGTGGTTCGGTCAAATATTATCTACGTCCACACTTGAGAGATCTGTTTTTTTATTATAAAAGAATAACTAGTACAATATACAATTGAGTAAAATAACATAACCCAGACCCATAGGCCCTTGTATGTTGTATATTCTGATATATAATAATATAGTTTGTAATATTAAATTGTGTATAAATTGTTATTACTGTTTGATTAGAGGAATTTGATATACACCATTTAATGGGTGCCTTTTGGTTAAAGGTAGTGACCCTTTAAGAGGTGTCTATGATACCTATTACGAAAAGATGCATAGTAAAATGACATAACCAAGGGGTGCCATATTTTAGAAGAGATACAAGTGGGTTATTCAATTTAGTATGTGAAAATTACCAAGTATACATTCTCTATTATTCTTTGTCAGTTAAAACCAATTTCCTAGAGGCTTTCCTGAAAATCTTCAGAATTGCTATCTGATAGATTTTTCAGGCTTTGTTGTATCCTGGAGGGGATTTGCTAGGAACCCTGTAGCAAACTCTTTGTGAGTGGGGGCAAATAACTCCTTAAAGAAAGCGTTCCAAACGTGCCTCAAAGCTTTACAGACTTCGTGTTTATTTGTTGATTCTTCTTCCATGACGATCCGACCTCAACAATTTTAAGGAGTTATTTTATGGAAGACAAATCAACAATTCTTAAGGAGAGAAAGCACATTTGTTGAATTCATGATCTCAGGTTTTCATTTGATTTACTGTAACAACCCTAAAATTTCTATGTAAATAATTATTTTAATTATTATTTTCAGTTAGCAATATTATATGAGTGTGCCTATGTAAGACATGTGTTTGGAAAATTTTAAGTGTTTGGTGGACATATAAATTAAATCATGAGTGAGCGCGTTTAGTTTGGAAGTTATATTTTATTAATTTATATTTGTTAAAAAAATAAAATGAAGGGTTGATATGTATTTTTGTTATATAGTGTTTACAAGCCCGCGAATGTGTTAAATAATATAATTAACATTAAAACTTAGTACCGGGGTCATGGGTACCCATTGGGCTACTCATTTTAACACTTTGTACTGCATTCTGGGCTCATATAGGTCTCTTTTGTGAGCCCACAAGAAGAAAAACGGGATTTATATAATTTTGTGTGTTTTATTGACATGTGTTGTGTGTGTAGTGTACATATATCTTATATTAAAAACCCTAGCCACCCAAAAGAAAGAATAGATGTGTGTGTGTGAGAGAGAGAGAGAGAGAGGGAGAGAAGAAGAAGAAGAAGAAGAAGAAGAAGAAGAAGAAAAGGGAGGAGAAAGGAGAAGGATTCCGGATTCATGGGCACGTGGGAAATCGCGGAGCATTCGTGGTTGTCAATTTTGGATCGAACAAGGTGAGTTAAACTTTGTGTATCCGAGTATATATATACACGTATGTATATATATGTATGTGTATGGGAGTAAATTAGTGCATGTTAAATTTAATGGTTAGGGTCAAATCTTTGTAATGGATCGGTACACGTTGCTATTGTTGAAGTAATTTAGATACATTCTTTCCCTTCGTGTGACTTTGCGATAATGACATTAGGGTATTCGAAAGGGTTAGGTGAATCGTTAGTTTGATCAAAACTATAGGTGAAATATTCATGTTTGTTAGAAAATATATGTGAAATTCGTTTTATGTGTAATTCATACAGTCGCAGAAACTTTAGAAAATTATTAGAACATCGTGGCTTTGAATTTGAACATTCTGTCCGCGTGTCTTATGTAAAACGTGATTCTGCACACTTTTTGTGTTTTAAGTTTTTCCTGATTCTGCACCGTTTGGGCAGAAATTTAATATTACAGAAGCAGTTTTCAATATAGTTCAACGTGCAAATTGGAGAATATGATTTCTTATTATGTGCTTTATGTATGCTAATATTGAATGTTGGGTTGAGATTATTGTACCTAAAATAACTGACCTTATTTTGTGGTCATTTTGATAAAAAGGAGTAAAATAGATTCGTTGAATAATATATTGGGGATCTTATAATTTGATTGGAAATTATTGAGGGAAGAATTGTTATGAGTTAATTGATAAAACCCTTTATTGTAAGAAATTGGAATACATCTAAAAGTTAGAGATGTGATTGGATGATAAGACGGAACTATGTGATAAATGTGAAATTCACAATTATTGGGATAATACGAATGATAAGTGATAATTGCAACATAGTTCTTTAGTGTTCACCACTCCCGTTGTGTGATATGTTTTTTTTGGTAGCTCGACTTGTTGAGTGTACCCTTTTGCCAGTGGCTTCGTGATCAAGCTGGCCTAAGCCTTATGCTCGGCTTATTTGTTAGACGTCTAGGCATATTGACTGGCCTTCTGTGTGTATACCTAGTTTGGTTGATACCCCAACCAAACTAGCACCAGAGTGGATGTTAGTAGTATGTCCGGGCACACATGGAATATATGTGTGGGTGTACCATGGAGGGTGGCCAAGTGGTGAACCTAGGGAACACAAAGATAAATTAAAGGCTAATAAATAATGACAATGGAGTATTTCATAAGACTGATAATCGTGGAAAAATGAATGCGATGTTTGAGTTAGAATGTGGACGGTTTGTATACAGAATTGTTTGCTTGGTTTGTGATCATTCAATTTGCAGGATGGTGGGCCCACTAACGTATTACAGGTTTGGCTCACCATAAGTAATGGTTAAGTATGAAACTTGTAGTAACTTTGGATTTTGGGCAAGAAACTACTTGCCACCACATAAATGGAAACTACTCTATTGTCCAGATATGTGTGTGGAACTACCTGTCTTGACCCAAGAGTACTGTAGTGTAATTTGTTGTCTACGGGTTCAAATTGGATCCCTAAGACTTGTTGTTTTGTTTAACTCATACCAGTCATGTGACTGACCCGAGTGTGTTATACATTCGGGGGCGTTTCTATATGAAACGTAGTCGAATGTATTTGTGCAGGTTTAGTTTTTGGAGATTTTCGTTGGAGCTTCTGTTTGGGTGAAGAGATCCGTTGTGTTGTTTATTATTTTTGTTGTACTTGATTGTATTTTATTTTCTGGCATTGTGGGTCAGTATGTATAATTGTAATAAATATGGTATATTGGGTATTGGGAACGTTGTAGTTACTCTGACCAATGGATGTATAGATTTTATTCTTATTTATTTTTATTTCCGCTGAACTCTGTATGTGGACATTTTATTTATGAAAATGATGTTTTTTTTTTTTAATTGAAAAGTGATATAATATTTATAATAGAACTTTATTTCTTTTACAATGAAATGAATGTTTGGGAATACATGTTTAATAATAAAGAGTTTTTCTTTAAACACAAGATCACATGTCCTTATTTAAGGAGTATTAAATACTATTTTCAATAAATTTTCTGTTAGCATATAGGAGGGTGTCGCTCTCGTGATTTTTGGTAATTGAATATTAGTCCGAATACAGACTCTGGATTGAATATTTGGTTGTCGAAAAATCGGGGTGTGACATTTACTGTCGACTCTATGTATCCTTTGGTTTCTATAATCGGATAAATATTATATCATATAAACACAATATGTTGTGCATATAAACTGGACTTGGTAGACATGATTTGACATCATCCAAACTGTAGACCATTATTAGATATCTGAAAACGTGAACTTAATGTTCATGAAGTTTGTAATGTCATCTTTGGCATTGTTTGGGAAAGGATGTGTTGGTTCAAATTTTGTACCAATTCTAGTAGATGGATTCAAAAGTTGAATGGTTGGCACCCTTTAATTTGAATTCGAATGGTGCTGTAGTCACCACTTGATAGGGACCCATTCCTTTCGGAGAAAAACAGCTTATTGTACAAATTCTCATTATGGTTTTAGTATGCAAATTGCTTTCACAATCTGATATGTGAACATTCATCTTTAACTTTAGTGGAATTATAATTGATAATTTGTGATATGTGGGGCATAATATTTGGTAGTTCAATTTGTCGTCTAATAAATTTTGTTCAGTGTATGCCAAATATGTATATTATGTGGTTCCTAATTCTCTAGAAGATATATATTATGTACTTATACTGAGTTTATTCGTGATTAATTAAAATTATGTTATCTTGGAAATATGGATAGATATATGTTGATAACATATGAAAACTTGAACATACCTTGTAAATATTTTATAAGTATGAAAATTTTGAGTATACTTTATATATTTTGAGAAATTTGACTGTTGTCCTTGGAATATATAATGATTAAATCATATGGGGTAACTTTAGAGATAATCTATGATGATTAAATGAAGTAACCTACAATTTATGAGTATGTGAATTGGTAGAAATTATTTATATGGTTACTTGTTTTAAGGAAAGTGAAAAAATTGTTCTTATTTGAGAATTGGATTATAACAAGCGCTAGATAATAACTGTATTTCCAATTTTGTGATTAAGTACAAGACTCATGCTACTTAGGGATGGCAACGGGTCGGAGTTGGTATGGAGTCCTTCTATACCAACTCCTACTCCATTTATTTCCTCCTACTCTGACTCCGCCCCGTTCCATTTAAGTAAAATACCAACTCCTACTCCACTCCTACTCCGTTTACTATCGGGTACTCCTATTATACTCCTACTCCGTTTACTATCGTGTTTATTTGTTGATTCTTCTTCCATGACGACCAGACCTCAACATTGTACACCCCCACTTATAATATAAAAAGAATCTGACATAATCACAGTCTACATAAAAAAAATCATAGAAATAAAAAAATAACTCTCTTTACCTTACATCTCTAATACCGTAAAAGACTCTTACAAAAACCCTAGTGATAATGTCCCCGTCCCCCAAAAGCACCACTCTCTCTAACCCTAATGGTATTCGTGAAGATTATTGTCCAACCATTATCCATATATAACCACCCACATGCATATATGCATGCCAACCCGCCGTGTTTATCACCTTGAGAAAGTACACTTCAATTAAAACTCCACAATGATTTAGTTTATCAAATCACAAGCCATTATTTTGTTCTTGCCAATAAAAACTAAACCCATCGTGGCTGGTTTCAATGAGTAAAAGGATATGGACTATACAGTAATGTCTTAAGATTGAGTGAATAAGGTTTAAAGGACATGCTATAATGAAAAATTAATTCCACAAACACACACTCTAAAAAATTTGTCTCCTAAAGTTCATAAGATTTAGAATTTCATTTTAAGAGACAAAATTGCCCCTGGAACCCTAGCAAGCCCACCACCACCACCACCAACACCATCTGTCTTCTCACTCTTCAACTTTCTCTCACTTCCCTACAAAGGTGTCTGCCACCACCACCATTGTTATGCCCCGCAAAAATAAAGCGTCTTTTCATTGAAAAATAAAATGAATTACACTTTGAATCTACAAAATAAAAGTACTATATTTCTTTAAAACTCCCAATAATTCCATATTCTCCACGGATCTTCTATATTATCCTTAGCTTTATATCCCTTCCAGACTTCAGTTACCGGCACTACTTGCATCTAAAAACCACACCAGGAAGTATACAATATGACAAGAATATCAAAGGCTCAAAAGGTACAACGAAATAAAATAAATAGACCAATCACACAAACCAACCGCTCACACGAACCAACCGCTCACACAAAGAGCATCATACCATATTCCTCAGGTCACATACAAAAGAGCCACCTCACCTCACCTCACCTGTCTTTAGTACGTTGGTCCCTGAGGCCTGTTGTACTGTTGGTAAATGCTCCTTGCTCATGACCCTTCAGTCCCATAGCACTTAGCAATCAACACATACTCATTGATTCCAAATGAAAGCACAACATAACTGCAAAAAGAGTACAAGTAGAGATAACAAAGAAATACTCTGAAAAATTTAGAAAGCATATTGTATACAACCCGGTTTACCCACCTTTCCGATCATACCCTCAGCTCCTCTTCTTTTCTTCCACTAACCCGAGGTGTATATATAATACGTGGGAAGGAGAGAGAGAGAGAGAGAGAGAGAGAGAGAGAGAGAGAGAGAGAGAGAGAGAGAGAGAGTTGAGGTAAGGAAGATAGAGAAGTGTGTAACTTTTGTGAATCATAACATACATATATATATAGATATTTTTCAAAAGGGAATATGCATACTATATATAATATTCTTTAAGATATTTTTTAAAAGGGAATATGCTATGTAATATTTTGAAGATATTTTTCAACTTAGACTTTTCTCCATTTACATCCCCAAATGAATCTAACAATTACTATTCAAACCCCAGAAATTAATAATCAATTAATTAATATGAATTAATAATTACTCAGATAATTTAATTAACATTAAATAAAATACCAAAATATGAGAAGAAATACGGTATAAATACAAAAATCAATATTTTATTAAAATAACGGTACGTCATCGAATTGAAAACCGAAAACAAAATTACAGGTCGCTACAATCTACCCTTCTTAATAGAGATTTCATCCCGAAATCTAGAGATAAAATTTTTTGGTAAATAACTAAAAAAATCTTTTCTTAAAACAATGTTTTTTTTTTCAATATAGTATATTTTGTGTTGTAAAAACAAAATTTTTTTTTCTACCATCTCTGACTCCTCCCAAGCGATGTAGACTATCAAACCTCGACTTAGTCCTACACTTCCAGTTGGTGACAGGCTCTGATGCCATTTGTGACGCCCCGCAAAAATAAAGCATATTTCCATCGAAAAATAAAATGAATTACACTTTAATTCTTTAAAATAAAAGTATAATATTCCTTTAAAACTCTCAACAAGATCACATTCTCCACGGATCTCCTATATCATTCTTAGCCTTATCTTCCTTTCAAGCTTCGGTTACCAGCACTATTTGTATCTAAAAATCACACCGGGAAGTATACAATATGATAGGAATAACAAAAGGCTCAAAAGGTCCAACAAAATTAAATAAATAGACCAATCACACAAACCAACTGCTCACACAAACTAACCGCTCACACGAACCAACCGCTCACACAAAGAGCATCATACCAGGTTCCTCTTGGTCACATAGCAAAGAGCTAACTCACATCACCTCACCTCACTCGTCTCCAGTACGTCGGTCCCTGAGGCTTGTTGGACTGTTGGTAGGTGCTCCTTGCTCATGACCCTTCAGTCCCATATCACTTAGCAATCAATACATACTCATTGCTTCCCATGAAATCACAATGACGACATCCTAGTAACGCGTTTTCTTATCAACACCCAAGTGTAGGTGGTCATACAAGTAATAAAGTTCTGGAAGACCAGGTCCAACCCACAGGGAACGAAAAATTAAATTTGTAAAGATAGAAATTAACTATTTTGTCCCTAAAAAGAAAATAAAAGATGATGGCCTTTTGAGGCTTTTCCTAAACTACTAGTTTATATATTTTTTGCAATAAAACTAATTAAAAGCTTTTTTTAAAAAAAAATAGTTTATGGTAAAGATTTTAACAGTGCAAAATAAATTAACTAAGATACTAGTAAGAAAAGGAAGAAAAATAAATAAAAGTTAAATTTACATGAGATAAACTTTTTGGATTTTATTATAGTGAAAGATGGAATTAATACAAATATTTAAGCAAAGTTATTACAAACAGGAAATATTAATTAACTAGGAAGAATGATTTAAAGGAATTGGGAATATGCAAACCAACACTACACTACACCAAAATGGTCAATTTGGCACCCTTTCGTGAATTTCAATTGGCACTGTTAAAAACAGTGCCAAAATTTGGCACGCTTTTAGGCAAATCTGGAACTGTATAAAACAGTGCCAAATCTGGAACTGTACGTTTAAAACAGTGCCAATCTAAAAATTTAGCGTGCCTAACAAACCCCCAAAATATTTCCCCCCAAAATGTGCGTTGACTGAACTTACAGAAAAAAAAAACACAAAAAAAAAAAAACAAAACATATCCCCAAATTAGTTTTCCCTCTCACTCACCCACTCTCTCTCTCTCTCTCTCTCTCTCTCTCTCTCTCCTGAGAACCCCTAGAAGGGTGGAAAAAAATCCCCAAATGTGACCCTCACCAATACAGCCACCGAGTAACTCACCCCACCACTGCCAACGACACTTGCGCCGCCGAAGCCACCACCGCCGACGGTAGCTCTCTCTCTTCCTCTCTCTCTCTCTCAAACTCTAAGGTATCAACTCTCTTCTCTTGTCTTGTTTTCTTTTTTTTTTTTTGTTTCTTTCTGGTAAACAAGTCTCGGATCTTTTGTTTTTCTGAAATTCATGGCATTTTTGTTCACGTTTGTACAAAGATGATTCCAAAAACTTTGATTGAAAAACTAATTTGTTGAAAGGGGTACCCCACTTGCCTCACAAGTCATGATAAGCCCACTTGCCTCCAATTGTTGTTGAAAGGGGTACCACGCAGCCCCCTGTAATAAACTCTAATAATGATGGTTTGTGATCTATGTTTGGAGGGTTAATGGATTTTAGTGTTTTTTCTTTGTGAGTTTCATTTGATTAGATTTGATTATGTTATTTTCTTACTATATGTGAGTTTGAATACTTTCAACTGGGGTTTTGATGGGCTTCAATGGATTTCCACTGTTGATGTACTTTTTGTAAGGCTAAGTCTTGTTACATCCTTTTTCAGAATGTGACTTTGGATTTTTCAGCTACATGGCTTGACTTTTGCAATGTTTTCAGCAATATTAGTTAGATGTAAAAATTGGATATTTGTTGAGTTTACAAGATGACACTATCTAGGCTGTGATGTTGTTTGAATTTCAAACTAGTGATTTTGGCACCTATAAATCCAAATTCGTAATAGCAACTTTTTTGGAGTCTACTTATACATAATTGGCAAATTTTTTAGGGGTTACTTATACATAATTGACATTTTTTGGGGGGTCTACTTATAATATGAGTCTAATTGTGAAACTTAAACATTGTAAAGTTTCATCTTTTAAAACAAATAGAACCTAAAACAAACATCCTTTTCTCTATTGGTTAAGTGATAGCCCGTCTTTTATCATGTAAAGTTTCGGGTAGAATAAAGTGACTTGAATAAGTACTCTATGGAATTGCATTATTTTACTTTTCAAGTCGTCATCTACTTTGTTTTGGATGTAACATAAAAAATTATGAGTCATTTTTACTTTAATAGAGTTTCTTATTGATCCATGTTTCTTGAACTTTATTTAGTATGTCGATCAACAAGGAGTGGATAAAGGAGAACAACTTTGAGTCCGATGCTTAAAGGAAGGGGGTGCTGGAGTTCTTAGAGTTTGTACTTGAACATATGTGAGGGGATAAACATTCATGTCCGTGTAGGCGTTGTCGAAATGGGACAGGTCATATCCGTGTGGCTGAAATCTTTGTTCATTTGATGGAATATGGGATGGTTCAAGACTACATCATAATGCAGGATTGTCTGCTTTGGGGAGGTAAACAATCTTCTTGTAGCACATTGGAAGATGTGGGTGTAGGTGGATTTTTGTTTTGGCACGATGACCTACTCCCTCCCCACGACGACATTGATCAAGAATGAAGCAGTTAATTTGTGTTAGGAACTTTATTTTGGATTCTTATGGTTGTATTTGTTAGAATTAGTTTTATTAGCTTTAGGGTAGTTTAGTATTTTCTTTTATATTAGGGTAATACTGTATACCTAGATATTCTATTATTATTGCCTCTTCTTTTTCATTGTATTCATTCATTCAGTTTTAGTGTTATGAAAAACTCTAGCTCTCTTCTCTTTTCCTTTGTTGTTTTCTTGATTATTTAATATATTCACATGGTATCAGAGCAGGTTCGAATCTCATCCACAATTTTTTCGGATGATTTTGGTTCGTTGTTGGATTTCTCGTTGATTCGGATTCGGATTCGTATTTAGATCTCGCACTGCTTTGCGCTCGTTTTTGGATCTATCTGTCACTGATTCTGGTTCGTTTGTTTTGTGTTTTTGGATCTGTCTTTGATTTTGCGTTCGCTTGTTTTGTGTTATTTAATTGCTTCGTTTTCGTAATGGCTACTGAACGTGATGATTCGCTTCAAGCGATTAGTGTTAAACTCGATGGCAAGAATTTTGCATATTGGAATTATGTGATGAAAAATTTTCTGAAGGGGAAGAAGATGTGGGGTTATATCAATGGCGATTTTAGTAAACCTACGAATGAAAATGCTGATAAATTTGCAGAGTTGCTAGATGTTTGGGATACAAATAATTCGAAAATCATTACTTGGATCAACAACTCCGTTGCTCCCTCAATAGGTATGCAATTGGCAAAGTTTGAATATGCAAAGGAGGTGTGGGATCATTTGGCTAAATTATTTACACAGTCCAATTTTGCGAAAAGGTACCAATTAGAGTGTGATATTCGTGCCCTTGAACAAAAAAATTTGAGTATTCAGGAGTTCTATTCTACAATGACAGATCTTTGGGATCAGTTAGCTCTCATGGAGTTGCCCGAATTGCGGGCCTTTACACCATGTATCGCTAGTAGGGAGGAACAACGTCTGGTTCAGTTTTTGATGGCTCTACGTGAAGATTTTGAGGGCCTTCGTGGGTCCATTCTCCATCGTAGCCCACTTCCGTCCGTTGATTCTGTTGTTCATGAGTTAGTAGCCGAGGAAATACGTCTCAAGACACAGTCTGGAAAGGGAATTCTCCCCGACTCTACTCCGTCTGTTTTAGCAGCCCCTTTTCGACCACAGTCCAACAATCAGAATAAGCCTTACTCGAGAGTTGGTAGTGATGTATGCAGCTACTGTAAGGAGAAGGGTCATTGGAAGGCTCAGTGTCCTAGGTTGGGTCGTGCAAAATCTTCTCATTGGAAATCTGACAACCAATCTCAACAGCGTTCATATAGGCCTCCACAGCCTAAAACTGCAGCAGTTGTACCACCATCAGACTCATTTGGACCCCGTTCCCCTTCCCCATCCACTCCGTCCATGACCTCCCTTGCTGAGCAATTTCAGAAGTTCCTTGCCACACAGCCACATGCTATGGCCACCTCTTCACTAGGTATGTCTTCAGGTATGTCTTCAGGTATGTCCTCAGGTATTTGGGTTTTAGACTCTGGAGCTTCCAATCATATGTCGCCTGACTTGTCGTCATTTTCTTCCTTATGTCCTGCTTCCTCTTTGCCTGTTATGACTGCTGATGGTACTCCCATGCCATTAGCAGGTGTTAGGTCTGTTGTCACACCTCATGTATCTCTCCCTAGTGTTTACCACATTCCTAAACTTGGTCAGCTTTGTGATGCAGGTTATTTAGTCTCTTTTTCTTCTACTTTTTGTCATGTGCAGGATCCGCAGTCTCAGACGCTGATTGGGATAGGCCGTAGGCAAGGGAGATTATACATCTTGGACAAGCTCAATGTACCAGTGGTTGCAGCTTCTAGTGTTGACTTGTCATCCTTTCGTTTGAGTTCATCTTCGTCTAGTTTTTATTTATGGCATTCTCGCCTTGGTCATGTTTCAGCCTCTCGTTTAAAATATTTAGCTTCTACAGGAAAATTAGGAAATTTACAAACTCATGACATTTCTGATTGTAGTGGTTGTAAACTGGCAAAATTTTCCGCTTTACCATTTAATAGAAGTATTTCTTATTCTCTTGCACTATTTGATTTAGTTCATTCTGATGTGTGGGGACCCTCTCCTATTACTACAAGAGGGGGGTCTCGATATTATGTATCATTTATTGATGATTGCACTCGTTACTGTTGGGTTTATCTTATGAAACGCCGTTCAGACTTCTTTGATATTTACAATACCTTTCGTGCTTTTGTTAAAACTCAACATTCTGCTGTCATCAAATGTTTTAGATGTGATTTAGGTGGAGAGTATACCTATCATAAATTTCATGAGTTGCTTGCTTTAGATGGAACTATTCACCAGTCCTCTTGTACAGACACTCCTGAAAAAAATGGTGTTGCTGAAAGGAAACATCGGCATATTGTTGAAACTTCTCGCTCTCTTTTATTAACTGCATATGTCTCTAGTGATTTTTGGGAAGAGGCTGTCCTTACTGCTGTCAATCTAATTAATAAAATTCCGTCCTCTCACTGCTCAGGTCTGTCACCTTTTGAAAAATTGTATGGGCATGCTCCTGATTATTCTTCCTTAAAGGTGTTTGGTTGTACTTGTTTTGTCCTTCGACCTCATGTAGAGAGTACCAAATTGTCACCTAAGTCTGCTATTTGTGTTTTTCTAGGTTATGGTGAGGGTCAGAAGGGATATCGTTTCTTTGACCCACTTACTAAAAAATTATATGTCTCTCGTCATGTTGTGTTTCTCGAGCACATACCCTTCTTTTCTATTCCTGATAATCATCATGAGTTGACTAAATCTGATCTCATCCATCTTGACCCATTCTCTGATGATACCGATAGTATGCCCTCTCAAGCCCCATGCACCACTGATATTGTCTCACCACATGGTTCTACTTCTGCTGATACTGGTACCTTGCCGCTTGATGCTACCTCCCTTCCAGAGGCCACCCAAGCACCTACTGAGACTGTGGAACCTCCTCGCTATCCTACTCGCACTCGTAAGTCTACTCAATCACCTGATTTTATTTATTCTTGTTATTCAGATTCTTTTGCTTCATTTTTAGCTTCAGTTCATGATCTCTCTGAGCCTCTGTCCTATAAACAGGCAGCTCTTGATCCTCTTTGGCAACAGGCTATGGCAGAGGAACTCTCAGCATTGTATAAGACAGACACTTGGAGTTTGGTTCCCTTACCTTCTGGTAAGAGCGCTATTGGTTCTCGTTGGGTTTATAAAATCAAAACTAAGTCAGATGGGTCTGTTGAGCGGTACAAAGCAA
The DNA here is from genome assembly GCA_033977485.1 of Hydrangea macrophylla. Classification (NCBI taxonomy): domain Eukaryota; kingdom Viridiplantae; phylum Streptophyta; class Magnoliopsida; order Cornales; family Hydrangeaceae; genus Hydrangea; species Hydrangea macrophylla. The sequence continues at coordinate 83,144,028 of CM066985.1, read as the reverse complement.
GATTGGTTGCCAAGGGTTTTTCCCAGCAGTATGGTATGGATTACGAGGAGACTTTTGCTCCTATTGCTAAAATGACTACTGTTCGTACTCTTATTGCAGTTGCTTCTATTCGTCAGTGGCATATAACTCAGATAGATGTTAAAAATGCTTTCTTGAATGGAGACCTCCAAGAGGAGGTTTATATGGTTCCTCCTCCGGGTGTTCCTCATGGTCCTGGTGAAGTTTGCAGGCTTAAAAAAGCCTTATATGGTCTTAAACAAGCTCCTCGAGCTTGGTTTGAGAAGTTTTCCACAGCGATTACCTCATTTGGGTTTTCCTCGAGTGAGTATGATTCAGCTCTCTTTATTAGGTGTACCACTGCTGGTCGTATTATGCTTTCTTTGTATGTTGATGATATGATTATTACTGGTGATGATGTTGATGGGATTGCAGTGTTGAAGTCTGAATTAGCTCGTTGTTTTGAAATGAAGGACTTAGGTCCACTACGCTATTTTTTGGGGATTGAAGTAGCCTATTCTCCAAAAGGTTATCTTCTTTCTCAGTCTAAGTATACAGGTGACATTCTTGAGCGTGCTCGCCTCACTGATAATAAGATTGTTGATACCCCTTTGGAGCTTAATGTTCGTCTTTTCCCTTCTGATGGCGTTCCTTTGCCTGATCCTACCTTATATCGCACTATTGTTGGTAGCTTGGTTTATCTTACTATTACTCGTCCGGATATTGCTCATGCTGTTCATGTTGTTAGTCAGTTTGTTACTTCCCCTACTACAGTTCATTGGGCTGCTGTTCATCGTATTTTGAGGTACTTGAGGGGCACTAGGTTTCAAAGTCTTTTACTTTCTTCATCATCTTCCTTGGAGTTGCGTGCGTACTCTGATGCTGATTGGGCCGGTGATCCTACAGATCGCAAGTATGTTACTGGGTTTTGTATATTTTTGGGTGATTCTCTCATTTCTTGGAAGAGCAAGAAGCAAGATGTTGTTGCTGTGTCTTCCACAGAAGCTGAGTATCGTGCTATGGCTTCGACTACCCATGAGCTTATTTGGTTACGCCGACTACTTACAGATATGGGTGTCTCCCTTCCTCACCCTTCACCTATGTATTGTGATAATAAGAGTGCTATTCAGATTGCTCACAATTCCGTTTTCCATGAGAGGACCAAGCATATAGAGATTGATTGTCACATTACTCGTCATCACCTTAAGCATGGAGCTATCACTTTGCCTTTTGTTTCTTCTTCCGCACAGATTGCCGATTTGTTTACAAAGTCACATCCGATTCAGCGTTTTCGTTTTTTAGTTGGCAAACTCTCTATGCTTTTAGCTGCCGCATCGTGAGTTTGAGGAGGGGTGTTAGAATTAGTTTTATTAGCTTTAGGGTAGTTTAGTATTTTCTTTTATATTAGGGTAATACTGTATACCTAGATATTCTATTATTTTTGCCTCTTCTTTTTCATTGTATTCATTCATTCAGTTTTAGTGTTATGAAAAACTCTAGCTCTCTTTTCTCTTTTCCTTTGTTGTTTTCTTGATTATTTAATATATTCACAGTATTTTGTGTTAGGAACTTTATTTTGGATTATATGTTGGTTTATTATGTTTTGTATACACTATATGTTGGATGCTATGTTTTTATTTTCGATTGGGGATTTATTATATATTGATTGCTACTTTATAGTTGTGATTATATTTTTGAAACATGTGTTATTGGTATTTTATAAATTGGTGCTATGATGCTGCCAAATTTTGATTCTCCTTGAAAATAAATCTGGCACTGCTTAAAACAGTGCCAAAAAAAGTGCCAGATGAAATTATTTTTTTATTCTTAAATCAAAACTGGCACTGTTTTAAGCAGTGCCAACATCGTGCCAGATTAATGTACCCGACATGTACGCGTGGTGAGACCAAATGTTGTCACGTGTCCATAAGTTGTCTTGAAATTCTGGCATTGGTTTAATCAGTGCCAAAAAAGGGTGCCAAATCTCTGAATCTGGTACCCTTTGACCAAAATTTGTCACTGAGTTGAACAGTGCCAAAAAAATTGGATCCCCCATTTTTGGCACTGAAAAAAACAGTATCAGATTTGGTCAGGCATGGTTTTAAAACAGTGACAGTTTAGCATTTTTGGTGTAGTGCTAGATCACACAACTTTGTACATTTGTTAAGGATTTGGCATTTCTAAATAGAGTAAATCTTTATTTGAAAATAAACTTACACTATTCGAGGTCATATCAAGTGTGCCAGGTTTGATATGAAACGACGTCGTTTGGTTTAAAGAAAAATAAAAAGGCAATTGAGCAGTACCCAGGTTCGAACCGTGACCCGCCGCGGATGTGGGTTATTCGGCGCCCTGTCCCCACCACTCTGCCACTACATAATTGCATGTCCATTAATGGATGGAAATATATATATATACACATGTTTGAAATATAAACTTTGTCAAATGAATTGTTTGAGTATGCTAGGTGTTTTTTTTTATGACAAAAGGCCTAGTTTGACAATCCACATAATTAGATTCTTACTTCAAATATGTAATCTTTTGATATCCAATATAACCATAGTCTATAAACATGTTAATTGACCATAAACTATAGATACATAGATATTTTTGGCCATAAATGGAAAAATAACACATCCAGATAAATTTGCCCATTTAAGATTAGTGCACAGAAGCTGTGATTTCTAAGTTTTTATTGCATATCCCCAATTAAAGTTTTAGCCTACCATTTTGGAATTGAACTGTCTTCCAAATAACCTTTTAAACAAAGATTAAATAGATATACACAATGGCTGTCCAATTAAAATTAAAGTTATAAAACCAAGGTAAGGGTGAAATATAATATTAATATATTTTTTCTTCACTTAACATGAGTTGGAGTTGAATTTGTGGAATTTGCAAAAAAATAAAGTTTAGTACAACTAAGCTAATAAAACATAAATAAATGGAAATACTGAACCAAAAATAAAACACTAAACCATTGACTTTAACTTCTTGTGGGGTCATAGTGGTTGAATTCCAAGAATGCAACCAAGGCCAAACCAAATCCTAATCTAATTTGGGAGTGAGATATGGATAGGGTGTGCTGAGGGCTTTGGTAGGTGATTATAACAACTATGTGGTAAAGAAGTCTGGCATTTACTTGCAAAATCTGTCTTCTAGTGAATGAAAATATTGCTATAAAAACTGAAAATTTGGGGTTTCAAACTATTTTAGGGGACAACTATAAGTACTACTAGAATAAAAAATATTAAATCTAAATTTTAATAAGAATATTTTACTACTACAAATTAACAAAGGTTATACGAGAAAACAAATATTTTAATTTGAGAAATATAATACACAAAGTTTTGTTACATATTTTTTTAACATGAAATCATCAATTACATAAAAGTAATTTTTTACAACTACTAGAACTAGAAAAAGCAAAGAAAAACTAAAGTTTTCTACTCCTAGGGACAATGTGAAGTGCCACATGATAACCTCCCTAAACTATTTTCTCTATTTGATTGTACGTGAAGGTGTTGTTTGTTTTTGTGAATGTTGTTGTTAGCTTCTGCTCCCTTCTATTTATAGATGATTATGATATGAAAATCATCACTTCATTTATCACTTTGAGCAGAGTTTGCCAATTTTTTCTTCGTGCAATCATCCCATTTTTCTTCTCGCGTCTGACAATTGTTGAATTTTCCTGCAGAAAAGAAGAGAGAGAGAGAGAGAGAACCCTTTTGTTTCATAAGTATAGAAATTCCAAGGCATTAAATGCCTAGTTGAATTTGTTGTTTTGTTTATTTATTTATTTATTTATTTATTATCTTTCTTGCTTTGTGTGGTTGTTGATTCTTTGTTTGATTTTTTGTTTAGTTGAAAGTTTTTGACATTTGCTATTAACATTTTTGACTAACATAATAGATGAAAAATACTTCATTGTGGTTGCTACTTCTTTCCTTCACTTTTTTCACTTCATTTTTACCTAAACATATAAAATATGTAAAAGCTCAAAATTACACGCATTTAAGTGACATCATCATTAAATTATATTAATTCAAATATGCATTAAAACTAGGGATTTGAGGGATTAAATGAGCACTATACCGATTATATTGGTACATGATTGTGCAATATTCAGTATTTGTCACACCCCTCAGCTAACTTATTGCTAGTCCCTAGCAATGAAGTGAAAGAGAAATGTTTCTAAAAGTTTTATTAAAAATAGGAGTAGACTACGGAAAATAAAATTTAACTCATTGTCGCAGGAATCGCGATTGCATTTAGCATATGTAACAAGCCGTTAAACCCCTAGGTTAGCCCTAGTGGACGAGTGTTGTCTCGTGATAGTTTGCAGTGAATATACCCACAAAATTCATTTAATTTTTTTTTAAAGTAAAAAAAAAATAAAGGTAGATTTTCTCCTTTTACAATATATAAGATTAAATTTGACAATAAAATGAAATTTTCAAGTATGTAATAGTAATGCAACACATATACTCACAGTTTGTCAATTGTAGCATTTTTATACTCTTTAAACTTACAGTGTATATTTGAAAAGTCAAGCAACTAATCTTAATTTCAAAGTTTATATAACTATTAACAGTCATAAATTTGTAGTTTTAACTCAAATCTCACTGGTATTTCACTCTTTTAAGAAGAAACTCTCAGAAACCAGTGTAGAGAACATCTCACTTGGTAGGGAAGCAAAGATAGAAAAATTGCTTCCAATTTTTGATGACTCAATGTATAGGCATTTGGAGTACAATAAGTGTCATAGAAGACTACTTAACATTAGAAGAGCGATCTACCGTGGAGAACATCCTTATTACTTAAATTTAAAAATCAATTTCTTTTAAATCATTAGGACTTTAACTGGTAGATTAGAAGTTAAGACGAGTAGAAGATTTGGAGTGTATTTGTTCTAAGCATGTGATTGGAGTGTTTGCGCAATTCATTCCAACTTCTTCTTTTCTTCTCCTTTTTATCATTTGTACAGCTTTTTTTTCTCATTTTTTTCTTTTTTTTTAAAATCAACTCATTTGCTCTCTTTACCACTTCTTGCAATATCATTATAATCCAATCATATACCTGGATATAGAAGTGAGGTTTGTACTCCCAGGTAGAGCAAGGCATGATTTGAAGAGAACTGAGAATAAGGCAATATTAGGTGAAGGGGGGGTGCATTTGAAAGAAAAAATGGCCTAGATCATTTTCAAAATAGATTGACTTTGTCATTCAAGTAAGTTAGAAGTTCTAATGGTAAATCCTGAACATTCTTTTCTAATGATCAGTCAAAGAAAAACAATGAGACTTTCAACGAGTGATATGATATATAGTGCGACTAGTATCATCTGCACCTATATAAAAGAGGCTACGCAATCCGGAGCGTCCAAGTTGTCATGGTCGCCAATCCACCTCTAGTAAAAGAGATGGGTCTAGAACCACTAGCAAGCTAAAACATCAGTAAGAGGCTAGGAGGTAACTCTGGCTTTACCTAGTTTTTCGCTAACTCTAGTGTCATTCACCGCACTAGACATATCTGGTGATGTTGGGATCATACAAATTACTCCAATCGAACCAATTAATGAAAGTAGATGTACACGTAGGATCATTTTAAAGTGTGACCTAACTGAAAATTATTGAATGTACTAAAAATAAATTTTAAAAGCAAACAATAAAAATAAAAAGTTAAATTTCACTACAAGAAAAACGACCTTTCGCGACGGTTCAAAAACTGTCGCCAAAAGCAGTGGAAACCGTGGGTAAAACCTTTTGCGACGGTTGTACCACGGTTTTTCCACCCGTGGAATCTGCGGCTGTGGCTATTGCTATGCCACGGTTGGTAAACCGTGGCGAATAGTTTTACCCACGGTTTTTGCGACGGTTACAACCGTCGTAAATAATTGACCAAAAGTGTTGGATTTTTGTATTTTATACGACGGTTGCGGCGACGGTTGAGGAAACCGTGGGTATTGCCTAGTGTATTTGCAACATTTTATAAACCGTGGCTAATGCTTCGTTTAAATAACAGACGGGAGGAATAGTCACAGTTTGTAAACCGTCGCTAAATGTACTTTTTAATATTTTACCTATTTTACAAACGTTACAACCGTGATTAAAAGTTATAGTTGTGATGAATGAAATAATTTGTAATTATTTCTTGCATGGTACCGAATTAAACCTGTTTCTCAAATTTATTTAGCTGATAAATGCAAAAAAAACAAAACACCCAAATAAAATTATAACCACAATAGTAATAAGTAATAGCATACATCCCAAAACATTAAAATCCCACAATATCTTGATACATGGAAAGTCATAAAAAGTCAAAAGTGTTTCCTACTAGTTGGGAATAGAATAAAACAAAAGATAACTGATGTAGAAATTTTGTGCTCCTTAATCCTCGTGAACCTGTAAAACAAGAGTACAAACGAAACCATTAGTACAAATTTGTTACAATGAGTAAGTTTACATAAAAACTTGAAAAAACTATGATTGGTAATGGATGTATTACATCTGCAGATGGCCATGCTATGTATTCATTTTCTGCTTCTCCAAGTGTGAGGATATCTCCAAATGGCCTCAATAGCTTTTCACGACGGTTTGAAACATATGCCACAAAAACTTCGCAAAAATCTTGTCCAAGTGGTTCTCCTCCTACTATCTTTGATGGGTCATTGCTAATAAGAAAACCCATTGCCACAGACCTCTTGGGTATTTGAAATCCTTGAAGAGTTACTTTCTTCGAAACCTAGAAGAACGAATAATAATACATTGAAGACAAGAAAAAATATTTGTATAAAAGTCTCATGCACAATGTTAGTACAAAGATTACCTTAGCAATGACAGCAATGTTGTGATGTTTCTTTCTTACTTTTGCATGAGTCTGGACCTGCTATTTTAAAATTACTTCCAAAATTAGAAAATATATAGTTTGGCTAGACGAATTTAAGTAATAGAAAAGTTACTAAATATGAATGTGTACCTCTTGGGATATCGATGGAGTTCCATTTGAAGATGATAACTCTTGATTCCTTGGTGCTACTAGGTGTGATTGGTGAGCATGAGCACTAGATGCATCTGGGACCTATTATGATTAATAAAAGGCAGTATAAGTTGACCGAACAATGTTGTAAATTATCTACGTCAAACTAGAGCAAGTAACCTGTCTAGAATTTGTATGTGCATCTGAAGGTAAATCTGTCATGTTGGCCTGATTTAATATATGATTTTCCAACATTTGAACTTTCTTCTCTATTAACTCATTTCTTTCCTTCCAAATTCTCATCTCTTCCTTCATCATCTCAACGTTTGTAGTTAGACCTTCATTTATTCTCTTCAGTTCAGCATATTCTTCTCTCGACGGTTTTGGAAAAATATCTGATGGAGAAGGTCCTAGACCATAAGTTTGCACACGACCATGTCCATCGGGTCCCATGATCTCAGTGAAAACTTGCTCCCGAAATGATGATGTTTGTAAAGGCTCGGGCACCTCAGATAGTCGATCATTTATCCGAGTCTGAAAGAAGTAATTATGATAATTAACATAGATACAGAAACAAAGGGATGATGAAAAGAAAACAAAGTTTGAATCACATTTAGGTGACATACAATTGCCTCTGCTGATGCTTCATCAACTATCTCACCATTTTCCCTTGTGCGTGCAGCAATAAATACTTCAACTCGGTCAGGGGTCATTCCTTTACGTTTCTTGATCTTTTGTTTGTCAAATAGATGAATCAAAATACAACACTAATTAAAAATATCATAACTATAAAAATACTTCACTATGTTCTATAATCTTTATACATTTACCTCATCCCTAAGTCGGCTGTGTGCCTTACGTCCAGTTATATGGTTCATCTTTAGCTTACTACGATTTGCGCGGTTGATCTCACTGATCTCCTATAGTTTTTTTTACAAAAATTAAGTGCAAAAAGTTATGTAAGATAATATACACATTGTAAAGTATGTTAGTCATACCTGTGCATCAGCCGTACCCCAATATCGAACAAGGACCTCCCATTGAGTAGGAAGAACCCTATCTGGAAAATGAGCTATACGATCTTCATCAGTATCAAATGCATTATAATACTCTCTTTTCACACGGGATTTCCACTCCCTCCATTTATCCCCAATAAACTTCAAACAGTTTTTTTTGAATTCAACTGGGACGTTGGTATTGGCCTAATAGTCATCCAAGTTATGAATTATAGAAGAACAAACAATAATTAAGACAAAGAAGATATTCATGCCACAAAAAAAAAATCTAAAATAATTGTGATTTTACCTGCACATCACCCCAAACGCGTTCTTTTAGATCAGGCGGCAAAGCTTTCCAACTTGTGTAGGTTAGAGGCAACAAATTCCCACTTCGAGCTAATGTTCCTAATTGAGACTGGAGACGCGGACCATTATTTCCAATAGGTTGTAGGAGGTCGTCCAATTCAACCTCTAACCTTTCGCCTGTGCCCCATAAACGACATCCATGTGAGGGCCCTCGAGTCCGCACACTGCCATTGGAGCTACAACCTAATAAAAAAATATTTATTTAGGTAGAAGTCAAAGAAACAAGTGAAAATACATATAACAAGCATACTAATTTGTGTGTACCTTGTTCCTGAGATGTCTGTGTATGACCTGCGATGCTGTCATGAGTACATGATTGAGATTGAGAAAGGGAATGGGAGTTGGATTGTGAAAGGGAGTGGGAGTTTGGTTGTGGTTGGGTTTGGGGTTGGGAAAGGGAGTGGGAGTTGGGTTGTGATTGGGGTTGGAGTTGTGGTTGGGGTTGGGAAAGAGAGTGGGAGTTGGGTTGTGATTGGGGTTGGAGTTGGGGTTGGAGTTGGGGTTGGGGTTGGGGTTGGGGTTGAGGTTGGGCTTGGGCATTGGAGTGGGTTGGGAGTTGACTACCAATCAACGACCTAGCAGGCCAACGTGTGGGTTTCTTGGGCATGCTGATAAAGTATTTTCATTAATAACTGATTGAAAGAACAATCAACATGAAAAAGAACAATCAACAATATTGAAAGTTATGCCCATATAAAACATAAAAAGGATTGCAAACGCAAATTATACCCATATATGAAGATTATACGCAAATTATACCCATATATGAAGATTATACGCAAATTATACCCATATATGAAGATTATACGCAAATTATACCCATATAGTACAAGTTAGTAAACATTAAACATTTATTAAAAGTTTGGAGACTATGTCATTCATCCATTTCATTGATATCAGAATCACTATTGTCCTCCACTACTCTCCCATCAACCCCTTGCCTAATCCAGGGAACATCTTCGTCACGATCGAATGTGGTATCATCCAAATTTTGATCGCTATATGGCTCTACTTCTGGATCTGTCATATCAACAACCATGGATTCTTTCGTGCCCATATCAAATAAATCTCTTTGTGTCATCATCACAACAATATGCCAGTCCGTTTCTACCGGATCTTGTACATACCAAACTTGTTCTGCTTGGGATGCCAGAATGAAAGGTTCATCTCCCAATTGGTTTTCCTTGTATAATAAATGGTTGAAGTTAACCATTGTAAAATTGAACTCATCTTGCTTTCTCCCTACATTGCTATCAACCCAATCACACTTGAATAAGACAAATTTAACATCATTTGTGTAGCGAATTTCGATGATGTCTGTTAAAGCGCCATAAAATGTAACATCTCCTGAGCGGGGATTCCTATCTCTCGAACTTGCATAACTCATAGTATTTGCTGTCAATTTAACTCCACTATTCTGAGTATTTCGTTTCTTCTCACGCTTCTTTGTGCGGAACCTATATCCATTTATAATATACCCACTATAACTCCATCCCCAATGGTCAGGGCCGCTAGCCAATATGTCTAATTCTGGAGATATATGTGCATTGCTTGTCCTTTTCACCTGGGCAACCTATATTTTTGCAATATTCATTCAATAAGAGAACACAAAATGTATACAATTTGTGAAACACAATTTACTCCTGAACTTACATGATCTGCCAACCATGTGTGAAATGTTTCATTATGAACACGAGAAATTTGGTGCTCTCCTACTCGAGGCATATTTCCTCGAAGGAATGCCAAATGTTGCCTGTTAAGTATCAAGGTAGTTAAAGCACAATTATATATACCATTACAAAGTGTTGAAGTTTCATAATCTAATTTGTGACTTACTCTCGAAAAGGAGTGATCATATCGGAATTTACAAGCACATATCGATGTGCTTGAACCCATGTAATATTATCAAGCAACAATCGTTTTCCTTTTCCTAAGGGACGGCCTGATGGTTTGCTTGAATTGTCAGATCCAGCAAAATTTCGAATTGGCCTATTTATCATGGTTTCAGCATCATTCAAGTATCTAGCACAAAAGTTCATGCATTCTTCCATTAGGTATCCTTCAGCAATGGATCCCTCGGGATGAGCTCGATTGCGGACATAAATTTTCAATGTCAGGAGAAACCTATAAACATGTATAATTATAATTTAGTTAATCGTTATAAAGATAATAAAAAGATGACACTTGTAAACATTAAAACACCTCTCAATACAGTACATCCATCGGTATTGTACAGGTCCAGCAATCATTGCCTCATCTGCTAAATGAATAGGAAGATGCTCCATGATATCAAAGAAGGCCGGTGGAAAAATTCTCTCCAGATGGCACAAGATAATTGCAATACGATCTTGAAGGGCTTCAATGTCACTTGCAGTCATTACCTTTGAACATAATTGCCTAAAGAAATTGCACAATTCAATTATGGCTTGGCTCACATTCTTAGGCAATGATCTTCGTACAGCTAATGGGAGTAATTGTTGCATTAAGATATGGTTGTCGTGGCTTTTAAGGCCCAAAATATTGCAATCCTTTAAATTTACACGCCGTGCAATATTAGAGGCATAACCATCAGGCACTTTGACATTCTTTAGAACTTTGCAAAACAATCTCTTGTGCTCCTTGTTCATTGTAAAGCATGCAGGAGGCATATATGCACTATTGGCCCCACGTTGTTTGGGGTGCAATGCTTTTCTTATACCCATGTTTTCAAGGTCACGTCGAGCCTTCAAATTATCCTTTGTTTTTCCTTTAACCCCCAGCAATGTATATAATATGTTGTCACACACATTTTTTTCAATATGCATAACATCTAGGTTGTGGCGAATTTCATTATGTTCCCAGTAAGGTAGCTGAAAGAATATACTCCTCTTTTTCCAATGCTTTTTCCAATCATTGGTATCCTCATTTACATCCTCACCCCTTTTCCTCTTCTTTTCTACAATGATTTGGTGTGCTTCTACTTCATCTAACTGTTGTAAAAGATCAGTCCCAGACAGTCGTGTTGGTCGGAGTCCTTTTTCTCGCATACCATCAAAGGATACTCGATCTTTTCTAAATCTATGATTAGGATCTAGAAATTGACGATGTCCCATATAACAATACTTTCCACCATTAGTAAGCCACTCAGATCTAGTATCCTTATTGCAACAAGGACAAGCATATTGACCTTTTGTGCTCCATCCTGACAAGTTAGCATAAGCAGGGAAGTCACTTATTGTCCACATCAAAGCTGCATGCATTTGAAACATCTTGTTCGTAGATGCATCATATGTGAGCACACCATGGTCCCACAATTCTTTCAACTCCTCAACCAAAGGTTGCAAGTACACATCTATTTTGTTCCCAGGAGCACGTGGACCATCAATAAGAGTAGATAGAAAAATAGAAGGTTGCTTCATGCACAACCATGGTGGTAAGTTGTAAGGCATAATGAGGACAGGCCAAGTACTATGCGTGATACTCATCGTCCTGAATGGATTGAATCCATCTGCAGACAACCCAAGCCTTACGTTTCGACAATCACTCGAAAAATCAACGTGTCTTTCATCAAAAGCTTTCCAAGCTTGAGAGTCAGCTGGGTGCCTTAAGACTCCATCTTTGGTCCGTCCCTCTGAATGCCATCTCATAAGTGAAGCTGTCTTTGATGACATGAACAATCTCTTAAGCCTTGGCTTTAGAGGGAAGTACCTAACCTGTTTAGCAGCGATCTTTCGAGTTTCATCTTCAACATTGTTTGATTGTCCATCAAATTGCTTATATCTAGACATATGACAATCCTTACATTCCTTAAGATCTTTATACTCATTTCTGTAAATGATACAATCATTGGGGCATGCATCCCACTTCTCGTAAGTGAAGCCCAAATCATTTATAATCTTCTTCGCCTCATAGAACGAATTTGGCAAGGTTTCACTCATGGGAAGTGCCTCTTTAAACAAGTGTAGAGCTAATGTGAATGATCTGTCACTCCATGAACACATTACCTTCAAAACCATCATTCGAACCATAAATGAAAGAGTAGTGAACTTGCGGCAACCTGGGTATAGTTCCCGCTCAGCATCTTCTAAACGCTTAAAAAATGCCTTAGTCTCAACATCGGGACCTTCTATGTTTTCACGTTGCTCTTCACCACTGGGCTGGCTATCATTGTTTGGAATTCCAAATACATCGTGTAACATTCCAACCATATCATCCCCTATATCACAATCATTCATACTTTCACCATCACCATTAGCACGACTAACAGAGCATAAGGGTTCCCCATGCTTAACCCAATTCTTATAATTGGGGAGAAACCCATGGATTATTATATGCTCAAAGGCGACTTGTCGTGTTGCAAATGTCATATTGCCACACTTCCTACATGGACAATATATAACTGAATCACACGGTTGATTAGCCAATGCAAAGTCTAGAAATCCATTAGCCCCCGCAATGTATGACATTTGTGTCCTATTTTCCATCTCGATCCAACTCTTGTCCATGTTTATCTACCCATGAAACAAAATAAATACGATTTGTATTATTATTGTATAAAAATGACATACTAATGATATATATAAGCAAAGCGTCAAAATTAAAGTGCTAATGGGTACAATTCTGTATATTTATTAGGACTTTTGACCTAATACTAAATAAAGTGTATTTTATTAGGACTTTTGACTACAATTCTGTATATTAAAATGAAAATGAAAAACAGAGATGCCAGGAGTGGTATCAGTGTTTCCAAACAGGAAGAGGAGGCTTCACACAACTCATTCTTGGGATTTCATGGGGCTTGTGGGTGAAGAAACTATAAAGCACGCGTGTGTGTGTGTGTGTGTGTTGAGGTTAGGGGTTGGCACTTGGCAACCGTACACACGTTAATGTTAAATCAGATATTGACGCAGAAAAGAATATGTTATTAAGCAAGTGGCATGCTTATAGATGTATTAACAGCAGATACACCTAAAATTAGTCAACTTCTTGTATCGCATGCCACCGTATATTGCGCTGAATGTATAACTTATTTAATTGTTAGGATAAATTTCAATATATTGGACTTACATTGGATTCTAAACACCTTATACTCTGTTAGGAATTCTGAACTATACAAATTCCAATTTCCAAACATGGGAATCTATAAAGATTATAGCTAATTGGTTACAGTTATTTGAGCATGAAAGAGAACACTAGCAAAAAAAAAAAAAAAAAGAAAAAGAAAAAGAAAATTTGTTCTTACTGTTTATTTCTTTCCTATATTTTATTATCTAAATTTGCAGAGACAAATAAAGCATTAGTAACTAATCACGAGGAATACTTGAACTATACAAAATTCCAAATATTGGAATCTATATATAGAGAATATAGCTAATTGGTATAGTTATCCAGATTGGTTTGTGGTATTGTTTCAAACTAAGGTGAACATGATGATTAAAATTGAGTTCAGCAAATTATTATTTATTTTTGCTCATGACAATAAAACAAAATAATTGAGTATTTTTTCCCTTATAAAAGTCATATAAAAAGTGAATATTAAAATTGCAAGTGCATAAAAAAAAATATAGTAGTAAATGTCACAAGGGTCATAGTTCAGTTGGAACGTTGACCAGAATTTTAAAAAAAATGCCTAAAATTGAACTAGTGTAAGAACTGAGGGAGGAAGGAACACGGCCAGGTAGGATATAGTGAAATAGAATGACCCAAAAATGAACAAATTTTGAAATTAGTTTCAAGGTTTGAAGAGCTAGTAGCTACATGGATTATCTTGCACAAATCTTAAATCATCTCATATAAAAATGACTTTCACACTTAAATTGTTTGATTATAAACAAATATATATATATATATATATATAGAGAAATGAAAAGGAAACAAAGCACTGTTATAGCACCAAATGTAGTATATTTCCTGCTACCCGTATGTCTATATGACTGGTTCACACACCAAAATGCTTATATATTTAAGAAATATGCTAATAAGGCAACCAAACATTTTAGAGACCCCATGAGCAAGAAGAAATCGGAGAGAGAGAGAGAGAGAGAGAGAGAGTGAGAGAGAAGAAATTGAACAGGCAGAGACAAACCTGTTCAAGGTGAGGAGTCGACGACGGCATTGACGAGGCGACGACGATGAGTTGGCGACGGCGATGAGGAGGCGCGGCTGGTCAGAGAGAGAACTGAGCGGGCGTTGGTGATGAAAGGGGACTGTGCGTGTGCGGCTTGTTTAATTGAGAGGGAAAAAATTAGGGCACTTCTACAGTAGTGTTTGTTTGAGTCCAAAACTTAACCACGGTTTAATTAATAACCGTCGCTAATTTGCCACGGTTTCACAAACTGTGGTTAATTAACCACGGTTTTGGTCCATTAACCACGGTTTTAAAACCGTGGCTAATTAATCACGGTTTTTAAGACAACCGTGGAAAATTAACCACGGTTTGTACAACCGTCGTGTTTTTTCCGTGGCCAATGCCCCTTTTTCTTGTAGTGTTTATTTGGGTATAAAGGCTATAAGTTAATTTTTTTTGATAGAATTCATTTAGAAAAACTTCATTCATATCCTGCCATGAAGTTATAGATCTATGATGGAGAGATAAAAGCCAAGATTCAGCTTCATCTTTTAAAGAAAAAGGGAAAAGTTTGAGATAGATTATCTTAGGAGGACAAGTTTAGTCAGCAAATGATCACAAATGTCTGCAAATTCACAAATACGAACATAAGCATATTCTTTTTTAATTCCGTGATAAGTTGGTAAGCATGGTAGCATGTTATGTCTAAAATGATGAAAATTTCCTGTATGTCTAGGTAGTGTGATGCAAGGAGTGATGATTTTTTCTAGGATAAATAGATCACGTAAAAAACCATCATTCACGCTCTGAAAAAATAGGTTGTGGTATATTATCCCCCATATTCATTATAAGTATCATCAGTTATTTCATCCATGCCTTCAATTTTAGCCATGATTATTTGAAATTGTATACTAGATGAATCACTAGAAATATTAAAATTATGTGCTATTTGATATAAAGCTTTAGTAGTATCTAAGGACATGTGAAATAAAAGAAAAACTAGGTGATTGTTATTATTATTAGCTAAGTAAAAGAACTATTTTTATTTTATTTTTTATTTTTTATTTTTATTTTCTTTTTAATATATATATATATTTATTTATTTTTTAGAAGATATGTTTATATATGTATATAAATATATGTTTTTTTAGAAGATAGACACGTACATACTTATAAATATATATTTATATATCTTTCACAAGAAAAAATTATATATAGTTTTATTTATTATTATTTTTTTTATGTTATCATTATTTTTTTAAAAAAGAGACTAGACTATTTATAAAATAGAATATGTATATATAAAAATATAGATATAGTGGGAGAAGTAGTCTTAGACCTAACTTTATTTTTTTTTATTTTTTTAACCGTTCCCCAACAACGGTGCCAAAAACTTGACGACATCCTAGTGACGCGCTTTCTTATCAACACTCAAGTGTAGGTGATCGTACAAGAAATAAAAATCTAGAAGACCAGATCAAACCCACAGGGAAAGAAAAATTAAATTTATAAAGATAGGAATTAACTATTTTGTCCCTAAAAAGAAAATAAAAGATGATGGATTTTTAGGACTTTTCCTAAACTACTAATTTTTATATTTTTTTGCAATAAAACTAATTAAAAGCTATTTTTTTAAAAGTAGTTTACGGTACAGATTTTAACAGTACAAAATAAATTAACTAAGATACTAGTAAGAAAAGGAAGAAAAATAAATAAAAGTTAAATTTACATGAGATGAACTTTTTGGATTTTATTATAGCGAAAGATGAAAATAATACAAATATTTAAGCAAAGTTATTAAAAACAGGAAATATTAATTAATTAGGAAGAAATGATTTAAAGGAATTGGGAATATGCAAACCAACACTAGATCACACAACTTTTGTGCATTTGTAAAGGATTTGGAATATCTAAATAGAATAAATCTTTATTTGAAAATAAACTTACACTAGTCGAGGTCATATCAAGTGTGTCAGGTTTGATATGAAACGATGTCGTTTGGTTTAAAGAAAAATAAAGAGACAATTGGGCAGTAGACAGGTTCGAACCGTGACCCGCCGCGGATGTGGGTTATTCGGAGCCCAGTCCCCACCACTCTGCCACTACACAATTGTCTGTCCATTAATGGATAGAAATATATATAAATATATATATATACACATATTTGAAATAAAAACTTTGCCAAATGAATTGTTTGAGTATGCTAGGTGTTTTTTTATGACAAAAGACATAGTTTGACAATCCACATAATTAGTTTCTTATTTCAAATATGTAATCTTTTGATGTCCAATATAGCCATAGTCTATAATTATGTTAAATGGTCATAAACTATAGATACATAGATATTTTTGGCCATAAATGAAAAAACAACCCATCCAGATAAATTTGTCCATTTAAGATTATTGCACAGAAGCTGTGATTTCTAAAGTTTTGTTGCATATCCCCAATTAAAGTTTTAGCTTACCACTTTGGAATTGAAACTGTTTTCCAAATAACCTTCTAAAGAAAAATTAAATAGATATACACATTGACTGTCCAATTAAAATTAAAGTTATAAAACCAAGGTAAATGTGAAATATAATATTAATATATTTTTTTCTTCACTTAACATGAGTTGTGGTTGAATTTGTGGAATCTGCAAAATAACAAAGTTTAGTACAACTAGGCTAATAAAACATAAATAAATGGAAATACTGAACCAAAAATAAAATACTAAACCTTTGACTTTAACTTCTTATGGGGTCACAGTGGTTGAATTTCAAGAATACAAGTCAGGTCAAACCAAATTCTAATCTAATTTGGGAGTGAGATATGGATAGGGTGTGCTTGGGGTTTTGGTAAATGATTATAACAACTATGTGGTAAAGAAATCTGACATTACTTGCAAAATCTATCTTTTAGTTAGGGTGAAACCAAACCGACAAAAATCGAAAATCGAAACCGAACCGAAAAAATCGAGGCTTTTCGGTCGGTTTTTTCAAATATACTATAAGCCAAAAACTGAACCGAACCGAGAAAAACCGAGCAAAATCGGCAAAATTGCCCTAAACAAGCATAGTCGGTCGGTTTTTTTAGTGCCAAAAAACCGGGAAAACTGAACCGAACCGTTTCACCCCTACTTCTAGTGAATGGAAATATTGCTATAAAAACTAGAAATTTGGGGTTTCAAACTATTTTAGGGGACAACTATAAGTACTACTCGACTAAAAAAATATTAAATCTAAATTTTAATAAGAATATTTTACTACTACAAATTAACAAAGGTCCTACGAAAAAACAAATATTTTAATTTGAAAAATACAATACACAAAGTTTTGTTACATATTTTTTAACATGAAATTATCAATTACATAAAGTAAATTTTTACAACTACTAGAACTAGAAAAGGCAAAGAAAAACTAAAGTTTCCTACTTCTAGGGACAATGTGAAATGCTCACATGATAACCTCCCTAAACTATTCTCTCTATTTGATTGTACGTGAAGTTCTCGCTTCTTGTTGTGAATGCTGTTGTTGGCTTCTGCTCCCTTGTATTTATAGACGATTATGAGATGAAAATCATCACTCCACTCGCTACTTTGAGTAGAGCTTGCCAATTTTTTTCTTCATGCGATCGTCACATTTTTTTCTCGCGTTTGATAGTTGTTGAATTTTCCTGCAGAAAAGAAAAGACAGAGAGAGAAAGAGAGAGAAAACCCTTTTGTTTCATACGTATAGAAATTCAAGGCATTAAATGCCTAGTTGAATTTCTTGTTTATTTTTTTTTATTTATTTTTTATTTTTTATCTTTCTTGCTTTGTCTGGTTGTTGATTATTTGTTTGATATATATATATATATATATATTAAGTTGAAAGTTTCTGACATTTACTATTAACATTTTTGACTAACATAATAAATGAAAAATACTTTAGTGTGGTTGCTACTTCTTCCTTCCCTTTATTTTACTTCACTTTTACTTAAACATATAAAATATGTAAAAGCACATAATTACACGCATTTGAGTGACATCATCATTAATTATATTAATTCAAATATGCATGTAAAACTAGGGATTTGGGGGATTAAATGAGCACTATATCTTTATATTGGCATATGAATATGCAATATTCAGTGTTTGTCACACAACATAACTACAAAAAGAGTACAAGTAGAGATAATTGATATGTCCAAAATGATCCAGCCATGAAGTCAGTATGCCAAGGCACCGAGAGGTGATGGTTACTTCAGTAAAGGCGCCAGTAGCCAAGCAGTCCCGAGGTGTTCGTCAGGACCGTGCGGTTTATACCAACAGGCCGGGCATGAAAGACAGCGGCATCCCGTGAACTCGGCCTAACTAGTAGTTTCCTAAACCAGCTACAAGAGGGAATGTGGCAGTTTCCTAGACCGCTTAGGAAACTCTCCCCAAATCATGCAAATCAATTGTAATCAGATTAAGCTTCCTAATCTAACTAACTTACCATGTATGGGTGGACTCTTGCACCTATAAAAGAGCCCACCTACCTTGTCTACAGGGATCCGAATAACTCTCTAGCTAACAAGCATAGAACAGAGAATTCACCATTGTACGCATATACCCGGTCGGTATTACTGGTAGTGCCGCCCCTCTTTGTTGGCTCACCAGGCCCACCGGTGATCTGCTACTAAACGCGCCCAGACACAACCGTGGACGTAGGTCACCTAGTTAACGGGACCGAACCACATACAACTTGTTCTTGTCTTTTTCTCTCTCTAAACCCTTCTTACTAATTTTCGGCATCATCAGTTTGGCGCCGTCTGTGGGAAACGACAGAGATTTTCACCAACAAATTCTTGACTTATCAGCATGCCGCCTATAAGGAGTAAGAAGCCCGTTACCCAACCTGGTCAGGAGGATTCACAGCCCGGGCAACCCGGAGCCAGGAGGACCTTAGGCACACGATTACTCGGACCCGGAGCCGAGCTCTATCCCCGAGGTTGACACGCTTTGAGGAAGAGGCCTCGTCGTCTGATCCGACCTACTGCTCGGAAATAGAGAGGAGAACCGGGCGGGATGACGTAAAGGCCCAGTTCGAGGAATTGCAGCAGCAGATTGAGAGGTTGAGCCGCAAGTCCGGCCAAGAACTCACCAACACGGAGACAGAATCACCATACACAGCTCGAGTGACGCAGTTCCCTATCCCGCGGAAGTTCAAACCCCCTTAGCTTAGCTCATATGATGACACAGGGAGTCCGATGGACAACATCCACACCTACAAGGCTCAGATGGCACTGGTCACCACGGTGGACGAGCTACTATGCCTAGCCTTTTCCAGTACCCTCAAGGGGCCAGCAACACAGTGGTTCCATGCGTTAAAGCCCCGGACGGTTGATGACTTCAAAGCCCTCAACAAGCTGTTCATCAGTCAGTTTATCGGGATGCTCGACCGGTCGCAACCGGATACTCAGCTGCTGACTGTCAAGCAGCACAAAGGGGAGTCCCTGAGGGAGTATGTGGACCATTTCAACCAGCAAAGGCTCCAGATTTGCAATCTCAATGAAACGGCCGCAATTATGGCCTTTTATTCGGGAGTTCAACACACCAAGGTCGCCACATCGTTTCATCGTGACTGACCGGCAACCCTGGTAGAGCTCTCGGAGAGGGTCAAAAAGTACATAGACACTGAGGAGTTCCTGAAAGCAAAGCGCGCCAGCCAGGTGGGAGACGAATCCCCGAAGGCCAAGCGCAAGCGTGAAGGATTTGAGAAGGGCTCGAGAAAGAAGCCGAAGCAAGATCAGAAGGATGTCCGGGGTTAGCCCCCGATTGCTTTCACACCCCTTTCCCGGCCCATACAAGAAGTTATGGCCGTCGTGGAGGCGCAGAGGTTGCTTCAGCAGCCAGCGAAACTCAGAGCCCCGCCCGGTAAGAGGAATCGGGACAAGTTCTGCCATTTCCACAGGGACCACGGTCATGAAACGGAGGATTGCTTTAAGTTAAAGGTAGCAATAGAGAAGCTGATCGAGCAGGGACACCTTACGGAGTTCGTCACAGCACAGCATGACACCCGAGCTGCCGATCAACCACCACCACTTGGCCAAATCCACATGATCTCCGGAGGAATGTCAGGCGGTGGGGACTCACAGTCGGCACGGAAGAGGCATGCTCGGGCATCCCGGGCGGATGTTTGGCAGGTCTAATCCACTGGCTCCCCGCCCACTGATGTTCTAACATTCACCTCCGACGACTTACAGGGCGTCCACTGTACCCACGATGACCCGCTAGTTGTGACGCTTTCTATAGCCAACTACATGGTCAAAAGGGTGCTGGTGAACACGGGCAGCTCATCTGACATCATGTTCACGTCGGCATTTGATCAACTCGGGATATTCAGGAATTGGCTCCCGCCGGTTGTTGGATTTAATGGCTCCAGCACACAACCGTTCGGAACAATCGAGTTTCCAGTTCTCATGGGGACCTACCCTCAGCAGGTTTTCGTGTTGACCAATTTTATGATCATAGAGGCCCCGTCGGCCTACAATGTAATTCTTGGGGGGCCAACCCTCAATAAGGCTAGGGTGGTTGTCTCCACCTACAGCTTAACGGTGAAGTTCCTAACTCCTCAGGGACCCGGATGCTTGTATGGAGATCAGACTACCGCCAGGAATTGCTATATCAGCTCGTTGCGCGCGGGGGCTATCACCGAAACATTAAACATCCAAGAGATGGACCCCCGGGACCAGAGTGACACGGTAGGTCCGGTGGAAGAATTGGAAAGAGTGACGTTGGATCCCGAGTACCCCGATCGCACGGTCTGCATTGGTACCCTACTGGAGCCCGGCCTGAAGGAAAAATTGATTCAGTTCCTAAGGTAAAATCAGGACGTTTTTGCTTGGAGTCATGAGGATATGCCCGGGATTGACCCTCGGATAATGTCCCATCGACTCAATGTCAGCCCAGGTTGCTGGCCGGTGAAGCAGAAAAGGAGGGGCATGGCCCCCGAGAGACAGAAAGCAGTGAGTGAGGAGGTCAAGAGCTCCTCAAAGCCCACTCCATACGAGAAGTCCACTACCCTGACTGGCTAGCCAATGTGGTACTTGTCAAGAAAAGCAGCGAGAAGTGGAGGATGTGCGTGGACTTCACCGACTTGAATAAAGCCTGCCCCAAGGATTGCTATCCGTTGCCCAGGATAGACCTCCTTATGGACTCCATGGCCGGTCACTCACTCCTCTCGTTTATGGATGCCTACTCGGGGTACAATCAGATCAGCATGTACCCCGGGGACGAAGAGAAGACCACCTTTATCACTGACCAATGGACGTATTGCTACAAGGTTATGCCATTCAGTCTCAAGAACGCCGGGGCCACCTACCAAAGCCTGGTCAACTACATGTTTAAGGACCTGATTGGGAAGTCTATGAAAGTATATGTGAATGATCTGCTGGTCAAGAGCCGGGACGAGTCTGACCACCTTGAGCATCTGGCCGGGGCCTTCAACATTTTGAGAAAATTCAAGATGAGGTTGAACCCGGCTAAATGCACCTTTGGCGTCTCGTCCTGGAAATTTCTGGGCCATCTAGTTAGCAGACGGGGGATTAAGGCAAACCCCGAAAAGATCCAAGCCATCATCAACATGCGGTCGCCCAAATCGACGAAAGAGGTACAGAGCTTAGCCGGACGGGTGGCTGTATTGAACAGATTTATCCCCCGAGCTACCGACCAGTGCCTGCCATTCTTTAAAATCCTCCGCAAGGCGTTTCAGTGGTCAGAAGAGTGTGAAGAGGCGTTCCAAGAACTCAAGAAGTACTTGGCGTCCCCTCCTCTACTCTCAACACCCGTGCCGGGGGAAGAATTATTTTTATACTTGGCAGTGTCACCATCAGCGGTTAGCTCGACACTCATTCGGGAAGAGCATGGGATACAGTTCCCAGTGTACTATACTAGCCGGGCATTACAGGGCGCAGAGAGCAGATACTCTCGTATCAAAAAACTGGAGTTCACCCTCATCACCTCGGCCTGAAGGCTCCGTCCGTACTTTCAGGCCCATGCCATTGTGGTCCTCACAGACCAACCCGTTCGCAGAATCCTCAGTCGGACCGACACGTCCGGGAGGCTCGTCAAGTGGGCCTTGGAGTTGGAAGAATTTGAAGTGGTCTACCGACCCCGGATGGCCATCAAGGGACAAGCCGCAGTAGACTTTCTGGTTGAGTTTACATATCCAGAAGACCTAGTTGAAGAGTCTGAGCCAGCGGCCCTACCATCCGGGTTACACTCTGATATCCCTACCTGGGTACTGCACATGGACGGTTCATTCAATCAGCAAGGCAGTGGGGCAGGAATCATCCTAACTACCCCCGACGGTATCCAGCTCGAATACGCGCTAAGGTTTGGTTTTCGTGCCTCCAACAACAAGGCCGAATACGAAGCCCTATTGGTTGGATTGCAATTGGCCATTTCTATGAGTGCACAACAGGTCCAGGGATACTGTGATTCCCAGCTCGTGGTCAATCAGGTTAACTAAGAGTACGAAGCGCGGGAAGACAATATGATAGCCTACTTTGTCCTTGTCCGAGCGGTTTCCAAGAAGCTCAGGGGATTCTCCATCACGCAGATACCCAGAGAAGAAAACACCAGGGCCGACCGGTTGGCTCGCCTTGCCTCACCCTCTGAGTCAGACTTGCCCGGGATACGGACAGAATATCTACCCGAGCCGAGTGTGGTGAACTCAGAAGGTATGGAAGTGGATCCGGTCACCTTGGGACCCAGCTGGATGGACCCGCTCATGACATTCTTGATGACAGGTGTGCTACCAGACGAGAAAGAAGAAGCCCACTGGGTCAAGTACCGGGCGACCCGATACCACCTTATTGACGGTATCCTCTACAAGAGGGGATTCTCTATCCCATACCTCCGCTGCGTTCACCCCGTGTAGGTCCAAGCGATATTGTTCGAAATCCACGAAGGAGTGTGCGGGAATCACATCGGAGGTCGGGCACTCTCCAGGAAGGCCTTATTGCAAGGTTATTACTAGCCAACCATAGTCCGAGATTCTCAAGAGTATGTCAGAAGGTGTGACAAGTGTCAGAGATACTCTCCCATGATCAACTGACCGGGAGAGCTCCAGACACCAATCCACAGCCCCTGGCCGTTCGCCCAGTGGGGTATCGACATTGTCGGTCCCCTGCCGATGGGAAAAGGACAGGTTAAGTTCACCGTGATCGCTGTTGATTACTTCACTAAGTGGGTGGAGGCCGAGCCCTTGGCAACAATAACTGAACGGAAAATGGAAAGCTTCAACGAAAGGAATATCCTCAGTATGTTCGGCATCCCCCATGGCCTGGTCAGCGATAACGGTAGACAATTCAACACCCCTATCTTCAGGCAGTTCTGCTCAGGCTACGGGATACTAAATCATTACTCTTCCCCCGAGCACCCTCAAGCCAACGGTCAAGCCAAGGTGACAAACCAGACAATCTTGCAGTCAATCAAAACAAGGCTTGTAGGTGCCAAAGGGTTGTGGGTTGAAGAACTACCAACCCTCTTGTGGGCCTACCACATTACACCCCGAGCGACAATAAGCGAGACGCCGTTTTCTTTAACCTACGGATTCGAGGCGGTGGTCCCCACAGAGCTTGGGCTGCCTATATATCGGGTGGCTAACTTCAGTGCGCTGGATAACGAAGACGCTCTCAGGTCAGAACTGGATCTGGTGGAGGAAAAAAGAGACCAAGCCTATCTAAAGGTGGCAGCCTACAAGCAACGGGTTTTGAAATACTACAACAGCAAGGTGAAGCACCGCAGTTTTCAAGTCGGAGATCTTGTCCTTAAAGCAGTGAACCGGTCCACCCGAATACCAAGCCATGGAAAATTGGGGGCAAACTAGGAAGGCCCATATAAAGTTACCCGGGTAAACCGACTGGGAACTTACTGGCTACAGAGCATGGACAGGCACGATCTCTCTCATCCTTGGAATATGCAACACCTCCACAAGTATTATCAGTAACACTTGGCCACGGGAATTTAGTATTGGTAGAGAAACTTGTTTTTGTAGCTCTAATTGAGCAACCGCTATAAATTTTTGTTTTTAAATAAAATTGAATAGTTTACTTTGCAAATTTATTCCTGTTAGTACCTCGTGCAATGCATAAAAGTCCTCGGGCCTAACCCTGAGGCACAAAAGACCTCGGGCTCTGAACCCAGGCACAAAAAGACCTCGGGCTTCGAACCCAGGCACAAAAGACCTTGGGGTCATCCCCGCGGCACCGGCTTCGCCTAGGTCCAGCCGACGACGGGGACAAACCCCTAGGTGACTGATGATGGCAAGCCTAAAAGGACCCTACAACCACCCATGTCTAGGTCGGTTTCCTACGGTCATTCCTCACCACGCCCCCGCCTTCGCAGGATGCTCTAAATAGGAAATTACGTAAAGCTTTGCTTAGGTCCAGCCGACGACGGGGGCAAACCCCTAGGTGACCGACGATGGCAAGCTTTAAAGGACCCTGCAACCACCCATGTTCCAGGTCGATTTCCTACGGCCACTCACTCCTGCACTCCCACCATAGCAAAATGCTTGGGGGAGCAGGGAAATATTAGGCCAAAACAGGAATTCACACCGATCACTAAAAGAACTTGGAAGATATTCCTAAGTACTTACAGTGATCAGAGATAGATATCCTGGACGGTAAAACAGGATACTCCTATAATACACCGGGACATATCGGACGGTAAAATAGGATACTCCTATAATACACTGAGACATTCCGGATGCTAAATAGGACAAGTTCCTATGGCGCACTGGGCAATTACCTATAAAACAGGTCAAGAAGACTAGGTGTTCTACTGGTTACGGTCCTAAACCATTTGCTAAGGCAGGGGCTTAGGTCGGCTAAAAACCGGGTGGATACTAGCAATCACAAACAGGCACAGTGCAGACAAAAGTGAGCAGTTAATGGAAGTGAGCAGAAAATGTAAAGAAAGTTGACCTCAAGGGCCTTTTCATTGATATTAAAAAAAACTGTACAAAGCCTGGGGGGCAGTTGTAGTAGCCTCCCCGAAAAAGAAAAAAACTACAACAAATAAAAAAACACACCCATAGGTCATGGGTTGTCCACAAAGACCACCTCTTCCTCCCCAGCGGCCTGCTCTTCCACAGAGGGGTCCCCGATCGGTGCAGCTTCAGCGGCGACCTCGGAGTTAGCTTGGCTCTCCTTCTAGTAACTGACTCTGTCCAAGAGTAGGCAGACAGGTCCCAGTCAGGGTGGTCGGCAGTAGCCCGCTTAGCCAGATCAGTGTAGCTCGTAAGGAACCTTGCCTCGAACTCTTCCTCGGCATCCTTGGCTTCAGCATCCTGAGCGGCAGTGAGCTCCGAAAGCGTGGCCGCAACTTTCATCTCTGCAACCTTCCGGGCAGACCGCCTGATTGAGAGAGAGTCGCGGGTCTTCCCCTGTTCCAGGGCCGCTGCCCGGGATTTTTCCTCCTCCATGGAGAGAGCACACTCTGCAGACTTCCGGGCAGCCCTCTCCACAGATAGGTCAGCCTCCACAGCGGCCAACCTCTCGGCAATGCCGGGAAGGGTGGCTTCAGCCCCGGTCGTAATGCAGCCAATCTGCAAGATCAAAACAACGTCAGTATACGTACGGAAGGAAAGCTAATGTTCATGTTACAAAATGACTCACCATGTGGTTGATGCTATAGAGCCAATCGATTATGGCCTCGGGACTTAGCAGAGTGCATTTGTTGATCTAACTCTGCAGTAGCCTGGGCCGGACCCTTCCACGGACGTCGTCCGTCGTCTCGACTGTTGGCCTCGAGGAGAGGCCTGCGCGAGCTGTCTCGTCCATGCTGGGAAAGGAGACCCCGGACGGTTTGGCGGCGGGGGGAAGAGGTGACGGCGCGGCGATGGTGACGTCGGGCGTTGAGGCCGCAGCAGCCTCCTTCTCTGCCTGAATCGAGATTCCTCGAGATATCCTCTTGAGGGGCTGGCCCTCGGCTGGGTCTTGCTTCTTCCTTTTCTGGCCGGCCCGAGCCATCAAGGCCGCCTCTTTTTCTTTCAAAGCCGCTGTGCTCTTGGGAGCCATTTCTGTAAAACCGAAGAAGAGTGCATGAGAACTCAGCAAAGTACTAAATAAAAAATAACCGGAAGGTCATGTGATGGAATTTACCAGGAATGATCGACGGGAATATGGGAGCTACGAAGTGATGCTGGGGCTCGTAAGAAATCTTCGAACTTCCCGACCGGGTCAGCACTTTATTGATGTCGGTCGGGTCCTCCACTAAAGACAAGATCCTCGCTTGGAACTCGTCAGGAAGGCTGGGCGAGTCAACTGATCCCACTGCAAAGCAAAGATACAAACGGGTTAGTCATGTTAAAATAAAGAGACTAATCATGCAAGAAAAGTGATTGGGCTTACTCCTCAATTTCCCTGCCCAGGAGGTCCTCAACTGCACACCTAGTGCCTTTTCACATAGCCCCAGGGTGGATACTTGGAAGAATTTCTTCTTCCATCCCTTATTGTTGCTCAGAAAGTTGACTATTATCTTCCGCCCATGCCTAGCCCCGAGCGAGAAGAAACCAGACTCCCCGTGAACTTGGAACTGCCGGTGGGTCCAAAAGAAATCCTATAGGGTGAGCTCATACCCAAGAACTTGAGGCCACAAGGAGATGGACCCCATCAGATACCGCCAACCGTTCGAGGTGAGCTGCCCGGGGGAGATCTCGAGGTAGATGAGTGCATCCCGGGCAACAAGATGGAGCGGTAGGCGAAGGCCTGCTATAAAGGAATCTTCGTATAGGGTAACGAAGCCCGACTCGTGGAAGTGAGCCCCCCGTCGTGGACCGAGAGAGAAGGGGCCGTGAATATCATATCTCTCCCTGATCCGACCCAAATTAGGACCGCACAGGGTGTTGATGATTGACTCGCATGCGAAGACGACACCGGGACTGTTCGGTACAGACCCTTCATCGCCTGACCCCCGAGACGTCGAGGCCGTAGGAGACTCCCGGTGCGTTTCCTCATGAGACTCCCGGGCAGGGATCCTACCTTCACTGTGCTGATCAGAGGGGGCTGAGGAGGGAGGGTCTAGGCTTGTGCTCAAGGTCCCTGATCGTGACTACTCGTCTTCCGATCGGGATGATGAGTTGAAGTCTGAGTGACACATGTCTAAGTCTATGGAAGACCTAGGA
The DNA here is from genome assembly GCA_033977485.1 of Hydrangea macrophylla. Lineage (NCBI taxonomy): Eukaryota > Viridiplantae > Streptophyta > Magnoliopsida > Cornales > Hydrangeaceae > Hydrangea > Hydrangea macrophylla. The sequence continues at coordinate 83,116,509 of CM066985.1, read as the reverse complement.
GGCAGACGACGACCTAAAAATGGGTCAAGGACTCTAAGCCTGATATACAAAGAAGGTAGATCTAACAACCTGAAGGGCAGGTCATACAAGACTCTAGATGAAAGGTAACACTCTCTCAAGACTCTCCCGTGAACACCCGTTCAGTCCAATTGCCCTAAAGAGCCTCCGGATTGGAAGAAATAACAGAACCTAAAAAAGAAAAAATCCCACGCCCGCTCTGACCTAAGTGGGTTCGCTCCCTCCAGCTTCGTTCAGAAAAGAAGAAGTGAGTGAAGAACTGAAGACAGAAAGGAAAGACTTACAAGATTTAGCGCAGAAAAGGGGTCTGGAATCTTGCTCGGGATCTTGTTTGCTCTCAAACCGCTCGGTAATCTTTATAACTTGGCAGCAGGAATTGAAGAAATGAGTAAGTGTTCCTTATATAGGAATAACGGGCGGTCCAGATCAATCAGATCCAACGGTTCAGGAGTTTTCCCGCCAAGAATCGTCTGACAACTGTCGCCTCGGGTATGTGAAAGGTCGCCTCAAAAGGCGCGCACATTAAATGCGTGACGTGACAGTCCGGTTACCACGCAGCTGTTCGGTTACATCTGAACCAACTTTGATGGATGCTGACTAGGCCAATTACTCCCTGACACGTGGTAGCACCAATGCCTGGGCTCCTCCCTGTATCGATCAGTTATTCCACCGGGTGATCTGGAAGGTGGGCCCCATCCCAAGCAGCATTCCCGAAGGATATCCGGACGGTTTCCAAGGCGATACTGGTTTTCGATCCTCACCCGATGAAGCATCCAGTCAGTTCTGAAAATGGGGGGCAGTTGATATGTCCAAAATGATCCAACCATGAAGTCGGTCTGCCAAGGCACCGAGAGGTGATGGTTACTTCAGTAAAGGCGCCAGTAGCCAAGCAATCCCGAGGTGTTCGTCAGGACCGTGCGGTTTATACCAACAGGCCGGGCATGAAAGACAGCGGCATCCCGTGAACTCGGCCTAACTAGTAGTTTCCTAAACCAGCTGCAAGACTGCAAGAGGGAATGTGGCAGTTTTCTAGACCGCTTAGGAAACTCTCCCCAAATCATGCAAATCAATTGTAATCAGATTAAGCTTCCTAATCTAACTAACTTACCATGTATGGGTGGACTCTTGCACCTATAAAAGAGCCCACCTACCCTGTCTACAGGGATCCAAATAACTCTCTAGCTAACAAGCATAGAACAGAGAATTCACCATTGTACGCATATACCCGGTCGGTATTACTGGTAGTGCCGCCCCTCTTTGTTGGCTCACCAGGCCCGCCGGTGATCTGCTAGTGAACGCGCCCAGAAGCAACCGTGGACGTAGGTCACCTAGTTAACGGGACCGAACCACATACAACTTGTTCTTGTCTTTTTCTCTCTCTAAACCCTTCTTACTAATTTTTGACATCATCACTAATAAAGAAATACTCCAGAGAATTTAAAAAGCATATTATATACAACCCAGTTTACCCACCGTTCTGATCATACTCTTAGCTACTCTTCTTTTCTTCCACTTACCCAAGGTGTGTATATAATATATGGGAAGGAGAGAGAGAGAGAGAGAGAGAGAGAGAGAGAGAGAGAGTTGAGATGAGGAAGATAGAGAAGTGTGTAAGTTTTGTGAAGCATAACATACATACATACTACCACCATCACTGCAAGTTTCAGATCCAGTCATTTCTGACAAATTCGAACCAGATCCGGGTATCTTTGACAAGCATGAACTAGATTCAGCCATCCCCTGATACTTTCTGATTGTTCCCTACTAACAGGAAAAAATTGCAATATCAAGTGAAACTTCACTTGTTATAGACAAAAAGTAAGTGAAATTTCACTTAACTTTATTTATGTAACAAGTGAAATTGCACTTGATTTTTGAACAAGTGAAATTTCACTTGATTTGTCTAGTAACCTATTCTGTCTCGCAAGTCTTCCTATTTATAAGTTTTCTAATCGACCTTGGTTTCAATCGATTGAACCACTTTCAATCAATTGAATCTTTTTCAATCGATCAAAACTTGTTCAATCGATTGAATCCTTATCAATCGATTGAAACTATTTCAATCGATTGGTTCATCCCTTTTATGCCTTTCCAAGTACTCTTGTGGAGCTAAGAGTGGGACCTTCTAGGCTCTTAATTGTTGGCTCAGACCAGTTGTTAATCCCTATGATCAAACTCTTTGATCAACGAATTAACCAACTGATCAGTTAGTGTTAACTCCAGTACATAACGATAACTATACTCCAATGCAAAAGAACATATCCGAAGTGGTAACTAGATTTGTATGATTATACTAATATCCCTCTTCCTTCAGTATTTGTAATCATATTCAGGTAGTCGGATAAACTGTTATTGTCAACCTGAATGATAATTACATCTTTTATTCCTTAAGTTTCATTCACCTCTCATGTTTACCAAACATGTTAATAACTATTTATCAACAAGACTGCAGTTCTTAGTAATCAACTTGGTGATATTTTCAAGGGAATGCTTACTATTTATCAGAGAGTAGATTCTATCTTGACAACATATATTCACAATCCTGTGAACGTGACTTACCCAAGATACCCAGGTGTTGATCTTGAAGACCTCACTGACTAGTAAGTCAAAGCAGTCATATTCATAGTATGTGTTCATAATCGTCTCAAGATTAAGAACACGTATCTTATATAAGTTATGAGTTCCTATCAATTGTTGACAGTTTTAGATGTCAATAGTAAAGCTCATGGTCCGTCAATGCACTACAAGCACTAACATGTTTAACTAAGAGTCTCACACTCTAGTGACTGAGATTCATCACTCCATCCAATGGTAGTTAATCATGCTATAGTACATACTTGATGAGATATCCAATCACATCATCCACTATGGCAAATTCTAAGTATCAAAGAATAGTAATTCATATCTCATGTATATGTATCTCATATATACACGAATTACCTACTTGATACTTAAGGATTACAAATAATCATCTCATGAAACATACATAATGAAATGTAAACTGATATCCATATAAAACGTCAATGTCTCATGCATATAGTAGTGGTTTGATGGCACAATCCCACACTAGCTTCTACCCTTCCTCCTCACCACTTAACTGACTTTTTTGAACCCAAATCCTCCGCAGCTCACACTTACATCGAGAGACCTGAGAGATCTCTAATCCATAGTGGTAGAAGGAGAATCAATATAAAGTAACTAGCAAGAAACAGATCACAGGGTGTTACTAAAAGGTTGATCCCCCTTTGTCTGATGAAATCATGGAATCCCATATCCCAATTTCGTCACACAATCAAAAATTTTAGGTTGCTGGCGAAGAGGTGGGCGGGAAGCCCCTTCTCGGCCAATGATTATCACCACTTGGAACTACTGTAGCCTTGCCTGACCCATAAAAGTCAGTGCTCATAGGGCGATAATAAGAGAACACAAGCCGGATTATCTTTTCTTATCAGAAACCAAAATAAATTCGACAAAAATGGAGTCTCTTCTCATCAGTTTAGGTTTTTTACAACTCTTCTCTTATCCTAGCCTCTAACAAGGCTGGGGGTATGTGTTTGGCTTGGCTCAATGGGGTTGATATTGTTGTCTCTTTTTCTAATAAAAATTTGTTCACTGCCACGGTCTTCTCAAACCCTCCTTCTCAACCCTGGGTGCTCTGTAATGTGTATGGGCCCCCTTATTGGAAAGAAAAATTGAATTTTTAGGATAATTTGACCAAGGTCTCTGAGGCTGTCTCTGAGCTTTGGATGGCCATTGGTGATTTCTATAGCATCACGAACCAATCGGAGAAAAAGGAGGCAAACCTTTTGCTAGTTTTTCTACGAGAGGTCTTAAGGGCTTTATCGAATCGCAAGGCCTAATAAATCTGGGTTTTGTGGGGGGATATTTTTACATAGGACAATGGTCAGCATTGTAGGGAAACTATTCATCAAAGATTGGACATAAGCATTTCTAATTTGGTATGGCATGATTTGTTCCCTAGAGCCACAATTAGAAACTCTCCAATTATTGAAGATGATCACTCATTGATTGTAATACCCGTACCCGGAAAAATGTAATAATATTTATTTCTCATGCATTAGTTAGTGTGACTAATTGCATGTGATGATTTGGGTGAGTTTCAGTCACCTGATGTGTTAAGTGCTTGATAAAAGGGCACAGTTTGATAGATATGAAGTAGGACCCACAGGAGGTCCAGATTGGATAAATTGCATTTAGTTGCATTTATATGGTTAAATGAATATTTGTTAAATTGTTTTTAATATTTTATTGTTAATTATGACCTTTTATGATACCAGTTTGGGTACCCTAGTGAGAGCGAATAGGAGCATGATTCTTAATTAGTAGATTAATTAGCAACTTCATAAAATATTTGGGACCACTTTTGGGACTCATACGTGACATAGATATATATCCACTTAGATATTTAAGTAATTAATATTATTATTAGGGGGTTCCACAATAAGAGTTTAAAAGTTATGGGGGTGTAAGTGAAATAAGAAAAGTTTGGTTGGAAAGCTTAAGAGGTTGACACCGGCCTCTTTATGACTCATCATCATCACATACCAAAAACAAAAACAAAAAAAATAATAATAATAATAGCAAGAGGGAGCTTCGGCCAGAAAAGGAGGAAAATTGGTTCCGTCGTCGTTTCGTCGCCGTTTCTCCGCCGTCGGTACACCGTTTTGCAAACCGAAGTCATATTCGGACTTGTGAAGGTGAAATGATTATTTCTCTGTCTTTTTTTTTTTCAATTTTGGTAATGTTTTTTCGCGACCCATTTTAAGGGGTGATACATACATGTGATCTATATATGTAGGGATATCATTGAGAGTAACTAGGGCTAGTTTTGCGAAGGAATTTGTGATTTCTAGGCTTTATTTGGACTTATTCGTGAGGTGAGTGTTCTAATCCCAAAATTGGATATTTAATGTTATTTATTTGTTAGTGAATGCTTAGATTGCTTAATTGTGATTAAGTAGAAAAGCATGTGATTAATTATTATTTAAAAACATGTCCAAAAATGATGAAATTGCCATGTTGACATGTTGAGTTGCTTATGTGCTTATTTGGGTCAAAGGGTCTCAAGTGATAATCACCATTATTTAGCCCGTATATAAGGGACGCCCATTCCTCAGAGAAAAGGGGGATGATGATGAAGTCCTCAGAGAAAAGGGGACGGTGGTGACGACCACAGCGAATTGACTACGGTCACGAGAGAATGAGTGATTTCGCTATATGCGACGGAAAAAGTGAGAATGGCCCGGAATCAGGAGTCTAGAACGATGGTGATTGATTACTTGACACGCCTGCGACCATTTATTGTTATGAATGTTTAATTGGTATTATGAATCATTAAATACTCCAATTGCATGATTAGCACCACGTACTCACTGAGCGAAAGCTTATTCGATTTTGTGGCTAATGATCACGCAGGTTCAGATAAGCATCACAGTGAGAAGCATTGGACCACGGGGTTCTGGACAACTTCGGAGTATGTTTCTTTTGTTGTATATGTTAAATACGTTGTTTGTGGGCGTACTCATTTGGGTTGGGAAATTGGCGTAGAAATTTGATCTGGAAAATCCGCAAGTCTATTTTTGGCCTGTCGACTTTTACGGAAACGGACATAACTCTTTCTAGAAAATTCAGATTCGCGCGCCATTTTTTTGCGTTGGAACCGAGACTCAGAGGACTATCTTTTGATATAAAATTTGGCTATAAAATGTTCAATGACCTTTCTACCAGTGGGGTTTATTTCAAGTATTTTGTGTTAAAGAGGGTTTCATAATGAGTTTTAACTTGTTTAGACACTTAAATCACTGTTATACTTCTTTGTTACACGTCCTAATCCGTGTGGGGGCGGGTTGGGGTGTGACATTGATTATCCTCAATACTTTGGGTTGGGGAGGGGAGAGGAGGGGAGGGGAGGGGAGGGGAGGGGAGAGGAGGGGGGGGGGGGAGAAAAAGCTTCAAGTTTGAAGCTATGTGAATCAGAGACCCTAGTTATGCTAAAGTCTTTGATCATATCTGGTGCTCCACGTTTATCCATGGTTCTCCCTCTCTCCGTCTCTGTCAGAAATTGAAAGTAGTTAAGCAAGTTTTGAGGTTTTGGAATAAGCACCATTTTAGCAATGTCCAAGGTAATATTTGCGATTTTAGGAAAGCTATTGAATGTCTTTAAGTTAATGAGCCTACCATTGAGAACCATTACCCTATAACAGCCTTAAAGTCTGATCTTGAAGAAAGTCTGAATACAGAAGAAATCTTTTGGAGGCAAAAATAACGCATTAATTGGCTTAGAGAAGGGGATAGAAGCACTTTTCTTTTCCACTTATCTACTATCATTAGAAGAAGAATAAATGCGATCGATTTTTTGAAAATGGAAAAGGGGGGATGGATCGACGACCCGGAGGTCATTAGTCAGACTTTCATTGAAAATTTCCAGACTACTTTCCAGACTTCAAATCCTTGTTTCCCGAATGACCTTGAGGGTCTCACTCATAATATTCTCACTTCTGAGGACAACGAAATTTTGTGTAGATGTCCAGAAGAAGAGGAAATTAGAAAGGCCATTTTTGATATTGGGTCCTCCAAAGCTCCAGGTCTGAATGGTATTCCTTCTTTGTTCTACAAATATTTCTGGTATATCGTTAACAATGATATTATGCGGATGTCTATAGCTTCTTCTCGGGTGGTTTCATTCTAAAAAATATAAATCATACCAGCATTGCTCTTATTTCAAAAATGGATAATCCGACCAATGTCAACCAATATCGACCCATAAGTTTGTACAATGTTATCTATATGATCATTTCGAAAATCTTAACTAATAGGTTAAAGCCTCTCTTGGACAAAATCATCTCTCCTATATATGAAATTGGCTTTTGCCCCTGATCAGTTAATTCATGATAACTTTATTATTGCACAAGAATTGGTCCACTCTGTGAATCACAAGAAAGGCAAGGGTAGTCTCTTGGCCATTATATTTTGACATGGAGAAAGCTTATGACTGAATTGAATGTACTTTCCTCTTGCAAGCTTTGAAATGTTTTGGTTTTTGTGATCAGTGGTGTAATTGGATTTCTCAATGCATCTCTACTGTTTTTTACTCAATTCTGATAAATGGTTAGCCCAATGATATCTTCAAGCCAGAATGAGGGCTTTGTAAAGGAGATCCTTTATCTCCTTTTATTTTTATCATTTGCTTTGATTTTCACTCTTGTCTTATCCAAAGAGATAAGGATCATGGTTTTATTAAGGGTATCGGGGCTAGGAAAGACTACCCTAGTTTTAACCATCTTTTGTTTGTAGATAACCACATCATGTTTGGTAAAGCTACCCCAGAGGAAGCCACAAAATTTCTGGATGTTATTGATAAATATGGGAAGTGGTATCAAGACAAAAGATTAACCAATCCAAGTCCAAAATTCTATTTAGCAAGAATGTTGATCCTGATGTGGCTAGGGCTATCTGCTCTGAATCAGATCTGAAGAAAGCCCCTCTCGACTCAAAATATCTTGGCCTTCCCCTCTCCTCTGTGGGGTCCAGATGACTCTTATATGCCAATGTCCTTATAAAGTATAAAAGAGGCTGTAAGGCTGGAAAGCTTCAGTTATTTCCCGAGCGGCCAGGAATACTCTTATTCGAATAGTGACTTAAGCTATGCCGATCTACAACATATCATCTTCCCCCTTCCAGTCTCTACATGTTCTACCTTGAATGCCTCTTTCTGAAATTTTTTATGGGGTAATTTTGGCTACAACAAGAAGACTCTTTACTTAAAAGCTTCGGACTCGATCTGTCGACCCAAAGCTTTATCACAAGGATATAGCTCGCCTCTCCAAGATCTTTTATATCAAAAGTACTAGCTAGCCAAACCTTGATTGATGACAATGCCCCTACATCATTTCCAATGAGTAGAATGTCATCAACATAAAGCACAAGAAAAGCCACCACCTTACCTTCACATTTCTTGTATACACAAGGTTCATCCAGATTCTGTATGAAACCAAATGACTTGACCGCTTAGTAAAATTGAATGTTCCAACTTCTGGATGCCTGCTTAAGCCCATAAATGGACTTTTGCAGCTTGCATACCAAGTTTCCTTTTCCGCCAGCTATGAACCCTTCTGGTTGTTGCATATAGATGTCCCCCTCAAGATTTCCATTCAAGAATGCAGTCTTGACGTCTATCTGCCATATCTCAAAATCTAGGCATGCAACAATGGATAAGAGTATTCTAATGGATTTAAGCATGGATACCGGTGAAAAGGTTTCCTCATAGTCAATGCCCTCTCTTTGAATATAACCTTTCACCACAAGCCTTGCCTTATAGGTCTCAACCTTTCCATCAGATCCTCTTTTCCTCTGTAGATGCACTTACAGCCAATTGGTTTAATATTGGCAAGAAGTTCTACAAGATTCTAAACCTGATTGGAATCCATAAATTCTAATTTAGCATTCATAGCTTTGACCCAATGAGCTAAATCAACATCAACCATTGCCTCTTCGTACATGGCAGGATCAAATTCAGATTCTATGGAGACAGCTTCAAAAACTTCTCCTAAGAACATGTATTTATTAGGTTGGCTGATAATCCTCCCACTGCGACGAGGTACCGGGGCAAAAATGGGTGAAGATATGGTATTTTCTTGTCATACATCATTTTCAACTGTTGGAGGATTAGAGGGCTCTCCATCTATCTCTCTCAGATCTATCATTCCTTTAGGTTTATGGTTCATGATATAATCATCCTCCAAGAAAACAACATTTGTACTAACAAATACTTTCTATTCTCTCGAATCATAAAAATACAAACCATAAGTACCCTTTGGATACCCTACGAAATAACATAATTTCGATCATGATTCCAATTTGTTCATCTTTCTTTTCAGCACATGTGTTGGACAACCCCATATCCGGAGATGTTTCAAAGAGGGCTTGCGTCCAACCCATATCTCCCATGGTGTCTTAGGAATAGATTCGCTTGGAACTAGATTTAGTATGTATATAGTGATTTTCAAAGCATAACCCCAAAGAAATAATGGCAACTCTGAATAACTCATCATCGACATAGACATGTCTAAAAGAGTCTGGATCCTTCTCTCTGCTATACCATTCTGCTGAGGAGTGCCAGCTACAGTCAACTGTGACTTCTGTACAAGGTGATCAATAGACTCATTAGAGGTATTCGCCACCTCGATCAGATCGAATAGCTTTGATATGTGTGCCTAATTGCTTCTCCACTTCAGCCCTAAACTCTTTGAACTTTTCAAAACCTTCAAACTTATGATGCATTAGGTACACAAATCCATTCCTAGAGACTATCAACAGTAAATGTAATGAAGTACTCATAACCACCCCTTGCTCTAATGTTTATTGGTCCACACACATTAGTATGAACTAATTCCAACAATGCATTGGTCGTGTTGCCCTTAGCAGAAAGGGCCTTTTTTGTCAATTTACCCTTCTAAACAAGATTCACATACTTCCATTGGTTTGAGAACCAAATCACCTAAGATCCCTTCTTTGACTAGTCTGTTTATCCTATTTAGATTGATATGGCCAAGCCTTATGTGCCAAAGTCTTGTTGGATTAGTGGAAGGTTCCTCTCTTTTAGATGGTGTAATTACCACTGAGTTATTAAGTTCCATATTAGAGTCTTTAGAAATAATTGGAGTAATCACATACAAACCATTTGACTTAATACCAGAACACACAAAAGAACCATTTCTTTTGATCACAACTTTAGTTCCAAAAGAAAAAGAATAATTTTTATTTGAAAGTTCTGAAAGTAAAATTAAATTACGTCTCATTCAAGGGACGTAAATTACAGCTGATAAAACTAAAGTCAGAGTCTTATTGTCTGGAAATTCTAAAAGTACTACTATAGCAACCGTAGATACGGTTGTGCTAGAACATAGAGTCGACACGATCTCCCTATCATTGCACCTCTTTGTTGATCTGAATCCCTGTAATGAATTACAAATATGGTTAGTCACACCAGAATCGATGCACCAAGTGTTCGAAGTATCTGTTATAACACTTACTTCAATCACATGTGATTTGATCATACCTTGAACTCTTGTATCTAAGAATTATAGATAGTTCCTCTTCCAGTGGTCTTTATCCCCGTATTGGAAAAACTTTCCTTTGCCTTGACCACCTACCTTCTCCTTGCCTTTGTCTTTTCCCTTAGATTTCGTAATCTTTGGGACTGGTCCAACACTTGAACCACTAGTGCTAGCCTTCTTCTTCTCTTTCTTGTTTTTCGGTATAGATCGAGAAGAAGAATTGCCTTTCTCAACATTCATAACATTGCCCTTAGGCTTGATCACCTCCACTGCCCGAAGAGAACTCATCAATTCGTTCATGCAGAAATTAATTTGATTCATATTGTAATTAAGTTCGAATTGAGTGAACGATGGTGATAGCGAATTAAGGATCATGTCAACTTGGGTCTACGCGTCAATGTTGGCACCCAGAGTCTCCAATTCATATAAATAACCGATCATTTTTAAAACATGCTCTCTGATTGGAGTTCCTTCCAATATTTTTGCATTTATGATCTTCTGCATGGCAATCGGCCATGCTCCCCAAAACATTTCTTTTAGGGAAGTCATGATGGCACAAGCGGAATCGTTCGATTGGAACTGGTGTTGCAACACACCAGCCATAGAGGTCAATATGTAGCAATGAGCCATCCCGTTCGACTTCTTCCTTTTATCAAACTCGCATCTGGCATTTGCCGAAGCATTTGCCGTGGGTTCACCAGGACTAGAGGTTATGAGGATATATACGTGATCCTCCACAGTAAGAACAATGTCTAAGTTTTGTTTCCATTCAACAAAATTGTTTTCGGTTAAGTTGTTTTGAGTGAGTATAGTAGCAAGTGTACTGAATGCAAATGACATGATGAATACTGAAAACAAAGACAAACAGACACAATAAATATGGATATCAGAAATAAAATAGTGCATAATAAAAGAATTCTCAAAACTCTTATTAAATAACAAAGTTGCCAGAATATCAAGACAAAAGAATAAAGCCTCCGTGTGGTGGTTAATTTCTATCTCTTGATTAATCATGACTTGTCCGCTATGCAACTCTTGCAAAACAGGTCATGACTCCCGAACTATTTTGATCTCTATGTTTCTAAATAATGCCCCGTGTAGGATCCCTTATTCATAGCTTAGCTAGTATGTACCATTAAATAGGATCCAATGACAACCGCCTCAAGTAGCGCCCCCATGTGGTGGTCACCCTCTTAACACGTCTCATTGATCCTATTCATAGGAAGTTCACATCTAGTAACCAATGAGTATTGTATCCTCCGTATGGAATGATCTCACATGATTGGGTGACACAGAATACTCCACTCATCTTATAGTGAAACGTTAATAGAAGATCGTGGGAGTCATTAATAAGTCCCTCTCCCACTAGATTTGATAATTAAGGATTTTGCTTTTGGAAAATTTGTTTCTACTCATTGCCCATACACATCCAATGTCTACTAATGAGTTAAAATAGTTTTTGATTTTTATTTTAGAAAACTCATTTTTGCATACATATGTAGTAATAATATTTAAAATGCTAATCATAAACAAGCATACAAAAACAAAAAAAAACAAAAATTGAAATAAAAGCATTCAACAATGCCTCTATCTCTTATGACTCTATCTTCATAGATTCATCCTCTTGGCTTGGTCATCTCCAACTCCATCTTTATGGACAACGGCTTCTCGCTCCATCTTCATGGATATTTCTTATTCTATTACATTGATCTTAAGCTTCTTTTGAAGCTTACAATTTATCTAGAAATAGAAATAGCAATAAATAATTACGCTAGGAAAACCGGTGCGACTTTCCTTTTTCGCGAGAATGAAGTTGCAGTGCCCTTTACACGTGCCTTAAAACCAAACCCAAGTAAATACAACACTAATCTCAAACATTAAATACAAAAAATTAAAAGATCTTGGTACCATGGGAGACAGCGGTCTAACTTGCTTCAAAAAGTGTTACGCATACACACATCCATGCATATATAATAAATATATGTAACAATTGGAACCCCTAATTGACTCACATATTCCATGAACTCTTCATGGAAGTAATTAGAACATTAAAACAGCATCTCAAGTTCTCTGTCACACTTTGATCAATTGAAAACTTTCAATCAATCGAACGCTCAATCGATTGAACTTAGTTCAATCGATCGAATCAGAAAGTTCACATATTGATTTTAAATTTGTTAAGAATAGTATAAAAAATTAAAGTAAATAATATTAAAACATTTAAAACTGTTAAAAACATCTAGACAGAGAAATCCTTTTAGATCGATCGAACAGTTTTTGATCGATCAAAACTAGTTCGATCGCTTGAACCCCGCATTGTTTCGATCGATCGAAACACTTTCAATCAATCAAACATAGACAGTTTTCGATCGATCGAAACACTTTCAATCGGTCGAAAATGTCATGCATCCAATGCAATCACTAATTTGTTTTTTTGTTTTGAAACTGTTAAGAAATAGATCTATGACGATGCAGTTTTAAAAATAGTCCTAAAACATCATGCAAATCAAAACTTGTGTTTCAAAAATGCATCTATAGATACAAATAAACCTGAGCTCTGATACCAATTGTAGGATTTAGGTTTCAAAAACTTAAATAATATACATAGTGGAAAAATAAGTTTAAAACTTTTATTGGTAGCCTGGATCTATTACTTATCAATTCCATAGATGCATATACAAGTAGGATAGAATTTAATACCTTTCGTGTCTTGAACCCAATTCTAATTTCTTCAATGTCTAGCAGTCTCCTCTAGATGGTCTTCACCCTTATGATTCTTTTAACACTTGCCAGAAAAACTACAGTCGGTGGGGACTCTAATCGAGAGGGGAATGAGGCTAAGAAAACCATAAAACTATTTCTAGAGAGTTGGAGTAGTAAAAATGTCATTCAAACTTATTTTGGATGCAGCTCTCCTATTCATAGGTTTTCAAACCGACCTAAGGGTTTCGATCGATCGAAACACTTTTAATCGATCGAACGTTCGATCGATTGAAGAGACTTCGATCTTTCTTTGGTCGATCGAAAGTACCCAGCCTTCAATTGATCGAAACTGGTTCGATAGATCGAACTCCTCTTCCTCCCTTTCCAAGTATTCTTACTGAGCCAAGAGTGGGACCTCCTAGGTTCTTTATTGTTGGCTCAGACTAGATGTTAATTCCTATGACCAAACTCTTTGATCAGCGAATTAACCAACTGATCAGTTAACATTAACTCTACTATATAATGACAGCTGCACTCCAACATTAAAGAACATATGCGAAATGATGATTAGACTTGTTTGGTGTACTAATGTCCTTCTACCATTAGTATTCATAATCACATTTAGGTAGTCGAATAATGGTTACTGTCAACCTGAATGATGATTGCATCTTTCATTCCTGAATGATGACTGCATCTTTTATTTCTTGTGTTTTATTCACCTCTTATGATTACTAAACATGTGGATAACTTCTTATAAACAAGACTGCAGTTCTCAATAATCAACTTGGTGACATTCTCATGGGAATGATTAGTCTTTATCAGAGGGTAGATTCTATCTTGACAATATATGTTCACAACCCTATGAATATGACATACTCAAGATACCCAGGTGTTGATCTTGAAGACCTCATTGATTGGTAAGTCAAAGCAGTCACATCCACAGTCTGTGTCCATAATCGTCTTAAGATTAAGAACACGTACCTTATACAAGTTATGAGTTCCTATCGATTATTGACAATTTTAGATGTCAATAGGAAAGCTCATGGTCCATCAATGCAATATAAGCACTAGCATATTAACTAAGAGTCATACTCTAGTGATTGAGATTCATCACTCCACCTAATGGTAGTTAATTGTGCTACAATGTATACCTGATGACATATCCAGTTTCATCATCCATTGTGACAATTCTAAATATCAAAAACTAGTACTTCGTATCTCATGTGCATATATCTCATACATACACGGATTACTTACTATGATATTTAAGGATTACAAACATTCATCTCATGAAACATACACAATTAATTTTATAAATGATATCCATATATAAAAAGCCAAATTTCATATACATAAAGACCGGGTTTGAGGGCACAATCTGAACAGTATATATACCATCTTTATACATTTTTAAGGTTAAACAATCAAACAGTCTCACACCTCCAGAGCTCCTTCTCCCACACCGGACACTCGCAGGCCGCAGCCACCACCGGCCACTCGCAGCCACACCATGCCTACCACTACCCCCTTGCAACTCACTAATCAGTACCACCATCCACCTTTTCCCTCCTGACGCCACCACTTCCCTTTCCTACCCCCCTCTCTCTCTCTCTCTCTCTCTCTCTCTCTCTCTATATATATATATATATATATCTCTATCTCCATGTATATATATCGCGGTAATAGGGTGAAACTTCAAGACCACTGATTCTTCACAAATTTCCAGTCTGTGTGTTGTTGAAGCTTATCCTAAAAGGTACTCCTCCAATATTTTACTATAGATTTCACTCTGTAAAAAATTAGTACATGGATTTGATGGGTTTGATTCAGTGTTTCCCACTTGTGTTTCCCATGTTTGTTGAAGCTTATGCTTTTCTATTTGTTTAGTTAGGGTTTCTAAATCTTTTCCATTTTCCCGAACCAACCCGAGCCTAAGGGTTGGTTGTAGAGAAGGTCCAACCTGACCTGTATACAGGTGGGTAATCGGGTGATGGTCAAACCTGACTCACTTGACTCTTGAGCACCTCTACCTATGCCCACAAGTTGGGAGGCTGACAAGATGATTTGGTTTTGGATGAAAAAGGGTCTTTTATCAGTTTAATCTGCTTATCTAATGGGCCAATCCCCTTAGTTTTCTATTTCAGACAGGACTCCTTCAGCCTTTTAGAGCAAGATTTGGAATGCTCAGCTTCATGAAATACATAAGTTGTTCTTGTGGAAGGTTTCTTCTAATGCTATTCCTATGAGGGAGCCGCTTTTCTCTCATTTTCAGATTACTAATACTTCTTGTGTTATGTGTGGCTTCCCCATGGAATCTCTTGACCATATCTTTCTACGATGCACTTTGTCTAGTCTTTTTGAGGTCCTCTAGATGGCCTTTGGACCCGTTTGTTTTTCTTGAACATGGTATTGTTCATTGGATTATTTCAGTAATGCACCCTACCCAAGACTTGCGGCCGGATTGCTCCCTCAGAAGCTCTGGCTTTTACCATCTTTGCTGTGATTTGTATGGAAAAACTTGGTTGTTCAGTAACAAAATCCTCTTCAACAAGGTGGAGAACTCAGCGCACTCCTGGTTGTCCAAGATTAATTCGATGGCGGCTAAGCATGGGAAGATCCATTCTAACTATAAAAACTTGGCAGATTATCTTCCCGATATTTGGATCCCACTTCCGCTTGCGTGGATCAAAGTCAACTTCGACGTCGCCATCAAACCTCAGGTCGCCTTTCTTGAGGTTATCTTTCGTGATGCTAAAGTTTATCCCATACATGCCAGAGTTTGGAAAGTTAACAAAATGGATCCAACCCAGGCTGAGGCGATGGCAGACCTTTTTGCTATTTTGGAAGCTGCTGCTTGTGAGTTATTTTTTAGGTCGCTCTTGGTGTGTGCTCCACTGAAAGATTGGTCCATCACTCCGGATTGGACCACTGCTACTGTTATTCGCAAGGGGAGATCTTCTCTGGTCTTGGATTTTGATTTTTTGAATGTTGTAAAAGTCCATAGAGGTGCTAATTTTGTTCACACAATCTTGCCAAATGGGCATCTAATTGTTTTTCTTGTTTGTTTTGTGATCCTATCCCCATTGACACTATTACTCTCTCTATTTTTGAAGAAAGTGGTGAAAGGGGATCATCTGATCATTCTGCTTTTCTATTTAATTAATTGCCATTTTAGCAACAAAAAAAAAACTCATATGTTTAAGGGGTATTTACATTTCAGCCAACTTTTTGTATAAAATTTAAAAGTTTGTCTATTGTTTCATTAAAATTTAAAAAATCAACAAAAAAATAATAATAATAATAAAGGTCAACTTTTGAATAGTTGTTTTGAATTTTACTCTATTTTATGTTTTCAACGCTGTGAACTTGCACCAAAATATTGTGATGATGCTCCCAACATTGTGAAGACTTGCTACCAAAGTTGTGAAGAGTTGCACCCGACTTTGAAACAAGTTGTTCACTGCATTCCGAGGAGTTGCTCCCAACGTTTCAAAGAGCTGCTCCCAATCTTATAAAGATTGAGTTCTTTCAAAATGTCATGTAAATTTGATAACTTTCTATTTTTACAAAAAAAAAAAAAAAGGTAATTTAATATATAGTCCTAATATATGCATCTAACTAGAAATATGCCCCTTTTTCAAATGAATCTAGAAATAGGTCCCTATAGTATTTTAAGGACAAAACTGCCCCCGTATATATATATATATATCCACATAAAATCTGGGTTTCAAATTCAAATCAGGAAATTTCTCACTTTTAACACGCTTCTCACTTTTTTGTGAGAAATTCTCACTTTTTACACGGTTCACTTTTTAAGGTAACTTAAGAGCCGGACTGTCTATATATATATATATATATATAGAGAGAGAGAGAGAGAGAGAGAGAGAGAGAAAAAAATCTGCTAGAGAGAGAAAGATGATGACAGAGAAGGAGAAAGAAGTGCGACCCCTCCACCGCCATCAGCGACCACCACCACCTTCCTCCTCCTCCCCTCTCTACCTCCCTTCACCTAAATCAACATGCACCACCATCTACGGCCACCCCTCTCCATCGGTGACCACTCTGTGGACAAATTACTTACTAGTTCGTGAGAAAAAAAAATCAAAATATCTCATAGGAATTGAATCGTTTTAAGCGCGAAAAATTCAATTTCATCCTTGTTCTCAGAAATGCGAGTGAAAAGCAAGGTTTCAAATTTGCAACCCATCATCAACAAAATCAATAGATCGCGAGACGATACAGAAGACGATCACTCCGAAATGGCTCATGGATTTGATGCAATCATCGATGGTTGTGCCATAAATTTACTCACTTCCATGAATTTGTATACACAGTCCGAACTGTGTAAAAAGCGAAAAATTCTCACAAAAATGTGTGAATTTATCATTTTTTGAAAATTTTCACTTTTGAAATTTCTTTAGGTCCGGTTTTTAAGGTCCGCTTAAGATCCAGACCGTTTGTATACATACATATAGTATTGATGAGGATCTCCTTATTGTATAGGCTGTAAGAAATTCCTCACTTGTTATGTACATAAAGTTAGTGAGAAATTTCTCACTTTTATAGGTTGTAATAAATTGCTCATTTGGTATGTAGTGAAATTAGTGAGAAATTTCTCACTTATATAGGCTGTAAAAAAGTACTTCCTCATTGTATGTAGATTAAATTAGTGAGAATTTTTTCACTTGTATAGACTATAATCAACAGATAATGTGTTATGTAAATGAAATTAGTGAGAAATTTCTCACAAAAAAATGAGAAATTCCCACATCACTTTGTTAAACCGAAAATCCCTTGATCATAGGGATATTAATTCCATTATCCATGATCTCCTAAAAATACATTTCCCAAAACTGCATATAACACAATTTTGGAAGTTTTTTGAATATACAAAGCAGTATAAACACACACACACACACACACACACACACACACACACACACACACACACACACACAGAGAGAAATTATCACATTACTCTGTTAAATACGAAATCCCTTAATTTTAGGGATATTAATTCAGTGAGAAATTGCTCAAAAGCATATTGAAAATCAATAAAAACTAGTGAGAAGTTTCTTGCAGTTTGATTTATGCTTTTTATATTTTGTTATAGAAAATTTGATTTACTACGATTATGCTTTGCCACATCATATGTAGATTAAATTAGTGAAAAATTTCTCACTTGCATAGACTGGAATCAATAGATCATATGTTATGTAAATGAAGTTAGTGAGAAATTTTACACAAAAAAGTGAGAAATTCTCACATCATTCTGTTAAATCGAAAATCCCTAATTTTAGGGATATTAATTCCCTTATACATGATCTCCTAAAAATACATTTCACAAAACTGCATATAGCACAATTTTGGAAGTTTTCGGAATATACAAAGGGAAAAAAAAAAAAAAAGTGAGAAATTCTCACATTACACTGTTAATAACTGAAATCCCTTGATTTTTGGGATATTAAGTCCCTTATCCATTATTTCCTAAAAACATGTTTTCCATAACTGTATATATATATGTATGTCAAGGGTATAATGGTCCAGATTTATACTAACCATTTAAGAATAGGGACTAATTATTGATTTCTATTGCAAATTAAGGATTAATTTCTATACACCAAATCAAGTCAGGATCAATTGCTATTAATAGCCATATTTAGGGACCAAATTGTATATTTCTATAAAAAAAAATTGATATTTTTTAATTTTAAAAAAGCAAATAAGCTAAATTTCAAATTCTGTACAAAATGGACCGAAACATAATTATCCCTATATTTAAATTTAAATTTAATTAGTAAAGTTTCACATTTACAAGCGTTTCATGGGAATGCATGGCAAGAAATTACATCATGCAAGAGTAGGGGTGGCCATGGGCCGGGTTTAGGCCGGGCCTTCACTAGATACTAATTAAGTGCACTCACCCTTGCCCAAGTCTGGTCCGGTCCGGCCCGGCCCTATGGCGGGCCTAGAGATGATTGCCCAAGTCCGGCCGTAAATTACATCTCAAATCCCAAGCCATTCCTGGCCCGTCCCGTTGCTATTATTTTTATTTTAGTTTATATTTTTTTGAAGGACTTGAACTAAAAAAAAAACTTTATCATAAATAATATTTAGAAATATTGTTAACACAACATTATTAACAAAAAATTCAATAAAAACTTTTATAAGAATATATATATTGAATATCTTATGTATATTTATATTAATCTATATATTAATTAATATAAAATAATATATATATATATATATATAACACTAATGCTCAGGCCAGGTCGGGCCAAATCGGGCCTCATTTGCTATGTCCAAGCCTGACCCTAAAATTGAGCTGGTGTAGACACCCCAATTTTGACCAAACGTCAAATCCAGGGATTGGTTACCTCTCGAAGATCGATGATGACGATGACTGTGACATTCGAAGATTTTCCAAGAAATTCAAAATCTTCAAGATGTTCTTCAAAGTTAAAATTGAAAAATTAAAAATAAAAAGGAGAGGATTTGGGCGTTTGGGGAGAAACTCGAATAATGAAGAACGTGTGAAAAACCCAGTCTGGGAACCTGCTTTTTTTTATTTTATAAAAAAAAAGGGGGATAATAAACAAAATAAAAAAAGGGGGTTTTCTTTGGAAGAAAATAAATGAAAAAGATTTTGAAAAAGGAGAAAATACAAAAAGAAAATAGTATATTTAAGTATATACCATGCACATGGGTGATACCATACACATGGGTGATCTTAGTACAAATATAGATATATATATAGATTAAAAATTTAGTTTACATCAACATATCTTTTGAAAATTTAAAAAGAAGGACAAAATTCAGTTAACCCCGGCACCAGGAAAACCCGGCGGCACTCACTTAGTGCCGCGCCGGCACTCACGGGTTGCCGCCCGGCATTCAGTGAATGCCGCCCGGCACTCAATGAATGCCGCCGGAGCCCTTCGAGTGCCGCTGGCTGTAACAGACTGCTTTTCTCACATGTTCTAGAAGAAATCTTTGCACATGGGTCTCCACCCGAATTTACCCATTTATCCTTGAGATGATGGCCTATATAAACAGATCTTCATCTTCATTTTCAGGGGACTTGAACTTTTGAATCAATATACAAACATATACAAGAGATATACTTGAGTTTAGAGAGAGAATTATATAGAGAATTGAGAAGAAGAGAAGAATTTCTTGAAGAATTTGAAGAGTTTTGAGAAGAATTTGAAGATCTTGGAAGAACTTCACAAGAAATTGAAGAATTCTTTAAGGTCATAGAGGTAACCTCTTAATCCTTGGTAGAGTTAGGCTAATTCAATCACAAGTTCTTAGATCTAGGAACTTTTCACATTTTCAAAACCTCTCTTCTTATCCCATTTCATCACACACCACCAAGAACTTGTGATTAAATCTCATAATATTTCATTAATTTGGACCTAATTGATGCCTTGGGTTTGAGATAAGTTAATTTTGAAAAATTTGTGTTCCTAGTCCTCTAAATAAACTTTGATTTCCTTTATTTCTATTTCCTTCATAAGGTTTTACATATCTTAGTAGGTCTATTTGAGTTTGATTCTTTAGTTTTCTATGATCTTATGATCCATATGGAGACTAAAAATGAATCATGGTCATAATCTACATATAATTGGTAAGATTCAAGTCCTAACCCATGACTTGGGCCTCCTTATTAAGAACCTCATGGAATTCTTACTATATTTCATAGAGGTTTGAGTAGATTTGTGCCTTATTTAGTCTCCAAGGACCATTAATTTGGGAGGAGAATGAAATCTATATTCTTCAAGGACCATATGTTTGGGAGAGGATTTGAGTGTAAGCTTTCATAGTTTGATGAAATCTATGGAACTTGAATGTTTAAAAGTCTATTAAATTGAATAAAACCTTGGGTATTCTTACTAGGATCTCTTTACTATGAATCTTATGGAACTCATTCTATATTCCATAGAGGTTTATGTAGATGGTAATCTCATTTAGTCTCCAAGGACCATTAATTTGGTAGGAGAAATAATGAAATGATTTCATATTCTTCAATGATCTTATATTTGAGAGAGGAATTGGAGGTAGATTTTCATAGTCTATATTTAAGATAAGTAGGACCTTAGGATTTTCTTGCTAGATCTCCAATTATGAGATCTATGGTAGGAATCCATCAAGGTTAAATCTAGGGATGTAGGATCATTAATTTATCCCAATAATCACAACCATGCTTGATTCTAGTCTTTTGTAGGATCATGGATCAAGTTGGTTTTAAAATATGAACATCAATTCAATATTGGTGCAGTGAATCCTTAAACCCTCTGTGATCAAAGATTTTTTCATAAAATCATGGTCCATTGGAATGGGATGTGACCAATTGGAGGGTGTTCATAACTCATATGAGTACCGCTGTGATTTTTGTTTTGATAAGATTCCATACTTAGGATGGTTTGGGCTTATGATTTCCAAATAAGCAACTCTCTGTCCAAAATTTCAGCACAGCAACACTCTTTTGGAATAAATAAATCGGGATTTTAATAAAGTGTTTGTAACCCAAAATAATTCTTTCTAAGTAGATTAATGTGTTAGGAAGGTTCCCTAAAAAGAATGAAGCAATTCGGATTTGTTTGTTATTTTTAAAAAATCATACAAGATCTCTGGACAGAGAGTTATAAAATCCTGAGTGAGGTCTAGTATGTTCCATATTCTCGGAGATCTAACCGTTGAAACCTCGATTTTCTTTTTGGGTTAGAAACTAGACTCACAGAGGCATAACATATCCAAAAATCATTAAGATCCAACCGTTGGAAGTATTTTATTTCTATTTTTTAAGATCTGGTCTGTTCTCTGTAATTCATAAAAAACTGCTACTGTTTTTGTCTAATCTTATTTATTTCAACTCAAATGGTTCCCTAATGTCTTGGTACCCAAATCATGTTTGAATAATGATAATTTAGCTTAAATCCAGAGGCTAAGTGATCCAAATTAGTGAATAAATCCATGTTTTGTTCTTATTCACATTCATTCATTCATGTACATCAATGCTTATGATTAGAACTAGTTATTGAATAAAAGTTGGATTTCATGCTTAATAGATCTAAGCTAGAGAATTGGGTTTGATTTTTTGATATCATATTATTATGTGAAGCATATGGACTAATCTTTGTTTTGTAGCGCATTTGAGGTACAATTTCTCATCTCTTCTCTGGTTTAGTTATTTCATTGATTTTAATTGATTTTCGACTCCATGTGCGACACCTTAGCTTAGGTTTTGCCTTATGTGAATATGTGAATTAGAGACCTTTTCTTAGGCTTTGTATTTTGTGTATGCATTGCACGTTTCCATTTCGCGGCTGGATCCCGGGTGAGTTTTCTAGCTCTCTATTGCATATCATGTTGCTTGCTACTTGAATTACGTGGCTTATGAATGATATTTTGTCATTAGCAATTTTACACCATTTCCAACATGCTTGTGTAATGTATATGTACATATGTATTAATTGAGGGCATGCTTAGATTATTAATTTGATTAAAAAGGATGTTGAGTAGAGGTCTATCGCGAGATAGGATGAAAGGGGGTGTTTTAGTCCGTCGGGCTCCTTCCCCTTTCATTCCATAATCCCCGGACCCGGTTTATCTTTGGTTTCGCAAAAGATCGGTTTACCTTTAAATTGTTTCTTAATTTTTCCTTTTAAAAATTAAGTGGCGACTCATTTGTTTTTGAATTTGGAATTTGAAAAAATGTTTTAAAAACAAAAGTGGGCCCAAATGCCGGCATATCCACAGCTGGCCTAAAACATAAGAGCCAAGTTCGCTTGTGCGGGCCAACTTCATTGCCCAAGTCCAGATAAAGTAAGGTCGGGTTGGGCGTGCCGAGTGGGCCATCGGACCGTTGGCCACCCCTACTCAAGAGTCAATATGCGCAAGTAGAAATTTCTTTATTGGTTTTAAGTTTTAACTTATAAGTTAGAAGTTATCTCTACCTTTCTCTTTATATGATACTATAGATATTATCTCTTTGTAGATATCTAGTGAAAAGTTCTTCATTTTATATTAATTAAATTTAAAGTACATTCTATTTTTTGTATTGGTCAAAGCTCTATGGCTAGTGAAACTTAAACTAATCAAGTCACTATGTATTAAAAGTTATGTGAAATTTCACATAACTTTTTTATGTGACATTTCATATAACTAGCTAGTTCAACTTTTAACTTTTGGAACATATGTACCTTTCACTAAAATGAAAAACGGAATGGGTGTAATACTAAAAGAGTCCATTTTAGCGGAATTTGGACTAAATCTCTCTTATCTTTATCGTAGTTTAAGAAATTGAACAAGTTGTCTAGAATTTTAATAAATTCAAATTAACAAAAAAAAAAAAATTTACATGCTTCTCTTGAGAAAATACATATGAGAATCTAATACACACACACATATATATACATAAAATAACGTGGAATCAGAAGCTTGCCACGTGGCGGCTCTGTGTTTTTTCTCATTATTTTTAATTTCTAAAATTTGTAGATTTTTCCTATTTCACCGTATTTTATCTTATTCGAAATTTCATCTTTCCAAAATCTTGAGATTTTTTCTATTTCACCTTATTTTAAATTAGCGATAGAATATAAAGGTATAGTACATGCCCAAATAGACTAGTGCTAATGCCAGAGTATCTTTGACTAATTCCAGAGCAGTCCACAAATTTTTTGACAAATTTTTGATGTTTCTAACGATTTTTTCTGTTACAAATTCAAAAGCATTAGATTCTGCTCTGGCATTTGCCAAAGTTGCTCTAGCATTAGCGCTAGCCATCCAAATATATATAACCTAATATATATCCAATCTAACGTAATCTATATCCAATACAATCTATAAGGATTTATTCTAGGATGTGAATGACCTCAAGACATATCTAAATCTCATATATATATATATATATATATAGCATTTATTCTAAATAGCTATATTGCTGGAAAAGATTGCTACTCTCTTTTTCTTTTTCTTTGTCTTTTTTTTTTTGTGACAAAGTTTACTGCTTAAAAAACATAGACCAACTCAAGAGAAGATCCAAAATATTCCCTCTCTCATGTTATGAATAATTTTAATTCATACATACATTCTATGCAATATATATATATCTAACCTGTTTCATCAAAAAAAAAAAAGAAAGAAAAATCTAATCTGCAATAACAGATTTTGTGTGCAGGTTACAGTGTACGTACATGGATAATTTCAATTTTGTGGACAGTAACAGATTATCATATGCCAAAGTTTTCATATATGGATAATTTCAAAATTGTGAAAAGCGCAATAGATTGCCATTTATAAATCACACTTCTCCCTACCTTAGACTACTTCCTTCACGCTACTTCCCTTCCTAAATCAGACTTCTCACGCTAAATTCTCTCTCCCATATCATGTTGAATATTATAGAAAATACAGCGGAAGGATTTCAAAAAATTTCTGAATCCCCATAGTGGTTGATTAATCAAACGATTAAGTAAAATAATATTTTATTCGTTCTCAAACTCTGAAGTTGAAGATGATACAATATATAGCCTTTGTCACCACCGTACCTTCATCGTTGTTCTCCAACCTTCAGATGCGCAGGAAGATGGTAGGAATCTCCCAAGCCACTCAAAGCTCTCAATATGGTGTATATGATTTTTCAGAACATTAGTTTTTCCTAACAGATATGCATGTATATATAAGACATGGATACAAAGACATAGTAGCACTAATTCTCTTTTAAATTGAAATTTAAATTAATTTAAATTTAATATATGTATACATATATTTATCTTTACAAAAAGATAAATTATCCATATACTTATATATAAATACAATCTATTATATACAAATACCATACACAGCTTTAGTAGGCACCCTACGGTTAGGAGCCAACGATGGGATCTGATGGCCATCCTTTTTCTTGGCTTCCAATCACATCTTAGCTAATCTTATCAATCCTTGATCTAACTAAAACTGATTAATTACAAACACACCCTACTACAATGCTGTAATTGCACTCCAAGAAAATGGAAATTATATTAAGGCCCAACTCAATATATTTATTTGCAAATATACCCCTCCACGTAAATAAGTAACACAAGGTAAAATGATAATTGACTGTCTACCTTTTTGGTCACCTATTATTTACCACTTTTGGAAACTTTAGTTATCCACAATCGATCACATATGTAAAAACCATACTACCCTTTTGCAAATAATTATTATTTAACTATAAATAATGTATATAAAAACTAGTTTAGTAAAAACCCAACTGAGTACTCAGATTTCTGTGATCGAATCAAACTATCCAAAAGTTATCCAACATGGATTCCATATTGAAGATACACGTTCACAGACCTCATATACTAATCACCCAAAATACTGAGGTATTGATCATAAGATCTCACTATGTAGCATATCAAAGTAACTAGCATAAGAGTGCTGAGTCCATTTATTTCCTCAGGATTAAGAGTAATTTACAATTTAATGAACTAGATAAACAAACACTTAAGAAACAGTCATTTAGTGCAGTAATCTAGTTAGCGATCATGTTCAACGCATCAACCACGTTAACATATAAGTTGTGAGTTCAACCACTCCAATGACAGAGCTATGTCATCCCACCATGTAACAACTATATGTTACAGTCGTCCATATGAATTGTCCCAAATTCATACTAACTATGAACCATGTTTCAAGTTAAAAGGAACTGATGATGACGAACTCCCGTGTGTGAATCCTTTCCATACACCTAGATCATCTGCAATTCAACTTGAGAACACATCAATACACTGCTCATGTATTGAAATGATACAGGTATACTCATAACATGTAATAACAATCAATAATAAATTCAATATATTAATAATAAAATGTCTTGACGAGTGGCTTTAAGGGCATACAATCCCAACATATCAATCCCTCTCTCATGTTAAATTCTACCTCTCCCAGAATTCTCTCTCTCTCTCTCTCTCTCTCTCTCTCTCTCTCTCTGTATCTCTCACCCATAGTACAATTGCTGTTTCAGGTTCTCTCCCACTCTATGTTGATTTTTTTAGTTACAGAAGAGTTTTTATGAATGTTTTTGATTTATTATTGATGAAATTTCTTTTTGTTTAATATATAATTGTGGTAAATTAATGTTTGAACCAGTAACTACATGTGTATGCCTTGCATGTAATTCAATTTCTTCTTTTTAAGCCCCTTATAAGATATCATTGTGCAACAATTGGTAAGTATTTGATACTTTATAACGATCTTTCTGGGCTGTAAGTTGCATCTTATCTTATGGTGGCATTTATGCATTAAACAAAAAAAAAATTGAGTAATGCGATTTTGTAAACTATTTTTTTAGGTTTTGATCATTAACTGAAATTCTGTTGAGTTTCAAATTTCATTGTCTAATGTTTCCACAGGGTTCATCTAAAATTTTTGTCTACTTTTTGGCTTTTTGCATCCCAATGTTCTCCCATGCATGGAGACTTTGGACTATCCGGACGCATACTTCGTGAAATGGTTCATGAATGTTTGTTGCCAAGGGCAACAAGATCAAGTTGGTAAGGATTAGGATTAAAATATCCCTTCATTTAATTTCTATGATCATCGGTCATAGAGGGCACCTTTAGCATTCTGTGGAAATGGGCTATTCTATTTGTACAGATATGGTAGAGGGGCGCATTCAATCTTTGTTTGTCTATTAGTTCTCAGTTCTTATCTTTAGCGCAGGGTAGAGCTTGGTAGCTCGCAAGGCTCATAACCTTGAGGTCACGAGTTCAAATCCTATCTCTGCAACATCTTTTTTGTAAAAAAAAAAAAATTAGGTTTACCTCGGTTAATTAGTAATTAATTATCACTTTTTCTTTTGGGGTGGGAGGAAAAAAAAGAAGGGGGTGGATAGAACCACTACCCTATCACGGCCAACTCTTATTCGCCCCCATGTCGCCACACGGGGGGGGCATGGGGACGTAAAAAATGGGATCATATCAACTTGTTCTGACCTAGGATAATAAGCTCATGAGCTTGGTCTTACTTCACAGCCGAGAAACGAAAGAAGACTTCCATCTCCAAGTTTAACTTAGACGTAGCTCCCTTCTTTTGGGGTGTGAAGCAGTGTCAAACCAAAATACCCAACAAGCATTACCTCTCCCTGAAAAGGAGGTGATCCAGTTGCACCTTCCAGTCTGGCTACCTTGTTACGACTTCACTCTAGTTACTAGGCCTGCCTTCGGCATCACCCCCCCCCCCCCCCCCCCCTCCTTGCGCTTAAGGTAACGACTTTGGACATGGCCAGCTTCCATGGTGTGACGGGTGGTGTGTACAAGGCCCGGGAACGAATTCATCGCTGTATGGCTAACCGGGGATTACTAGCAATTCCGGCTTCATACAGGCCATTGCACGGGTTAAGAAGCTAGTTCATAATAAAAATCGGGTAAACTAAGGAAGATTTTCCCTCCCACCCCCGTATCCACAAAAATATTCAAGTTATATAAATAATGATTTTCCTTAAAACGATTTTGTCATCTACCAGCTTAAGAAACATATTAAAATAAGGAGTAAAATTTTACCCACAACATTCACACAACTTTCCATCCACAACCTACAAAAGTGTGTTTATCTCTCTCCCTGGGTCACTCTGGGGTCCACTGACATCTCATGATAACAAATGAGAGAGATAGACACATTTTTTTTGTGGATTGTGGATGGAAAGTTGTGTGAAAGTTGTGGGTGAAGTATTATTCATAAATAAGGGGCTTCAGCCATAACTCTCTCAAATAAAATTCTTCCAAGATAAAACGTATGTTACTTTTCTTTAATTCATTAGGTCATTTATATACCTAAACAACTTCAAATTGTTATAACTTTTTTTTTTTTTTTTGTAAAATTTGAGTTTTGGAATAAGCAAAATGAAATCTATCATCAGCGATCAACATTGATATAAATATTGAAAAAAAAAAAACTAAAAAACTAGGCAAACATATATATATATATATAAACAACTTTGTTTTTTATTTTTGCATAAATATAACAAAACAATATTCCTTTCAAAAAATAATTGGCACCATAGGTATATAGATCTCGAAATAAAAAACAGGGAATCAAAAAAAAAAAATCACCCAAAAATCCAAAGAATTAAGAAAGTTATCACCGTTAATATAAACAGATAATATTTTTTGTCTGTAGACTGATAAAACAGATAATATTATCTGTTAGACAGATTAAATCTCAAAATTAGGTTGCAGCGCATCTTTTTTTTTTTTTTTTTTTTTTTTTGTAAAAGTTCCACGCCTATTGCGTAGATCTCGAAGAAATACATGATATACAAATAAAAAAAAATCATCCCAAAAGACCAAAAAAAAAAAATTATGATTATTTAACTTAATATTACCTGTCAAATTACTTTATTTTGTACAATTTTTAACTCTATTGCGTAAATCTCAAAGAAATAAATGAAATAAAAAAATAAAAAAAAGATCACTCAAAATGCTATAAAATGAGTGAGTTATGGTGGTTTAAAGTTGATAAATAATATCATTTATTTTGACAGATAAAAGCAAAATGAGGTTCCAAATTACTTTCTTTTGTACAATTTTAAACTCCGTTACCTAGATATCGAATAAATACATGAAATCAAAAATAAAATCACTCAAAAAGGCGCAAAAAAAAATGAGTGAGTTATAGTGGTTAAAAGTTGACATATAATATTAATATTATCTGTCAAAATAGATAATATATATCATCTGTTTTGACAGATAAAATAAAAAAATGAGGTTCCAAATTATTTTTGTTTGTACAATTTTCAACTCCATTGCTTAGATCTTGAAGAAATACATGAAATAAAAAAAAAATCACTCAAAAAGGCTAGAAAGTTATGGTATTTTAAATTGACAGATAATATTAATATTATCTGTCAAAATAGATAATATCATCTGTTTTGACAGATAAAAAAATGAGGTTTCAAATTACTTGTTTTTTTTGTACAATTTTCAACTCCATTGCGTAGATCTCGAAGAAATACATGAAATGCAAAAAATAAAATCACTCAAAAAGGGTAAAAAAAAAACGAGTGATTTATGGTAGTTTAAAATTGACAGATAATATTGCCTTATCCATTTTTTTTGTTCCAGGAAGGGCTTTTCACTAAATTCAAAAAGTAGCGAGGAGCTTTATAAAAAATGGCCAAATTGTGTGGGTTTTTGGGTGTAACACTTAATTTTAAGGGGTCTATGACCAAATATCACTTAATTTTTTTTTATAAAAAAAAACGTATCATAATAACAATCTTTGTGTACACATGCGTTAATCTAGGTCCTCTTTTTTTTCCAAGTAGAATGCATTTTTTATTACTCTAAAATTGCTCACTCTTCTCTCTCATTGGTTAATGCAGTGGGATCTAATATTAAATGAGAATTAATTAACAGTATAAAATATTATACCCTACTGCATTAGCCAATAGAAAAAAAAGAGTGAACAAATAGTGACTAATTTTGGAGTTAGCAAATCTGCACCCTTTCAAATATACTTTTGCTATTTGGTACCAAATATATCATCGGAATATAAAATATATGTCAGCATTTTGGATAGAGTGCCAAAACACGTTTTTCAAAAGCAATTATAGATGTGCTTCAGCCGAATGTGACACAGGAAAAACAAAATTCGATTTAGAATTCATTTGGGATAGCTGAAATATTAAATAATTATTTTTAAGTAATAAAATATTAAGTGATAATTTTTTAAGTGATGAAATATTGATCTGTTTGGTATTTGGGTTAGTTAAAATATTTTATCACATAAAAATAACAGTATTTTGCAAACAAGTTAAACAAAATAATTATTTGAATAAAATGACTAAAAAGGACAATATGTTAATATTTTTCTAACAACATTAAAATTTTAGGGCATGCAAGATATTTTTGTATTTTAACAAACTAAGGGTGTATTTGATAACCTAATTAAGTGTTGAAAATGAAAATTTTTAGCACTTATTTATTTTCAGTGCGTTTAATAATGTATCACTTAATTGAAAAAGCAGCCCAAAACTCATCAAAAACTTTAAGTAAAAAAAATCCACTGAAATTAATCACTGAATATATTCTATTTGAGCACTAGAAACACTGTTTCTAGTCTAGTATTACAAATCTAATCACTCAAAATGTATGTTACTTAAAATTCAGTATTTAATTTTATATTTGATCAAACAGAGCGTAAATGTGATTATTTGAAAAACAAATTAAGTTTTTTTTTTCTTCTCGAAATTCACAATTCGTTATTTTATTTTTAACTTTCGGCTAACCCAAACAGACTTTTAATGCATTTATTAATTCCCATAGTGCTGCTAAACTACTACTTCTGCTTCTATTTCTTCCTAAACTGACCAAACGAAACCAATTGCTCTACGAGCATTCCAATGCACCGTCGATTTCTCATGTTATAGTCAAATTATAACATGGATGCTCAAAAACCTCTTCAATGCATTTTTATTCCTCATCTCAAAAAATAGTAATGCCAATGTGTCACAAAATAACATTTATTTTAGAATGTAGCATTAGAGCAGAAATGTCAAAATATAGTATTTAAGCCCTATAACAATGCCAAAATATAAATTTGATATGGACAAAATAACAACTTACATCAGAGAAGCTTTTATACACATCATGGTTAAAAGAACTAGCCAGGCATTAACCCAGTAGGATGGATGGATTATTGGTTCGCCTCTGTCAAGTTAATTGGTCAGACCATATACTCTTTTTAGATCTTGGTCAGACCATATATATAAATGTACAGAGATTCTATAAAGAGGGTGCCCTTTTTTTTATTAAAAAGCGGACCTTTTTTTGGCCGTGTAAAAAGTGAGAATTTCTCACGTAATTTAAGATGTGAGAAATTCTCACTTTTTTGTGAGAAATTCTCACTTTTTACACGGCCAAAAAAGAGGTCCGCTCTTTAATAAAAAAATAACGCCCTCTTTATAGCCTGACTGTATAAATGTAATTTATAAAAATAAAACGGAGCAGTTAGTGGGAAAAATAGTTACACGATATATAAAATAAAGATAACAAATTAGGTAAATGCTATAAAAAGTCATCTAGTTAACAAATTTGGTTACATGTGATTTTTCGGAATACGAGAAAAGATTTAACACTGTAGATTAACATCTACGTTATTCGCATTAAAAAAAAAATAATGTTATTGTGAGAAGTTTTTCACATGAGAAGACGGATTTTAAACGTTGGATAAGCATCTAGCCTTAAGATTCTCATAAATCTGGAGAAAATCTTATAATTAGATTCTCATCTAACAGTTAAAACTCGTCTTCTTATGTGAGAAGCTTCTCACAATAACATTGCCAAAAAAAAAAAAATATATTGGGATGAGCAACAAAACGTTGTTGTGCCCTTTTCACTCGGTTAAAGAAAGAAAAATAAAAATTCAAAATTCAATAGGTGGGACCACATGAATTTTCATTAAAAATTAATCAAGAATGGGGAAATATGATCCATCTTTACACCCCTATTTATAGAGCCGTCCACATCTACATAACATCACACAAGTATAGCCTTGAAAAAACCTCTATTCTCTGCTTACACACACTAATTAAGAACCATTTGGAAGCAGCAATGGGGTTTTTCTTTTTTTTGTTCCTACCATTAATGCTTCTCTTTCTTGCTATATTCATCTATCCCTCTCTCATTGATCACAAACCCAAAACCCACCAAGTTGCCACTGTGAATCCCTCAAATGAGAAACCTCCTCTGCCACCTGGAAGAACAGGTTGGCCTATGGTGGGTGAAACCTTAAATTTCATCTCAAAGGTAGCAAATGGTGTCCCTCAAGATTTTGTAACAGAGAGAATAAAGAAGTACTCTTCCAAAGTCTTCAAGACCTCACTGATTGGACAACCGATGGCGATCTTATGTGGTGCTGAGGGAAACAAATTCCTATTCTGCAACGAGCGAAAACTAGTCCAAGCATGGTATGCACCATCTCTCCACAAACTATTTGTCAAGACTGACTCTTTATTCATGAACAACCAACAAGAAGTCGTAATGTTTAGAAAAACGATCGCACCTTTCCTCAACGGAGTGGGGGCTCAAAAACTTATCGGTAGAATGGATGCAATAGTGAGAGATCATTTGCAGACAAATTGGGATTTCGAACAAATTAAAGTTGGTGTCGAGGTTAGGAAGTACACGTCACAATTAGGACTTCAGTTGTTTTTAAGTGTCGATGATACTAAGAAATTTCATGAACATGCCCGACTATTGGATGATTTGACCACTGGGATCAATTCATTACCAATTAATTTGCGAGGTACAGCTTATAATCGCGCATTTAAAGCATCGAAGATCATATGTGGAGATCTAGAAGATCTGATTCGGCAGAGAAAGATCGATCTCTTAGAAAAGCTAGCGACACCAACACATGATTTATTATCCCACGTACTCCTTGCAACACACGAGAATGGGCAGTTTATGAGCAATGTAGCAATTGCCTGTTACATTCAAGTTTTGATGGTCGGTAGCTATGGCACTCAAAACACTGCATTGACCTTCATCATGAATTACCTGGCTGAGCTTCCTCATGTGTACAATGAGGTCCTAAGAGGTAACAAAAGCATCTTTATGGTCTATTTAATATAGCTCCCATTATTATTATTATTATTATTATTATTATTATTATTATTTATTATTATTTTTTTTTGTTATCGTTTCTTGTAAGAAAAAAGATAATCTTCATTCAACAAAGAGTCAACTATAATATAGTCATAAGATTTGACACAAACTCCTAATCTCCTATACAAGTTATTGTGACATTGTCATAACTAAATACCTAAATTTGTCGAACCGATTTACTTATGAACCAGAAAACATGTTCTTTGTTTTCCCTACCAACCTCATAGTAGCCTAGATTACTTGCATACGTGATAATCCTAACTCAGTGTTTATGTGGATATTAGGAGTATTTTCAATTATATCTAAATTTTTTATTATTTTGTAGCTTCCTTAACTTGCATGCATACTAATTATTCCAATTTACTAGACCCTAATTTTAGTTCATAACTTATTTTCAACCCATAAAATTCCTATGAGTAATGCTAGGTATACCTAAACGGGACACCTTATTAATACACCTACTTATGTGGATTTCCATAATTATTCATCGGTTACCAAACAAAGCTTGAAGTAATTTCAAAACTGCTACAATATATGAACAGGTGAATAGTTTAGGTGCACAAAACTAATGTACTTAACATTCTCCAATCCGTATTATGTCAAAACTGTTTGACGTGATGTTAGAAACAAAGTATCTATGTTGCCAAAGTAACGTGCTTCTTGTTGTTTATTGAAGTCTTAAATGGTATGTAGTGATATGAATAAATTGGTGACACGATCTTGGATATGTGAAATTTGAGTAAAGATTGGGACACACTTAAAAATACAACTTTTGAAACAAAACCTAAAAGATTGTTGGGTGTGGCTCATATTGTAATAGGTCCGTTACACTAGGCCCAAGAGTCAAGGGCAGGGCCCTGTGGCCCATGGTGGATCAAAGCGTAGCCATGGAGCGGGGCCCTCCTGGAATGCTGACAAGAGTTATGTGTGGTATGGACTAGTTAGGTGGGGGGTGCAGGGGGCGCGGGAGGCGTAGCCCCCCGTGGTACGGTATGGGTATTTTGGGGATTTTACCATGTACCTATAGGAGATATATATGATGTAACCCTAAATCATTTTTGATAGTGGAAAACTTCTGGCTCTCCGGTGTGGACGTAGGCACATTGCCGAATCACGAGATAATTCTGTGTCTTTTTAATCTTTCTATTTTTCATCTATTGTTTGCGTGTGGTTGTTTCGATCCAACAAAGATGTATCTATATCTCTCCTGTGATGTCACTGGACCACACAACACAGTGACACAGGAGAGAAATATACACATCTCTTGGGTTGTGTCCCAAAAATTGTGTCTTTGGGTGTGTCCCAAGTATTACCCGTGAAATTTAGAGATGTCAACTTTGACATAATACTGATCTGAAAATACCGATAGACTTATAATCATATGGTTCCATGTTCTGGTGTAGAGCAAATGGAGATAGCGAACTCAAAAGAACCAGAATCATTGCTGAATAGTGACGACCTAAGAAAAATGAAATATTCTTGGAATGTTGCTTGTGAAGTTATGAGACTGCATCCGCCATCAGATGGAGCATTCAGAGAGGCTATTATAGACATCACTTATGCTGGATTTACCATTCCAAAGGGGTGGAAGGTATTATAATATAATCTTTTCTTGTAGTATATTTGATTTGTGAGCAAAATAAAAAATAATAAAAGAAAAAAAAAATGAAAATGAAAAAGAAAAAGAAAAAGGAAAGTCGATTTTTTTTTTTCTAGTACTTTCTGATACTTCAAAAAAAAAAAAAAAAACCTTTTTACTTCTTAAAAAGTGTTGAAGATCGAGAAAACATAAAGGAATTGAATTATAAACTATGTAAGTTATGTTTTTCAACTTATTTTCTATTTTGTGCACCATATTTCTTGTTAACCTTCTCCAAATTTATGAATCAGAGAAATCTTCGAGCTTATAATCACCAAAACCATTCTAATTAATTTTCATGTATTAAGTTGTATTGGATTGCCAACGCAACGCACAGGGACTCGAAGTACTTTCCTGATCCAGAGAAGTTTGATCCGTCTAGGTTTGATGGAAATGGGCCGACTCCTTTTGCTTTTGTTCCTTTTGGAGGGGGAGCTCGAATGTGTCCCGGATTTGAATATGCAAAAGTGGCAATACTTGTTTTCATGCACAATGTAGTTACAAAATTTAAATGGGAGAAAGTGATACCAAATGAGGAAGTCCTAACTGGCCAGATTCCAAAGTTGTCCCAAGGACTTTCAATTCGTCTTTATCCTCACAAACCATGAATTTTGGCTTGCGCGCGAACTGGCTATATATGTATCCTAGTTGTGTCGTGTAGTTCTTTGCATGTTTGGTGTGAATTTTTAGCCATTCTTTCTTTTCAGTTGAATTTTTCATGCCCAATAAAACCAACTATGGCTCACAACTAATCTTATACAAGGATATGAGAAGGTGCATTTCTTTTGTAAGTTATGTTATCCTTCAAACTTTTGTATCACAAATGTGGTACAGTGGTAGTGAACCCACTTTATTTTCATTGGAGGATGTTGAAGTCCCACCATTACTAAAAGTAGTCTCATTGTCATATATGTTGGGATTGTATTTAGAATACAAGATTTGGAAAGCATAGATTACTCTTCTTTTTACCTAGTAGGTATATAATGCAAATAGAATTATGCGTGTAGACATGGATTTGACATTAAACCATTTTGTAGCACGGTGTGTGCTTTTGCATTCTAATAAAAATGAGCAATTAAATTTTTTTTTTGTTGAACGGCAAATTTCATTGTATATAAAGTTGTGTCAAAGCACCAAAATACAAGGCAGTGGCAGAAACATGAACAACCCTACAACTGCCAACAGAACACCAACAGTAGGATCCTTATTGAAACAGTGTACAATAAACTGTTTCAAAGAAGAACCCACTGGTTTGGGCACCAAAGGCACTGAGCAAAGAAATCAAAAACCAAGTTATACAATTGTTTTACTCCAAAACAAAAAGAAACAATCATAATCTGATTGGCAGCCAGCAGAAAAGACCAAAGCAGAATACAAAAAACGCTACAGGATCCTCTTAAAATACTGCCTTAAAAGGATTTGATCTCAAAATCCCAGACTTTGTAAGATAACCAGCAAGGCCATTTGCGTTCCGGGGCCCATGACTCAGTTTCACAGTCTTGATCTGTGATATCCGACTCCATATTTCATCAACATCGAGAAACACCCCTCTATGTTTCCATGGCCTTTTTTGCTGGTTAAGTGTCCATGATACAACTACCTTAGAATCACTTTCTATAATCAAATTCACCACATCCAAACTTCCTGATCCAAGGAACAATCGAACGCCCTCCAACAAGCTGAGAGCTCCGCACAGTTGGATTCATTTATCCCAAAATTCTTTGAGTAAAGGACCACTATCACCCCTTGTGAGTCTCTCAACACCCCTCTAATGCCCGCCGGCCCTGGTTTTCCTTTTGCTGCACCGTCAACATTCAGTTTCAACCATCCCTCTTCCGGAGTCACCTAGAGAGCTTGTGTCGGGGATTTAGGGGCTCTAGGGAGGGCTGAAACTGGCTTACCATATCAGAGATTGGGTATGAGTACTCTGGCCTCAATGCTTTGAACCACCAGATGGCCCGCATTTGGATCAACTCACATGTACTTTCCATATCCATTTGCTTTTCTGCGAAAGCAACTTTGTTTCTATCTATCCACAGTGACCAGACCATTGAAAGGAAAAGCAATCTCCAAATCAATATGTTACCAGAATTTGGACAGAGAGAAGGCCACTGCTCCCACCAACTGGATATAGAGTTTGGGGTACAACCCTGCGACTCCCGTTTATACAAGCAGTTAGTCCAGACCTTCCATGCCCACTTGCACTCCAGGAAAAGATGTTCCACAGTTTCCGGCACTTCATTACACTGGCTACATGAAGTAAGTAGGATTTCATGGGCGTCACTAAGGAAAATATTTTCTTTATTAGGAAGTCTTTTAAGGAGTAGTTGCCAAAAGAAAAGCTCCACCTTGAAAGGGGCCCAACCTTTCCAAATGGATAGGAATAAAGGATTTGCTATGCTATTAGTGTTGTCAATGGCTCTACAAAAGGAGTTAACCGAAAAATTTCCAAGTAGATCAAACTTCTATATTAAATGATCTAGCACTTGTTGCTGCATAGAGGTGCACTCAAGTAGTTGGATAAGGCTGCCCCCATTGCTCTAATTCCCAGTCAAAACATCGTCTCCGTAACGGAATCTTCCATTTCCACTGATTATTATCCCATGAACCCATTTGTGATATCGGCCCCATTTTGATGGTCGCAAGAGCAAAAGATTCGAGGAAATTCCTGTTTGATTGTGAATTCTCCCAACCATTTATCCTCCCAGAAGTTGATTCTCATTCCACTTCCAAGCATTGGTAATAATCATTCCTTCATAGTATTTGAGAACATATCATTCCCCCCTTAAGAAATTTATCAACATTTTCACAAAGTGGGATTGATGATTGGACACCGGCAACAATAAGTGTAGGCTAGAGTCCTCTATGTGATACTTTGAGCTAATTACCTTTTTTCCAAAGAGCCCCGTCCTCTCTGCTGAATCTCCAAATCCACTTTGTAATGAAGGAAAAAAAAAATGATTGCACTCTTCTAATGCCTAACCCACCAAACTGTTTTCCATAACAAAGTAGTTACCAGTTGACCCAGTGGCACTTGCATTGGTTAGAACCTCCACTCCAAAGTAAATTTCTTTGCAAGTGTTTGATTTAATGTGCAATGGTGATAGGCATTTTGAAGAATGACATAAAATAAGAAGGGATACTTTTTAGAACTGACTTAATGAGACTCAACCTACCCCCTTTGGACAAAAATATTTCTTTCCACCCTGCAAGTTTGCTTCGAATTCTGTCCAGTACCGGTTCCATGTGGAGATTCTCTTCGGGTTTGCTCCTAAAGGGAAACCCAAGTAAGTGAAGGGGAGTTTTTCTAGCCGGCAATAGATTTGAGATGCCCAATCATTGAGGAGGTCTGAGTCCACCCCACACCCAATTACAGAGCTTTTGGAGAAGTTCACTTTTAACCCAGATACAAGTTTGAAGCATCGTAAAATTCTCTTCATTGTACAGAGATGTGAGAAATCCACTTTGCCAAAAAAAAAATTATGTCATCAACATATTGAATATGGGAGATGGAGAGATTACTGTGACCAATCTGCTAACTTTGTGAGAAGACCTTTGTCGATAGCTGTGTTTATCAACACACTAAGTCCCTCTCCCACTAGATTGAACAAAAATGGGGAGAGGGGGTCTCCTTGTCTTTAACCCTGCTCTCAGGGAAATTCTGAAAAGGGGGAGCCATTGAAAGATGCGGAGGAAACATACTCCACAATCCAGCCAATTCAACGAATACCGAAGCCCATACAGTTCATAATAAACCTCAGGAAGTTCCAGAATACACTGTCATAAGCCTTTTCAAAATCTACTTTATTATACATGTGGATGTTCGCTGTTTTACCCACGTTTTTCATTTAAAACTTTTTTCAAACTCAAAATTCAAATACGAGTCGCCACTTAATTTTTAAAGAAAAATTAAGAAACCATTTTAAAAGCAAACTGATCTTTTAGAAACTAGAGATTTCTAGGTCCAGGGATTATGGAATGAGAGGAAAAGGAGCCCGGCGGACTAAAACACCCCCTCTCATTATGTCTCGTGATAGGCCTCTACTCAACATCATTTTAATCAAATTAAAAATCTAAGTATGCGCTCAACTAATACATATGTATAAACATACATTACAAAATCATGTCTAAAAGGGGTGTAAGGTTGCTAACGATAAAAAGCATTTAAAACCACATAATTTCAAGTAGCAAGCAAGATGATGTGCAAATAGGGAACTAGAAAACTTACCCGGGATCCAGCTGCGATATTGAAACGTGCAATGCATACAAAATTAAAAAATCTTAAAAAGGGTCTCTAATCATATATACACATAAGGCAAATCCTAATTCTAAGGTGTCGTACATGGAGTCGAAAATCAATTAAAATTAAAGAATGAAATAAACTAGAGAGGGGTTGAGAAATCATTCCTTTTTAACGTCTACATGCTTTGAACAAGATATACTTTAGAATCCTAAATAACATGCTTAAATTTCTAGCTTAAATCCACTAAGCATAGAAAGAATTGATATAATTATGAATTCCTTCTAATTAGTTGGAGATACAACACCTCTATAGATATACAAGTCTCAACTAGGAGCCAATGTAATGTCCATATAGAGATGATATAATTCCAACATGATCATAAGGAACCCATAGTTATGTTCAACTAAGTTCAATCAAATGCAACCTAAGCCAAGAATTAGTTCTAATCCTAAGTATCAACATACATGAAATGAATGCATGGACATAGACAAGAATGAGCTATGAACTATTCATTGATTTGGATCATTTAGCCTCTGGATTTAAGTCCTATTAGCCATTATTAAAACATGGTCTAAGCCTTATGTCATGAGAAGGTCATTTAGGTCATCATTTACAAGGTTTATTAGAACTGTAACAGAGTTTCAGAATTTACACAGAAGAAGTCCGAATTTAGAAAATAGAAAAATCATAGATCCCATGGTTTGATCTTAGTGATTTTTGGACACAAGATGCCTCTGTGAGTCTAGTTTCTAACCCAAAAAGAAAATCAAAAGTCAAACGGTTCAATCTCTGGGAATTAAACCAAAACTAGACAATACTCATAATTTTACAACTCTCTGTTCAGAGATTTTGTATGATTTTCTAAAAATAGCAAATAAATCATAATGACTTCATTATTTTTAGAAGATCTTCTTAACACATATAACCAAACGGAAAAAATTATGTGAGGTCAAAAAATATATGGTTAAGGCTCTGATTTATTTGAAACAAGATCCGTTTACTGTTTTGAAAATTTGGACAGAGAGTTAATTCACAAATCATAAGCCCAAACTATGTTAACTATGGAATTTCATCAAAACAAAAATTACGACGGTAGATATATGAGTTATGAACATTCTCCAATTGGTCTCATTCAATTCCCATAGACCAAGATTCAATTAAAAACCTTTGATCACAATGGGTTCATGAATTCACTGCACCAATATTAACATTTAAGTCATAAGAATTATCAAGTCAATCCCTCTCTCAAGTTGATGATCCTTGAGGGATATGAACTTATAATATCCTATTCTCCTCTCAAATTAATGGTTCTTGGAGACTAAATAAGATCAAATCCCATGAACCTTTGTAGGAATTATGGAAGAATTCCATGAGATTTTAAGTTGAAGGATCCAAGTCATGGATTAAGACTTGAACCCACCAACCATGTGTAGATATAAGCATGATCAACCTTAGTTTTCTTATAAACCATAGGATCATAAGAGACTAAAGGATCAAACTCAAGTAGATCCAATGAGGTATTGAAGATCTCATGAACCTCAAGAAAGGAAAAGTAAAAAAAGAATCAAAGCTTATTTAAAAATCCAAGTCAAAGAATTCTTTTATAAACTTGTCTTAAATCCAAAGTTTTATTTAGATCCAAATCAATGAGAAAAACAAAATGAAATTCAATCACAATTCTAGTGGTGTGTGATGAAATGAGGTAGGAAGAGATTTTTTGAAAATGTGTAAAAAATCCTAGAATTCTATGAATTGTGCTTGAACTTAGAGATAAACTAAATTAAGATTAGAAGACTACCTCTAGAAATCTTCAGGATTTTCTTGGTTTGATGGAGATCTTCAATGTTCTCCAAGCTCTTCTTCAAGTTCGTCAAACCTTCTTAAATGGCTTTCCTTCAATCTTCTTAATTATACTCTCAGGTGTATATCAATTATCTAACCAACTCTCTAAATTGTTCAACCCCCAACCCATGAGAGAAAATGGGTTTATGCAGACTTTTATTTCCTTGGTGGCTATGACAAGGGTATATAGGTCAATTTAATGAGTTACGAATAAAATAATATTCTTTGGCATCTCTAACTCTCCATGGCACTTCTATGTAATTCTAAGGAACTTGAAAGGCAAGTTAGTTGGGTAGTCTAGAGCATCTCTCATTTTCAAAGCATATGGGGCACTTTATTTTTTTTCTCTCTCTCTGTCTCTCTCTCTCTTTCCCTTAAAAATTTTAGCGAGCTTGAATCACTTTAAAGATCTTCGAATTCCGTCGGACATTTGTCGTCATCGGTTTTTTAGAGGTAATCATCCCCTGAATTCGACGGTCGGTCAAAATTGGGGTGTCTACAATACCCCATTCTGGGCTATTTGACATGGAATGAGCAATCTCTGAGGCTATCAACATATGGTCAATAATCTGACTGTCTTCTATAAAAGCCATTTGATTAGCCCCCACCACCACATTCATAATCTTTTTTAACTTATTAGCAAGGATTTTGCCAATATCTCATAAATACACCCAATGAGGCTTATCGGTCGAAATTGGCTAAGCAAATTAGGAGATTTTGCTTGGGCACTAGATTAATGAAGGACGAGTTGAGACCCTTTGAAATCCTGCCTTGCACAAAGAATTCTTGTATAAATTCCATAAATCCTTCTTAATGACCCCTATTTGAGCTTAATGAAACCCATATTAAAACCATCGGGACCTGGGGCTTTATTACTATCACATTGTTCCAAAGCATTGAGAACTTCCTCCTCCAAAAAATTAGATTCTAGAAATGCAGCTTGTTGACGATTTAAAGATTTAAAACCTGAGCCATCCATAATAGGTCTGGTGCCAAAATCTTCTTGAAGCTGCCTTTTGAAGTGTTCCAATATTGTTGTTTTGGTAACTCTCAATTCTGATCCTGTATGCCCATTAATAATTAGCTTTTGAATACTGTTCTTCCTTGATCTATTTGCAGTCACAAGATAAAAAAATGAAGTATTTCTATCACCTTCTTTCAGCTATTTGACATGTGATTTCTGACGCTACTGGCATTCTTCTAATCTATGTTCTTTCCAAAGCTCACAAATAGCTTTAGATTGAGCCCTTTTTTCCTCCACAGATAACGACTGCAGCTCTTGTTTATGTTCAAAGGTATAAATAAGTACCTCCAGAGACTTGATTTTATTTTCACCAGACGAACCTCCGATTTTAAGATTCGATCTTATTAAGGACTTTGATTTCCATAATTTCGCTTTAATGTTTGAGCCTGCCGAGTGGATAGAGCTTGATTCCTCCTAAATCTTGTTAATCTTCTTTCAGACCAGTAATCTCAACCCAACTATTAAAACATTTGAATGGAAAAGGCCCCCAATCACTTCTAGAATCTCCAAGGGCAATTGGACAGTGGTCAGACAAGCCTCTAGGACGGCTCCACTAGTTAAGGACATCAAATCTTGAAGTTAACTTTGCTAAAACAAGAAATCTATCCAATCTTGCCATTTTAACCTCGTCTCGGTTGCTGAACCAGGTGAAGGATCTTCCGTTCAAGTTAAGATTGAAGATCTGCCCATTTCTAATGAATTGATTGAAGTTAGATGCATCTCTGTAATCGAAATGTTCACCGAATCTCTCTCTTGATTCCAAAACTGAATTAAAATCCCCTCCCATGCACCATGGCTCGGGTACGCGAGCTTTCCATCTTAGTAATTCTTCCCAGAGCTCTTGTCTATCTCTCTCTCTCGATTTGGGGCATACACATTACAGAAAATAATATGCAAGTCTATATTACGAATGACACCTTGTAAAATGATAAATCTGAAATTGGTAAAAACATTATTCATCTGAAAGAAACCGTCCTCCCAAAGACAAATCAGCCCGTCTGATGCACCTTCTGATTAAACCATCTCTAATTTGTCCATCCAATTTCCTCCCAGTTGCTTCAATAATATGTGGTTCACCTCACTTAGCTTGGGACTCTTGGATGAACATCATGTTTACTTTCTCCTCCGAAATTAATTTACGAACTGCCCTACGTTTCTCCATTCTCCCTAAGCCCCTCACATTCCATGAGATCACCTTCATATGGAAACAGCAGTTTCACCGCTTGAGGGCTTGGCAAACCCTTTCTTAACACACTCTAGAAACTGGTTCTTTCCTATATTTGATTGTGCAGCTACAGTGGTTGAGTCTTCTGACAGTATCATCTGATATAGCGGTGTCCCCATCATCCTCTGCTACTTCTATGTTAATGAAGTCCTCTAAGACCAGATTCCTAGAGGAATTGATAGTAATTAGAGGCAAGACTTTAGGGGGTGTTTGATAACCCAATTAAGTGCTGAAAATGAAAATTTTTAGCACTTATTTTATTTCAGTGCGTTTGATAATGTACCACTTAATTGAAAAAACAACAAAAAAATCACTGAAAACTTTAAGTGAAAATTTTTTACTAAAAATAATCACTGAATGCATTCTATTCCAGTACTTGAAATACTGTTTTCAGCATTGCAAGCTCAATCACTTAAAATTTTCAGTACTTAAAATTCAGCACTTAATTTTCAGTACTTAATTTTTAATTTTATCAAACGGACCATACATCTTTTTACCTTTGATTGTGCCTCTAATCAATCTCTGATTGAGCATTAGTCCGTTGATTGAGGCTCTCTTTCTCCTTCTAGACATTGAGGCTAGGTATACATTCCGCGTGATACAGACCTTCATATCTTCAATTTTAACCCTAGTGTTGTCTGCCTCTTCATTAGGGTGTGATTCAAAATCATGGAGCATTAAAGGGGCATCCGAGTCGGACTCATGAACTCAAGAGCTGTCTTTCTCAATCCAATTGAAATTGGATCTTTTTAACCCAACAGGGCTGGATGAAACCAACGAGCTTGCTATCGGGTCAGGGCTATCATTGTGTTGCAGAACTATACCATTACAAGAATGGTCACGTGCTCTAGCCTGCTTTGTGGGCCTACACTGAAAAACTGAGGTGGGCTCAGGCCCAATGTGTAAAGGGTTGGACTCCTTGTTTATACCCTCAGCAGTAGGTGGCGCCAAATTAGAATTCAAATCAAAATTTAAATTTGAAGAACAAGATGTATATCTTTGCTTTTCCATAATTTTGGTAGAAAAACAAGATGATATCCCTCGCTTGCTGAGTTGAGAACAATTTGTGGAGGGTCTTTTTTTTTCGTAGGAGTACAACTCATTCTTACAATTTATTTATATCGTCTCTATTTCTCTCCTAAGTAGTGACACTGAGGCCCTATTGAAAATTAACTGGACCCTACAATGCCACTTATGAGGGAGATAGAGATGATTGTAAATAAATTGTACCCCTATCATTACTTTTGTTGGTTATATTATTGAACACTTAGAAGGAGTTTCGAAATCTTTGGGAATGGATTTCAAGAAGAAGAAGTCCATTTACAGAAGTGAAATCTGTTTGGTGAGCTTTGAAAATGGACTTCTTGATAAGAAAAGCATCTTCAGAATGCCCATTTGGAGAAGCCAAAAATTTTGACTTCCCAAAATTGTGATTTTTGTATTTCCTCAAAAGCCAGGAGCTTTGTACACACAATTACACTTTTATCTACTGTTTAATTAATGCCATCTTTATCCAAATTACATACCTTAATT
This sequence comes from Hydrangea macrophylla, assembly GCA_033977485.1. Classification (NCBI taxonomy): domain Eukaryota; kingdom Viridiplantae; phylum Streptophyta; class Magnoliopsida; order Cornales; family Hydrangeaceae; genus Hydrangea; species Hydrangea macrophylla. The sequence goes on along the minus strand of CM066985.1, from coordinate 83,072,545 downwards.
ACATAATCTAGCTGAATGCCTATTATTTTACAACTCCTATTAAAAATAAGTCATTAAACCAACATTTTACATTGCTAAAGTATTGCTATTAAATTTTTTTTTTCTCTCTTTGTAGTTTCTCAGTAGATATCAAAAAATATTTGCACTGAAAGTATTACTAAATGCCTTCACGTTATATTGGATATCTAGGTCCCAAAGTGTCATCACTTAGAATACCACTTTTTGTGTCAATATGGTGTGATTTATGTCCCAATATGTGTAACTAGGTCCTAAATTGTGGTACGTTATTAATATATTGTCACCAGAAGTATTTGCACATTTAAATACACCTTTTATTTTAAAAATACTCATTTACCAAATAGACACTTCTTTTTTTTAAAAAAAAAGTCCATTATGAAAATTTCATCTTAAAAAGTCGATTCCAGGAATGGACTTTTGTATGAGAAGTTACGCCAAACACCACCGTAGTTGTCACTTGCTTACGGTTATGGTTGACCATGACTTTTTTTTTTTTTTTTTGACATGGTTAACAACCTTTTTTAGATGAGTAATGCTATGCTTCCCAAATTCTCATCCCAAATTCTCATACCAAATGATGTGGTAATGAGACCACTGTGGGACCATTGAATTTTGATTGGAGGATGTTGAAGTGATCCCCATAGTAGTCCCACTGTCACATCATTTGAGATGGGATTTGAGATGGGAATTTGTGAAGTATAGCATTACTTTTTTTTTCAGATGCATACAACTTAAAAATGAGTAATGATATGCTTCCCATAATTTCATCCTAAAAGTGCGTCCCAAATGATGTGGCAGTGAGGTCAGATTTTCTACAATGAGATCAGTTGAATTTTAATTAGAAGTTTACCTAACCTCAGTGCCACATCATTTAGAAAGCACTCTTAGAAAGAAAATTAAGGAAACATAGCTTTACTTCTTAACAAGATAATATTATGAGTAAAGATTGGGACACACCCAAAGACAACTTTTTGGGACACATCTCTTGAGTTGTGCCTAAAAGTTGTCTTTGGACGTGCCTCAAGAATTACCCTAATATTATTTCTCAACAGGACGCATTAGTGAGTCTAAATTAGGACCTAAAATTATTTCGAGTCTTAAATCACCTGACCTTATGGGTCTATTACTCTTTGAGCGGGCCAAACTGGCCAACAAGCCAATGTCCACCCCTGACTTGCTTACAGTTGGAATTTGTTGAGCAATCAAGTTTGAGAATAAGCAAATTTGGTTCACCCTTAATGGCAATCTAATGGTATTCTATTTGCTTGTGCTATCCAATTGTATTCTATTTGCTGTACTATTGCCCTACTTTGCATACAATATGAAAATAGTCCTTTAATAATTTGCTGTTTTCCATGCTATATACATTGAGGGTGGTTGTAGTTGATTGAATCAGGCAATAACTCATGCTATGCATGGCTGTTCTAGCTAGCTGAAAAATATTTGTATTAATTTTGAAACCTTGCAAGCAATATAAACAAATAACGAAGAATATATTGTAGAGATACAAAATAATGCATTTTTATGGCTCGACTTGAAGAGAAAGTGGTGGAAGAGAAATACGAGGTGGTTCCTAACAATAAGTTGCAACTGGAAATTCCAACTCATCTGAAATCTTGAAACTCAACCATTGTGATTGTGGATCCTCAAAATATAAATACTATAGATAATAAATATAGAAGAGCTCGAGTCGTATATGACATTGTGACCATTGGAGTCAAAAGGACCTACAAATTCAAATTCAATGTTACAACTGAATCACAAAGAAGAGCAAAAAAAAAAAAAAAAAAGGGTGGGGGGAAGGAGGAAAAAAAAAAAAAAAAAAAATTCACAAAATACCACATGGAACAATAGAGAATGGTGTTTGGCCTTGCATCTTGGAGATTCAAGACAATCTCTTCGGACACCTAAAAAGCCTTGGAGTGTTCAATCGTCACCAACATAATTTTTATCGTGTGCTACTTTCCATTAGCTCAAGCAAGGAAACCATTAGACAATACAAACTCACGCAAAAATGTTAAATGTTATATCATAAAAGTCACATTCACTACAAGTCAAGTCAATTTTACATAATCTTCTCCCAACTTATGAGCATCTTAGTGCAAAAATAAATAGGGTAAAAAGTATTTTGCACTCCTAATGTATACACCGTTTTGGATTTTACACCCTAATGTTTCAATTTTTTCAAATTGGTCCTTAATGTATATAGCGAGTTGCAATGTGGCCTTTCCGTCAGAATTTCTGTCATAAACTAACGAAAAATCGCCCATGTGCAAATCATGTGACTTATTAAAGGGTATTTTAGTCATTCACCATAAATTAAAAGCATTTTACACCCTTAATATTTAGTTCATTTGGCGATTTGCACCCTTAATGTTTGAGTCGTTTGGACATATTTTACTTTTATTATTTTAATTTTTTTTTTCTAAAAAAGGTGTTCTGCTGCAGGGCCGGCCTTGAGATTTTGAGAGCCCTACTCGAACTTCTAAATAGGGGCCCTCTGTATCTTAGCATAAATATTATAAATATTACTATTAATTACTTAAATAATAAATTTGGGTTAGTATTTTTTAGAGTGGGCCCTACGCGGCCGCGTGTACCGCTTCCCCTCAGGACCTGCCCTAGTTCTGCATAATTATTGGGTTCCTCCACCGCTACCCATAACTAATAGTAAGTGGCCTAATCTAAAGTTACCAACCTATCCTTCCTGGAATATTAAATAAACTCTAATTCTAAAATTCAAGGTGTTCGAATTTTGTGGGTTTATGGGTCACCCACAAACTCTTTGGATCGGGTCCAATGGACTTAACTTAGGTCCCAAGTAATCTTTGTGGGATTAGACTAATTAAAACAGAACCTTAACTTTTTGTTTATTAATAAAACAGTTATTTTTATTATTAAAAATTGAGTTTAAATTAGTTTAAATTCTAAAAATAATATTTTAGACTATTAAATTTTTTTTGTTATGTACACTGTGTGGGACCCTAGGGCAAGTTTTGAAAAAATTACTGCAATCATTTTGATATTTTAACAACAATGTCAGGGCACTAACAAATCTTACTAACTGTCACGACCCATCTCGCTACGCGCGGAAATAGGACACGTGGTACGCCATCAAGGCTTATCCAGTTCCATTAAAGTCAAATAGCAGCCGAAAATATTATTAAAATCCATTAAAACCAGAGTTATAAAAAGTTTTGTTCAATTAAAACATGTCCAAAGGAACACAGTTTTGGAAAACAGAGGTCCAGTCGACTGTGATAGGGCCCAGTCGACTGTGCCTGGCAGAAACCAAAACTCACATTTCTCATCAAGTGTCCAATAGACTGATCAGGGAATCCAGTCGACTGAATTGGTTACTATTTGGATCAGTAGCTAAAATAGCACAGTGTCCAGTCGACTGATGTAGGGTCTAGTCGACTGCTCCTATTACTATTCACTTTCAGTGTCTAAACCCCACGGGATCCAGTCGACTGATCCATGGTCCAGTCGACTGCTCCCCTACTGGACAGCCCTGTGTGAAATATTACAACTCATGCTTCTCCACATCAACAATAATCACAACCACCACTGACTTGCAACGTTTTAAAACACAACTACAGGAGTTCAATTACAAGATTTCCATACTACGGAATTAATCCATGAATTCTATTACAACGTTTGGTAATTTATCAATCCTTACACAAGTTTAAGATTAAAACAAAAACATATACAATTGTGGTTCCCCGGCGTTCCTAGGCCTCACTCATCACGTTTCTTCTTGTCTTTCTTCTTACCTGCAATGGAGTAAATCTCCACTGCTCAGCTATATGCTGAGTGCACAAGTTTAACATATGCAATATATGACAAAACATGCTTTAATCTCATAAATCATATCAATAGTCTCTAGGGAGAAAAATACGCCTTCATCCGGTAGCGGCAAGTCCAAGCCTTAAAACCGCGATGTCAATGGCTAGTCCAAGCCTACAACCATTACATCCCCCAAGTGCCCTGGCAAGTCCAAGCCTTAAACCATGCACAATAGCCGTCGCTACTAAAATTCTCAAACAACGAGAAGCTTACTCCGGCATGAATTTGTATAAAACCCCCCCTTTGACCCACATAGACAACTCAACGTGCTCGCGTAAATTTAGACATGCTTTTCACAATTTAGCGCGTGCATAATTAACGGGCCTACAATTAACACATGGATTTTGCTCGGATCTCAATTTCGTCGTCGAAATATAAAACATGTATTTCTCTATATTTCACAAGTTAGAACTTCATACCTCGTGCGATTTCTCCCAAACTTTGAAGGATCGACTAGGAGGCTAATTAATCGTCGAATTTCGAATTCGAGACAATTCCTACAAGTTTATACTGTTTTTTCCAAATTCCTAGAAATTAGCTTTTTATAAACATTAGCCAAACATGGCCTAAGTAGTATCAAAACGTAGATCTTACCTCCACGAGCTCAATTCTTGAATTTGGTGAAAAACTGACGAACGAAAGGTCGCCGATCGTCGTCGCAAAGCCCGTGGCAACAATCTCCCTTTCTCTCTCCTCTCTCTAGATATTTTCCAACTTTTTGGAGAAATGAAATCTTATCCTCCACTATTTATAGAAAAACTTCTCGGAAATCATGTTCACCTCCCCGTAAGTTTCTCAAACTTCTAGTTAACTCGTGAAACGTCGCACACGTCCATTTTATCACTTTACGAGTGAAAATTATAATTTACAAAAGTTTTCGACTAAGCCTCGTTTGGGTCCAAAATAACGTCCGTAAACTCAATTAAGTGGAATCTCTACACAACCTACCTTTTTATTTAACGTGTCACTCACGTTCTCACCACAGTGCTCAAAATGATATATAAAAATATCGAGATTACCAGAAATTATACTACACAGGTATAATTCACTATTCACGAAATACCAGATATTTCAAATAATATTTAAATCATGTAAATGTCATTTAACCATGCCAATGCAACATGAAATATCAGGTTCATGTGTCCTCTCTGACACCTCACCGTTGACCCACAGTCAACCTCATTCAAATTTTCAAATGACATTGAAACCCTTGAAATTAAATTTATGCATTAAAAACCAATGATTTTCCGGAACAGGTGTGACACTAACACTCACATCCACACTCTATCTCTCTCATAGTGGCACTTTGGGTCCACTGCGAACCCCACAGTGCCACTATAAGAGAGATAGAGTGTGGGTGAGAATGTTAGTGAAATTTTTTAGTGCCCCAAATATTACTCATATTTTAAAGCATAAATAATATGTTATGTACACGTTTTTAATTGCTTAAAATATCCAAAACTGAATATTAATTTTTGAAATTAGTTTTGCAATCCCTTTAATTGCTTAAAATATCTAAAATATATTATTAATTTTTAAAATTAATCAGGGATGTTAGGAAAACTATGTAGGACCATATAAAATTCTTGGGAGTTTATTTCCTTTTAAAACGTTTTAAAGGAATATTTTAGAGCACCTAAATAATGTTTTGTACATTATTTTAAATTGCTTAAAATATCTTTGATTGATTGTTAATTTATGGAATTAACACAAAGTGTTTAGTACACTAAGGGAAACTTGATTAAATTATTTGATAAATTTTCTCAATTTTTAGTAATATGTTTTAGAGCATATATTGTGTTATGTACACGATATTAATTGCTTAAAATAGAATAATAATTTTTTTAATTTTTAAATTAATATATAGTGTTTTGTACACTGCTTGGGGACTTGAGAAAATTTTTAGTAAATTATCTAACCAAACCAAACCAAGTCTTGTGTCCCAATCAATTGGGGTCGGCTGTATGAATCTTTTTTCTCCATTCTGCACGATCAAGAGCTATATGCTCATTTAAATTATATATATTCATATCTTGTTGCACCACATATTCCCAAGTCAATCTAGGTCTGCCTCTCCCCCTAACCATTCCAGGCACTACGATCTTATCACTCTTTCGCACAGGTGCATCTACAGGTCTTCGTTGCACATGGCCGAACCATCTAAGTCTATTCTCCCTCAACTTATCCTCAATATGTGTCACTCCTAAAGTCTCTCGGATGTACTCATTTCTAATTCTATCTTTACTAGTCTTACCACACATCCATCTTAGCATCCTCATCTCCGCTACACTCACTTTGCTAATGTGTTGTTTCTTAGTTGCCCAACACTCTGTCCCATAGAGCATAGCTGGCCTAATAGCTGTCCTATAAAATTTTTCTTTCAATTTTGTTGGTATTCTCCGATCACATAATACTCCAGAAGCACTCCTCCACTTAAGCCAGCCCACTTTAATTCTATGGGTCACATCATCACCAATCTCTCCGTCTCTACTGATCATTGAACCTAGATATCGAAAGTGTTCCCTCTTTGGGATCTCCTGATCTTCGATCTTCACTGCTTCGATCTTCACTGTCCTATAAAATTTTTAGTAAATTATCTCATGTTTTTTATATTTTAGAGCATAAAATTTATGCTTATGGGCATTAGTTTTAATTGCTTAAACTATCCCAAATAGATTATTAATTTTTGAAATTAACATGGATGTTTACACTGAAATTTCTTGGAGAACAAATTTCTCAAAAGTTTTGTATTTTTAGGAATTTATTTATTCATAGTTAATTTGTTTAACTAAATCAATTTAATTTGCTAAATTGATTAAATTGAGGAGACACAAATACATATAACCTAAAATATAAGATAAAAGTACATGATGTACTCTCAAAAGTGGTTAATTTAGCAAAAAATGTGGTGGATTTATCTCCACCCTTTTAGAGTTGGAGTTTATTTAAAATTTATGTTGGATAACTTTAAATTTGTTTCATATTATTTGGGTAATTGGGTACCGGTAGTGGAACCCAAAAATTATGCCAAAACACTTTTTTTTGAAAAATAAAAGTAAAATATGTCCAAACGACCCAAAGGGTGCAAATCGCCAAACGAACCAAACATTAAGGGTGCAAAATGCTTTTAATTTATGGTGAATGACTAAAATACCCTTAAAATAAGTCACATGACTCGCACATGGGTGAGTTTATGATAGTTTTTGACTGAATTTCTGACAGAAGGGCCACATTGCAACTCGCTATATAAATTAAAGACCAGTTTGAGAAAATTGAAACATTAAGGTACAAAGTCCAAAACGGTGTATACATTAGGGATACAAAATGCTTTTTACCCAAATAAATAAATAAAAGAAAGCATTTTTATAAAAATAAAAAAAATTCATAAAGTTGGGTACAACACTATCCAATCTTACTTGCATCATAAAGAAGACTAAAAATACAATTCTATATGATCTGGGGAATTCGAAACAAACATGAATTTACACACCATGTATATATTTATGTGTAAGAATAGTGATCCAAAGGAGAAAACCCAACAAAGTCCTCCAAAAACAAATTTGGGTTGATTCTATAATCACAATCTCTTTGAACATCTCATTGGCAAGTCCTTCTTGTCTGCATAACAGAACAATAATGCCCAAAACTTATATAGCTTGTGTACAGAAAGCCCAAACAGGGAAATATGCATGTCATGACTATTGTTAATACCTTAATTCTGGATGCCTGTCCAACACGATTGAATTTGCTTGAAAAACAGACATGTCATCAGTATGTTCATCCCTACTTTCTCGGTCTACCGATTTCCGCATGCAAAAAATTGTTAAGTGCCATTGAATGGAATTCGTAATTAAGATTCTATCTATAGTTTTCCACACTAAAAAGGTATATACCTCTTTGAGAATTCTCTTGAATACATCTCCAACTTCAATAACTATTTGTTTAGGAACTTGATGACCATCCATACCGAAAAGTGCACAATTGTAAGAACCAGAACATTCCTCAAGTTAATAGCTCTTAACTAAATGCCGAGGAAATATAGAATACTTAATAGAGCATTTGCCAATTACCACTCATAAAACAGCTGTGATCCAAAAGAGAACTAATTCTGCTAGCATAACGTTGGATGATAGCCCAAGTTTTAACATATAAAATGTTCAGGGCAATCAGTTTACTTTGAAATGTTTTTAGGGCAGATTACATATGAGTCTATGACACACCAGTACTTGGGAGACGTTATACTTTATTCCTTATAGATACAATACTAACACATGCATCAGGAGCTTTAATCACATTCTGTTTGGTCCTTGCATCTATAGTGAAAACGAACAAGTTTTGTGACCTGCACTTAAAGTAAATGACGGGCATTAGAGGAAGATCGATTTATTAGAAAATAGAACAATTGGAATAAGGTATTTTATCCTTAAATTTTTACTAATCTACCACTCCAAAACACCAAGACAAACTATGCATACATGACTATACCTCCACGAAATTACATATTCACCTTAATGAACAAAGTTTCATCTAGTGCAAGTAATCATATCCATGAGCAAACTCAACAATAAGAATCGTATATATTAGACATAAGCATAAGGAAAAAAAAATTGCAAACCAATTATTAAGATATAAATGAACAAACCTACTATTGTGAACTACACACCCACAAACTGGTATATAACCACACTACAACACCCACATCTATTTTTATATGCTTATATGTGTGTGTGTGTGTGTGTGTGTGTGTGTAAAGTGTGGCTTCTGGCTTATACTTCGGCTCCTCCGATTTGCAACTGATCTCAAAGTCAATTATTATGTTTACATTTCATTGAAAAGTAAATCCAGCTTACTGAGCTGGTGAAGGCTCTAAGTAGTCCTACTTAAAGTTGAATTTTGCCTTCAACTGGGCATGAAGGGTCTATAGGCAAAGGGAGAGCAGCCCCAATTTTCAAATCCTTTTTCCCCAGTTCAAATCCGGGTGTCGCCTGATCAGCAAAAGACTCGAAATCCCTTATTCGGTTCTGCTGATATAACTCGCGGAATTATTCCTCAGCAGAAGCAGACTGTTGGTACTTGTATTCTTTTAAACAGTAGGGGCTTGATCTACATTATAGGTCTTTTTGAAGACAGTTCACATACATATGTTTGGGCTCAAATGTGCTTACAGGACTTAAAACACATGGATATGAACCCAAAGGTCCATTTTGACGAAAACACAAATGGATGTGCTTGAACCCAAGTGTGATGCACAAACCAAATTCAGTGATTACTAATTAACAAGTTTTAAGAGTCAAAGATAAAGAACCCTCGAATTCATGTACGTAGGAAGAACTAAATTATAACGTACTCAACACCATAACTCAAAATCCAAAATATATCCTCCCAGAAAATATCTTTCGACCAAAGTATACCAAAAAAAGATATAACATCAAGCCCTTGTCAAGAAGGCTGCTCCAAAATTCCAAGCATATAAGTATATACATAATTCACAAATATAAGAGTTAAAATGAGAAGGGGAAAAAAATAATCACATGATTTTGGGCTCATTCGCAACACTTCAGATTTCTCTTTTCTTTTTTTATTTTTCTTTTCATGTCAAGTCCATTTAGTATTAAATCAGGCATCAGGGAAGTATGAGTTTCAGACCTGTGAAATTTAAAGCCAATCAGAGTTTTGGCTCTAAAATCAGAGGCTTCAAGGAAGTATGAGTTTCAATCCTTTAAAGCGAATTAATAAAGGAGAGTAAACTCCAAATGTAAATTCCCTAGACAAAGACGAAGAATATAAATGCAAAACACATACGGAGCACACTACCCAAATAGAGATTAACACCTGAAATAAAGCACACCAAACCAAATTGGAAAAACAAAACTTACACAATAAATCATTGGTAAAGAACACAGGAAACTTGTAAAATCAACAGAGAACTGCAGCCCCCAGCAAAATTGCATCATTACCAAGAAAATTATTACCCATGTAGCCACGGAAAATTAAAAAAAAAATCCTGCAACCAAAAACATAATCTGCATTTCCTGTTTTTAAATTTTTTTTTTTTTGTTATTGTATTCTCCTTCCTCTGCGATTCAACCAGCACATCCAAGCCTTACTTCTCCTACAGATCTTCTAATTCTTCGCCACACCAATCACAGAATACACGGCCAACGTCAAAAACTAAAGTGAATTCTCCATGTAAGCATTCACTTTCGTCAAAAAAATATCGGATAGTTTCCTCATGCATTTCCATATCAGACAACGGTGCACCGTTGTGGTTGTCTACCACAGGGAAAGGTCTTGACTATGGGCAGTTGCAAGGCATATGCCCATTTAAGCCGCATACCTCACACAGAAACTGGGCTAAGGAAACATGGTGTTTATGTCACCTAAACACTAATATTAAAAATAAGAAATGAATATGCTCACAACTCGGTGATTGCAGTTGTTATGTTCGAAACCAACCTGCATAGGATCTACTTCGGTGAGTTCGAACCGGCTTGAACGTGTCTCACGATGGCATTTCAGAAACGAATGGTTGTGAAGAATCATAACACCATGACAATTGGGAACATCACATCTTATGTTTAATGATGGGCATATACGTGTAGTATGCCCAACAACATGACAAAGCTGGCATATTTCGATCATCTACAAGCAGCATAATTAGTCAAGGGTAAAATCTCTTCATCCTAGTAGTTAAATTCAAATTTGTAAACGACGAAGTAGCTATAAGAAAGGGGGGGAGAAAAGGTTAATCAGCTAAGGATGTTAACTAATGATAGGTAAGCATCTATGTAAAATTATTAGAAAATTTCTTGTACAATATAAGCAACATTTTGAACTTTTTTTTTTTTTTTTGGAAATATTATCACATGAAGAAGATTTGCCATAGGAGCTCAACTCGGCTAAGTGATCAATTATCAACCTGCTGCCATAGTTGCTTCAAAAATTTTTTATTTTCTTAATGGAATCTAAGTAGAATACTTGACCATAATATCGAATTCAACAACCTGTGGGAGTTTTACTTGTGGTAAGAATATGTTGCCAAGGAATTGGAAATGAAATAGCAAACAAACACAATGGGGACAACATTACTCCTCTTTCAGCATGAACAATTAAGATTTTCAAAGATATAAACTAAAACTGAACTCTAAACCCGAATCTCTCAAACTGACCACGTAACACCTTCAACTTTTCAAAGAGGGAAGTCAACTACAAATGGAGAGCTAAAACTAAAACGCTCTGCAACGAGTCTTAAATTTGTAATCGTCTCAAGCATTTTTGAAACAAAATTGTTTACAGAGAAAGAAAAGTGTTTCGATAGTACTACCATACTATTAATTTTGATGGTTGTTTGTATACTTTTCAGGACACTTAGAATAAACAATTGGTCCAAGACAACATCTTCGGCTTGTGGGAGGGCTGTTTAGAGGCTGAGTGGGGACTGGTAAGGGGCTGTCTGGGGCTATTTAGGGGCTGATTTGGGGGCTGTTTAGGGAGTGGTTGTAGACTATTTAGGGGCTGCTGGAAAAGTTTACATTGCAAGAACCTAAGATCATTTCAAATTGTAATTCATTAATAAAAGTTACACAAAGACTTCATTTCCAATTAAGTGAAAAAAGTTATGAGAAATCATCATCAAATTTTGAAAAAAAAAATAAAAACAAAAATAAAAATCAAGAAGCAACACTAATTGAACTCTCAAATTCAATCAACCAAGGAAACTTGTAAAACAAAATCAAAAACAATAACCAATGGCAAATAACAAAATCATATTGGAAGCCACAACTGCGAAGCAAAACACACATTCAATGTTGAAGAAATCTAACAATGGAAGTCAGGAAATACTTGGAAGAAGCACTAACTGCAGATCTGACACTTTGGTGGAATTAGGTATCTTGAAGGGTTTAAATGCAATATCTCCAAAAGGTTGTTAACAGCATGGAAGATTGATGGATTTCTACAGAGATCACAAAGCCGGGTAAATATCTTGTGAACTTGCCTCTGTCGCTATATTATTCCTAACTCCTTACCAGGATGTTGGTCTTTTCTTCGTTCCATAATCAAGGTTTCTTGAATCATATAGTTAGGGGGAAAAACTTGTAGAAATTTGTCTGAGGTAGGGTTTTTTTTTTTCTTTTAAATGTATAATTTGTATTGTCTTAGTGGGTTTCCAAATGGCAGTAGATTTTTTTGTAATTTCTGAAATAGAAACAATTAAAGATGCAATGTTGTAAAAGCTCCCAATAGTCATGCTTTGGATTTTGAGCATTGGAATTGTTTTGGAGACATCAACGGCATTATCAATAGCACAGTAGTTCTTCCAATTGAATTGGGGCCTGACGTAGCAATTTTTCCCCTTTTTCCTATCATGTCACTCATGTGGCTGAGCAATCTAAGGATGTAGATACTATTATCACTATTTCAACACAATTGACATTTCAAAGTGGCTGAGAAGATAAAGATCAAAGATTGCAAACTTTAGATGAATTCCATCAGAAATCCTAGGCAGTTGTGCTTACACCCAATTTGGGTTTTCCAAGGCACATGACGATCACGTGGCTTGATGATGTCATCATAGGAGCAGGTAAGCAGATGAACTGCTGATAAGGCCGATGACGGAGGGTTTTCCACAACGGTGGTAACTTCTCAATGATTGATGCAACTTGGAATGGTTCACTAATAGCCATTCCTTCCATATGAATTTGGTTGATGATGACTTGTATCTCTTCCAATTGCTTAACCACCGGAATAGAATCCACCATTTTGAAGTCTAGAAACCTTCCCACAATGAACTTCTTAGTCCCCGCATCTTCCATTTTGTACTTTTTGTCTAGAGACTCCCAAAGTTCCTTTGCACTTTCAAAGATAGAATAAACATTGTAGAGAATATCCTCCAGCCCATTTAAAATATAATTGCAGCATAAGAAATCGGAGTGATTCTATGCTTCCAAAGCGGCTTCTTGTTCTTTGGTGGCATTTTTTGTAGGAATCACCGATTTTGCCTCATGTAAAATGTGTGCGAGGTTGAGAGTAGTGAAATAAAATAGCATCTTCATTTGCCATCTTTTGAAGTCTTCCCCCTTTAACTTTTCAGGCTTCTCGGCATGGGTGTTCTTGACAATGGTTGCTACTGTAGTTGATGTTTCTCCGGCCATCTTTCAAGTATATTTAATTTTGTTTTCGATTTTTGGTTTTGGGGTACTCGAAAAATGGATTAGAAACAATGAAATACAAAAAAAAAGAACTTCAAAAATCGATCACGTATTAAATACGCTGTCCAAAAACAAAGTTACGTCCCACATACGGTTGCAAGTGGACTATGACGTCTTTGTCTTGAGGATACTACGATCTAAGTTAATGGAGGCAACAATCTCTATTAACTTCTACAAAATTTGTGTATATAAATTGCTCTCAAAAGACCCAGTACTCGAAAAATGGATTAGAAACAATGAAATACAGTTGAAAGAACTTCAAAGATCGAGCACGTATTAAATACACTGTCCGAAAACAAAGTTACGTCCCACACACGGTTGTAAGTGGACTATGACGTCTTTGTCTTGAGGATACTACGATCTAAGTTAATGGAGGCAACAATCTCTATTAACTTCTACAAAATTTGTGCATATAGATTGCTCTCAAAAGACTCAGAAATTAGGTAGAAGAAGAGACAAAAATTTGGACATAAACTCCATGAACTATATATATAAACTAACTAACATGCATGTATATATAGATGTGTCTATAGAGTAAGAGACATGTCTCTACACAACCGATTGTGTCCCAACACCCTTAGAACATGTCTATGTATGCAAATGCACGTTTAAAAACCAATAGAACAGATATACATCGTTCAAATTCGAAGTTGAGACATGAAAAATCACAACTTTTCAGTTCTGGGCCCTCTTGACATGTCGAGTTGACCCGGTCGACCGGTCGAAAGCCCCTCTGAAACTTTATCAAAACTCGTTTCAATTCTGGACCCGCTCGACCGGTTGAGTTGACCTAGTCGACCTGTCGAAAGCCCCTCTAAAACTTTCTCAAAACTGAAGCTAAGAAATTCCCGGCGCTTTTGAATAAACGCCGTTAATTCCCGGCGCTTCAGGACAAACGCCGTTAAAACGTTGTCTCCTCATTCACACCTCAATTTTCTAACAGCAGATGTCAATGCCGCCATCTTACCCACCCAATGCTCTACCACCGCCGCCACCTGCATCAAGTTAAAGACTTCACAAGCTTAAAGCTCAAATATTTGCAATGGTCCCAATTTATTGTCTTTGTTACTTTCTTAATTACTGTAGTATTTACATATTGTATAATGTACACCCAATTTTTGGGACTCGGCTCATTTCCAAGAGTGATTGGTCGGGCTTAAGGGATTTTCGTGTTGCAAAATCTTCTCCAGAAATGAGCTCTGTGGTATCAAGTTTTGAACTTTCAATTATTTGTGATGAAAATCATACATGACGGTGGTTAGTAGCAGGAATGAAATTTCTTCACGATCTTCCAAGTCTCCATATTTTAGCTGCATTTACTTTTCCTTGCTGCCGACTACGAGCTAGTTTTTTTTTTTTTTTTTTTCTTTGAACTCATGTTTCTGACTGCGTCGAAAAAAAGGATGAAGAAACTCGTATTTTGTACATCTTATATGTATATGTATATACATTGTACAAATATATGAGTGGTTCTTCTTGTATTCTGCTAATAGTCTGTTTTAGTGTTTATTATTGTGTTGTTCGAAGGTAACAAAAGCAACAGGATTGGGTGGTGCATTAATAAACAACAGGAGTTTCAAATCCAAACAGGAGGGACATAAGCTATAACTGTGTGTGGATAGGAATGAGTTGAAGATTGCTCCCTTCTATTTAAAGGTCTCATGAGATGTCAATCAACACATTAAAGGTCTACAAGTACACCGTCCTTAACAGCACCTTCTTATACGTACGCTGGCTTGGATTGAGCAATTAGCTATTAGCTATGGAGTGAAGTTCATAGATCACTGATATATGAAGTTTGTGACTTTTGGCCACGTGGCTTCTGACATTGTGACTTTAAGAGTAATGTTAGCCACATATCAAAAACCACAACACCAATTATATAGGTATCACATTTAGGTTTAGTTTGCCCTCATTTTGGTGCTTCTTCTTTTTTTAAATTACAATTTCATGTTAATTCCTTTGGTAATTAGTTTATAAGCTTTGCAAAAATTAAACTTGGAGTTTTATTTATTTTTTTATTTTTATTTTTTTGGTGGGAGGGGGAGTTTTTAAAAGCTCCATCCATTATAGAGTTTTTAAAAGCTCAATGTTACGTTTTGATTTCATGATGTTTTTTTGAAGAGTAATGTGTCACTTGTACAAAATTATCAAACAATCTAATAATAAATTTCAGAAGCTACGTGGGGGCGAAACTAAGCCTTAAAGTACAAAGCCTCACATTTAAAGCACGAGGTACCTAACATTATTAATGTGCCTTGCCCTTGAATGGTAGGTGCCTTATGCTTTAAATGTAGGATTTTGTGCTTTAAATGTGATATTTGTGTAATTGGTGTTATGATTTGTGGTGTGTCTAACATTATTGTTTAATTTTGATTATGCAGTGTTCTCATACTGTACAATAATTTATTGTTGACAATGCAATTGGGTGATCCATGTTTCATATCATATCAGTTGTATTATATTGAAGTTTTTGGTTACTTTGCCACGTGGGACCATGTTGTAAATGAACGTGGGTAGTTTGAGTGGGACCTGCAACTCCTACAAGTCTTACTATTTGTAGTATTACCCATATAGTGAATTACACATTTTTTTCACACAGAGTTTTAAATACTTGTACGTTGTATTATTTGAATTTTTTTTATATTTTTTTGTGCTCCACTTATATAGTACAGGCTACATGCATTTAAAGTTATGTGTGAAAAAAAATGTGTGATTCACTGTGTGTGTCTAGTATTTTCCTACTATTTGTGAACCTAGAGGCGTAAGTTCAACTTAAATGACACACTCAGCATTGACTGTAGATAGGGATTTATACAGGTCGAGAAGTAGTTCAACAAGTTCTTGTCAACATATTTGATTAAGGCTCGGCTTATTTAATACTCCATCCGTCCCATTTTATGTGTCTATCTTTCTTTTTTAGGATGTCCCAAAATTGTTGTCCACTTTCCTAAATTAGTATATAAATTTTACTTAGGTTCCCCAACTACCCTTCCTTGCAATCAACACCAAAACAAAATAAAAAAAGAAAGTGCAATGATTATGGGCAATTGTGGAAAGTAGGTGTAGATTCTTTTTGTCTCCTTAAATAGTTGAATTCCCCAAAATGAACACATAAAATGGGACGGAAGTAGTAAATAAATCAAATTCAAACTTAATTGTAGGCTCATTCCATAGATAAGTCAAGTTCAAGCATACATGAACTCGTAAATAAGCTTGATTTGTGTATTGACTTTTATATATGCATTTATTATAAAAATACGTAGTGTTGGAGAATACATGAGCTTGACTTGTTATACCAGTCAATGTTATATTTGGATAAAAGTTTATTGAACCGACTAGTGTTTTTACACAAACTTGAAATTCATGCTCACTTATATAACCAAGTTAAATTCAAGCATACATAAGTTGAGTTTGAGTTTAGTTTATCTAATAAAGAAATCAAACTCAACCCTAAATTTCAAACTCAGCTAAGTTATTCAAAAATTTCTCCCCTACAGACCGCCCATACACCACATTTCTTAGGCTGGGCCCACCTCTCTTTAGCACGCTTGAAATAGTTCAGAACCTGACCCATGTACAAGAGAAACAGAGAGAGAGTGTGTGTGGGGGCATTGCAAATACAGAGCCCAAATCAATTTAGGATTCGAAAGATATCTCCATGCACCACAGGCCCACCAGATAAAGCTGTCCACCTTTCTTTTCTTTTCTTTTTTTTTTTTTTTTTCTGGAATCTTTGCCACCATCATTTTAAGCTCAAGGATCCTCTAGCGCGCTATGAGGTAGCACCCGAGCAGTGCCTGTGTGGTGCTTGCAGAACCACATATTACAATTTTTTTTATTTTTAAAAAAAAAAAAAAAAATCATCATCTTACGATGCTGCCAACGCCACATACGCGCTGCCCGGATAATGACTCATTTTAATCTGTTTCTCAAAACGGTGTTTCCTGGGATGAGGTGTGACAGTGAAGATTCTCTGATGGCGTGTTTGGCTGAGACTAGTCCCACTCCATTTTCCACATCCAGTAAAAATACAAGTTTTTCTCTCATCGCTTAAATTTTTGAGTCCTCTTTACCAAACCAAACAAGACCTATTCCCTAAATAGGAGCAATATTATAGCAATCTCACTGAGTCACGATCAGGTAACCTGTCTCAACTTTTGCTGCTTTTCACTCAGTCACTCCCCCATGTAGAAAGAGACAAATGCAGAGGGGACCGTTTGGCAAACTCTACTATGCCTGCAAGTGAAAATAAACTGCAATCAAACAAGACCTATTCCCTAAATAGGAGCAATATTATAGCAATCTCACTGAGTCACGATCAGGTAACCTGTCTCAACTTTTGCTGCTTTTCACTCAGTCACTCCCCCATGTAGAAAGAGACAAATGCAGGGGGGACCGTTTGGCAAACTCTACTATGCCTGGAAGTGAAAATAAACTGCTATTGGCCAAAAGCAGTCTTGGGCCGCTTTTTGCCAATCGCAAATTTGTGCATTGTACCGGCATTCTCAATTTTTGAGCTGTTTGGCATAACTTCTGCAATTTAATCCAAAAAGAAGTAAAAATACTTTTGATATTCAAAAGTCGTTCAAGGTAGCTTTTGACCTATTATAAATTCTGCAATTGATTCATATTATTTTGCCAATGAATCGCAGAATCTGATTAGCCAAAAAGATTTATTTCAACTTTTGTTGTTCCATAATAGCTTATGAACTATAAAAGTTG
This sequence comes from Hydrangea macrophylla, assembly GCA_033977485.1. Classification (NCBI taxonomy): domain Eukaryota; kingdom Viridiplantae; phylum Streptophyta; class Magnoliopsida; order Cornales; family Hydrangeaceae; genus Hydrangea; species Hydrangea macrophylla. Next base: position 83,054,744 of record CM066985.1, on the reverse strand, counting down.
TTACTAAACACTGTATTTGTCCTAATTGTCTCTTTGCCACTATTTCTGCTTCTACAATTCAATTACAAAAAATTAACTTAGGAATTGCAAATTCAAAAAATTAACTTAGGAATTGCAAATTCATAGCAAAATTTTGTGATTGACTCATACTTTTTTTGCCAATAATCGAATACTCATATTTTTTTTTCTGCCAATAATCGAATAATTAGATTTTCCAAATAATTTCTGTTTAGTTGTCGAGAGTTTCATAATCACTTATGATAAACTCCAAAAACTATTGACAAACATATGATCTAGAGGCTGTTTGTCATTGCTTATTTGCCCATTTTAAGCAGTTTTGGTGGCTCAAACTGCTTATTGATCTATTTGTTTCAGCAAAAATATAAGCAGATTTGGTCCAAAAAGCAGTTTGAAAATAAGCAGGTGGAGGGGTGCTTTTCAATATTATCTCTTTATTTGATCAGTTCACAGCATACTAACCAAACACCGGAAACCTAATAAACAATTCTACTTTTAAGCAGTTCTACTAATCACGATCAAGATCGCATAAGCATAAGCACAGACAAACAGGCGCCTAATTGAGAAACCAGATCACATTTAAGACCTCCATGAGTGGAGCCAAACGAACACAGAGACAAGACATATAGATACAGTGTAATATATAATAGGAGAAGGATTCTGTGCAGTTAGCACAGTGCTGTTCGCACTGTGCTACTCACAGTTTGCACAGTAAAACTGCTTTTGCAAAAGCAGTTTTTAAAAACTGGGCAGTTTTACTATGCAAACTGTGAGTAGCACAGTGCGAACAGCACTGTGCTTACTGCACAGAAGCATTCTCCTATATAATACATACATGATATGAGCAGGAGGAGACAGGAGTGAAGTGTTGTTTAACAGAACCTGATAAAAAAGCAAGGGGCTATAAACAGGGAGATTCTTCATTAATAGGGCAGAGAGTGTCTGTGTGTTTTCACTTTTCATAGATATCAAGTTGTCAGAAATTGAGAGCTTAAACTATGCAACCAAAGTGTAAAACATTGAATCTACAAAAGCAAACCAAAAAAGTGTAACCAATGTGGTCACAGTTGAGCAAGCTAATGGCTATCGTCCAACTAACTATTTAGAAAATTATATATGCACGTACATTATGTGTCAGTATATATAATATTTACTAAAGTTGAGAGAATTCTATTAAGCGGTTTGATCGTATTATACAATCAAAACGAGATATGACATCAAGTTAATCTCTGGGTACAATGTTTTATGATGGTACAATTTTTGGTAGCTAGTTTATTGTATTATAAAAGTCAAGTCCATGCACGATCTGAAGTCACTTTTAAAATAAATTTTGTCAAACCGACATGCTATTTGTTTTCCATAAAACCAAATTAAAAAAATAAAAAGAATAGGATTGAACTTAATTCTATTTTGTAGATTCCCAAACATTATAGCAAAGTCACCTATGACCCATGAGAGTTTTAATTACCTTTTTTAGAAAGGTCAAGAACTTAAACCAAGATGGTTTCGGTTTTTTTTTTTTTTTTTTTTTTTTCTTTCTAAGACAATTAGCCAAGATGGTTAGTGATCAATATAATTTACCCTATACATTACTTATGCATGTCTAAAGTGACAAGGTATCACAAACCTACATGCTATTACTAAGACTTTTAGTACTTTAAAATTTTTAATTTTAAAATAGTAATCTGAATTATTTACCTAATACATCATGGACAGAGGTCATTAGCAGCTCCCACACAGCACATCATATTTTTCTTTTTTTCTTTTTTTTTTTCCGCAAAAAATGAAAAATACAAAGAGTCCGGTGCTGCCGAGAATCCTTATACATTTGTTATACAAACAAGAATTTCCACGGTCGTCCGATTCGATCATATGATACGACCAAAATCACCGCACCGTATCATAACTTTCTCCAACATGATTAAGATTGCCTAAAGTACAAGGAATCAGTTGTTTCTATCACAAACCGGCATGTTATTACTGAGACTAATTGTACTTAATTGGGACAAAACTGAATTCTGTCTTATCATGTCACAATTTGTAGTCTTCAGAAATTGATCCCCATAGTTTTGGCCCCGTGTTTTGTGGGTTTGCCTTTATTTAACTATTAAATGAGTGCAGTGCTCTTCTTTTTTTTTTTGCTAAGAAAGTGCAGTGCTCTTCTGATGGGTCAAACTCACGTCTATATATGCCTAACTTATTTACTCACTTGGGAAATCAAAGTCGGATGATTCTGACATTTCAATCCTGACTAGACAACTGAGTCATAGAGGAATTAAAACTATGTTGCCAAAAAAATAAATAAATAAATAAAATAATTTATTTTTTTATTTTTTTTATTTTTTTTGCGCTTGAAAGACAATTCATTAAAACATAAGGATACAAGCAGTAGCCTCATCCCTTTGATTCTGTTCCTCAAACACAAAATAAGGAACATCATCAATCGAGATAGGCTCAAAAGCATTACAACAAATGGTCCATTGGGCTAAATTGTGCGCAACAAAATTAGCCGATCTATGAATCTTAATAAACCTCCAAAAAATAAAAGAGAAAGGGAGAAGACCTCGTCCATTAGAAATGAGACTATCAATTACCCAATCTGGAGTGCAGGACCAATCAGCAAGAGGAGAGAAAACTAGGAGAGAGTCTCCTTCAAAGACAATGTTCTTATAGCCCAGATCGATAGCCAACTTGATGCCTTTGAGTGGAGCCGTGGCTTCCGTGATGGTGGGGTCCATTGGAGCTTCAATCCAGGTTCTAGCATGAAGCACGGTCGCAGCATCGTCACGGACAATGACAGCAAGAGCGGTGGCATGGTCTCGAATGACCACATCAAAGTTAATCTTAATCCAGTTTGGGGGAGGAGGTGTCCACCCCTCTTTCAAGTTTCTAGAGGACTGAGAGACTTTTTTTTTTATGGAGAGTTGGTGTTCAAGGGCCAAGGAAATAGTTTGCGAAGACCATTGCTGAACATCTAAAGGAACATTAAAAGGAGCCTCTTGGAATAAAACTTTGTTTCTCACGGCCCAAGTTTGAGCCATAGTCACATTCGCAAAAATGGTGAAATCCTTTGCTTCATTTGGCTGAAGATGGAAGGCACAAGAAGGATTCAACACCATTTGGACCCATTTTTTAATACTAGATGCCATGAAGGAAGAGGGGTCCAAAGGCCACCTGGACGCTCTCCAAGTAATACGAACAACCGGGCATTGCATAAAGAGATGTTCCGAGGTTTCCACCGAGTAGCTGCACAGAGGGCATCTCATATCATCAATCTGAAATCGCGAGGCCAAACCAGATCTTGTGGGGATAACATTTGCCATTACTTTCCAGAGGAAAGTCTTATGGCGATCGTGCAAGTTTGCACTCCATAATTTAATCCAACAATTAGAATGAAATCGATCTTGATGATTGAACCATTCTAGCTTTTTGGTCTGTAAGGTAAGCCGACTTTACAGAAAAATTTCCTTTTTTTTCCGGGAGCCATTTAAGGGTGTCATCCGTTCTATTCAACAAAATACGAATACTAACGATAGCCTTAACAGAATCTGCCATATAGAGTTAATTAAGCAGATTCCTATTCCAACTATCATCTCTTTGGTTGAAGAGGTCTTTTACCATATTGATGAGGGGTCTAGGGATTATCTTTAGAACCGGTTTAAAGTTTGGACTGGATGGCACCCAAGGATCATCCTAGAAGTTGATTGAAGACCCATCGCTGATCAAGAAGCATACTCCCAATTTTAGAATTGGTAAGGTTGTAGCTATCCCTTACCACACCCAGTAGGAATTGAACAGGTTTGGAGATTGGAGCAAATGAAAGCTTCGAAGATACTTTCCAATAATAATGTGCACCCATGTTTGTCCACTTTAGAGAGGATTTGCCACCCCAGTTTTACTAATAAGATCCTGTTGTAATCTTTCATTCTACGGAGACCAAGACCACCAAAGATTTTTGGTAAGCAGATAGAGTCCCAAGCTTTGAGGCAAAGGTGGTTCTTATTATCCTCAAGGTTATGTCCCCACCAAAACTTCCTCATAAGGGTATTTTGAGACAAAGGCTCTTTAGGAGAGGGAAAACTAACATGGAGTAGATTGGCATAGCCTGAATAACAGATTTGATAAGCGTGCTTCAGCCAGCTTGGGAGAGAAAAGCACCTTTCCAACCCTGCAATCTGATTTGCACCTTTTCCAAAATGTGTAAGAATATGAGCTTCTTTGAGCCTTGAGCAAAAGGGGAAGCCCAAGGTATTTGGAAATTGAGGAGCTTTTGTCAAACCAGTTTCCCTCTTAATGGATCTCACCACGTCGGGGCAAGTATTCTTGCTAAACAAAAGTGTAGACTTTGAGAAGTTGATTTTCTGGCCTGACCACTTTCTATAGGCATTCAGACAATCCAAGATATGGAGAGCTTCATCTGGGGTAGCTCTACCAAAAATGATAAGATCATCAGCAAACAATAAAAGGTTGATGGAGGGGCAATTTCTGACTGCTTTGATTCCGCAGATCAGACCAAGCTCAGCATCCCGTCAGGACCATGAGCTTTTGTGGACCCAATGGTGAATAGGGCATCCTTAATCTCCTCATCATCTGGGATATGACATAGGAACTCATTTTCCTCCGAGGTGATAACATCTGAAGGAGTCAATCTAGATCATTTGGTATGTCAAGGGCCGAAGATTTATAAAGTTCTTGAAACATCGTTGTAAAGGCTTTGATAATTTCATCAGGATCCTCTATCCACTTGCCGTCATTGAGCTTTAACGTATCAATCGCATTCTTCCTTCGACGAATAATAGTTGAGATATGAAAGAATTTTGTATTCATATCACCGTCTTTCAAGCGCTGAACTCTAGGGCTTTTGTTGTGTATCTTAAACAATACAATTACACCAGGTAAGGTTTTTTTGTCTTGTTTGACAGTTGAGATATTTGTATTTTGATTATTTGCTAGGTATTATAATCTTTTGACTTATGATTTATCAGAACGAGTATTGTATATAGGTATGAACCATTTTTCAAAAGAGTAATGACGTGCTTATATTAAATCTAATCCTAAAGTTAGTTCACAAATGTCATATTAGTTGTACAAAAATGATGTTACAGTAATTGACGGTACCAAATGCCACTACATATGATACATATGTGATATAGGTGACAAAATATTTGGGTACAAAATTTGGCGTTCATATTTGGAGAAATATTGTGTTATGTTTAGGACTGGATTATGTTTTGAATTGAAAAAAATAGAAAAGATGTGATAATGTGTTCTCATGTAATGTTTTGTTTTAACTACTTAAGGGAAATAATTTGGTAAGGCAAGGTGTATTCTAAGTAGTTGAGGGGGCAATCTCTTTGGTTGCAACTAGCTAGTGGAGCGGCCAATCTCTTTAACTTTTCTAAAATAATATTTTGAACAACATAACTACACCATATAATTTTCCAATCTTGGTGGGGAGACCATGGCCCCTGCATGTCCCTCAAGAGCTCCGCCCCTGGCTGGTATTACCCATCTTCACTATACCAAAGTCAACGGTTTTGTGCGAGGTGAAGAACTCTTTCCTAGGAGTAGCATGATAGGAGGCAGTTGTTTCAACAACCCACTCAATGTCATTATCTGCGACATGTAAACACTCCTCATCTCCAAATGAGAGTATCACCACATCCTCAGAAACTACTGCTGTAGCATTCTACGTTGTTTAACTTATTCTCAATGTTACCCTGTTTCTTGTTCCTGTTCTCTCAAGTGGATGCAAATAGATGGCACTAGTACTCCATGTTGTACTATGAGTGCCAGTCCATCTTATACTCTGAAGTTGTTTGAAGAGGACAATTCAATGAAGGATATTGTCACACCCCAACCCACCTTGGGCGAGTTAGGACACGTGTAACAAAGCCCACATGCAAAAACACCCTTAATTTACTAAGTAAACATGAATTAGACCTCACAAAACAACTTCATCGACAAAAAATAGTCCCCAAGGGTAAAATGGTTGTTAATAAAGTATAGAAAAGTTTATATCAAAATATAGGTCTTTGAGTCTAGGTTCCTACTCAAAAAACGGCGTGTGAATCCGAATTTTCTAGAGAGAGTTATGCTTGTTTCCATAACAGCCATCAGGCTGAAACCAGACCAGCGGATCGATCCACCCCAAAACCGGATCGATCCAGTTTTAGCAGAATGTCATTTTCTACTCCTTTAGATGCCCCGGATCGATCTGCACATAACCCAGATTGATCTGAATTCTGCAGAACACCATTTTACATCAGTTTCCCGTGTTTAAAAAGTTCCAAACATAACCAAAACCCAACCAAACCTCATAGGCACCTCAAAAACTATTTCAAAAGTATTTATAAGTCCACTCAACCACTAAGAATCCATTTAACCCAAGATCATAATACAAACTTGCATCTCTCCCCAACATTTAGCTAAACATGAACAACAATTTTTGTCAAAACTTGACTAACCATTTTAATTCATATAGACACATCCAAAACCATTTGAAAAGTACTCTCAAGTGTCTCAAAACTTTAACCAAACATCCTAAGGGTTTCTAAACCATTTTAAACCCTTTAAGAAGTTATTTGAAACACCCAAAACACATTGATTGATTCCAAAATCAAATTAAACTTTATGGAAACCTTCAAAAATCACAGCAAAACATACCCAAATGTGATACAACAACCAAACTCCCCAACTTTCATTAATCTAACCCAAACATTATAAAAAAGAAAACAATTTCCAAGCATTTGAAAGCTACTACTTACTTCTTTAAAACTCATAAACTCCAAATAGAAACACAACCAACTTAAGAGTTTCCCCAAAACCAATTCCAACCATTTGAAAAGTTAGTTGGTCATTCAAACACATAAATTCCTATCTAGGATCATTAACTTGCATCTTTCTCCTCATACCAACTCAGCATAAGTGTAAACATACAACAAAAGGACCTAAGTTTGACTTACACTCCAAAATTACATAAATTTCCAAATCTCTTCCCAACATTCCAAACTTATGACTTGCAAGGGCAACCCACACCATGAAACATAACTAACATCAAATAAACTTGACACACTACAAGCCTTCCCAAAATATAAGTTGTTCACAATCTTTTTACCCACAAGTTACATTTGAAACTAGAAGTATCTAAACATATGGACATATCCACAACCCCTACGCCCAACACGTTGTGCGAATCATTTCCTCTTATCCTCCCGTGCCATACCAACGGTGGTTATTCAATAACCACAACAGAAAATAATATTCGTTTAAGCTTTCGTTTAGTGAGAAAACTAATCATGTTTTTGGAATGTTCAATATGCAAATACAACAATCATTATAGACATCAACAATACGATCTCCGAAAAGTCAAGTAACTCCAGCCACCACCCCCGGGTCCTTCTCACCCCGGATCTTTCTCACTTTTGGCACATATAGCGTAATACACACTCTCTTGTGACCCCGAAGGCGTCACCAGCATTTCATTGTGGTTGTCATCACGTCCTACTCATTGAGGACTTCCTATCCCTTACATATGGGATCTATAAATGGTGACCACTACTTGACTTCCCTTTGATCCACATAAGCATATAAGCAATAACATATGACATAGCAATTTACATATAATTGACATATTTTACTTCAATTTCATGAACATATAATCACAAGTTTATGAACTAAGCATTCTTTGATAATAATTATCACATAAACATATGTAAACACCAAATTCTGAGATTAGACACTCACCTCTTCGAATTACTAGCAAATCAAGCTTAGAATATCTCAACCTCTTGCCAATTTTCAACCCAAATCCTATCGGTACAAATCCTATATAGTTTTTACATAACAAGAGTGATCTATCAAGAACGGACATCGAAAAAACATTGCCAAAATTGAAAACAAATTACGTGCATGTGATCCTCTTACCTCCACGAGTCCAAATACGGTCTCGAATCAAAATCCGATGCCGGACGACAAAGGAATGACGTCAAACGTCGTCGGAGCGTCGTCATCTTCGTTGAGAGCCCTTGGTTCTCTCAATCCTAATAATTCCCAACTGTGTTTGGTGTGGTAGAGACACATATGCCTCATGCATATGTGTTGGCATAAGATCCATATTTTAATTTACTTCCCCCAACTTCCTTTAAGCTTTATTATGAAACCCCCTTGTTAATTATATTAACTACCCACCTTTTCTAAAAGGATTTAATCTAAGTCCCGTGTGGGTCCCAAACGTAGTCCCACATAAGTTATGAGGTTGCTATTATACCAATTATGAGTTGTGTTCAAATACGCCTTCACATGGATACCCCAATTTGTCCCCTTAACCTATCATAAGACATAATAATATCTTTAAACATTTAAACAAGTACTCATATAAACATATAATGACATCTATATGCAATTCATGTCATTTAGACCTTCGTCAGGTCCCACTTTTATACCAGTCCTGCCTTTCACATGACTTTCATCTGTATTCGCATTTGAAAACGTTTTTACCTATGGGTTCATAACCCCACCTTAAACCATCTTATTCTTTAATTATCTTTAATTAATACATATTAATACCACATTAGCCTTCTTTTTCGGGTACGGGTGTTACAGATATATACAGAATAAACTATACATGTGTGTAATTAATCCCATTTTTCCTGTTAGTTTTACTTCTGTGACAAAGAATCCTTATGAGCACATGCCTTTTGAATAATTGGCTACAAGACACTCTCTATATATGTATACGATGATGTCAAAAAATTGCACGCACTTGTGATCTTGAATGAGCTTGCTAGAGTTTGAACGTTAGAGAGGAGGGTAACTCTCTCTCTCTCTCTCTCTCTCTCTCTCTCTCTCTCATAATTTCTCGCTTATTCAATCATATTACAAACTCGAGCGTATTTGAAGGCTCCCTCTCTGGATTTTAATAATTCGAGTTTTAGCAAATAGATTCGATGCATACAATCTTTTTACATCATCAATATAGAAGTACAATTATCTATTAGTTCACTCACTTTACTTAAAGAGGTAACTCGAGCTTGCAATCTCTTATTAATAACCCTAAAATCTTTTCATTGGAGACAACCCTACTACTTTAAACAGAGAGCACTAGAACTAGCTACAACATACCTCAATTTTCACTAGCACCTAAATGTTCACTAGTAGCACATATCCATTCTTTAAAGTAGGAGTGTCATTAGAGCATTCGGCATTCCAATCCTGGATCTAAAAGAGGAGTTATTTCTGAAATATGTACTTCTGGCTCCTCTTTGTCAAAAAGTTATGTAACTGAGTCCAGTATATACATGAGCAGTGGCATAGCTAGGAAATTTTTTTTCAGTGGTGTCATTCTATAACCTAAACAATCATCACAAGATATGGGTGTAGTATTATGTACTTTCACGAGGTTCAAACTAAAAGTTCTAACGACTGGTTGGAAGAATTGTATATTTTTACCCCTTTTTTCCTTTAATGTAGAACACAATTTATACAGATTACATGACATGTATAACTTGATAATTACTTAAATCAAGCTCCTAGATACAAGAGGATTACAATGAGTCAATGATTGACAGAGAGACACTTTTCCTAAAATGGGTGTGAACACAATTATTGCAATATTATTTCTTTATATGCCCCCGCAAGATTGGCATTCCATCACGAATACCAATCTTGAACCAATGTCGAGTAAACAATTGTCATGATAATGGTTTTGTTAGCGAGTCAACCAGTTGGTCAGTAGTGAGAATTGAGAGATGAAGGAGGAATTTTCTTGAAGAATTGGAAGTAGAACTTAAAGATTTTGGAAGAGCTTCCCAAGAAATTGAAGAAATCCTTGAGGTCATAGAGCTAACCTCTCAATCCTTGGTAAAATTAGGCAAATTCAATCACAAGTTCATAGTTCTAGGAACTTTACACATTTTCAAAACTTCTCTTCTTACCTCATTTCATCACACACGACTTAGAGCTTGTGATTGAATCTCATAACATTTCATTAATTTGGATCCAATTGATGCCTTGGGTTTAAGATAAGTTTGATTTTGAAGAATTTGTGTTCTAATTTCTCTAAGAAGACTTTGATTCTTTATTTCTATTTTTCTCTTAAGATTCATGAGATTTTATATAGCTTATTGAGTCTCTTTGAGTTTGATTCTTTAGTTTCCTATGATCCTATGATCCATATGGAGATTAAAGTGAATCATGGTCATATCTACACATAGTTGGTTGAATTCAAGTCTTAACTCATGACTTGGATCTCCCTATTAGGAATCTTATGGAATCCATACTGTATTCCATAGAGATTTGAGTAAATTTGGGTCTCATTGAGTCTCCAAGGACCATTAATTTGAGAGGAGAATAGTATATCATAGTTCTAATTTCCTCAAGGATCATATGTTTGAGAGATGATTTAGATGTAAGTTTTCATAGTTTGTTTGTTGAAATCTAGAGAACTTGAATATTCAAGAGTTCATAAGATTGAGTAAGACCTTAGGATTCTCTTGCTATGAGATCTATGATGGAAATCCACTAAGGCTAAATCTATGAATCTCTTCATGTTTCATCATTTACTCCAATGATCATAATCATACTTGATCCTAGTTCTCTCTATAATCATGAATCAAGTTTGATTCAAAATATGAACATCAATTTAACAAAGGTGCAGTGAATCCACAAACCAACTGTGATCAAAGATTTTTATAAAATCATGGTTCATTGGAAATTGGATGAGACCAATTGGAGGATGTTCATAACTCGTTTAAACACCTCTGTAATTTTTGTTTTGATGAAATTTCATGTCTAAGATGGTTTGGTCTTATGATTTCAAAACAAGCAATTCTCTATCCAAAATTTCAGAACATTAAGTCCGTTTTAAAATTAATAAATCAGAACCTTAATTGATCTTTCTTGACCCAAAATAATTTTTTCTAAGTATTTCAATGTGTTAGGAAGATAGCCTAAAAAGATCTAAGTGTTTCTCATTTGTTTGCTATTTTTATAAAATCGTACAAGATCTCTGGACAGAGAGTTGCAAATTCCTGAGTGATGTCTAGTGTTTTCCATATCCCCAGAGATCTAATCGTTCAAACCTTGATTTTATTGGGTTAGAAACTAGACTCACAGAGGCATATCATATCCAAAAATAATTAAGATCCAACCGTTGGAAGTATAGTTTTTCTACCTTTTAAAATCTGGTCTGCTCTTTGTAATTTAGGAAAAATAATAACTGTTTTTGTCTAATCTCATTGATTTTAAGTTAAATGGTTTCCTAATGTCTTGGGACCCAAATCATGTTTTGAATATGATAATTTAGCTTAAATCTAGAGGCTAAATGGTCCAAATTAGTTAATAAATTCATATCTCATTCTTGTTCATAATTATTCATTTATGTATGTTGATGCTTATGATTAGAACTAGTTCTTGAATAAAGTTAGGCTTAGTTGAACCTAATTGAATATAAACATGGATTCCTTATGATCGTGTTGGGATTATAGGACCCCTATATGGACATTACATTGGCTCCTAGTTGAGGCATGTATATCTATAAAGGTGCTATGACTCCAACTAATCAAAAGGAATTCATAGTTTTGTCAATTCTTTCCATGCTTGATAGATCTAAGCTAGAGATTTAGGATTGATTATTTGATGTCATATTATTTTGTGAAGCATGTGGACTAACCCTTGTTTTGTAGCGCTTTGGGGGTATGACTTCTCATCTCTTCTCTAGTTTATTTCATTTGTTGATTTTATTAATTTTCGACTCCATGAGCGACACCTTAGCTTAGGTCTTGCCTTATGTGTATATGTGATTAGAGACATTTTTCCTAGGATTTATATTCTTTATATGCATTGCACGTTTCCCATTTCGCGGCTGGATCCTGGGTAAGTTCTCTAGTTCCCTACTTGCACATCATTTTGCTTGCTAATTGAATTATATGGCTTATGAATGATATTTTATCGTTAGCAATTTTGCACCCTTTTGACATGCTTGTGATATGTATACTTATATCTATGTATTAGTTGAGGGAATGCTTAGATTATTAATTCGATTAAATAGGATGATGAGTAGAGGCCTATCACGAGATAGGATGAAAGGGGGTGTTTTAGTCCGCCGGGCTCCTTCCCCTTTCATCCCATAATCCCCGAACCCAGATTACCTTTGGTTTCGCAACAGATCAGTTGCTTTTAAAAATGGTTTCTTAATTTCCCTTTAAAAATTAAGTGGCGACTCGTATTTGAATTTGAAAAATGTTTTAAAAAAAACAAAAGTGGGCCTAAATGCTAATATCCACACCTACTTACTTAAATCTCTAAGAGGGCCCCGCAACTCCACTACCTATAGCATCTCCAAGGACCAAGCCCATGATGATGGGAGGTCGTCCCTAGGAAGCTGCAACTCCAATGCTTGGGGAGGCCCTCCCTAGGAAGGCTACAACCCCAATACTTGGGGGACACCAAAGGGTCAAGCCCAAGATGATGGAATGCCTTCTGTAGGAAGGGTGCAGCTCCAACACTTACGACGCCTCAAAGGGCTAAGCCCATGATGGGAGGCTCTCTCTATGAATCTCCCAAAAGTCCCACTGCTAAGTGCAATTTCAATACTTAGGGCTCTCCACCTCAAAAGGCTAAGCCTATGATGAGAGCCCCAGCCCTACGGGCCATGGCACTTTAGATGGCCATACTCATGGCAATCACAAGAGCCCATAGTCAATACACAAACACACATATTCACAGGTGGGTCAACCACCCTTAGTCAGGAGCAGTACTGAAGGGTGGCTTGGCCCATTGGGATCTCGAGAGCTCATGGCTAAGTGGCTAGAGCCAAGGGCATCTCCCAAGCTTATGCCTCTCAAACAAAGCTAGGGTTGGTTCCAAAGAGAGAGAGAGAGACACGTGACCTTCGCGTGCCCTGCAACCAAGCCTCACAAACCAATTAGGGAGTCCCATGGCTGTAACACTAGTTGGGCCATTAACTTTTCTATTACCTTATCACTTCAACCTTGTAGCACATTTTGTAGACCAATAGCATGATCTTGATACACTCCCTCGTTTAAGCCTTTGCAACCAATAACAAGCCACCCTTTCATTGATACACCTGCAGCACCTGCTGACTCACCTGCCACTCACCAATTCTACCGTTGCTTTTCTACATAACCAGTCATTACTTGACCATCGCCTGGTCAAATCCATTCAATACCCTCAACTACCTTAAACATAAAGGCCCTCACCTACCTTAGACAGAGGGCCCTCTCCTAGAGTGCCAGCACACCATACCGACAGAGCCTCTAGTTATATCATATACCCTTACAACCCTGCTATAAATACCAGCCTCCTCATTCAATACATCCACCAACCTGAAACAACCCCAAGCTTGAGTAATTAATCAAGTTCTCACACCCTCCTTACTATTATCCAAGCAATCCTTTTAGACTTTTTACTCATTACTTCCACACCTTAGCGCCACCCCTCCTCCACCTTTACTCATACCTTACGTACCACTCCTCCTCCACCTATACTCATACCTTACCTACCACTCCTCTTCCACCTTCACTCTTTCCATACCTACCACTCCTCCTCCACCTTTACTCATTCCATACCTTAGCACCATTCCTCCTCTACCTTCACTCATCACACACCTTTTAACCCTATAACTCTATTGACTTGTTACTCAAATAGCTGTTACACGCGATCAACCACTTCACTTAGGACACCCACTGCTCTTCTCTCTCTCTTATTTGGAACTACCTTGGCTCTCACTCGAGCCACGTCCTCTCTGGGACCCATCTGACTATACTACTACTTTTATATTATTTTACTATAGCTTGTGCTCACTAGCCTGCCTACGTGTTATACCTCTCTTTACACCTCATCCACACTAAAAAGAACTCACACAGTGTTCATTTATAGAAATATAATGCTTGGGCACCAAGCACAAAAACAAACATACAATACATACTAACACACACATTACACACACATACACACATACACTGTGCACTAAATTCTTTGGCTCTAAGTTTAACATGAGAGTTCCTTATGTGTGTTGAGCTCACGCGATGATGCACACACACAGGTAAAAATGATACTGTACGAATTTCAAATCTGGTATATTTTTTTATTAAAATGCAAAAATAAAATACGGGGTATTATAGAGAAAGTGTTTGTGTCTGTATTTTATATACATATATATATACACTCAAATATATATATATACGCATCTATATACCCACACACACAGATGGATTGAAGGAGAAGAAGAAGAAGACTAAGAGAAAAAGAAGAAAAGAAAGACAGAAAAAGAAGAGAGGGAGAGACCACCATTGAAGCCTCCAAGCTTCAAATACACATACCCAAACACACCCTAACATCTAAGGTGAGTTCTAAACTCACTGAATATCAATGTATTGATGTTGGAGCTTGTTTAGACGAAGAAATAAAGTATAATCATGTCTTTCTGTTTTATATATGTTGGACTGTCTTCACTATGAAGAAGACGAAGACCTAATCGATTTGGACTTTTTCCCAATCGTCTGGCATCTTTCTTAACCCAATTGATTGCCAATGTTAGCAATCGATTGTCATGATTGTGATCCAATCGAATGGACTTTTTCCCAATCGATTGTCACTATTTTTGTATCAAACGATTGGACCTCTGTCCCAATTGATTGGCAGTTGCTGAATACTATTTTCCTTGTTAGATTATACTATAACTATTTAGTTGTTTATTTACTGTTCAGTAATTCCCTACATGCTATTCTATTGTGATATAGATGTAATAATGAGATAATGTGATGTAGGATCATAGTGACGATCAGGTTAACGGATCATGGATGTGATGTTAGATAACGTATCATTATGAATCATTTGGAGTCATCGTTCCTTGTATTTAATTTTGTTAGGCCACATGGGATTGTCATGTATCAAGGTTAGAGTTGAACTTAAGTAGGTTTGGTAAGACTCAAAAATCTTGCATGGGCTGGCCCTGGTCGATTATATGTTCTGAAAAGCGTTAGACAGACGAAGGTATCTATGACTTGCGGTGAACCAAACCAATAGCCCTAAGATAGCCAGATGATCTAATCATATAGTCTTAAGTGGTAGATAGATGAAGGTGTCTATGACTTGCGGTGGATCGTGATCACTAGTAGACATCGCTAAGTCGTGGCATTAGAATGATGTACTGTTGCTTAAAGCGTTATATCCCTATAATGTGGTGAATTGAGGATATGTTCTTAAAAGCTGGGGATGGATTGAAATGGTATCCATGACATGCGGTGGACTGTGCATATGTTCTTAAAAGTAGTGGATGGAGCAATGGTGTATCGATAGAGTTAAACTACTATTGAGTTTTTTCTTCTATTCAGAATGTGTTGTCAGGCTTAATTTAGTAAGACATTAGTAAGCGGATCATCGGTCTGATCAAAGGAGCTACCCCCACTGAAATCTAATTATTATGGTTCATAACTTGTAATAACTTCAATAGTTGATACCATGTTAGTATCTAATTCACTCAGCTTTCATTAAGCTGATGGCGTTTATGCCATTGGACATTTCTACGTTTTAAAGCACCCTGGTTATGACTATACAGGTGAAGGACCTGCAGGTAAGGACTATTATGCCAATGACGATGTTCCTGTGGAGGATAATCTCGACAAAGGTTAAACAGAAGAGGACTACTACCCCGAGGACTATCGCTATGCCAATTGAAGATTAGGCTAGATAGTAGTTTAATTATCCTTATCATTTTCAGACCTTTTTGTAATCAGGCATATGTTGCCTTGACATTTGTATTTTCATTATGTTTTATTTGATTCGAGACTCTGACTGTAATAGCTAGTAACTTTCTTTTGACTCTAAGTTGAGTTTAAACCAGAGCCTAGATTATATTCCTGTGATCTTTTATTCCTTATTGTTACTTAGTACTACGCGATGTGAACAATCATGTGACTTCACTAATCGCTGCCTTTGGACCCAAAAAAGAAATTTATTTTTCACTATTTTTTCCATTCTGGGGCATGACAACTACACCAGAGTCCTTTCGCTTCAACTTGTACATCTGTTGTATCTGTTCGAGTGGCTTCATCTTGGTAGTAGTCTTCTGTGAAATCTAGACATAATATATCCAGGACAAGAAGAGCCGTTAGCTTTTGAAGCTAAGTGAGTTGACCTAACCGATCACTCCTAATACAAACAATAATACACAAGTACAATAAATATCTCAAACTAAACATTTGATAAGCATTATCTTAACAAGTATAAAATATGACATGATAATATGAGTGAGATAGTAATGATACAATGCATCATCGATATATTCAACTTTACTCGATCACCTTGGGATTTTAGACACAACAACTGACTCGTGTGACTTGTTACATTACCAGTGTAATGCCATTAGCTTAAAGTATGATGATTACTTGCTATCGTCGCCTATCTGGGCCCAATAGTAGTTTTGGTTTAAAATATTGTAATCACTTTACTCGTAGGTACTCATGACCTTGCATAGGGAATAGAATAGTTATAGTGCTATCGTCGTTGTTATAAGTGGTAACCATTGTATTCAAGACTCGTGCTTGACTCACATAACTTGTTACATTACCAGTGTAACGTTGTTGCCTTCGAGTGTAATGATCACGTTGTTATCGTTGCCTAATAGGGCCCAATAGCAGTTTGGTGTAATCACTTTACTCTTAGGTACTCGTGACCTTACCTGGAGATTAAAATAGTTATAGTGCTATCGTCGCCTAACAGGGCCCAATAGCATTAAAAGGCTAACTATTCTATTCAAGATCTGGATGGATATTTTGTTATCGTCACCTAACATGACCCAATGGCGTATAAACCACTAATTCATGATTAACTCCATTAATTCGAATGGGTACTTTTGCTATCATCGCCTAACATGGCCCAATAGCATTTATCGTTATTCCCATTGATTTGACTACTACTCGGACCTCTGCGGTCCACTCAAACATGTGTGATAATATAATTGGGTTAGTCTCCATGACTAACCATGCAAACGTCAACTTTGACATCACTCGACTACGTTCATATGAGTGTTTATGCGAGTATATGATGTGTAACGTAACTAGCATGAATCATAACAATAATTATCAATTAAGCATGTGGTATAGTTATCTGGACATGCGTTTTCATATAAGCAGTTAATCTTAACTTACTCACAAATAATACTCATCAAATATGTCCACACAAGACACACGAGATATTCGTATAATACACATGGAGTATTTCTATAATATACTAAGTGAGTTAGGATGACTCACCTTAATATAAATTCGCAAATACAAGTATAGCTTCGGTCTCTACAATTCATATAAATTCAAAGAACGACAATTAACATTCATTCTATTCACAAGGGTATAATGGTAATTGTGCCGAATGTTCTTAAACCTCAACATGATGATCTTGACATCATTCTGAGTCTAACGCCATTGACTAAACTCAAATCGGAGTCCGTCAAATAAAAGGCTGGATTTTTTATACAAGTGTGGGCCCTACCCGTAAGCTATATTTTCGACAGAATCAGAAAGTCATTAAACTTAAGGAAATAATTCTATACATTATTCTAAGACTCTGGGAATTGACCGTGTATTTTTCTGAGCTACAGTTTATTTATTACGAATTATTGAAGTCTTACTTATATAATTATAGTCTTAGGAGTCCTATAGTTATTCTTAGGATTTTTTTATTAAATTGGTCCTTAGGAATATTTTTATTAAATACTGGGCCTCAAAATAGGTTAGTAGTATTTTTCTCCTAATTTTCGGGACTCGTTTGATATTTTAAAATACTTAACACGAGGGATAAGAGGTTCTGTATTTAATAAATAAATACTATAGTTTGGTTTTATAATTAAATAATTTATAAAACCATGATATTTAGCCTTGGAAATAATATTATAATTTTCTAGAATTTAAAATGGCCAATAGGTATTTAATACATAATTATCATAATTTAAAAATAACATTTATTATTTATTTGGTTTAGTATACATAATATGTAATTAATAAAAATTGTTTTCCAGATTATAGAAAATATTAAAATTAATATGACAGAATTATATAAACTTAATACTTAAGATTTATATTAATAAAATAATATTAACAATTAAAACAAATATATATTGAGGCCTAAGACTCAAGTTTGGCAAACTCATAGCAACACACACAAGCTGGGCCAAAATATGTTTTTCCCAAACGGGCCTAAGCCCAAACCCAAATCTTCTTCTTCTTCGCAAAATCTCCTGATCGTGCATATACATATACATATAGAGAACGCTCTCTGACGCTCTTAAAAAATCACGGACCATTCACTTTATGAGCAAAAATGAGTTTTCTCTCTCTTATTGACCAACCCAAATGATGGGATTCAATGAGTTTTTTTCTCTTTCTTACTGAGCAACGCAATTGTGGGACCAACAAAAATAAAAAATTAAATCTATCCCTCTCTCTTGCTTTCCTCTCTCAAACTCTTCACCACTCCGGCACTCTTCATTTTTTTTTTCTTCTTCTTCCTAGTTATGAATTTTTAATTTACTGATTTTCATGGCTTTTTAAAACCCTAGTGTTGAATTTCTGATTTATGTTTTATTTATTGAGAGGTTTTATTTAGTTTTTGAGAAATATGATTTCTATAGAACTAAGTTACATAGGGCCGACCCTGAAAATGACAAAAATTTTCTGAGGTTTCAAGCGAATTTTCAAAGGGGCCAAAAAAATGAGGCCTCTATACTAAGTTTCATTGAAATTAGGAAGAAATTAGAAGAAAATAGACCTAAAAATGATAAGTTTCATAGAAATTAGGAAGAAATTAGAAAAAAATAGGCCTAAAAATGATAAGTTTCATAAAAATTTAGGAAGAAATTAGGGGGAAAAAATAGGCCTAAAAATGAGGCCTAAAACTAAGGCCCCATGCGATTGTTTCGCAAAATTGGCTCAAGGCCGGCCCTGAAGTTATAGAGAAGTGGATGGGCAAACCCTCATATTGACTGAATTTAATTTACATATTTTCCTTTCTTTTACCCCCCTTTTTTTTCGATGTATTCAATTTTAATTGCTACAAATGAGTATTACAGTGCATGTATTCTACACCCTTGTACTAGTAAGTTGAAGTTATTGAAGAAGAAGGGTAAAACCCAAGAGGATTGTTTAATTGATAATTAGTTAACAAGTTTTTGATATTTGATTTTGGAACATTTTAATTTTGTAATTGGGATTGGAACCCTTTATATTGGTAGTTTGATTATTGTGGGAGTAAGAATGGTTTGGTTTTCTAAAATTATTGTTATGGATTTTGAAATCTATTTCCCTCATTTGAATTATTATTGTGGAAGTAAGACTGATTTAATTACTGTTATGGATTTTGGAAATGTATTTCTATCATTTGAATTAGCTAGTGGCTGTCAATAGATTAATAAGAGAATAATGTTATGCTTGAGCAAGATGAGAGCTAAAAGTAAGAATGTATTTCCCTTGCTAAGTTGCTATGCTTGATTAATAAGAATGTATTTCATCTGCAATGAGAGTCTGACAGAGAGGTTAAAGTAAGAGAGAGAAATATATACAATATTTTTAATTTTTTGTTGGGTCCCACATTTGTGTTTGGTCGGTGAGCCAGAGAGGTAAAATTAAGAGAGAGAAAACTCATCTCATTTATTTCATTTTTTAAAGTGAATGGGTACCACAAGTTTATGTTTGTGGTTTTTTTATTGCTTATATAGTCAATGGTACGTGATTTTTAAGAGCGGACGTCCGTCAGAGAGCGTTGCTGTATATATATATATATAACATATATATAGATATATTTGTACATAAATATTCAAACGTCTATATCTCCCTCGTTTCTTGACGAAAATGGGCAAATTTTTAAGTCAAAATTGAGTGTCTCGACGAGCCCGATCCAATGGTCCAAGTCTTATGACCTAACTCTTACCGGGTCGTATGAAAAGGGGGGAATTATTAGATTCAGCCCAAAAGATTAATTACTTCGTTGGTCGACCAAACGAGGCTTAAGTTTCCAGCCATTCGTAGCGGAGCTTAAGAGGGTCACTAGTTTTTAATTTTGTGCGATATAATGACGGTCTGAAAATCAAGCTTCGTATCACGCCTCGGCGTAGCCAAAATATGGAAAAAAAAATTTAAATTTTCATCTTGGACCCTGAGGCACGTGACTGGTGGAAGTACCGAATCGGCCTTACAAAAACTATTACAAAAGTATGATAAGTCTTCTGATTACAACAAAAATATTTACAAAGGGAAGCTACTGGCCTTCTTCCTAGCTCCCATAACCATACTCCTCTTCAGTATAATCTTCTTCCACGTTATATTCTTGAGTAGCTCCATAGCCTGTGTTCTTGTGACCTGGATAAGCTGGACATGGGAATGTCCAGCAATATGAACGTCGTCAGTTTATGAAAGCTAAGTGAGAAAACTAAATCAAATGGAACGTATATAGTAAAGCACAACAAAGATACCCTTAATTATTACTTTTTAACATGTCTTTTAAGATCTTTGCGTTCTTACCGTCGAGTTATAACTACCAATATACCCGACCACATATTCGAAAAGAAAACATCCAACTGAGAAAACTCGTCTCGACATTCTTAACGCCACTATCATCTATTGCCAACATCCGACATCATTTACTAACCCAAAACATCTCTTACTAACTAAACCATCTTTCATTTACCAAAACACCTTCCACCAACCGAAACATCTTTTAACAACCACCTCGTCACGAAGAACCGAAGTGTTAGGGAGTGCAAGAATATCTTTTCCATTACGAAGAACCGAAAGGAGTCTTCACTCTAAGAAACACCACTTCGCCATCACGAAGAACCAAAGCGTTTACGGAGGGCAAGAACATCCATTCCATCACTAAGAACTGAAAGGAGTCTTCACTCTAAGAAACACCACTTCACCATCACGAAGAACCGAAGCGTTTACGGAGTGCAAGGACATCCATTCCATCACTAAGAACCGAAAGGAGTCTTCACTCTAAGAAACACCACTTCGCCATCACGAAGAACTGAAACGTTTACGGAGTGGAAGAACATCCATTCCATCACTAAGAACCGAAAGGAGTCTTCACTCTAAGAAACACCACTTCGCCATCACGAAGAACCGAAGTGTTTACAGAGTGCAAGAACATCCATTCCATCACTAGGAACCGAAAGGAGTCTTCACTCTAAGAAACACCACTTCGCCATCACGAAGAACCGAAGTGTTTACGGAGTACAAGAACATCCATTCCATCGTTAAGAATCGAAAGGAGTCTTCACTCTAAGAAATACCACTTCGCCATCACGAAGAACCGAAGCGTTAACCGTACCCCCTTTTGTCACGAAGGCCTGAAAGGATACACAATACTCATCACTTCACAACCCATCAAACACATCCTTTGCCACTATCCCGGCCTCCGCGGATTTGTTTACCTATCCAACACTTATCCTTGACATACGTTGCTCTTAACCAAGCACAATCAATCCTTACATATCCTTGACCGCATTCACGTCACTCATCCCGTGGTTTAATTTGTTAATAACTTTCATTTACACATACAAGATTGCGTTCCTACGTCCGTTGTTCTGTTTTATGTCATGATATACCCATGAAGTCAAAATTAACGTCATCGTTCAGCTTACGGCTTTAATAGTTCCTTAAAGAAACTTTTCCGAAAAAAACTTCCCAGAAACCGGTTTCTCCCATAAATCAGTTTCTGGCGCCAGATTCTCAAATCCTCTTTTTTGATGCAATGTACAATCATTTAAGCTCAGGGTACGCAAATGATATACTTCTATGAGTAGTATAACATGTCTACAGTAGTGTAGATACTCCATATATATTCAAGCATGGGTCTATGTACAACTAATTCAAGCTTATGTTAAGATTTCAAAGCATCATCTTGGTTATACTTGTAAAATACATGCATGGGTTCATTATCATGTCTATAAAACTAACAAAACTACACAGACCCTTATCATACTCATCTACTCGATAGCACTACCATAGCACAAGATATTCATAACCACACACGTATCGGAGAACAAGCATCATCAATAAACACATCATACAAGTAGTTGTACAATCTGCCAGGAATTAATTTTACTATGTCGACTGAATTGAAATGATTTATTTGGGCATGATAATTGATTTGTAGATCAAACTCAAAACTAGAACATTGTAGATAATTGGATTAGGTTCATGTACAAAAAATCCAGCTTCATTTACATTTTTGAGCTGCTCAAAATATTTATTTTACTTAGACATTTCTATATTTTTGAACTGCTCTGTCCCAGATTCATAGTACTACGTTGCATGTGCATTTCACCTATGAAGTAGTGATTTCTAGACTGAGCTATAAAAGAGTTATTTGTAGATAAATGAGTTAGATTTCTTTACCAAAAAAAAAAACCTAGCCTCATTCCCATTTTTGAACTGCTCAAAATGTTCATTTTACTAAACAACATTCTGCTAGAAGTTTCTGCTTCTCAGATTGATAATACTATGTTGTACATACATTTCACCTATGAAGATTGATATTTAGACTAAGCTATAGAAGAGTTATTTGTAGATAAATGAGTTAGCTTTCTCCACAAAAAAACCTAGCCTCATTCCCATTTTTGAACTACTTAAAATGTTCATTTTACCAAACAACATTCTGCTGGAAGTTTTTGCTTCCCAGATTTGAAGATTTGATTTGCATGTTGCATAGAACCTCAAAATACAACATCAAACACTTGCTAAACATTACTACATACTATATAGGTTCTAAAGTGAGTTAGAATACTCACCAAGTCTTGAAATTGAGCTTGGGCTTTGGATTTGAGCTTAAGGAAGCTTGGACACAAGCTTCAAGTGATGGAATCTTCTTCTTCCTCCTCTTCTAATCCTCTTACTTATCTTTTATTTTTCTCATGGACATGCAAGTCTCCTAACTTCCTCTCCAAATGTAGATTATGAAGAGTAAGAGAGGGTAATGCATGCTATATGCATGTATATATAGAAAAACCCAAGTGCTAGGTGTCATTTGCATGGTTATATGCCATGCCATGTGTCCATCAAGTGGACATGTGTCCAAGCTGGTGACACGTGGCTGCCATGTGGCCGGCCATGTGGGGCCCACCTTGTGTTTTGTGCCACTACCACAGTTTACGTGCAAAAGTTCCTCGTTATGCGTGTCGATTCTGATTTACGTGCAAACAGATATTGTTTCTAATGTCCGGGTCCGAGTACGGGACTAAGTTAATCTTATTATGGTCGAGTCGGTTCGGTACTTATAGTCTAATTAGTAATTACATTACACTAATATATTCATACAGATAAAATAATATAATAATAGACCAGACATGGAAATTCATAAAACTCATATTATTGCACATAGAGAAATTACAGGTATTACACTTCGTCAGAGCTTCAATGGCCGTCGACCATGGATGAGAGCTGAGGCTCAGTTTGGGGCTGTGCATTGATGTGTATGGGTTTGTGTGTTGTACAGAAAATATACAAAAGGGGTGGGTTTTACCTTCTCGTGTCTCAGTCTCGGCATCCCTCTCCCGCTAGCTCTCTCTCGGTCTCCTCCTCTCCTCTTCTCCTTCTTCTACCCTCTCTTATTGAGTGTGGTCTGTGTGAGGGTGTGTGGAGTTGCAGAGAGGCAGAAGGGGTGTAGGCTGAGGGTAGTGAGGGAGTTGTTTGGGTTTGTTTTTCTTTTCTTTCTCTCTCTCTTCTCTAATTCTCTCACACTCGGGGCTCTCTCTCTCTCTCTCTTAATCTGTCTGTATACATATAATACATACATACCACACATAATACATATATATATATATAATAGAATATAATG
This sequence comes from Hydrangea macrophylla, assembly GCA_033977485.1. Lineage (NCBI taxonomy): Eukaryota > Viridiplantae > Streptophyta > Magnoliopsida > Cornales > Hydrangeaceae > Hydrangea > Hydrangea macrophylla. Next base: position 83,030,876 of record CM066985.1, on the reverse strand, counting down.
TATGGGGATATGGTGGGATTTGGAGAAGGAATCCAAGAGATATGATAGGGATTGATTTGAGGGGTTGGGAAAATATCCGGCGGGTTTAGGGGGGCTTCGAGGAGAGGTATTACACTATGGGTATAAGTTAGTAACCACTTGGGTATCCTAAGGCTTAGTTTGGCCCCCATTTTGGTGCTTCTCCTTTTTTAAAGCACAATTTCATGTTAATTCATTTAATAACTAGTTATGAGCACTTAGGGCTTTTTTAGGGGGAGCTTTGAAAAGCTCTAGAATGGAGCTTTAAAAAGCTCAAGGTTGCCTTTTGATTTCATAATGTCTTTTTGAAGAGTAGTTTGTCACTTGTATTATATTATCAAACAACTTAGTAATAAATTTCATAAGCTCCTTTTAAAAAGCCACGTGGGGCCCAAACTAAGCCTCAGTTATACTTGCATAATTGATTTGTGGGCTGTTGTCTGCATCTCAAACTACGTGCTATATAGTCTAGGAAATACCAGATTTTTTTACGGGTCCGCGCGAAATTATCAGTCTGGTTTTGTATTACAATGTGGGTTTTATAAATCTTAGTTTGGGTCTAAAGTTTCGGTCCGAGTCTAATTTAACATCCGGGGTTAAAATAAAATATGTCGATAATAAGAATCCTAATTATAGCTTACGAAATTAAAATGACATCGGGTCCTAATATTATAGTCTGGGTTTAAAATAAAAAAAATTGATAATAATATTATAATTCTAATCCTAGTGTACGGGAATGAGAATGACATTCGGTATTAAATATCACTTATGGTTATAAATTAAGGGACTGTGAAAAATGTAATCTAACTTATTATTATAATCCAGTGACTACAAAAAAAAATTATTATAACCTATAGTTATAAATTTAGCAATTACGGATATATGAAAAACAATCTATAGTTATATAATCTAGCGACAATGAATACATAATATAACCTATAGTTTTAAAACTTAGTGACCACGATTATTTGAATATCTATAGTTATATTTTAGCGATAACGATTATTAAAATACGATATTAAAATACGAGGTTAGGCTTAGCAATTAAAAATCATCTTAACAAAGCGATACCAATTCTATAAGTATTAAAATCTTGAACGCCGTCAAATATTTATACATATATTAGTACATGCTACATAAATAATTATAGACATAAACTCAGAAGTATAGATATAAATTTGGGGATCCATTTGTATATATAGGAAATTTGCGGGTATTACAAGATTAAAGGCACAACCTGATCTGAAACAGAGGCAGTGATGGCATAGAGTACAAGGCGATCTTGTCTCTTCCAAAGCTTCAGTTCGGGGTTTGGAATGAGTTCATCCTTGGCTTTGATCGTTTCAGGATGGCACTGACTTGTTCCGTCAATGAAGCCCATAAGATCATAGCCATATAGCTGGTTGATAACCTGAGCTCTCCAGGAGGCGTAATCAAGTTTGCTGAGTTTTAAGGGTAGTTGCGATGCAGGATTAATGGATATCAAGGTGCTGGTTTGAGATGGAATGATGTTGGGATTTGGTATAACTATAGTGGGATTTCTAGGTGTGGAGTTCTCGTCGCCCATAGAGATAAGATATTGGGGAGTTTTTGGTTTGGGTGAATGATTTGAAGGAAAGGTCTTAGGTTAGATTTGTTTTGTCTTGTTCAAGACAAGGTGGGCTCTGATACCATAAAAGTTCCAGAGACTGGTTGGAAGAACTATATATTTTCACCCCCTTTTTTTTCCTTTGATGTAGAATACAATTTATACAGATTACATGATATGTACAACTTGACTATTACTTAAATCAAGCTCCTAGATTCAAGAGGATTACAATGAGTCAATGATTGACAGAGAAACACTTTTCCTAAAATGGGTGTGAACACAATTATTCCGATATTATTTCTTTATACAAACAAAACAAAAATGTGGGTTAAGGTTATCGAATGACACCACCAAATATGGGTGCACTACACATACTCATGATTAAACACACCAATCGATTGTGAAATAGAACGGTTAATGAAATTACAAAATTGACACCCCACTCTTATTTTCATTTATTTTAGTGGGTTCAACTTAAAAAATAATAATTTTTAATGCATTTAACGGTTTATATAATGCATTCTTCCCAAATTTCAGTGGGGGTTCAATGAACTACATGTAGCCCTTCCACTGTATGTAAGGAGTAAGGGATCGAGCCATATTTGTATTTAATGGAGAGAGAAAGAAAGGTTGGTAAAATTTGGAGAGTAAATTCTAACCATTAATTGTTATTAAAAATAATACTTAAAATGTATCTATGTAAAATGGACTTCAATTGCAGTGCATTAGATCTATTTGGTATGTGAAAACACCATTTAATTAAGTAGTAATATACTATTCTGGCGAGTAATGCTCTGCTTCTTAAATTTGAAGTTGGTTCCTAAATACTGTGCTAGTTGTATCAAGTGCATAAATATATGGTAATATACACAACATGTGGTATAACACTTACAAATGGGTTCAAATTTAGGAAACATAAAATTATTCTATTCTAGCTACTCAATTTTGGCTAGTGTAGACATAGTTATCAAAACCGGCCAAGCCAGGTGGTCTGACTAGAAAACCCATGAATCGGACACTAAATCGGTTTGAGTTTAATATCAGGCCGGGGAAGGCAGAGATCTGTGCGACCCGACAAGTTGAACCGTAACCGTGCAACCCAGCCGAGTGTTAAAGAACCATCCAATCTTTGTAACACCGTTAATTTGAAATTTGAATATTTTATTTGTCTACTACTTAATTCCCATTTTGTATAATCAATGTTTCGATTTATCAATTCATCTTGCACACACACACACACACACACACACACACACACACACATATATATAGGGAAAGCTTCTTATGAGGGATCTCTCATTTTATTAAAATGAGGACTTCTAATCCTGGCCATTAGAGATCATTTACTGCACAGTGAACTGCACTGATTAAATGATCTCCAACAGCCATGATTAGAAATCCTCATTTTAATAAAATGAGGAATCCCTCATAAGAAGGGCTCTGTATCTATATATATACATATATGTATATATTTTTTCATCAGAGCTCTAATGGCTACTTTAATGGTGAGAATTGTCAAAATTTTCAAACCTGTAGTATTGTTAATTTTTTTTATTACTAATGTTTTGATTGGAGAAAAAAAGTTCTATTTTTCGTTCTTATTGATTGGATATTGCATCCAATCATATTTTTCTTAGCAAACTTCCATTATGTTAAAATTTAAACTTATTTGAGTCATTTATTATAAAGTCCTAGTTGCTATAGCTTTGTTGCAATAGACCCAGCCCTCAAAATAATTTAATGATTGGTCCATATTTTTGTTTGGTGACCAAACTACCCCTAAACCCATTAGATGAGTCATTCCCTTTCAAACCCACTTATTTGATTTGGAAACACCCAAAATCAAGGGGTTTTAAAATTTAAACACCATATATACATAAATATATATATACACACATATATATATATATATATATATATCTCATCTTTTCCAATTTTGATTTACATTCTGATTCTCTCACTCTCTCTCTCTCTCTCTCTCTCTGTCTCTCTCTAGAAAATTATGATAGCACAAAGGCAGAGAAGAACACTTTCTCTCTTTCTCCCTCTCCTCGATTTTATTGTCTTTGCATGATAGGGTTTGACCTTCTTTTCAACTCTTCATTGATTTCTACATATTTATGGCTCTAATGGGCTTCTATGATGCTCTTGGTACTAAGATTTGCATCTGGGTTTGAATGGAATAGGTCTTTGCAATAATATTGGGCTCTCGAGCAAAGGGCTATGGGGATCATAAATAACTTCATCAACGACATCTTCGAGAATATTGTTGATCTTGGTGGTTATAGTGTGCCCTAGATTTGACTTTTCACCATTACTTTTTTGTTCTTTTATGGTTTTGTGGTTCAGTTTGTAGCTCTTTAAAGTTGTTCATTTTATTTTTTACTGTTTGAGGACTTATGTGTTTGACTCCTTTATAGTTGTAATTCTTTGATTATGAATAATATTCATCCTTGTTGAGCAAAAAAAAATTGATTCTCCATCGAACCACATATCTGTACATTATTTATTGTACATGCAGTCTTCAACTCTTCTTCTTATATTTTTATTTTTGTTAGATATCAAATTTCACAAATTTTTCATTGTATTATAGTGTGAAATTTCACATAGTTGTAAAATGAACCATTTTGCAGTGAAAAATTTCACTTTAATGGACCAGTTGCAATGTAAAATGAACTAGTTATAGTGTAAAGTTTCACACTAATAAACCAGTTGCAGTATAAAAATGAACTAGTTGCAGTGTAAAATTCAATACCCGCAGAATCCTCAATCCAAAACCGTAACAGTGAGCCCAGACTCGTTTATGATGTGATATCTAGATGAATATGCAATACACTGTGAATTAGAAAATGGTGAAACTTGTTTGTAACCGTTTTGTAAAGTAATATCCTAAAATATTGGGATATAATTTCTATATATATTGTAACCAATATCAATTGAGATTTTATAAGATTTGGTCAGATTTGATAACTGATTCAATTTTTAAATCTGAATTAAATATATGTACATATGTATGACTCTATATAAATAAGGAAGCGGTAGAATAGTCGTCTACTAATTCCATAATAAGATATTTTGGACTAATCTCTAACAACAATGACAATTATAAGACTTATTATTATAAAATACCAATTGGTGGACTTATTACTAAAAACATTGGAAGAATGAGACTTCTGACCATATTTTTTAACTTATTTTTTGGGTCAAACTATATTTTTATTTTTTTTAATTGATATTAAATTCCAACCAGTTAAACCGATGGTTAGACATGTTAGGATTGTGCCTAAAATTCTATTAGTGAAATATTTCCTAATTATGATTTGATTCCCTATTTTGTGGTTTCCTTGTCAAATAAGGATTCCTTTGATGTGGAAGTTACCTAGTTTATATAGGAATGTTTGTGAGAATATTCCTTATTGTACAAGACTTACAATAGGGATAAATCCTACTACAATTAGGATTGTTGGACCGAACCGCATTTAAATCTTGTTGTGTTGGTTTGCTTTATTTTTCTTTCGTGGTTGTGTCATTCTTGTTCTATTTATCTCCATCTTTGTGGGTGTGGTATTCTTGTTGTGATTGTGGCCACATTCCCAACAAGTGGTATCATAGTTCGGTTGAGAATCCATGGCAGCTGGAGATTGTTCGCTTGGAGATATGCGAATGGCAATAGAAAAGTTCGAAGGCAAGAAGAATTTCAGCATGTGGCAAGTGCGTATGAAGGACGCCTTGGTGCAATAAAGTATAGAGCATGCATTGTGCGATGAAGATGACAAACCAGACGTTGGTGATCTTAAATTCATGGGGGATGTAAACTTGTGTAATGGTGTAGCTGAATAACTTGGGAGATCGCAAAGATAATGAACTATCGATGTGGAAGTTGAAGATTACAAGAGAAAGACTATGAGGACTGATGGGAAGGAATTTGGGGTAAGGTGAAAATTGTTAGGTTTGTGCCTAAAATTCCATTAGTGTATTTTCTAATTATGATTTGATTCCTTATTTGGTGGTTTCCTTGTCAAATAAGGATTTAATGGTGGAAGTTACCTAGTTTATATAGGATTGTTTGTGAGAATATTCATTATTGTACAAGACTTACCATAAGAGTAAATCATACTACAATTAGGATTGAGACTAAATATAAGCTTACTCAAAGGATTGATAAGATTGGTTGGAAAATTTTTATATATACAAGAAAGGGTTGTAAACTAGTGAGCAGGGTCTGTCTCGAGTATTTGGAGGCCCGAAACGAACTACTAAAAGGGAGGCCCTTCTACGGGGTTCAGAGATAGTGTCCCGGAGGCGATTTTTTGGAGGGTTTATTTATACATAATTGGCAATTTTTTTAGGGTTTACTTCTACATAGTTGACGTTTTTTTTTGGGATCTACTTATAGTATGAGTCTATTTGTGAAACTTAAACATTGTATGGTGACTTTCAAAATTCTAGAAGGGCCTAGTTCTAAAACTCAAAAAATTCTTACACTAAAAGTGTAATTTTTAAGATTATAGGGGCTTTTATTTTAGAGTTTTATATACATCTACATCAATATATATATAGATGATGACATTAATTGAGCCTTAAAAAAGATCTAAATGTAAAATACTAAAAAATCTCAAGATAAAAATATAATTATAAAATTTCACAAAACCCTCAAAAATTATTAATGACCCGGAACAGTCGTCCCTTTTGTCTCCTTTAAGCCGACCATGCTAGCGAGGAAAACATTAAACAGGAGAAGTGATCCATCCACCCAGTCAGCCTAGGCCTGTCAACGGACCGGATCTAGGTCCGGATCCGGTCCGGATCCGGCTCAGTTAGACAGATCTGAGCTTTTTTAAATATCCGAATCAAGATCCGGATCCGAATCCGATTAGAGTTGTATGAAAACGGACCGGATATGGATTTAATAGATCTGATCCGCCTAAGACCCGATCCGAATTTGTATATGTTATATATATATAAAATATAATATATGTTAGAGAAATCTCTACCATTGATTTTTTTAATCCAAGGGTGGGCTAAAATAATGTTGTAATTTGTTATGTTTTGGTAGCTTTGTAAGATTCAACTTAAAATTGGATTGTATTGGCATTTCAAATGAGTAATATTACTTTTTTACAAGCAATATTTCTATTCGGATCGGATCGGATATTCGGACCGGATATCCGGATCTTCACAAATCCGGATATGGGATAAACCTCACAGATCCGTCAAATATACGGATCGAATTCGGACTAAAATATTTTTGTCGGATCCGGATCCGGATCTAGCCGATCCGGTCCATATCCGATCCGTTTACAGGCATTCAGGTCATCGGGTTGATGTAGGGGTAGTATCTGATAGCTACAAATGTAGAATGTGCACACTTCATCATCTATTTGTATGTGAAAATGTTTAGCACCTATAGATGACCATCATCATGTACGACATATTACGAATCATGCAGTCATCTTTAACTTCTTTTTTTCTTTTTTCTTTTTTTGGGTACAAGTCATCTTTAGTTTCTCCAAAAACTGAAAATTAGAATGGTGAGAAATATAATGTACCCCTAAAGCTTGACTCTAGTTTATTTTAGTCGGTTCGATTGCATCAATTTAAGCTTTAAACTTTTAAATACAAATAATATGGTAACAAAAAGTCTCATTATGATAAGAAAAAATTTGACCAAATTCACTAAACTGTTGTGCAGCACAATATGATAATAAGCGAATAAAAAGATTGGTGATCCACAAAAAAAAACTTAAAAGTACATAATAAATTAGTAAATTCTGTTCAACTTTCTCACATAATTGAATATTTAGATTCACATTATTCCATTTAAAAACTTGGGGCCTGAGAAATATAAGAAACAATACCACCAGCACCACTAAACATTAGTCAACTTTACTGTTATAAACTTGCAATAAACTAGTAGTATATCACAGAAGATGAAAATTAAAACCCAACACTGATTGATTTATGAAAAACTTCACAGAAGTTTCAAATCAATTTGGTGGGTGGAAGAAGCTCTACCAAACATGGATTCCCAGATCTCAGAGAAAGCCTCAACGATGACCCCATGGTGATTTCTAGAATTTAGAGACAAAAAGCACTGCAAAAGCTGCTCCAATTCTCTCTCCTCCAACATCTGTTTCTCAACAATCATCTCCATCATCGATCTCTTGAAATCCCCAAATGGGTCATCCGATTTCTTTACAATTGCGAAGCTCTCTCTCACTTTGCCTTCCACAGTGCACGGAATCAGCCGTTTGAACACCGATAGCCTCGCCGGGGATCTGTTCTCCGGCGACAACGACACCCATTTCGAAACGCTGCGTTTTGCCCTGTTTTTCCCCCTTTTCTTATTCTTCTTCTTCTTCTTCTTCTTCTTTGAGTTCCTTGAAATGGGCGTCTCGCGAATGGAGGATGAGTCGGTCGAGAAGCTTCTAGAAGATGAGACCAACGTTTCGGTCTCTTCGGTCCTGTTGGATAAAATTAAAAATTAACTACTAAAAATTTTATTGAATTTGCAATTTTCGAATTAGTGTTTTAAATAGTTAGGTTGATGCTATTGTCACTCTATCATTGAGCTAAAACAATCTATAGTATCATTTTTAAAATATGTGGTACCATACATGTCATGCATTGCATACATTATACCACCTACTCTGAGAGTAGTACTATAGAGTGCATTAGTTTAATGATAGAATGACAATAACAATTCTCAATAGTAAAATAGACTATCATCGGTAAAATTTTTCAGCATAATTTTCAAACATTAAAGTTCTTAAGCAGATTTTTAACACGTTTATTGGTGAAGTCATGGGCGGATCCACGTAATACTCAGGGGTGGCACAAGCCTCCTCTGAATTTTTAAAAATTACAAAACTACACGTAATAATTTGAAAATAGGCCTTTTAAAATTTCACACAGTCCCTCTTAGACTTCTAAAATTTCTAAATTACATGTACTGTTTTATAAGTTTGAGACGCAAGCCCCCTGTAATTTTGAAAATTCTAAACTTACATGTAATATTTTACAAGTTTTACATATAAATCCTTTAAAATTACATGATTTATCCCAAATTAAGAATGCTAAACTAATTTTACATACAATTATATCATTTTATACATAATTACGTATAAGTAGAACAAAAAAAATTAGCCTCACTCCGAACTCCCGTATAATATAGCCCCCTTGACTTTAAATCCTGAATCCCCCCTGGGTGAAGTTGTTTGTTATCAAATTAGAGGTGTTTAAAAAAAGAAGACCAAAATCAAATCGACCACACATGTAAGTGAGTTTTGTTTGTTTTTTTTGTATTTATAAATCATAAGCCTAAACCGACTGAGACCATATAAACCAACCTAACAACACAAAAATAGTCAGTTTTAAAATCACTAAAATCGTTCACGAACATCCCTCTATCAACATAGTATTTTTGTTTATTTAAATTTACTCATTTTAGTTTTTAATAAGTGATATGTATCTTATTTTATTTTTATTTTACTAATATATTAACAAAGACTTAATGAGTAACGAGGGAGCAAATATGCTCTCTTATATCAAACGCACAAAAAAAATAAATAAATAAAATAAAATAAAAAACAAATAAACTTATTTTCAACAAACCCGAATTCGTCTTCCCTCTCATCCCAACTCTCGCTGCTGAAAATCCCACTATCGGCCGACGAAGTACTTAGCCGTAGTCTATTCTTCTTCTTATTTCGTCGTTTCTTCTTCTCCGCCGTGGGCGGCGGAGGAGGAGGAGGAGAAGGAAAAACGTCGTCGTTTTCGGAGGCAGACGTGTTGTAGATTTTCTGGCGAGGCGTGTCGTCGTAGATTTTAGCGACGACGTGCCATTTCTCTTCCTTTCGCCACTTGAACTCGGGTGGTGAATGAGATTCGGTGCAGTCGTGATCTGAGGGGTAGTGTGAGCCGGACTTTGATCCGAGGCCACAGCCGACGGATGTAAAGGCGGATGACACGTGGCGCTTGAAGGAGGAGCGATGGGGTTTGGGGGGAGGTGGTGGGGTCGGTTGGAAATCGACGTTGATGGTGAGTTGTGGGTGGGGGTTGACTGGTGATGATGATAGTGGGAGGAATGAAGGGACAGGATCTTCTGGTAGGCTAGAAGGGTCCTTTGAACTGCAGGATTGGAATGAGAAGATGACTCGGGAGATCCGCAGCGTGAAACGTTTCGCCATTCGATGAGAGAGAGAACTGAGAAGGAAGGGGAGGGGGGCTAGCCGGCCTATATATGAAAGTGTGTGTCGTCTGTGTGTGAAATGTGAACGGTGGGTGTGAAAAAGTGTGGGGGGGTTTTATATAGGGAACAAAACAAAGGGAGCGTAATAAAACCAGATGACATACTGTTAGTTGTTAGATTAGTTGATTAACAACACATTTTTCTAGCCAAAAAAAAAAAAAAAAAATTAACAAATCAAGGTATTTACTTTTACCTTTTATTGACAATTTGACACAGCTTTATAGCCAGGTAAAATGCTGTACATGCCACAATCCTCAAGGTATATTAATTGCATTTCTGATATATAATCTTCGTCGGAGTTCGTATAAATTGGGGAGCTAAAGCTTTTTGTTCTTTCAAAAAATGGTTGATGTATGCTCACTCAAGTATTTTATTGATCAATGCAATGAGATTCAAGATTAAATGTTTAATTCTGGGTCCCATTATATTGGTCAATGGAATGCTTGGGTGAGCATACACCAGGGTGAGCAAATGTGTTCTCTAAATTGGGCATGAGACATCCAACTTAAGGGCAAGCAAGTATGCTTAAAGTATATCAGTTTTGTTAATATGGGTCCTTAGGGCATATGTTAAGAGTCTAAAAATAGAAATAAATAAGGGGAATTGTGTGAGTTTTAATGTCCGGTGTGGGGTTCAGTGTTTGTCTCCCTTATTTATTTCTATTTTTATAAGCTTAACATATGGCCTTAGTGTATTATACTTAGTATAAATATTTTTTCCACTAGTCGCCCCTACTTACCCCCAATTTATTCTTGCTTTAGTCTTTCTTTAGGTATTGAATAATGATTGGTGTACGTAAAATGTCCACATAAAAATTCGGATTATTAATTTTGGCAGGCCTCATGTATGCAGGTATGAACTCCACCAAAATAAATTGTCCAAATTTTTATGTTCACGCACATAGCATTCATTATCTTCAAGTATTTTCGTCCTGTTATAAAATACTATTGGCCCACTGTGTACCACATATGTGCAACATAGAGTCTGTTTGTCATTGCTTATTTGTCCATTTTAAGCAGTTTTGGTAGTCTAAGTTTTTTTTTTTTTTTTTTTTTTTTTTTTTTTTTAAATTTGCTTGTTTTAGCAAAAATGTTTAGCAGAATTGGTCCAAAAAGTAGGTGGACAATAAGCATGTGGGGGTTGTTTATCAAGATTATCTCTATATTTGATCAATTACACAACATATTAATTAAACACCCAAACCATAATATAGAAACAGTTATACTTTAAGCAGTTCTACCAATCACGATCAAATCGCATAAGCACGGACAAACATGCTCATAGACACACTTGTACAGAAATAACAATCACACTTCAAAGGCTATAGAAAAAGTATCTAAAGATAAGTCCTTACTCTTTTTCATATATATATTTATCATTTGGGTGATATAATGTTGATTTAAGGTGAGAAATGTCGAGGAAAGTGAGATATATCTGGGTATCACTTCAATAAAAGTATAAGAGTCATGCTACACCCACACAATAAACCACACACTTTTTTCACACATTTCTTTAAATGCTTGTACCTTGTGCTGTTTGAATTTTTTACACTTTTTTGTGCCCCACTTATACAGCACAAGGTACAAGCATTTAAAGAAGTGTGTGGAAAAAATGTGTGGTTCATTGTGTGGATCTAGCATTTTTCAAAGTATAATTAGAGGGTGGTTTAAAATTGCTATCTGCCTCGTCACAATACCTACATTTAACAAACTCTTTTTGAAAATTGATATGATGTATTTAATATCAATTTGACTTAAAAATATTTTACTTCTAAAATTATCTACTCTCTCCGTCCCTTTTTTTGAGTCCATCTTGGGGTACTCAACTTATTAAGGGGACAAAAAGAATCTACACCTATTTTTCACAATTGTCATAATCATTACTATAACTTTTTTAGTTTATCTTGGTGTAGATTTCAAGGAAGTGTAAATTTCATGAAAAGGTAGTTTTAAAAAGCAAGTACAAATTGTTTACCAATTTAAGAAAGTGGACACTAATTTTGGAACATCCCAAAATGAAATATAGGACTCAAAAAAAGGGATGGAGAGAGTATTAAATATGGATCCTTAACATATCTCCACTGAATCAAGAAAACAGAAAGGCAGAAGTATGGTATGGACATGGCCTTTCTCTATGTCATGAATGTTTATATGCTTAGCAATATACATATATATATATATAGTATAATGTATATTATATTCAGAAGATACGCAGGGGAGCGGGCATGTCTCTCTTTTTATTTTCGAAAATTCCATGCATTGTTTGCAAGGCAAAGCTAATTTAACCACACACACAGAGAGAGAGAGAGAGAGAGAGAGAGAGAGAGAGAGAGAGAACAATATTGAAGATTACATATATATGGAGCTTTCATGCTTTTGCTCATATATTTGTTTGCACCTAAAAACCGTCAAAGGTTTTCTAGCCCGATTGATAGGAGGATATGGGCCTAGAGAGTCGGGCATGGGCGCTTCAGACACCGGTTGGTCCGGAGTAGATAATGACATCGGGCTTAGGGGAAGTGTTACCAGAAGTTTAGAGGAGGTAACCTGAATGTTCCATGGTATGGAGCCCGATAGGCAGCCTTAGGCCAGTAGTGGTTGATCGGGCATCAATGGTGGCAGCAATGGAGTAAGGACACATGTTGGAGACCGATTGAGATGCCGGGCATAAGGGACTTCATCGGGCATTTGTCAGAACGGGAGCCCGATGAGGAGATAGAGAACATGAATGTACCAACTATCGGACACCATATCTACTGAAAAGTGATAAAGGTTGGTGACGTGGGACCGATCGGACGTGAGCACCTGAAGAGGTGTTATCGGACATAAAGACATTACATGAGTCCGATAAGTCTTCAGTCACAGGTATAAGGCCGATAGGAATAGAGGCAAGGCGGTTCTGATGACAGCTGCCATTTGTGACGTCACTACAGATCTGGGGAAATCCGAGTCCGTTTGGGAAAGAATCTTATCACCCACAGCTGGATTTAGGCGAGATGATCCCTAAGATGGTGGGATTGCTTCAATCAGGATAACGATAAGGCAAGGAGTCATTGATATAAAAGGATTTCTTCAATTAACCAATCAAGTAGTAGCTTAAGGCGCAAGCTAAGGAGTCCTTTCCTAATCAGAATTCAATCGTGGCCGCTATAAATATGGAGGCAGGCCCTTCAAGCAAAGGACTCCGCGTCTCTTCGACAAAAGCATACACAGCATTCAGTATTCAGCACATTCAAGGCATTCAGAGCACTCTAAGTCTTTGTTTCCTAGCTTTAATAGCAATTAGGTCTGTCTTTTTGTTATTTTTATTCTCTGTTCTTTTGAATGATCAGTCCATTCTGTTGTTCTTGAGATCTGTTTTAGTTTTCCAAGCATTTAATAAAAATCTATTTTTATTAAACCGTTTGTGATTTGTTTAACTTGTTTAAACTCGATACTTTTTAGCTTGTGCGCTTCAGTACTGCTAAAGGACTTTTAGTGAGGGTACTTTCCTACTCACTACACACAATCACCAGTTTAGAAGTCAGATTCACCAAAAGCCTTGTGTATCACTGACACAAGTAGATAGGAAATTAGTTTGCACGCTTACACACACACACACCGAATCACACGAGGAGTATGGCCCGTTTATGCGGAGACTGGAAAGGCCGACTTACAGACGGCCGTACCCGCCGGAGATTGACCGAGTCATATTTCTTCAGGGGTATAAGGTACCGAATTTCACTCTATTCTCAGGAGAGAGTGAACAGTCCTCAGTTGAGCACATTGGCCGTTTTATTGTTCAATGTGGCCATGTGGGTCACAGTGACCCATTGAAGTTAAGACTATTCCCAAATTCGCTAACGGGCATGGCGTTTTTGTGGTACGTTAACCTCCCAGCCAATTCGGTGTTAACTTGGCAAGGGATGGAGGAATTGTTTCACGGACAGTTCTATAGGACTGAGCCCGAGACATCATTGGCAGATTTGTCGCGAATGATGCAACTGGTGGGGGAGACCGTGGAAACATACGTAGCCCGTTTTCGAAAGGCAAAATACCGCTGCAAGACAGTGTTGCCCGAGGAGGAGTATGCAAAGATGGCCATGGGGGGCATGTCCTTTGAGCTTCGCAAGAGGTTTGAAGGAACTGACTTCCGTGATCTGTTCGAGCTTGCCACACGGGCGGGTCGCTATGAACGTATTCTCTTGGATGAGCAGGAGAAGAAGAACTCTTCCAAGGGAACATATTACAAAGACCCCAATTACGAGGTCCACTTGGCAGAGTGTGACCTTGAAGCAGAATGCGATATGGCCGAATTAATTTGTAAACGGCCAATCGTATATAACACCTTGAACAAGCCTGTTAATAATAACGCTGCTGCAAAGAAGATGGCGTTCGAGGCGGGGAAAAACTATACTTTCGATATAACAATGGCTGATCAAATATTCGATGCCCTGTTGGCCGATAAAGTGATCAAGCTAAGTGAAGGTCATCGGATCCCAAAGACCGATGACATAAAAAACAAAGAATATTGTAAATGGCACAATTCTTGGAAGCACGCTACTAACAATTGTGTTGTTTTTCGCAATTTTATACAGGAAAACGTCGAGAAGGGGGTCTTCAAATTCTCGGACAAAGCAATGGGAATCGATGCAAATCCTTTTCCTCAGATCACGGGCACAAACATGGTGATGCCCGACTTAACTAGGTTGTCCAGGCCGAGATTGAAGATTGACTTATCTGACGAGGAATTTGTGCCAACACAAAGGGAGGGTAAACAAATTGCTACTTCGCCCACCAATGGGCCGAAGGTTACAATACATGACCTCCGAAAGAGTCACCAAGAACGCAAAACAGAAGTACAGAAAGCTGACGAAGAGACGGCCAAATCTAGCACGGATAATCTGATAGCCGATCTACTGCGACGGCTGGAATTCATCGAACAAGGCCTTTGCCCGAGGTGCAAGGCTGACATCAAGAAGGAAGTCTCGAGCCCGAGTAAGAGGCCAAGAAGCTATGAACATCGGGACTCAAGCCCGAGAAGGCCCGTACATGAAAGATTGTCATTATCGTGGCAAGGCCAGGCCAAGCCCGAGTGGCGTGCAAAACATCCGTTGGGACACCAAGTCGGCCAGCGAGAATACGGCCGACTGGGGGAAAGAAATTCCCGAGTGATCCCAAGGCCCCAGATGCAAGCAACAACTTCTGGAAGGAGCCCGAGGATGGTGCTACCGCCTAGGGTAGAAGATCAAAAATGGCATAGAGCTGAACACTCCAAGTTCCCAGCACGGCCGCAATATAGCAAGTCCCAGAAAAGAAGATATCAGAGAATGCGCCAGGCCGAGCGGGAACGCCAGTTGTTGAAGAATCAGGTAGGGGGTCCGATTGCTCCCACCGAGCCTCGGAAGGAGAGAGTCCGACAAGAAAGTTCACAGGGAAAAGGGACAGGTACGGCGGACAAGATGATTGAGTCCGATGGAGATGGGTCGGATTCTAGTTTTTCGCCAATCCAATTCGGGACAATTCCAGTAGGCCTGTCTTCTAACATGGTGTTTACGCTACCCATGTCGTTCATGGCCAAACCGGATCAACCATCGGCCATGGAAGGGGATGTGGTTGAAGGCTCAACTAAGGACTCGGCCGTGATGGAAGAAAGCTTTTGGAACGGGGGAGAAATCGTTAAGCCTAAAGTGGTGGAAGCCACTAGCAAAAGTGTGGACGCCACCGATGGGCAGACCGATCGGCCAAAGATTACTATCTTAAGGCCGAAGGAACAACAGACTGGGGAAGGAGTGAAGACCGGACCAGTTAAGGTAGTGTTTGAAAAGCCCACACACCAGATGTCCCAACATCTAAAGCCATTGTATGTAAAAGGGCACATAGAGGGCGTCCCGATAAACAGGATTCTTGTTGATGGGGGGTCTACTATCAACATCATGCCCCAAATCATGTTAAGGATCTTGCAAAAATCGGAGTCGGAGCTGATTCCGACAGAAATGAATGTCCAAAGCTTCACGGGGGCACCTTCAAGGACGAAGGGGATCCTACCCTTGGAACTGACCGTTGGCAGCAAAACGGTCATGACTGCGTTTTTCATCGTGGAAACTTCAGCGGCCTATAATGCTTTATTAGGCCGGGATTGGATACACCCAAACTATTGTATTCCCTCCACCCTTCATCAGTTGTTAATTTTCTGGAGAGGAGATGAGGTGGAAGTGGTGGGGGCAGACACCAAGCCCTTTGTAGCCCGGGTGCAGACGGCCGATGCAGTCTTGTATGAAGATGACATCGGGCCAGTGAAGTTGTTGGGGTGTAACAAATTGGGAAGGCCAAATGCGGCGACCTTCCTTAAAGGAAGTTCGTCGGACATCAAGGCATATTTCCATAATCTCAGTCGGACAGTAGAATCAAGGCCGATCGAGATCATTGAACAAGAAGACGTCCATGGAGATTCCGGCAATTGAAGAACGGAAGCTGCTGGCCTTAAGAGCCAGCATGGCCAGATGGTGTGCATTCTTGGCCGACCGAAGATTGGAAATCGGCCTTACTGACGGAACGATCAATTTGGCTGATTGCATTTACGAAGAAGAAGCCCCGAAGGAAGAAGAGATTCAGATACATGAGTTGGAAACGGCCACTGCTAAGCTGGATGATCTTAAGGCCGATGTCCAGGACCCTCTCTTGGAAGTCAACTTAGGCGAAGAAGGAGAGCACAAGCCTACCTATGTGAGTCAGATGTTGGATCCTCAGGGTCAGGCCGATATAATTGCACTCTTGCATAAATATAAGGATTGTTTTGCTTGGGAATATGACGAGATGCCTGGTCTGTCAAGGGAACTGGTGGAACACCGATTGCCAATTAAATCGGGGTTCAGGCCGTTCAAACAGCTGCCTCGGCGCATGTCACCAGAAGTGACATTGAAGGTGAAAGAAGAGATCGAACGATTACTGAACGCTGGCTTCATTCGGACAGCCCGATATGTCGAATGGGTCTCGAATGTAGTGCCAGTAGTGAAGAAGAATGGGAAGCTAAGGGTTTGTATAGACTTCAGGAATTTAAACTTAGCTACCCCAAAAGATGAGTATCCCATGCCTATGGCCGATCAGTTAATCGATTCGGCCGCTAAACACAAAATTCTGTCATTTATGGACGGGCATTCGGGGTATAACCAGATTTACATCGCCGAAGGGGATGTCCCGAAGACTGCTTTTCGGTGCCCGGGGGCAATTGGAACCTTTGAGTGGGTTGTCATGCCTTTCGGACTCAAGAACGCTGGAGCCACTTATCAGCGGGCAATGAATTCAATCTTCCATGACATGATCGGGCAGTTCATGGAAGTTTACATAGATGATGTAGTGGTAAAGTCAGGGGATTACACCGATCATTTGAGAGATTTGGAAAAGGCGTTTGAAAGAATGCGGGCTCACGGATTAAAAATGAACCCTCTCAAATGCGCATTCGGTGTTACAGCAGGAAATTTCTTAGGCTTCCTGGTACATCAAAGGGGGATAGAGATTGATAAAAATAAGGCTCGGGCTATCCAAGCAGCAAAACCGCCTGCTAATAAGAAGGAACTTCAGAGATTGCTCGGGCAAATCAATTTCTTAAGAAGATTCATATCAAACTGTGCAGGGAAGACCCAAATATGGACCCCACTATTGAAGATCAAGACCGATGAAGACTTCAAGTGGGAAGACAGCCATCAACAAGCCTTTGAAGGAATCAAACAGTATCTGTTAATGCCTCCAGTGTTAATGCCACCAAAAAAGGGTAGATATTTAAAATTGTATATATCGGCTTCTGATTGCTCTATAGGTAGTATGCTAGCTCAAGATAATGAGCAAGGTAACGAGCAAGCCGTTTACTACTTAAGTAGAATTTTGACTCCAATCGAGCAGCGTTATGCGCCGATTGAGAAGTTATGCTTGGCTTTGTATTTTTCTTCACAGAAGTTAAGAACATATATGCTTCCTGTTTCCACTTATATAATATGTCAAACGGATGTGATAAAATACATGCTGTCAAGACCAATCATGAGAGGCCGAATTGGGAAATGGACCTTGGCCTTGATGGAGTTTGCCATCCAATACCGTTCACAGCAATCGGTAAAAGGCCAGGCCATAGCCAATTTCTTGGCCGATCACCCAGATCCTGCTGATTTGGGAATACTGCCTCCAACACCCAAAGTTCTGAACACATCCTTAGTCCCATGGACTTTAATTTTTGACGGGTCCAAAAACGCAGAAGGTGCTGGGGCAGGAGTGGTGATTGTATCACCCAAGTACAAAAAGACAAAAATGTCTTTTCGGCTCAACTTCAAATGCACTAACAATCAGGCCGAGTACGAAGCACTTATAATCGGACTAGAAATACTCCTTGAAATGGGGGCATCATCTGTGCATATAAAAGGCGACTCAGGTTTGGTGATCGGACAGATTTCTGGAGAGTTTCAGATAAGAAGTTGGGAGTTATGCCCGTTCCATGCAGTTGCTACTCAGCTCATGGAAGCATTTGATGACATTAGTGTGAGCTATATCCCAAGAACAACCAATACTGAGGCCGATAAGTTGGCAAAGACAGGATCAGCCTCACCCTCCCAGAAGAGTGCAGAAGACCAACTCATCACGGTCAATGTCCGGTCATTACCGTCCGTTGCAAAGAGGGGATGGTACACGACTACCAATTCGGTCCTGATGGAGGATAGCGATTGGAGAGTTCCTATTATTGAATACCTGAGTCACCCAAATGTCATAGTAGACCGAAGAGTCAGGTTGTTTGCAGTCCGATTCGTGGTACTAGATGGGGAATTATTCAAGAAACCGATCGGTGACGACGTGGTCCTGAGGTGCCTGGGGAAGAAGCAGGCTATGCAGGTTATGGCCGAAGTACACGAAGGGATATGTGGAGCATATCAAGCCGGCACCAAGATGAAGTGGCTATTGAGGAGGTATAATTATTATTGGCCTGGCATGTTGAAAGACTGCATCAGCTATGCCAAGGGTTGTCAACCTTGTCAAAAGCATGGTCCGATTCAACATGTGCCGGCCAAAGTATTGCAACCTATAATCAAACCATGGCCATTTAGGGGATGGGCGATGGATTTGATTGGCAAAGTCTTACCGCCATCATCCGGCCATCATTGTTTCATAATAGTGGCTACGGACTACTTTACCAAGTGGGCCGAGGCCATACCTTGTAGAACGGTGACACAAGCCACCGTCATAAAATTCATTGAAGAACACATTATCCATAGGTTCGGCCTTCCAGAAACAATCACGGCCGATCAAGGATCTGTGTTTACAGGGACGGAGACCTCCGCCTTTGCAGAAAGTAGGGGAATCAAGATTCTTAATTCTACACCCTATTATGCACAGGCTAATGGTCAGGCCGAGTCTACTAACAAGATCCTTAAAGGGATCATTGAAAAGATGATCGTGGAGAATCCTAGGGAATGGGACAAGCTTTTGTCCGAAGCATTATGGGCCTATCGGACGTCAAAGAGATCAAGTACTGGGGTTACACCGTTCATGCTGACCTACGGGCATGACGCGATGTTACCTATGGAAGTTACAGTCCGATCGGCCAGAAGGGCTTTACAGAATCAACTAGAGCCCGCTGAGTATACGGAGGCTATGATAGCTGAGTTGGAAGGGCTTGATGAAATGAGGCTAGTGGCCTTGGATGCATTAAAAGTACAAAAACAACGGGCCGCCCGAGCTTACAATAAAAGGGTGAGAGAGAAATCTTTTTGCACAGATGATTTGGTGTGGAAGGCCGTGTTACCTATTGGAGATAAGGATAATCGATACGGTAAATGGTCAGTCAATTGGGAAGGCCCGTTCATCGTTCACCAAGTTAAAAGAGGAGGTGCTTACAGGCTTCGTGATTTAGATGGGACTATCCATGTCCGATTAATCAATGGTCAGTATTTAAAGTCTTATTATCCAACGTTATGGGAGACCATTGATCTAGATTATAAACCTAATCCTGGGTTGGAGTATGATCAGCTAATAAATTATGAGCCAGAGCCCGAATGATCTAGATGAACAGGGATTTTGTATTGATAAGCTGAGCACAGCTTACTTACAAAGTAATAAAAAAAAAAAAAAAAAAAAAAAGAAATTTTTACAAAAGTATATATAAACAGGAGTCGGTCTCTAGGCCGACCCAAAACTCCTAAGTTTAGCCTTCAAGTCTTCCCATGTCTTGATGGCTCCAGACCGATCTCGCTTGGCTTTTTCCAGCTTTTGGGCCCAAGCCCGGGATATGGGGACGCTGGCTTGTAACTGATCACTGCACTTCTGAGCGTCACCGCCTAGCGAAGAAAGGGCTTCGTCAATTTTTTCAAGAGCGGCGTTGTTGGTGATGACTTCGGCCTCACATTGGGCAAGTTGAGCTTTTAATGCAGCAATACGGTTCCGCAGCCAGGTATCCCTTGCTAGAACCTGAGCCCGAGAGGCCTTCCCTGCTTCGAATTTGGCTTTGGCCCCTTCCAAGAAATTTAATGCCTTCTGCCGGGAGCTTAAGTGAAGTTCTGCATCAGCTTGAATTTTCAAGGCCGATCTGTCCATGAGACGGGCACTGGGAAGTCTCTCTTTTATCTCCAACAGTAAGGATAGTTGCCCGTCAGAAAGGGAAGGATCGGCCATGAGAGTGTTCAAGGCAGAGTCAATGTCAGCAGTAGCAGGAAGGTTGGAAAATTCCTGGTTCGCCAGTCCGAGGAGTAAGTCCTTGGATTGTTGCAGCAGGGAAGGGGAAACCGCTTCGGGCTCCAGGGGGCCGAGGTCAAAAGCTCCCAGGTCCAGGCCCAAGAAGAAGTCATTGAAGGGAATAACGGGCACTGGGTCTGAAGGATCGGCCTGTTTAAGAGAATACAGTCAGGCATTGTTTTTAGAATCATACGAGTTAACGCAAAGTAACACAGCAATACCTGGGTGTGAGGATGAAGCGAGGCCGAGATTGTTTCGCGAATATCGGCCTCGCTTGGTTGAGAAGATGTTTGAGAAGAAGAAGGGAGGCCGGTTCCCATGTCCGGACTCATCGAGGCCATTGTTGTCTGTGGGGCTTCTGTTTCAGGGACAGAGCCCGAATTATCATCACCGGCCTCGACGGCAGACGCTTCAGGAGGACTGACCTCGGCCACCACCGGTCCTGGTATTATGTGAATAGGAGAGCTGATGGCGGTGGTGGGTTCCCCTTGTCCGGTTGGAGTTTCGTTTTCAGAAGGGACGGTTTGATTTACTTCCTCCCCAGCGGCCTCTGTGGTAGGTTCAGCACCGGCCTCACCCTCAGTGCTGGAAGAAAGAACAACTTGCTCAGGGACTTGGCCGATATGAGCAAGGTCCTCGTCTCCGCTTGAAGGAGTTGGAGGAGGCACGATGTGAAGTGGCATCACCCGAACGGCCACTCGTTCTAGATAAGCTGTCGTAGAGGCCGGTGATGTAGGAAGAGTGGGAGGAAGAGTCTGAGCGGGATTTGGAAGTAGATCCTCTCCCGAGTCTTCGTCAGCAAGCTGTTAAGATAGAACAGAATGATTAATACTGAATGAAAAGAATTCGGGCTTAATCAGCAAAGCACAGGGAAGAGCAAACCTGAACAAAGGCCGGTGTTTTTTGTTTCTTTTGAGGCGGACCTTTGCCCGGTGTTGGTTTGCGAGCCGTTCTCTTGGCGATTTGTTTGCGCCGGGTTGGAGCTGCTGCCGGTGCAGGGACATCGGCCACAATGGCCGATGTTGCAGTAAAAGGGATCAGGGCCTCAGCAGCGGTGCGTGAAAATATGCTTCGAGCCCGTTCACCCCACCACTGGGTGAACTCTTCTGATACTATGGGCCGGGCAGAGAAGGGCGTAAAGTTAAACGCGGCTTTGAGCCGGTCGGACCTCTCTGTTATCTTTTTCACCTGCCCGTCATTAACAATAAGGCCACGTTCAACCCAGTCAACGTTGACGGTGATTCCAGGAGGAACGGGCACGAGTTGAGTAAGCCCGAATTGGCGGGCATATAGAGGAGCAAAGTAGTACTCGGCCCCGCATTTATTGTTGGTCGACGGGATGCTTGGGCTAAAAATAATGTCTCTAGCTACTAAGTAGCTAGAAAAAATTTCATTATAAGTAGACTGGGTGCCCGAACCCCAGTTTGAAGGGTTATTGGAGAGCTGAAGAAAAGAAGAGAATTGAAGAGAAAAGAATGGGGTGAAGAGATTGACGTCTCGAGAGGAGCAACCCTGGTAAAAGAAGGTAAAACACTCTTCAAAAGAGTATAAAGAAGGAGATAGGTTCATGAATTGAATAGCGGAGATTGGAACGTCGGCCAAGGGAGTGATGGTGGGTTGGAATTCAGGGAAGTACGAGTGAAGCCACAATTGCAGTATCCACATCGGGCTCCCACCAGCACTGAAGCCCGAATGAACGAAATCCGTTATGCCTTTGACCAGGTGCGCCCAGACCAGCGTAGCCATGGCCAACGGTTGCCCTGATGCAAGAGCCAAGGCTAGGGTTGTGTATTCTTTAGTGATGGCTTGGCTGGCTGAGCAGAAGAGGTATTTATTGAGCCAGTAGATGATGAAGGCAGTATGTTCTGCGTCGGACACCTCTGTATCATCTGCCCCAATGCATGCAGAAATAAAGCCTCCAAAGGCTGTAATCGGCCTATGAAAAACGGCCCCGTCCCGTACAACTTCTTGTTGAGGATAGGCAAAGCTGGCCGTCCCAACATTAAGCCCGGGAATGATCTCTTGTCCGTGGGGACGGAGGCCGAGCAGATAACTAATGTCCTTGACGGTGGGAGCCATTGGTCCGCAGCGGAAAAGAAAGCCGTTGCAAGATGAGGACCAGAATAGTAAGGCAGAGAGAAGGAGAGGCCGGTCAATTTCAATACGAGACCGGCTGAGCATGATTGCATCATAGATGCCCGTTTGCTTCCAGATAGCGGCCTTAGAGGCCGAAACCCTAGTTACCCACTTGTCCCAATCAGCGGCGGGGGTCGGCCATCCTCGAATTGGTTGGTTCGCAGTCTGGACCTTGGCCCAATGAGCAGGGACTTGTAGGAACGTTTCGTTTTCTACCGGAGGAAAGAAAGGAAGAAAAGCCGCCGGAGGGTGGCCCAGAAACGCCGCGCCTAAGCCTGGTGCGACGGGAGAACCGTCGGAGGAACTGTAGGGGGTGAGGTATTCAGTGGATATGTCGGCAGCGTGAGCTTTGGCCAAAGCCGTAACCTCCCTGCAGCGATTTTGTGGCGGTGGAGCGTCTGCGAAAGATTTTTTTCCTTTGGAGGTGGCCGGAGCGGTTTTGGGAGCCATGTCTATGGAAGGAAGAAAAGTCGCCGGAAAAGATGAAGATAGAGGGAGAAGCTCTGTGTTTTGCTTGAATTCTGGAGAAAGTAAAATGAGAATGTGTAGGAGTTTTCGGACGTTGGGTGATATTTAAATATCACGACGCCGTAATCATGGCGCATTAAAAGTAGGGTGACTGGTGGGATTCTCAATAACCTGACGTTAGCTGCGTGCTTGACGCGTGGCATATTTGAAATTCAAAACGTCACATCAATCAAGGCGGGACGTTTGATATGACCTTTTGGGGGGCAATTGTTTGCACCTAAAAACCGTCAAAGGTTTTCTAGCCCGATTGATAGGAGGATATGGGCCTAGAGAGTCGGGCATGGGCGCTTCAGACACCGGTTGGTCCGGAGTAGATAATGACATCGGGCTTAGAGGAAGTGTTACCAGAAGTTTAGAGGAGGTAACCTGAATGTTCCATGGTATGGAGCCCGATAGGCAGCCTTAGGCCAGTAGTGGTTGATCGGGCATCAATGGTGGCAGCAATGGAGTAAGGACACATGTTGGAGACCGATTGAGATGCCGGGCATAAGGGACTTCATCGGGCATTTGTCAGAACGGGAGCCCGATGAGGAGATAGAGAACATGAATGTACCAACTATCGGACACCATATCTACTGAAAGTGATAAAGGTTGGTGACGTGGGACCGATCGGACGTGAGCACCTGAAGAGGTGTTATCGGACATAAAGACATTACATGAGTCCGATAAGTCTTCAGTCACAGGTATAAGGCCGATAGGAATAGAGGCAAGGCGGTTCTGATGACAGCTGCCATTTGTGACGTCACTACAGATCTGGGGAAATCCGAGTCCGTTTGGGAAAGAATCTTATCACCCACAGCTGGATTTAGGCGAGATGATCCCTAAGATGGTGGGATTGCTTCAATCAGGATAACGATAAGGCAAGGAGTCATTGATATAAAAGGATTTCTTCAATTAACCAATCAAGTAGTAGCTTAAGGCGCAAGCTAAGGAGTCCTTTCCTAATCAGAATTCAATCGTGGCCGCTATAAATATGGAGGCAGGCCCTTCAAGCAAAGGACTCCGCGTCTCTTCGACAAAAGCATACACAGCATTCAGTATTCAGCACATTCAAGGCATTCAGAGCACTCTAAGTCTTTGTTTCCTAGCTTTAATAGCAATTAGGTCTGTCTTTTTGTTATTTTTATTCTCTGTTCTTTTGAATGATCAGTCCATTCTGTTGTTCTTGAGATCTGTTTTAGTTTTCCAAGCATTTAATAAAAATCTATTTTTATTAAACCGTTTGTGATTTGTTTAACTTGTTTAAACTCGATACTTTTTAGCTTGTGCGCTTCAGTACTGCTAAAGGACTTTTAGTGAGGGTACTTTCCTACTCACTACACACAATCACCAGTTTAGAAGTCAGATTCACCAAAAGCCTTGTGTATCACTGACACAAGTAGATAGGAAATTAGTTTGCACGCTTACACACACACACACCGAATCACAGATTGGTTCTGGCACGCCCGCGCAAATTAGAGCAAACAATATTAAAAGCATTGCTTCCCCTACACACAAAAAAAAAAAAAAAAGCATTGCTAAATGTAAGTGCGTGTGTTTATATATATATATATATATATATGTATAAATAAATTCTGTCGTATATTTAACACTTTTTTGATGGCTAAGTCAATAGAGTAGAGAAGCAAAAAATTTCCACATGTAAGTTTTTGGTATCGAGTGAAATGCCTTCTATCATTTGCCCCCCAAAAAAAATGCCTTTTATCGAATGTCTGTGATGTGGAAATGAATTTCTGTCTATAGGGTGGAAAATAATTCAGCATTCTATATATTTATTTGCAGTTTATAAAAAACAGATTTCCTATATTTGTAGGATGATATCAATTGAGGTCCATCGTAACGGTTATATATATATATATATATAAATGCCTTATATATATAGATATATATATTTTTTTGTCTATAGAAACCACATAATATATATATATATATATATATTTTTTTTTTGAGGTCTATAGAAACCAAATAGTTGTCATTAATTGGGTGTTTTTCTTAGATGAAAAAGCTTCATGATATTGTGCTCAATCACAAGCATTTTTCTATGTTGGAATCCTTTTTATTATGGGTAATTATTTGGTGACAACTTTCATACAACCTCCTACAAAGATGTGCTTATCTCTCTCCTGTGATCTCTAACCTCCTACAAAGATGTGCTTATCTCTCTCCTGTGATCTCTGATGAGATCGCAGGAGAGAGATAAGCACATCATCAGAGATCACAGGAGAGAGATAAGCACATCTTTGTTGAGATCACAGGAGAGAGATAAGCACATCTTTGTAGGAGGTTGTATGAAAGTTGTCACTAAAGAATTACTCTTTTATTATTCCTCAAAATTTTATTGACGGAAGTGACATAGTTGCCAGTGTTTTTAGCTGGTTGATAGAAATATCCTCACAAGTGTGTTCGAAAACACATAAATGCCCTTATATTTGGTATTTCATATATTTGACACATTTGCCAACACATGAAAATATAATAATATTATGCTTGTGTTTTGTAAAACATCATCTTTTCTTGTTTATGTTAAAGGATATAAATGAGGACAATATGAATCTTTTCACTTAACACTATCAGTTATCTATTAGTGAGAAGTGAAGTCCCTGATTTTATTCATTCATTACTCAGAAGAGGCCAATCGTATTTATTCAATTATTTTAATCTCTTGTTCTATGCGTAATAGATAATCCGCATTAATTGTTTCAATTTTGCTTATATACTTTTCACTCCTGTACCAAAACTCTAGGCTAGCTAGCTATAGAAAGTGTCTTACCCTAATCACTAATCTCAAACCCTTATGCATGGGACCATGTTCTTGAGTTTCTTTAGAAGAAATGATGTTTGTTTGGAGTCAAAAAAAAGACAAGCCACAAAAGCAACTTTTTGGATCTCACCATGTTGAAATAAGATTGTAAAGACTTTGAAAGCATGAAATAAAAGGAGCCTAGCTTTGATTTGGGATGCAACTTTTCAGCAATTAATTTGTAGTAGACTCAAAGATAAGTCAATCCAAATAAGCACAAGGTGGGGATCCAAGGGAACAAAATCATCTATGGCGCATGCCCATGCCTCTTTCTTTTCTCTCTCTTCTTTTTAGGACAGAGAAAGTAAAAGCAACTTTGACACTCATTTGTCCCCAACATGGTGCCTTCTGCATATTTGCTCAGCCTCATATTGGTTACCCTATTCCTATCATAGCCTTTACTTTTTTCAAATTTTGAACGCTTAACCTTGGGGTAAAAGGTTTTGGGTAAACCTATTCTAAAAAATTTCTCATATGAGAAAGTAGGTTTTAATCGTTAATTAGATGAGAATTTAGTCATAAAATTCTCAAGAATCTGAAGATGCATTAATTGCCAAATTCTGATCCAACAATTAAAATATGTCTTCTCATATGAGAAACTTCTCACAATAGACTTGCCCAAAAGTTTTAGCCACAAAATATGGGCTCAAGCTTATAGGCCGGAACAGTAATGCTATACATTTCAAATTTTAATCCCAAATCTCAATCCTAAATAATGTGGCATTGGGTTTATTAGTAATAATGATGAGACCATTTTAACATAATCCAATCAAAATCCAATACTGACTCCACTATAGGTCTACTACCACTTCATTTAAAATTAAAATTTGAGAAACATACCGTTACTCTTATAAGAATAGCCCACATCTGCTCAATTAGTTGTAGGAGTCCCAAAATCCAAGAGTTATTCTAAAGGGGAGCCAATCCACATTTTTTTTTTCTTTCTTTCGGCTTCTTTTTGCCATCATTTGTGCTCCAATGATTGAGTAAAATCAATTAGTTAAAATTGGTCCCAACTAGTTTGGGGACTCATAGCTGATGAAGAGAGAGACTGAGAGAGAGAGAGAGTAGACAAATATTGAGAGAAGATTGATTGTCAATAAAATATGATTATAGCGTATCTACAGTTAGAGTGCATCAAAATACATATGACCTACTCTTGGTTGGAGGGCATTAGATCCATTTAGTAGGCAAAAGGCTGTCCATCTAGCTCTATATGTATACCATTTCGGTTACTCAAATTGACTATTGGCTTTCTTTTTTTTTTTTTTTTTTTTTTTTCTTTTAGGAAATTGCTATTGACACTCTACAGAATTCATTGACTGTCAGCAATTTTGTGGAATGTATTAGTTCAATTTTTGAGTGGGAATAACAATTTCTTCTGAAAATACTCTAAGGCAATAGATTAATGCTGGCGATAAAGGCACGTTCATTTTTTTAATTAGAACACCTAAATTTAAGTTTTAAAAAATCAGTTTTTTATCTTTTACTTTAATTAGTAAGGGCACCTCACTTATTTTACTAATATATTATAGGCTTAATTATATTTAACACCCTCTTAGTTTGCCCTTTATGTCAATTTGGTCCCTGTAGTTTAGAAAGTGTCATTCTAGTCCCTGTAGTTTCATAAGTGTGTCATTTTAATCCCTCAAACACTTTTTGTGACAATTTTTTTACTTTCAGTGACAAAATTATTCATCACTAAAGAACTTATTGGACTTATTTGACACACTTATGAACCTACAGGGACTAAAATGACACTTTTTAAATTACATGGACTAAACTACAGGGACAAGCACAACACACATAATTATGAATTATATAGTTTCATAAATACTATAAAATTAAAAGATATTCAAAGAATAATAATAATAAATTTGGTACTTGCAACAGTGTTAGTGGCAATTATAGAGTTTTATAATAGTTGAACTTACTAGTAATCCTTCTTTCATTGCAAGACGCTTTGCAGATTCTATGGCTTCGTCACTTGATAGCTGGATATTATAAGACCATTAGATTATAAAAAAAGAAAAACGATGTGGCTGCTAAATTGCGATAGGTATAAATCTGGAATAAATATTACCCATGCCAAACACACACACACATGCAAACGCAATTTCATCATAAAGTGTAATAAATTGATGATGCAAAGAATCAATCTCGAAATCTGATATGGACAAATTCATATTATATATAAATTATGCTGAGGAGGATCATGTGTCACCTATCGAGAAGAGAGAAGAATCATAATTAGTAAAAACATAAAATAAATAAATAAATAAATAAATAAAAACCTTACAAAAGAAGAAGTCAAATCGAAAAAGACGCTGAATACAGATTTAGAGTTAATAGAGAAAGAAATCAAAAGTAGCCAAGGATTTAGATATAAATAAGGAGAGAGACACAAAGAGATAATATATAGTAAAATAAGTGAGGTGCCCTTATTAACTAAAGTTAGAGGTAAAAAATTGATTTTTTTAACTTAAATTTAGGTGCCCTAATTAAAAAATGAAGGTATCTTTATCGCCAACTTTAATTAAATATTTCTGATTTTATGTACTTATAACTAGTACTTGTTTTTTTCCCGTGAAAATTGTTATTAGTTGCATTTATGAAGAATCCTATAATGTACAAAAGTCTTCCAAAAACTATATTATGTTTGTTCAAAAAAATCAAAACTATTTTGACTTTGTTAACAAATAATCATACTTTATTATATATTACGGATTTAGTCGAGGAAATGAAAAAACAAAAGACTTGTGGAACAAATAAAAATTTCTAGTAGTAGGATACTAAAAATTTCTCAAAAATGGTAGAAAATCCAAGAAAAAAGGAAAAATACTTTCAATGTAAGAGTTTTTTTATTAAAGGGTTTTTTTTTTTTTTTTCATTTTTTATTTTCACCTCATTTTATTTTCTTAAATATTTTTCACTGTTCGGATAACCAAAAAACACATAGTAACATTCTTCCGATTGAAGGCTCATAGAATTTTATTTTTGGACCCAAAATTAAAAACCCGATAGGACAAAGATATTGATGATACTATGGGCTGGCACTTCAAAAGCCCAAACGAAGCCCATAAGCAGGTTGCTTCAGCCTACTTTCAACGTGGATTCCACTAATTCAAAGTCCAAACCTTTGCTCGTGGGGCCCACAAAAAAAACAGAAAACTCCGGCCCCATTCCGTGAAGCACAAACTCTCTCTCTCTCTCTCTCTCTCTCTCTCATCTCTTCCTTATCAGATCAATTCCTTCATCCAAATCTGAGTTCCCTACACTGAGAGGAGAGCTCGAATTCAACTATATATCAAACACAGATTCACATTTCTCTCTCCTCTCTTTCTCTCTCTCTCTTTCTCTCTCTCTCTCTCTCTAAAAATTGAAATGAGGGACGACGATGCCCTACCCATATCGACGCCGACATCGCATTCAGCTACAACAACATCGTCAATTACGAGGAGAGAGAGTTCAGGTTCGAGCTTATTCGGCAGAGGCCGATACAAATTCTGGGCATTGGCCGCAATTTTGCTCCTAGCACTCTGGTCCATGTTCACCGGCACCGTCACTCTCCGTTGGTCTGCCGGCAACCTCAACCGCCTCTCCGACGACCTCGACACCCCCCTCCACTCCGATCTCGACGTCCTCGTCCGTATTCTTAATCCCCCCTTCTCTCTCTACATTTTTTATATATATATATATATATACATCACATTTTTGTGCTATCCGAGGTGGATGTTCAAATGATTGGTTCGTGATTTGGGTGGGAACAGGAAATGGAAATGGAGGAGAGAGAGAAATGGTGATGCATATGTGTTACGTTCATTATATATATATATATATATGTGTGTGTGTGTGTGTGTGTGTGTGTGCATACATATCGCATGATTGTGCTATTTGAGGTGGATCTTCTAATGATTGGTTTGTGATTTGTGTGGGAACAGGAAATGGAGGAGGGAGAGAAGTGGTGATGGGATATATATATATATAGAGAGATAGATAGATATAGATATAGATATGAATATATCGCATTTTTGTGCTATTTGAGGTGGGTGGTCACCTAATCTAATGATTGGTTCGTGAACAGGAAATGGAGGAGAGAGAGAAAGTGGTGATGAAGATGTGGGATGTGTACACAAACAGCCATCGGATCAAATTACCTCGATTCTGGTTGGAGGCATTCGAGGCTGCCTATGAAGACTTGACCAGCGATGACCCTGGGGTTCGAGAAGCTGCAATCTCTGAGATCGCAAAGATGTCTATGCGCTCCATTAGTGTCGAACTCGAATCGCATTCAACGGTTGGTATTTCTTGTCTCAGTTCTTGATTTGATGAATATGCTCTTATAGTTCAAATGTCTCTGCATATCAGAACTATTAATTCGGGTTATCGAAGGAACTACTTGTACATGCATTGCCAAATTTCAATTTGTGTAATGTTCTCATTTATCTTGTGTTTCTGATTAATTTGCTAATGCACTCATTTATCATTTGTGCTGAGTGTCACTAAATGATGGGATGATAAAAGTTTATTGAACATTAATTACCCGGAAAAAGGGTTTAATTGAACACACCTATACGAAACACATTAATGTTATTTGCAGCAAATTTTGTAGCAATACCGTGTATTAGTGATTAAGTACTGAGATTTGTGCACTGGTTGCGTTCTTTACAGTTTACAGTACTCAATTTAATATTTTATTAATCCTTGTATAATATTTTCCTGAAGCTGGATACTGTTTCAATTTCAAGTTTGACATCAGTGTAATGTGATATTGCATTAATGTTGTCCTTTAGTATTTGTTAAAGTAAATTCGGGTCTTTTTTTTTTTTTTTGGGGGGGGGAAGCAATTCCTGGTTGTTTAATTGCCTAATTGTGTTTCTCTATTAGATTTTTGGAACCATGACGAGCATTAAAGCTCTCACTAGCTTTGGTTTAACCAAGATTTAGATAGGTAAATTTTTCTTGTGAATCTCAAGAATATTCGTTTAATGACCATTTATATGCTAGGGATGTTGTTTCTCAACTTAGATATTTCGCCTTACAATGTCAAAAACAGCTGGTTGTTCTCTTTTACTTACCTACAAAAAGAAGAAGTAACAAACAGCTCCTTTATCAGTAGTTTTCGAGGCACATGTGATAATTGTTTTGTATATATATATATATATTTTTATGTTGAATGAATGTCAGTCCTCTCTGTTACCTGTTTGAAAGTGATCGGAACACATAAGATTTCTAGTTTCTGTGGTACAGCGACACAGTTATTATCCGTTTCGTGCAATTAAATATATATGCGTAGTCTTTAGTGGTATTGTACAAAGTTGTACTGTTTGATTGAACCATTCCATCATTCTTTCACACCAGTTCATGCTTTGATATGCAGCACATAAGTCATAATGCCCTTTTCATTTGCAAGTGGTCCCTAGGCCTTGGTTTAAAGGATCTAATTTGGGATTGGATTTATCTTGTTTGGGGTCTGTTGCTGCGCTTGTTTGTTCTTTATTACTCTCAATTGGTAGTCAACTTGTCATTCGCAATTGGTATGCTCACTCTAGTTGTCGAATCAGCATGTGTGGGGACTAGCTTCCATAGATTGAGCAATGCCACATGGGAACATGAGCGAAGACAAAATTGTACTTGTTCTAACCATCTATGTTACCTGGACTCTCCTACTACCCCTAAGTACCTGATCCCCGTGTCCGACCCCCGTACCAATTCGGACACTCGGATCCTCCACATGTGATGTTGAAAGGTAAGAAGAAGCTCAAAATTGTGGGCAAAGAGGTTTCTAACTATTGATATTAAGAAATATAGTATGTTTATACATTCAAAAGGTGTCCGCATACCCGTATCCAACATTTAGACACATGTCCCCGGATCCTATTATTTGGATTTAGAGGAGGTCCGACACCTAGATACATACCCGCACCCGACACCCATACCCGAGTCTGGGTAACATAGCTAACCATAAAGTAGAGACTTGTGATTGGCATGCTAATTTAGAGTAATTCATCATACATAATCAGCACAGCTTACATTTTTTGGTATACATGCTGGTGTTTAGAGCCAGCCTTCCATTGAGACATGTTGGGATCTTTCATCTTAGTTGAAGAGATTATTTTTAGAAGTTGTGTTTGTTTCTGAGTGTTCGCAATCTTCTCCCAGATTTCTCACTGACTTATAGCCTGCTTTTTCAGGGCAACAACCAGTTATCCGTGACTGTTTAGAATGTTGTGACTATTGGGATTAGTTTTTTCACAGCTTTTTAAAACTTAAAAGATATGATTCATTTTTAAAACCAAAAAACTGCTTTATTTATTTATTTATTATTTTAAGTGATTATTTTAAAAGCTAACCCAAATGGGCTCTTGGCCACATAAGAGGATTTCTCTATAAGTACATCTGCACTTGCGGGCATGTATGCCCAGGGAACATCCCCTTTTTTCTTTTTCCTTACATTGTTTTTTGCATGTCTGTATCTTTAGCTGCCTCGTCATATTCTTCATGACCCAATCTCATCTTCTTTTTCTGTGTGTGTGTGTGTGTGTAACTTGGCAGGGATTCTAATCTTAGGCCCTTGTATAATGGTACATAAAATCGTATTGCTTCCTCTAACTACGAAGGAAATTCAGTTGAATCCATCTCTATCATTATCTAATGTTTCCCTAACAAGAAAAGAAGTATTAAAAATTGGATACCGTGTTGCAGTAATAATATTCATAATTTAGGACTGGTTCTTTGATTTCCTACAGCAGGTGGAGGTGGACTAGAAGTTCTGTGAGCAAAGATATCCTTTGCAAAATCAAGCACAAAATAATTATCCGAGTAGCAAAAAACAGAAGGTAGTTAGTAGAAGAATGGTGCAATTCCCTGTTGACTACAGTATCACTTGCCTCAAAGATGCCACTTAATTAAGATTTTCTGGCATGGTGCTATGATATCCCTGAACTGACCACGTTTTGGCATTCTGCTGATCATACTGCTTTTCTTTTCTTTTTTATCAGCCTTTCTGGGTATTAAGTTCTTTTAAATAGTAACAATTGCCAAAGTTATTTTGGAAGCCTTAAATGCATCTTTGAGGTGTCTTATTAGTCGCTTAGTATTTATTTTTGTTGGTGTGTTTTTGTAAGTAATAAGTATACAGGGTCAAATACTTTGGTACCCTCTATTTTTCCTCAAAATTTCTTTGTAGGCCCTTAAGACCCTTGATTTTTGGATTGGTTTAGTTGAGAACAATTGAGGGCAATCGACCAAAATTGAACCTTGAAAACATAGATGGTACTCGGTGTATTTGTGTCCAAATCTATATAACGATCCTAACTAGTGATTTTGGTGGTGTGTTTTGCTATCCTCAGATACCAGAATTAAGTCAGAAGCAAACAGAGAAAAACCAAAATGTGGTGAACTCAGGTGGCACTTCACGGTAACCTGACGAACATTCTGGTCAAAAGCCTGCAAGTTTCCGTGCTCTACACTCACCTGATCCCACTAAATTGCTCTTGCCACCTGAACTTAGTGAAAAGGTCGTGTTGCAAATCATACGCTGTTCTTAATATTCTCATACATGGACAATCAATATATTTAGGTTCCCATTCTTCCAATTTTTTTTTCTGCCACAACATTTTGTTGTGGGTAGTGAAACAAAACAACCTTTTGAGTCAAAAGTTGAAGTGAGATTATTCTTTTTCATGTGACTATGTTGATAAGATTTTGTAGTGAGTTTATATTCTTATGTCGTGGAATTCCTATATGTACATTGAGGACGTGCAACATCTCGAAATTAACTCTTGACATAAAGCGACGTTTTATTTGCTTATTTCTCCACTATACATATCATATTTCTACACTTCTCTGGTTTGCATTCAATAGATGCTATTAACGTCTTTATTTAGTTTTAAAATGCTTTCGTTCACCTACTGTTGATGTAATGTAAGTTTGCGTTGGTGGTCCTTTTGACAAAGGTGAGCGAATATGATTTAAAATTCTCGATTCTGTTTGGTTCTTGGATTTGGTGAGGCAAAAGAAAAGAAAACCTTATAGGAAAACCATTTCTGTTGTTTGGTTGATGAAAAAAATAATGAGAAAAAAGGTGCTTGCCTTGATGCTTAGACAACATTTAAATTTCTAAGCATGAAGGTAAGCACCGGAGAACTAGTTTTCTTTCTTGTTTCCCTTTTCTCTCACTAAATCCAGGAACCAAAGAGAGCCGGTTTACTTCTTTTCCTTATTCTTATGTGTGTCTGCATTGATCCAATTAAGGTGTTGTTAGAATTAACGTACCAGGCTGGCTGAAGTTCATCCCTTCATGGGAATCAGTAACTGCACCATGTTGTGAGATCACTAGACAGTTTTGAGGTAAAACTTGGTCAGGAAATCATATCTTCTCTATACCTACAGTATATGGACCTGGCCTTATATTATGGACAGGCTAAGTAAAATGAAGTTCTAAATGTTTATCCATAAGGAAGGGGGCTTTAGAAATCTGGAAATAAAGAATGAATAGTACCTTGGAAAGTTGACTTATTATTATTATTTGGTATCATTACATGATCTAACACCCACCATCCATTCAAATAACTTACCAAAGTGTGAAATTCTCATGAATTTTTGGGTTTGAGCCACCCTCCTTTTGATACAATTGATAGAGTGTAGAGAGAAGAGAAGAGAAATATGATATTATCTTGTTTCTTTAGCTTTCACAAGAGAAAAGAAAATATAGTGTATAGAATCAATTTACTCTTTTATCCTCTACTAAATAATGACACTTTGCAAGTCTAAAATCTCCGGAGTATAAGGAAAAAAAGAAAAGAAATGAATCATGCATGGTTTTTTTAACAAAATTTTATTACCAATCTCGTCTCTTCTCTCCTGAGTCTCTCCGATATGGAGAGAATCAAATTGGGTTCGTTTTCTCCTCACTTTCTCTTCAGCTCTCTCCATTAATTTTCTCTTTTCTCCCAACTTAACTATCCAAACAATAGAATTGGAGAGAAACAAGTCCCCTTTTTCTTATATTCTTTCCAACTCTCTCAATCCAAACAAACTCTTCATCTCTCCGATTCCAGAGATTATTCTGGAACTATTGCTAGAGACTCTATGGGCTATGTTGTTCTTGGCTTTAAAGGAAGCTACCATTTAGGCATTTACTAATTTATTTTCCTTTTAACCAAAAAGTAGAGGGTGGCGAGCCGGCGACCAAGGGTGGCACCCCTCTACCATATAGGTGACTTTGATAGCTTTTTACGTGCGGAAGACCCGAAATAGTTGGTACCTAGACTGTCACTAATTGAATTTCCAATGAGCAAGGAAATTCGAACTCATCAGTTCACAAATGCTTTAACAATTGTACACGTTATAATAGTGGTCGGTGGTATCACATACTATTAACCGGCAAAGAATTCGAGAAACAATTTTGAATTCAAAATTGGAAAGCATAACACTAATGTTATGACTCAACCCCTTGGAGATAATCAACTCCTATATTCCAACAAGTCCAGTTTCAGTTCATGGAGAGAAAATTTATTCTCCATTGTTGGATCGAAACAATCACACACAAACAATACATACGAAAAACAAAAAGATTAAAGGAGACAGATAATTTCTATGTGGTTCGGCAATGCGCCAATGTCCACACATGAGAGCCAGAAGTTTTCACTATCTCAAAACAATTAGGGTTACAACTTATATATCTTCTATAGGTATATGGTAAAATCCTCAAAATACCCATACTGTACCGCGGATGCCTACGCCCCCTACACCCTCCCACTTGACTTTTGGCTCTTAGTGTAATAGACCCATTACAATATGAGACATACCCAACAATCTCTACCTTGGCGAATATCAAGCCGCTTTGAAGATCATTGTTACATGCTCCACCTTGAACTAACAAAAATGAGTTGGCGTACTCTTTTTTTTTTTTTTTTGTTGACGGCAAAGCACCTGCAGGCGCACCACACACACACACACACACGGAGCCAGGGGGTCGCGGCCTACTTCGAAGGAAACTCCTCCCGTAGACGGCCCGATGAGGAAATAAATTCCCTCCCCACTCCTAGCGGGAGTCGAACCTACCCCCTCCCACTTGGGGGAGAAGGAGTGATGCCACTAGACCACAAGGGTCTTGGTGGTAGGGGTACTCCTCTTTAACAAGAAGTGACATTGATCAATCCAAGCAATGCTTGAACTTCTCTGAGTAACGGGCCTTGTCAACATATCAGCAACATTTTCTGTTAGAAGAATTTTCTCCTTAAGAAAATAACCAGTGGAAAACCAACTCCTTTATCTTGTGGGACATCACATCTATATGCTTAGGTCTCGCATGATACACCTGACTCTTTGCCAAATAAATGGCACTCCGGCTCTATAGCTATGCATCACTTCGCCATGGGCTATAGGACCCTCCCACTTAACTCATGGGCATAGTATAACTGACTTATTACAATATGAGCCACACCTAACATCCATTATGACATCCCCTTTGTCCCAGCCTCCCGGAAAAAAAATTAATTAAAGTACTCCAAAGACTGCAAATTCCTTTTCTAATGATGCAATGGAAGTACCTGCCACACGAGAAGAAAAGGAAATACATGTACTGATGTCCTGGCTAATATGGGAGTGTTTGCACCCAAAAACCGTCAAAGGTTTTTGAGCCCGAGCCGCGTGAAACTAGATAGATGAGAGGCCGAGCTAGGGAATATATGACTCATCGGACTTAAGCGTAGACGTGGGACCGATGATAGGTACAAGGCGGTTGGGTGTTGTGAGGTGAGCCCGATGGGAAAGACGAGCATGTATGCGGATCATCGGGCATTGGAATAACATAACTTAATGCAGTGGTAACCCGATGTTGGATTAAAGCAACACGATGGCCAATCGGACACCGTGTAATGAAGGATGGCTATAGCAGTCCGATTGGCCATGGGCATTCATAGAAGGATAATTAGACATGAAAGAAGGTATTTAATTGAGCAAGCCCGAGAGTAAGCTTTCAAGGCCGGTGGACTGAAAAGAGAAGGCGGTGCTATCCACAGCTATTAGGATGACGTCATCTTAGAGTTTTGGAAACAAGAGTCCGTTTGGGAAACGAATCTGATCGTGGCCAGCTGGATTTAGAAGGCTAATCCCAAAATTAAAGGGATTGATTCAATCAAAATCTGGATAAGGTAGGAGTCAAGGATAAGGAAAAATTCTTCCACCATCAGCCAATCAGCCACGCAGCTTGGGGCGCAAGCTAAGGAGTCCTTTTCTAATCAGGAATCATCCAAGGCCACTATAAATATTCATGCAGGCCAACCAAGCAGGGGACTCTGCGTCATCTCGAAAACAACACCCACATTGCATTCGAAGCATTTAAGACATTCAAAGCACTCAAGTCTTTATGTTCTTCAGCACATAGCAAATAGGTCTGCCCTGTTTTGTTATTTCTTTTTGATTCTGTTGAATAATCAGTTTGCCCTGGTTTGTTCTTTAAATCTATTTATTTTTTCGAAACACTTAATAAAATCTTCATTTTATTAATCCATTTGTGATTCTTTACCTGTTAAACTCGACACTGTTTAGCTTGTGCGCTTCAGTACTGCTAAAGAATTTACGGTGAGGGTACTTTCCTACTCACTATACACAATCACTCTGTGTAGAAGTCAGGTTCATAAAACATTGTGTATCACTCACACAAGCGGTTAGGAAATTAGTTTGCACGCACGCACACATACACACAGAGCCTGTTTGGCTCTGGCACGCCCGCGCAAATTACAGCAAACATTTTTGGCACACCCCGGTGGGACCCACTATGTCAAGCCATGCCTCCGAAGAAAGACAAACAGACAACCAAGAACGGCCAAGACGATTCTCCCATGGATCCACCTATGGAGAAAAGTACCGGCCATTCTCCACAAGACGACAGTATCACTCTTGAGGCAATTTCAGAAACCGTGAGAACGAATGTTGAGCCCATGTGGCAGGAATACAACGCGCTCATAGGATCAATGGGCAATCTCAAATCGATCATCAACCAAATGGCCGATGTTCATAAAAGTCAAGCTGATCTGGTCATGGAGACAAGGACCAACCACGTAAAGTTAGATCGACTGTCGGACATGATCGGCAGGTTGATAGAAATCTATAAGGTCGGAGGCAGCAAATAGCAAGTCAACGGATCAGGCTATGGTGCATTGCTTGAGTCCGATAAGCCGAAAGACCCACCCTACATCTGTCCGAATCTTAGGGAGGGTAATGGCTCAGGCAAGCAATCTAAGTCACAGACCGAAATGGCTAGCAGATCGATAGTCACCGATCCCAACGGATCAGCGACACCAAGTTTTGGTCGGTCTATAGGCCATACTGAAAGCTCAGTCGGCCACACACAACCTCCAGGTCACGCAAATGGGGGGCAAAGGAATAACGGTGGATTTTGGCCCCATCAGGCCAATAACAATCAACAGCAGGTACCACCGCCGTTGGTATCCCCGTTGAGGAATGTTCAGTTGTAGCTCCACAACCCATCAATAGGGAGGAGTTAGTAGCGGCCATATATAAAGAGTATGGTCCGTTTATGAGAAGACTGGAAAGGCCGACGTACAGACGGCCATATCCCCCTGAAATTGACCAAGTCATATTTCCTCAGGGGAATAAAGTACCAAATTTCACTCTGTTTTCTGGAGAGAGTGAGCAGTCTTCAGTCGAGCATGTTGGTCATTTTATTGTTCAATGCAGCCATGTGGGTAGTAGCGACCCATTAAAATTAAGACTATTCCCGAACTCGCTAACGGGCATAGCATTTTTGTGGTATGTCAATCTCCCCGCTAATTCGGTACTAACTCGGCAAGGGATGGAAAAGCTATTTCACGGCCAGTTCTATAGGACTGAGCCCGAAACATCGCTGGCAGACCTGTCCAGGATGATGCAATTAGTAGGAGAGACCGTAGAAACATACATAGCCCGTTTCCGTAAGGCAAAGTATCGGTGCAAGACAGTTTTGCTTGAGGAAGAATATGCTAAAATGGTCATGGGGGCCATGTCCTTTGAACTTCGCAAGAGGTTTGAAGGAACTGACTTCCGTGACTTATTCGAGCTAGCCACACGGGCCGGTCGTTACGAGCGTATCCTTTTGGATGAGCAGGAGAAGAAGAACTCCTCCAAAGGGACATATTATAAGGACCCTAATTACGAGGTCCACCTAGCAGAGTGTGACCTTGAAATAGAGAGCGATATGGTCGAATTGATCTGTAAACGGCCAATTGTATGCAACGCCTTGAGTAAGCCTATCAATAACAATGCCGCGGCAAAGAAAATGGCGTTCGAGGCGGGAAAAAAATTATACTTTTGATATAACCATGGCTGATCAAATATTCGATGCCTTATTGGCCGATAAAGTGATCAAGCTGAGTGAAGGCCATCGGATCACCCAAGGCCGATGACCTAAAAAATAAAGAATACTGTAAATGGAACAATTCCTGGAAGCACTCCACTAATAATTGCGTTGTTTTTCGTAATTTTATACAGGAAAACGTGGAAAAATGAGCTTTCAAGTTCTCGGACAAGACTATGGGGATTGATGCAAATCCTTTTCCTCAAATTACCAGCACCAATATAGTTATGCCCGATATAACCAAGCTTTTAAGGCCGAGGCCGAAGATAGACTTGACCGACAGAGAAATGGTGCCAAAACAGAGGGAAGGGAAACAAATCGCTATCTCGGCCACATATAGACCGAAAGTGATGATACATGACCTCCAGAGGAGCTATCAAGAGCGTAGAGAGAAAGGCCACAAGGCCGAGGAAGAAATGGCTAGGTCCAATACCGACAACTTGATAGCAGATCTACGACGACAACTGGAGTTCATCGAACAAGGCCTTTTCCCAAGATGCAAGGCTGATATCAAAAAAGAGGTGTCAAGCCCGAGCAAGAGGCCGAGAAGCCATAAGCATAGGGAGCCAAGCCCGAGAAGGTCTGTATACGAGAGGTTGTCACTACCATGGCAAAGTCAAGCATAGCCTGAGTGGCGGGCAAAACCTTCGTTGGTTCAGCAAGTCGGCCAAGGTGAATCTGGCCGATTGGGGGTAAGAAGTTCCCGAACAATTCCAAAGCCTCATATGCAAGCATCAACCTCTAACAGGAGCACATAGATGGTGTTACCACCTCGAGTAGAAGATGGGAAGTGGCATAGAGCTGAACATCCTAAATTCCCAGCATGGCCACAGTACAACAAGTGTCAAAAGAGGAGATATCAACGAATGAGACAGGCCGAACGAGAACGCCAGTACTGGAAGAATCAGGCTGGAAACCCTCCTAAACCCACAGCGCATACCCTGTTCGATGACCAAGGAGAGGCTGAGGCGATGCATATTTCCACTGGGCACCCAAAGGAAAGATTCAGACGAGAAAAATCACAGAAAGATTGCAGGCCAACATTGGACAAGATGGAGTCCGATGTAGATCTGTCAGACTTAAGCCCTTCGCCAATTCAATTCGGAACTATTTCGGTAGGCCTGTCGTCCAACATGGTGTTTACGTTGCCTATGTCTTTCATGGCCAAGCCAGACCAGCCAGCGGCTATGGAAGGGGATATAGTGGAGGGCCTGACCAAGGACTCAACCATGATAGAAGATGTTTTTTGGAACGGGGGAAAGACCATCAAACCTAAAGTGGTGGAAGCCACAAGCAAAAATATGGATGCCACCGATGGGCAGACCGATCGGCCTAAGATCACTATCTTGAGGTCGAAAGGACATTAGCCTGAGAAAGGGTTAACGACCGGACCAGTCAAAGTTGTATTCGAAAAACCAACATATCAGATGTCCCAACATCTGAAGCCATTGTACGTGAAAGGACATATTGAAGGCGTCCCTATAAACAGAATCCTGGTTGATGGTGGGTCTACCATCAACATTATGCCCCAAATAATGTTGAGAATCCTTCAGAAGTCCGAGTCGGAGCTAATTCCGACCGAAATGAACGTTCAAAGCTTCATGGGGGCACCTTCAAGAACCAAGGGTATCCTACCCCTTGAACTGACCGTTGGCAGTAAAACGGTCATGACTGCTTTTTTCATTATAGAAACCTCGGCAGCTTATAATGCATTACTCGGCCGAGATTGGATACACCCAAATTACTGCATTCCCTCCACACTCCATCAGTTGCTGATTTTCTGGAGAGGTGATGAGGTAGAAGTGGTTGGAGCAGATACGAAGCCATTTGTAGCCTGTGTGCAAACGGCTGATGCAGTCTTGTATGAAGATGACATCAGGCCAGTCAAGTTGCTAGGTTGCAACAAAATGGGAAGACCGAATACAGCGACCTTCCTTAAAGGAAATTCGTCGGACATTAAAGCGTATTGCCATAACCTCAGTCGGACAGAAGAATCAAGGCCGATTGAGATCATCGAACTGGAAGATGTCCATGGAGACTCCGATAATTGAAGAACAGAAATTGCTGGCCCTCAAGGCCAGCATGGCCAGGTGGTGTGCATACCTGGTTGATAAAAGATTAGAAATCGGCCCTGTTGACGGAATGATTAATCTGGCCGATTGTATCTACGAAGAGGAAATGCCAAGGGAGGAAGAGATTTAAATAGACGAATTGGAGACAGCCACGACAAAGCTTGACGATTTAAAGGCCGATGTCCAAGACCCCCTCTTGGAAGTCAACCTAGGCAAAGAAGGAGAGCACAAACCTACTTATGTAAGTCAGATGCTGGATCCGCAGTATCAGGCCGAGTTAATTGCACTCTTGCACAAGTATAAAGATTGTTTTACCTGGGAATATGACGAAATTCCAGGTTTGTCTAGGAAACTGGTGGAACACTGATTGCCAATTAAATCGGGGTTCAGGCCGTTCAAGCAGCTACCTCAGCGAATGTCACCA
Source organism: Hydrangea macrophylla (assembly GCA_033977485.1). Lineage (NCBI taxonomy): Eukaryota > Viridiplantae > Streptophyta > Magnoliopsida > Cornales > Hydrangeaceae > Hydrangea > Hydrangea macrophylla. The sequence goes on along the minus strand of CM066985.1, from coordinate 82,989,008 downwards.
GAAGTAACTCTGAAGGTGAAGGAAGAAATTGAGAAACTACTGGACGCTAGTTTCATTCGGACAGCCCGATATGTTGAATGGGTCTCGAATGTGGTTCCGGTGGTAAAGAAGAATGGGAAGCTGAGGGTCTATATTGACTTCAGAAACTTAAACTTAGCTACCCCAAAAGATGAGTATCTCGTGCTCATGGCCGATCAGCTAATCGATTCGGCTGCCAAACACAAAATTTTGTCCTTCATGGACGGGCACTCGGGATACAATCAGATCTACATCGCCGAAGAGGATGTCCCAAAGAGTACTTTTCGGTGCCCGGGGGCAATTGGAACCTTTGAGTGGGTTGTCATGCCTTTCGGGCTGAAGAACGTGGGAGCTACCTATCAACGGGCAATGAATTCGATCTTCCATGATATGATTGGACAATTCATGGAGTTTTACATTGATGATGTGGTGGTGAAGTCAGGAGGTAACGCCGATCATTTGAGGGATTTGGAAAAAGCATTTGAAAGAATGCGGGCTCACAGACTAGAGATGAACCCTCTCAAGTGTGCTTTCGGTGTCACAGTAGGGAATTTCCTAGGTTTTCTAGTGCATCAAAGAGGGATAGAGATTGACAAAAATAAGGCTCGGGCTATCCAGGAAGCAAAGCCACCAGCTAACAAGAAAGAGCTCCAGAGATTGCTTGGACAGATCAATTTCCTAAGAAGATTTATATCAAATTGTGTAGGGAAGACCCAAGTATGGACCCCATTGTTGAAGATCAAGACCGATGAAGACTTTAAATGGGAAGACAGCCATCAACAAGCTTTCGAAGGAATTAAACAATATTTGTCAACCCCTCCAGTATTAATGCCATCCAAGAAGGGTAGGTACTTGAAATTGTATATATCGTCCTCTGATTGCTCTATAGGAAGTATGTTAGCTCAAGATAATGAGTAAGGCAACGAGCATGCCGTTTATTATTTAAGTAGAATTTTGACTCCAATCGAGCAGCGCTATGCGCCGATTGAGAAGTTGTGCTTGGCATTGTATTTTTCTTCACAAAAGTTAAGAACATATATGCTGCCCGTTTCCACTTACATAATATGTCAAACTGATGTGATAAAATATATGTTGTCAAGACCAATCATGCGAGGCCGAATTGGAAAATGGACCCTAGCCTTGATGGAATTTGCCATCCAATACTGATCACAGCAATCGGTCAAAGGTCAGGCCATAGCCAATTTCTTGGCCCATCACCCAGATCCTACTGATTTGGGAGAACTGCCTCTAACACCCAAAGTCCTGAGCACGTCCTTAGTCCCATGGATGTTAATCTTTGACAGTTCCAAAAACGCAGAAGGTGCTGGGGCAGGTGTGGTGATTGTATCACCCAAGTACAAGAAGATAAAGATGTCATTTTGGTTCAATTTCAAATGCACTAATAATTAGGCCGAATACGAAGCGCTTATCATCGGACTAGAGATACTCCTTGAAATGGGGGCATCGTCCGTGGACATAAAGGGAGACTCAGGGCTGGTGATCGGACAGATAGTTGGAGAATTTCAGATAAGAAGTTGGGAGTTCTGCCCATTCCACGCTGTGGCCACTCAACTCATGGAGGCGTTTGATGACATTAGCGTGAGTTATATTCCAAAAACCACAATACCGAGGCCGATAAGCTGGCAAAAACAGGATCAGCCTCATCTTCTTAGAAGAACTTAGAAGACCAACTCATCATTGTTCATGTCCGATCATTACCATCCGTTGCAAAGAGAGGTTGGTATGCTACCACCAATTCGATCTTGATAGAGGATGACGATTGGAGAATCCCCATTATTGAATACTTGAATCACCCAAATGTCAGGGTAGACCAAAGAGTTAGATTATTTGATGTCCGATTCGTGATGCTCGATGGAGAATTATTCAAGAAACCTATCGGCGATGACGTGATCTTGAGGTGTTTAGGGAAGAAACAGGCCATGCAGGTTATGGCCGAGGTACATGAAGGGATCTGTGGGGCACATCAGGCCGACACAAAGATGAAGTGGTTGCTGAGAAGATACAATTATTACTGGCCCGGTATGTTAAAAGATTGTATCAGTTATGCTTAGGGATGTCAAGCTTGCCAGAAGCATGGTCCGATCCAGCATGTGCCAGCTAAAGTGCTGCAACCCATAATCAAACCATGGCCGTTTAGAGGATGGGCGATGGATTTAATTGGTAAAGTCCTACCGCCATCATCGAGCCGGCACTGTTTCATCATAATGGCTACGGACTACTTTACTAAGTGGGCTGAGGCCATACCTTGTAGAACGGTGACTCAGGCCACCGTAATAAAATTCATTGAAGAACATATTATCCATAGGTTCGGCCTTCCAAAAACAATTACGGCCAACCAAGGATCTGTGTTCACAGGGACGGAAACGTCGGCCTTCGCAGAAAGTAGGGGGATCAAAATTCTTAATTCTACGCCCTATTATGCACAGGCTAACGGACAGGCCGAATCCACAAACAAGATCCTCAAGGGGATTATTGAGGAAATGATTGTTGAAAATCCTAGGGAATAGGACAAGCTCTTGTCCGAAGCTCTATGGGCCTATTAGACATCTAAAAGGTCAAGTACTGGGGTCACACCGTTCATGCTGACTTATGGGCATGACGCTATGTTACCTATGGAAGTTACAGTCCGATCAGCCAGAAGAGCTTTACAAAATCAGCTAGAGCCTGCTGAGTACACAGAGGCTATGATAGCTGAGTTAGAGGGGCTCGATGAAATGAGGCTCACGGCATTAGACTCATTAAAAGTGCAAAAGCAACGGGTAGTCCGAGCTTATAACAAAAGGGTGAAAGAGAAGTCTTTTTGCATAGAGGATTTGGTATGGAAGGCCGTGCTACCTATCGGAGACAAGCATAACCGTTACGGTAAATGGTCGGTCAATTGGGAAGGCCCGTTCATCGTCCATCAAGTCAAAAAAGGTGGTGCCTACAGGCTACGTGATCTGGTTGGAACAATTCATGTCTGATTAATCAATGGTCAGTATTTAAAGTCCTATTATCCTACGTTGTGGGAGACCATTGACCTTGACTATAAACCAAATCCTGGGTTGGAGTATGATCAATTGATCAATTATGATCCTGAGCCCGAATGATTTAAAGAAAACATCATTTTGTATTAATAAAAGCTGAGCACAGCTTACTTACAAAGATGATGAAAAAAGAAAAAAAAATTGTTTATACAAAGTACAAAATGGGAGTCGGTCTCTAGGCCGACCCAAAATTCCTAAGTTTGGCCTTCAAGTCCTCCCAAGTCTTGATAGCTCCAGACCGATCCCGTTTTGCTTTTTCAAGCTTTTGTGCCCATGCTCGGGATATTGGGACACTGGCTTGCAGTTGATCACTGCACTTTTGAGCGTCGCCCCCAAGTGAGGATAGCACTTCATCAATTTTCCCCAGGGCGACATTATTGGTGACGACCTCGGCCTCACACTGGGCTAGCTGAGCTTTCAGTGCAGCAATACGGTTTTGTAGCCAGGAGTCCCTCGCTATCACTTGAGCCCGAGAGGCCTTCCCCGCTTCAAATTTGGCCTTAGCCCCCTCCAGGAACTTCAGTGCCTTTTGCCGAGAACCCAAGTGAAGCTCTGCATCAGCCTGAACCTTCAAGGCTGATCGATTTATGAGACGGCAGTTGGGGAGTCTTTCTTGTATCTCATGGAGTAAGGATAGCTGCCCGTCAGAAAGAGAAGGATCGGCCATGATTGTGTTCAAAGCTGCTTCAACGTCAGCAGCAGTAGGAAGGCTAGAGAGGTCCTGATCAGCAAGCCCGAAGAGTAGGCCTTTTGCTTGTTGAAGGCGTGAAGGTGAGACCGCCTCGGGCTCTAGTGGACCAAGGTCAAAAACTCCTAGGTCCAAGCCTGAGAAGAAATCGTTGAAGGGAATGTGTGGCTCTAGACCCATGGGAACGGCCTGTCTAAAAGAATAGCAGTCAGAAGGTGTTTCTAAGAGTATGAATGAAGTAAGGTAAACAGACTACAATACCTGGGCATGAGAATCAAGCAAAGCTGAGATCTCTTAACAAACATCGGCCTCTCTTGGTTGGGAAGTTGTTGGTTGAGAGGAAGACTGACCCAGCCCAGAAGAAGAAGGAGCATTGCTAGCTTCTACACCTGGACTGGTAGAGGCCGCTGTAGCCTGTAAAACTTCAATGCCCTGGACCGAGCCCAAATCATCAACACCGGCCTCAACCTGTAGAGTTGCAGAATCCTCAGGATGGGGGTTAGCCTCGGCCTCAACCGGTTCCCTTGTTGCTGGAGTGGAGGATCCGGTGGCTGCATTAGGTTCGTCCAGCCCGGAGGGAGCTCCAACTACAGTGGGGACGGCTTGTTCAACTTCTTCCCCAGCTGCCTCCATAGCAGCTCCAGCATCGGCCACGCCCTCCTTATTAGAAGAGAGGACGACTTGCTCAAGAACGTGGTCGGTAGGAGTAATGTCTTCGTCGCCACTTGAAGGAGTTAGAGGAGGCACGATGTGAAACGGCATCACTCTCACGGTGATCCATTTCAGGTAGGCCACCGCGGATGCCAGAGATGGAGGAAGAGTTGGAGGCAGAGTCTGAGGTTGAGTGGGTTGTGATGGGTCCTCTCCAGAGTCCTCATCAACAAGCTAAAAAATAGAGGAAAATGAATAGTACTGAAAGAACAAAATCGGGCTTAGCGGCTAAAAAATAAAGTAAATCTAACTTGAGTTATTGAGGCCGGTGTTGTTTTCTGTTTCTTTTGAACAGGCCATTTGCCCGGAGCTGGCTTGCGGCCTGGTCTTTTGGCAACTTGCTTGCGCCGGACTGGAGCTGCTGCTGGGACAGAAGCATTAGCCTCAGTGGCCGATGACATAGTAAATGGTACAAGTGCCTCAGTAGCAGTGTCTTTAAATATAAGGCTTGCCCGTTCACCCCACCACTGGGTGAATTCTTCTGATACAACAGGGCGGGCAGAGAAGGGTGTAAAGTTGAACGCGACCTTGAGCTTGTCCGACCGATCTTTTATTTTCTTGACCTGCCCATCATTGACAATGAGGCCGCGTTCAACCCAGTCAACGTTGACAGTGATGCCTGGGGGAACGGGCACGAGCTGAGTAAGCCCGAACTGGCGGGTATAGAGGGGAGCAAAGTAATACTCTGCTCCACACTTATTGTTGGTTGAAGGAATGTTGGGGCTAAAAATTATGTCCCTAGCTACTAAGTAGCTAGAGAAGATTTCGTTGTATATGGGCTGGGTGCCCGAGCCCCAGTTAGAAGGGTTGTTGGAGAGTTGAAGGAATGAAGAAAATTGATGAGAAAAGAAAGGGGTGAAGAGATTGATGTCCCGAGGGAAGCACCCTTGGTAGAAAAAAGTAAAACACTCCTCAAAGGAGTGGGAAGAATGTGCTACATCCATAAATTGGATGGCTGAAATGGGAACATCGGCCACATGGCGAATGACTGGCTGAAACTCCGGGAAGTAAGAGTGCAGCCATAGTTGAAGTATCCAAATCGGGCTTCCACCAGCACCAAAGCCCAAATGAACGAAGTCTGTCACACCATGGACTAGGTGTGCCCAGACAAGGGTAGCCATGGTAAGGGCTTCCCTGATGCAAGAGCCAAGGCCAAGGTGGTTTACTCTTTGGTAATGGCTTGACTGGTCGAGCAGAAGAGGTATTTGTTGAGCCAGTATATGAGGAAGGCGGTATGTTCGGTGTAATAACCTGCATTTCCATTTATTCCTAAATTACATTTTCATATTTAATTGTCAATTGCATTGTATATTTAATTTCACTGGGTATTGACTGCCTCATTTAAATTACATTCTCATATTCTAAATTTTATTTATTGAATTATTGCAAGCTAAGAATGTTGTTGGGGTGAAATTGTAATTTTTATAAAATTAGTAATACCTGTGTGGATTTCAAAGTCTGTATTTCAAACGGTGAAAATAACTTATTTTGACTCAATCAGTATTTTTATGAAACCAGGAAATCAATTCCTCAGCTAAAATGAATTTTCTGTATTTTTGTGGTGACCACCGCGCCCCGAAAATACCAGTTTATGTCCAAAACTGTCCGCGCTGTGCTAAACTTCCCCAGATTTTGGAAGTGACCGATTTGGACATTTGCTTTATTTCCAATTATGGCAAGTGATGATTGCCTTGTGCCTTGTTTGGGAACATATAACTTATGTGTGTTGTGTAGTGCCTATAAGCTAAATTGCCAAACAACCCCATTTGACCCCTATACACCTATCCATGGCCTTTGGCTTAAACTTGGGGCATATCATCTGTATATATGCTAATACGTATGTATATATGCTGTCATTTTAGAAGGATTAAGATTTGGTTAACTTAATTAGAGAAGGCTAAGTGAGCTTAAAAAAATTCTTGGAGCCCAAGTTCTCCAATTGGCTCTCTCTATATATGTTCAATACACACACACATTCTCATCACTGCACTTCATTTACACAGAGAGAAAAGAGAGAGCTTGAGAGTTATATTCTGGAGATTTTCTGGAGAAAGAAACTACACAACTCCATAGCCAAGCTTGATTGGGGCTCTTGTATTTCTTGAATCTTTCTCAACACACACACTTTCTTATCAATCAGTGAGTATTACTAACTCACTAAGAATGTAATTACATGTCTATTTACTGTGTGTTTGTTTAATTTTGTAATACACCATTGTTGATCTTACGTATGAAGTTCATAGCTTGAAATCAAGATTTTCAAACCTTAATCTAAATCCATTTTCAGAGATGAATATCAAAGATTACTGTATGTATTGACTATGGTGAAAGTTTTAGAGCCTAATTTATTCACATGAGAAAGTATATTAGAAATTAAATTTTGACATGTTTTAGTTTATCATAAAATTGGAGAGTTATAGTTAGAATCATGTTAAATTAACCATAGATTCTTAATCCTTGTTGAAAAACAAAGAGATCCATATATAATAGGACATATATACTAACAGAACTGAAATGGGTCAAAAAGACCCCTGTTTTACTGAACCAGAGCAGTTCCTGCGGAGAAGATGAAGCCTCAGCTTCATCTCGCGCCACGATCGCGCGCGCGAGAATCGCGCGAGCGGCCCGTCGTGCGAGCGGCCCGCGCGCGCGAGGTAGGCTTCCCCAGGCAGACGTAAGAGTTTATATATATATATTTGAAAATTGGCTGGTCGCGCGAGCGAGGGTCGCGCGATAACCCCTTCGCGCGAGCGATCCGCGCGCGCGACCTTCCTTTCCTCAGGCAGACAGAAAAGTTTATTAATAAAGGAAAAATGGGCTTATCGCGCGAGCGGCCCGCGCGAGCAGCCCGCGCGCGCGAGTTCTGATAGTTTCTGTCTTTGTCTATTTTCTGTTAAGGAACTGTTTGGTTCATCTTTTTAGTACTGTTAAGGTTCTGTTTGGGATATTTAGTTAATCAGAACTCTATTTGGTTATGTTTGAATGATTAAAACATTGTAGCATGACTCATTGACCCCCGTACGCGTGTTGTTCCTTTAATTCAGCATTTTTGTTTTTACTTAAGTGCATACCATTCATGTGGGTCAGTGGTACATGCATATGGGTGTCAGTCTGTGTGGAAAAGAGTAATGGTAGTGTGGAAAGGGTATGAGTTTGTGTTTGTGGTTGAGTAGGAGTTTGTGGTTGTGGTTGTGGTTATGGTTGTGGTTGCGATTGTGGAAGAGGGTATCTTTGAAATGCGACGGTGGCAAATAAGGACACTCCCTGACGCCCATGGAAGCGTTAAAGTGTGTGAAGCCGAACTCGGACACTCCCTGGCACCCATGGTAGTGCTAAAGTGTGGCCTACGGACACTCCCTGATAACTCAAGTCTGGATACTGTGTGAGGGGTTGCCCCGGTATTTGCATGGCGGTTAGGGTATTCAAAGTGTGAGGCATTGGACACTCCCTGGTACCCCGGACCAAAGTGTGAGGCAAACTGGACACTCCCTGGCGCCCCGTTGCTAAAGTGTGGCTATCTGAGTGTTTCAAAGATACCAGGAGTAGGATAGTGGGTTGTTGTGGATGTCGGGAGAAAAGAGTCGGCGAGATGAGTGTGGTGCATTGTCTCATTTCACGAGTATCTGTATTTATGAATGAAAGACTTTTATTATATTCCTTGTTGTTTTATAAAATAAATTCTTTCCGTAATTTAATAATGGAAAAAGGTAAATGGGTATGCTTTACATTCAAAGTCATGTTTTTAATACTCACCAGCTTCTTGAAGCTGACGACGTTGATGCGTCCTGGACATTCGTGTTCAGGCTTTTCAGGTTTTAATCAGGAGGAAACATATGACTACGCTAATTGAGGTGGCTGCTGTTGGAATAAAGAAACTGTTTATTATATGCTTTAAGTTTATTTGTTTGAGTCTTAAACTATTTTGTTTTATAAGGATGACTGTAACAGACTTTAAGATATTATTTTATTTTCAAGGCGGTCTGTGCCTTAGTTGACCTCGGTTCATAAGATGTAATAAGTTAGAAAGTTTTTGTAAGTCTTGATTGCTTTACTCTGATTATTATGTTTTGTTGTTTGACGTTTGGGACGGAATCGATCCTTCAAACTGTTGCGACCTACGGGTCCATAAAGGAAATTAAACGCTTTCCTTATTTATGCTACGTCGGGGCGTGACATTCGGTGTCGGACACCTCCGTCCCATCAGCACCGATGCAAGCAGTCAGAAAGCATCCATAGGCTGTAATCGGTCTATACGAAACGGCCCCATCCTTGATAATTTCTTGCTGAGGGTAAGCAAAGTTGGCCGTTCCGACGTCGAGCCCGGGAATAATTTCTTGCCCGTGAGGGCGAAGACCGAGCAAATAACTAACGTCCTTGATGGTGGGTGTCATCGGTCCACAGCAGAAAAGGAAGCCGTTGCAAGATGAAGACCAAAATAGCAGAGCAGAGAGAAGAAGAGGTCGGTTTATCTCAATCCTAGCCCCACTGAGCATTATGGCGTCATAAATGCCCGTTTGTCTCCAGATAACAGCCTTAGAGGCCGATACTCTGGTAACCTATTTGTCCCAGTCTGCAGCAGGGGTCGGCCAGCCTCGAATTAGATGAGTAGCAGTTTGAACTTTGTTCCAGTGGGTAGGTACTTGTAGGAACACTTCATTGTCCATCGGCGGTACAGGGGAAGAAAACCCGCCGGAGGGTGGCCAAGAAACGCCGCCCCAAGACCTGGTGCAACTAGAGAACCATCGGAGGAGCTGTAGGAAGTCAGGTATTCAATAGTGATCTCAGCGGCGTGGGTTTTGGCCAGGGTCCTAGCCTCTCTGCATCGGTTTTGTGGTGGTGGAGCGTCAACGAAGGTCTTCTTTCCTTTGGAAGTGGTGGTCAGAGCTGTTTTAGGAGCCATATCTGTAGAGGAGTATTACGCCGGAAAAAATAGAGGTTTTAGATAGAGAAGCTCTGTTTGCTTGAGCTGTTTAGAGAGAGAGAGAGAGAGTAAGAATGCAAATGAGGGAGGTAAAGGTGTTTGAAAATCTTGCTGTTTAAATACCACGCCGTTTTAATCATGCTGCATTAAATGTGGAGTGACTGGTGGGATTCTCAATGATCTGACATTCTCTGCATGCTTGACACGTGGCAATTTTAAAATTCAAAATGTCACATCAATCAAGGCGGGACGTTTGATATGACCTTTTTGGGGGCAATTGTTTGCACCCAAAAACCGTCAAAGGTTTTTGAGCCCGAGCCGCGTGAAATTGGATAGATGAGAGGCCGAGCTAGGGAATATATGACTCATCGAACTTAAGCGTAGACGTGAGACCGATGATAGGTACAAGGCGGTTGGGTGTTGTGAGGTGAGCCCGATGGGAAAGACGAGCATGTATGAGGATCATCGGGCATTGGAATAACATAACTTAATGCAGTGGTAGCCCGATGTTGGATTAAAGCAACACGATGGCCAATCGGACACCGTGTAATGAAGGATGGCTATAGCAGTCCGATTGGCCATGGGCATTCATAGAAGGATAATCAGACATGAAATTTAATTGGGCAAGCCCGAGAGTAAGCTTTCAAGGCCGATGGACTGAAAAGAGAAGGCGATGCTATCCACAGCTGTCAGAATGACGTCATCTTAGAGTTTTGGAAACAAGAGTCCGTTTGGGAAATGAATCTGATCGTGACCAGCTGGATTTAGAAGGCTAATCCCAAAATTAAAGGGATTGATTCAACCAGAATCTGGATAAGGTAGGAGTCAAGGATAAGGAAAGATTCTTCCACCATCAGCCAATCAGCCACGCAGCTTAGGGCGCAAGCTAAGGAGTCCTTTTCTATTCAGGAATCATCCAAGGCCGCTATAAATATTCATGCAGGCCAACCAAGCAGGGGACTCCGTGTTATCTCGAAAACAGCACCCACACTGCATTCGAAGCATTCAAGACATTCAAAGCACTCAAGTCTTTATGTTCTTCAGCACATAGCAAATAGGTCTGCCCTGTTTTGTTATTTCTTTTTGATTCTGTTGAATAATCAGTTTGCCCTGGTTTGTTCTTTAGATCTGTTTATTTTTTCCAAACACTTAATAAAATCTTCATTTTATTAATCCGTTTGTGATTCTTTACCTGTTAAACTCGACACTGTTTAGCTTGTGCGCTTCAGTACTGCTAAAGAATTTATGGTGAGGGTACTTTCCTACTCACTATACACAATCACTCTGTTTAGAAGTCAAGTTCATAAAGCCTTGTGCATCACTCACACAAGCGGTTAGGAAATTAGTTTGCACACACACACACACACACACACACACCGAGCCTGTTTGGCTCTGGCACGCCCGCACAAATTACAACAAACAGGGAGCTGACAAACAAGAACTTACAGAGGTTCTTCAGAACCCGCCGGAGAGCTTAGCCTGCCTCTCCTGGCCAATTGTACTGGTATTCCCTCTCGAGGGGCTGTTAGTCTCTTATTTTACATATATTCAATAAAAGGATTATGATCACCCCTTGTGACAGAAAGAAAAAAAAAAATAATAAAAAATTCATGACCTCCCCTTCAAAGGAAAAAGGATGATTATGTTATGGTTTCTTAGATGTAATCTTTATTTTCATTTTTTAACCAAAGTAACCTTGAAGAAGGATGATTATTTTCCATGTTTCTTTGCAGATTATATAAATTCAAGTATTGAGTAGTGTTTGTAGGAGAGTCTGTGGACAATCTAATATTATGTCTCTTAAAATTAGTTTTTTGTCAAAGCAACGTAACCTTTATAACTAGTTCTATGGTTCATAAGTTAACATCTTTTACAATTTTATGTGAACTAGTTACGTGGTTCTCAAGTGGACCGAATTGAAAAATTCAAGTGTTTTGTAAGTGTCAATTTATTGAAGAAGAGTTTGTGTTCAATCTGATAACTCTCTTAAAATTGATTATTTGTTTAAACAAATATCAAGGGCGAAACCGGAATTTTGAGTTAGAGGGGACTGAGATCGAAGGCATCTCCCGAGGTACTTTTTTGTCTATTTGTTAATACATTTGGACTAAATTAAAAAGTGTTAAGAAAATGTAATGGGACAAATATCTAAGGTGTGTTGAACTACAATTGAGCCAAAATATCGTGCATAAAATTGATTTTACAAAATTTAGGAGGCGCTAATTATACATATTGTATATAAAATTAAAACTTTTACCATATAAAATTATTTTTATCAAAAAATGGGGTCCCAAAAGTTTACCTTTGCCTCCCCCCTTGATCAATATGACCTTGATTCTCACAAGAACCAGATAGAAAATGAGACTTGGAATGAGTCTTCCCCAAATAGATTATTGGATTAAACTAGATGGATTTTAAGCATTCCTAAACAGACCCCTAGTATTTGTCTTACTTGGCATGAATAGCATGTTTTACCACCCCAAGACTTGGGGCCTATTTGGGGTAGCTTGTGCTTTGCGATTGCGAATAGCTTTTATCATAATAGATTAGGGTTATAATAGATTTTGAACTTTGTGGGGTTTGGATAATGTATTGTAAAAGTGGTTATGGTGGCAAATTATAAAAGTGTTTGGTTACATAAATGCCAAAAGTGATTTTGAATATTCAAAAGATAATTATGCCCTTGTGTTGTATTGTTATTAATACATGGTTTACTTTGTAAATACATATTATTAATTAGAAATAAAAATTCATTAATTAACTAATAAATTAAGTAATATAATATATTACTGTAACAAATATTGTGGTTGGGCCATACGGGCACCCACATTATATTAGACTGGGTCCAAAGAGGCTTGGCTTGGACACCAAGTAACGGGCTTTAAAGTCCCAAGCCCTATAGGTTTATGTGCCTATATATATGCATTATATATCACATGAAAATACCTAATGAGAGTGACTTTCAGCAGCCTCCCTCTCTCCCTCACGTTAGTCTCTCTCTCTCTCTCTCTATACACTTGGTTTCTCTCTCTAGCTAATCACCAAGGAGCTTGGGATTTAGAACGTGGCATCATCGAAAATCGCTCAAGAACCTTTCTCTGATACCAATGTAAATAAATATATACACGCAAGCATACTAGTCGGGTTTAGGTCACTTACCTAGCGGAATAACCCAACGGATCGCCGAACGATGTTGTTATGAGCCCGACGTCTTCACCCACGAACTGCTGCTCCATGTAGCTTCCGTGTACTCTCTTATGCTTCGTATTGTCCATAGAGATCTTCTCATTTGGCATAGCAACTATCCACTCAGCTACAGCAGATGAAGAAAAATGCTTCAACAAAAGAAGCAGGTGTATCCTCATCCACTTGTGCACACATTTGCACACATATGAAAATGTCTTCCTCAATTTCAAAACAGCGATAGGGAACTGTTTTCTCATCACCATACAGTGTACTAACTGAGAATCTTGAGTGCCTAGTGGTGTACTCCCACTATCTGGTACACTTCCACTAGCCTAGCGGTGTACTCCCACTCGGGATACCATCTTTAAGCGAGGGTGGGGAGCTAGTTGACATTCCGCATGTGCGTAAGACTATTGGAGACAAGTATGTTTTCAAAATCTAACGCAAGGCAGATGGTTCAATTGACAAGTATTAGGCACGCCTTGTGGCGATAGTTTGTACCCAGAGAGGGTATAGACCATGGAAACATGTTCTTCTAAAGGGTGAGATCCGACTCTATTCGCCTTATCCTAGCAATTGTCGCATATTTAGTTTTTGATCCTTTTTTAGTTGGATGTTTAAACTGTTCTTTTCTCAATGGAGAACAAGACGGCGAGATAAATATGGATCATCCCATTGGTGTTGTGACCAAAGGGAATGAGCGCAAAAGTGTGCTGTCTCAAACGATCTATTTATTGTCTCAAGTTAACAATCGTCAAGGCAGTGGTACAATGTGTGTACATTAAATGGTCTAAGGAAAGTGTTCTAATTCTTTATATGGTGATGACGTCCTTTTAGCTGGGAATGAGATGAGTTTCATTGTCGCCACTTGAAAGTGGTTGTCCTCTCAGTTTGAGATTGAGGACATGGGTGATTCCAACTATGTGTTGGAAGTTTAGACTGTGAGATATTGTTCTCAGAAGCTCCTCTGTTTGTCTCGAGGGACTTACAAGATATAGGTTCTTGAACGTTTTCACATAAAAAATTGAAAACCCATAGACATCCTATTTTTTGAGGACTCACCTTGATCTTAGATCAATGTCTTAAGAATAATGAGAAGAGAAAACAAATGTCCAGTTTGCCATATCCGTCCGCAATAGGGAATCTGAAGTATGCTAATGTGTGTACTCGGTCAGATGTCTGCTATGCGGAGGTTTAATTAGTCGTTGCCGTAGCAACCATGGTCCTGTCACTAGAGAGTAGTGAAGAGTATCTTGCGATATGTTCGCAGGAGTATTGTGGACCTGGCCTTATGCTGTCCACGATGGAAGCATAATATGTGGTGTGCTCTGCAGTTGTTAGAGAAGCTGTTTTGGTTGAAGAGTTTTTGCAGTGGCTAGGTTTTTTTTATCTCATAGTGATGAGGTTGTGCTCATCGAGGGTGATAGCACGTAAGCCTGAACATATGCAAAAGATTTCAAAAACCATTCTAGCACGTGTCACATTTGAGATGTGGTTTGCGCAAAGGGAAGTTGTCTTAAAGCACATCTCCATTGGGGGATTTGATGTGCTTAGACATTTTATTGTGGAATTGACATTATTATTCAAGTTTTTATAAACTAGTTGGTTTCCATATATATATATATATATATTTATTATAAATGGAATGAATGCACACTTCTTATATGTCACCGGGCTTGAATCGACCTGCTCACACGGGTGATTCACCTTGGCGCCGAGATAGCGAACTAGGACATGCGTGCCCATGGCGCTTAGATGGCGAGCAAGATGAGACATTTGTGTTCATGACGCTTAGAGATCAAGCTAGGACATGTGTGTCATAGCGCTTAGAAAGTGATCTTGAACACTTATATCTACGCAGTATAAGGACAGCGAGCTAGATATAAATCTTATTATTTCTATATGTCACCTTAGATGGATCAAAGATGAGACCTTTATATTTGGTCGAACATAGAGATATCCCACGACTATATGTAGCCTGTTTACAGCCGAATGTGAGTTTTCAGACGGGCGCTAAAAAGAGCGACTGTGCGGGAGACTCAGGTTAGACGTTTTGTGTAACGTCTAGACTAAGATTCGTATGGCGTTACTTGTTTTTCCAAACACAGAGTGACATGCCCATTTTTATGGAAGAACGCCATAGCATACATTTCATACTGTATGTGTTTTTGCGATCGATTGTGGAGCAGTGAATGGATTGCTTTTCATTGCTGTGTGAGTCATGTAGCATATCCAAGACATTGGTTATCCTACAAACTGGTTGCCTTCATGAATGTCATGAAGAGGACGCTTGATGACAGCTACTTTAGCATGCTATCCTAGGACGACGAGACAATTCCGTTCTATGGGGCGTGTCTGGGCAAGCGGTCAAGTTAGTCGGATTGACATGTGGGCTCAGGGAAGACCATTCAATAACACACCATGTTTTTGTGACTCATTAGCAGGCCTGCGACAATCGTAATTTATTACTGATATGTCATGAGTACATTACATTAAGGTGGTGCAGCAATTCTTTTCACCGAGGGATTGAGAATGCTGTGTCCGGTGTGGTTGAATCGTCTAAGGCATACACGAGAAGCTTCCGAGTGATGTGTCTTGCTGGTTATGGTGATGATTTGGCATTACACTTCTGTCGCTGTACTTTCTTTTCGTAAGGTCGCACGTTCTATTTCCCTGTATGAAGAGTTGAGAAGTTCCGTTGTGTTGAGAGATTGGTTTTTAGTACCAACCCTATGTGGGAGATGTAACAAATATTGTGGTTGGGCCATACGGGCACCCACATTATATTGGACTGGGTCCAAAGAGGCTTGGTTTGGACACCAAGTAACGGGCTTTAAAGTCCCAAGCCTTATAAGTTTTATGTGCATATATATATGCATTATATATCACATGGAAATACCTAATGAGAGTGACTTTCAGCAGCCTCCCTCTCTCCCTCACGTTAATCTCTCTCTCTCTATACTCTTGGTTTCTCTCTCTAGCTAATCACCAAGAAGCTTGAGATTTAGAACGTGGCATCATCGGAGATCGCTCAAGAAGCTTTCTCTGCGACTAATACGAAGCATAAGAGAGTACACGGAGGCTACATGGAGCAGCAGTTCGTGGGTGAAGACTTCAGGCTCGTAACAACATCGTTCGGTGATCCGATTGGTTATTCCGCTAGATAAGTGACCTAAACCCGACTAATATGCTTGCATGTATATATTTATTTACAATTGCTAATGGTGGTTGCTTGTATTTATGTATGTTAATTAATTTGTTAAACATATTTTATAATTTTATTCATGCTAATATATCCTTGTAATAGAAAAAATTACAAAAATAAAATACTAAAATAATGGTGTTTGTCCAACCAAAAATAAAAAATAAAAAATAATGGTGTTCGTTAATGGGTAAACAAATGGCGGTCATAATTTGAAAATTCAGGAAAATTGGGGTGGTAGACATGGACATAAATAATGGGAAATGTCAGGGACAAATTTGTAATTTCAGCAAGCCGTCGATGAGCGTTCTAAGTGAAAGCTGGTCCCTCGCACTTTGAGATATCACGGAGGAAACGCAAAATAAACGGGATTGGCTTTTGCTTGCAATTGCCATTAGCTTTTGACCCCAAACGCCGTTAGCTTTTGCAATTGACATCTTGAACGCGATTTTGGGCGACAATCGTGGTTGCCTAAATAGGCACTTAAAAACGGATCCCGGATCCATACCAGATTTCTCAAATAAATTCACCCATACCAAAACCTTTAAAAAAAAAAAAAACAAAAAAAAAAGAGAGAGTCCAAAGGTCAAATGAAGTGCCCATACTGCACGGCGGCGCAAGGGCGGTGCGCCACCACCGCCACCGCTGGCCGATCCATCACAGAGTGCACCTCCTGCGGCCGCGTCGTCGAGGAACGCCAAACCCAACCCCACCACCTCTTCCACCTCCGAGCCCAAGACTCCCCTCTCTGTCTAGTGACCTCCGACCTCCCCACCCCACCAATTACCACCACCACCACCGCCGCCGAAGAAGAAGAAGAAGACCCATTCGAGCCCACCGGCTTCATCACCGCCTTCTCCACATGGTCCCTCGAACCCTACCCTGTCTTCGCCCAATCTTCCATCTCCTTCGCAGGTCACCTTGCCGAGCTCGAACGCGTCCTCGAAACCACGGCGGCCGGTTCCAGCTCGTCGGTGGTTGTTGATAATCTGAGAGCGTACCTGCAGATAATCGATGTCTCGTCGATTCTGGGACTCGACTACGATATAACGGACCACGCGTTTCAGCTATTCAGGGATTGCTTGTCTGCCACTTGCTTGAGGAATCGAAGTGTTGAAGCTCTTGCCACCGCCGCTCTTGTTCAGGCGATCCGGGAGGCCCAAGAACCACGAACCCTTCAGGTATACAACTATATATATACATACATACATATATGCACAATATTGGTGTTTACAGATTAGCTTTGTAATATGATTTTTTTTTAATTACTCTCAAGAAGATCCCTGTTAGCTATTTTCTTTTTAGTAAGCCTGTTGTGTGTCTTTTGCTGTGTGATAATATGCGAATTAGGTTTGTTTGAGGTAAAGGATTAGTCTAATTGAGACAGGGATTTCTTATTTGTTTATATATATGTATATACAGAGCCCTTCTGGTAAGGGCGTCCAAGTTGCGGACGTCTATTTTCAGCCACTGGATCCGGTGAAATTACTACAATACCCTTAATGAAAACTGGATCCAACGGCTGAAATAGAAGTCCGCAACTTATTTAATAAGTTGAGGACGGTCCGCACGAGAAGTGCTCCGTTGGAGTTATGTAATTTGTGTGAAGAAAGAGGTATTTTATACATAATTGGATCAAAGAGATTGCGTACCATAAATGGATTCAGCCAGAGGACTTACCATAGAGCTCTAAGGTATATAGTTTCAGCCTTCAGGTATAATTTTAAGATATCACCTATACCGAAATATAATGAGAAATCTAGAAGAACTTTTTTCCTATGAAGCCATTGAGTAGACAAAGGTTTCTTGTGCAAGGTTTTTAAAATCGGGATCCTTGGTGGGAGGGATCGTTTGGGGGTTTATAGGATCTAGATCAGATCGAGGATGGTAAGGTTATTAAAACCCGATCTAGATCGTGGGATTTTACTGCGTTCCAATTTTGGTACATCAATCCTACAAACAATCCTTGGGAGGATTGTAGGATCGCGATCTCAGTAACGATTTCTGCTTCTGTTTTCTGAGTCAAGTTAAAGCTTTTTATTGGGTGTCTGGGACTTGCTTAATAATTTTGCCCCTTACCAATTTACAAAACCATAAAGCACAATCCTCTATTAGCCTTTAAGATTTCCGCAATATGCAACTTTTATCTTGCGACTTTTGATCGAAGAAGGGGCTGGTGTAGTGACTGGTCAACGACGGGACCACTCGAGGATTAGAAGGAGTTGTTTAACTGGCTATTGTGAACCAATAGGAACGTGATATGATTGGAGATCGCAAAGCAACAGTCTATTGAGAGTTCATGTTTTACGACAGCATATTTTTGACTTAGAATACACTTCTATAACCCTGTTTACCGCATTAGAGGGAGGAAATAACTTAGTACCACGATACTATATGAAAGTACATGCTTTAATTTTTTATGAAGTTAGACTAGTTTATTTTAGAAATGTTATGTTGTTTTATTTTAGTTTTATAAAACATCAAACTTAGATTGTATATGCCATTTCTTAAGTTTTTTGTAGGGTCTTAAAACCCACCCTCGATCCTTTTCTACGATCTGATCCGATCCTAAACCCCAAAATGATCCCACCTAGGATCCCTATTTTTAAAATCTTTCTTGTGAGGCTGACATCCATGGGATCAAACCATCATGTGGCCGGCAATAACCCCAACTCCCCTCTCCCCAACACTTGAAAGAAATTATAATTTGAGGACTTTTCAAAAGTTGTTGAAGCCTTGAAGGCTGCCATTGCTTTATGAATTCCCAAAGGAATGTGATTCGCTTTCTTCTCCTTTATATCATATCCTCTCTCTCTTCTATGACGTTACTGAATCTCTCTGCGAATGAACAACTGAATATTTCTAAGCAATGACTAATTCACGTTCTGTAAGATGGAGCAAAAGATTGGCAAATGTTTACAATAAAAACCAGGAAAAATGAAATAGGGCAAAAACATAATAATGAGGTTATTCCGAAAATCGATTTTGTTTCTGGTTCTGCAGTCATTGAGTGGTAAATATATGTAAGTCTTTCTTGGGGATGGCACTTGCTTGTATCAAAGACTTTTTCCCAGTTTCGGATGGAGG
Organism: Hydrangea macrophylla; assembly: GCA_033977485.1. Classification (NCBI taxonomy): domain Eukaryota; kingdom Viridiplantae; phylum Streptophyta; class Magnoliopsida; order Cornales; family Hydrangeaceae; genus Hydrangea; species Hydrangea macrophylla. The sequence continues at coordinate 82,970,148 of CM066985.1, read as the reverse complement.
TGGTTAAAATAGGGGCATCTTTGGGATTAGACCTGGCAAATGGGCGGGCTTGGGCGGGTTCGGGCCGGGCTGGAGTCGGGTCGGGTTGAAGACGGGGCCGGTCTCAGGTGGGTGTCGTTTACTACCGGGCCGAGCTCGGGTTATGGTCAGGCCAAACAAATTCCCAGCCAACTTTGTTTGTGTTAGAATGAATATAGGATTGAAACCCAGAAGCACCAAATACAGACAAATTTAGAGAGAGAGAGAGAGAGAGAGAGAGAGAGAGAGAGAGAGAGAGAGAGAGAGAGAGAGAGAGAGAGAGAGAGAGAGAGAGATTGAGTTATTAAAAAAACAAATTAGAAAATTAGACAGATTTAAGTTATTCAAAAAATTAGAAACAAAGCAAAATAGAATTAGGTTATTAAAAAACAAATTAGAAAATTGAAACCCAGAATCACAAATCAGAATCCATGAAACTACGAAATCGTTATAATTTGTCCATACATGGCTGATTGAATAATCAGTGAATGCACACATACATATATATACAGTCCGGATCTTAAGCGGACCTTAAAAAACGGACCTAAAAGACGGACTGTGTAGAAAGTGAGAATTTCTCACTTTTTTGTGAGAAATTCTCACATTTTCAAATTTCTCACTTTTTTGAAAATGTGAGAATTTCTCACTTTTTTGTGAGAAATTCTCACTTTTTACACAGTCCGTCTTTTAGGTCCGTTTTTTAGGGTCCGCTTAAGATCCGGACTGCATATATATATTGTATATACTTGTGGAATGTATTCTTACAGACTGTTACATACAGACACACATACATATATATTGTATATACTTACAGATTATATTCTTTTTCTAAGAGATTGAATGTAGTAATTTTCCATCACAATCCTTGAAAACACTGAAGTGAAAAATCCATCTTCATGAGATCACTTGGGTATGCATGAACACAAAGAAGCAAAGAGGGGAAGAAAAAAATGTAACTCTAGAAAGAGGAGAGAGAGGCAGCTACAGAGTAAGAAAGGAAAGTGCGAGAGAGAGAGAGAGAGAGAGAGAGAGAGAGAGAGAGAGAGGCGGCTAGAGAGAGAGAAAGGAAAGTGCAAAAGGAAAGGGCAAGAGGGCACATACGTATATATTGTATATACTTACAGAGTATATTCTGTTTTGCATCTTAGATGCCTTTGGAGTTAGGATGGTTTTTATTAGGCTTGTTTAGTCCAGGCCCGTTACCAATCCGTCTAAGCCCGTTAATTTACTAGGCTTGTTTAGTCCAAGCCCGGCTAAAGCCCGCTTCACAATTTTAAGTAACCCGAATCTGTAAAATTACGGGCTAGCTTGGGCTAATGCATTGTTGCGGTCTCCATTTGCCACCCCTATTTGGGTTTTAGGGAAGGACTTGGCTTTGAGCTCGAGTAGTGCCTAGATATCTAATTAGGCCAGAGCAATCAACTCAGGCTATTAGGTCAAGAGAACATTATATTGCAAATGCTTCTCTTGCATTTATACGAATTCTTTCTGAAAGTTCAGAAGCATCATTTGTTTCCCCATCCCTGTTTAACTCGAATATATACATGTTATAAGAAAAAGTATATTATTTGATGAGACTATGTTTTGGGTTTTACAATCTTACAGTGGTGATAATGACTTGTACTTTTTTTCTGACATTTTTATGTATCAGTGACTTAGCATCATCATCTTATATATTACAGGAAATATCGATTGCAGCCAATTTACCCCAGAAGGAAATTGGAAAGTACATCAAGATTTTGGGAGAAGCTCTACAACTTAGTCAACCCATTAACAGCAATTCCATATCTGTCCATATGCCTAGGTTTTGTACTCTTCTCCAACTCAACAAGTCTGCTCAGGTACCTTTTGATACAGTTCTTGAGTACTTGGTTGTCCTTACTGAATCTTCATTTACCTTCAATAATAAAGCCATTGCATAAAAACCTTTTCCACTCCAAATTATTGCAACATTTCAAATTTTGACATGGAATGGAGTGTAAACAGAACTGAGAATGAACCCTATGTATCTCCATACTTGGGAAAGAAGAACATGAAATCTAGGTATCCACTTATGCAGAGTAGAAGAATTAACATCTCCCCCATTGTTGGTAGTTTATAAAATCTCATTCTACTTATTTCTTCGTTTAGAAGCTGCTCAATAGGGTGTTACAATATATATGAACGAAAACAAGATAATACCTAAGATAATCTGTATCTCTAAGAGAGAATAAAAATCCTTATATCAAATAACTCTCAAATAAATTCTAATATGATTAAAGAAAACAAAAATTGTGAGAGAAAAAAACAAAAGAAAAATCTGCTCCATCCACTCTATATGTGGATGGACTGTATGTTATGAAATTTTTTAAATTCGCTGTTTGGGGGATATTTTTGACACATTTGCCCTTTTAAAGTTCTTCAATATTTCTGAAAGAGTTTATTCTCCCTAGCAGTGTAAAAATTATGCTTGGTACTTGTCTTATGTCCTTGGAAGTAGATTTCCAAGATGTGTTGTCCTTGTGAAAAGTGTGGGCTAAATTGTTCTGTCTTTTTGCCTATAGTTTTAGATATATGTGGAAATAAAGTCTAAAGAGGCAACCTACTACTACAAACTTCACTCATGGGCGATTTTGTTTCTACCTTGTTTGCTGTATATTAGAAAATATATATACATATATATATAGTATACTCACACGCATATATATGCACTAACACCTAATAACCTTGTCAGGAGCTAGCAACCCACATTGGAGAAGTTGTGATCAACAAATGCTTCTGCACTCGCAGGAATCCAATTAGCATATCTGCAGCTGCCATATATTTGGCTTGCCAACTAGAAGACAAACGCAAAACCCAGGCCGAAATTTGTAAGGTTACAGGTCTCACCGAGGTTACTCTTCGTAAGGTTTACAAAGAGCTTTTGGAGAATTGGGACGATCTTCTTCCATCTAATTATACACCAGCTGTTCCTCCAGAGAAAGCTTTTCCCACAACGTCAATTGCCTCGGGCCGAACACCCAAAGCCGATATAGTTGAAGGGACTTGTTTGGACAGAGATAAACAACCCGATATTAAGCCCATTAAGCCAAATGATATCTTAGACACATGGCAGCAGAACAGAGGCCGAGAGGACACAGAAACCAAGGGAAGTTCTCATGGAACCCATAACAGGGTACCAAATCTCTGGCAGCCCCAGCTTGCATTTGGGACTTCTGGTAATACGACTGTAGGAGAGAAGAGTAAGAATGTAAGTGAAGATATGGGTATTGATTCGGAGGCTAAGTCTCGGGAATTGGAGAAAAAGGGAGATAAAGATTCAAGGGCTTCAAGGTCAAGCCAGTTCATGGATTCCACGACTTCAACTTCGAGTGTTCCGTGGCCATTTCGAGCCCCACCATCATCAGCGCCTTCGTCCGTGCGATTTGTAAAACCGACGAATGTTGCATCGGCTGGCGCAGATCTTAAAGGCAATGGGAATCAAAGTGACAGTCAAAAAGCTGATTAATGTGGGGATATCTTGAAGCAGAGGTCAAACTAATTCTTATGTTTTTGATGTAAAAGATGGTGCAACACTTGTACCAAATGCTCCATTATTTGACTCAGAGGAGTTTCGTGCACTTGGTTTGCCTCTTGACTTTTTGTGGTAGGAAACAAAATTTCAGGGCATAATCTTTTGTTGTATATCCTTATTCCTAAAGAGGTTGAATGTAGAATATTTCATCATTTGTGCTTCTGTAATTATGGGATTATTTTTTGGCCTGAAGCTCAATGATGTTCATGTTTTCTCCTTTTCCAATGATTGTAAGTTATAACCAAGTATGTCACTGTTGCTGCAGTTCTGATGCAAAATCTTAATATTTCTGCGATTATACATATATATATCCTATATACTATAAGGGAGAATTTCACTCAAAAATTGTGTTGCTTGGGTTGTGTGATGTCCAGACCCAAAACGACGCCTGTTGTATACTGCTCAAATCCCGACAGAGGGCGAAGAAAACGAACAAGAAAGACCAAGAAGACGCTGACAAGAACTCTCCACCCCTACACGCCGACCGGCCTGCCTAGCCAGAGTCTCTACCCCTACACTCTGACCGGCTTACGGAGCCCCAAATCACTATCTTCTTCAAATGCCAATCAGTGTATCCTGCTATTAGGGCTTCCACAGATCAGGGTCTTCCCAGTTGGGGATTTGTGTGTTTGTGAGAGAGGGAGTGAGAGAGAGAGAAGACGAAGAAGAAGAAGAAGAAGAAGAAGAAGAACGGAAAAGACGAAGATGATGACGCCCAGGGGTCTCTACCTCTACACTTCGATCGATCCATTGATTGAACACCATCTTCAATTCCTGATCACTGGGGTCATCCGAAGCTGTTATTACCATAGGGTTTTCAATATGGCCTCACGTAGTCAACTGCGGAATTGAGGTAATTTCCTCCTCCACATCTTCTCTGTTTCCCTCATGGAATACTGCTGTAATTAAGCTATCTCTGTAGATTTTAGAAGCTAGGGCTTAACGAATTTGTTTTTCTCTCAAATTGGGTTTTTTTTGGGGCAAATTGGGGTTTTCTCATTTTGGAGCTTCCTAAAATCTCTGCCATGAAGCTTTTTCTTCACAACTTCATTTTCTACAGAATTTGCTTTGTTTTTTTTCTTTTCTTTTTTTCAACTCATGAAGTTTTTTGATACACAATTTCAATTTTCATTAGAAATCTGCAAGCTTGAAAAAATTTTGTTGAAAGAATTGGTTTATAAATTTGAAAGCTTGGAAAAAAATTACAGTCTTAAATATTGTTGTCTTTTTAGGCAAATCCATCAGTTTACACCCTAACTATGTATATTGACTTGGAAACCTTTGTCATATCAAACAATGGTTAGTGAGTAATAAGATCCATTGCAGAAATGTTCACTCCTCCAATGTGGTTTGTAGTCCTTGTAGGAATTGAGAATTTGGTTATTAGAGGTCATCCAAAACCCTACTTTTTCCACCAAGGAAGTGTCTATATTCATTCTCTTCCATAGTGTCTTGAACTTTTTCTGACTTTAGGATACACCAACTAAAGTCTTTCAATTCTTTTCCTGGGACATGTGGGGTTTCACTTGGTCTCCATGTTTAGAAATTGACAAAACGGACATGGATGAAGCAACTCTTATTTGAAAAGGAATGTCCCTTTTTACCTAAAGTTAACATTTTATGTGACTTCAAACCTTTGTTTATGCTGGAAAGTAAATAGGCTCAAGATTGCAATCTAAGCTAATTTAGTCCAGATTTCATCCTTTCAAGTTTAATCTGCATTACATAATTTTGTTAACTGTTTTTTTTTTCTTTTTTTATATATATATATATATATATATACATTTTTTTTAATGATATATATATATATATATATATTTTGTGTTATGTGATGGTGATTTTAGATCATTAGGTTAAATATAGTCACTAAAGAAGAATCATTGCCATGGTATTGTTCCCAGTTTTTCCAGTGATTGTAAAAGGTTCCCGAATAATTGACAACTAAATCCATGTGTAAGTTTTTGGAAAATCAAATCCATGTATATGTTGCCCTCTTTGTTTTTCTTACTTTACCAGCCTATGCCTAAATGTAAATATCTATTTTCTTAGGTGTCACTCAGCTTTGTCGGCGCAGAATGCAAGACCAACAAACTATATGTTGATGTTATCATAAAAGCAAGGTAAACATTTGGCATCTTTCACCTTTTTGGTTGATGTGTTGCCCAGGCACATGTGGCTAGTTGTTTTTTATGATTGCATTTAGCTTTTGTTTTAATAAGTTTGTTGACCCTTTTCTGCTCTTGCTCGCTCAGGTTTCTTTAATGATTGTGTGAAAAATTTATGGAACAACTCTCATAGTGTATATATATATATATATATATATATTCCTTAATAAGAAATGTATGATTTGAATTCTTTTTTCTTCTCTTTCGCCTATGAGTTGTATATGATTTTGATTCAAATCCAAACACATGGGTGTTTTTATTATTAATTTTTAAGATCTGTTATTATAATTATTCTTTGGCACTCATTATTAATGACATCAAATGACATGCACTATTTGTATTTTGCATTTGTTTTTATTGTAAGTCTCAGTATTGACATTAGTGAATGCATTTTGACAAGTTGCACACACGATTTGTGAAATAAAATCTATGTGACCTGCCAATTGAACTTTTTAGATATGAATTGCATTATTGCTTGTCTGGTTGTCAAATTGTTAGTCCAAATTCGGTTTCTTACACTTGTAAGGGACACATGTAGGGACTCCGTTCAATTATAATGGGTTTGTTTGCAAAATGACGATTTATGGCTCCAATTTACGGCTCATAGTAAGGGTTCATAAAATTTATATCACTTATGTTCCTTCCCTCCAACCGAAATGGAAACCGAGTGCGTGTTTCTATAGCATTATACAGTCATTTGTATTGGGTATTTGCCTTTTTATGCTATTGTCTTGGCCCTATTTTTTGTTAACAACTGGTCCATTTTGTATGTGTTGACAAAATATGTTACGTATTGTGTTTCTCATGGTTCAGTCACAGGCGGACATCGACAAAGTACTCGTGCTCCCAAGGTTCCATTGAGTTATGCGTATTGTTATTACGGTTTTCAGCTAGGCATTTGGTGGAGCTACCTTGATGTTGCAAAATTAAGAAATATATGTCGACTTTTGACTGTTAGCTTGATGTTTATATTATTAAGTTTCAGTATTGGTTTGAATATGAAACAACTGCTTCTATTTACACTTTCATACTTCTAGAATTCATTTCCATAATCTGTTTTATGTCAGAGCAGTTCAAGGGAGACTCCCATTTTGGGACTCCCTAAAAATAGTTCCCAATTCGGGCTAAGGGAGTCCCAAAATGGGAATCTCTCCAATTTTTTCCTTTATGTCAGCCCAACTAACAGTCCGTTTGGTATGCCACAAATAAGAAAAGAATTGATTTGCAATTCTTGTTTGTGGCAAATCATGTGTTTGGTTTGACACAAAAAGTAGAAATGAAATGATTTCCAATTCTTGCCAATTCTTGAGAATTGAAGGTTTAGGCTAAAGGGAAATTCGACCAAAATTGGTCGGATTTGGTGAGAATTCAGTTTGAAATTGTGTTCTTCCCAAAATACCCTTCGTCTGCGTGTTCTTCTTCTTCTTCGTCTGTGTCGTCTTTGTCTGCTTCTTCTTCGTCTGGGTCTGCGTCTTCTTCTTAGGTCTTCTTCTTCCTCTAATCTGTAGTTTTAGGGTCTGTTTGTTTTAGGGTTGTGTGGGTCTGTTAGTTTAGGGGCTGTTTGGGTCTGTTTGCTTAAGGTTTGGGGGTATTTTAGGAAATAGCAATAATTCTTTTCAATTCTATTCTCTTCATTACTGCTTTAAACCAAACAAGAGAATTAGAATTGCAAATCAATTTTATTATTTTCTTTTTAATTCTATTCTGCTCAATTCAATTCTATTCTATTTTACAATCATGGCCGGCCCAAAGGGGGGGCCAAAGGGGCAACCGCCCCGGACCACCAAAATTCACAAAATTTTGAGAGTCCTCATGAAATTTTCATAATTATATTTTTACTTTGAGATTTTTAGTATTTTTACATTTTGGCCTCTTCCAAGGCCCAATTTAGTGTCACCAACTACATATATAATGATATACATGTATACAAAACTCAAAAGCAAAGGCCCTAGAATTTTGAAAATTACACTTTTAGTGTATGAATTTTTTAAGTTTTAGAAATAGGCCCCTCTAAAATTTTGAAAGATATCATACAATGTTTAAGTTTCACAAATAGACTCATATTATAAGTAGACCCCCAAAAAATCGTCAATTATGTATAAGTAAACCCTTAAAAAATATTCCCAATTATGTATAAGTAGACCCCAAAAAAATCGTGTCGGGGGCGCTGCCCCCGAACCCCCGTATAAGGGCCTCCCTTTTAATAGTTCGTCCCGGGCCTCCAAATACTCAGGACCGCCCCCTGTTTACAATCATACCAAATGGAGTGTAAATCACACTCCGCATCACATTTCTTTCACTTACCTTCTACTGTACTCATATTGTTTGCTAATGTGTACCAAATATAAAAAATAACAATTAAAAAAAAAAAAAAAAAAGCGGCCACGGGGTAACAAGTTGCGTGCATGCACTCCGCAACCCACCTAGTGTGTGTGTATATATATATATATGTGTGTGTGTATGTAACCCCTCAAATAAGCATTGTGAATAGTTCCGTTTTATTACATCTCTAATGAAGCTTGTTTGTTTGGAGCAGAAAACCATAGTTGGTGGATGCCTAATTTTTTTTTTTTTTTTTTGGCCCTTTCTCTGTGTTCTGTTGTTTCCAGGTTATGACTTGTCTTTCATGGATTCATTTGGGAACATTGAACCCATACTATATGTTGGCCTCAATGGGCTCCTAAAAGTAAGAGTAAGAGTAATGCTATGCTTCACAAGAATCCCAAATGTTTTAACAATTATACTATTTGCTATGATAGTGATAAATTGTATTACACACCACTATATGTGGTACAATTGATAATTTTTGGGAGTCAAATTTGGCATTTGGATATCGAAAGTATAACATTAGTGTATTATTTCTAAAAGAATTCATGAAAATATGATCACTCATTCAGAACTTTCTCTATCTGGTTTATTAAAACTAGAGCGTCATGATTTTTGACAAACGAGTGTTTACTTATGGAACATGGACTTCTACGTTATATGAAGTCATCTATTTAATTAAGCATTTATACAGAACTGATTCAACTTTTAGACTTCCAAATAGTAAACTCTTAAAAACATACAATCTCAAAAGAAGTAGCTTAAAAACAACACAAGATAATAACAATAAGAAGTTACTCTTAGTCGTATAACCAAATTTGTGAACCATACAGTTCCCAATTGTTAACAAAATCGATTATAAAAAGCTTTACAAAATGACATTGTTAAATAATTACCTTTATATTCCTGTATACTAATATTGTATTTAAGTAGAATCACTTGATCAATGCGAAATATAACCCATAAATTGAACAAAATTTGAGGAATCAAGGCAAAAAAATCAGACCAATACATAATCCAAAAACGGTGAAAAAAAAAAAAAAATAGACTACTTAACCGACAATTCTATTCTACAATTTGGGCACGCAGCATTTCTCTGCAACCACGGAATAATGCACCTTGGGTGGAATATATGGGAGCAAGGCATCCTAATGACAATCAATCCAATTTCCATCTCATCCCTGCATATAGAACACACCTCCTTTGAATTGCAATCACTTTCTATCTCTTTAACCCTTAAAGCCTCGAGCTCAAACACATTCACCCCCCGACGATGCAAAACTAATAGAGTCTTGACAAAATCGTCACAAAAATCTATGTCCAATTTAATCTCGCGTAGCAGAATTTCCATGAGAAGTTGTTTTTCACATTTTTTGTGATTCTTTTTGGCCATTACGGTCGTTCGATATTTAGCTTCGTACTCGTCACGTGGCAGTGTAATTGTCTCCACTATTCTCAAATCCATTCTAATTACATGGTCATCACAATCACGTTGAATATTGACCATGTAGTCTAGTATGTGCTGAGTGACGTCGTTTTGGGACTCCAGTTTTGTCATGGAGTTGCCAATGCCCCAATGAAGATTTTTCATGGGGAATGGTATGTCCATGTCAGAGATCATTGTGGATACGACGTCGGATGAGAGGGAGTCACATGGGAATTCAAAGGATTTTTCGGACTTGAAGCCATGTAAGTTTTTATATATAAGAGTTGTATCTAATGACGTGTATCGAATTGTAACAACACAATCGATTACTAATAACTGAGATATTGTTGATTGGCGCAATTGATGATCTCTCCTTAATGGACTCCTTGATGCAATTATGTGGATTCTACAGTCTTGATTGGAAGTGAAGGACACAGTTTCTGGCATCGTTGAGGATGTGTATGAGGATGTGTATGAATATGTGTATATATAGATATATGATATATACTGATATATATACAAACACAGAGAGTGAGACTCTGAGAGTGAGAGTGAGAGTGAGAGTGAGGGCGAGGGTGAGAGAGAGAGAGGCTTATATATACATATATACAGAGCGTGTAATTTGTTTACTATTTTTAATTAGGAAAGGATTTCTAAATTTAAGTAGTAAAAAGGATTCTACGAAGGAATGGACTTTATGCACTAAAACAGATCATGACCGTCCACTTATTTGGGACACTTTTGGCCGTTAGATTAGATCCTCTCCCCCATCCTCTCCTCTCTGACTCTCTCTCTCTCTCTCCGCACATACTTCTCCTCTCTCTCTCTCTCTCTCTCTCTCTCTCTCATCATACTGCAAACCCGTTTCTTTCTCTCTCGGACGGACACAAAGTCGCTGGCTAGACTTTGATTCTCTCTCTTATGATTTCTCACTCTCTCTCTTATGATTTCTCTCTCTCTCTCTCTCTCTCTCTCTACTCTGTTTATAAAACCCTAACCACAACACTAACACTAACACTACTGGATATTTTTTAATAAAACCCTAACCCTTACCATTTTCAGAAAAAAAACCCTTATCCCTCTGCAAGTTTTTTTTTTTTTTTTTCCCTCTTTGCAGCTGCTGTGAAGCCTGACTATGTTGTTGCGATCGTCTTCCTAACACCAGGTTTGATTTACTTTTCGTTTTTTGTGTGTGTAATTGATATTTTTCTTATTGCAGAAATCAAATGTCTATTAGTTTCAATCCAATATTTCTTGCAGTTTTACTATATATGGATTTTGTGCGATTGTTGGACTAATCATTTTGTTATCATTTAGTGATTGCTGCATTTTTTTAGTAAGACAAATTAGTGTGTTCTATGTAGATCTAGAATGCCATTGTATTTCAAGTTTTATATTTTCTTTGTGTACCCTTTACTGACAATGAACCTGGATTTCTAGACTGTTTGAGACATGATGGCTAACAAATTTGATGTATTTTTTTTTTTTTGGGTTTATGTTCTTTTCTCAGGTATTTTCAGTGAGCAGTCGGCAGCGGGAGGGGAACCTGGACCAAGATGGAAGTAGAAACAAATGCATTAAATGTCAAATCTAGGTAATGTTTTCACTTTTTAAACTATGGAACTGAGTGTGCGCTTTGGGATATCTACAAACTTAAGTTAGCAATTTTTTTTTTTTTTTTTTTTTTTTAATAAATGTTGCTTTTTATATGTCTTTAGAGTTTATTGTGGTTGTGGAACTGATTGATACTGCCATTTGTTTAGTTGCTGATGTATTTGTTAGTTCTTAAAATTTTGTAGGAGTGTTGATCGATTTGAATCTTCACACTTACAATTCGAAAATGTAAAACATGTATTGAAATCGTCATTTTTGTGAATGCCCCAACATGACATAAGCGAATTAAAACATGATATGGCTTGATTAGGCTCTACTATGTTGATTTGCGTATGGTGTGGAAACTGGAAGTGGGTACCAAGAGCTTTCACATTTTAGAAATATCGTGATCGTTTGCTTATGGTGTATCAAGGGTATGTTTAATGCTTTCAATCCTTTTGCTTCCGATTGTGATCAAGCTTGCCAAAATGACTATCTTTTCCCCCCCCCCCCCCCCCCCCCCCCCCCCACTAGAACTGTTCTTCGTTTAATGTGTTTTTCCTTTTCCACTGCCCCAAACTATTGATCTTTATCTATATCTTCGTATAGAATCCTATGGTTGCTATTGCAAAGGTTTTGAATGCGACTTTGAGTCTTCCTTCTCTTGACCATGAGTCCTTGGACAAATTCATCGTATTATTTCCCTGTTCTTATAGTTGAGCTGATAAGAGGCTTTTTGTTCCTGAGATTCCACTAATTGTTTCTCACAAGTTTATGGAGAACAAAGGAATATAGATTAAAAGTTATCTTGCATGCTTAAATAACAATAGAGATTAGAAGTTGTCAAGATACAATAGGAATTCATGAAAGTTGTCAAGTACAATTGGATTGCATGATGACAAAGCTAATCAAAAAGAATGAAGCTGATTCTGACAAAGCTAATCAAGAAAGCAGTCATTTTTTTTTTTTTTTTTCAAATATGTTCTGCCAAACACTAACCCTAATTTCGTCCCTAGCTCCATAACCCCAAACTTCAACTTGGTTTTCATGGACAACAATTTAGGCTTCTATAATTTATCTTTTGCTTTTAGTTTTATTTTTCTTTTTGGGTTTTTCAACTTGGGAGATTATTGGCTTTCAGACCAAAGGAAGAAGCTCTATAAATTATGCTTTGCCACGACTTCAGCTTCAAATAGCTACTATGTAGCATCCTCTCTCAATCTATGTTTATGTTGCTCAAGCGCTTTCATATACCTCGGATTGCCTCCGAGATAATGGAATGTTTATGTTGCTCTAGCGCTTTTCGTAGGTTTATTTGGTTATTTTGTTGTTCGTAAATTTATTTGTAACCCAGCATTGGGTCTTTATTGGCTTTCGTTCAAAGCTTTTAGAGGGTTCTTTATTCAATTCTATCGCCATGTCCGTATTCGATTTGGTTGGCACAGTCCCTTACGATACAATCATACAACCGTAGAATTAGTTCTGCCCTTTTTCTGTTGGCGGAATTTGATAGTAATATTTCTTCCTTTCTTCTGTTTTCGCTTTTAAATTTTATTTTCTTTGATGACTTAGTAATGTTTTATTTTGGTTGCTATGTCTTTTCAATCCATTCAATGCTTGCTCGCCTAACAAAAAGGAAAATAATTTTGGTCAGTGTTTTCATTAGAATTCATTTTCTTTCATGAATTTTGAATTTTGGTTTTGATTTTAATTCCGTGTCAGAAGCTTATATAGGGGTTTTAGTTGAGTAGCCATTTTTTTTTTCCTGAATTGGAGCAGAAGCTTATTTGCTGTCTTAAAATTGGTTTCAACTGTATTAACCAGCGAAGAAGTCTACTTTTCTTCCTTATTAAAATGTCTTTGTATGTCATTTCGTTGAAGAAACCAATTTTTTTGTTTAAAAAGTAGTGAAAATGGGATTGCGGTGATTGTTGCTAAAGCAATTGTGTGTGTTACCACCCACTTGGGACTTGGGAGGATCACAATAATGGAGACGGTATCAATATAATCAAGGATTTATGTTGCAATTGTCTTAGGTTAGTGTTAAAAAGAACCTACTAAAATAAAGTGGGAAAATTTATTTTTTAAGTGATACAACTGTGCAAAATTCAGGTTTCTCTGTGTTGTCTTTTCGTGCCTTTATACGGTGATATTGTGTTTGTTGGTCAGTTTAGCAGGAGAGGAAACCTTAAGACATCTTGCTCTAGCCTTGAAACGGATGATGAAAAAGACCTTCCGTTTAGATTATGCCTCACAAGATCCTTGTTTGCTATTTTCTTTTTTGTAAGTCTGTTTGTGTGTTTTTTGCTGTGTGAATATATGCGAATTAGGTTTATTTTGAGGTAAGGGATTAGTCTAATTGAGACAGGGATTTCTTATTTGTTTATGTGTGTTCTATACATATATATATATATATTCCATCTGGGAGTTATGTAATTTGTGTTAAGCAAGGGGTATTTTATCCAGAATTGAATCAAAGAGATTGCGTACCATAAATTGCTTCAGCTAGAGGACATGCCATAGAACTCTAAGGTATATGCTATATAGTTTCAGCCTTTCAGGTATAATTTTAAGATATCATCTATACCGAAATATAGAACTTTTTTCCTATGAAGATGTTGAGTAGACAAAGGTTTCTTGTGCAAGGTGTTTAAAATCGGGATCCTTGGTGGGTGGGATCGTTTGGGGGTTCATAAGATCTAGATCAGATCGAGGATTGTAAGGTTATTAAAACCCGATCTAGATTGTGGGATCTTACTACGATCCAATTTTGGTACATCGATCCTACAAATAATTCTCCCGAGGATTGTAGGAGCGCGATCTCATTAACAAACAAATCGCTTCTGTTTTCTGAGTCAAGTTAAAGCTTTTTATTGGGCGTCTGGGACTTGCTTAATAATTTCGACCCTTGCCAATTTCCAAAACCCATAAAGCACAATCCTCTATTAGCCTTCAAGATTTCCGCAATATTCAACTTCTATCTTGCGACTTTTGATTGAAGAGGGGGCAGGTGTAGCGACTGGTCAACGAAGGGGCTGCTCGAGGATGAGAGGAGCTGTTTGACTGGCTATTGCGAACCAATAGGAACGTGACATGATTGGAGATCGCAAAGCAACAGCCTATTGAGAGTTCATGCTCTACGATAGCATATTTTTGACTTAGAATACACTTCTATTACCCTGTTTACGGCATTAGAGGGGGGGAATAACTTAGTACCACGATACTATATGAAAGTACATGCTTTAGTTTTTTTATGAAGGTAAGACTATGTTATGTTAGAAATGTTATTTTGTGTTATTTTGGTTTTATAAAACATCAAACTTAGATTGCATATGCCATTTCTCAAGTTTTTGTAGGGTCTTACAACCTACAATCCGATCCTAAACCCCAAAATGACCCCACCTAGGATCCCGATTTTTAAAATCTTGCTCGTGAGGCTACTCAATCTATGGGATCAAAGTATCAAACCATCGTGTGGCCGGCCATGATCCCACCTAGGATCCCGATTTTGTTTCTGGTCCTGCAGTCATTGAGTGGTACAATTATAAGTGTCTTTCTTGGAGATGGCACTTGCTTGTATCAAAGGCTTTTACCCAGTTTCGGATGGTGGTAGTTAAAAAAGGGCATTTTTGGGATTAAGGGAAGGACTTGGCTTTTTGAGCTCGAATGGTGCCTAGATATCTAATCAGGCCAGAGCGAGCAACTCAGGCTATTAGGTCAAGAGAACACTATACCGCAAATGCTTCTCTTGCATTTATATGAATTCTTTCTGAAGTTCAGAAGCATCTTTTGTTTCCCCAGCCCTGTTTAACTCGACTATATACACGTTATAAGAAGAAGTTTATTATTTGATGAGACTATGTTTTGGGTTTTACCATCTTGCAGTGGTGATAATGACTTGTACTTTTTTTCTGACATTTTATGTATCAGTGACTTAGCATCATCATCTTATATATTACAGGAAATATCGATTGCAGCCAATTTACCCCAGAAGGAAATTGGTAAGTACATCAAGATTTTGGGAGAAGCTCTACAACTTAGTCAACCCATTAACAGCAATTCCATATCTGTCCATATGCCTAGGTTTTGTACTCTTCTCCAACTCAACAAGTCTGCTCAGGTACCTTTTGATACAGTTCTTGAGTACTTGGTTGTCCTTACTGAATCTTCATTTACCTTCAATAATAAAGCCATTGCATAAAAACCTTTTCCACTCCAAATTATTGCAACATTTCAAATTTTGACATGGAATGGAGTGTAAACAGAACTGAGAATGAACCCTATGTATCTCCATACTTGGGAAAGAAGAACATGAAATCTAGGTATCCCCTTATGCAGTGTAGAAGAATTAACATCTCCCCCATTGTTGGTACTCCGTAGTTTATTAAATCTCATTCTACTTATTTCTTCGTTTAGAAGCTGTTAAATAGGGTGTTACAATATATATGAACGAAAACAAGATAACACCTAAGATAATCTGTATCTCTAAGAGAGATTAAAAATCCCTAAATCAAATAACTTTGAAATAAATTCTAATAAGATAAAAGAAAACAAAAATTGTGAGAGAAAACAAACAAATGAAAAATCTGCTTCTTCCACTCTCTATTTTATGAAATTATCTAAATTCGCCGTTTTGCGTATAGTTTTTGACACATTTGCCCTTTTAAAGTTTTTCGATATTTCTGAAAGAGTTTATTCTCCCTAGCGGTGTAAAAATTATGTTTGGTACTTGTCTTATGTCCTTGAAGTAGATTTCCAAGATGTGTGAAAAGTGTGGGCTAAATTGTTCTGTGCTTTTTTTTTTTTCGGGAAAATAAAATTGTTTTGTGTTTTTTGCCTATAGTTTTAGATATATGTGGAAATAAAGTCTAAAGAGGCAACCTACTACTACAAACTTCACTCATGGGCGATTTTGTTTATACCTTGTTTGCTGTATATTATAAAATATATATATATATACACATATAGTATAAACATACACGCATATATGCTTCTGCACTCGCAGGAATCCAATTAGTTTATCTGCGGCTGCCATATATTTGGCTTGCCGACTAGAAGACAAACGCAAAACCCATGGCGAAATTTGTAAGGTAACAGGTCTCACCGATGTTTCTCTCTGTAAAGTTTAGAAAGAGCTTTTGGAGAATTGGTACGATCTTCTTCCATCTAATTATACACCGGCTGTTCCTCCCGAGAAAGCTTTTCCAACGACGTCAATAGCCTCGGGCCGAACACCCAAAGTCGATATAGTTGAAGGGACTTGTTTGGACAGAGATAAACAACCCGATACCCATTAAGCCAAATGATGTCTAAGACACATGGCAGCAGAAGGCTAAGTCAGGGGAAGTTCTCATGGAACCCATAACAGGGTACCAAATCTCTGGCAGCCCCAGATTTGAGCTAGCATTTGGGACTTCTGGTAATACGACTGTAGGATAGAAGAGTAAGAATGCAAGTGAAGATATGGGTATTGATTCGGAGGCTATGTCTCTGGAATTGGAGAAAAATGGAGATAAAGATTCAAGGGCTTCAAAGCCAAGCCAGTTCATGGGTTCCACGACTACAACTTCGAGTGTTCCGTGGCAATTTCGGGCCTCACCGTCATAAGCGCCTTCGTCCGTCTGATTTGTAAAACCGACGAACGTTGCACCTGGTGACACAGATCTTAAAGGCAATGGGAGTCAAAGTGACAGTAAAAAAGCTGATTAATGTGGGGGATATCCTGAAGCAGAGGTCAAACTAATTCTTATGTTTTTTGATGGAAATGATGGTGCAACACTTGTACCAAATGCTCCATTATTTGACTCAGAGGAGTCTCTTGCACTTGGTTTGCCTTTTGACTTTTTATGGTACGTAACAAAATTTCAGGGCATAATCTTTTGTTGTATATCCTTATTCCTAAAGAGGTTGAATGTAATTATGGGATTATTTTTTGGCCTGAAGCTCAATGATGTTCAATGATTGTAAAGTTGTAACCAAGTATGTCACTGTTGCTGCAGTTCTGATGCAAAATCTTAATATTTCTGCGATTATTTGTGTGTAGCTTCTTAAAATAAACATTGCGAATATTTCCATTTTATTACCTCTCTAATGAAGCTTGTTGATTTGGAGCAGAAAACCATAGTTGGCGGATGCCTAATTTCAATTTTTTTGGGCCCTTTCTATGAGTTCTGCTGGCCTCAATGGGCTCCAAAAAGTAAGAGTAATGCTATGCATCTCAAGAATCCCAAATGTTTTAACACTTGTTTTACTTGTTATGACAGTGATGAATTGTATTACACACTATTATATGTGACACAACTGATAACTCTTGGGAGTCAAATTTGAGATTTGGATATCGAAAGCATAAAATTAGTGAATTACTCCTAAAAGAATGCATGAAAATATGATCACCCATTCTGAACTTTCTCTATCTGGTTTTAATAAAACTAGAGCATCATGGCTTTTGACAAATGAGTGTCTACTTTTGGGATAGAGACTTCTATGTATGCTTAACTAAATCAGCTTTTAGACTTCCAAAAACGTGCAATTTCAAAAGAAGTAACTTAAAAACAACATACAACTTTCAAAATATTGTTAAATAACCAAAATATTTTATAACCAAATTCGGGAACCATACAGTTCCCTATTAGTAACAAAATCGATTATAAAAAGCTTTGCAAAATAACATTGTTAAATAACTGCATTTATATTTCTAAGTAGAATCACTTGATCCATGCGAAATATAACCGGTAAATCGAACAAAATTTGAGGAATCAAGGCAAATAAATTAGACCAATACACAATTAAAAAATGATGAAAAGATAAATTATAAATTACACCCCTATAGTTTGAGGGTTGTGACAGTTTGGTCCTTGTAGTTTAATTTTGGCAATTTACACCCTATATTTAAAAATTATGCAAAATCTACCCAATTACACAAAAAGCAAGGGCACAATGGGAATGTCACATTATTTCCAGCCAAAAATGACCCCATGTGTAGGGGTAGACCCAGTAGTGTAGTTCAGTGGGAGCAAAAGCTTAGGAGTTATAGGGAATATCATTTTATTTATTTCTTTATTATGGATAGAAATAATATAATTCTATGTGTTTTTTTTGTACACACTAATCTATACCAAAATAATTTATAATCTTTTAAACAATTTGATACACTTAAAGCTTATAATATGATAATATCTTACAGTCTAGTAAACCATATGATACTATCTTATAATCTTTTAAACAATCTGATACATTTCAAATTGGACTCGCACTGCCACACAACTATTTGTACAATATATATATATATATGTATTGGGTCAGGATGCTGCTCCCAAACCCCCATATAAGCTCTTGCGCTCATTGAACTACACTCCTGGTACTGTCCCTGCACATGTGGTCATTTTTGGCTAGAAATAATGTGACATTTCCATTGTGCCCTTCCTTTTTTTTTTTTTTTTTTTTTTTTTTTTGTAATTGGGTGGATTGTGCACAATTTTCAAACTATAGGGTGTAAATTGCCAAAATTGAAACCACAAGGACCAAATTATCACAACCCTCAAACTATAGGGGTGTAATTTACAATTTATCCAAAAATAAATTAGACTACTCAACCGACAATTCTATTCTACAGTTTGGACACACAGGATTTCTCTGCAACCACTGAATAATTAATTAATGCACCTTGGGTGGAATATATGGGAGCAAGCCATCCCAATGACAATCAATTCAATTTTCATCTCATCCTTTGAATTACAATCACTTTCTGTCTCTTTTACCCTTAAAGTCTTGAGTTCAAACACATTCACCCCCCGACGATACAAAACTAATAGAGTCATGCATGACAAAATCGTCACAAAAATCCATGTCCAATTTAATCTTGCGTAGTAGATTAATTTTCATGAGAATTAAGTTTTTCACATTTTTTGTGATTCCTTTTGGCCATCACGGTCGTCCGATATTTAGCTTCATACTCATCACGTGGCGGTACGTAATTGTCTTCACTATTCTCAAATCCATTCTAATTATATGGTCACCACAACCATGTTGAATATTGACCATGTAGTCTAGTATATGTGCTGAGTGACGTCGTTTTGGGACTCCAATTTTGTCACGGAGTTGCTAATGCCCCAGTGGAGATTTTCCATGCATGGGGAATGGTATGTCCATGTTGGAGATCATTGTGGACACGACATCGAATGAGAGAGAGAGAGTACTCACGTGGGAATTCAAAGGATTTTTCGGACTTGAAGCCCCATGTACGTAACTGATATAAGGTTTTATATGCATGAGTTGTATCTAATGATATGTAACGAATTGTAACAATGGAATCAATTAATAATAACTCAGATATTGTTGATTGGCGCAATTGATGTTCTCTCATTAATACACTCTTTGTGGACACTACAGTCTTGATTGGGTTGAAGGACACAATTAATTTCTGACATCGTTAAGTATGAGTATGAATATGTGTATATGTAGGTATATGATATATAAACAAACACACATACACACACGCGCACACGCACACACACAGAGAGAGAGAGAGAGGGGGGTTGCAAAGTACAAAAGACACAGCGTGAACATAGCTTATATATGTATAGAGTATGTAATTTGTTTTTTTTTTTTTTTTTTTTAAGAAAGATTTTCTAATTTTTAGTAGGAAAAGGATTCTAGCATGTGTTCTTTACTGTTATTTATTTATTACTTGTGATGAAAAAGCCTGCATGTTTTGAAGTCGGCCAAATCTGTCTAATATCTATATCTATCTATATATTACACTGTTACCAGGGACCAAATCTGTCTAATATGTATATGTATATGTATACAGTAATACTTGGGACACAACCTTCATATAATGTTTTTTTTACATAATCTAAAAGATGTGTCTATCTCTCTCGACACATCTTTTAAAAAACTTTTTTTTTTTGATAACTGTAGGTGTCCGGGCCAGCTTGAGCACACCTCGACTAATCCCATGAGGCCAGGGCGTCCGGTTGAATCGCCTGTGACCACCCCCTTGAGATTTAAACTTGAGACCTCTGGGTATAACACCCAGAGGCCTTGTCATCGCCACAAGGGAAGTGGTTATCTTTTAGAAAAGTTGTGTGAAGGTTATATCCCAAATATTACTCATATGTATATGTGACCGTGAGTACACATGGGTTGTGTTTGGACCATAAATTATATTTATATGTATTAGTATATAAAGTCATATTATATTATGATATATTATTATTATAATTGTCACATGGAAAACCAATTCAAATTGATTGGTGGTTACTTGGAAGTTAAGTAAAGGACACTTGGCATCACAAGGGAAGATCAAAGGTGATTACTTGAAGATCAATGGTGATGGAGATATATGGAAGTCACTTGAAGACACTTGTCATTGTAGAAGCATCTCCTACTAATTGGTAGTTAACTACTTGGAAGTAGTAGGAATTTGAATTGTTAGTTAATGTAATAGGAGGGAAATGTTCAAATTCAAATAGATAGTTATGTATTTCATCTATAAATAGATGTTGTGTACTCCTTGTAATGGGTACTTGACCAACTACAAACATTCAAGATTATGTAATCCTTTTCATTTGGCCACCATGGCTATTACTTTACTTTTCATTAGTTTAGTTTTAGTTTAGTATTCCTTCAATGCTTTACTTTCCTTTAATACAATTCTTAGGAGTAGTCATAGAATAGTTCAATCTCTTCGAAGGTATCCTTCGAACTCTCTCTTCTTCTTCTTCTCCTTTTTCTTTTTAGTTTTTTTAGTTCATCTCACATGATAAAAAGTCCTTGTTAAGGCATCGAACGGTCAGAATTGTCCTGGTGAGGTGCATTTGGCTTATACAATCACACTATATCACATTGACAATAACTTGCCTGCCACGCTCGCACACAAAAATCACACAAATATCCTTCGAAGGATAAATAGCCAAAACATTTTTGGCACGCCCGGTGGGACTCAAAAGATGAACTTTCAAGGATTGTATGTTTACTGCCAACAACACCAAATTTTGGTGGTGAAAATTGTTTAAATGATTTTGTTCCATTATTGGAAGAATTAAAGGATCAAGCATTTAGTTTGAAAACTAAAATGTATGAGATGGCTCAGGGGGTGTCAACTATTCTTCAAAATTACGAGCCAATGAATGAAAATAAATTAATTATGAAGAATCTACATGGTTCTTTAATGGTGGAAACAAAAAAATCACCAATGCCATCATCACCCATATTGGTTAATCAACCAAATGATTGTGGTAAAAATACATTCGGGGGGTCCATTTTACAACCAAATATGGTTGAAGTTCATGAACAAATTTGTTCATACATTTGACTTTTTTAACATTATAGAAAATGTTGAAACTTATGAATTTTTAAAGCCACTGTATACTTTGGCTTTAATTGGTCAATACCCACTTTGACTTTGTGGTTCTCATAAAAAATGGATTATGACTATGTGGATTTCTATGTGTCTTTTTTATTATGAAAACGAAGACGAAAAAATTTATTGACTAGAATTAGAAAGTCAATTACTATGTAAATTGGTTACACTTGACCGATGAAATGACATGTGATAAACAATCGATTGTTTTTATATAAGCCGAATTCAGAGGAGGTTATATCATATCATGATCATAGTGCCTTAATTGAATGTCAAGGCTTACTACCTTATTTCATCCATGGTGGCCATAGAAGTATGATACATTACCTGTATCGTATAGTGGGTTCCAATGATTTACAGTGGGCTTCTTGTGCAATGCCACCTCTAACAGAGACAAGTATGGCATACATGGTGCTGGTTATTTAACTTTTACTCATTTTGTGGGTCCAAGAGGTTGAAAATCATACAAGGATGTTCATGAATCATGATTCCACTGTTCGAATTAGTTATTTCCCACTATTCGAATTGGGTTATATCATGGTGGCAGTTAACATAATAGTAATTCGAATATACTCTTATTGGCTTTAATGTCATTTTAAAATGATTCATTTTCTGTTCGAAGCTATTGTATTGACTTCAAAGCTATTGATGGCTTCGAATCTAGTTTAAAGCCATTTTAGTATTATGTGTTCGAAGTTATTCTATTGATTTCGAAGCAGGTTTAAAGCCATCATTTTGGTGAGTCGAAACAATTATATTGGCTTCGAGGTAAGTTTAAAACCATTTGTTTTTTGTTCGAAGCCCTTATATTGGCTTCGAATCTAGTTTAAAACCATCATTTTACATTTAAATATGTTTTATGGACTTCGAAGCAAATTTAAAGTTATTTATTTTGTGTTTGAAGCATATTTGAAGTCTTCGATGGCCATTATATAGTGTTCGAAGCAACTATATTGACTTTGAAATAAATCTAAAGCCATTATTTGGTGTTCAAAGTCAGTTTATTGGTCTCAAACCAATTTAAAAGTAGTTTATGTTGCGTTCAATATTATTATATTGGCTTCGAAGCCAATTCGAAAAACTGCTTTAGATTGTTAATTTGGTCCATTTCGAACCTCCTAATTGGATCAAACAATGTTATTTTTGTTGTAATGTTCCGACTCTCTAAGAACTTAGTTCTTAAAGAGCCGCGGGGGTATGTTTAGACCATAAATTATATTTATATGTATTAGTATATATTGTTATATTATATTATATTATTATATATTATTTTTATAATTGTCACATGAAAAATCAATTCAAATTGGTTGGTGGTTACACTACACCAAAAACGCTAAACTGGCAGTGTTTTAAACAGTGCCTGACCGAATCTGGCAATGTTTTTTTCAGTGCCAAATATGGGGGATCCAATTTTTTTGGCACTGTTCAAAACAGTGCCAGATTTTGGTCAAAGGGTACCAAATATAGAGATCTGACACCCTTTTTTGGCACTGTTTAAAATAGTGCCAGAATTTCAAGATGGGTTGTCGACCCGTGGCAACTTTCGTGTTTGCCACGTGTAACATGTCGGGTACATTAATCTGGCATGCTTTTGGCACTGCTAAAAACAGTGCCAGATTTTAATTGAGCGTAAAAAAATAATTAATTTATAATTATGATCCCCAATTTTTTTGCACCTAATTCACTAAGACAAAATAGCTTCCTAATCGGCCCCTATAGAAAGCAGCAAACTCT
This sequence comes from Hydrangea macrophylla, assembly GCA_033977485.1. Lineage (NCBI taxonomy): Eukaryota > Viridiplantae > Streptophyta > Magnoliopsida > Cornales > Hydrangeaceae > Hydrangea > Hydrangea macrophylla. The sequence goes on along the minus strand of CM066985.1, from coordinate 82,946,971 downwards.
TGGAAAAAAAGAAAAAAAATGATCACCAAACATGTCCCTCGTAGAAGAAAAATTATAATTACCATAACAATTATATATATAATATCAGGATGATATTAGAGTATCAATAATCCCATTACATATAGACCTCCATACCAATAAACTTGAAGAACTAACACACAGAGCTCCTACTTCATAAGCATACATACCAAAGATAAATATTGACCATCATCTTCATAAGCACGCTCCCTCTCTTTGTTAGAGCTCCTACTTCTTGAGCCATACTGGTAGTCCACACTTCGACTTCTTCCCCTATAATAATCATCCTTATAACCATCTCTTCCATAACGCTCTTCTAAATCTCTACTATAACAATCTCCATTGCGAACTGTTCGAGTAGCCATACCTACCATAACGATCATCTTCTCTATAGCTTTCTCTATCTCTCCCATAACTATTCCGGTTGTCATCTCTACTTCCATAACGGCCTTCATAACGATCATCGTCATATTGGTCACCGTATCCTCCTCTACCACCTGGCTTATACATACCGCTTGTTGATGATGTGTTGCGAAACCTATTGAATCATTTACACACACTGTTACTAAGCAAAAACTTACATATATACTATTACAAGGCCTAATTTGCAAAAAAAAAAAAAAAAAATACTGCAATGTCATCTAAGGAGAATTATACATATATTATCATTTTCCTCCTGCATTTTAGCAACCTAAGAAAGAACTTTAGGGGGCAAAATGGCAAGTTCATTAGGATGAGACAAACTTACTCATTGCTCACAAGTGGTGAAATGATGAGATACAAAATGGCATTGAATCAATCATATATACTTCCAAGATTTAGTGTAAAGTCCACGAGGAGAAGATATTTGTTTGTATGTATGTATGTATGTATGTATGTATGTATATATATATATAAATCTTAAGGGGTAAAAGGTAGGGTAAAATCCTACCACTTTCATGACATACAATAAGACTGAAATGCCACAGATTAATTCAGAGCCACAGACTGAAATACTCAATGTTGTAAGACATTAAATACGACATGCAATCTGTGCAAGAAGCTTTTGTTAATGTGTGTAGATGTGTATACATATATCTATAAGCATATATGTGTTGAAAATGTGTGCCCCTGCAATAGAATTGCAAGAGGGAGGCATGCCCAAGACCAAGACCAGGCCAGTAGAGTATGTTCCCTTCATGCATAGAACTAAAAACTATCGTGCAATGTGTTGGAAATGAATTGGGAATCTACACTCAAACCGATCCCCATTTATTCTTTTGTTCTTTGTACAGTTATATTATTATTAAAATTCACAAGGAATGCACTTTGAAATTTAATTAGGAAGGAAAAAAAAGTGCATAAGCTTGGTATCAATTTGAATAATTCAAACCCAATCCCCATTTGTTCACGGTTATAGAAAGGAAGAGATTAAGCACAAAATTGTTACCAGTTGCAATAAGGCTTTCACCAGGAGCAAGGATACCCCCAGGAGGTCGCATGTAATACCTCTTTGGTGCCGTTGTTTGAAACTAAAACATGATGAAAAATCTATTTAGAAATTGTAACGAAGTAGTTGTGCAACATCAAACAAAATGCATACATAATTCAGCTTCTTGGGTTCCCATTAGATGAATTATGGCATCATGGTCCAAAAAGAACTTTTAAGTACATAAATTTAAACACCAATAAAATGAAGTATATAAGTGTAAAAAGTAAAAAGTTTGTGTTGACCACAAAAGACAGACTTGCATTTAGACTTTGCAAATAGAAAAAAAGATTACATAGGTTGGACTAATGTATCAAGTAAATCAAGTAGAGACCTTAAATCTCATATATAAATATGGCAGTCATTCACATAATATTTGAATGCAATCAGCATTGATTTCCCTACCTGTGGATAAGCAAACCATATGAACGGAAAATACACAATTACCTTGAAGGCTACATGAGACCTACTAGTGTTCTTTATTCTAACAACACTTCTGGCCTGCTTGCCCAGTTCATCTTCACAAAACAATCAGGCAACTGAAAAAAACAGAGATAAAGTTAAAAGAAGCAAATATATATATAAATATATATGTTAAATTCAGGTTTGTGAACAACTTTAGTACAAAAGAAAAAAAAAATTAATTAAGGGGCACCCAAGTATAATTTAATTCCAATCGTCACATATAGTTTCTCTGTTTCTATGTTACCCAGACTCGGGTATGGGTGTCGGGTGCAGGTGTGTATCTAGGTGTCACACCCCAACCCGCCCCCGCAGGCTAGGACACGTGTAACAAAGCCACAGACCAAACAATTATTTTTTTTCAACGTTCCAAAAATTACATAATTTTACTGAAATACCAGGGGTAAAATATCATTTATCAAATAAATTAATAAAAAGGAATAAAATAAAGTTTTAAAACCGTCAAATGGTACTTGGGCAAAGTTTCCCCCATTATAGTACCCTTCACCATATTTTAACAACTAAAACATTTTTAACCCCTATTGTACTCATTTATTTAAATATTCCAAAACACATCAAAACCCAACTAAATATATAAATATTACAAACTCATTCTGACATTTATTTCTAAACATATTTAAAAGTATAAACTTTAAATTTATTACAATCTTATTCAACTCCTCACATATAAACATATAAGCAAGCTAGACCCAGTCCCGTAGTCTCGATCATTTCTCACTGTGCTATTCATCTGAATCTGCGTGGTCATTAGCCACAAAAATCGAATAAGCTTTTGCTTAGTGAGTACGTGGTGCTAATCATGCAATTGGATTATTTAATGATTCATAACACCAATTAAACATTCACAACAATAAATGGTCGCAGGCGTATCAAGTAATCAACCACCATCGTTCTGGACCCCTGATTCCGGGCCTTTCTCACTTTTTCCGTCGCATATAGCGAAATCACACTCATTCATTTGTGACCGTAGTCAATTCGTTCATGTGATCGTCACCACTATCCCCTTTTCTCTGAGGATTTCAACATCTCTCTGTCCCTTATATATGGGCTAATTAATGGTGATTATCACTTGAGACCCTTTGACCCAAATAAGCACATAAGCAGCTCAACATGTCAACATGGCAATTTCAACATTTTAGACATGTTAAATACAAACTAATCACATGCTTTTCTACTTAATCAATAATTAAGCATTTAAAAACGTTAATAACAAATAAATAACATTAAACATCCAATTTTGAGATTAGGACACTCACTTCACAAATAGGTCCAAAATAAGTCTAGAATTCCCAAATTCCTTCGTCAAACTAGCTCCTAATGATTCCAATGATAATCCTATATAATTTTGGTAAACTATATGTTACCAACCCATTTGAGTCACGAAAAATCTATCGATCAAACTGAGAATAAATTATACCATAAGATTAGACTTACCTCCACAAGTCCAAATATAACTTCGTATCGTGATTGGACGTCAAAAGATGAAGATACGGCGTCGCGAAGGTCGGCCGAGACCCACTCCTCTCGCCTAAGACTCTCGGCTCCTCCCTGGTCTTAAGCTCTTCTTTTGTTTTCTTGTTTTTTTTAATGAATTAACTTATACATAATATAATATATAATAAATACACTACATCGCCTTTACACCCGCACACACATTCACGGTTTGTTTATTTTTCATTTCTTTTTTTTTTGTTTGAGATACAAATAGAATATTCCTTGGAATATTCTCCACTTATGGTCTATTTCTATTTACACCCCCCATAACTTCTAAACTCTATTATAACACCAAAACTAATTATATTACTATCTCAATATCGAAGTGAATCCATATCTATGTCACGCATGGGTTCTAAACGTGGTTTCTAAATATTATATAAAGACACTAATTAACCTACCAATTATGCACGTACCCAATTACGCCCTCACAAGGGTACCCAAACTGATCTCATAAATCAACATGAACTATAATAAAATATAAGATACTGAACATTTTATCAATTAAACAATCATATGGCATCAACAACTATTCTAATGTACACATTTACATTTACATGTCTACCATTTAACCACATAAATGCACATTTATGCAATTGATATTATCCAAACCTCTCTTGGGTCACACTTTCATATCTGTCCCACCTCTAGTGGAACTTTCAACTGTGCCCTTTATCAAGTACTTATCACATGGGGTAACTGGAACTTACCCAAATCATCACATGCAATTGTTTAATTAATGCATATAAATTAAATATTACTTCCCTTTTCCGGGTACGGGTATTACACTAGGTGTCAAACAAATCCAAATCTTAGGATTCAGGGACATGTGTCTAAACGTTGGGTACGGGTATTCGGACACCTTTTGAACGTATAAACATACTATATTTCTTAAAATCAATAGTTAGAAACCTCTTTGCCCACAATTTTGAGCTTCTTCTTACGAAAACATCACCTGTGGAGGATCCGGGTGTCCGAATTGGGTATGGGGGTCGGACACAGGGATCGGGTACTTGGGGGTAGTAGGAGAGTCCATGTAACATAGCTCTGTTTTCAGTGAATTAATCATTCCAATCAACTTTATCAACCTGATTTTCCAGTGCTTTCAGGAAAAATTAGGCAGAAAAACACAAATATTGATTCATTTTGCTAAAAGAAAAGCCTAAGAAAAAGACAACAGTAGGTAGCTGATCACCACCTCTGCATCTTTACCTAAACCACACTAAATTCTCGTATACGAATTATGTAACCCAATTCTATAACTAAGTTCAAAATTGCAAAGCAAAACCAAAATGAGATTCATACCTCTTTTGTTGGAGCATGTAAGTAGAAATGCAATTGAATGAGATTCATACCTCTTGGGAAAGTTTGGTCTTATCTCTTCTACTTACAAAGATGTGAATGAGCAAAGAAGCAAACTAAATAAAAATTTCCCCAATAAAAATGGTTAGACCAAAGTGAGCATAAGACAGAAGAAATTACTAATAGCCCCAAATTAAACAAATCCACACAAGGAAAACCTCACATCAACAACAATATCAAATGAAAGATCTGTATAAAAAGTCAATCCCTCGATTCAAATAAAGCATACAGTAAGGATTAGATCTAAGGAAAACACAAATATTTCTGACGACCTACTTAATAGAAAACCAGGGCCGGCCCTGAGCCAATTTGGCGAAGCAATCGCATGGGACTGCAATTTTAGGCCTATTTTTTTCTTAATTTCTTCCTAATTTTTATGAAACTTATCATTTTTAGGCCTATTTTCTTCAAATTTCTTCCTAATTTCAATAAAACTTGTCATTTTTAGGCCTATTTTCTTCCTAATTTCTATGAAACTTATCATTTTTAGACCTATTTTCTTCTAATTTCTTCCTAATTTCAATGAGACTTAGTATAGAGGCCTCATTTTTTCGGCCCCTATGAAAATTCGCTTGGGACCTCAGACAATTTTTGTCATCTCAAGGCTGACCCTGTAGAAAGCAATAGTAAAAAAAACTATAGTGCATCATGACAGTCCCATGCAGTACTTTTTTTAATAGCAAGTTGGATTTCTTTAATAGAAACCCACAAGGGGGGAAAGTTACCACAAACTCACTATCCCATGCAGTACTTGTGCCTCATGCAAGTTTTAATTACATTACCTTGTTGCCAGGCTTTTGCTATATATTTCTTTTTTCCCTCCTTAGAATAGTGTAACTTCATCATGTAGCAACATACATTAATGACATGTGTACAAACATAGTTAAAGACAATTGGAAGATAAAAATAAATGAAATTTAAAAACTACAACTTGAACTCAAGAATAAAAAACATTTTTTTTACTTTACATTTTCACTTAGAAGTGGTGAACATCATTTTTTTCACTTACTTTATTTTCATCTTATTTTCTTTTCCTTTCAATTTTTTTCACCTTTACCTTGCTAGTTAATCAAAGGAACATGTTTCTTTTAGGAATAATGCTATGCGTCCCAAATTTTGTAGCCCAAATGTGATGTGGCAGTGGAACCACTTTAATATCTTCTAATCAAAACCATATGTTGGGAACCACATTTGGGATATAAAATTTGTAAAGCATTGCTTGATTTGCAAGAAAAGTCGTGACACAATTCCTTGGTGGTTTCTTTTCCCTTCCCTCACCAAATCCACAAAACAAACAAACCTTAAAGGTTTAATAGTGCCATTGTTTTTGGGGGTCAAAATAGTGATATTTCATTCAGTATTTATATCAAACAGTTAGCCTACATTCATAAGAAGTGTACGAAATTGATCCGGTTTTTTTATTGTTATGACGTCTCCAATTGGCAAAACTAGAACTAGAAGCCATAATCTTTATAAAAAGAAAAAAGAGAAAAAGAAAAGAACAGCTGACCAACCAATTTTATATTCAGAGCAATTATCCTCTGAAACCTCTGATGTATCCATTTGTAATCTCTCAAATATTGGACAAACTTAGAATCTGACAATAACAATTAATCACTAATTCTTTAGTTCTGTAACATGTTTATTAACAATTATTTAGGAACATGTTATTAAAAAAAAATAGCCAAATTTTGATTGGATTACAGTTAGGCACAGCTGCACATTTGGTGCCATATAAAGTAAGCATGGTAAAATAATCTGGATATCAAAAGAAGCTTCAGCAATTTAATCAACATATATACTCTCTTGGATTAAATCTACGACATGCATCTCGACGATAATCCCGTCATGAATTAATTTGAACCCGACCAATATATACATAACTCTATATATATACTAGTTGAAAAAAATGCTATCAACAAATGGAAAATGTTATGATCCATATACCCACAACAAGAATAAAAAAAGAAAAAATGTTTGAGAGGATGATGAAGAGAGAGAGAGAGAGAGAGAGAGAGAGAGAGAGAAGAGAAGAGAGATGTATAGAGAGAAAGAAAACCTTATATGGTGGTGCTGATGGTAGCGTGGCAGCAGAGGCGGTGGCAGCGACGTCCAATTTCTTCAGGAGGTGCGATGGTGGAGTGAGATACGGTGGTGGAGTGAGATTTGGGGGTTATAGATTTGGGGGTTAGGGTTTTCTCAGGGAGAGGGAGAGAGTGGAAGCATTTTGGGGGTTTCAGATTTGGGGGTTAGGGTTTTCTAATGGGAGAGAGAGGGAGAGATAGAGAGAGAGAAACGAGAGTGGTTTTTTTTCACAGTACTAGGACTGTTTGCAAAAAATGAGAGGGAGTTTTTTTAGTCAACGAATTGGGTGGGGGTGTTTTGGAGGGAAAGCATTTTGGGGTTTTGGCATGGTTATTTTTTCAGATTGGAACTGTTTGAAACAGCTCCAAATTTGGCACTGTTAATAACAATGCCAGATTCGCCTAAAATCGTGCCAAAATTTGGCACTGTTTAAAACAGTGCCAAATGTAAATGCGCGCAAAAGTGCCAGTTTAGCACTTTTGGTGTAGTGTTACTTGGAAGTTAAGTAAAGGACACTTGGCATCACAAGGGAAGATCAATGGTGATGGAGATATATGGAAGTCACATGAAGACACTTGTCATTGTAGGAGCATCTCCCACTAATTGGTAGTTAACTACTAGGAAGTTGTAGGAATTTGAATTGTTAGTTAATGTACTAGGAGGAAAATGTTCAAATTCAAATAGGTAGTTATGTATTTCATCTATAAATAGATGTTGAGTACTCCTTGTAATGGGTTTTTGACCAACAACAAACATTTCAACATTATATAATCCTTTTCATTTGGCCACCATGGCTATTACTTTACTTTACATTAGTTTAGTTTTAGTTTAGTATTCCTTCAATGTTTTACTTTCCTTTAATGCAATTCTTATCAGTAGTCATAGAATAGTTCAATCACTTCGAAAGTATCCTTCGAACTCTCTCTTCTTCTTCTTCTCCTTCTTCTTTTTAGTTTTCTAGTTCATCTCACACGATAAAAAGTCATTGTTAAGGCATCGAACGGTCACAATTGGCCTGGTGAGGTGCATTTGGCTTATACAATCGCACTATCACATTGACAATAACTTGCCTGGCACGCTCGCACACAAAAATCACACAAAAATCACACAATTATCCTTCGAAAGATAAATAGCCAAAACATGGTTGTGTATTGCTAGAATGTGGTGAGAGAATGAGGGAACTAGTGGGTTTAGAATGGTAAGAGAAAGAGGCAGAGAGAGGGAGAGAGAGTGAGGGAATTAGGGGGTTTAGAAAGTAGTGATGAGGTTTTGGGCCTTTGGCGGCTTTAAAGAGCCTTTTGGAATTGTAACAGCTTTTGGACTACTGTATGAGTTTGGAAACTGAAAAGTGAAAGGTTTGTAGTTGTTTCACTAATTTGCCTGCGGAATGTATATGAGCATAGCGCATTTATTGGAGTCCTATATTATGACGATGACTTGGTACTTATGTGATGAGAGAGAGAAAAAATAAGGGAAAAAAAAAAAAAGAAAAAGAGAGAAATAACATGGAATGAAGGAAAAATATAAAATGCCAAGTGGCACTGTTATTTTTTTTATTTTTTATTTTAAAGCAATCATATTAAATTAAAGAAAGGCACAAGGCCAAAATCAGCACACCCAAAAATATTTGAGAATCAAATTTTAAATTATTCATACTGTCTATACAATATAGGATGAATGATTTTGCACATTATTGGTAAAGACATACAATTAGTCATACCCATCACAACGAATTAAACTCCAGAAAGCCCCTTGCTTTTTACCATATATGTAACTAGCTACCATTTCAAAGCAGTTATTGGAATCTAAAAATTATAAAATATTCAGCCTCTTCAACCTCAATCTGCTGCTAGCTAGCTTGCCCTTTTAATCTTTATTTTTTTTCTGTAGTACATTCAAACAACTTACAAATTTAAAGGATGAGATTGACGAAATTGAAAACACAAGAACCAAATTGACACTTGGTGCAAAGTTGAAAGCTACAATATGTAATTAAGCCGTAACGTAATCGTGTAAAAGCTTATGTTAGGAGCCTGAAAAATACACACATTATTCTGAACTTATAAAAATTACACTCAAATACCATTTTGGTTCAATTAGAAAATAAACTTATTTAAATGATAATTCATAATTGGCTTATCATTCGTTGGTGGTTTTGACATGTAATTTGTGTTGGGGGAATTATAGGGGCCCATTTTAGCCCAACCTCATTCAAATCCATAAATTTATTGAGGGCTATCACAATTGACGACTTAGCTCATGAGATCCATGAGAAGTGGGTTGGACTTCTAGGCCCATTGACTATTTTTATTGTGAGGACTTTATTTAGGATGCTTTGGTTAGGCATAACTGTATAGAGTCCAGTCAACTGGTAATAATATTGATGAGGACCACTTTAATATCATCTAATTAAAATTTAGTGAGTTCACTGTCACATAATTTAGGATGAAAATTTTGAATTAAAATTTTAGAGGCATAATATTACTCTTTTATTTTATTTTATTATGAGTGTATCTTGCATCTTATTGGATTATATATATATATATATATATATATATTTTTATCGCATTATTGGAATATCTTTAAACCATTGTCCATCTATATATTTTGCACGAGTAATGATAGATGCACAACAAATATGCACAACTAAATGCACAACCAGCTTAAAAATGTTGGACATCGTGCTGAAAAAACTGTACACCCTTTTTTTTTTTGTCTTTTTGTGTGTACAGACTTTTCAGCACGAAGTCCAACAATTTTAAGCAGGTTGTGCATTTGATTGTGCATATTTTTTGTGCATCTAGCATTTTCCATTTTGCACATAGTAACCATGCAACCATGAATGTAGGACTAACTCAATATCACCTAGGGGTGTAAGGAAAACCGAAAAAACCGATCCGGCCGACCGAACCGACTGGTTCGGTTCGGTTTGGTTCGGTTTTCAACAGTGTTCGGTCGGTTTCGGTTTCTGAAAAAAAATTAATTTTTGGTTTTCGGTTCGGTTTCGGTTTGACCGACAATTACACCGTAATCGAACCGAACCGACCGAACATATACTAACGTTCATTCAGTTAATAACTTAATATATGTATTATCAATGTATAATGTATATTGTATACAATATATTTATTAATTATTATACAAGGCCAGTGGGCCAGTGGCCTGGGCACATTCATATATAGAAGAAAAAATGAGAAAACCCTAATGGGTTTCAACTTTCCATTTGACTGACTTCAGTCAAGCGGCGCCTTCCTCTCTTCTTCTTCCATTCAAAATTTCAGATTCATTCTCATAATCTCATCCCTCTCTTCATCCTCCACTCTTCTTCTTCCAATCTCATCCCTATCTTGATCCCCCACTCTCTTCATCCTCCATTCCTTTCATCCTCTCGGACCACCGCTGCCACGCGGCCGCCTGTGACCACGACCACCACGCAGTCACTGCAAGTCTGCAACCGCCACCCGAGATCACGACCTCCAAGCCGTCGCTGCATCAGCCGCCGGTGACCACGACCACCACCCCACCGCTGCCATCTGTAAGTTTGTAACATACTAACAATGGAGACTTGTTCTTGTCTTTTTCCATTATTATTATTCCATTAAATAGAGACTTGTTCTTGTCTTTTTTTGCCCTTTTTTTATTTGTAATAGTGGATCTACTCCAATATTGAACAAATGAAATTAATTTACTTGCTACTAACAGTGGATCTACTCTAAAATTGAACTAATTGTAACAACTAACAGTCTAACATGTGTTTTTCCATTTATTCTTGTTGTGTTTGATTGATTATTCCATTATTATTATTCCATTATTCCATACTAAACTAGAGACATGTTCTTGTTTTTTTTTTTTTTTGCCCTTTTTTAATTTGTAATTGTAATAGTGGATCTACTCTAATATGGAACAAATGAAATTAATTTACTTGCTACTAACAGTGGATCTACTCTAAAATTGAACAACTTGTAACAACTAACATGTGTTTAATTTTTAGATTTTTAAACTGTACAATACATGGGATAATTTTTTTCAAGATGTGATTAATTCAAATGTTGACTATGCTACCAATCAATGTATCACAACAATGCTTATGCTTATGAAATTAGTAGCAAGTAAATCCCACTAGTATATACAAGATTGTTACTCTTAATTAATTTACTAATATGTTTCTTCCTGTTTGTTAGTTCAAAATGAAATTAACTAGAAGTTAACATGTTTGGGAAATTAATTTTGCAAGTCTCTATAATGATTCCAGTTTGTTAACATGTTTGGGAAATTAATTTTACAAGTCTCTAAGTTACTCTTGTGGTGGATTTTTAATGTTTGCAGGATGGCTGATACGGTAAACCAACCCCCTACGGATGCGGCCGATTGTAATGAACGCCAAGGTCTCCCGCCAAAACCCCCCAAGGTTAGTGGTAAGAAAAGATCGTATGTTTGGGACCATTTCACCGAGGTTAAAAGCGAGGACCCTAATGCTAAGCGTAGGGCTAAATGTAATTATTGTGGGACAGGGTACGCATGCGAGTTTAAACTACATGTCTTTGACTGCACACTATATTGATAGCAATTGGCATATACAGAAAAAAGTTCTGAACTTTTGTATGGTGGAAAGTCATAAGGGTGATACACTTGGTAAGGTTATTGAGATGTGTTTACTTGAGTGGGGAATAGATAAGTTGCTTACAGTCACCGTCGATAATGCAAGTTCAAATAATGGTTTAATAAATTTTTTGAAAAGGAAGATGAAGAATAGGAATGACACAATACTAGAACATGAGTACATACATATGGGATGTTGTGCTCATATCTTGAATCTCATAGTTCGTGATGGATTGAAAGATATTGATGACTCCATATTGAAAGTTAGAAATTCTGTTAGATATGTGAAATCCTCTCCACAAAGGTGGAAAACATTTCAATTGTGTGCCGAGAAGGAAAAGATTGTATCTAAAAGTGGTGTATCTTTAGATGTGCCAACTAGGTGGAATTCTACTTATATCATGTTGGAGAAGGCGGAAAAGTTTCAAAAAGCTTTTGAACGGCTAGAGGAGGAAGACAACAACTTTGTTCGTGATGTAACTGGGGGTGAGAGTGTTAATGTGGGTGAGGATGACAGTAGTGGTAAGAGAGGAAGTGTTAGACTTTTGGGTCCTCCTTTTAACGACGATTGGGAGAATATAAGATTGTTTGTAAAATTTTTGAAGATTTTTTACGATGCTACTTTACGTTTTTCGGGGTCTAACCATGTCACGTGCAATTCATTTGCTATGAACTTAGTAAATATTCAAGATACCATTGAAATTGAATGTAAAAAAGGGGATTTAGCTTTGAGAACCATGGCGGTCAATATGAAAAGAAAATTTGACAAGTATTGGGGGAACTTTGACACTATGAATCCGTTGTTGTATGTTGGTTTAGTTCTTGATCCTCGTTATAAATTGCGCTACGTTGAGTATATTTTTGAGTCATTCTATGATGCGAAAACGACTATTGAATTGACACAAAAAGTTAAGGATATATTGACATCTTTGTATCAATTTCATGAAAGGGAGGCAGGAGGTGGTGGCTCACAAGAGACAGGTGGTAGTCAAATAGTGGAAGGTGGATTTAGTAAGGAGGATATGAATTTGAGGACATTACGGAAGATAGAGTTTAAGAGACGCTTAATGGAAGCGGAAACTCTAGAAAATAAATCAGAGGTGGAAAGGTATCTAATAGAGAGTTGCGAAGATGATTCAAATGGATTTGATATATTAAATTGGTGGAAAGTTAACTCTATTAGATATAAACTGCTTTCTAGGGTTGCCCGAGATGTGCTTGCAATTCCTGTTTCAACTGTAGCTTCTGAATCTGTGTTTAGCACGGCGGGTTGTGTTATTGATTCATACCGTACTTCATTGGCTCCAAAGGTGGCTGAGGCCCTTATTTGTACCCAAAATTGGCTTCGTTCTTCATCTGCTTCTATTAAACTTAATGTGGCAATCGATGATATCGATGAGTTTGATAAGTTCGCCTCAGGTATATGTTTTAATTTTATGCATTCCACTTTTTTAATAAGATATCATATATGTATTCTTTGTAATGTGTTTTTTTTTTTTGTTTCCCTTTTTTTTTGTAGAATTTATGGATGAATCAAGCACGTTGGACTCTACACCCACGGTTATTGTGGACGATGAATGACAATGAAAGTAGTGGTGGACGGATGGATTATTGAAGCATGTAGTCAGTTTGATGATTTGGACTATTAATTTGGAGCATTATTATGTTATATTATGTTTGTGTTTATTACCCTTAGCTTGGGCTATGTTGAATATTCTATTGTTGTTTGGAATATTTGGATTGCTTTGTGCTTGTGGTTTTTTTTTTTTTTTTTTTTTTTTTTTTTTTTTTTTTTTTTCAGAAGCTAGTTTGGGAATTTGGCCTTATAATTTGGGGCATGATATTGTACTATTTTGGCTAATGATTCCAGTTTGGGAATTTTGCATGTTTGCTATTGTTTATTGGCAGCACAGAGAGGGAGGGAGGGTCATGCAATTGTAGTTGCTTACAAGTTATTCAGCTATTGCAATTTGCTACTCAAATCAGGCCCAATTATAGCTTAAAATATTGGAATTGATAATAAGCCCAATCAAAGATTGAAAATGGGTCCAAAATTTGCCCAGTAAGCTAAACAAAAAATTGAAGTCCAACAAAAGGCCCAAGTCAAAAAAGAACAAAGTAAAAAATTATTCATAATATCTTAAAAAAAAAAAAAAAAAACCCAAAACCGAAACCGACCGAAACCGACCGACTACCACGGTTCGGTTCGGTTCGATTTAATCCCACCATTCGGTCTGCTTCGGTTTGGTCTCTCTACAAAACCGAACCATCAGTTCGGTCTGCTTAAAATGCTTAAAACCGACCGAACCGAACCGATTTCACCCCTAAATTATCACCAGGGCAATCGTACTCGACAATGTCACCAACTAGCAATATTTAATTATTTGGTTGAAGCCACAATTTTATTTATTTTAATTTTTTTGTTTTGACTTTTGAAGGTTTCCACGGTTTGGATTGCTCATAATCATGTAGAAAATGTAGTCTAGAGTTTCATAAGATGGTTTTCATTTAGAGTAGTGTTATATACACACATTTTTTGACACACAACTTTAAATGCATGTACCTTGTGCTATGTAAGTGGTGCACAAAAAAGTGTAAAAAATTCAAACAGCACAGAGTACATGTGTTTAAAGCATAATGTGTCAAAAAGTGTGTCAAAAAGTGTGTGTACCAAACATTTTCCTTTCATTTATTTATTTATTTTTTAAGGGGATCTTAAAATAAACTGTAAAATCCTAATAAAAAAGTTGAGGATCTCAATATACACTAAGGGTGAGTTTAATAAAACTGAAAATTAAGGACTAAAAATTAAGTGCTGAATTTAAGTAATGAAAATTATAAGTGATTTGTATTTGTAATACTGAAAATTGTGTTTCAAGAACTAAAATAGACTGTGTCCAGTGATTATTTTCAGTAGAAAATTTTCACGTGACGTTTTTAGTGGATTTTGACTGCTTTTTCTATTAAGTGGTATATTATCAAACGCAATGAAACAAAAATTAGTGCTGAAAATTTTTCATTTTCACCACTTAATTGGGTTATCACACACACTCTAAATAACCTAAGGGCATCTTAAGGTAAACCCTAATATAGAAAAAGAAAAGGCCAAGAACATACTAAAAAGCCCACAAGAATCATAAAAAACTACAATCTTTATCATCAATAATCCCACACCAATAATTAATAGTATTCCGGAAAAAACAAAAAAATCACACCAACTCTCAAACAGTACAAAAACCCTAAAACCACTACACACACATATCATGTATCTACCACTCAAACAATAAACCCTTCAAGAAAGTAATGAAACACCACAATAATGGACCATCAAAAAATGAAAAACCACAATAATGATCATATTCAGATACTTGATGTATAGCCTATTATAGTCACCCTTTTTAGAAATTGGTCCCTAGTATAACACAACTTAAGAATTAGTCCCTCGTCTATTTTGAGTACCAAAATATCCCCATATTATATATATATACACACCTCTGTGTGTGTGTGTGTGTGTGTGTGTGTGTGTGTGTGTGTGGTCACTGTCATCCAAATATCTCCCTCTTTCTCTCTCTCTACCATCACCTTAAAATTAGGTGTTTGAAATCGAAATCCCAAAAATTGCTCAAATTAAACATATATGTATATATATATCTCACGATCTCTCTCTATATTTTTCTCAATCTCTCTCTCTCTCTCTCTCTACCATCACCACACAAATGTGTTTCTTCAATGATGATACTGTGTAGATCAATGATGATGGTAGTGATGTTGGATGGCAGATTGATGGTAGTGATGTGGATGATGTGCATTCAAGGGGTTGATGCTGGCTGCAGACAGATTGATGGTGGCAGAATTGATTTTGGTGAGGCAGCGATGGGATTGCGGACAAAAGATTACCAAAAGTACTATGGTGGGCTTCCACTTTCCGACGAAGGTGTCGTGGGCTGAAGGCTGGTTCTTCTTGATTGGGGTCATCCACCTCCAAATCGTGGCCTGCAACTCTCTCTCTCTCTCTCTCTCTCTCTCTCTCTCTCTCTTTTATCAATTGTAATTTTTTTTGGTTATTCCAAAAATATGTAATTGTAAAACTTCTTACAAAAAAAATGTGAGAATTCTTTTTGAAAATGAACCAAACAAAAAGGTGAAGAATTTCTCACTAAATACTCTATGTTTGTATGCATATACTTGGGTTAACAATGGGTACATCTCATTTTTAGTATTTCTGTGAATAAAGCGTAAAACTTTTGCTATATGTATGAATTTATCACTTTTTGTTATATGACTTTGTCATTTTCTAATCTTTAGTGAGAATTTCTCATATTCTTAAGTGAGAAATTCTCACACTTTATCATAATGATTTCACATTAAAAAAATTTGAAATTCTCACCTTTACTAAGAACTCAACAAATCGATATGCTACGAAAAAAATCCAATGATCTGATGATGCACACGATTCTTTGTACTCAGGCTATGAACATGAAAATCATAGAATTGAGAAACTTTTTCTATAGTCCAAGTGAAAAATTTCTCACACTTTGCTTTATGATTGTTAAAATTTGTCAAAAGAGAGAAATTTCTTACTGTTTGACTGAGAAATTTCCTAATATAAAACTGACGAAGTGAGAAATTTCCCACTTTTTTTTATTGACATGTACACGATTCCTCTTTTTAAGGAATTTTAATTAAATTAGGAGACCACAATTTTAGGCAACTCCATAATTTTAGCAACCATAACTCCACAAATCCATAACTCCAAAATTTAGGTTGAGTTACCTTATCTAAATATAACGAAACATATCTATTAAAAATTAACTTAAAATATGCATCAAGGGTATATATGTTCAGAAATTACCTACAAATTTGGAAAAAAAGGACAAAATCCTAAGATTTAATGATAGAACAGATTAATTTCTATTCCAACAAAATCGATGGACCAATCTATATTAAATATATATCTAGGGACCAAATCATAAGTTTCTAAATATAATAATCCAACACTCACCATGCTCTTAAAAAAGTCAAAATAAACCAACAGAAACTCTAAAAGCCACCCATTCAAGTCTCAAACCATTCAAACCATTATGTATTTATATAAACCCTAAACAACACAACATATATACTATGAAACACGGATACTCCAAAAAGGTCGTTGAACCCGCACTTAGTGCACACCCAGTGCGGGTGCGGTAGTAGGTGCGGCAGCGTGCTTTGTGCGTTCTTCTAGAGTTTTGGGTGCGACTGGGAGTTATTTTTTATTTTTCCATTTTTTTTTTAATTTTTAATTTTTTTAAATATTTATTATTATTATTTTTTAAAATCAGTGGCTTTGTGACGTTACTTACTTGCCTATGTAGCCTTTTTTTGTTTATAATGATTTTTTTGCTTGTTAACTGTTATTCGTGGCTTAATTGGGGAAAAAAGTGAAAACTAGAGGATGAAGTGGTAGAATAATTCATATATAGTAATATATAAAATATATTTTTAATATTTTGTAAAAGTACCTCACCGCACCTGCACTCTTACTTTTGAAAAAATTGCCGAACTCTTCGCACCCGCATCCCCGCACTATATTTACTCAAATGCCCAATCATTCTCCCCGCAAAGTTTGGCCTGCTCTTCGGGAATAAAATCGTTCTTTACTCCGACAAACTCACGAGCCCTCTCGACTGGCATGTTCTGGATATGAATCAACACGTGATCGCATAGCGACTCGTAAAAATCCTTTATATCCTAGTAACTCGAGCACTTCAAGACCTCTATGATCATCCGATCGTCGGCTTTGACCACGAACTCCTTGCAAAAGGCATTGGCTTCATCTTTGTTGTGTCCACTATCTACTCTGGATCGAAGCTCATGGTCTCAAAACTCGATTATCTTGGAGAATTTGTCATCGGCCACGTTGGGGAGAGAAAAAATTGAGTTGCTAGAGAAGTCGCCATTGTTGTCCTCATCAAAGAAGAAGTTCTTGATCGTTCCCATCTCTTTCGCCACTGATTCATAGGCCTCGAAGAGCTGGTCGTTGGAAGCCCTGACGGTGATGATTGTTTTTGGTTTTTCTTGGTCATACATGGTCAACAGTGAGAAAGAGAGCTAGGGGTTTTGGAAGTAATAGAACAAGTATTGATTGTGTTTTCTGAGTTTGTGGAGAATAACGAAAGGAGAGAATGCTTATATATATATATACATAACTAGTACGTACGGGCACGGGCGAAAAAAGGGTGGAAGAAAAAAAAACGGTTTATACGAAAGTTGATAGATGAGCTCAAGATGATTCGCTAAAGCTATTCTATAAAGAAAAGACGCAATGATTGAGTAAATGAGATAAGCTTAACCAAACAACTTAAAAATAAAATAACTTTTACGTCGATTGGAATTGAGATGATAGAGTATTAAATATAAATTGTAATTGTGAAGTTAAAATTGTTGAAACACCAATCATTATGAAATCAGAATAACAAAAAAAGAGAAGCAAGTACGAGTTATCACCAAACATTAAGTACGTAAAGGTCCTTAAAAAAACATTAAGTGTTCTCTAAAATCTCCCTTAACTAATAAGAATAAATTAACTACAAATCTATCTTTTAACGGGCAAGTTGTGCATTCTCAGCATCACTTTGTAGTACGTTTGAGTATCAATCCCAATGTATCTTTCCCAATGCGCCGAGTGCACATAGATTTAGAAATTAACAAAAAAAAAAAACTATATTATTTTAATGCAAATGTAAATCATTCGAAAGATAAATTATACAAAAAAATGATACATCTATCTAATATTACCGTATTGACTTTCCACTTCAAATTACGGGAATCCATTATCTTATAATCCCTTAATGCATACTCCCATGCTATCTCTTTAAATCATTTCTACCAAATAGTGGTTCATGGGTCAAATACAGGAGCACCGTCAGAATTGAGTATCAAATTTTAATTTTTTTTAATTTTATTTATTTACCTGTCAATTGAACATATCACTTATCTCTTTGTTGGGTTTATCCACCACTCTCTTCTCCACTTCAGTTAATGCTCATACACAGAGCAAATCAAATTCCATCTCCGTTAATTTATATTCTAAGTCTCACAATTCATTTATTTTTTTATTTAGAGACGTGTGCATTTTGTCCTTAGGCTATGACTCTAGAAGTGTTTCGACGATAGAATACATTAAAATGGACATATTAGGATGAAAGTCTTTTCTCTTAAGCTCTTTGTATGTTTCATATTTTTCTTTAATATGCTCCTCTATAGTGGAATCTAAACTCATAGGTTCATGTTCACGTTTCAGCCATAATGGGTATATATCACGTTCTGCATCCTCTAACAGATTTAAGAATTTTACTACAGTAGTTGGTCTATTTTTAATCCACATATCCTTTATAATAGGATTTCATTATGGTGGGAGTTGACGCGCTATCTATATCATTTTCCATCTTTCTGGCTCTGGTTTTTTTAAAATATTTTACTTTCATCCCAGTAATGGTTCTTCAATTATATGTGTATCGAATTTCCTTATGGGGTTGCCCTATTCGAATTTTATATCTTTTAGGTCCTTAATTTTATTCCTTCTTCTCGAACGAATAGATGTACATTTCAATATATGGGGCCTCATAACTACCTGCATAAAGAAATAGATATGACTACTATGAATTTCTATAATTTAATGGAACAATGGAAAAGGTTGAACGACATTTTAAATTTCTGTACACAATAATCTGTAATTTCTGTACACATTTAAAATCCACATATTCTCTACAATTTCTGTTGTAAGTCAACATTTGTTTGCACTGGATAATGTTAAAAGTACACCCACTGAAGGTAAAAAAAACTCGTAGTTCGGCTATGGGCATTAGGTCAATTCAAGCACTGTAAATTCAACTCATTAAAGTGTGTTACATGTACGACATGCTACATCAACAATGTATATATGTAGATTATATTCCATGTAGAAAAAATGAATCAAATAAAATACAGAGTGTTACATATATGAAGTATAATTTATCTATCAATTCCATTATATCAGGACCTTAGGGTAAACGATATTTGTTGTGGAATCAGAGGAACAATCATGAAGAAGAACACTTATATAATCGAAAGATGTACATCTGGATAGAGCAACATATAATTGTCCATGGCTGAAGACATGATTACACAAGTCAATCCCAATGTGTTTTACCGATTGACCCTGAGCTTTATTAATTGTCATTGCATACACCAACCATACATGGAATTGACGTCTTGTCATATTGAAAAGCAGTTCTGCTATTGATGGTGCCAAGGATATCCTGGGAATGAACATTAAATTGCCAACTTTTTTACCAGTCAAAGTGCGCTTCAATGATACGCGAAGCAGTTTTGACGACCATTTATCGAGTGCTATTGCAGAGTTCATCCACCAGTGCAATGTTTCTTAGCAATACGATAGGGCACCCCCTTTTTTAATTATAGGTTGAATGGGGGGCAAATCGGAAGGGTTTAATGAATTAAGGTATTCATTAGGATACTGATTACTAATGGCACGATCATCTCCATCGTCAATATATATCTTATCTGCAGCCAAATATGTGCATACATCTAATGCAACTTTGTTAATAGCATTCACATCGTCATTTCGTGCTGAAAGAATTGTCCGTTCAGTAAGATAGCTAAGTGTTGTCGTCCCTTCGACACCCAACCGTGGATAAATTGTGCGTAGTAGCTCATCAAGATCACGACACTTTTTATTGCAGAAGGAAGTTGTATATCTTCTTGCGTGTTGCTCCCTATCTGATTATGAATTTGAGTACAATAAGATATAGATAAATGTTTTATCCAACAAAGAATATTATAGAAAAAAACACATATTTAGGAATAGTTGAAGAACAATTTACCTCCATCAAAAATGTCCTAAAAATTGCATTTCTTGGGTCTAGACTATTCAACCGCATGTTGGAATCCAAACTCAAAACTTGTATATTGTTCCACAGTGTAAAGCGTCTTAAGGATGCAACTACGATTTGTTTATGCACTCCTTTGGGAACGACTGGCAATATTTGGCAAAAATTTCTACCAAGAATGACAGTTATACCCCCTAATGGCTTGTCAATGTCATGAATATCGTGAAGTGTGCAGTCTACTATAGTTCTTATGCTACATTGGAACGTCATCCCATATAACTAACCTATCAAATCTGGCCAATTTTGCTTGCTCAGACTGCTTACTAAACCCACATACTGAATTATCATGCACAACTAATGGAATGGACAATGTTGAATATGCAGTTTTGCCTCCTACTAACAATAATGACGCAACACCAGATGATGCTACTGTAATAATATTATGACCAAGACTTCGTACATGTAGTGCAACTGTATTATAAGTGTAAGTCTTCCCCGTTCTAGCACCCCTGCTAAGAAAGAATGTGGCCCCTTTATTTTCTAAAACTACTGAAGTTATTGCACTAAAGGCATTACGTTGTCCAACATTAAGATTATCAATTTGACTCTGCACAACTTGACATTGAGCATCAACCTGAAGCTGTCTGTGCTCACATAGTAGCCTATTTGCGATTATGTTGTTCCAATCTCCACATGGTTGCGGCATAGGCGGAAAGTCAGCTAGACTCTTCCCTGATTGCTGAAGCATCTGATTTAGAAGGTGCAAGTGGAAATCCACATACAGGTTTGGAATTCCATAGAATGTACAAATCTTATGATGGAGATCATCGCACATATCTGCCAAAAATCTCGTCCACAACTCACAGGGATTCATTGGAGAGCATTTTGTGAGAATTATGCCGAACAATCTCCTCAATTGATGTCTAGTTTTCATTATTGCATCCTCTTGAAGACATTGCATCCACTCTTCATCATCCAGCCCTAATACATGTTGGTTTGAATTTAGGGTGCACTACATTGTTGACAGTGCCCAATTGGTCATATGATTGTGGGCCTATCACTTTTGTCAACAACAAACGCAAGTAAGATGTCTCACCTAAATTTGGGCTAGCAAAATGCATTCTCCCAACAGCATACCCCCTTTTTCTCCGTGTCCAGATATACTTTGTAGGGCGCCGAACTGCAACGGATGGGAACTCTTGATAAGTGTACGCACATGCCCATTCGTTGTTTGCACAATAGTCAAAGAAACCAGTCAAAGTTGACTTCTGCCTCGCGGCTCTAGCTGCAATCCTGTCCATTTGTTCGTTCAGATAAAAAACCATCTGATGCCTTCCAGGCAAATGAGGTGCCAATTGAATTATTGCAGGATACTCTTCATGAATACCAAAACCAAACAATATCCAAGCAACTTCTGCTGGTCCAATGTACCTGGCATCAAGGTATTGTTGGATCTCATCGACTCCTCCAAGCACCATCATTGTACGATCATGTTTGTAGTGGCTATGATTGTAGGTAACCGACTTGGAACATGGGTGGTTGCAGGGTCTTTTGAAACTTTCCATCATCAGCCACCTAGGGGGATTTGCCCCCATCGTCAGTTATGGACCTAAGTGAAGCCAATGTCTCGGATGTGATCCCGAGGTCTTTTGTGCCTCAGGTGTGGTCCTGAGGTCTTGTATACCTCGGGTGTCATCCCGAGGTCTTTTGCTAACTACGTAACAGTGGTCTTTGGTTACCTTGGGGTTGAGCCTGAGGTCTTTTTAGTGCCTCAGATGTGACCCCGAGGTCGTTTGATGTGCCTCGGGTGTGGCCTGAGGTCTTTGTAAGAGCTCTTTGACAGTCTGTGGAGCCTTATGCGATGATCAGAAAAGTACCACTGTAGTTGGGCTCATCTAGATTGATGATGACAGGAGGTCGGGTCAGGATCACCGGGCTCCTGATTATTCTGAGCTGTAGGCAAGGTTGGGATCACTAGATCTTGACTATAACAAATTGGAGATCGGGTCGGGGCTTCCGGACTCAGACCTATGCGAACTGGAGGTCGGGTCAGAGCTGTCAGACTCAGACCACTGTGAATTGGAGGTTGGGTTGGGGCTGCCGGACCCGGACCATTGTGAACTAAAAGAACTGCCAGAACCATCGAGCTTCTTTGCATTGCTCTTCTCGGGCTGATCTCACTTTTACTTATTTCTTGAAGGCTTGTCGCTTACGTACCCGAGGACTTTGGTCTTTAGAAATTTTTCAGCGTCGACATACTTTTTGACCCTCTTTGCGAGTTCTACCAAGATTTCTGGTCGGTTTCTGTAAAACGACGTGGCGCACTTGGTGTGTTGAACTCCCGAGCAGAAGGCTGTAATAGCGATGGTTTCATCAAGATCATAGATCCTGAGCTTCTCTTGATTAAACCGGTCAGTGAATTCCTTGAGGGTCTCATTATCCCTTTGTCTGATTGTCAGTAGCTGCATGTAAGGCTTTGACCGTTCATGCATACCGATGAATTGGTTGATGAACTTCTTGCTAAGTTGCTTAAAATTGCGGACCGATCAGGGCTTCAAGGAGTAGAACCATTGGGCAGCCGAGCCTTTCAAAGTGCTGGGGAAGGCCAGGCAATACAATTCGCCGGCGTTGGCGGCCAGGGCCATCTGAGCCTTGTAGGTCCGGACGTGGTCGACCGGGCTTCCCAAGCCATTGTATGAATCCAATCGAGACTACATGAATTTTCGTGGAAAGGCGAACCTCGTGATTAGGCTAGAGAACAGTGACTCTGTCTCAGTATTGACATGGTCCTGAGTAGCATTCTGGCCTAGCTCTTTGGTCATTCTGTTGATATTGTTTCTTTAAACTCTAGAGACGGGCCATTACACCTTCCCGACAGGTATTCGAGGGGTTGGTCGGGTTGGTGGAAGAGGCTTCTTCTTCATGCTAGTGCACTGTCCTCTAGGATCGGGCTTGGCTATGACTCCAGCTGTTCGTGTGCCCAAGGCCACCTCGGCTTTTGACTGAGTGACCTTGGATTGATTTGCGGGCCATATGCTCTTGCCTCTCCTCTCGGGCAACACGCCTACCGCTGATGTCTGTGGTACCCTCAACGCGGGACGGGTTGGCTCGGGCATGTTGTCTGGTTAAGATCGGTTCCTGACCGTACGCAACGTTACCGGGCTATTTCCTGGCCACTGTAGGATTGCTTTGTTAGGCCAACAGGGCTTCAGTCTGCTGTTGGGTCTGACGCTGGATCTTCAGGAGATGTGTGATGGTTGCGTTGATCTACTCCAGTGTTAGGAATGCCGGGGCCTGCGGGATAGCCAGGCCATCCCGCTACGCAACCTTCTTACCCTTCTTCGGAGGCATGACTGTCAACTGAGAGATTTGTGCTTTGAGAAATCTGTCGTTTCCCACAGACGTCGCCAAGCTGATGATGCCAAAATTTGGTTACAGTAAATTAAAGCCGATTAAGGAGAGAGAGAAAGAGACTGGTTTTTTGTATGTAGATTGGCCCTGTTAATGAAGGAACCTACATCCACGTGCGTGTTTGAGCACGCTCACTATACTATAAAAAGCCAGGGACCTATGGTGAACCAAAAATAGTCTGGAGCTACCGTAGGTCGGCCGAATGTGTTGATGACTGCTATAGAGGTGCTATATAGACTGAAAAGTTGATCCCTTTCTATGGGAGTGAGGAGTCTCTTTTATAGATGCAAGAGATGCACTACTACATGGATAAGGAAATATGATCCAATTAAGAGTGATTGGTATTAATTGTGGGGGTTTTCTAATTGGATTAGGAAACAATTTGTACTTTTCATTAGTCTTCTAACTTGATTAGGAAACAACCCGGAATATTTTGGAGCGTGTCCAGTGAGCCTGGCTTGACTGCACCTGTACGGATCGTGCTTGCGCGATCTTCCCGACCTGTTGGCCGGGTCGTGGATGAACAGCTCGGGAGGCCTCGGGTAGACCAAACTACCCGGGTTGATGCTTATCTAAGGAACTGTGCGTGAATTGGCTGAGATATGGGTTGACCATTGAGTGGAACCTCTTGGTCATAGGATAGAGCCAATTTTGGGCGTATCAATAGAAATATGAATTCAAATTATATAACAATAAAGATAATATCATAATCATCAATCATTAAAACATGTGACCGTGGATGAACAGGGCAACCATTCTCATCTTACTGATTCTTTTCTCTCGACAACATCTCATCTAACTCTCTCGCTCCAGTATCTTGAAACACTAAGGTGACCATACTTTAGTACAGGGGTACTAGGGAGTGTCCAGTTTGCCTCACACTTTAGTACGGGGTACTAGGGAGTGTCCATTTGCCTCACACTTTAGCCAAACCACAGATGCTAGGGAGTGTCCAATAGGCCACACTTTAGCACTACCATGGGTGCCAAGGAGCTTCTAAGTCGGCGTCATACACTTTAGCGCTACCATGGGCGCCTGGGAGTGTCCAAGTTTGTCACTGTCGCATTTCAACGATACTCTAAACCGCAATCTCATAACATCACACTATAGTACACCATACCAGGGAGTATCCAAGACGCAATCTCATCCACTTACTCTTATCACCCTGACCATCACTCACCATGCATGTGAACCCAACTCCACATGTATGTCAATACAACTCTATATAGAAATATAAATTACTGGAAAACAAGAACAACGTAAGTGCGAGAATAAACAAGTCTTTAATCACTTCTTTATAACAAAACATAACAAACAGGATTCTATTTTAGTGTAATTCCCAAACAGTACTTCAAAAACCCTTAAAACTTTATCCAAACAGTTCCTTAACAGAAAACAGACAAAAACCAGAAAAGGGCTAAGTCGCTCACGGGACGTGTCGCTCGCGCAGGCCACTCGGGTGGGCCGCTCGTGCGATATGCCCTGTTTTTTTTTTTTTTTTTTTTAAATTATAAACT
This sequence comes from Hydrangea macrophylla, assembly GCA_033977485.1. Classification (NCBI taxonomy): domain Eukaryota; kingdom Viridiplantae; phylum Streptophyta; class Magnoliopsida; order Cornales; family Hydrangeaceae; genus Hydrangea; species Hydrangea macrophylla. Next base: position 82,921,664 of record CM066985.1, on the reverse strand, counting down.
GTCAGAAAATGCACAGGTCGCTCGCACGGACCGCTCGTGTGACAGGTCGCTCCCACGGGCTGCTCGTGCGAGGCTCACTCGCGCAATCGCGGGCGCGATTGAGTGCTGAGACTTCATCTTCTTCGTTATGATTCCCCTGTTTCAGTTTTCAAGGCCATTTGACCCATTTTTCCATTTGAACTTAAACGTGACTTGTAATATATGATTTTCTTTGTTTTTCCGCAAGGATTTCGAATATGCGATTGGATTAACGTGAATCGAAACGTAGCTCTCGAATTTTACGAAAAATCGAGAGGTGTCAAAACTTAATTTCTAATATACTTTTTCCTATAAATGAATTAGGCTCTAATGCTTTAACCATAGCTTCTATGTACTACAATCTTTCATATTCATCTCTAAAAATAAATTTTGGTGATGTTTGAAAAATCCATGTTTTCAAGCTTGAGCTTCCATAGATAAATTAATAATGGAGATTTCAATTCTACATATACAAACAATAATTAAGCAATGAAATTACATTAAGAGTGAGTTAATAATACTTACTCTGATAAGGATTTAAGAAGTTTGTTAAGAAAGAATAGCAAAATAAGAAATCCAAACCCAAGCTTGGCTATGGAATGAAGCTCTCCCTCTCTAAAATTATTTCTGTAAATAGACCTTCTGAACTCTCTCTCTTTCTAACTCTCTGTATTGTTTGTGAACTCCAAAATGTGAGTTGTGATAAAGAGAGTGTAGAAGTGTGTATATAGAAGGAAACTAGGAACTTAGAGGCCAAGTACAACCTCTATCCCTTTGCAAATGCCAATTAGCCCAATTTCTGTAATTAACAAAATATACACAGCTCATAAATATATATTTACGTATATGATCATACACAGATTGTAGGGGGTTGCTAGAGGTCAATATATATAGGTGTTTGGGTAAATTGGCTTACAGCACTAAATTAGCCCACACACCAAAATCACTCCCAAACAAGGTATATGCAAATTGTCTAGGAATCTTTTTGTGTGTTTGAGAAAACAACTTATGACACTACAATTATACATGCATAAAGTGCATTCCCAAACAAACTTACCCAATCATTAGTTGCCATAAATAGACATAAAGTAAATGTCACATCTTACTTTCGGGGATTCCAAAATCTGTGGAAGCCCAACGCGGCGCAGACAGTTTTTGAACATAAACTGGTATTTTCGCTGCGCAGTGATCACCCCAAAAATACAGAAAAAATATATTAACGTAAGGAATAATTTTCTGATTTAATAAAAATACAGTTTGAATCAAAGGTAAATATTTTCACCATTTTGAAAATACAGTTTCGAAATCACATCACAGGTATTTATGAAAAAATTACCGTTTGACCCCAATTAAAGAATTGTTAATAAATAAAACCAGGAATGCAGATTAAAATATGGAAATTGAAATTAGAATTTAAATGAAAATACAGGTTGTTACAGGATTAAATGGCAATTTTAAAATTCAGTCAATCTATGGAGTAAATATTGGGTATCATGGTGATTCCACATGTGATTTTGTAACGACTTTAATAGATGAGAGAATTGTAGGCTTTTGTGGATAGAGTTTGGGCTGACGTGGGAAGAGATTCCCCCAGAAATAGGGGGCCAAATGTTTGAATAAAAAAATTTTTGGGTTGGGATACCATATTATCCCTATCACTACGATACCCAATATTTTTTCCTATCTATGGTAATATGATTGGAAAGTATATACATGACTATATGGCTGGAAATCTGTAAAATACGAGAGTGTGGGCATGCCAGACAAATTTCCTTTTGAAATACAAACAACTTGACAAATCAGACAATTGAAGAGATAGAGGAACATAATCTCTTCCAATAGGCTCAGATTACTTTAACCAAAGATTAAAGAATTTAAATGCGAGAAACACCAAGACTAGTAAAAGAAATAATAGATCTCGATTTCCATTAAATCTCTTACATACAGAGTTTAATCAGAAGTGGTAATCATGCCTTCTAATTGGGATTTAACTACGAATCTACTCCTAAAACAAGTAAAGAAACTAGAATTAAAAGACAAAGGAAAGGTACATTGAATAATATGAAAAATGCTAGAGTTCTTGATGATCAGGGATCCCTTCTTCCTTCCATTCTGTTTCCTTTTATAGATCACAATGGTCATAACCGCTACTAAACAGTTGAGAAACCTCCCACTATCTCCATGATTTCAGAATGGTGGGTCTTGATCATAACTGTACATGTCATAATCCCCGTGCCACATGTGTTGCTCTTCTGACTCTAACATAACCACAAAAAACCATCCTGCCATTGACGTGGGCCCACTTCAAATATTTCACATGTAATTTCCCATCGAAATTTGTGGGCCCACTTCAATTTTTATTTTATGGTACAAACAATGACATATATAGAGATTAAGAATCCAATTTCTACAAGGACTCGACACTTCCACCAAGAAACATTATTGATAAGGACACACATTTTATACATACACGATGTGCGTGTATTTGATAAGTTTTTGACTTAGTTAGTTAGAGAATTTTAATCAAACAAATAGTTTTTTTTAGTATGTTTGATAAATCAATTAAGTGAAAAAATTACACTGAAAATAATTTCCGATGATTCAGTCTATTTCAGTACTTGAAATACTGTTTTTAGTATTACAAATCAATCGCTTAAAATTTTTCGCACATAAAATTCAGCAATTAATTTTTCTTGGCTTGATAATATTAGTGCTCTCTCTTCCAACAACTGTTTAGTGAGGCCTAAGCCTAATTTGGGAAATTGTGGTTCCAATTTGGGTGATAGCAGTTTGACTGAGGATTCATCACTAAATTAAAATCCCCGAAAAAATTTCATGGAAGGATAAAAGCTTGAAAGAAGAAATTAATTGGGAAACAAGAAAACCAAGGAGTTGAGTGTGTAAGCAATGGTAGATTCGTATTGTTTTAGAAGTTCAGACTTCCCACCCTTGATATCCAATTGGTTTGCGGACAAAGTTGTAGTGATATAGGGGTGTATATGTATGTATTCAATCAATGTTTTCCCTGCTTTAGTGATTTTTGCTTTTGGTGTTAGTATGTTTGTTTGGGTCAGCGTTAGTTTTTTTGGGGATAGAAGCTCTTCAAAGGTTCATATAGTGTCATGTTTGGGTGTAGTAGTCGTTTGTGTGTTTTACCAAGGTGTTCATAAAAAGTCAAAAAATTAGACTGAAATCAACCGACCAAACACCGATTTGTCGGTTTTTAAAAGAAATGCACAAGCTTAAACCGACCAAAAATCGACCGACACCGCCAATAACTGACCTACCGAAACCAATGGTCGTTTTAATTTATTTATCTATTTATTTTATTTTTCGACAGTAACTGGATCCAGACTGGAGACACACACACCCCAGCCCCAAAGCAACCCCAAAGCCCTACACTGGCTCACAACAAATCTCAACAAGGGCCACTCATTATGATTGTAGAATAACCGGGGACAAGCAACTAGATTCCCTATGGGGATACGAACCCTCTCCCTTCCCACTGGAAAGAGAGAGGCTATGCCAACATGCTTAACCACAAAAAATAAAAAAAGTCGACCGCGAACACCTCTAATTTTACCTAGTGAGGTGCATGTGTTGCTTGATTTTTTTCGAGGTTCTTGGTTTCAGTTGATATTTGTGAGGCAGTTTGTAGGTTCTTTGTTTGGTCCTGTTTCCATGGTTTATGTTTTGGATCCTATCAACTGTAACCTTTGGCTTCTTATCAATGAAACCTTTTCTGTTCAAAAAAATAAAAATAAATTAGTACTTAATTTTTAATACTTATTTTTCAGTTTTATCAAAAGATTTGTTTTACCTATCTAGGGTTTCCTAGTCTCCATTAACCACCGCTCTTCTTCTTGGGGCCTATTCAGTGAGGAGAAAAATTCAAATAAATGGAGTCTTTGTTTGGTTACTAGCTAAGTGAAGTAGTGGACAAAAGTTAAAATTAACGGAAATAAACCAAAAACATATTTTGGGACCAAGATACAATAATTTAGGACGTAACCACAAAATTTTGGGACCAAAAGTCACTTGGCTATATGATGCAGCCAAACCACTGGCTGTATCATAGAATTTTTCCTCTGCAGAATAATCAAATTATGCTCTCATAGTCTTATGCAATGTTAGATGAAGAGTGGTGCTGTTTATCATGCTATGTTTTAGCTTTATTCTTGCCTTTGTTTTAAGCCTGTTGCTCTAGATTCCTGCTACCTGCTATTTTTTTTCTACCCTTTTTGCTTGGTTTCTTTTGGGAAAAATATTGGTTATCACCGCTGTATGGATAATGTGGTATCTCAATTCAATTAGAACTCTATACTTATCCATCTTCACCCCCTTTTTTCAGGGAAAACCTCACCCACAATATAGTATCACAAATCCCAAATCTATTAGTATGTTATATATTTCATGACATGACATCCCTGTTGCATTCAACTTTTACTCGTTCTTTTGAGCCTCTGTTGTTGTTTTTCTTATATTCCTGGGCATGCCACTGGAATTTGTGTATTGTTTCTTCGGTTCCTAATCTTATCTAGTTTTTGAGAAAAAAATGCTATTTTTCTCAAATTTGAATTTCAAATGTGGTTCTTAAATGGTTCGATAGTTGTACCACTTAAAAACAATAGTTGTAAAAAAAATAAAAATAATAATTGCTATCAAAACCGGCCTTGCCCGGCGGCCCCCATGAATCAGACTCCAAAATGGTCCGGGTGATATATCTAACTCGAAGAGGAAGAGACCCGTGTTAGCCAATCAGATCCTGTCAGTCGAACCCCGAATCGTACGACCCAATCAGGTTTTAAAGACCCATGCAAACTTTGCAATACCGTCAATTTGAATTTTGAATGTTTTTTTTTTTTGTCTATTAATTAATTCCCATTTTGTATGATTAGTGTTCTGGTTCATCAATTCTTGCACAATGCATATGTAAGTGTGTATATAGAGTAAAACTTCAGGCACACTCATTTCCACAACTTCATCTCCCATAATCTGATGTGGCAACAATGTAGTGGGAGTATTATATGTGAGGTTGTGTTAAATGGTGGGTCTCATCCCACTAAATGGTTGACACATCAGATTGTGGGCGGTGAGGTTGTGGAAATGGATGTACTTGAAGTTTTAGTCGTGTATGTATATTTACTTAGCTTTCTTTTTTTATGAGAATTGTCAAACTTTTCAAACCTGCAGTACCATTAGGATTTTCTTGCTAATGTTTTGAATATTTTGATTTGGAAAAAAAGTCCATTTCAGTTCATATTTGAATGGACAGTGCATCCAACCATATATATATATATATATATATATTAAGAAACTTCTATTATAGTTAAAGTTACACCTCTATTATAATCCGGTTCAACTAGTAAACTCGACGTTTGGACCAGTGACCTATCCGGTCACTGGGGTCACTGGGTTGATGTCCGAGCTGATTATGATAACTATGCTTAAAACGACTTCCTAATGAATTTTTTTCATTACAATCTACCCATATACAAAATGACATGCAATGACAAATAAATATAAGGATTAATTACACGTACCTCTTTCGAGGTTTGACAAAATTACATGGACCTCCCCTCTATATTGCAAAATTATGCAGACCTCCCCTCTAGCATGGATATACTATTTTACCCTTACTTGGTTTACCATTTTACTAAATTACACACCTCTCTCTCCTCTCTCTACTGTGTGTGTAGATATAGATATAGATAAACAAGTACATAAATAATATATGGACATATATATATATATACAGAATCCTTCTTATGAGGGAGTCCTCATTTTAACAAAATGAGACTCCTGTTACAGTCGTTGGATCAAGTTTTTATTAAGGGTACTGAAGTAATTTCATTGATTGAAAATTGGATCCAACGGCTGTAAACAGAAGTCCTCATTTGCTCTAAAAACTAATTCCTGTATATATATATATATATGTATCTATATATATGAATATAAATTTGTTCAAAAAATCAAAATTTTAAATCCAAAATCAAATATGTTCCAAAAACTAATTTGTTCCTAAGATTTAAATCCAAATTCAATTTATTCCAAAAACTAATTTATTACTAAGATTTAAATCCGAAGTCAATTTGTTCCAAAACCTAAGATCTAAACCTAAAATACCAAATCTACCCCAAAGATGTATACAAGTATCTATGTATATATATTCAATGGCTATATATATATATACTGATACACCCAAAATTAGCTCTATCATATGACCGAGCGGTTCAAATCAGCAGCCGGTCCATACCCCGGTCAAATCATGCACAATTCCTCGGACAAGCATCATCCCGAGCGGGCGTGTCTACTCATCATCCCGAGCGGTTCATCCACGACCCGGCCAACAGGTTGGAAAAATCGCACATGCACATCCTACCACAGGAACAGCCCATCTGGGCCCATAGGCATGATCCTGAGCATCACATGCGTGATCCCGAGCATTACGGGCAGTTTCCTACCCAAGCTAGAAGGCTAATGGAAAATGCAAGCTATTTCCTAATCTAATTAGGAAACACCCACAATTAATGCCAATCAATATTAATTGGATTATGTTTCCTTATCCATGTACGAGTAGGTCTCTTACATCTATAAAAGAGACCACTCATCCCCCATTGAAGGGGCCAACTCTTTAGTCTACACAGTACCTCCATAAAATTCACCATTGTACGCATACACCCGGCCTGTATTACTGGTAGTGCCTCCCCTCTTTGTTGGCTCACCAGGCCCGCCGATGATCTGCTAGTGAACGTGCTCAGACACACCCGTGGACGTAGGTACCTTCATTAATAGGGCCGAACCACATACAAAAAATAATCTCTCTCTCTCCCCTAAAATTGCTCTACTTTACTCTTACCAATTTCTGGCATCATCATATACAAACATGTATCTATGTATATATATATTCAATGACTATATATATATACAAATATGTATGTATACAGTCCGGATCTTAAGCGGACCAAGGGACGCACCACTTTTAGCGACGAAAATTTTGTCGCTAATGATTTTTATCAACGAAAATTTTCGTCGCTAAAAGTAACATTTTCTTCGCTAAAGGTAGTCCATCCCTTGGTTCACTCCTTAGGCTTAGGGTCCGCACTTGATCCTCGTCGTGTATATACATATGGTGTGTATGTATTTATGTATGTATGTATGTATGTATGCATGGTCCGTATATATGATGTGTATGTATATATGCATGTATATATGTATATACAGTAGAGAGAGAAGATGGGTTTTTTTTTTTTTTTGTTGTTGCTAATTATAGGTATTTTGTCATTAGCAAATCGAGAAGGGAAGTCTTTGTAAATTTTCTAATCTAAAAGGGAGCTCTGAGTAATTCAAATCCAAACCTCAATGGAGGTCGGTATAATTTTGCAATATAAAGGGAAGGTTCGTGTAATTTCGCCAAATTTTAGGGGAGGTCAGTGTAATTAACCCTAAATATAAAATGTTCAAAAAGAATTCATTTCTGCACCCACCTATCTCTCTCCTAAGTGGTACTGTGGGGTCCAGTTAAATTTTAATGGCCCACAGTGCCACTTAAGAGAGAGATATATGTGATTGTAAATGAGTTGTAAGAATGAATTATACCTCTAAGTTCTAACATTACTCTTTAAATATGGTAGGGATCTAATTAAGATGTCATAGCAACCGTTACAACGGTGACACAAATGGGATAACTTCACGTGATTTCGGGCACTGTATTAGTACTTGATCCCATTATTATTATTATTATTATTATTATTATTATTATTATGTTAGACACACAACACATTCTACAATAGGGTTATAAATACATGTATCATGTGCTGTGTTAAGTGGTGTATAGAAAAGTGTGAAAAATTCAAATAGCATAGGGTACAACACATTTAAAGCTCTGTTTTGTGGAATGTTTGTGAAATATGTTGTGTATCTAGCATATTTTTTTCCCTATAGTGAAAATCCTATGTTGCTTGAAAATATTTTTGCTCATCTCAAAATTGGTTCACCAATGCTCACTCAAGTATCTCATTGGTCAATGCAGTGGGACTCAAGATCAGAAGATTCAATTGGATTATTCTTGGCATCGATTAAACACCATTAATTTAATCCTAAGTCCTACTGCATTGACCAATGAGATACTTAAATGAGTATTAGTAAACCATTTTTAAGGTGAGCAAAAATGCTCTTTTGATGCTCATGTAAGGTCAAACGTCAAGGTGGGGAAAGTTGACCATTGTTAGACCATCCCAAAAAAGACCATGAAGGTCGCAAATTAAAGGTGTAAATGAAGAACTAGTAAGAGGATCAACCAACATGTCCTAAACTAGAGGTAGCAAAGGTAAAAGATTTAGAGAGAGAGGAGAGAGGAGAGATAGGCCCTCCTTTGTAGGAGGCAAATGGGGAACCAAGGAAGGGGTGCCCTTTCTAAGATGGAAAATTATAATGAAACGACTTTTCTCTCTCTTTCCTACCAGAAATTCTCCTAACTTCTTCATTCAGGTACAATCTTCATACATTTTTTATTTTATTTTTAACAATTTCACCAATCAATGTAAGAATTTTGTTTGCTCTGTTGGCTATGTTTTGCTGATTCAGCCTGATTGTACTGCTAAATATATATATATATATATATATATTTTCTTCTTCTGTCTGTTATGCTGCTTTTATATAGCTGTTTTTTGAGGATTTGGCTTTATGTCCCCCTTTCTTAGTGTTTTTTTAACTCAGTAATACAACTTCTCCTCGTCCCGCTGAGGTTATTTACAAAAAAAAAAAAAAAAAAAAAAAAACGTAAGAATTTTGTTTGAAAATTAAACTTATAAGGCCATGTTTCGCAACAGAATTTGGAATTCATAAGGGATCACGGAATTCAAAAACTATCATACACCTGTTTGGCTGCGGCAAATGCAAACGTGATTCAATCTCTTTAATTGGTTCTATATTAGAAATCCGTGAAAAATAAAAAAATTATCTTGAACAACTTTTAAAGTTGTAATTCTCTATAATTGAATCGCAGACTAGATCAAACGAGGGCCAAAGACCCGAATAAATGTATCATTGAAGTTATTATTTTGTCAATCGTCATGTTAAATTGGAAGCTCATATTGCTAAAGTTGATCATATGTAATTGCTACTAAAATTCCAATTTATGTACATTTACATAGCATTTTGCTTCAACCATATAGCATTTTGTTGTATGATTTTTTGCATATGAGAGGCCTTAATTTTATCAAATCTTCTGCCCTGCATTTTCAGGGCCCCCTGAGGTTTTCCTCCGAGCAGTTACAGGACGGGTGGAATCTCCGGCCTGCGCTTTAACGTAAAAATCAAGGCCGCGGGAACTTCATCGATCAGCGATCATGGCTCCTTCCCCTGTGACTGCTTCGCCGGAGATAGACACTTCACCGCCACCGGCTCCACCATCAGAAACAGATCAAAAATCCGATTCATCACCACCTACTTCATCACCACCCTCCGATTCATCACCAACACCACCCACCCAATCAACTTCGCCGCCATCATCGCCGCCACCGGCCTCCCCTCCACCCTCATCCCCACCACCATCAGTGACCCCACCACCTAAAGAATCACCCTCCTTCTCGCCACCACCAACATCATCTCCGCCGCCGTCAACACCGACCCAATCGCCGCCTCCGACCACCATTGCCTCTCCGCCGCCCACCACCACCAACCCAACCACCCCAACTTCACCGGAGATTTTTTCTCCGCCGGCGCCACTGACAAGCAGTACTACCCCTTCTTCTCCGCCCTCAGAAATCATATTTTCGCCGCCTGCTCCACATGGGTCGGCTGCGCACAAGTCGCCCCCGTCTTCATCAAATACGTCGTCGTCGTCGGGGTCAAGTGGGACGACGCCGCCTGGCTCTTCTTCTTCTTCCTTATCACCGCCGCCGTCGTCCTCTACATCGGATAGTACAATTATTATAGGAGTGGCCGTCGCGGGTATACTGATACTATCAACGATAATAATATGTGTGGCATGTTCAATGAGGAAGAAGAAGAGACGGGCCTACTACATGGATCCCGGGCGTCCACCTAAAGGTACTGATTCATAAAACTTTACAGCATGCAGTACAACTCTCACTAAGTTTTTTTTAGAAGCATATATCATTACTCGTTTCAATTTGATGTATAATTGAGAAGTAAAATATTATGCCTTTCAAATTTTGCATTACAAACGGTACGTACTTCTCAAAGATATGTCTTAGTTGACCTACTTGATCATTTTAATTGGACGATACTGAATTTAGCCCACTATTATTGAATTGTAGGTGATTTCATTGTCACATGTATTTGAGAATCATTTGAGATACAAAATTTGAGAAACATAATATTACTCATGTTTGAGTTATTAAGCATGTTTGGGCCTTTCAGTTCCATGTAAATGTGGACCAGGTCTAATCTAGGTCTTACTTTTAATCTGGTTCTAGTGAAAATCAATATAACTTTGGTATGACAAAGAACCTATTTTAATAGAGTAACTAGAGACGACACGAACTCTTACACAAAATATTGACACTTACCAAATACTTAAATTTGTAGAGCTAGTAAACTTATAAACAACAAATTGTCACGGAAAATGCTAGACCCACACAGTAAACTACACACTTTTTCCACATATAGTTTTAAATGCTTGTATCATGTGTTGTTTGAATTTTTTTTTTCACTTTTTTGTGCCCCACTTGTACAGCATAGGATACATACATTTCAAACTGTGTGTAGAAAAAATGTGTGATTTACTGTGTGGATCAAATAATGCTCAATTGTTGGACATCCAGAGGATATCAATTACCTTAAAAGTATTGTACTTTAAATTGTTAATCGTTTAGGGGAATCTTCTCTGAGACGTGCATGTTGTTTTGGCTGCACCATGCACGTTTTTTTTATGACAACAAATTGTTATATACATAAGGAAAGATTGTGACCTTCATGAAAAAAATTGCAACCTCTCACAAAAATTGTAACCTTCGTGAGAAAAATTTATAACTGATGACAAAAAAAATTGCAACTTGAATGGGGAAAAATTGTAATAGTAGTCTCTCTCTCGGTCGTCTGCGGATGGTGCAGCCAAACTACCATGCATGCATAATAAAAGTTCTCTCGTCTAGGTAGAAAAATAGAAATTGGTCACCTTTGTTTAAAAACAATTGGAAAAGCAAATACTAGACTACAATTAAGCATTGAGTTGTACATTTATATAGTTGCTCAATCAACAAATTAATATAGGCAACAAATTTTCAATTGAATACTTTGCTTGTTTAATTTACTCTATCTCAATTTAATTACATTGCCAATTTGCCATGATCTAATGACAGCTTCTTAACGACTGCTCTGTTTGTGGTTTTTTTTTTTTTTTTAAATCAGGCAATGATTACATGTACAATGGTTCACAGCTCTGGAACAACAGTCCCCAATCAGTAGAAGGCCACGTAGTCAAGCTCCCTCCCCCGCCAGGTCTAATGGGGACACCAGCCGGAGGAGGTGGCAGCTGGGCGGCACCACCTCCCCCGCCGCCAGCAATGACGAGCAGCGACTACAGCTCCGGCTACTCGGGACCACACCACACCCCTCTTCCACCTCCCTCACCAAACCTAGGTGGCCTCGGGCTCAACCAGAGCACCTTTACCTACGACGAGCTAGCTGTGGCCACGGGCGGGTTCTCTCAGGCCAATCTGCTGGGACAAGGAGGTTTTGGGTTCGTGCACAAAGGCATTTTGCCCAATGGAAAAGAGGTCGCAGTCAAGAGCTTGAAGTCCGGGAGTGGGCAAGGAGAAAGAGAGTTTCAGGCAGAGGTTGAGATTATTAGCCGTGTCCATCATCGACATCTTGTGTCTCTTGTTGGGTATTGTATTGCTGATGGGCAAAGGATGTTGGTCTATGAATTTGTTCCTAATAAGACCATGGAGTTCCATCTTCACGGTAAGTTATTTTTTCTTTATAGATCCGATCCATATATGTATGTGTCTGTACATAGTTTCAATTAGATATCGAGAACGAAAAAACGTATGGAAATGAGTTAGCTAGGCTCAAATATTTGAAAAATAATATCACTAACCTCAGTTGTTTTATATATTTAGGCTTAGTCTGGTTTACATTTTGGTGTTTCTCATTTTTTAAATCATAATTTCATGTTAATTCATTTGGTAATTAGTTTATCAGCTTTGCAAATATTTAAGTTAGGAAGCTTAAGGTTGTTTTTTTTGATTTTATGATCATGTTTTTTTTAAAGAGTAATGTGTCACTTGTACAAAATTATCAAATAATTAATTTAATAATAAATTTCACAAACTACTTTTAAAAAACCACGTGGAGCCAAACTAAGCCTTAGTAGTACGAACAATGATTGGTGATTCAATATAATACCCCTAATATTTTTTACCAATAGATTGATCACATGTCAAAAGGCTGCGATGCAATCGAAAGAAATGCATGTTGAATAAGGGTATATCCATCTTTTGATAAGAATTGATTTTTGATCAGTATATGTATAATTTTGTAAATTTTATCGAGGATAGCTTTTTATCCATCCCATTTTGTTCATGGGTGAATTGTAATATTCTCAAAAAAGCAAGAGAGGTAAGTAACATAGAGCTATCTGATATAAAGACAAACCTTAAATGCAGCTGTGGATGCAGAAACTTGAAGAAAGTTTGATAGGACGAAACCAAGAAATTGCATATGGGATAGCCAAGTTACCAATAAAATACGACGTTTTTGAATTATTTTTGGGGTGAAGGGGGCCGGGATTTAAGTGTAAAAATATGCTTTCTTAAAGGGTATAAGTGAAATTTTTTAAAATTAAGGGGGCTCTGATACCATGTTAAGTTACCAACTACTCCAAAAGTTTAAGCTGTTAGAGATTGTGCCCAACAATGTATATCAAGCTTCTACAATTTGTACATAAATGGATACGAAAGTATGTGTGTACCAGTGTGTTAATGCTAATAAATTTGTAGAAAGAAATGCACATATGAATCTGTAATCAATGAAATGTAGTCCCATTTATTAGGAGAGATTTATGGACAATGCATTCTAATACTTAGAATTTTTGTTCATCATAGACGTGAACTCATACAATCTATCAAATTAATGTTTGGCTACAGGGAAGGGTCAGCCAACTATGGACTGGGCAACTAGGCTGCGAATTGCATTGGGATCTGCCAAAGGACTTGCTTACCTTCATGAAGACTGTACGAGATACATATATATACCTCTCTCTCTCTCTCTCTCTCTCTCTCTCTCTCTCTCTCTCTCTCTCTCTCATGTTTTAACTGCATAATGCAGGCCACCCCCGGATTATCCACCGAGACATCAAAGCTGCTAATATTCTCCTCGACTTAAACTTCGAAGCCATGGTACTATATGTCTCAGAATGTGGGGTTATATTATAGGGATAATTAACTTTCGCTCTATTTTTTTTTTATTGAATTTAATTAAATGAAATATATAATGTGAGGGCATTTATGTCATTTGATATAAGCTTGTGAGATTATTTTGATCAATTAGTCAAAATAAGGGCAACAATGTCAGTTCACCTTTAAAATTTGCGGACATCACATGCTTTCATCCTCTGTCGTTAATAGAAGGGAGATTAGTGATACATAGTTTTAAATATAAGGGAGGTCAATGACATAATTCAAAACCCAGGGGAGGTCTCTGATATTAGACCAAACTCCAGGGGAGGTCAATGATATTTACCCATTATTTTTTTATATTAAAAAATTTTTAAATTAGTTTCTTTTTTGTAAAATAAAAAAAGTCATCAAATTTTACATAACATTGTGGAGCAATCTCTTTCAAATAAAATGTAAGAGTAACTCGTTTCAAAGTCGTGTGCAAGTCTTCATAACGTTGGGAACAAGTCATCCAAATGTTGGGAGCAATCATCACAATATTTTGGTGCAAGTTTACAATGTTAAAAATATTAAATAGACTAAATACAAAATCACAATTCAAAAGTGGATGTTTTTTTTAATTTTGTTGATGTTTAAGAATTGTTGATTTTTTTTTAATTTCAAAAAAAAATAATAAATTGACTTTTAACTTTTATACAAAAGTTGATTGAAATGTAATATTCATATATTATAACCTATCATGTTACTTTAAAGTTTAAACAATACCAATTATATGTATACATATACAGTCAGGTTCTAAAGAGGGCGTCCTCTTTTTATTAAAGAGAGGACTTCTGTTTTGGCCGTTGGATCGTGTTTTCATTAAGGACAGTTTTGCCATTTTACAGTTTTTAAACACAATCTGACGGCTAAAACAGAGGCTCTCTCTTTAATAAAGAGAGGTAGCCTTCTTTAGAAAATCTTTATATATATATATATATATATTAATATATATGGTGCAAGCCCAAGCTATTTTATTTTATTTTATTTTATTTGTTGAAACCCAAGCTAATTGATTATGTGGCAATAATTTCCCTACAGGTGGCCGATTTTGGATTGGCTAAGCTCTCTACCGATAATTTCACTCATGTTTCCACTCGTGTCATGGGAACTTTCGGGTTAGTCATACTAATCCTTCATTGCCTTTGATCAATTCCATAGGAATATGGTGCTTTTTTTAAGCCGTTTGGTAAAATTGTGGTTTTCAATTTTTAATGTTCTAAATTCGGAAAATAAAAATAATTTCAGTTTTTGTAAAAAGAAAAGTGAAAATTCACTTTTTTGTTTTCATTTTTTGGACCAACTTATTGTAGATTGAAAATATGGCAATGATTACCAAACCCATTTTCATTTTTCGTTTTCAAACAATGAGAAAAATATTAAAAATTGAAAATCGCAAAGTTACCAGATAACGTTTTCAACTCCATTTTTTGGAAGTTCTTTAATTATCTTCTTTACTATTTTTTTCGATTTGAATTAGACCTAATTAAACTGAGAATAAGCTATCGTTATTCTCTATTGCATCTGGCCTGTTTGGTAAAGTTGCTGTATTTGGTTTTCAATATTCTAAATTCTGAAAACAGAAACAATGATCAGTTTTTTTAAATACAAAAAGTGAAAATCACCTTTTTTTGATCTTATTATTGTTTGAAAAAATGGCAGCGAATACCGAACCCATTTTCATTTTTTTTTTCTTTTCAAAACAATGAGAACAAATAGTAAAAACTGATAACCGCAACGTTACCAAACAATAACTTTTTCAACTCTATTTTTTGGAATTTCTTTAATTATCTTCTTTACTAATTTTCCAATTTAAATTAGACCTAAATTGGGAATAAGCTATCGTTGTTCTCTATAGCATGTCTTTCGAATGGGTCATTGCTTCGAAACACACCATATCATTGTGTTTGGTTCACTGATTTAAGTAAGGAAAAGAAGAAGTAAAAAAAAAAAAAAGACACTGACAATAACACTTTTTTAATTTTAATTTTAATTTATTATTATTATTATTATTATTATTATTTGGTTAATAGGGTAACACTTCGTGAATAAGGAGTAAAAGAAAATAGATTGAAAATTTAAATAAATATTTAAAATATGAGAGTCATTTGATTTCAATCTTATTTTCTTTTCTGTTCTTTTCTTTCTTCTTCTTTTTCCTTTCTCCCTCTCTCTATCTGCAATCTAAATATATATACGAATGTCAAAGCAAAAGAAATATGATCCTCTTACATTTAAAAAATAATTAGGTATTTGGCTCCAGAGTATGCATCAAGCGGCAAGCTCTCAGAAAAATCCGATGTTTTCTCATTCGGAGTGATGCTCTTAGAACTCATAACTGGACGACGACCCGTGGATCCTACTAGCAGAATCATGGAAGATAGCTTAGTCGACTGGGTTAGTATTTTAATTTTATTTATCTATAAGTATTTTGAGACAAGAATTCGTTGAGTTAAATTGAGTTAGATTCTAGTAGTGGCTTGGAGTGTTCATTCCATTTTGCAATTCTCGTGTATGTTCTTTTCACACATTAAATTTATTTATGCGGGACATGTTGCAAAAAACAGGCTAGGCCGTTTTTAACACGCGCACTAGAAGATGGGAACTATGAGGAACTTGTTGATCCACACCTAGAAAACAACTTTATCCCCCATGAGATGGCGCGCATGGTTGGTTGTGCTTCTGCAAGCATTCGTCATTCTGCTAGAAGACGCCCCAAGATGAGCCAGGTTTGGATTCCTATGTAATTTCATACACACACACACACACACACACACACACACACACACATAGAGATAGAGAGAGAGGGGCTCTAAATCGGACTAGTCTTAGCGACGAAATGTTTTTAACGACGAAATTTTTATAGCAAAAATGCATTATTTTTTAGCGACAAAAAGTCATATATTCGTCTCTAAAAACAGGTTCGTAGAAGGACTGGCCCGTTTTACAGCCTTGCTATATATATATATATATATATATATGCAGGTAATATGCATACAGACAGAAAGATGGAAAGAGTCACTCTATACAGAAGCAGTGCACTCTCTTTTGATACCTATGACACTCATACTAATATATGATCCCAACTTCTTTGGTAAAAGGCTTAATTAAGCTGAGTTATCAGAGTCCCAATTAACCCAACAAATTCTCAACAAAAAAAAAAAAAACAAAGTAACCCGACAAACCAAAAAACGAGGTGTCACAAATTTAGTGACAACATTAATGAGAAATACACTGCTTCAAAAATATGAAAGCTAAAAGATCATTCAAACTAGTGAGTACAAAAGAAAAATCTGTTGAAAGCTACCCATGAATTTGATTCTTTGAATCCCTCTTTGTTAGCACGTGTCTGGTAGTTCCCTTTATTTATTTATTTATTTTTATAACTTTCTTAAAATATTATGATGTGATATATATATATATATATAGATGAAATTATTCCACCCCGTTAAATCATGTGCAATTGTAGGTACACAGATGAGATAATTTCTCATGCTATAGGCAAGGGCGGAGGCACAACCCTTCTCAACTTTTAAAAATTGTACTTTTAACTAATATGTTTTGTAGTTTATACATTAGTGTCCCCACTAAATTTTTAGTTTGCCCCTTCCATACTCCTAAGTTTCACTTTGGTCCTTGAGATTTTTTTAGGTTCCACCCAAATAAATATCATACTTACTCAATTAACTTCAAATAATTAAGCCCTTATAGATATACTTTGGAAACATATTATGATTGTTTATTTTATAAGTGAAACTAATAAAACAAAATTTGAAAATTAAGCATATAAACACAAAATTTGTTTGAAAGAGTTACGGAGAAATTAGTTTGCCATTGAATAACTATATCTTATATGTGAGACCCACGGAACAAACACACCATTTTTAGAACCATAAAAATAAAAAGTTATAATATTTCTACCCAAAAAAAAATCAGGTCGGGAGCGTTGCCTCCAAACCCCAATGAAGTTTGTGCGCCCCTAAGAATGAAGCGTGGCTCCGCCCCCTAGCTATAGGACTCGAAATCCATTTAACAACGGCATGACTTGTGACACAACACGAAACATGAAAGAGATTCGACCAGAGACCACCAAAAATAAGAGAAAATCTCTGAAACTGCAATTGTAATATTGAAAAAAAGAAGAAGAAGGAAACTATGCTGATTACAGCTCTTCATAAGATAAGGTGTCCTGATTCAACTAGGAAAAGCAAATACAAAAAATTATCAATCTTAGTTGGGAGAGTAGACGAAAGTTGCCCTACTGTTAATTCAATGGACCTAGAGTAATTACGTCTATCAGTAAATCTATGTCGAATTTTAAATTTCGATTGAAAGAGATCACAAACCAATCATGCACAATGTGTAAACGGTGCTAGTGTAAACGTAAATTAAAATAGCATGCAATACTTGAACACCAAACTGATGTATAAAACCCCCAAAACGGGTAAGAACCACCCCTACGACTATTCCACAATGATCAAAGAAAAAATTTACAACTCAACTTGACTCTGATCACCATACTCAATCTGAATTAATCATCAGCTTATGTATCGCACTGTGTTGAGTTTGGACTTCTCCTTTGGTGGAATTGCCCTTGACGAACACTCACTCGATCCGTCTTCATAGCTTCCGCGCAAGCCTTGGTCTCGCATCAATTGCAATTACACCAACGAATGATGTTGTTACTCACTCTTCACAGCTTCCAATCCAAAGCCTCGGTTTGACACCGACACCACGCATGAATCACAAGTTGTGTGTTACTAACCCACAATTTTATAGTAGGCAATTTTTGTTTTGGGTTAAAAAACGAATTAGATAAGCATACACATGCTTAGATCTATTTTTGGATTATCTAAAATTCATAGGATAAAGGGCTGCTAGGTTTCATGACTTAAGTGTTATATTTTTGGGCTTTGGAAGAACTAGCAGGAATTCGTTACAATGTCCGAATGCCAGGGCCGCCTAGCAAACGGTGTATTCTGATTAATTTGAAATATTAGATCAATTATTTTTTCCACGTGACGATTGTTGAATGCCCTTCCGAGGGTGCAATCTTTCTCAAAATATTTTTCTTTATTATCGAAAATAAGTCAAACTATCCAAATACTTGTGTCCAAAGTAGTCTTTCACTCACATTTTAATATATAGAAAAATATAGTTGAACTCATTAAATATATGAAAATATATTTTGTGAGTGTGTGAGCAAACCTAGGGTATCCAAAGTCTTCTTACCAAACATCTGTGTAGAGATGACCGAAGCTTTGTGATCTTCAATGTGGAGTTTGAGTCTTTATCAGTAGGCTAGGTGATTCAGAAACTTGATATATACTAAAAATACAGACTCCATTTGTCTATGTCACGGATAATTGACAAAACACAATCACTACAATGGAGAAAATCCCCTAAGAACTCGGAAACATAGGCAAAACAAAACGGAAATTCTCATGCAAAGTTTTCAAGAAAAATAAAGAGGTTCACCACCAACCTTTTACCATCAAAAAGCATCTCCCGACTCGAAACTAAATGATGTATCCGGCCTCAAAATGCCTCTTCAACATTGCCTATTTCAAAGTGATCGATCTTTTCGAAGCACATTTTGATTTCCCACTTGGTACTTTTTATTAACTCACTATATTCATCATGAAATATGCAGATCGTACGCGCACTAGAAGGAGATTCAAGCCTGGAGGACTTAAATAATGGCCCGAAGCCAACCCAGAGCTCAGCATTCAACACAAACGAGAACACGACCGGGTTATACGATACAGGTGCATACAATGCTGACATGATGAAATTCAGGAAAATGGTAATGTCAAACCAAGACTATGCTAGTAGTGATTATGGAGCAACAAGTGAGTATGGACTCAACCCCTCATCTTCAAGTAGTGACTCCAGAGAGATGGGTCATTCAGGGCTTCAAAGGCAGAAACTATAGAGTGATAGATATATATCTATAGAGACAATCTCTCTGATGATTGACTATACATAATTGCTACTTCTTCTATTCTAGACTTGGGTTTATACAAAATATATATATATATATATATATACACATCATTCATGGACGTGTACCAAAAGATTCAGAGCTTCTATTGTTTATTGTTTACTTGACTTTCTTTGTGTTATACACTTATAATCTAAAAAGGGAATTATTGTATATATGAGTACTCGCTATGAAATTCCCTACATGTGTGTTTGTGTATATATGTGGAATAAAAATTTAAAATTCGTAGTACAAGAAAAATGAATATTAATGTTGGGTATTGCACATCCAGAATAATGTCGGTAAGATACTAATTTTTTACGATGTAACTTTTCAAATTTGTATGCTATATGTGGTTTTCAACACATGTGGGATTGGGTCCGTTGGAGGATATTGAAGTGGTTTCCACCATTATTGAAGGTATGTGACTCGACTCCCACATGTATTGAAAACCACATTCGAGACACAAAATTTGATAGGCATAGCATTACGTACTCTCTGATGTAAATGGATGCTTGAGAATTCTATCTCCAATTAGAACACCGTATAAGGTTGCACTCTTTAGCAATCTTAGAATCAGAATTCAACTCAAGTGAAGCAAGAAAATTTTTGAAAGCAGGAACAAAATGATAATGAAGATAAGAGAAAAATCGAAATATTTTGGTGTTGCAAATGTTTTTGTTTTGCCAACCAATACAGTACTCTGGTACCAATTGTTTGTATAAACAATACCCAACTCGTTACACTTTAATACCAATTATTGTACGCGGAACCTCCCAAGGAACATGAATTTGAATAAGCAAGGTTTGAAAATTTTACCTTTCTATGATTATTGGACTTGTATTCAAATGTTAATTGTTGGTTCAATGAAAGAATGTTTGAGAGACCTCAAAATTGAAGGCTGCTCACATCCACATTAACAATACAAGAAGAATGGGTGTTGATCATGAAAGAAAAAAAAAATTTCACATTTTGCTCTAAATGCCCAACAGGAAATAATGAAGAGAATAAGAACTATTATGTGTAGTGGAACGAAATAGAAGAAATGTATGAATCAATATTTTTGGAAGAAGAAAGACATTGATGCAATTCAAAGCATATATTAGAGTCAGATTAAAAAAAACTCACTGAATGGCATGGATATATAAGTCATATGATCCATAGTCTAATGATAATGCTAGGCACACTCCAAAATCCACACTGAAATTCACATAGAATAATCATAGTCGTTGATTTCGGTGGGGTTTTTGTGGGTTCCACGTGTATCCCACCGAAATCAACGATCACGATTGTCCTGTGTGGAAATCAGTATGGATTTTGGAGTATGCGTAGCACTACTCATAGTCTAATTCAAAAAAAAAAAGATCGTTTAATTACTTGATGACGTGGACAAGTAATACTCTTCTTTGATTACAAATTTGAAAGACAGTACTTCTGTATTTTAAAAGTAGCAAATAACACCTAATGTAATAGCAAAATTGGGAAGTTAAATTTGGTGCACTTGGCATTTTACTTTTGTTTAGTGTTTTCGGAGATGAAAACCCTGGACTTTGGTGGTGTGACCTAAATCCTAATTATGTTGATCTGGCGAATTGAGTGTGCATATGTGTGGCGCCGCCCCTTGGAGCATCCTAATATTATTGGAAGAAGTAGGTGAGGAGATAAAGCTATTGTGGAAGCAGTAAGGTGGGAAAAGAAGTGCTTCGAATCGTTGCTATTTGACCCGGACCTGTTCTAAATAATTCTATGATACCAGTAGGAATTCAGGTCTCTCCAGCCCAACTAGGATAGGATCATAGTTCCGGAATTTTTACGCGAATCAATATCGAGAAAAGGAAGTTTTCCAATCACTGACTCGGATGACTCCAATTGTTAAAATACTAGTATTAAGGCACATTTTATCCCACAGGAAGTAAAAATTTATCCAATTCAATATTTTGTTAGTTCTTTGGAATAAATATCAAGAGAATATGTAAATTAAAAATAAAACTATTGAATGTGATCGTTTGTCTTGGATAGATGAAATTTAACTTACTGCTCTAACAAAACTTATCCCTTATGGTGTATTAACGTTACATGTATGTGTATAATAAATATGTATCTATTTGGTACTGACAATGAAAATAAGATTTTCTTTTTTCTTGTCCGCACATGGGAGATTGTTCAGATGAAATTGGAGTTTAAGGACAGGTGTGTGGCATGGGCAATTAACAACTGTACCACCAGCTTCTCACTTATGGCAATGTTGATTCTCAATGTAGACCCTTCAAACAAAATGCGCTCTCTCTCTCTCTCCACCTCTCCACACAACTTGTTGGAGATTTTTGTTTATCTTGTAATCTCGTGGATCCGCATGGGCGGATCCAGGATTTTTGTTCAGGGGGTCTAGATTATACCGGGGTTCGGGGGCAGTGCCTCTGAGATAAATTTTTTTGGGTCTGCCTATATATAATTATGTGTAAAACGGTAAAATTGTAAGTAGAATTGGTTTAACACCCCTAATTTGGGGTAAATCATGTAATTTTAGGGGGCCTATATCTAAAACTTATAAAATAATATATGTATGTCTAGAAATTTCACAAATGTAAGGGGCCTGTGTCTAAAACCTGCAAAATATTATATGTAAATCTAGAATTTTCAGAAGTCCAGGAGGGGCCTGTGTGAAATTTAGGAGGGTTATTTCCAAAATCTATAAATTATTACATATAGTTTTGCAATTTTCAAAAATCTAAGGGAGCCTATGCCTCTCCTGGGTTCAATGTAGGTCCGCCCATGGAGTTAAGGACAGGTGTATGGCATTGGGCAATTAACAACTGCAGCACATCCCAGCTTCTCACTTTCTACAAGAAAATAGGCCTTTTGTGACGGATCAAAATCCGTCACAAAAAAATATTTTTGTGACGGATTGTGTAATGGAAATTTATCCGACACCAATAAACGTTTATTCGTGACGGAAATGAACCTATCCGACACAAATACTTTATATTCGTGATGGAAATGTATCTATCCGACACATACATTTATATTTATGACGGAAATGCAGCTATCCGATACAAATACATTGTGGCAATTTTGTAAATAAATGGAACACCAAAACTTTCCCCAAAATTTCCCACCCTAAAGATTTCGAGCACAGTTTTTTTTTTTTTTTTTTTTTTTTTTGGTACAGGGGAAAAACACGAACTAACGGACAGTACAAGTGCCACAATTGTCCGCAGACAGGAGGTGAACCAGGCCCGGTGGTGGAGAATTACAAGAAACAAAGGACACGGTTTGATTCACTCCTTCATTAGCAAGAAAGTCAGCACACACATTTCCCTCTCCGTAAGTATGGGAAATAACAATATTTCTCTGTGCAATCAGCCATTTGCAGTCCTCTATAATGGCTCCATTCGGGTGCATACTCCTTTTAGAATCTTTAATGACTGCTGTAAGAGAGTCTGATTCAATGAGCATGTTGTACCAATTTCTCTCCCAAGCGAGCTTTAGTCCATGCCAAATCCCCATTAGCTCAGCTTCAAAGCTGTAGCAACGATCCAATCTACCCAAGAACCCAGTAACCTAGTTTCCTTGGTCATTTCTGACGAGACCTCCAAAACCACCTGGACCAGGATTCCCTTGGCACTCCCATCTGTGTTGATTTTCAGCATTCCTACAGGGGGAAACGCCTTCTTAATTGAGAATTAAGAGAGGCAAAGGCATGAGAGAACTCCCTAGCAAGGCTTCTGCTTCTGATAACGATGGTATTCGTGCTAGAATCCTTGTTATTAAAAACAAGAGTATTCCTATCTTTCCATAGAATCCACATCATGGCAATGAAAAGAGTTTTCTAATCATGATTAGGCTTCATGCACAGATCCTGATTAACAATATTATCTTTGATCCGAACTTTCAGAGGGGCCACAAAAGGAGGCTTGGTACTTTTGGGGTATGCTCAAGGCTTCCCACACCCTAAGAGCTTTTGGGCACTCTCTTAGGATATGTAGAGAGGTTTCACTCCAGCTATTGCATTTGGGGCAATTCTCATCAGCAGTCATGGCCCTTAGGGTTTTTAGGTGATTTGAAGGAAGTCTGTCATGAAACACAATCCACACAAAGAAATGAATCTTATTGGGGATCTTCAATTTCCAAATCCAATCCCGACTTTCCTTTCCAGGCGAATGTTCAGAACCCATAATAAACAAATAGGCCTTTTGAGAAGAGAACTTCCCATTGCTCGCAAGGCCCCAAGAAGGATAATCAGTGAAGTTAGAAAATTTAAGAATAGAGATATTAGAAATGCTTTTCCCTAATCCGCAAGGATACAAATATAAGATAAACCTTGGATCCCAAGGATTCATACTATGATAAACCTTGAAATTTTCGGGCACAGATTTCACAAATACATTTCCCACCCTAAAGACATTTCCCCAATATTGTTCTCTCTCTCTCTCTCTCTCTCTCTCTCTCTCTCTTTGCCCAAAATCTTTAAGGCGATTCATTCTCTCTCTCTCTCTCTCTCTCTCTCGGAACCAATATATAGATCATATAAATTATATATATTATACACATACATACATAAATATACACTACAACAGATTTGACTTTTTATGGCGTGCAAAGTGCGTCACAAATAATCAAAATGCTTCACAAATACTTATTTGTGACGCAGCAATGCATCACAATTGCGGTCACAAAATCCCTAGTCGTAAATACTTTATTTGTGACGCTGTCAACGGGTCACAAATAAACTTCCATGAATACCAAATACACGCGCCACAAATAAGAGTATTATTTGTGATGTACTATACGCGTCACAAATAGTGATTATTTGTGACATTTACGTGCGTCACAAATATTAATTTCCATTTTAAAAATATTATTTGTGACGCATGTATATGCGTCACAAATAATAATTTCCATTTTAAGAATATTATTTGTGACGCATGTATATGCGTTACAAATGATAATTTTCATTTTAAAAATACTATTTGTGACACCAGTATATGCGTCACAAATACACTATTAGATTTATGTATAGTATTTGTGACGCATTATAATGCGTCACGTGACGCATTATAATGCGTCACAAATGCTATAGGGAAATTGTATATATATATTTTTTATTTTTTTCTAATTAGGTCATTTTTACATGCTATATACCTGCGATAATATCAATATTTCAAAAACACAACTATGAAACGCATGCACAAGAAATAAACATCCAAAATACTAATTCTCATACAAATTAAAATTTAAAGATCAAGTCCAACATCCAAAATGCTAATTCATACAAATAAAAATTTAACTGTGATCCAATACAACACTAAAATTCAAAGCATCCAACATTTGGGATCACAAAACACATCCAACATCTTTCACAATCAAATGTAACTCCAAACCTGAAATGTGGAAAAAAAAAAATACATTTTAGCCAATTCAAGAAAAACATAAAATGAAAAACTTAAAAAGCATATTTATTGTAAAGTCTAACTAGGCAAATGAAAAAATATAACTTGTGATGTGTAATTTGATAATTGAAAATCCGTTTTGCATTCCGTTTGTTCTGACAACTTTGTTTTGCCGTGTTTGAGGTGCGAGTTAAGTTTTACGTCCATCAGATCGGCGGTTTAAGGTTTCACCACCCCAAACCCCAAAAACTAAAGTTTTTCAAGCCTAAGTATATCAAAACTTGTTTATTTACGCGTTATTTGATAACCGGATGTCCGTTTTGCATTCCGTTTGTTTCCACAACTTTCTTTAGGCGTGTTTGTGTTGCTAGTTAACTTTCAGGTCCATTGGATCTGTGGTTTACGGTTTCAACCTCCCAAACCCCAAGAACTAAGTATTTCCAAGCCTAAGTATGTCAAATCTTATCTTTTACGCATTATTTGATAACCGGAAGTCCGTTTTGCATTCCATTTATTTCCACAACTTATTTTTGGCGTGTTGGAAGTATGAGTCAAGTTTCAAGTCCATCGGATTGGCGATTTACGGTTTCACCTCACCAAACCCAAAATACATAGTTTTTTCAAGCCTAAGTATGTCAAAATTTGTTTTTTACGCGTTATTTGATAACTGGAAGTCCGTTTTGCATTTCGTTTATTTCCACAACTTTCTTTAGGCATATTTTTGGTGCTATTTAAGTTTCACGTCCATCGGATTGGCGATTTACGGTTTCACCTCACCAAACCCAAAATACATAGTTTTTTCAAGCCTAAGTATGTCAAAACTTGTTTTTTACGCGTTATTTGATAAGCGGAAGTCCGTTTTGCATTCTGTTTGATCACACAACTTTCTTTAGGCATGTTTTTGGTGCTAGCTAAGTTTCACGTTCATCGGATTGGTGGTGTACAGTTTCAACCCCCCAAACCCCAAAACCAAGCATTTTTAAACCTAAGTATGTCAAAACTTGCTTTTTACGCGTTATTTGATAACCGGAAGTCTGTTTTACATTCAATTTGTTCCCACAACTTTTTTAGGTGTGTTTTTGGTGCTATTTAAGTTTCACGTCCATCGGATCGGTGGTTTACAATTTCAACCTCCCAAACCCCAAAACCAAGCATTTTCAAAGCCTAAGTATGTCAAAACTTGCTTTTTATGTGTTATTTGATAATCGGAAGTCCATTTTGCATTCCGTTTATTTCCAAAACTTTCTTTAGGTGTGTTTCGATTTCTAGTTAAGTTTCACTTCTATCGGGATCGGCGGTTTAAGGTTTCACCATCCCAAACCCCAAGAACTAAGCTTTTTCAAGCCTAAGTATGTCAAAACTTGTTTTTTACGCGTTATTTGGTAATCGAAAGTCCGTTTTGCATTCCGTTTGTTCCCACAACTTTCTTTAGGTGTGTTTGTGTTGCTAGTTAAGTTTCACATCTATCAGATTGGCGGTTTAAGGTTTCACACCCCCAAACCCCAAGAACTAAGTATTTCCAAGCCTAAGTATGTCAAAACTTATCTTTTACGCGTTATTTGATAACCGGAAGTCCGTTTTGCATTCCATTT
The DNA here is from genome assembly GCA_033977485.1 of Hydrangea macrophylla. NCBI lineage: Eukaryota > Viridiplantae > Streptophyta > Magnoliopsida > Cornales > Hydrangeaceae > Hydrangea > Hydrangea macrophylla. The sequence continues at coordinate 82,895,275 of CM066985.1, read as the reverse complement.
ATTTCCACAACTTATTTTTGGCGTGTTGGAAGTATGAATCAAGTTTCAAGTCCATCGGATTGGCGATTTACTGTTTCACCCCTCCAACCCCCAAAACATAGCTTTTTCAAGCCTAAGTATGTCAAAATTTGTTTTTTACGCGTTATTTGATAACTGGAAGTCTATTTTGCATTCTGTTTGTTTCCACAACTTTCTTTAGGAATGTTTTTGGTGCTAGTTAAGTTTCACGCCTTCGGATCGGTGGTTTACGGTTTCAACCCCCTAAACCCCAAAACCAAGCATTTTCAAAGCCTAAGTATGTCAAAACTTATGTGTTATTTGATAACCGGAAGTCCGTTTTGCATTCTGCTTATTTCCACAACTTTCTTTAGGTGTGTTTGTGTTTCTAGTTAAGTTTCACTTCTATCACATCGGCGGTTTAAGGTTTCACCATCCCAAACCCCAAGAACTAAGCTTTTTCAATCCTAAGTATGTCAAAACTTATTTTTTACGCGTTATTTGATAATCGGAAGTCCATTTTGCATTCTATTTATTCCCACAACTTTATTTAGATGTGTTTGTGTTGCTACTTAAGTTTCACGTCTATCGGATCGGCGGTTTAAGGTTTCACACCCCCAAACCCCAAGAACTAAGTATTTCCAAGACTAAGTATGTCAAAACTTATCTTTGACGCATTATTTGATAACCGTAAGTCCGTTTTGCATTCTGTTTATTTTCATAACTTTTTTTTGGCGTGTTGGAGGTGTGATTCAAGTTTCAAGTCCATCGGATTGGCGATTTATTGTTTCACCCCCCCCTCCCCCAACCCCAAAAATATAGCTTTTTCAAGCCTAAGTATGTCAAAAATTGTTTTTTACTCGTTATTTGATAACCGGAAGTCCGTTTTGAATTTCGTTTATTTCCACAACTTTCTTTAGGCATCTTTTTGGTGCTAGTTAAGTTTCACATCCATGGGATCGGTGATTTACGGTTTCAGCCCCCCAAACCCCAAAACCAAGCATTTTCATGCCTAAGTATGTCAAAACTTGTTTTTTACGCGTTATTTGATAACCAGAAGTCCGTTTTGCATTCTGTTTGTTCCCACACCTTTCTTTAGGCATGTTTTTGGTGCTAGATAAGTTTCACGTCTATCGGATCAGTGGTTTACAGTTTCAACCGCCCAAACCCCAAAACCGAGCATTTTCAAACCTAAGTATGTCAAAACTTTCTTTTTACGTGTTATTTGATAACCGGAAGTCCGTTTTACATTCTGTTTGTTCCCACAACTTTCTTTAGGTGTATTTTTGGTTCTAGTTAAGTTTCACGTCCATCGGATTGGTGGTTTACGGTTTCAACCCCCTAAACCACAAAACCAAGCATTTTCAAAGCTTGAGTATGTCAAAACTTGCTTTTTATACGTTATTTGATAACTGGAAGTCCATTTTGTATTTTGTTTGTTTTCACAACTTTCTTTAGGTGTGTTTGTGTTGCTAGTTAAGTTTCACATCTATCGAATCGGCGGTTGAAGGTTTCACCATCCCAAACCCCAAGAACTAAGCTTTTTCAAACCTAAGAATGTCAAAACTTATTTTTACGCATTATTTGATAATCGGAAGTCTGTTTTGCATTATGTTTACTTCCAAAACTTTCTTTTGGCATGTTGTAGGTGCGAGTCAAGTTTCAAGTCCATCGGATCGGCGATTTACTGTTTCACCCCCCCAAACCCCAAAAAGATTGCTTTTTCAAGCCTAAGTATGTCAAAATTTATTTTTTACGTGTTATTTGATAACCGGAAGTCCGTTTTGCATTCCGTTTGTTTTCACAACTTTCTTTAGGCTTTTATTTGGTGCTAGTTATGTTTCACGTCCATCAGATTGGTGGTTTACGGTTTCAACCACTCAAAGCCCAAAACCAAGCATTTTCAAAGCCTAAGTATGTCAAAACTTGCTTTTTACGCATTATTTGATAACCGAAAGTCCGTTTTGCATTTTGTTTGTTCCCACAACATTCTTTAGGCATGTTTGTGTTGCTAGTTAAGTTTCACATCTATTGGATCGGCGGTTTAAGGTTTTACCCCCCCAAACCCCAAGAATTAAGCTTTTTCAAGCCTAAGTATGTCAAAATTTATTTTTTTCGCGTTATTTGATAACCAGAAGTCCGTTTTGCATTTCGATTGTTTTCACAACTTTCTTTAGGTGTATTTTTGGTTCTAGTTAAGTTTCACATCCATCGGATCGGTGGTTTATGGTTTCAACCCCCTAAACCCCAAAACCAAGCATTTTCAAGCCTAAGTATGTCAAAACTTGCTTTTTATGCGTTATTTGATAATTGAAAGTCCATTTTGCATTCTGTTTGTTCCCACAACTTTTTTTAGGCATGTTTTTGGTGCTAGTTAAGTTTCACATCCATCGGATCGGTGGTTTACAGTTTCAACCCCCCAGACCCCAAAACCAAGCATTTTCATGCCTAAGTATGTCAAAACTTATTTTTTACGCGTTATTTGATAACCAAAAGTCCGTTTTGTATTCCGTTGGTTCCCACAACTTTCTTTTGGCGTGTTGGAGGTGCGAGTCATGTTTCACGTTCATCAGATAGGCGGTTTAAGGTAAAAAAGTTATTTTGTATTTTATCTTGATAACCGGAAGTCTGATTTGCGTTCTGTTTTTTCCTGCATCTTTTTTTAGACGTGTTGGAAGTGCGAGTTATGTTTCGTGATTACCAAATTGACGGTTTGCATTTTGACCCCCCAAACCCCAAAAACTTAGTTTTTTATAGTGTACGAGGTGGAAAAGTTGTTTTATAGTGTATCTTGATTGCCAGGAGTCCGATTTCGGTTCCATTTCTTCTTGCAACTTTCTTTAGATGTGTGGGAGATACGAGTTAAGTTTCGTGGTTAACGGATTGGTGGTTTGCATTTTGACCCCCCAAACCCCAATAACTTAGTCTACGAGGTAAAAAAGTTATTTTGTAGTGTATCTATATAACCGGGAGTCCGATTCTTATTTTGTTTCTTCCTCCAACTTTATTTAGATGTGTGGGAGATGCGTGTTATGTTTCGTGGTTATCGGATCGACGGTTTACAATTTGACCCCCCAAACCCCAAAAACTTAGTTTTTCATAGTCTACGAGGTGAAAAAGTTATTTTGTAGTGTATCTTGATAACCGATAGTGTGATTCTAATTCCATTTCTTCTTGCAACATTCTTGAGAGGTGTGAGAGGTGTGAGTCAAGTTGCGTGATTACCAGATCGACGGTTTGCATTTTGACCCCCAAACCCCAAAACTTAGTCTACAAGGTGAAAAAGTTATTTTGTAGTGTATTTTGATAATCGGGAGTCCGATTCTCATTCCGTTTCTTCCTGCAACTTTCTTTAGATGTGTGGGAGGTGTGTGTTAAGTTTTGTAGTTACCGGATTGATGGTTTGCATTTTGACCCCACAAACCCCCAAAACTTAGTTTTTCATAGTCTACGAGGTAAAAACGTTATTTTGTAGTGTATCTTGATAATCGGGAGTCTGATTCTGGTTCCATTTATTCCTGCAACTTTCTTTAGACGTGTAGGAGGTATGAGTTAATCTTTGTTGTTACCGGATCGACGGTTTGCATTTTGACCCCCCAAACCCCAAAAATTTAGTCCACAAGGTAAAAAAAGTTATTTTGTAGTGTATTTTGATAACCGGAAGTCTGATTCGCGTTCTGTTTCTTCCTGCAGCTTTCTTTAGATGTGTGGGAGGTGCGAGTTATGTTCGTGGTTACCGGATCGACGGTTTGTATTTTGACCCCCCAAACCCCAAAAATTTAGTTTTTCATTGTAAACGAGGCAAAAAAGTTATTTTGTAGTATATCTTGATAACCGTGAATTCGATTCCCGTATCGTTTCTTCCTGCAACTTTCTTTAGATGTGTGGGAGGTGCGAGTTAAGTTTCGTGGTTGCCAGATTGACGGTTTGCATTTTGACCCCCCAAACCCCAAAAACTTAGTCTACGATGTGAAAAAGTTGTTTTGTAGTGTATCTTGTTAACTGAGAGTCCGATTTCCGTTCCATTTCTTCTTGCAACTTTGTTTAAATAGTAGGGATTTAATTGTGGATTTTATTTGTGGGGCACAATATGCGTCACAAATAGTAGGGATTTTATTTGTGTCGCATCAGATGCATCACAAATAGTAAGGATTTTACTTTTGGCGCACTATATGCGACACAAATTTTAGGGATTTAATTGTGGCGCACAATATGCTTCACAAATAGTAGGGATTTTATTTAGTAGAGATTTGATTTGTGGCGCACTAGATGCGTCACAACTAGTTAGGATTTTATTTGTGGTGCACTATATGCGTCACAACTAGTAGGGATTTTATTTGTGATGCACCAAATGCGTCACAAATAAAGTCCAATAATTGGTCTACCTAATTTTTTTGTGACATCCATAAGTGCGTCACAAATACTAAATACGCGTCACAAATAATGATCTTTTGTGACGCGTTTGTGCGTCACAAAAAGTGCGCGTCACAAAAAACCATATTTGTTGTAGTGATATATATATATGTATAGATATATAGATTATTCACTTTGTTCTTCCATTTTTACATTTCTGTTTCTTAGGGTTCCCAAAATAGTTTATGAAATTCAATTCCATCTCTTCAGCACTAGCATTTTTTACATGTTTGATTCAAACAGAGAAATCTGTTTTTGTTATGATATCTTGTGCTTTAATATAGTTCATCTAAAGAAGAATTTCAAAATAGAGAAATCCCCTTTTATTTGGACCGATAATGTTAGTTAGGTTATGATACCTACAAAAATATCAGGACAAATCCAAACTACGCCACCCTAGCAAAGAGATGCTAAGTCATTCGGAAAGGGTGCTCGATTACATAACTATCCCAGGTCGTCCAACCAAGACCGCCTGGCCAAGACCCATAGCTCGAGCTTACGGTATGTGCAGCCCGGGCGCGTGATATTACTTGCCCCATATGCTTCCAGGCAATTTCCTATCTTAGTTAGAAGATTAGTGGAAAGTGCAAGTTGTTTCTTAATCCTCTTAGGAAACTCCTATGATTGGTGCTAATCAATTGTAATTAGATTGGGCTTCTTAATCAGTTTACTTACATTGTACGAGTGGTCACTTGTACCTATAAGAGGGACCACTCACCCCCATCGGAGGGGGTCGCATTCTCATTACACAGAATTGTAATTTCATATTGTACGCATGCTCTGCCCAGCCGGTCTCTGGTAGCTCCAAGCCTATTGGTTTGCCAAAGACTCCCGGCCACTTGCACATCATAGTGTTAGTGCTCTGACGCACCACATGAACGTAGGTTCTTTTACTAACAGAGCTGAACCACCTACAAATTCCTTCTGTCCCATTCTACTTGTTCTTACTTGATTTTTGGCATTATCAGTTTGGCGCCTGTCACGACCCATCCCGCAATTGTGCAGGAATAGGACACGTGGCACGCCATCATGGCTTATCCAGTTCCATAAAAGTCAAATAGCAGCGGAAAACATTATTAAAATCCTTTAAAATTAGAGTTATAAAAAGTTTTGTTCAATTGAACTTATCCAAAGGGAAACCAGTTTTGAAAACAGAGGTCCAGTCGACTGTGATAGGGTTCAGTCGACTGCGGCCTTCAACTTTCAGTCGACTGAATTCCTTCCAGTCGACTGTACCTTGCAGAAACCAAAACCCACATTTTCGTAAAGGAGTCCAATCGACTAATTTGGGGACCCAGTCGACTGGTTTTACCATTATTAGAAGCAGTAGCAAAAATTCTATAGTGGTTCAGTCGACTGATCAAGGGTCCAGTCGACTGTTTCTAATACTATTCAATTTCAGTGTCCAAACCCCACGGGATCCAGTCGACTGATCCAGGGTCCAGTCGACTGCTCCCCTGCTGGGCAACCCTGTGATGATAATACTAACACATACTTCTCCAATATCCACAAACAACCACGACCAAGACCAATTACAACATTTAAAACATAACTATAGACGTTCAATTTACAGAATTACAATACTAAAGGACTAATCCATGGTTCTATTACAACATATTACAATTTTCCAATCCTTACACAAGTTTTAGGATTAAAACAAAACATATACAAATGTGGTTCCCCGGCGTTCCTCAACGGCCTCACTCCTCACGCTTCTTCTTGTCTTTCTTCTTACCTACAATGGAGTACATCTCCACTGCTCCGCTATATGCTGAGTGCACAATTCTAAATGTATGCTTATATGACAGTTCATGGTTTAAGCATCTAAAACACATTGAAAATAGTCTCTAGGGTGAGTGGTACGCATTCATCCAGTCGATGCCGTAGGAGGCTCACCTCTCCCACGCATCTCGTACACTGGTTGGGCCTTCCTCCATACCAGGTACCGTGTCCTGGTTGGGCCCACCTCCATATCAGACACAACCACAATTCCAATTCCATCACAATCACAATCAAAATCACAATCCTCAAGGTTCGAGGAGCTTACCCCGGATGAATTTGCACCAAACTCCCATTTGACCCAAGTAGGCACATAACATGCTCACATAAACAGTTATACGTGCTTTTCATATAGTTTCACGTGCATAATTAACGGGCCTAACTAATACATGAATTTCGCCCGGATCCAAAGATATCAAATCTGATGTTCAAAACATGAAAATCCATATATTTCATAGATCTAGAATTCATACCTTGTGCGATTCTCTTCAAACTTTGAAGGATCATCTAGGGAGCCAAATAAACATCGGATTCCAAATTATACGCAATTCCTACGAGTTTTACCTAATTTCCCCCAATTTCTAGAAATTAGATTTTTCGAAAAAGTTTGCCAAACGTGGCCTAATTAGTATCAAAATGTAGCTCTTACCTCCACAAGTTCAAATCTAAAATCTGGAGAAAATCTGACAGACGAACGGTCGTCGATCGGCGTCGCAAAGTCCGTGGCAACCAAATCTCTTTCTCTCTCCTCTCTTAAGATATTTAGAAAGTTTGGATGAGAATGAATCTCATCCACTACTATGTATAGGCAAACTCTTCGGGAATTGCGTTTACCTCCCCACGAGTTCCTCAAACTTCTAATTAACCCATGAAACTTTGCACACGTCTATTTTATAACTTTACGAGTAAAAATTATAAATTATAAAAGTTTTCGACTAAGTCTCGTTTGGGTCCAAAGTCACATCCGAAAACTAAATTATGTGGAATCTCTACACAACCTACCTTTTATTTAACGTGTCACTCACGTTCTCACCACAGTTCTAAAAAATGATATAGAAATATCAGAAATTATACTACACAGGTATAATTCACTATTCATAAAATACCAGATAAGTCAGCTATTTCCATGACTCCAAAGCAGGTTACTACGGCTCTAGCTTAGCTTCTTGAGAGCTAGTGTCAAACTCAACAGCCGATTGAAACTCTACTGGCCCATCCGGATAAGCCTCAGCAAACCGAGGTATAGGATGGGAGCGACGAGCACGCTTAGGTGCCGAGCCGACCCGACGAAGTGACCGTACTACACTGGCCTCCCAGGCGATTGGATAACCCAGGAACGATGAATGTTGCTGGGATCCTGTAAGAACCCGGCAATGTGCCCGGACCAGTATAAATCGCAAAGGGGACGCTAGAGATATCATCAACAAGAGACGCGCTGCCAGAGGGGATGGGCAGGAGCGACAGACTTAGTAATTAGCCCAGGACTGACTGGCCAAGAGCCAGAGCCAGAGCAATCTTATGCATACGATTAACCGGGGCCGTAGCCAAGCCCTATCCCTAAGGATGGTGCACTTTGAAGAGGAGGCATCTTCGTCCGACCCGACCTATCGCCAAGATTCAAAGCAGAGGACCAATCGGGAGGACGTCAAGGCCCAAATCAAGAACCTGCAAAAACAAATCGAGAAGTTGAGCCGTAAGCCAGGTCATGACCACATCAACACTAAAACTGAGTCATCCTTCACCATCTGGATCACATGATTTCCCATCACGCGGAAATTTAAACAATCACATCTCGATTCTTACGTCGGTTCAGGGAGCCCGGTCGATCATGTCTGGACTTACAAGGCTCAGATGGCTCTAGTAACTAGTGCCGACGAACTGCTCTACCTAGCCTTTCCCATCAACCTCAAAGGGCCAGCCGTATAATGGTTCCACGCCCTCAAACCCCAAACGGTAGACGATTTCAAGGCGCTTAGCAAGCTCTTCGTCAGCCAGTTCGTGGGGATGCTTGATTGGTCACTGTAGATACCCCATTTTGTCGGCTATCAGATTTAGGAGACCCATAGCTTGGTGGTTCACAATGATCGTAAAAGACTCAAAAGGACTCCTGGAAGTCAGTTCTATCTCTCAGAATGCTCAAAATGACCAAAATGCCCCTAAAAGCCTGAAAGCTCCCAGATTTGGCCCAAGAGTTCTGGAAACATGCTACGACGCAAGAAAAATGATAAAATGAGTTTTTAAGAAAAATCGGATGAAATCGTCAGCTCCCAGAGACCCCCGAAAGTCCCGGAAGTTCCCGGAAAATCCCCGTTGATCGGTTTGACCAGGTTTGACCAAGTTTGACCAAAATCGTCCGAATTTTCCGGAATCATTCTAGATCATGAGAAAAGTATTAAATTGAGTTTTAAAAGAAAATCGAGCGAAAACGTCAGCTCCTGGGAACTCCCGGAGATTTCCAGAACTTCCCGGGAATCCCAGGTTTGACCAGTTTGACCAGAATTTGACTTTAAAACTGGGGCACCGTAACAATTTTAAAATATTTTTCATGGAAGCTAGAGGTCAATAGCTTTCCGACGGTATATCACACATAATTTTCGGATTTAAAACGAGTTTATTATGAATTTCCGAAGGCAAAAAAGGCGATCAAATCGGCTTTTATCGCAAATACCGCAAAACTTTTCAAAGTGACCTATCCATGATTTATTTTTATGTAAAATAGACTCCATTACCTTTCCAACGGTATATCACAACCTCAATTTGGAGTTCGTATGCATTTTCTGTGAATTTCGGACGAAATAGGGCCTTTTCGCGAATACCGGAACCTCTGGAGGCCTAAACAGGATTATCCAGACGATTGAGGAGCAGTGTCGCCGCGGCACTGGCCCACTTCCGCCGCGGCACAGGCCCAGTGCCGCCGCGACACTCTCCTCCAGAACAGTCTATTTTTGTAATTTTTCTTGGGGATTCATTTTGATTAATTGAAAACCAAAACGACGTAGTTCTATGTTCACAGATGTTTGGAGCCAAATGGGAACACTTCTAAAACCCCAAAACCACCCCAAATTGGCCTATATAAACCCTCCATTGCTCTTCATTTTGGGTGTGTCAAATGTAAGCTTTGAAAAGTTTTGGGACAGAAAGTTGTAGAGATAAGGTTAGAATAGAGAGAAAAGAAGCTTTCTTCTTTGATTTTCAAAACAAAAGTGAGTTCTAAACTTTGTTTTTACTTCGTTACTCCTATTTACTTCAACATTCAATACACCCAACCACCATTTTAGTGAGCATTTAAGAGAGTGAAAGCTTCTTCCATGTCCAATGTCATCACATATGAGTGAAACACCAAACTACAAGTTCAATACATCATGAATATATTGATTGCTATTTACTTGCTTGTTTATTACAATGTTCATCTCTTCTTACCTCATTTCTTTTTTATTTTCTTTATTTACTTATTAGTTCATCATCATCTAAATGATGACATGAAGTTTGAGGTGAGTGAATCCTTATGGATAGTAGCTCTTGACCTCAAAAGCATGTTTGATAGATGATGATCATAACTTCAATACCTCCAAGGTATCCTTGAAATTATGTTCAAATAAAAATAAATCTCTCCAACAATCTTGGAGGTTCTTGATGATGAGTTTGATGTTAACATTTTAAGTGGCTATAATCTTTATTGAGTATTGAAAATATGCTTTCAAAACCTCTACTTCAAAACCCCTCTTAAAACCCCTCATTTTGATCTCAAGAAAGAAAACTCTAGTTTTTCCCAAAATCTTCAAAACAGTGAGTCAAAACAGTGAGTGATCTGAGTTCAAAGTTTTTTTTAGAACTCAATACTCAATGTATGGATGCAAGGCCACTTGGAAAGTCTTCCTAACTCATTAGAGAACACCTATGATTTTTGGTTTGACTTGGAAATACTTGAAAGTGGTCCATTTGGATCCAAACATTCCTTCCAGACATTCTGCCTCTGCAGTCATAGCAACTTGTTTGACTTCCAACTTCTTTTTCAGAAAACGTTTCCAAAAGGGGTGGTCCTAACTTATTTTTCCCTTAAACTTCAATGTCTTAGGGAACTTTCTGTATAAAATGGGCCTCTAGATCATATTTTTTCATTTTCTAAGATTTTCAACATTTCAGTCAACAGTACGGACTCTATTTCTTATTGACCTCTATTGTTTACATGATTTATCTCAATCTGTGATAGTTATTAAAGCTTGGCTTTTTGGGTTGTGTTCTAGAAACAATAAGGAAGATCTCCATAAAAAATCATGCATTGAAAACATTTCTAGCCCCTCTTTTCAATTTTCAAAAGATCATGTTACTGTTCTACCCACTATTCACAGCAAGCACATTTTAACTTTCATTCTTTGATTTGATGCTTACATGCATTCCGACTTAGCTCATGTTTTAGGAAGTAGTTCATACTACATTTGTACATATCTCATAATGATTTCATTCATCCATTCATACACATTCTAGACTTCTAAATCATTCTAGGAATCCATGAACACAAAGCACACTACAACCTTGGCACATTCTAGGTACATACATTGCATCCATGCAAAGATTTGGGGCTTTTGTGAGTCCTAATCTAAGAAGGTTATAAGGAATGAACTTGATCAATACGTTCATGTTTCCCTCAATCTAGTATTCCTTTCTCATCTGTCCCGGTGATTGAGAAATCTTCTTTCCTCAAAGATTAACATGTATCATAATAGCTTGCTAAGCATATTTTGATTTCTTTGATTTTTGGTTTCAATAACAATTCATGTCCCCTTTAGATTAGGGAAACTTAATTACTTGATACATGATTAGACGATTTTTCCTAGGTTTATTTGTGTGATCTTTCACTTTACATTGTATGATATTTGACTTAGATCTTATGAATGATATCTTATCTTTTGATCTTCCAATTTCAAGATATTTGTGCAATGTAATATACTTATCATAAATATCAATTGTCGAACCAAACATAGTAGAAGATGATTATTTGGATGCTAATTGAGGCCCGACAAAAGACGAGGCGAGTTGAGGGTGTTTTAGCCGCGACAAAGGCTCCTTCCTCTCTCGTACCAAAACCCCGAACCAAGTTCTTTGGTTATGAAGGGCCGGTGCCCTTTATCCATTTAGGTGAGTCAAATTAGGTTTCTTGGTCCTTAAAGACCAAGTGGCGACTCTGTATCTGTTTTCAATAGACCTTTTCTTTTCCTTTTCAAAACAATCTCAAACAAGAGAAGTGGTGGAACGCCGCGTGTCCACAATCTGGCGACTCTGCTGGGGATATTTATTTTCAAAACAAAATAATACAGAGGGTTGACTCATAAGAAGCATCCTTAAAATCATCTTTTTACTGTGTCTGGTTCACCGTATTGCACTCTTGCATTTCCCCCCCTCCGACTGTGTCTGAAATGCGGCGCTGACATTGTTCAGGTCTTGCTGTGCCAGGGCACAAGTCACCGTTGATACTGTACCTTCCAAGGTATATCAAAAAGAGTAAACACTTCCGTACTATCTCTCTGACGGTATATTGGAACTCTCGTCAACGGACGCTTTTTGACTAAACCCAGCCTTTGCATATAGATTCCTGTAGAACCTTTCATAGGACTCTTCATTTATCTTTTCAGATAGGACAATATGATATAACTGCTGTATGCCCTGACGGGATTACCTGCGCGGTGTAGACGCTTATGTGGCATGGGGTAGAACCTCTTTCTTATGATTCCAAAGGCAATCACTCACATGTGATCAAATTGAGTTAACCTGCCTAGGCACCATGACAAGGACGTCTGCTCCATGCTCACAAAGGTATACAACGCAAACCTTGTTTGTCGATCCTAAGACATAGGAGTATGAAAACCTGCTAGACAATATGATCACTATCACCACACTCTGTCCAGATATCCCAGATATAACCGTATTAACCAATTTTTCCCAGAAACTCTGTCCAGATATCCTAGATATAACCAGTTTCTCCCAGAAACTCTGTCCAGATATCCCAAATATAACCGTATTAACCAATTTTCCCAGAAACTCTGTCTAGATATCCCAGATATAACCGTATTAACCAATTTTTCCCAGAAACTCTGTCCAGATATCCCATATATAACCGTATTAACCAATTTTTCCAGAAACTCTATCTAGATATCCCAGATATAACCAGTTTCTCCCAGAAACTCTATCCAGATATCCCAGATATAACCGTATTAACCAATTTTTTCCAAAAACTCTGTCCAGATATCCCAGATATAACCAGGTTCTCCCAGAAACTCTGTCCAAATCAACCAAAAATGTCCAGTCTCTCCTAGAAGCCTGCATAAAAACCTGGAAGCCCCGGCTATCCCTTAGTGATCATACTGGAAAGTAAAGTTGGCACACTCTCTATGGTTAGGACCTTATCTGCTTAACTGCTACCTGTTAGAAATAAGGAGCATCATATAGATTAGGACTTACATCTGCATGCTTGTCTCATTTGTATACACCGTTCCCATTAATCTGCGCGCACTGTCTCGACCATTCTTACTCAAGCCAGTCCATGTTGTTAAACATCACTGTCTTTGTCTGTCTAAAGCTATCACTGTCAAAATCTGATCTAGTCCTCTCGAAATTTGTCAGGTCAGAATAGATTCCCAAGGTCAGCAGCCGGGATCCTCGTCGTGGGTCAGGAGTTCAGATAATCGTTTGATCAGAATCAGTCCGACGGCTTACTTCAGCATGAATCGAGAAGAGTTAGAAAACAAGGTTACCGAGTTGGAAGCAACCATAAGCCAGCAGTCCGACAGCCTAGCCCAAGTTCTGAAGTTCATGGAAGAATTGAAGTAGCAGCGGCCGCAACCTCCGCTTGGGTTTCCACCACCGGGGTTTGAACCACCCCCACATGAGAATGATGGGGAGGAAGACTGGCACCATTTGCGTATGAGAAGAAGCTCTAAGAGAAAATGGATAAGGTTGACAAACTGGAAAGTGTACTAAGGAAAAGCAAGGGGGTCGATGATTACATGCTAGACCTGGAAGGCCTCTTTGAGCCTGTTAAGCTGAAACTACCGGAGAACTTCAAAATGCCTGCCATCGACCATTTTGACGGAACTAGGAATCTAAAAAGTCATGTGAAGCTATGTATGAGTATCTTCCAGTCCATGGGTTGTACCCACGAGCACATTGCAATGTTGTTCCCGCAAACTCTTGCAAAGTCTGCACTATCATGGTTCCTAACATTGGAAGCCTCCAAAACCCGGGCATGGGAAGACATCGTTCGAGTCTTCGTCGATCATTACTCCTACAATCAAGAGCTGGATGTCACTATCAGGGATTTGGAAATGACCCGACAAAACAACAATGAATCCTTCGCTGCATTTCTGAGCAGATGGAGGAACAAGGTAGCCGAAATGACCCACCGGCCGATTGAAAAGGAACAAGTGAGAATGCTAATCCAAAATCTGCAGCTGCTCTACCATGAGAAATTGTTCTACCAGTCCATCTCCACCTTTGAGGAGTTGTTTGAAGTTGGAACTCGAATTGAAGACGCTATCAGAGAAGGAAAGATCAAAAAGGAAAAGCCTCCGAGTCAGTCAAGAAGGCCCAACTACTCCCGGAATTCCCCGGATATCAATGCCCTTAGCAGCCAACCCATGGCGTATCCTCCTAGGCCATACCAACCCTCCAACCAAGCAAATTCCTCCAATCGCCCTTTCTAAAAAAAGCCCCCTCGCAACTTCGCCAAGTTAGAAATCTTTCTCTCCTCAGCCTTAGACCGCCTCCTCAAAAAAGGCCATCTCCAACTACTCCAGCCTCGGAATACCCCGCCCCCTGAGGCCATCGACACGGAAGAGTTCCTGAGGCCTAAATGAGCCAGCTTCATAGGAGAAGAATCCCCAAAATCCAAACAGAAGCGCGAAGGCTCTGAGAAGGGTTCGGGAAAAAAATCGAAGCAGGATTAGCAACGAGGCAATCGGGATCAGGCCCTAATTGCCTTCACACCTCTTTCCTGACCTATCCATGAAGTCATGACCGCCATCGAGGCTCAGAGGTTGCTCAAACAACCGATAAAGCTGAAAAGCTTGCTGGAGAAGAAAAACTGGGACAAGTTTTGCCGATATCATAAAGATTATGGTCATGACACAGAAGATTGCTTTAAGCTAAAGATAGTAATTGAGAAGCTTATCGAACAAAGTCACCTCGCCGAGTTTGTCACCATAGACAGACGACCCCAGCCAGACGCCCGAGCTCTCGAGCAACCACAACCCCTCGATCAAATTAATGTGATCTCCAAAGGAACATTGGGAAGATGGGACACACAGTCGGCTAGGTAAAGGCATGCTCAGGCATCCTGGGTAGATATCTTGCATGCCCAACCAACCAACTCCCCATCGATCGATGTGTTGACATTCTCATCCGATGATTTAAAGGACCTACATCACGACGATCCATTGGTAGTGACGTTCTCCATAGCCAATTCTGTGGTCGAAAGGGTGTTAGTGGATACGGACAGCTCCTCTAATTTTTTTTCGTCTCAACGTTTAATTAATTTGGGATATCAAGGGATCGACTTTGACCAGTGGCCACTTCCTTGGTAGGGTTCAATGGATCTACCACATAACCGCTCGGTATGATCGTGCTCCCAGTTCTTATGGGGACCTACCCCCAACAGGCCTCCATACTCACAAATGTTGTAATAGTAGAAGCTCCATCTGCTTACAATGTCATCCTAGGAAGGCAGACACTCAACAAAGCCAAGGCGGTTGTTTCAACCTAGAGCTTGGTGATCAAGTTCCCAACCCCCTTGGGCTCGAGAAGCTTGCGTGGAGATCAAGCAATCGCTCAGAGCTATTATGTTAACTCCCTACGCAGAGGGGTATTCACAAAAACATTGAACATTCAAGAGATGGACCCGAGGGACATGAGGGATGGAGTAAGCTCGACAGAGGGACTAGAATAAGTGGTGTTAGACCCCCAATTCCACAACTGGTCCGTCAGTGTTGGCACTCTCCTGGAACCAAGTCTTAGAAAAAAGTTGATCCAGTTCCTGAGAGAGAGCCAGGACATCTTTGCCTAGTGCCTTGAAGACATGCCTGGGATTGACCTCCGGGTCATGTCCCACCATATAAACATCGACCTGAATTCCCGACCGATCAAGAAGAAGAGAAGAGGCATGGCTCCCAAAAGGCAGGAAGCTGTACGCAAGGAAGTTGGAAAACTTCTCAGATTGAAGTCCATTAGGGAAGTGCAGTATCTCGACTGATTAGCCAATGTGGTGCTAGTCAAGAAGAGAAATGGAAAGTGGAGGATGGGTGCGGACTTCACTGATCTGAATAAAGCTTATCCCAAGGATCGCTATCCGTTGCCCAAGATAGACCTCCTTGTGGACTCCACGGTCGGTTACTCACTCCTCTCCTTCATGGATGCCTACTCGGGATACAATCATATCAGCATGTATCTTGTGGACGAAGAGAAGACCTCTTTCATCAAAGACCAGGTGATATACTACTACAAGGTGATGCCCTACGGCATCAAAAATGTCAGGGTAACTTATCAACACCTGGTCAATCACATGTTCAAAGATTTGAGCGGGAAATCAATAGAGGTGTACGTTGACGACCTCTTGGTCAAAAGTCGAGACGAGTCCGACCATCTCGAGCACTTGGCCGGGGCCTTCAGTATCTTGAGAAAGTACCTGATGAGGTTGAACCCGGCTAAGTGCGCATTTAGAGTCTCATCCGGGAAGTTCCTGGGACATTTAGTCAGTAGGCGGGGAATCAAGGCGAACCCCAAAAAAATTTAAACTATCATCAACATGCAGTTGCCCAGGTCAACCAAAGAAGTTCAGAGTCTGGCCGGACGGGTGGCTGTACTGAATAGGTTCATTTCCCAAGCTATCGACCGGTGCCTGCCATTCTTCAAAACCCTCCGCAAAGTGTTTCAATGGTCAAAAGGGTGTGAAGAGGCATTTTAGGATCTGAAGCGGTACCTGACGTCGCTTCCTCTACTCTCAATGCCTGTACTAGAGGAGGAGCTGTTCTTATACTTGGTGGTGTCATCCTCTGTGGTAAACTCAGCACTCATCCGAGAGAAGCATGGGATATAATTCTTGGTCTATTACACAAGCCGGGCGAATCAAGCCCTAGAGAGCTGGTACTTTCGCATCAAGAAGCTCGCCTTCGCCCTTGTCACCTCTGCCCGAAGACTCAGCCCATACTTTTAGGCCCATATTATTGTGGTCCTCACAGATCAACCACTACACCGAATTCTTAGTCAGCTTAAAATATCTGGGAGGCTCATTAAATGAGCATTGGAGTTGGAGGAATTTGATGTGGTCTACAGACCCCGGACGGTAATCAAAGGACAAGCCTAGCTAATTTTCTTATAAAGTTCACATATCCAGAGGATCCGGTCAAGGAGCTCACCCCGCCCGAATTACCACCCAGCTTACAGCTTGGTACCCTGACCTGGGTACTCTACGTGGATGGGTCCTCTAATAAATAGTGCAGCGGGGCAGGAATCATCCTGACCACCCCTGACGTAATCCAACTAAAGTATACACTACGATTTGGGTTCTAGGCCTCCAATAATGAGGCCGAGTGTAAAGCTTTGTTGGTCGACCGCAATTAGCCAACTCGATGGGCGCACAGCAAATCCAAGGGTATAGTGACTCCTAGCTCGTGGTCAATCAGGAGTATGAAGCTCATTAAGACAACATGATAGCCTACCTAGCCCTCATCCGTACAGTCTCAAAAAAATCATGGGGTTCTCCATTACATGGATCCAGAGGGAAGAGAATACGATGACCGGGTAGCCCACTTTGCTTCATCCTTCGAGTCAGACCTGCCCGGGATAAGGATATAATACTTTCCTGAGCCCAGTGTGGCTAACTCGGGAGGCATGGAGGTTCAACTAAATCATGATGTTCCTCACAACTAGTGGCTTACTAGATGGAAAAGATGAAGCCCGACGGATATAGTACTGGGCGGCTCCGTACCACCTCGTTGACGGCGTCCTCTATAAAAGGGAGTTCTCTATCCCCTATCTCCGGTGCATCCACCCTACTCAGGTCCAAAGAATACTGTGCGAAATCCACGAAGGAGTGTGTAGAAGCCAAATTGGAGGTCGGGCACTTTCCCATAAGGCCCTGCTATAAGGCTATTACTGGCCTACGATGGCCCAAGATTCCCAAGCATATGTTAAGTGGTATGACAAGTGCTAGAGATATTCACCTATGACCAACCACTTGGGAGAATTCCAAACCCCAATTCTCAGCCCCTGGCCGTTTGACCAGTGGGGGCATTGACTTAGTCGGACCCCTTCCTATGGCTAAAGGCTAGGTCAAATTCGATGTCATCACTGTGGACTATTTCACCAAGTGCGCAGAAGCCGAGCTCTTGACAACAATCACCGAGAAAAAGATGGAGAGCTTCGTTGAAAGGAAAATCCTCAACAGGTTCGGCATACCCCAAGTACTAGTCAGTGACAATGGAAGGCAGTTTGACACATCGGTATTTAGGCAGTTCTGCTCGGGTTACGGGATGCCAAATCACAAGTCTTCTCCCTAGAACCCTCAAGCCAATGGACAGGCCAAAGTGACGAATTGAACAATTTTACAATCCGTTAAAATCAGGCTCGAAAATGCCAAAATGGCTCTAGGCAGAAGAACTACCGACCCTTCTGTGGGCCTATCGCACCACTCCCTGAGCGGCAATAGGGGAGACTCTGTTCTAACTTACTTACGGCTTCGATGCAGTGGTCCCCACAGAAATTGGACTGCCCACATACCAGGTGGCCAACTTTAGCAAGCAAGGTAATGATGAAGCTCTTAGAGGGGGGCTCGACCTAGTGGAAGAAAGAAGGGACCGGGCTTATCTCAGAGTGGTAGCCTATAAGTAGCGGGTCTCTCGGTATTTTAATAGCAAAGTCAAGCATTGTAGTTTCCAGGTAGGAGACCTAGTCCTTAAGGAAATAAACCAGTTTACCAAGATCCCAAGTCACTGGAAGTTGGGGCCAAACTGGGAAGGACCCTACAGGGTTACTCGGGCCAACCGGTCGGGAACCTATTGGTTGTAGAGTCTAGATGGGTAGGACCTGTCCCACCCTTAAAATGTGCAACACCTCCATAAATACTTTCAATGAACCTCGAACCAGTATTGGCTAGGAACTTTGTAGCTCTCTTCAAGCAGGTTTATTTACATATCGAATAAATTTTTTTTTTTTTTTTGCAAAACGATTCTTCATCCTATTCCATCGAACAACCAAGACCTCGAGATAACACCCGAGGCACAAAAAGATCTCGGGATTACAACTGAGGCACAAAAGACCTCAGGATTACACATGAGGCACCAATTTCGTTTAGGCCCTGAACCTATAATATGGGGCAAACCCCCCTAGGTGGCTAATGATAGCAAACTTAAAAAGACCCCGAAACTACCAACGTTCCAGGTCAATTCCCTATGGTCACTCCTTTCACCAACGCCCGCCTTAGCAAACACTTGGGGGGCAGGGGCATATTGGACTAAAACAGGAAATCACATCGATCACTAATAGGACTTGGAATTCCAAAACATTCCTAAGTACCTACAGTGCCCAGATAAACCGTTCGGGCAGTAGTAGGACCAAGATTCTACACTCGACCGGACGGGACCTTCAAGCTCCCAAAGCCATCAATAGCTCAGGAAGTTTGTCAATACAGGTCCCTAGGAGACCAAGTGTTCCCTATCAGTTATAGTCCTAAAACTTATGCTAAGGTAGGGTTCTGGTTAGACTTACAACTGGTCGAACATGGGAAATTACAAATAGGCAAGTATAGAAATATAAACGGTTGATGCAGAAGGCGGCCTCAGAGGACCTTTTCATTAACAACCAAAAAAAAAACATACAATGCCTGGGGGCAATTATAGTAGCCTCCTAAAAAAAAAAAAGCCTTCGCCGCTATAGGTCGACCACAACCACAACCTCAGTCTCTCTAGCCTCCCCCCGCCCGGTGCATCTTCCTCGACCTGTGTGTCCTCAGAAGCAGTACCCTCGTAGGCAACGGGCTGCATGTCCCAATAGTCAAAACCGTCCCTTCGTAGGTTGAGATGTACCACTTGGGATGGTCTCGGGCTAGCCTTCTTTTCAGGTCCTCATAGCCTTGAAAAAAGCCATTATCAATGGCCTCCTCGGTAGACCCTGTAGCCACCGCCTCAGACAGAGCCTTTTCCTGAGCCTTGTCGTCGTCAAACTGGCCCGGGCCATCTCCAAGTCTTCTAAGGCCGTTGCTAGCTCTGCCTGTGCCGTTCCCAGACTCAAAACCAAGCCTTTGACCCTGTCCTTCTCCACGGCTAGGGTTGTCTCCTTAGCCTCTAAAGCTGCCCGCTCCTGTGATAGGGCAGCCTCAGTAATTGCAGCCCTCTCGGCCAGGGTGGGCAGGAGGACCTCGGCTCCAGCAGCTATGCAGTCGACCTATAGAAAGCATGCATAAACTAGTCGGTTATTATTATACAAAAGGTAAAAAAACAAAGCAACAGGGTAGAATTACTTACAAAGTGGGAGAGGCTATACAACCACCCTTGGAAAGCCTGGGAAGACATATTAGCACACATCTCCACCTGACTCCCCCAATGGTGTCCCAGTCAGTAAATCCGCCCTAGGAGCAATGTGCGGCACCACCACCACTCGGGGGACTAACGTCTCGCTCGGTTTCTGGTGAGTCGTCGTCCCATGCCTTAACCGCCTGAGCGGGCGATCACCACCCCGGCCTTAGTGGCTGGTCTTTTTCCCCTCTCTACCATTCGGGCAGCAACCGGAACTTGTCGGGACTGCATCATCTCAGGGTCTCTCCTTGAGTCCATTTCTACAAAAGGAGGAAAAGACAAAAGGTAAGTAACCGGGAAACCAATGGAAAAATAACCAAGGCAATAAAGTTCACCCGAGCGGAGAAAGCTCACCAGGGATGATTGGTGGAAAGACATGTGCTTCGATGGGCTAATCTAGCTGGTACGTAACCTTCCGATCTCCTGACCGGAACAATACGTTCCAGACGTTATTAGGTAGGTTTGCTAAGCCCCTAATCCTATCCTGGCATGTTTTGGGAATGCTTGGTTACTACAAAACAGAGAACAAGAAAGTTAGTCCCATGATTGTAAAAAAAAAAAAGCAAAGGGAAAAGAAAAAAGAGATGCAGGACGGGCTTACTCCTTAACTTTCCCACCCAAGAAGTTCTCAATTGGATTCCTGGGGCCTCCTCACAGAGCCCAAGGGTGGACACTTGGAAGAATTTACCCTTTCACCCCTTGCTGTTGATCGGGCAGTTGATGATGATTTTCCTCCCCTGCCAAGCTCCTAGAGAAAAGAATCTGACCTCCCCATGTACAGGGAACGATCGATGGCTCCATAAGAACTCTTGAACGGTGAGTTTGTGCATGAAGACTTGGGGCTAAAGAGAGATGGACGCCATTAGGAACGTCTAACCATTTGGGGCTAACTGCCCGGGAGCGATCCCGAGGTAGATCATAACATCCCGAGTGACCGGATGGAGGGGGATGTAGAAACCTTCCATGAGCCCCGTCGGCGTGTATGGCCAAGGAACAATGGTTGGGGATATTGTACCTATTCTTATTCTGACTTAGGTCTTGGGTAAGTAAGCTACTAGTAATAAACTCGTAAGCAAATGCTACATCAGGATCAGGACTACCCGGGGTGTGTATCTCATCGTCAGAACCCCGAGAGACGGAGGCCACTGAGTGTCCTGACCCGCCTCATCGTCCGATATTCAGATAGGGATCCTACCTTCGCTATATTGGTCGGACGGTGTCATGGATGGAGGATCTAAGCTTGTGTTTGGGGTCCCTGACAGTGATTGTTCATCTTTAGACAAGAAAGACGACTCAAAACTTAAATGACACATCTCTAAAGCTCCTGTGACTGGGCGAGGGAGTAACTGATGGTCTAAATAAGGATCAGGGACTATGGGTCTAAGGTACAGGGGTGGCAAGACTAGAAACCTAAAAGGTAAGGCGTATAAGGTCTTTAAAGCAAGGTGACGCTCGTTCAGTACTATACTTGGACAACCCGATCGGTTCAAGAGCTTTATCACATCGCCTGATCTAACAAAAAAGAAAAACCGAAGGAAGAAAAAGTCCCACTTCCTCGCAAATCCTAAGGGGTTCCCATTCTCCAGCCTTGGGTGAGAACGTTGACCAAAAAGAGGAAAAGAAGGAAAGTCCAGTGAAATCTTAAGGCTGGGAAGGCAAAGAATTACAAGAGTTAAGCGTAGAAAAGAGCTCGAGGGGCTTGACCGGGTGCTTTCTCTCTTAAACCGCTTGGTAGTTTCAGTCTTTGGATAGCAGGAATGGCAGAAATGCACAAGTACCCCTTATATATGCAACATGTATAGTCCAAATCAATCAGATCCAACAACCAAGAAATTTTCCTGCCTAAACCGTCTGACAGCTGCCGCCTCGGGTACATAAAGCAACGCCTCAAAAGGTGCACGCATTAAATGGACGACGTGATGATTCAGTTACGATGCAACTATTCAGCTACGCCTACAATGACCTCGTTGGATCCTAACCAGACTAATTGCTCCTGGACATGTGGAAACTACTGACCCTAGGTTCCCGAGGCCATTGTTCGGTCCAACCCCAGGCTGATCAAGGCGGCGGGTTCGGCCCAGAGTAATATCCCAAGTAGCATCCCAAGCGGCCAACTGAATAGCACTGATTTCCAATCCTCATCCGATGAAGCATTGTATCAGCCTCGAAAATAGGGGGCAGCTAATACGCACAAAAATATCAGGACAAAGCCAAGCTATGCCACCCCAGCAAAGAGATGCCAAGTCATCCGAAATGGCGCTCGGTTACATAACCATCCCAGGTCATCCAGCCAAGACCGCCAGGTCCGGACCCATAGCCCGGGCTTACGGTATGAACCTATTCCACAGTATGCGTAGTCCAGGTGTATGATATTACTTGCCCCACAAGCTTCCAAGCAATTTCCTATCTCAGCTAGAAGATTAGTAGAAAGTGCAAGTTGTTTCCTAATCCACTAACGAAACTCCTATGATTGGTGTTAATCAATTATAATTAGATTGGGCTTCCTAATCAATTTACTTACCTTGTACGAGTGGTCTCTTGTAGCTATAAGAGAGACCGCTCACCCCTATCAGAGGGGGTCGCATTCTCATTACACATAATTGCAATTTCATATTATATGCATGCTCTGCCCTGCCAGTCAGTTCACCAAAGACTCCCGGCTACTTTCACATCATAGTGCTAGTGCTCTGACACACCACGTGGATGTAGGTTCCTTCATTAACAGGGACGAACCACCTACAAATTCCTTCTGTCCCATTCTTCTTGTTCTTACCCGATTTTTGGCATTATTAGGTATATTGCTTTTTTAATAATTACATTTTGAGGTAGTTTAATAGTTGCATTTTAAGGTCGTTTGATTATGCCAGTTAGGTTATATTGCTTCTTTACTATTGATTATCTCATGAAATCGGTAGCTAAAAGAAATGGTAGGTTTGGCATCCCTACGAACAAAATGTGAATTCATCCCTACACCCAAGAGATGATTATGCATATTTTAATTATGATTACAGGTGGTAGTAGGCCGATTCTCTGCTTATATTTTTTGTTAAATTATTATTGTGCAATAATCTATTCTCTACAATTTAAACTTCTTGATTGATGGATTAGATCTCCTTAGCTTTTGATTATTAAATTAATCCGTGTTTTGATGTTGAGTAGTAATATATATATATTGGCTGATTGCGATTGGTTTTTTGCTTTGGCAAAGTACTGTTTGGGGTCAGTTCTAGCTCCTCTTATTTTGTCTCAAATTAATGTGCCCCATGACATATGATAGTAAAGTAAGTCTCTTCTAAGGATTAAGATCTCCATTTGAGTTGGAATTGGATTATGTTGTGAACACACCAAAAGCATAATGTCTTTATGAGTAAGAAATATCAAATTAGTTTAAAGTGCATTGTTTGACTTTTTAATTCTCAATTTTTTGTTAGCATCAACCTAGCACATATGGATTGTTAGCATCCAGAAATAGAAGTGGGTGATCAAACTTTAGTTACATTTAGTGCCCTGATCCAATTAGATTCATATGGTTATTGTTATTATTCTTGGGTCATAATGGTGAGTCAGTGACATCGTGGGTGATCTACAAGTTCAAGAACTTTAAAATATTTGCCATAGGAACAAGGAGAAGAATAAATGGTTGGGGCCAGCAAATGAGCTTGATAGGACTGGTAGGAGGTTGATAGGTATCCAAAATTTTGCTCATGGAAA
The DNA here is from genome assembly GCA_033977485.1 of Hydrangea macrophylla. Classification (NCBI taxonomy): domain Eukaryota; kingdom Viridiplantae; phylum Streptophyta; class Magnoliopsida; order Cornales; family Hydrangeaceae; genus Hydrangea; species Hydrangea macrophylla. Next base: position 82,871,816 of record CM066985.1, on the reverse strand, counting down.
ATGACTTTGTTAGGCTTTGTCAAGCAACTTAACCTCTCCTTCTAGAAAAACATGGTTGTACTAGTACAAATTTTTATCATTATTATCTTAGGGAATATATATGCATATATATATATATATTTATGTATGTATAGCGAGTTTTTCTCTTGGGCGAAATTCTTCATTCATGCTACAAATTAGTCATCAACACGAAATGTATCATTATGCAACAACCTGCATTTTCATTTATTTAGTTTTATTTGCATTGTCACATTTAAATTCAATTTGTATTGTCTGCTTTTATTTAATTACAATTCTCATGTGTTAAATCTTGCTGCTTGTTTTATATCTTGTCCAAATTCTTTTTGGGGTCAAACTGCAATTTTTATAAAGTTAGTAAATACTTGTGTTAGATTTCAAACTGTATTTCAAAACGGTGAAAATATTCACCTTTGACTCATTCAGTACTTTTATAAAACCAAAAAATCAGTCCTTACGTTAAAATGAATTTTTTGTATTTTTGTGGTGATCACCACGTCACGGAAATACCAATTTATGATCAAAACTGTCCACACCACGTTAAATTTTCCATAGATTTTGGATTGACGTAAAGCAAGACATGACTATTGCTTTATATCCATTAATACTTCTAATGATTGATAGGCCTTGTTTGGCAATACTCCACAAGTGTGTAGAAATTGTACCATAAGCTTCATTTCCCAAACCCCTCTATTTTGACCCCTACTAGCCTATTAGCACCTCTTCAAACTTTGTAGCATCATACGTATGCAAATTTGTGTATTTGTATATCTCACAGCTTATGTAAATTAGTAAAACTATTCCATTTTGTTGAGTATTGAAACTTGGTCTCCAAGTTCGTCAATTGGTTTCCTTTATAAACATAGCACTTCTCTCACAATCTTTTTAACTTTACGAAACTGAAATACACACACAGGGAGAGTTGAGAGTTCTTTTACAGAAAGTTCCTTAAAGAAAGAAAACTTCACAAAATTACACAGTTAGAGCTCAAGTGGGTGATTGCTTATTTGATTGTCTTTCTCAACACTTTCTTCAATTCTTATCACAGTGAGTATTACTAACTCACTTAGAATGTAATTCACCCTTTATTTACTGTTTTGTGTAGTTGATTTGTGATCACCAATTATGAGTTTACGTTTGAAGTTTCAAAGCTTAAAAATCAGAACTTTTCAAACTTTACCAAAATCTATTTTTATACATAATAATGAAAGATTACAGTATATATAGACTATGGTTAAAGTATTAAAGCTTAATTTGTTCATAGGACAAAGTATATTAGAAATCAAGTTTTGACAACTCTCAGTTTTTCGTAAAATTTGAGAGCTACGGTTCGATTCATGTTAAGTTGATTGTGGATTTTTATTCCTTGCAAAAAATTGAAGAAATCCATATATTACTTGTTATATTTACTTCGGAATTGTAAAAATGTGTCAAAATTGGCTTTGAAACTAAAAACAGGGGACTGTTCAACGAATAAGAAGAAGCCTCAGCTTCTCCTCAAGCGAGCGGCCCGTGTAAGCGACCCCTCGCGCGAGCGGCCTGCGCATGTGAGGTGTGTGATTCCTGGTATATAGAAAAAATTTTATAAAAAAAATGAAATATAGGCATATTGCGCGAGCGGAGCGACCTGGCGGTTTTCAATTTTTGTTTATTTTCTGTTATGGGACTGTTTGGAATAATTTTTAAAGGCTGTTAAGGTTCTATTTGGGAATTTTACTAAATTAAGAATTTTTTACCATGTTTAGTTTATAAAAGTGAGAAACTAAGACTTAATTATTCTCGTACGCACATGGTCCTTATTTCCAGTTGTTTACACATTCTGTATAAAGTGTCATGACATACATGTGAGGTCAGTTGTACATGCATGGTGAGTGGTGGTAAGTGTTGAAAAGAGTATGTGGTTGAGATTGTGTTTGGACACTCCCTGGTAATTGTGGACCAAAGTGTGATGTTTTGAGATTGTGGCGAGAGTATCTTTGAAATGCGACGGTGATAAAGTTGGACACTCCCTGATGCCCATGGTGGCGTTAAAGTGTGTGACGCTGAACTTGGACATTCTCTGGCACCCATGGTAGTGCTAAAGTGTGGCCTACGGACACTCCCTGGTACCCGAGTCTGGATACTACGTGAGGTTTCTCCGGTATTTTCGAGGCGGATTAGGTACTAAAGTCAGCATTGGACACTCCCTGGTATCCCATACTAAAGTGTGAGGCAAACTGGACACTCCCTGGTACCCCGTTACTAAAGTGTGGTCATCTTAGTGTTTCAAAGATACTGGTATGAGAGAGTTGGGTATTGTGTTGTCGAGAGAAAAGAGTCGGTAAGATGAGAATGGATGTATTGGTCTCATGCACGGTCATATGTTTTATGAACCAAAGTTTATAATGTGATTTTTACTATTTTATCAATTGAATTCCTTTCGACGATTAACCCGTTCATTAATGAAATTGAAAAATGGAAAATAGTAAATGAGTATGTTTTACGTTCGAGCATATGTTTTTAATATTCACCAGCTTCTCGAAGCTGACGACGTTGATGCGTCCTAGACATTCATGTCTAGGCTTTCCAGGTTATAATTAGGAGGGACCTTATGACTACGCTAATTGAGAAATGCTGCTTACAAAGAGAAACTGTTTATCATTATCTTATGTTTTAAGTTATGAACTGGATTTGTAATAAGGATGACTGTAATAGATGATAGATCTTATTATTTTGTTTCAAGGCGGTCTATGCCTTTAGGTGATCCCATGCTGTAATATTTACTAAGTTAGAAAAGTTTTGTAAGCCTTGATTGCTCTACTCTGATTTATGGTTTTATGTTGTTCGACGTTTGGGACGGATTCGATCCTTCAAACTGTCGCAACCTACGGGTCCATAAAGGAAATTAAACGCTTTCCATATTTATGCTACATCGGGGCGTGACACATTAATTCAAAGATAAGTATTTCAGTTGATATTTAAAAAAAAGGATAAGCATTTCAATTGGATCTTAATATTCCTACCAAAAGTAAGAACATCTTATTTCTGTAATAGTTTTGGGAGAGGACTGCACGGAGCTTAAATTTATTATTGTTTTACCCTTTTACCCCTCAATTTCTTCTTCAAGATCAATACTCTATTGTAAACTAGTTAACTAAAGTGATTTTAATTTTCATGTCACTGTGTTCGTCCTCATTTTTTGAGAGGTAATACTTGAGCCACACCCATTCATACAATTTTTGGGACACAACCCAAGAGATGTGTCTATCTCTCTTGTGTCGCTGTGGGGTCCATGACAATGATGGTATAAAAGTAATTTTACTTTAAGTCATTTGTAAAGTTACTTAGAGATCCTCCATTTAAAAATATATTGGGATATTTGTTCTTGGAAATAATGCAAAAATACCAGCTCTCTAGTGGACCACGTGACCTAATAGCAACAACTTTAATCAATAACAAGTATGTTTTCCTTAGTGTTATTTTCTTTTCTATCTCACTAGTCCATCAACAGCCTTAAACTTCATGTGCTATGTTAGACAAATGATCAAAACATTAGTTAGCTTTCATGAAGGCTAAGATGCCATGCACCATGTGACTTAATAGCAACAACTTTGATCAATGACAAGTATGGATACAACTATCAAAGCTATATAGTACCATATCATATGTAAGCATGTCATATGTTGACATGTGAATTCTCTCTATATATACACATTTATATATGTTGACATGTGAACCTTCCACATAGAGGGCATGTTTGTTGGGTTGTCCCATGTGAGTTGATATATAACTCAAGCCCATTTACATATAAAATTAGGAATTACAAAAACAAAAGGCTTTGAATGCATGTAGGTTGTCTTAATCCACAATAAAGAAGGTCTGGCTATGTGGGTCTGAGGGAGATATAAAATGGTTGGATTAGCAAAGTGACGTCACACCTAAACTTTTAAGTTGCAAGTGTGAAAGATTCTATTAGTTTTTTTTTGCTGATGACAAAGCACCCACAGGCGCCATGCACACACACAAGAGGGGCGACAGACCCACAACCCAATAAGCCCCACAGGGCAAACTTCCCAAAGGAAGTGACTCCCAAAGGAGTCGAACCCTGGCCTCCCATATGGGAGAAGCCAGTCATACCACTTGAGACACAAGGTCTCGGGTGATTCTATGTAGTTAGCGACAGTTTGTTTGTACACCAAGTGTTGTAAGAACTAAGAAATAGATAATTAACCATTGATATGTGTATATATACTTGTATTATGTAATTCTTACCCTTTGTGATTGTGATTCTTGTTATGTGATAACAGTTCAAGAATGTATATATGGACGATAGAAGTTGGTTTGGTTTATCTAGGAATTCAGCGGCATTTTTGAAAGGGCTTGATGATTTTTTAAAATTTTCATGTGCCAATAAGTGTCCTGACTCGGATATTTATTGTCCATGTAAAGTGTGTGTCAATTGTTATTATGAATCACGAAATGTTGTGAGAGAACATATAATCTTAGAGGGATTTCTTGAAAGGTATAAGAAATGGACTTATCATGGAGAATCACATGTTTCTTTACATCAACATAGAGAGAAGTGTTATGGAGACGTTGGAAAGGCCAAGTGAAACATGATTACTACAACAAATACGACACATATAAGGAGCGTTTGTTGAATAGGCCAAGCTGTGTCCAACTTGATCAGTGGAAAAAAATTATAACTTATTGAGGGAATGAGACAGTTCAGGTATTAATTACTTTGTTGTGGTTTCTATATCAAATATAGAATATGATTAGTTTCTTTTGTAAGAAATAGTTATGAAAAATAAAAGGAACTGTGAAGATCAAGTACTCAATCATACGTCTGGGAGGAAAAAACATGCTCAAGTAAGGGATGAGGTAAGTCATAGGGTATTTATGTTGCTTATTCATTATTAAACTTGTTGCTACTATTAAAAATAGCATTTTTTTATAAATTTGTTTATTAAAATAAACATATTAGATGGAGGGATGTGGAGAAGAGATTAATCGAGTCAATGTGTTCATTGTGACACATAAACCCAAGTAAGGTGACCCAGAAGCTCTAGAGACTGCTACTGCAATTGTATGTTTTGACTATCAAATGTTATAATATATTTCCTCTCTTTTGTTAAATGAAAGGTAATGGTGAAACGTCATAGTAGTTTTTTCATGTATACTAAACTCGTGTAACATTGTAAGCTGAGATGAAAAGTTGACTAAATACAGTTTCAATGGAGGAGCGTACCACAACCTTTAAGGAGAATGTATTCACGGATGTCATAGGACATGATGTTCATGGTCGAGTTAAGACTTACGGGGTAGGGGCCACTCCGAGTACTGTGTTTGGCACAGGAGCAGGGATGTATACTAGATCTAGAGATATGGAGATAGTGTTGGTGCGGAAGGAACACCGGCAGACCATTGTGGAACATAGTGATAATCCTGGACAAAGGAAAACAAAACAAAAGGAAGAAGGTAAATAAAACAATTGAAAGAACTAACAGAAAGGAATAAACAAAACACGACGGAAAGAAAATGAAACATGACAAAGCGTTAACCTCACTATTGGCGTGATAAAACCATGTGCACTAGCAAGTAGAGGGCATTGGAGCCAGAACAACAAATAGCTCATATGCACATAAATATATGGAATCAACTCTATAATGATGAAGTCATCTACATATGTGAAGACAACGTTATGGTGTTCAGACACCACATCCTGTAGATCTTCTTCCACCCATGGTTCCCACATTGAGTCGTTCTCCCATTGTTATAAGAGTGAATCATCCACCTCCCCGACAAAATACCCTTCTAGTTCTCTTTCCTCTTCTGGAAGATCCATATTGGCAAAAGGGTTAATTTAGAGGAGGGCAGAATTGTAAGGGATGTATCCTTGAGTCAGGTCAATTACATCATCGGCATCCGGACCTTGGTACGGTGAAAAGAAAAATGCAATCTCATCAGCTGTCCATACAGGGTTTTGGTCTTTCGAATCAGCCCATGAACCAATCGAAAACATGGACCGTGTACCATCATGATTTCTCATTTTAAATAGCCTATGGGAGATAGATAATAAAGAATATTGGGTTAAACATAGCAACACATTCAAAAAGACAGAAATGAATAAAATAAACTAAGTGCAACAAACAGAATAAATATAACAACAGTATGAGAACACTCTTTAATGTTTTAAGTAGAGGAATAGATGGGCTCATCCTACTGGATGTGCTCAGCTTCTAGTTAGAAGTTCTCTAAGAATGGTTTTAATCTTTGCCCATTGACCTTGAAACTTTCATCATTCTTAGGATTTATGAGCTCAACAGCCCCGTGTGGGAAGACAGATTTAACAATGAATGGTCTTGTCCATCGAGAGAGGAGCGGAGTTTCCTAGGAAATAGGCGAAGGTGAGAGTTTTATAATAAGACTTTTTGTCCTAGCTCGAATGATTTACGAAAAATCGTTCTATCGTGATGAGCCTTCAACCTTTCCTTATGTAATTTGGCATTATCGTAAGCATCGCGACGTATTTCTTCCAGTTCAGCTAACTGGAGTTTTCGGAGACGACCTCCCTCTTTAATATCAAAGTTCAATGAGCGTGTTGCCCAATATGCTTTGTGTTTGATTTAAATAAGGAGGTGACATGCCTTTTCGTATACTAGCCTATATGGGGATATTCCCAGAATTGTCTTGTAAGCAGTACGGTATGCCCATAGAGCATCGGTCAGCTTGTATGCCCAGTCTTTCCGGTTTGAACTAACCGTCTTTTCAAGAATATGTTTTATTTCTCGGTTAGCTAATTCTGCCTGTCCGTTAGTTTGTGGGTGGTAGGCTAAGGCGATTTTATGGTTAACCCCATACTTTTTGAGAAGTGATTCCAAGGGTCTATTGCAGAAATGCTTTCCTTGGTCACTAATTAATGCCCTTGGGGTTCCAAAACGCGAAAGAATATTCTCTTTTAAGAAAGAAATTACTGTTCGATGATCATTTCACCTTGTTGGAATTGCCTCTACCCATTTTGAGATATACTGTACAGCAAGGAGTATATATTCACAGTTATTTGACTTCGGGAATGGGCCTATGAAATCTATGCCCCAACAGACGATTGGGGACCCTAGTAGATAAGACCTGAATTTATCCAAAGTGAAGACTATTGGTAGTAGCTCTTTTTCGGTAGTCGTGTAATTCATTTGAGCTTCGTTAAGCGTTTGACTGGCATAGTAGATTACATAAGGCTTATTATCCTTCCTCTGTCCTAGGATTGCACCAATGGCATAGTCGCTAGCATCGCACATTAGTTCGAATGGCAATCCCCAGTGAGGTGCCTGTATTATTGGTGCAAAGGTAAGGTGTTCTTTTAATGCATTAAACGATGTTTGATAGCTTTCTGACCACTCAAATGGTACATCTTTAACAAGCAGTTGACAGAGTGGTCGAGATATTGCACTAAAGCTCTGGATGAAGCGACGATAAAATCCCTCGTGCCCCAGAAAATATCGGATGTCTTTAACTGTACGGGGGACAGGTAGGTTCGAGATTGTATCAATTTTTGCTTTATCTACTTGGATACCTTTATCAGAAAATATGGCCGAGGATAATTCCCTTGGTCACCATGAAGTGACACTTTTCCCAGTTTAGTACCAAGTGTTTGTCCTCGCATCTAGCTAATACACGTTCAAGGTTTTCCAGACAGTTTTTGAAACTATGGCCGAACACAGAAAAGTCGTCAATAAAGACTTCGAGTATCTGTTCGATCATGTCGCTAAAGATACTTAACATGCACCGCTGAAAGGTAGCAGGTGCATTGCATAAGCCGAAGGGCATACGATGGTAAGCGAAAGTACCGAATGAACATATGAAAGTTGTTTTCTTTTGATCTTCAAAAAACAATAGTACTTATGACCCGCCACTCGTTCTAGCATTTGATCCATGAATGGTAAAGGAAAGTGGTCTTTTTGGGCCACGGTATTTAAGTTTTGGTAATCAATACACATCCACCATCCTGTGGGGATGCGTGTTGGTACTAATTCACCGTCTTTATTAGGAATAACCGTTATGCCTACCTTTTTGGGCACCACTTGCATTGGGCTAACCCAAGGGCTGTCAGAAAATAGGATATATAATCCCAACATCCAGTAGTTTTAGAACTTCCTTTTTGACTACTTCTTGCATGTTGGGATTCAGATGCCTTTGCATTTGCTGCGATGGCTTAGCGTCTTCTTCCAAATATATTTTATGGGTGCAGACAGACGGACTTATGCCTTTGAGGTCAGCAATAGTCCATCCTAATGCTCCCTTGTGTTGTTTCAACATTTGGACTAACTTATCCCTTTGTTCAGAATTTACGTAGATGAGATTATGACAGGATAAGTCTTTTTAGTCCTTAATAAAGCGTATTTGAGCTCTTTTGGGGACTCCTTTAATTCCAAATCGGGAAACTGAAAGTTCGAGGGCATGACTAATTTTGTCTTAGGAGGCAGTGGTTCAGATGGTGTCACCCACATACATTTAGCTCTATCCTCCTCTTTTGTGTCCATTATGATGCCTGTTTGATTTAAAGCAGCATCCAATGGAGTAGAATCTTTAGGTAGATAGACAGGGTCGAATTGTGGAACAACTACCTCCAAAGGATCTTTGTAATCAATGAAATTGGCCTCATCTTTAATGTCAGTCTCGATGTAATTAGCTTCTTCCTCATCCTTGTATTCTTCAGGTCGGGGATTTGAAAAGATTTTGACATTTAAAGTCATGTCCCCGAATACGATGGTCATTATGCCACTTCTTATTTTGATTGTGGTGTCAATTGTGCTGAGGAATGGGCATCCGAATATTACCGGGATTTGTGTGCATGGATTAGACACAGGTTCAGTATCTAAGATCACGAAATCAACCGGGAAGACAAATGAGTCTATTTGAATGATGATGTCCTCCAGTATTCCTCTAGGGTATTTGACTGACCTATCTGCCAGTTGTAGTGCAACTCGGGTAGGTTTAAGTTCACCTATCCCTAATTTTTTGTAAACTGAGTATCGTAGTAGGTTTATGCTTGCTCTTAGATCGAGGAGTGCGTTGTCTATCCTTTGATTCCCAATTCGACATGAGACAGTAGGAGTACCGGGGTCTTTGAGTTTCGGAGGCAACTCATTTTGAATGATTACACTTGCTTGGCAAGCGACATAAGCGTGTTTCTTCACGCTTTGCCTCCTTTTGACCGTACATAAGTCTTTGAGATACTTAGCGTAGGCTGGTACTTGTTTAATAGCATCAAGGAGTGGAAGGTTTATTTTGACTTGCTTAAACAATTCCAAGAACTCCTGATTCTTTGCCTCATTTTTGGGTTTCTTAAGCCTTTGAGGGTAAGGCGCGGGGATAGGGCATTTTGGTGATGTGTCATTAACAGGTTCATTTCCAGGCCTCCTCTCAACTTCTTCTGCTTCTTTAGGAGCGTCATCATTTGAATTTGATGGTTCATTATTAGTAGATGGCTCCTCTTTCTGAGTAGACGGTTCATTTTTATTTACCACTTCGTCCTCCTCGTACTCTTTGGGAGTAGAGAGAGGCATGTTTTGCTCTATAATCTTGCCGCTTCTTAGAGTAGTCACGACTTTTGCATGTTCTTGATTATTGGGACCATTGTTGTATCCCTTAGGGTTTTGAAGTGGTTGGGAAGGAACGTCCCACTCGACCCCTCTTGTTGTGCATCCATTCTCTCTAACGTTGTAGACATTTTACTCATCATTTGAATTAATTGTTGTGTCAAATTAGCATTAGAGAATGGATCTTCTTCTTGCACATTTTTATGTGGTGGCACGTAGACATTTGACTATTGATTATTAGAGGGTTGAACTTGGTTGTAGTTATTATTAGGTCTGTTTTGGTTGAATGGCTGGGACTGCCTATTGTATTGCCCTTGATATTGATTATTGTTGTTGTAGGGCTGTTGTTGGTATTGATTTTGGGTCCCAGTGTCATTTTTCCAATCAAAACCGGGGTGATTCCATCGATTGTTATTATTTTGAAAATTGTTATTGTTATAGGAATTCCCCGCCCCTCTATATCCTTGCATGGCATTCATTTTCATGGGGGCTTGTTCTTGAAAATACGGCACATTGGGATAGTATTGAGTGGTGTGTCCCAACATATTGCATGTGCCACATGGTTCTTCAGGCTAAACCTGCCTAGAACTTTCTCCTTTCATCCCTAACTCCTCTACTTTCTTTGCTAGCTCTTCATATTTATTCATTAGGTGATCTTCACTTTTTAGTTGATATATACTTTTCTCCTCTATTCCTGATATTTGTGCGTGTGGGATATCTTCTGAATTAGACTATTCAGTGAATGTTCGGCTAACCACTCAAAGTAGGTTTCAGCCTCCTCGGTGTTTTTGCGAAGAAAATGGACCTGAGCTCATGGTTTCAACCAAAATTTTCATTTCACCATTCAATCCTTCATAAAAGTAGCTGATGGTTCGCCATTTCTCGTACCCGTGATGTGGGCATGAGAGAAGAAAATCTTTGAAATGCTCCCAAGTTTGAGTGAAGGTTTCATTGCTCTTTTGTTTGTAGGAATTGATTTGACATTTAAGTTCAGTGGTCATGCGAGGTGGAAATAAAATTTTTAAGAAGACAATGTTCATCGAATGCTAAATGAAGATTGAATTTGGGTTGAGGGTGAGTAGCCACGCTTTTGCTTTATCCTTCAGAGTGAAGGGAAATAACATTAGGCATGTCACAACTACAGGATAATTTTGGGAGAATGGTTTACAAACATCCTTGAAATCTTTTTTACATGTAGATATGCCTTCTCGCTGTCCATTCCATGAAAGGTTGGAAGAAGTTAGATCATCCCATTGCGAAATTGGAATTCGCCCGCATGTGGTGGGATTAGAATGCAAGAGGGCATGGGTGCGTGTTCAGGTTGCATGAGATTGCACAAGGGACGCAAAGAATTGTCCAAAGGCACAACCACATTGTCACCATTTTCACTTTGATTATCACCCATTGAATCTGTACGTGTGGCTACGGGATTAATAGAATCAGAGGAATCAGATAAGTAGAATGGATTTCCTAGAATTCCTTCAATGGAATTATCAGACGTGAAAGGGAAAAGATCCTAAAAGGTTTTAATCTAAAGAATTAAAAGACAAAGAAAACATAAATAGATTGAGAAAGATTGAGGTAATCTAAGTATTAACTAGTCACCTTCCCCGGCAACAGCGCCAAAAACTTGACACGATATTTATTTTGTGTGCGCTTGGGTGCAATACCCAAGTGTAGGTAGACGTGCAAGTAGTAATCTAGTTAAGCCCAGGTCGATCCCACAGGGAAGGTTGGAAAGTAAGTACCTAGATTAGACTCTGAAAAGAAAATAAAAATCAATGTATAAGGAAAGTGTAGAACACGGAGTTCCACGATTCTCAACTACTAAAGATAAAGCAACTAAACTAAATTAAACTAATGATTAACTAATTAACTAAAATGATATTTTAAAATCGTGTTTTTACTTAAAAAGGGGAAGTGTTGGGATCACACGAATCCACAGTGGCCTAGCCATCTACCATGCAGTTGCATTAAAGCTCAATGGAGAACATCTTCTACTGTATTACGTATTTCTCTTAAAATAAAGAATCCATAGCCCTTTCATGACCGGGGCTATATCATCACAGTTAATTTGAAACACATAAAAGTGGTTTAAAACAATAGTTAAGACTCGCACATACAATGGTGTTAGCATTGAGGGTGGTTTGCAAAAGATATTGAAGAAAAATGCTTTAAGGCCTTAAGTTCAGAGACTGTTTTGACAAACTGAGCATTTGGGGACAGTTTGATAACAAATCTCTAAAGCAAAAAGTCTAAGAATACTGCATAGGATATTCTCAAGAATTAGAGAGTTCGATAGATCGATGCAATTTTGATCGATTGAACCTCATCAACTTTCAATCGATCGAAATGTTCTCAATCGCTTGACTGTATCCTTGCTCCGATCAATTGAACTAACTTCGATCGATCGAACACAGGTTTCAAACTGCTGCATGGCAGAGGCTGGAAATCACTATTTCATCGTGATCTCCCAAACCTAGGACTACTCAGACATGGTCTGGAGCATCATGGAATAGTTTTTAACGTAAAAATTCATTAAAGTTATGTTTGGTTGTGATTTAAACATAAAATCTATAAAAACTAATGGTTTAACTCTAACTAATATGCAAAGCTACAATCTAACAGATTAAACTACAATATTAGGCAAGTAGAATGTAAATAAACTAAGGTTATTATATTAAACCTTAGAAATCAATCCCAAAAGCAATATTCAAAGCGTTAAGCCTACAAAAATCAAGAACAAACTCTCTTCTCTCTATGTAAACTGATGAAAACTAAAGTGGGCGTCTTTATGGACGTATACAAAATGAGTATTTATAGATAAACCTAAAACTAGGGTTAAAACTGCGTCCCTGCTGCATGCGCGTAAGTCTGATAAACACCATGTTCGATCGATCGAACATCACTCGATCGATTGAACATCTGGAATCTTCAAGCGCTTGAACTAATCTCGATCGATCAAAACATCGATTGCTTGAAATATCTTCGATCGCTCGAGCCTCACTTTTCATGTTTGAATTATCTTCCTTAAAATCAAGCATTCCTTTTATCTTGCTATCCATTTCCTCGCACAGCAGAATAGTAATCTGCACAAGTAAAAACTAAAACAATACAACTTATCATAGATTAATCATATTGTGTAAAAACTAGCATTATAACACAAAGTGCAGAAATGACAAGGAGTTGTGGACTAAATCATCATATTTTTTTTTCTTTTAGCGCGGTTGTGTTTTACAAATACCCCTGCTTGTCATACACATAACGCACATTTTAATGGATTCATTTTGAGCTGATGACATCTCATCCTTTCAAAACTTTTTGTTTAAAATTTTAGATGATCATCAAAGGTTGATTTCACTATCACGTCATCAACGTAGACTTCTATCCACTTTTCAATCATGTCATGAAAATATAACATTCATAGCTCGTTGGTAAGTGGCTCTAGCATTTTTTTAACCCAAATGGTATTACCAACCATTCAAATGTCCGAATTGCCCTTGGACATCGAAAAGCTATTTTTGCTATGTCCTCTTTGGATATAAAAATTTGATTTTAAGCAGAGTGACCATCCATAAAACTAAGTATCTCATGCCCAGATGCTGAATCAATTAACATGTAAGTAATAGGCATGAGATACTCGTCTTTAAGAGTTACTTTATTAAGATCTCTAAAGTCAATGTATATTCTCAATTCACCATTCTTTTTTAAAACAAGAACGATATTTGAAATCCATTCCACATACCTGGTTCTGCGGATAAAACTAGCCTTTAGTAGTCGTTCCACTTCCTCTTTGACTTTTAGGATGATCTCATTTTCCATTCATCTTGAAGGTTGCTTGTAAGGTTTGTACCCTGGCTTTACAGGGAGCTAATGTTCCACCAAGCTTTTATCTAAGCCAGACATTTTATGATAGTCCCAAGCAAAATAATCTTGATACTGACGATGTAGACTAACCAAACACGCTTTGAAATCCGTTGGGAGAAGTTGACTTATGAAAGTAATCCTCCTGGGACCATCTGCCCCCTCTTAAGCTTACTTCTTCCAATAGGTCTTGGGCCTCAACGTTAATATCATCCAGCTTTGGAAGAGCTAGTGGGCGTTCAGATAAAAGAATTTGGTCTATTTTAGACTGATCAATCCCCTCCATCACATAATTTGCTAGGCAAGCTGTCTGATGAACATTGAGCTAGACATCATCCTAGATACGATGCAGAATATCGAGATATACTTTGAAGTGGTTATCTTCCATTAAACACTGTTATTTGCTTCAGCATATTCATGGCTACCTCCACTTATTATAGGAGATCCCTTTAGGATGGTCATTTTTGTGAATCCCCCATAACCTCAATGGGGCCACATCGATATCATAAAATCTTGCTTCACCCACATGAGATTCCCCCAGGAATGGCTTCTTACTAGCCTCAACAATTTCTGGTTCATCTTCTTCTTCTTCCTTCTAGAAAATCAGGCATTGATGTAGAATAGATGGCACACACCATGCTGTGTGAATCCAATCTCATCCTAACAAAGCATTGTAATGAGAAGTAGTATTGACTTCAAAGAATGCCATTAAAGCAGTCCTACTTCTAATAGACACGGTGTTTGGGAGAACTCCTTTAGGTTGAACCGAGGCTCTCGAAAAATTCATTATTGCCACATTAGCATCAATGAGGTCATCACTAGTCTTTTACAAATTTTTAAGCATATGTTACGGCAATAAGTTGAAGGAAGCTCCATTATCCACTAAGACTTTGGATACTAGAATACTGTATAATTTGCCTTGACGTATAATGGTTGTAAGTGTCGAGCCATTTCAGCATTTGGCTTATCAAACATAATGGTCATCTTCTGTTTTGAATCTGAGATCGTTATACTTTAGATCATTGGCTTAGGTGGTTGTGCCTCTTCGGCGATGAGCACTATAGGTTCTGATTCATCTTAGACATCTCCTTCCAGGCCATCAATCCACCATCCTTGTACAACAAAAGCAGATGGCATTGTGTACATCATGTTGTCATAAAGACAAGGCAATGATTTTCCTAACGGAACATTTAATCTTTTGTGAGGCGACCTAGATTGTCATCTTCTGATCATTCTAAATCTACCAAATTTATTTGGTGTTTAGCATCAGTCTTGGCTGGGTTGTTAGTAAGGCCTTCATCACCCTGCATCATTACTCTGAACTCTGACATATCCAATTTTTTTGAGTCTAAGGACTGATGATTTTCCACTTCTAACTTGTCTTATCCTAGTTGCTCATCAAAATCTGATAAATCATCACCCACCTCTGTTGTTACTTTTCCTTTTTCGTTACCCTAACTTCCAAGATTTACTCCAAATTTTCGTACCCACTGATTAAACATGCCTTTGAACCTTCTAACGAGTGGTTGTTTCTTCTTTTGGGTAGCCTTCTTACGTAGCATATGCCTCTTTTGGGTTCAAGTAAAAAAAGGTGGATCATGGTATTAAGGAAATTTAGGGTGCTGAATATACATCCATCGTCCATTTTATGGTATAGGAGGAAGTACCATTCTTGGTTTGGTATTTAGATAAGGTGTTGGTTCTGATCTTCTCTTCTGGCCCTGGTTGACCAAACCCTTGGCTTTGGTCTATG
The DNA here is from genome assembly GCA_033977485.1 of Hydrangea macrophylla. Classification (NCBI taxonomy): domain Eukaryota; kingdom Viridiplantae; phylum Streptophyta; class Magnoliopsida; order Cornales; family Hydrangeaceae; genus Hydrangea; species Hydrangea macrophylla. Next base: position 82,856,603 of record CM066985.1, on the reverse strand, counting down.
TGTTGGACTTCCTGGCATGATCAGGCCTATTATTTTTATCCTCACACAAGATTTTTGCCCCTTTTTCAGACTGACTGTTATTCAACGTAACTTGAAATTCCCCAGGATATTGAACCATCTTACCCTACTGCTCCCTTCCTTAGACATTCTTTTATCATTCTCAAAATCATGGTTTTGGTTACGAAGTAGTACTACTAAGATTTTTGCATAGCAAATATAGAGAACTGGCTGTTCACTTACTTCTGCCAATTTGTGTAATGACCGTCTTGACATCACATACAAATCATAGGGATTGGCAACATGGTAATCAACCACTACTCTGGTCTCAAACAGTTGTGCCTCTGGATTCAAAACCTTAGGCTTGGAAACCACACTTTTCATTTTTCCACCATTGGAGGAAGAAGCTTGAACATTTGGTTTTGACCTGGCTGGCTTTGTCATGTTGGTAAAATCTGCTGAAACCATATTGACATGCGCCTTATCCACGAATAGATTCTTGTCAACCTGCTGAAAAGGCTTATCAGCAGGGAATTTCACAGTCTGTAGACACCCCAATTTTGACCGAACTATTAAACTTAGGGGGATTTACCTCTAGAAATCAATGATGAATAATGTCCCGATGATTTTCTTCAAGTTCATCGCTTCGACTTCTGAAAAGCTTCAAGTTCCCAAACCTTGCTTCTAATACCCCTAGATTTGGCCAATCACTGACCATCTGTCTTGAGCTCACTGGATCATGGGTTACTTTCTAAAAAAAAATAGAATAGATTGAATAATAATTATTATTATTATATTTTCTAAAAATAACCTTGTTTCTTGTATTTTATTTAGATTCAAAAAGAAAAAAAAAAGAAAAAAGAAAAAAATATATACTATTTGGTAACTCATATGATTAATTTAGATTTAAAATGAAAAATGTGTCTATATATATATATATATATAGGAAAAGGAAAATAATAAAAGAAAGTAACCCATGTGATTTGGAGAGTTAGAGATCCCTTGGCATATTCCTTATCTAAGAAATACCCAAAAAGCCCTTTGTTGGGCACTAATCTCCCATGTGCTTTGAAGATGCTCTAGAATGTTCCTTTATTCTAGCCAACTTAAATGCCTTTCAAGTTTATTGGAATTACATAGAAGTGCCATGGAGAATTAGAGATGCCATGGAATATTCCTAACCCACCCCAAATTGACCTATCTACCCTTATCTTAGCCCCTAAGATAATGAAAGTCTATAAAAGAACCCATTTTCTCTCATTTAGGGGGAGACACTTGAATTATATAGAGAAATATTGGGAGAGCTTTAGAGAAAAAAATATAGAGAGAGAAACTCTACAAATCTCATACCCAAAACCCCACCAAATCTTTACCCAATCATCAAATCACCATTGAAGGAGCTTGAAGCTTGAAGAAGAAGAAGAGGAAAAGCTTGAGGAATTCAACATCTCTACAAGTTTTGAGAAGATCTAGAGGTAAAACCTTCAAATCTATATATATAATAATTCAATCACAAGTTCATAGTTCTAGGAACTTTTCACATTTTCAAAACCTCTCTTCTTACCTCATTTCATCACACACCACTTAGAACTTGTGATTGAATCTAATAATATTTCATTGATTTGGATATAATTGATGCCTTGAGTTTAAGATAAATTCAATTTTGAAGAATTTGTGTTCTTAAATAAAACTTTGATTTCCTTTATTTCTACTTCATTCATAAGTTTCATGAGATCTTCCATATCTCATTGAAACTCTTTGAATTTGATTCCTTAGTTTCCTATGATCTTATGATCCATATGGAGATTAAAATGAATCATGATTATAATCTACACATAGTTGGTGAGATGCTAGTATCAACTCATGACTAGGATCTCTTTACTATGAATCTCATGGAATTCATACTATATTCCATGGAGATTAGAGTAGATTTGCTTTTTTTTAGTCTCCAATGACCATCAAATGGTAGGAGAAATGTTTTAGTTTAAGTCCATCTTTATGGCTTGGACTAATCTCTTCCTTGGGTTTTGAGAAGTTCTTCATACTTCATCCAAAACCTACATATATGTGTGTCTTTAGCCTCCAATGACCACCAAGTGGTAGGAGTAATGATTTGAACTCAAAGTTTTGGCCCATGAGTTTGAGTTCATTGTTTTGGATTTTGTGAAGTTCATGTCATACTTCATCAAAAGTCCATAAGTCTAAATAGGTCCTTAGTCTTCAATGACCATTGAATGGTAGAAGAGATGGTTTAGTTTAGGTCCAACTTCATGATTTAATAGTTGGGGTTAACAAATAAAGTTGAAACTAGCAAAACGAAAACAGTGATTTCACAAACTGTTTTCGATCAAAGATTTTTAGTTCGAAATCTAACCGTTGAAATCAAGTGAAACCAACGGGAAAGTGTCAATAACACATTGTTTTACCACTGTAATTTTTGTTTTGGTAAGATTTTATGCTTAGAATGGTTTGATCATGAATTTTGTGAGATGACCACAATCTGTCCAGAATTTCAGAATAATTTCAGAACAGCAAACCGGTTTTAAAATTGATAGATCAGAGATCTAACCAAGTTTTCATGACCTCTAATAATTTTTTATAAGAACCATAATGTGTTAGGAAGGTTCCTTAAAAAGAATGAAGCAATTCGGATTTGTTTGCTATTTTTAAAAAATCATGAAAGATCTCTGGACAGAGAGTTGTAAAATCCTGAGTGAGGTCTAGTATGTTTTGTATTCCCGGAGATCTAACCGTTCAAACCTTGATTTCTTTTTGGGTTAGAAACTAGACTCACAGAGGCATAACATATCCAAAAATCATTAAGATCCAACCATTGGAAGTATTTTATTACTATTTTTGAACATCTGGTCTGCTCTCTGTAATTCATAAAAACTGCTACAATTTTTGTCTAATCTTATTTATTTCAACTCAAATGGTCTCTTAATGCCTTAGAACTCAAACCATGTTTTGAATAATGATAATTTAGATTAAACCCAGAGGCTTAGGGATCCAAATTAGTGAATAAATTCATATCTCATTCTTGTTCATATTCATGCATTCAATTGATACATGATAATATTCATAAGTAGGACTTATCTCTTGTCTTAGTTGAATCTAGTTGAACATGACCTATGATTAATTACTCTTTGATATTATATCTTGTCTAAGGCATGTGTACTAACCTTTGTTTTGTAGCGCATTTGAGGTACAATTTCTCGTCCCTTCTCTAGTTTAATTCATTTCTTTGATTTTGAATTGATTTTCAACTCCATGTGCGACACCTTAGCTTAGGTTTTGCCTTATGTGTATATATGTGTTAGAGACCTTTTCTTAGATTTATTTTGTTCTCGCATGCATTGCACGTTTAATATTCGTGGCCGGATCCCGGGTATGTTTTCTAGTTCTCTATTGCATATCATGTTGCTTGCTACTTGAATTACGTGGCTTATGAATGATATTTTGCCGTTAGCAATTTTACACCATTTCCAACATGCTTGTGTTATGTATACCTATATATGTATTAATTGAGGGCATGCTTAGATTATTAATTTGATTAAAAAGGATGTTGAGTAGAGGCCTATCGTGAGATAGGATGAAAGGGAGTGTTTTAGTCCGCCGGGCTCCTTCCCCTTTCATTCCATAATCCCCGGACCCAGTTTATCTTTGGTTTCGCAAAAGATCAGTTTGCTTTTAAAATGGTTTCTTAATTTTTCCTTTTAAAAAATTAAGTGGCGACTCGTATTTGATTTGAATGTGAAAAATGTTTTAAAAGTAGGTAAGAAATAACCTGCGATATCCACACAGTCCCATGCATTTTCAATCCATTTTTGGATGGACTCTCTGAAAGTTGTACAATTATTTATTACGGGGCCATTTATTATGCCATTTGCAATAGGTTTTACCCTTGCTTTCTTCATTTGATGGCAAGGTATGTGTCAATTTAATTTTCTTCTCTTTAACTAACCAATCAAAGATCAAATCAGCTCTGGTGATGTCAAAGTCGTACTTCTTACAAGGCTTATTAGTCTAGTTAGTAGAATTCTTTCCTTGAACTTGGGGAGGTTTACGCTGGACATCGCATTTAAAATGGCTTTTTGGCCGTTATTTCAGCTATAGCACATTCGTATTCATTCTTATTGTCCTCATTAGCCTGCTCATCATCCTTAATCTCGACCAAAGGTACAGGCTAATGATGTCCTTTATAATATACTCCCCTGGTATTGTTTTTCTTTCGATTTTCCTCATATACAACTTTCTCATATCGTGCCACAGCGTCTACCACATGGTATAAGTCTGTGAACTATTGGCTCACAAACTGCATTTTGAGTGTTGATTTTAAATTATCTATAGCTAGACTCACGTATTCCTCTTCTGGTAACCTAGTTGTGCACCTATTCTTGGTCGATTTAAACCTAGCAATATACGTTTTCACATTTTCTCATAGATTCTGCTTTAGTTTGGCCAAATTGGCAATAGCCACATCAGGATCAGTCTGATGAAATTGACTATGAAAGATTCTTTCCATATCTTGCCAGGTTTAGACTGAGCCTATGGGATGGTTCACGTACCAAGTAAAGGCAGGTCCAGTGAGTGAATTGGAAAATAATCTCAATTTCAACATATCATTATGAGATACTTCACCACCTTATGCAGTGAAGCGTGCAATGTGTTCTAGTGTAGTCTGCCTATCCCCATAAGTGAACAAAAGTAAATTCATGTATCCTAAAATACCTTGGGAATTTGAACATCCTATCAATGAAGTCAGATAGGGACCCTAAACACTATCCTAAATTGTTCTCTCAGTTGGTCATTGACTTGCTCCCTGACTTGTTTGTGGACTTGTTCTATGATGGCCTCTACCATTTCATCCATATTCATCCCTATGAGAATATGACCATTAAAATTAGGCTGATAAGGGATACATGTCTCATTATCGGCAGGCTGATGACCCAAAAAAACCTGCTGCAGGTGTCTCCAATGCTCCTCCATTGTGCATTAATGGTTGTTGGTGCCCTCTCATCTGAATAGCTGTCTGATAGTGCCCTCCAGTCTGAGTTACTGGCTAATGGTTCCCCTAGTCTGCATGGCCGACTGATGGTGCCCCCCGGTCTGCACGGCTAGCTGATGGTTTGCCCCCCAGTCTAACACATTTGCAATTGGGGCAGGCTCACCATGGAAGCGCCTGACTGGGTTGCCTGTCCCATATTTGGTATCACTGGTTGTACAGAAGGCCCCCAGGGTAGTAATAAAGGAATTTGAGGCTGAGTACCTTCATAAAATCCAAACTGATGGACTGGGACCATCATTTTGTTAGGAAAACTGCATTCCTAGAATCCGTTGACAGCGCGTATAAATTGGTCTTACAAAAATTTACGTGAAAGTAGCAATAACCCTACCAAAGCGGAACTAGGGTTACCTTGAACTGCAAAATAGATTGCTGTAGTACATGAATCGAGAACACGGGCTCACTGACAGCTCACGATCTTCTACCGTATTCTTCTGTTGCTAGAATATCGAACTGAGTGTAGGCTCTATCGAAATCCTTTCTATTTTTTGCTCTCCCTCTTTCACGCTCTCTTTTCTATTCCGAGTTATAATACTCTTGATGGAAAAACGCAAACTGAGAGGAGAGCCCAAGCAGCATATATATAGGCTACAATAGGGAGCATAAAAAGTCAATAAGGAATAGCCTTCCTTATGGAATTAGGAAACCCCAATTCGAACTAAATGAGATTTTTATTTCCATAAATTATAATTCATACCACTAAAGAATTATAATTTCACTCTTACCCTTATCGCAAAAATATATTTCAAGCTCCATGTTATTAAATGATTATTATCTCCCCACATTAAGATTACAGATATCCATTAATTAAATATAATTACTGACAATCATATTGAATTAATCTCTTAAAATTCCTTGAGATCCTCTGCTTAACTTATCTGATATGTCGGATACAAAATCAACCTGCAGGGTTTGGCATCTTCAAAACTTATAAGCTTTCTCAAGGGGATATCATCAATCCATAAATTGAGACATGGATTCCATCTTTAATTTATATCCACCATACAATTAATATTGTCACCCAATCCAATGAGATATTGACCCATTTAAGGATCTCACCCTTTTAGGGATCAAAGTATAACTATCAAATGCACGTGTCTACAAATTAACTTTGGATTTAGAGCATAACTACTCATAATAGTCAAGAGGTATTAATTATCTTATAAGTCAGTGTAAAGATAATTATCCCAAGTCGGTCCCATTTAAAACACAAAGTGAACCAGTATAGTGAGTTGAAACTATACTGTTTCTCGTAATCAAGACAAACCTACTATAATACCATGCTGCAGTCCTACTGATAGTGTGTTCAATCCCATCTAAGACTGTAAACCAAAATCTTACATTCTACAATATCTGATGGTCTGATCTTCCGTGTGTAAGCCGAACTCTACACACCAAATCACCTAATATGTAGAATGAGAGACACAGATGTATAATATTAAAAAAATAATATAATACAAACATTGCCTACACAGATTCTCATAAAATTGGAGTAATTGATTTTATTGAATGAATAATAAATCAACTACATAAAAACATGGCTTTTAGTATATATCCCTAACAATCTCCCACTTAGACTCAAAGCCATGATGCGACACATCTCACTCCTATCCCTTCTATGTGACTATCAAAAGTCTTGGCCGGTAAGATCATGGTGAAAGGATCTACTAGGTTACTTGCTGATGCTATCTTGGCCACTTCAATATCACCTCTTTGCACGATCTCTCGTATCAGGTTATACTTACGTTCAATGTGTTTTCCCTTCTTATGGGCCCTAGGTTCCTTTGAGTTAGCAACTACTCCGCTATTATTACAATAAAGGGTAATAGCCGATTGTACCGCATGTACTACTCTTAGATCCATAAGGAAGTTTCTGAGCCAAACGGCCTCCTTAGAAGCTTCCGAAGACCCACATACTCGGCTTCCATGGTGGAATCAATAATATATGACTGCTTGACACTCTTCCAACTAATGGCTCCACCTCTTAGGGTAAACACATATCCTGAGGTAAACTTTTTGGAATCCCTATCTGACATGAAATCAGAATCTGTGTACCCAATGCGTACAAGACTGTCTGCTTGGTAAACTAACATATAGTCTCGAGTCCTTTTTAGGTACTTAAGAATATTTTTCACCGCAGTCCAATGTTCTTGCCCTGGATTAGATTGATATCTACTAACCATGCCAACGACAAAGCAGATGTCAGGTCTAGTACATAGCATAGCATACATTAGGCTCCCTACTGCCGAGGCATAAGGAACTGCCTTCATCTTCTCTATCTCATCAGGTGTCTTAGGACACTGATCCTTAGGTAGAGTAATTCCATGTCTGAAGGGAAGGAATCGCTTCTTAGAATCTTGTATGCTAAACCTAGCAAGAATATTGTGGATATGAGTGCCTTGTGACAAGCCCAATATCCTATTCTTGCGATCTCGCATAAGATTGATCCCTAGGATGTGACCGACTTCTCCCAAGACCTTCATATCGAATTGACTGGATAACCATACCCTTACAAAAGATACTACCCCCATATCATTTCCGATTACCAAGATATCATCCATATATAGTACTAAGAACACTACCACATTTCCACCATGTTTCTTGTACACACAGTATTCATCCGCACATTGATCAAAACCAAAAGACTTGATTGCTTGATCAAAGCAGATATTCTAAGACCTAGATGCCTGCTTAAGCCCATAAATTGACTTCTTAAGCTTGCACAACATGTGTTCTTGGCTCTTCGCGATGAACCCGTCTGGTTGCACCATATAGATGCACTCGTCAAGATTCCAATTAAGAAATATTGTCTTGACATCCATTTTCCAAATTTCATAATCAAAATGTGCAGCAATGGATAAGAGAATCCGGATAAACTTTAGCATGGCCACTGGTGAAAAAGTTTCCGCATAATTGATTCCTTCATTTTGAGTGAACCCTTTTGCAAAAGGCCTTACTTTAAAAGTTTCCACCCTACCGTCTACTCCTCTCTTCTTCTTAAAGATCCACTTGCATCCAATGGGTTTTATTTTATTGGGTGGTTCTACAAGATCCCAGACTTTATTAGAGATTTCAGACTTCATAGCCTTTTGCCAAAGATCTTCATCTTTATCTTGGAGTGCTTCATTGCAGTTACAGGGATCAGTACTTGTGGATATGCCGGCATTTGGGCCCACTTTTGTTTTTAAAACATTTTTCAAATTCCAAATTCAAAAACAAATGAGTCGCCACTTAATTTTTAAAAGAAAAATTAAGAAACCATTTTAAAGCAAACTGATCTTTTGCGAAACCAAAGATAATCTGGGTCCGGGGATTATGGAATGGAAGGGGAAGGAGCCCGACGGACTAAAACACCCCCTTTCATCCTATCTCGCGATAGGCCTCTACTCAACATCCTTTTTAATCAAATTAATAATCTAAGCATGCCCTCAATTAATACATATGTACATATACATTACACAAGCATGTTGGAAATGGTGTAAAATTGCTAATGACAAAATATCATTCATAAGCCACGTAATTCAAATAGCAAACAACATGATATGCAATAGAGAACTAGAGAACATACCCGGGATCCAGCCGCGAATATTAAACGTGCAATGCATGCGAGAATAGAAATCCTAAGAAAAGGTCTCTATCACATATAAACACATAAGGCAAGACCTAGTCTAAAGTGTCACACATGGAGTTGAAAATCAATTCAAAATCAAGGAAATAAATTAAACTAGAGAAGGGATGAGAAGTTGTACCTCAAATGCGCTACAAAACAAAGGTTAGTACACATGCCTTAGACAAGATATAATATCAAAGAGTAATTAATCCTAAGTCATGTTTAACTAGATTCAACTATGACAAGAGATAAGTCCTACATATGAATATTATCATGTATCAATGAATGCATGAATATGAACAAGAATGAGATATGAATTTATTCACTAATTTGGATCCCTAAGCCTCTGGGTTTAATCTAGATTATCATTATTCAAAACATGGTTTGAGTCCTAAGACATTAAGAGACCATTTGAGTTGAAATAAATAAGATTAGGCAAAAATAGTAGCAGTTTTTATGAATTACAGAGAGCAGACCAGATGTTCAAAAATAGGAATAAAATACTTCCAATGGTTGGATCTTAATGATTTTTGGATATGTTATGCCTCTGTGGGTCGAGTTTCTAACCCAAAAAGAAAATAAAGGTTTGAACGGTTAGATCTCCAGGAATATGGGAAACACTAGACCTCACTCAGGATTTGCAACTCTCTGTCCAGAGATCTTGTATGATTTTTTAAAAATAGCAAACAAATCCGAATTGCTTCATTCTTTTTAGGGAACCTTCCTAACACATTAAGGTTCTTATAAACAAATATTAGAGGTCATGAAAACTTGGTTAGAGCTCTGATCTATCAATTTTAAAACCGGTTTGCTGTTCTGAAACTATTCTGAAATTCTGGACAGATTGTGGTTGTCTCACAAAATTCATGATCAAACCATTCTAAGCAAAAAATCTTACCAAAACAAAAATTATAGTGGTAAAACAATGTGTTATTGACACTTTCCAGTTGGTTTCACTTGATTTCAACGGTTAGATTTCGCACTAAAAATCTTTGATCAAAACAGTTTGTGAACTCACTGTTTTCATTTTGCTAGTTCCACTTTGTTGGTTGACCTCAACTATTAAATCATAATGTTGGGCTTAAACCAAATCATTTCTTCTACCATTTGATGGTCATTGAAGACTAAGAACCTCTTTAAAATTATGGACTTTTAATGGAGTATGGAATGGACTTCACAAAATCCGAAGCAATGAACTCACTCTCATGAACCAAAATTTGAGTTCAAAACATTACTCCTACCACTTGGTGGTCATTGGAGGATAAAGACACACATACATGTAGGTTTTAGATGACGTATGAAGAACTTCTCAAAACCCAAGGAAGAGATTAGTCTAAGCCATAGAGATGGACTTAAACTAAAACATTTCTCCTATCATTTGATGGTCATTGGAGACTAAAAAAAAAAGCAAATCTACTCTAATCTCCATGGAATATAGTATGAATTCCATAAGATTCATAGTAGAGAGATCCTAGTCATGAGTTAATACTAGCATCTTACCAACTATGTGTAGATTATGACCATGATTCATTTTAATTTCCATATGGATCATTAGATCATAGGGAACTAAGGAATCAAATTCAAAGAGTTTCAATGAGATATGGAAGATCTCATGAACCTTATGAATGAAGTAGAAATAAAGGAAATCAAAGTTTTATTTAGGAACACAAATTTCTTCAAAACTAATTTATCTCAAACCCAAGGCATTAATTAGATCCAAATTAATGAGATGTCATGAGATTCAATCACAAGTTCTTGGTGGTGTGTAATGAAATGGGATAAGAAGAGAGGTTTTGAAAATGTGAAAAGTTCCTAAATCTAAGAACTTGTGATTGAATTGTCCTAATTCTACCAAGGATTAAGAGGTTACCTCTATGACCTCAAAGAATTCTTCAATTTCTTGTGAAGTTCTTCTAAGATCTTCAAATTCTTCTCAAAACTCTTCAAATTCTTCAAGAAATTCTTCTCTTCTTCTCAATTCTCTATATAATTCTCTCTCTAAACTCAAGTATATCTCTTGTATATGTTTGTATCTTGATTCAAAAGTTCAAGTCCCCTCAAAATGAAGATGAACATCTGTTTATATAGGCCATCTTCTCAAGGATAAATGGGTAAATTCGGGTGGAGACCCATGTGCAAAGATTTCTTCTAGAACATGTGAGAAAAGCAGTCTGTTAAAGCCAGCGGCACTCGACGGGTGCCAGCAGCATTCACTGAGTGCCGGGCGGCACTCACTGAATGCCGGGCGGCAAACAGAGAGTGCCGGCGCGGCACTCAGTGAGTGCCGCCGCGTTTGCCGCGTGCCGGGACTAACTGAATTTGCTCCCTTTTTTAAATTTTCGAAAGGAAAATTAATCTAAACCTAATTTTTGTGAATTATTTTTATATATTCATGTATATTTGTGCTATAATGCACCCATGTGGGTGGTATGCACCCATGTGCATGGTATATTCTTCAATATACTATGCTATTTTATTTAAAAAGAAAATTCCTCTTTATTTTAAAATTCCTTTTTTTATCATTTTTATTTTATACCTCTTCTCAAAACCTTTTTATATGTATATTGAGCAAACTTTCAGACTGATCTCCTCATGTGTCCTTCAATGTTCGGGTTTCTCCCGAATACCCAAACCCTCTCTCTCTCTCTCTCTCTCTTTTTTTCTTCTTATTTTCAATTTTGAAATTTAACTTGAAGAATCATTTTGAAGATTTTGAATTTCTTGGAAAATCTTCGAACGTCACGGTCATCGTCATCATCGGTCTTTGAGAGGTAACCAATCCCTAGATTTGACGTTTGGTCAAAATCGGGGTGTCTACAGTACCTTGTTTATCAGGGACCCAGTCATAAGACTCTCCCAAGAACAGATACCAGTCAGGTTGAATAATAACCCTCCCACTACGACGAGGCACAACCCGTGTCTGTGTATCACTGACCTTTCATTGTGAAGATTTTGAACCTAATATACCATTATCTGCACGCTGTACTAGTTCAGAAACCTGCATGTTAATGGTTGGTTTGGGATCTACACAAGTTTCGGTAATCCTCCCACTACGACGTGGTAATGGAATATGACCAAGCGTAAGTGCCAAAGATGCATTTGGTTCATCCTCGAAGGTTCTTTTCTCTTAAAAGGAAAACTATTTGTGTTATTCAATTCATTAAGTTGCAGTTGATCGGGAGAGAACAAATCCTGATTATACGCCTTAATTCACATTTGTTAGCCGTTTTTATCTTATTTTTGTGTAGTTTTACTTTATTTTCTATTTTCTATTTTCTATCAGGTTTTAGAAGAAAACATGGATTCCAGGTTAAATAAGGTGAAAAACCAGGAAGAAAGAAGCAGCAAAAGTCCCTTCACGCGAGCGGCCCGCTCGCACAAGATCCCAGAATTCGCTCGAACGATCCGCGCGCGCGACCTTCCAAATGACGCGCTCGCACGGCCCGCTCGCGCGATCCGTACAAAAATCAAAGTTGCGTATTCTGCTATACTGAAGAGTCCTGTGCAAACGAAGCTGCTTAATGACGTCCGGATTGAAAATAACAGCTATTTTAGTTAGTTTCGGGATAGGAAAGCTTCCAAAACTCCTTGTAAACTCTATATATATTTAGTTTTTATAAGTTTTGAAGGTTACACATTCTTTCATAGAGAGCTTTGGAAGGAAAAGAGAAAGGAGAAGAGCAAGCTTGAAGGTCTCTAATGGCTTCCATCAACTTAATCTTCATGCTTCCATCCACCATGTGCAACTAAATTCCTAATCTAGGGTTTCAATGTAAAGGGGGATTCTATGCTTTTCTACTTTAGGGTTTATGTATTGGATAGTGATTGTATGTTGGTGGATTATTTATAATCAGTTTTTAATGTTAATAATCAAGAGTATTTTGGATCTATTCTTGTCTTAGATTTTTCCTTATGCTTATTGAACTCAATAGTCCTTGATTTCTGTGATTGATAGGAGTATTTACATACAATGGTGCTTTTGTGATTGTGATATTTACATCTTTTATAATTCATGCTTAGGAAAGATGAGTTATGCTACACCCTAGTTATAGGTAGATAATTCATGTGAACCATAGATGGATTATGCTTAGATTGAACGAACAATATCCTCTTGACGATACTATTGGGCTTGTAGCTACGATAGATCATAACTATCCAAACATAGAACTTCGAATAGAAAGTTTAGACCCCCGATGCATAATTAGTGGTGGATTTGTAATCCTAGACCTCATCTACTCACATTTAAACCAATTTTTAATTTAGCATACAAGTTCACTTCGATTTAATTTCACACTTTATTTCTATAATTTCGTAGTTTAATTCATAGTTTAATTAGTAGCAATAATCAAAGTATAAAGCAGCCAAACTTTCGATTTTCTTATAATTAAATAGATTACATTTTATTAATTAAAGGATAAAGATTAATCAATCTCTGTGGGTTCGACCTTTACTTTCACTACTACAAATCTTTAGAAAAGTAAAGTACATTTTTCATATCTTGATTTTGACAGATCAATTTTTGGCACCGTTGCCGGGGATTGAGATAATTTTTGTCGTTAATTTTTAGAATCATAATCTATTTAGTTAGTAAATATTAGTGTCTATTTTATTTTCTGTGTTTCTAATTTTATTTTCGAGTCGCTAAAATTATCCCTGTTTGCAGACTTCAAAGTATCAATTCTAGCACAATCGGGTAAAGCAACTATGCACGTCAACGGAGCTTACGCAGACCTGAATAAAAAAAAAATTGCAATCAATTTAAAATCACCAAGTAAATCCGTTATTTAAATTTTGCATCAAACCACTGTAAGTCAGGGCGCTGAGACGCTATACTTGCATTATGATAGGTGTGGAGTGAGCATTGCATTAGCTTGGAAACCCGGGGCACTGGGCTTGACGCGGTCATTGCATTACCGGATAATTTCATGCATCATAATAGTCTTGTGTGCTTGCATGCTTGGTTATTAGCGTAGCTATTTTTATTTCAATTGAGTCAGTCCTTAGTTTATGTTTGGTACTCGTTCAAGCAAACCTAAATTAAATCCGCTTAATCTCGAACTTGAACGCACACTTAGAGTCCTTAGGTCATCTACACAAGCTTCGCGAGCTCGGTTGATGTTAAACGACGAGTCTACACCGGAACCGTCATCTTCGTTTGAATCAAAAATCAGAAGTACCCTTAACCGTTTAAGAAAAACTAAAATGATAAAAATCGAACCTATTCCAATGGCCGATTTTGGACGTAACAGGAATAATAGAAATAATCAGAATAATGGGGATAATCTTAACATACCCCCACCACCACCGTTAAAGGATTATTTTACCTCTACCGCCTACACACCACCGTCGTGTATTGCATTACCGGAAGTGACTGCAACCCACTTTGAAATCAAATCGTCAACTATTGCGCTCCTTTCCTCATTTCATGGTCGTGTTAAGGAAGACCCTTATAATCATCTAGGCGAATTTCAGGGTATCTGTGCGACTTTAAAAATTCAGAACTTAACAAATGATGAGTTAAAAATGTGTCTTTTCCCGTTTTCACTTAAAGACAAAGCGAAGTACTGGCTCCAATCGTTAGAGCCAAATTCAATAAGAACATGGGATAAGTTGCAGACTGCGTTCCTACAAAAAATTTTCCCCATCACTAGAACGAATCAGATTAGAAAATCAATAACTAATTTCACAATGCAAGATGGCGAAACCCTTTATGATACATGGGAACAGTTTAAAGAACTCGTACGTTCTTGCCCTCATCATCAGATACCCAAATGGCAGCTGGTGTAAGTCTTCTACGAGGGATTAATTCCCGCCGTTTGTAACACCGTCGACGCTATTTGTGCAGGGACATTCCTCCACAAGAGTGCCGACGAAGCGTGGAAGACATTTGAAACATTAAGTGAAAACTCTATGCACCAGGCTGTATCTGTACGACCTGAGGAACACCTTCCACCACCCCCAAAGAGAGAGGCTAAAGTTGAGTCTAATCAGTCTTATGAAATCCAAGAACTAAATAGAAAAATAGACCAACTCATGATGATGGGCCGCATGCAAGGCCCACTTCCTACTGCTGAAGTATGCCAGTTATGCTCCGATTCGTCGCATTCGACATTAGCATGTCCGTCCGCGTCCCAGTTTTCGGACTTTGTCGAACAACATATAAATGCTGTCTAACAGTTCCAACGACCTAATTATAACCCCGCGGGTTATAAACCGAACTCGACATGGGGACCTCACCGAACCTTTCATGGAACTCTAATAGTGAGAAACCGTATTCGAAACCTGATACGACGAATTTTCCTAATGCGTATAGGCCACAATCTAATCAGTATAAGCAGCTTCCGAATCAACAAAATCAATACCAACAGCCTCCCTTCCGCGCTAATCCTCCTAGGGATAAAACTTTCGAAGAGAGTGTATTGGCGTCATTAAAAAACTTAGAGGCCCAATCACAGTCACAGTCGCAACTTGTTAACTCTCACACGCAATCGATAGCTAAATTGGAAGCTCAGATGGGACAACTTGCTAATACCTTAAATCGTCGCAATGAAGGAAAGCTACCAAGTCAACCTGTCCAAAACCCTAAGGGACAATATGAGGTGAGTTCGACGAATGATCAAGTGAACGCGGTGTCGACTAGAGCGACTGAGCGTCCGGAGGAGATTATAGCTCCTCCCGAATCTCAAAAAGATAAGAGTAAAGGAATTAGTAAGGAACAAGATGGAGATAATGATAAGGTTACGAAGAACCCAGTTCCTTTGGTACCTAATACGTCTAAAGCGACAAATCCATCAAATTAGGTACCTAGAATGCCGTTCCCTCCAAGCGTGGATGCCCCAGCGCACTTTTTGAAGAAGGGAACACGCCCGGAGGATATTCTTGAGACATTTAAAGAGGTAAAGATTAATATTCCACTACTCGACGTTATTAAGCAAATACCTCCATATGCTAAATTTTTAAAAGACTTATGCACTCAAAAGAGACAATCTAGAAACCACTTATCTAAGAAAGTCTTTCTAACGGAAAAGGTTAGCTCCATGTTTAATCACAACACTCTAAAATATAAAGACCCAGGTACTCCAACCATCGCTTGTCACATCGATGATAAATACATTCACCGGGCCCTTCTTGATTTAGGAGCGAGTGTGAATCTGCTACCCTATTTAGTATATAAACATTTGGGTTTAGGAGAACTAAAACCGACTACGGCCTCCTTAAAATTAGCTGATAGGTCAATTAACGTTCCACGGGAAGTAATAGAAGATATATTGGTCAAAGTTTATAGATGCTATTATCCGGTAGATTTTATCATTCTAGACACCGAACAAGTCCTAGATGCTAGTAAACAAGTCCCAGTCATTTTAGGACGCCCTTTCCTAGCCACGACTAATTCTATTATTAACTGTAGGACTGGTGTGATGGATATAACTTTTGGTAACATGACCGTGCGTCTTAATGTCTTTAATGCATCTAATTAACCATATAGAGATGATGAAGAGGCAGACTGCTATGCCATAGACTTAATTGACGAATTGGTCGAAGAGGCAACACCTTTCATGTTGACTAAGGAAGCGTTGGAAGCATGCTTATCTCATTTCAATTTTAATGATTTCAACATTGACACAAATATTGAAGATGTGAACACTTTATTGGATTCGATAAACACGACTAATGAGCTTCCATGGAAACCTAAAATAGAGGCTTTACCGTCTCTTGCACATGAACCGGCATTACCATCCATTGAGTGTCCCCCGACGCTCGAACTCAAACCATTGCCAGATTCTCTAAAATATGCATTCCTAGGATCTAACGCAACCCTCCCAGTTATAATCGCGTCAAATTTAACTGAAATTCAGGAAGTACAGCTGATACAGGTTCTA
The DNA here is from genome assembly GCA_033977485.1 of Hydrangea macrophylla. Classification (NCBI taxonomy): domain Eukaryota; kingdom Viridiplantae; phylum Streptophyta; class Magnoliopsida; order Cornales; family Hydrangeaceae; genus Hydrangea; species Hydrangea macrophylla. The sequence goes on along the minus strand of CM066985.1, from coordinate 82,840,051 downwards.
GGCAATCATAAGAAGGCGATTAGATGGACAGTCGCCGATTTAAAAGGAATTGATCCGTCAGTGTGCATGCATAGAATAAATTTAGAAGAAAATGCTAAGCCATCTAGGGAAATGCAACGACGTCTCAACCCTAACATGAAAGAGGTGGTTATGAAGGAAGTTATAATACTCTTAGATGCCGGTATTATCTACCCGATCTCTGATAGTAATTGGGTCAGCCCAACTTAGGTTGTCCCAAAGAAATCAGGTATTACGGTCGTACAAAACGAAAAGGGAGTCCTTATACCCACCCGTCAAACTACAGTTTGGCGGGTATGTATTGACTATAGAAAACTTAATTCGATGACTCGTAAGGACCACTTCTCTCTTCCATTTATTGATCAAATTCTAGAACGTTTGTCCGGTCAGAGCTATTATTGTTTCTTAGATGGATACTCTGGTTATAACCAGGTGCCCGTTTATCCTGATGACCAAGAAAAGACGACGTTCAAATGTCCCTTTGGAACCTTCGCCTACCGTCGTACACCATTTGGGTTGTGCAATGCACCGACAACCTTTCAACAGTGTATGATGGCACTTTTCTCGGACATGGTTGAGAAATTCCTTGAGGTATTCATGGACGATTTCTCAGTGTTCGGACCTACATTTGATGAATGCCTCCAAAACCTTACAAAAGTCCTCGCCCGTTGCGAGGAAGCAAATTTGGTATTAAGTTGGGAAAAGAGCCATTTCATGGTTCAAGAGGGAATAGTCTTGGGTCACGTTGTTTCCAAGCGAGGTATAGAGGTTGATAAAGCGAAAATGGAGTTAATAGACAAACTTCCACCACCATCATCCATTCGTCAGATCCGTTTCTTCCCAGGTTATGCCGGCTTTTATAGACGATTTATCAAAGACTTTAGTAAAATTTCACGTCCCTTATGCAACCTGCTTGCCAAGGATGTCCCTTTTTTCTTTGACAACGAATGCATGAAGCCTTTTAAAATGTTGCGAACCTTACTATCCACGGCTCCGGTAATCCAATCCCCTGATTGGTCGTTACCGTTTGAATTAATGTGTGATGCTTCTGATTATGCCGTTGGAGCCATTTTGGGACAAAAAGTTAATAATGTTCCGTACGTAATTTATTATGCAAGTAAAACACTAAATGACGCGCAATTGAACTATACGACAACTGAAAAAGAATTATTAGCGATTGTGTTTGCCCTCGACAAATTCCGTTCATACTTATTGGGATCCAAAGTCATTGTGTATACCGATCATACCGCATTACGTCATTTATTGAATAAGAAAGAAACGAAACTGAGATTAATCCGATGGATTTTACTTCTTCAGAAGTTTAATTATGAAATACGTGATAAAAAGGGTTCTGAAAATGTTGTAGCTGACCACTTGTCACGAATTCTTGTAGACTCTAACGATATTACCCCTCTAAAGGATTCATTTTCGGACTAGCAACTATTTGCGCTATCTATCGTAACTGTCCGTGGTTCAGTGACATCGTTAATTTCTTAGCTACGGGACATATCCCGCATACGTGGTCTCGTTTAGACAAAGATCGATTTTTTTCTCAAATTAAACACTATTACTGGGATGACCCACTGTTATTTAAACACTGTTCTGATCAAATTATACGACGTTGTGTTCCAGAAAGTGAGTTCAATTCTATATTAAACTTCTGTCACTCTCGAGAATGCGGAGGACACTTTGGTGGCCGTCGAACGGCTGCTAAAGTCCTCTAAAGTGGTTTATATTGGCCAACACTGTTTAAAGACGCACATGAATTCTGTCAGAACTGCGTACGTTGTCAACAAATAGGTAACATGTCACGTCATGATGCGATGCCCATGACCCCAATCCTTATTATAGAAATATTTGATGTGTGGGGCATTGACTTTATGGGTCCGTTTCCCTTGTCTTGTGGTTGCGAATATATTTTAGTCGCCGTCGACTATGTTTCTAAGTGGGTGGAGGCAGTGGCGATGATAACCAACGACCATAAAGTTGTGGTTTCTTTTATTAAAGATCATATATTTTGTCGGTTCGGTACGCCACGGGCAATTATAAGCGACGGGGGTAAACATTTCTATAATCGTCACTTTGAGGCACTCGTCCAAAAATATTCCGTCACTCACAAAGTAGGAACCGCGTACCATCCGCAAATCCAAGGCCAAGTTGAAGTTTCAAATCGAGAAGTAAAAAGTATGCTAGAAAAAACGATACGTCCAGACCGTAAAGATTGGTCACAACGACTGACCGATGCGCTTTGGGCATATTGTACAGCTTTTAAAACTCCTATAGGAATGTCTCCTTACCGACTAGTATTTGGAAAAGCGTGCCACCTACCGGTGGAACTTGAACATCGATCCTATTGGGCCGTAAAAATGCTTAACTAAGATATAAAAGCGACAGGATGTCATCGTAAACTTCAATTACAAGAATTGGAAGAATTGAGAAACGAGGCATATGAGAATTCAAAAATCTATAAAGAATATTCAAAAGCATTCCACGATAAGATGATCATAAGAAAAAATTTTGAGGTCAGACAGCGTGTCTGGTTGTTTAATTCAAAATTAAGGTTGTTCCCGGGTAAGCTACGTTCCCGTTGGGACAGTCTGTTTATAATAACGCAAGTGTTCCCGTATGGAGCAATTGAAATTCAAGATGCAAACGGTGGAACACCGTTTAAAGTAAACGGACAACGGCTTAAGTCGTGTCGAACCGAGGAAATAGAAGGAAAAGAAATTGAATCTATAGATCTGGTTGACCCAGTCTATCTCGACTGAGCACATGCATCGGTCGAGCTAGCGACGTAAAACTTAGCGCTTCTTGGGAGGCAACCCAAGCTTGTATTAAAATTTTCTTTAGTTTTCTTCATTTTTAGGAGATTTTGGCCAATGTCTGAGCTTTTTGAATGCCCAATAGATGAAAATTTTAACTTTTACAACACTTAACCAAGAAAACAGAAGAGAAAATTGAGAATTGGATATCTCGCGCGAGCGGCCCGCTCGCGCGAAACGTCGCTCACACGGTCCGTTCACGCGAGATTGCCCCTTAGACAAAATTTTTGAAAGCTTCTCAAAAGAAGCCTCAGCTTCTGTTCGCGCCTGGAATCGCGCCCGCGAGGACCCTCGCTGGAGTGGTCCGCTTAAGCGAAGTTGTGACTTAGAAATTGTTTTCAAAACTACAAAAATCAAGCCTCAGCTTCTCCTTGCGGAGGGACTCGCGCGCGCGAAACTCGCTCGCGCGGTCCGCTCACGCGAGGTTCTACTCCGCATATAAATAGGGCTAAGCCCTAATTTTTCCCAGATTCTTTTTTCTCTCTCTCTCTTTGTCTTTTTCTCTCTCGGCGACTCTCTCTCTCTTCTCTCCACCACGAACCACCACCACACCGCCGCCGTACTTCATCACCAGACCACCACCACCACATCACACCGCCGCTACACCGCCACCGCTGCCGCCGCCGCAAATTGCGGCCTATTTTCTGGCCTTCCTTCTCTATATATACAGGTATAGATATATATTCGTATATATATAGATAGATAGATACATATATCTTTATTCTATACACATACATCTATGTATACAAATATATACACACTCACACACAGATACATACTTAATCACAATTAGGGTTTAAAATTTGGGGTTCTTAACATCCTAAACCTAACTCATGAACCCTAATGCTATACGTACACAGACGCAACACACACACACCCTGGATCCTAATTTCGAAACCCTAATCCCTGATTTCAATGAATAAACTAGGTGAAGTTTATAATGTGGGGGTTTTTCAAACCCTAAACTCAACTCGTATGAGTTCATATGTACGTTCATACTTAGATTTATCTTTTCACATATACTCGTATAAATTTAGATTCCTACAGCTTTCCAAAGTTCTGCTCATTCTTGCATATGAATCTATATGACTGTACACACTGACCAAAATAAACCCTAACATGCATAAATTATCTCATGAACTGTGTGGTCAATTTGCCCTTAAGTTCGATTAGGATTTATTAAACCGAATTGGTTTGAATATCTGGTCGTGTTCCAAATTCTAGATCAAGTTTTGGGGCGGATTTTTGGTTACGGTTTGTTTGTGATCAGCTTTGTTGATACAGATCTTGATTTGTACCTACACTACTTCAAACCCTAACTTTAAGAACCATAAGGATATAAATATATTTACTTATACAAATACAAATATATTGATATTTTGACTCATATACACACATGGATACGAATTCTCGAACCCTAGCCTCTATCCACATATGGACTAAGCTTTGTGGACTCATACGCATATACGTTTACAGAATCCAACCATTTAATTGAGAAGTGATCGTAGAGTAATCGAGTTATCATGTTCATTGCTTCTTAACTATGTTCATATTCTAATGAGTATGTAGACGTTAGCTTTAAATGTTCATACATTGAAATCGAAATCATGTACTATAACTCCAGCTTTAGTTACGTTGTTTCCATTCACATTCATTACACGTTCGCGCTCGTTATTCTAATCTTTTATGCAAGAAGCGTACTCCTATAATCAAATGTGAATCCGAGTGTTTCCATAATTAATATTTCCAACTAGAATTCGATTTTGAAATTGTTTAACTTAATGATTTTCGACGTCGCATTGACGTATTAACCCAATTTGTGACTGTCCTACTAAACATTCAAATTATTATTTTCGACATAAGCGTCACTTATCTATTTGATTATACACATTGCTATTAAACACGCGGTGAGTACCCCGTGACTTGGCCACAAAGTGTGTGCCCTTGTCGGGACAGTGGGTGGGAAGGGACCGACTCTTCTCACCGTTGCTGGGTGTTCCCCCGTGAACCCCAATTTCTTTTAATATGATTGAATTATATTGATTGTGTCCCTTGCCGGGACAATTTTTCTTTGCAGGTGACCCATTCTCCCACCCCTTTTTTTCATTTTCTTTTTCTGGGCATAGCCATATTTCAAAGCCCGCATTTCCAAATTTTTTCTAAAACTTCCACCCAATTCTCCATAATATGGCCAAACGAACTGTAAAATCCACATCTTCCTCCCAACCCCCTCAGAAAAGATCAAAAGGCAAAGAAAAACAAATGCCACCACCACCTCCCCAGACGACCCTAATCTAAACGAGTTCGGCCCTAGGTACACCACTCACGATCTCAATTACGAGGCCGCTATAGATGCTGAATAATTTGCGTCTGATAAAGACACGAAGTGGGGCCACAGCAACCTAGTCGCTCGTAAGCTGCCCCCCCCCCCCAGCTCTATTTTAGAAACCCCGATCTTATCAGCTACCCCCGCTTCGTCCGCCTCTTTTACCAAAACCTCCGCTACCATAAATAATCCCTCCCACGACATCACCCTCAATCCAGACAATATCGTTGAAATCCTCCAAGTCCCCTCATACTCTTATCAGGTACCAAAATTAAATGTCCTATCCAAAACCCACTCCTTTATACACATCATCCAGGACATGTGTGGCGGCCGCTCTGGGTCGGGGCAATCTATACGGCGATCTCACATGCCCTGCCAGATGTGGTTCGTCGACCATGTCTTTAAACGTAACCTGTACCCCCTTGGCCATGACCAGGAACGGACCAAGGAAATTCACCATGCCCTCCACGCTATTTACCGCAGCGACTGGTTCCATCATGGCCTTGTTATTATGGAGGGCATGCGTCTTGCTGCCCATGCCATTGACCACTCCGTCGACTCTAAGCTCCTTTTGCCCTACCCTCGTACTATTACTGCTATTCTCCGGGCTAAGGCCTTTCCTATCCCAGCCGATGAGCCTATCGATGCACATATCCCGGAGTTCGCTTCCGCTGATTGGAAGTTGAGCTTGGATCGCCTAGATCTGGAGGTTAGGAGGGTTCGAGAGCAGGCCCAGGCCCTTCGTGAGCAGGCATCACAACGTCCACCTCCTCCGAGGATACCCCTTACGCTTGGACGTATGGGGACGTTTGTACTTTCCGAGGTGAGACTCTACGCTTGCAGTCCTATATGCGTTCCTTTTTCTAGCTTCATCATCCCGACCAATTGGAGGACATCCTTGCTCAGGGAGAGGCGGCTTACCAGTCGGCATTCCCGCGACAGGCGTAGCAGGTGGCCAAGGAGGGGGTTGAGGAGCAGAGAGAGGTGCAGGGCGAGGAGGAGGAGGCTGGAGATGGCGATGGAGACGATGGAGATGGGAGTGATGGCGATGGTGATGATACGACTGGCTAGGGGAGTACGGGGTTGGAGCTGGTAAAGGGTGGTGAGGACTAGGTCAGGTTTGGGGGGAGTGATTGGACATCTTTTTCATTTTTCATGTACTTGGTTGTGTGGTTTAGACATTCTCAGACATTCGGGCCTGTAAATTATTTTATTATTTCTTTGCTTTTACTTTTCATTCTATCTTTTAATTATTTTATGTCTTTAGCTTTATTATTTATTTTTGTTACGTGGGTCTGTAATTATTTCGTTATGCATTTTTTGTTTTCCTTTTATGGTTTGTGTTATTCCTGTTGCTTCTGGTTAGTCACAACATTAACGTCGCTATTCATTTCCGTTTCACTTTCATGCTTGGCTATATAATGTCTTCATTTATTCATTTGGAGCAATTGTCATTGAATTAATATTGTACAGCTATTTCACCCCCCATTGCACTATAATAGGAATCCCTTAGGTTCAGGTTTGGGGGTAATTCTGTCAGGATTTCTATTTAAATTTGAACCTACACTGCCTAAGTTTAAAATTTGAAATTCATTATGGCTGCACAATCAAACAAATAGTAACGTTAATTTTATTACTTCTAATAACTCCGACTAATAAAGTTAAAATGTGACTTAATTTTTGATTTCAGGTTTTTAATTTTCCGATATCAGTATAGTTACCTCGACCCTCATTTCTCATTTACATCCTCACATCATGGACCATCTGATTGCCCCTCCTACTTCACCTGATAGGTCCCCGAGTCAGTCAAGTTATGATTCCGACTCTAGTTCTTCCGATTCTGATACCATACTGAGTTCTAGCGTAGCCAAGTCCTACGGTCCGGTCGGTCGTCCCGGCTGGATTCGTCGTCGTCCTCGCTCATTCGTTTATATCTGTTCTGATTCTTCGGACGAGGATGACCTTTTTGGCGATGACCCTACTGTTATAGATGGCCCTTATGGCGCTCTGTCGACGTCTTCTGACTCTTCTTCATCAGATTCGGTTGACTCCTCGACCGATGATGACGATGAGGACATTCCTTTCGGGTTAGCTGCCATTTCATTGTCTGACACGATTTCGACCGAGTTACCTACACCTGAGGTTACCTATCCCTATAGGGATCTTCTTGATTTTGTGCCAGATGTTGTTCGACAACGTCTGGGTCACCCTGATTGGTCTCCCGAGGATAATGCCTTGTTCTTTGCACCTTATTCCGGTCCTGAGGATGATGCGATGTATTTGGGTCCGGGTACTAGTGAGGAGTCTGAGATAGATGTGGTTCCAGAGATGACTACTGAGGATGATTTTGATGAAATGGGACCACCTTTTGATCCTGCTACGCATCCGGAGTGGGAGCTAGTCGATTGGTACTTTCGTTCCAGCGTGCGACCTCCTTCAGACATGTTTCGTGGTGTGGATGTTCTGGTTATCTTCTATGAGGACTACATCCATGTCATTGTCATGTTCCCACCTGCATAGTGACATGCAGTGATTTGGTTTGGGGGAGTATATGGATATTCATTCATTTTAGTATAGCCGTTTATTTTTTTATTAGTACTTTCTTTATTTTATTATTTCTCTTTGTTAGTTCGTTATTTCGTTATTTCTGTTATTTCGCTATTTCTTTTATTCATTGTAAAAAAAAAATAAAACAAAACAACAAAAGAGAAATAATAATAATAGAAAAACAAATATTTTATTAGTTCTATAAATAAATGAAAACAGTTTCTTATTATTGTGTAATGTTGCGTTACTTCTTATAAAAATTAGATTTCGTGGAAATTTTGAAATTAAGAGAGTATGTAATCCGATGTCTACCGAATTTATGAAGGTATGTCTTGAGATCTATATATCCTTAGAATCATTGTTTGATATCTTATACTTGCATAACTTTTTGCACGGCACGTAGTCATATGGATACCTGTTAACATTGAACTATAATATAACTTGAATTTCTAAATAGTATAATTGTGGAGACTAAACCCGGTGAGCTTTAGAACCTGACATTCTTTTGAGGGTCTTAAATTTATTATTGTCGAATCTTTTTGACATATCGCATTATTTTGTCGATTAGTCTCACTATTCTTTATTTTGATTGAAAGTCGAGTTAGTATTATAATTACCATGTCTAAAAAAAATTTATTTATTTCCTTTGGTATCATAACGTTGAAGAATCATGTGACTCTAGAAAATGACACTAGGCCGTCTGTTTTAATAACCCTTTTTGACCTTTGGCCTACCCAATACAAATATTTTTATCCCTTGTTAACCCTTTGGGCCTTTAAATAAGTCATTCCCTTGTTCACCTATTGTCCTACCCACTCCGATATGGAGTTCGCCACTATTAAATGTTATCTAACCCCTGTCCAAGAGTAGTTAGAGAATAGTTTGCATAAAGAAATTGGGCTACTATACGATGAAGGAAAAAAAAAGTGCTGTATTGAGTAGTAAAAGAAAAGGAGTATAAAAAGAAAAAAAAGAAAAAAGAAAGGGAGAAGAAAAGAGAAGATAGTTACTGAAAAGGAATTGAGAAAAAAAGAGATGGATCTTTTGAAAGAGATAAAGAAAAAGAAAAAGAAAAGTGAAATCACTAGTCGTTGTAGTAAAGCCCTTGCATTACACATTAAGGCTATTCCTATGTACTCACGGACTCATTGAATCCCTTTTTGCCTTTCTTTTCTGAGCTTTAACCCTTGACCAATAATACAACCCTTATAAAGTCCTAGTGGATTCTATGGAAACATGATTTGAATATGAACTTGATAGAGAAAGGGAATATAAGCATGGTAATAATGGTATTCACTTGACAATCGATATCTAATCATGAGACTATTTTATTTCTGTCATGTCATACGTTGTTGGGAGTCATATGCGAGTTTATATGTTTTGCACAATAATTATTTCTCGCATATATATATGAGTAGGTTACACCTGTTTTGAAGTGATTTCATTTTAGAGTGTAATTAACAACATGAGATTTGTAGTCAAAGCATCGCTAGATAGTCATCCGATTTATATTCCAAGTTCATAGTTGTCGTGTATCCACTTGACTACTATTTCACATACATGCGGGTCTTCGATATATTCCATTGATTCTGGTGATATATGTTTTTGGATTATTTTTCATAATGTAGGAAGGCATACGATTGTTTTACTCTTGATGATTTAGAAAGTTTCATTTGAAGTTGATTTTATCAAAGAAGGATGTGACATTATAATATTTTAAAGTTTGAATAAAATTTTTATTTTCACAAGTTAACAAAGATGGTTGTGGGTGACTTGTTAATGAGAACCCTCACGAGACTTCACTCGTCCGACTAGGGACACCTAGAGGTTTAAAAGGCTTGTTGCACAGGCTAAGTGCAATCGTTATCCATACGAAAATGGATTAGGAATTTGAGTATTAGTAGTTTTATTTTCTTTTTGCTCGAGGACTAGCAAAATGTAAGTTTGGGGGTGTGATCGGGAGAGAACAAATCCTTATTATACGCCTTAATTCACATTTGTTAGCCGTTTTTATCATGTTTTTGTGTAGTTTTACTTTATTTTCTATTTTCTGTCAGGTTTTAGAAGAAAACATGGATTCCAGGTTAAATAAGGTGAAAAAGCAGGAAGAAAGAAGCAGAAAAAGTCCCTTCACACGAGCGGCCCGCTCGCGCGAGATCCTAGAATTCGCTCGAGCGATCCGCGCGCGCGACCTTCTAAATGACGCGCTCGCGCGGTCCGCTCGCGCGATCCGTACAAAAATCAAAGTTGCGTATTCTGCTATACTGAAGAGTCCTGTGCAAACGAAACTGCTTAATGACATCCGGATTGGAAATAACAGCTATTTTAGTTAGTTTCGGGATAGGAAAGCTTCCAAAACTCCTTGTAAACTCTATATATATTTAGTTTTTATAAGTTTTGAAGGTTACACATTCTTTCATAGAGAGCTTTAGAAGGCAAGAGAAAGGAGAAGAGCAAGCTTGAAGGTCTCTAATGGCTTCCATCAACTCAATCTTCATGCTTCCATCCACCATGTGCAACTAAATTCCTAATCTAGGGTTTCAATGAAACCCTAGCGATGTAAAGGGGGATTCTATGCTTTTCTACTTCAGGCTTTTGGATAGTGATTGTATGTTGGTGGATTATTTATAATCAGTTTTTAATGTTAATAATCAAGAGTATTTTGGATCTATTCTTGTCTTAGATTTTTCCTTATGCTTATTGAACTCAATAGTCCTTGATTTCTGTGATTAATAGGAGTATTTACATACAATGGTGCTTATGTGATTGTGATGTTTACATTTTTTATAATTCATGCTTAGGAAAGATGAGTTATGCTATACCCTAGTTATAGGTAGATAATTCATGTGAACCATAGATGGATTATGCTTAGATTGAACGAACAATATCCTCTTGATGATACTATTGGGCTTGTAGCTACGATAGATCATAACTATCCAAACATAGAACTTAGAATAGAAAGTTTAGACCCCCGATGCATAGTTAGTGGCAGATTTGTAATCCTAGACCTCATCTACTCACATTTAAACCAATTTTCAATTTAGCATACAAGTTCACTTAGATTTAATTTCACACTTTATTTCTATAATTTCGTAGTTTAATTCATAGTATAATTAGTAGCAATAATCAAAGTATAAAGCAACCAAACTTCTGATTTTCTTATAATTAAATAGATTACATTTTATTAATTAAAGGATAAAGATTAATCAATCTCTATGGGTTCGACCTTTACTTTCACTACTACAAATCTTTAGAAAAGTAAAGTACATTTTTCATATCTTGATTTTAACAAATCAACAGTATTGGAGAGACAGGATTTATAATATAAAAATCATCCTCCAATTGACCATAACAAATAAAACGCTTATTTTCTTTAATAACTACTATTTTATTAAAATGAACTGAATATCCATTTTTACTAAACTAGAAACTGAAACTAAATTCCTTTTAATAGAAGGAACAAAAAGGCAATTTCTTAATATTAAAATCTCATCTCTACCAAAACTAAGATGTAGATCTCCTACTGCAGCTGCTGCTACTCTCGTAGCATTTCTCATATATAGATAAATCTCTCCATCACTTTTATGTCTGGTCCCCTGGAACCCCTGCAAAGAATTGCATACATGATCAGTGGATCCCGTATCTACACACCAGGTACCGATAGATTGGACCACTAAATACGATTTAACAACTAGTAAATGAGATTTACCTTGATTGTTCTATCTGGCGGGATAAACCGAACATTGCTTCTTCCAGCGTCCTAGCTGCATACAAAAAAAACATTTGCCTTTAGGCTTTCATGGTTGTCCTCTTGGTCTTTGGATTGGCGGAGGACCCATGGCCTTCTTCTAAGCCTTTTTCATTTTCTTCTTGCCTTTCAACTTTGAAGCATAACCTTTCTCAAACACAAGAGCACTCCCTGACTTTCTGTTGAGACACTCAGCTATCTGGAGTTCTTTAAGCAGCTCCGCCAAAGTATATTTAAATTTATTCATGTTGTAATTTAGGCGAAATTGCTTGAAAGACTCTGGCAGTGACTGGAGTACGATATCGACCTGGGTTTCCCGCCGATTTTAGCTACAAGAATCTCTAGTTCATTAAGAAGAGATATCATCTTAAGAACATGATCCCTTATAGGCGTCCCCTCAGCCATGGTTGTGTTCATCAAGTCTTTTATGGCAACCTGCCTAGCAGCACGACTTTGATCCCCGAATACCTCTCGAAGGCTCTCCATCATGTCATAGGCACTGTCCATTGACTGATGCTGATGTTGTAGAACATTCGACATGGATGTCAAAATGTAATACCATGCCATCTCATCAGCCTTGACCCATTTCTAGTGAGCCTGGGTTTCCTTAGCAGTTGCCCCCTCACTAGGTTGCTCAGGACATTCTTGAGTAAGCACAAACTTGTACTTATTAGCAGTTAAAACAATATCCAAATTTCTTTTCCAGTCTATATAGTTTGGTCCAGTAAGTTTATTTTCTTTAAGTATAACAGCGAGTGGATTGAAAGAACCCATTTAAAAGATTAAGAATCACATCATATAAATAATTACGTTTGGGCAAAATGTTACTATGGATTCGAGTTGAAACTATTGGTTCCCTCTACCATATTTGAAAAGAATCCACCAGCAACCTGATACACCACGAATAGTATGACTCGATGGGAAGCCATATACTATCCATCATTTGTTCAGATAGGTGATTGCCTTTTAATTTTACTATCTAGGTGATGTACCTTGCCTAGTAAAATTAAACTTCTGACTTGCTTTGGTCCTATCAATAACAACAATGACTTAGATGGAGAGGATATTATTATTTATAGCTAAGTGTATACCATCACTTAATTCTAGGTCAAGAGTTCCGTGTGGAACACCTCTGATGGAGAGGTGACCCACAACAACAATCACCCAAAACATTCTTGTAAAGAAGTTTGTACAGATGATTCCATGATCAACTGCATCCAATGGGGAGGATGGCACTAGAGTCATCATACAAAATTAATCATATTATCTACAAACCAGTGATGGAGACCATAGGATTTATACTTGATAAATTTCCTCTCCCACTTAGAATTTAAAAAAAATTTGAGGGTTATATTTTTTAGAAAACCTTTTAATTTAATTAATAAAATATAATGGAATACTTGACATGGATTAGTCTATCCTTGTCAAACACACAAGTGTAGATTATAAAATTATTCTATTCTCATGATTTTAGAAAATAAGTACTTATGTTTTCAAAATATGGAATTAGTTTTATTTTTAAATTCACATGTAGCTGTCCATCATTTCAAATTAATATAAATTAAATATGCAGCTAGACATCTGAAATAGGTCTAGGAACAATTATCCATGTTGTCCTATTCATTAAATCATTTAATCACACATAAATAAGGAAACCACAATAAAATAGGAATCTCACTATTACGGTCAAGCTGCAACTCTTGTGAAGAAATCTTCATTGAAACCGATTAGCTCTATGTCGCCACTACGCACGGGAGTCGAGCTGCCCGATCAGTATTCCAGAACTATTTTCTGAAACAGCCTTCTGAAATTGCTTCCAGATTGCTTTCAAAAACTGCTTTCACGAACCACCTTCACGGATTTACTTGAGATATATTACATAAACCTTATGCCTCAATGAAGGAGTTCACATGCTATTTATTTGCAGTAACTTAACCACTCATCAATCAAGCGTGGGATCCAATACATACAAATCCTATGCCTCCATAAAAGAGTTCACATGCTATATCAAAACAATAATATTAACCACGGATAAAACCATCATGGGATCCAATCACACAAAACTAGTGACCATAATAGTGGAATAAGAACGCTGCAAAACAAGGGTTAGCATAGATCTACATTCTATCCATCCATCAATGCATGCATAAGATCTGTATTACTAGACAATATGGTTGCATCCAACCCATATACCGAATCAACGTTGCTCTAATACCACTGTTAGGAAAACTGGGTTCCCAGAATCCGTTGACGGCGCGTATAAGTTGGTACTGCAAAAATTTACGTGAAAGCTACAATAACCCTACAAGGTCGGAACTAGGGTTACCTTGAAATGCAAAACGGATTGCTGTAATAGAAGAATTGAGAACACAGGCTCTATAACAGCTCACGATCTTCTATCGTATTCCTTTGCTACTAGAATATCGAATTGAGTGTGGGCTATATCGAAATTCTTTCTGTTTTCTACTCTCCCTCTTTTACGCTCTCTTTTCTATTCCGAGTTATAATACTCTTGATGAAAAAATACAAACTGAGAGGAGAGCCCAAGCAGCATATATATAGGCGATAGGGACCATAAAAAGTCAATAAGGAATAGGCTTCCTTATGGAATTAGGAAACCCAATTTGAACTGAATCAGATTCCTATTTCCATAAATTATAATTCATACCACTAAAGAATTATAATTGCACTCCTACCCTTATCTCAAAAATACATTTCGAGCTCCATGTTATTAAATGATTATTATCTTCCCACGTCAAGATTACAGATATCCATTAATTAAATATAATTACTGACAATCATATTTAATTAATCTCTTAAAATTCATTGAGATCCTCTGCTTAACTTATCTGATATGATGGATACAAAATCCACCTGCAGGCTATGACATAATCAAAACTTTTAAGCTTTCTCAAGGGGATATCATCAATCCCAAAATTGAGACATGGATTCCATCATTAATTTATATCCACCACACAATCAATATTGTCACCCAATCCAATGAGATACCCATTTAAGGATCTCACCCTTTTAGGGATCAAAGTATAAATATCAAATGCATGTGTCTACAAATTAACTTAGGATTTAGAGCATAAGCACTCATAATAGCCATGAGGTATTAATTATCTTATAAGTCAGTATAAAGATAATTACCCTAAGTCGGTCCTGTTAATACACAAAGTCCACCAGCATAGTGAGTTGAAACTATGCCGTTTCCCGTAGTCAAGACAAACCTACTACAATACCATGCTATAGTCCTACCATTGGTGTGTCCAATTCCATCTAAGATTGTAAACCAAAATCTTACATTCTACAATATCTGATGGTCTGATCTTCCGTGTGTAAGCCGAACTCTACACACCAAACCACCTAATATGTAGAATGAGAGACACACATGCATAATATTAAATAAATAATGTAATACAAGCATTGCCCACACAGATTCTCATAAAAATGGAATAACTAATTTTATTGAATGAATAATAAATCAACTACATAAAGTATGGCTTTTAGTATATATCCCTAACACATTTGCCCCACCTAGAAATATGTATGAGACCTATATTAGTACTTGTCTGCCCTCGATGACTCTCAGGAGGTCCTGACCAACCTGATTTAGAACTGGCTGGTTACTAGAGCTTGACGTATAGTCAAACATGCCAGTCCCAGGGTGGTTAAGGAAACCTGGGACTGTAGGGCAGTTAAGGAGCTTAACATTCCCATAACTCAGCTGCAGAGCCTGACTAATGGGGACATGTATAGGTTCCCTCTGGGCCCTAGTCTTCATGGATGATGCTGGGCCCAATTTTTGTAATGTATGACATTTGATAGTCAATACTCTTAGTAATTTGGTCTCCCATCTTTTGCATCATATATGTGAATGGTTTCATAATTGTGGATGTTTGTAGCAAGTTGTCTTGGAGCCAATCATATAGCATGCTATCCAGACTGAAACGCATCGTGACTGCGTAATCCTTCAAAATCTGTTCATCAGGACCAATAATAGAGGCCCTAGCCTCTTCTGGCTAAGGCTGGAGTGATTCATGGCTACCAGTACGAGACTGATCACTAGTGTTGCCATGAACTCTTTCTTTGACATTATCTTCCATGGTTGGTGCATCCCTCTCTAGTTGCAAGGCTATCCCCTTATCGTTTGCCAAAATCTTCTTCAGCGGCATGGTCAATTACCAGTTTCCCACACGGGTCCCACCGGGCGTGCCAAAAATTATGTGGCAGGAAATCTATAATTATAAGAATGCGGGTGGTGTGTCTGACAAAATCAAACGATTAAAGAGAAAGAGGAACGGAATCTCTCCAAATGGGTTCTACTTGCTTTAACCAAAGATTAAAGAATTCAAATGTGAGAAACACCGAGAATGAAAAAGAAATAACAAAAAGGAATTTCTATTAAATCTCTTACAAAACAAGGTTTAATTAGAAGTGAGAATCCATTTTCTAACTGGAATTGAACTGTTAATCTACTCCTAAAATAGGTAAGTAAATTGGACTTGAAATTGACAAAGGAAAGGGAAATAACAGTGCAAAATACTGAAAAATGCTAAGTATTTTGCTTGATCGAGGATCCTCTCTCTCTACAACTCTTCATCTTTATATAGATCGTAGTGATAACCATTGCTCAGTAGTTTGAGAAATTGCCCACTATATCCATGATTTGGGCATAATGGGTCTTTGTCCAAAACTGCATCAATCACAATTGATTGGGAGAGAACTAATCCTAATTATACGCTTTAATGTGCATTTGTTAGTGCCTTTTTATCTTGTTTTTGTATATTTTTACTTCGTTTTCTAGTTTCTGACAGGTTTTGGAAGAAATCAACTAAACCAGGCTAAACAGGGTGAAAAGTCAGAAAGAAAGAAGCTGAAAAACCAATGTCGCGCGCGCGGTCCGCGCCCGCGAAAATCAGAGAATCGCTCGCGCGAGACCCCCAATAAATCGCTCGCGCGATCCGCGGGCGCGAAGGACCAAAAGTCGCGCGAGCGCGACCCGCTCGCGCGATATGCCCAAAAACCAAAGTTGTGTATTTCAGTATACTGAAGACTCCTGTGCAAACGAGACTGCTAAACGACGTCCAGACTGTAAAATACATGCGTTTCAGTTCGTTTCGGGTTAGGAAGCCTTCCAAAGCTTGTATAAACTCTATATAAACTCTAAATTTACTCAATTAGAGGGTTGGCAACTATTATACACATTCATATACAGCCATATACACACACTTCCAGCCATTGAAGGGAAGGAAGCAAGGAGAAGAAGAAGAAGACCAAGGATTCCCATGGCCTCCTCCATCAACCTCTTGCCGATCTCTACTCCTATGGCAGCTTAGATCATTGATCTAGGGTTTCAATGAAGCCCTAGATGAGTAATAGGGTTTTATTTATGTTTTTATTTTAGTTTTATTATGTATGGATGACAGTCACATGTTTAGAGGATTTTTATAAATAAATCGTACTTCTATTGATTAAATCATTGCTTTCAGAATTTATTCTTGTCTTAGATCTATTTTGACTGTGATGTGCTCAACGATCTATTCTTGCTGTGCTTGTTTAGATTGTTTACATGTGATGGTGCTTTATTGATTTGTGCTATCAAGTATCCGAATAGTCCATGCCTAGGTTAGACGGATTAGATCACAACCCTAGTTTAGTGTGAGATAATTCGTGCTATCCGCAGATGGATTATGTTGGTGCTTGAACCATGATTATCTTCTTGTCGGAGGAATTGGGCTTGTAGCTACAATTCCCCATATTCATCCAATGTAATAAGCTAAAGTAATTCATAAATATTCCTATTATGAAGCTAGTGGTGGATTTGCAATCCTAGGTTCCTTTAAATATTATTTAAAACAACTTTTAATTGCTTTCATAGTTTAGATTTATTTTTATTGTTATTAGTTTAATTAAATTCAAATCAAAATCCGTTTTTCCTAATTAATTAGACTTAGGTTTTAAAATTAAGTTGCTGCAGTAATCAATCTCTGTGGGTTCGACCTTTACTTCCACACTGCAAATCTTTTGAAAAGTAAAGAATACTTTTTATATCTTGATTCTGACAAGATCAACAATCTTCACTTTACACATGTCATTGTCCTGCGCAGAAATAGTTGCCAACAACCCTTCCACCATGACGTGAAAAACATACTAGGTTATGGCATTCGTTATGTCGCATCAGCCTGCTTTTACATCCGCTCCACGTGTAATAGCCAACTCATTTAGTGGGCCCATTTTAATTTTATGTTATGGTGCAAACAAAGTGATAAGCCAAAATTTTCTTACTCGGCTAAAGAGCCCTTCACTAGTGTTGAAGTCACAAAAACACAAGGGGACAAGTCCCACAAAGATCGATTGACACAAAATTTGTAATAACCTGCATTTCCATTTAATTTAAAAGTTCATTTAATTTAAAATTATGTCCATATTTAATTTATGTGTATTTGCATTAGCATATTTAAATTCAATTGGCATGGTCTGCTTTTACTTTAGTTCCAGTCACTTGTTTGGAATATTAATTTCTTATCTAATTCACATTTAAAGTTTATTGGGGGCCAAACTGCAATTTTACAAAAGTTAGTAATACCTGTGTGGATTTCAAAATCTGTATTTCAAAACGGTAAAAATAACTTCTTTTGACTCAATCAGTATTTTTATAAAACCAGAAAATCAATTCTTACGTTAAAATGGAATTCCTGTATTTTTGTGGTGACCACCGCGCCCCGAAAATACCAGCTTATGTTCAAAACTGTCCATGTTGTGTTTAACTTCCACAGATTTTGGAAGTGACCGATTTGGACATTTTCTTTATTGCCATTTATGGCAAGTAATCATTAGATAAGCCTAGTTTGGTTGTACTTTCATATTGTGTATTAGTTTATGCCATAAGTTAAGTTTCCCAAACACCTTAATTTGCCCCCTACATACCTATATGACCCCTAATCAAATTGAGACTTCATCCTATTTCTTCTTCAGATTGTGTATGTATTTCGTAGGTGTGTATATTCTGGGTAATTAGTTAATTTGATAAAACAAATCAATTGTTGAGTGTACATCAAAGAACTTGGAGCCCAAGTTCTCCAACTTGCTATTCTATTTATACATCACATTACACACTTCTCAACCACATGATTGATCAAGCATAGAGAGTTTTAGAGATAGTTCATAGAAGGGAAAAATTCAGACCAATATAGAGAGAAGAGCTTCAATCCTCCATAGCTTACAAGCTTGCATTTGGAATTTCTATATTGGGTTTCTTTCTCAACAATTACTTCCATCTCTAATCTCAGTGAGTATTACTAACTCACTAAGAATGTAATTACATGTCTATTTACTGTGTGTTTGTTCAATTTTGTCATACACCATTGTTGATTCTACGTATGAAAATTTATAGCTTGAAATCAAGATTTTCAAACCTTAATCTAAATTCGTTTTTAGAGATGAATATGGTAGATTATACATCCTACATGCCATGTTTGAAGTTTTAAAGTCTAATTTGTTCATATGGAAAAGTATATAAGAAAATTAAGTTTTGACATCTTTTGAACACTCATAAAATTGGAGAGTTATGATTTGAATCTTGTAAAATTAATCTCATTTTGGGAATCCTTGTTGAAAAACAAAGAGATCCATATATAATAGGACATATATACTAACAGAATGGAAATGGGTCAAAAAGACCCCTGTTTTGCTGAAACAGAACAGTTCCTGCGGAGAAGATGAAGCCTCAGCTTCATCTCGCGCCACGATCGCGCGCGCGAGTATCGCGCGAGCGGCCCGCGCGAGCGAGCCCTTGCGCGAGCGGCCCGCGCGCGCGAGATATGCTTCCCAGGGCAGACGTAAGAGTTTATATATATATAATTGAAAATTGGCTGGTCGCGCGAGCGAGGGTCGCGCGAGAACCCCTTCGCGCGAGCGATCCGCGCGCGCGACCTTGCTTTCCTCAGGCAGACAGAAAAGTTTATTAATAAAAGGAAAATTGGGCTTATCGCGCGAGCGGCCCGCGCGAGCGACCCTTCGCGCGAGCGGCCCGCGCGCGCGAGGTTTAGCAGTTTCTGTTTTTGTCTGTTTTTCTGTTAAGGGACTGTTTGGATGAAATTTATATACTGTTGAGGTTCTGTTTGGGAAACTTGGTTAATCAGAACTCTATTTGGTTATGTTTGAATGATTAAAACATTGTAGTATGACTCATTAATCCCCGTACGCGTGTTGTTCCTTTAATTCAGCATTTTTGTTTAAGTGCATACCTTTCATGTGGGTCAGTGGTACATGCATAGGGGTGTCAGTCTGTGTGGAAAAGAGTAATGGTAGTGTGGAAAGAGTATGAGTTTGTGTTTATGGTCGTGGTTGTGGTTGTGGTTGAGTATGAGTTTGTGGTTGTGATCGTGGTTGTGGTTGTGGTTGAGATTGTGGAAGAGGGTATCTTTGAAATGCGACGGTGGCAAATATGGACACTCCCTGACGCCCATGGAAGCGTTAAAGTGTGTGAAGCCGAACTCGGACACTCCCTGGCACCCGTGGTAGTGCTAAAGTGTGGCCTACGGACACTCCCTGATAACTCGAGTCTGGATACTGTGTGAGGGGTCACCCCGGTATTTGCATGGCGGTTAGGGTATTCAAAGTGTGAGGCATTGGACACTCCCTGGTACCCCGGACCAAAGTGTGAGGCAAACTGGACACTCCCTGGCGCCCCGTTGCTAAAGTGTGGCTATCTGAGTGTTTCAAAGATACCAGGAGTAGGATAGTGGGTTGTTGTGGCTGTCGAGAGAAAAGAGTCGGCAAGATGAGTGTGGTGCATTGTTCTCATACACGGTCCCATCTGTGTAAATTTACCCTCTTTAAATAATGCTGTGGTTGTTTTTCTAAAACGAGCTCCTTACTTCAATTATAAACTTGTGGATTTAAATGGGAATTGGAAAAAGGTAAGTTGGTATGTTTTACATTCAAAGTCATGTTTTTAATACTCACCAGCTTCTTGAAGCTGACGACGTTGATGCGTCCTGGACATTCGTGTTCAGGCTTTTCAGGTTATAACCAGGAGGAATCATACGACTATGCTAATTAAGAATGGCTGCTGTTGGGACGAGAAACTGTTTATTATATGTTTTAAGTTTATCTGTTTTAAGTTATGAACTGTTTTGTTTTAAGGATGACTGTAACAGACTCTAAGATATTATTTTATTTTCAAGGCGGTCTGTGCCTTAGTTGACCCCGGTTCATAAGATGTAATAAGATAGAAAATTTTTGTAAGCCTTGATTGCTTTACTCTGATTATATGTTTTGTTGTTTGTCGTTTGGGACGGAATCGATCCTTCAAACTGTCGCGACCTACGGGTCCATAAAGGAAATTAAACGCTTTCCTTATTTATGCTACGTCGGGGCGTGACAGGATTTAGTGGTATCAGAGCCAGGTTATTATTTATCACAAGATAGTTTAGCCAGGTTAGGGTTTACCAGTATAGACCCGATTCCACATTCCATTAAGTGTTACACACCCGATGATACGACAGGGAGGATAGACTCAGAACCTAAACGCCTAAGATTATTCTGTTCTGACTTTAAGTAGTACCTTTTTATCAGGTATGGATCCAGCTCCCCCACTTTATGTACCGGACAGGTTTGGAGGACACTTCGTGGTTCCTGGGGCAATGATCCCAGCTTTTCTCGACTTATATCAGGCGGCCGTAGAGCAGTTGGCCGTGACGACGGTAGTATCTGAGGTATGGCACCAGGTTCACGTGGTAGGCCTAGTTGACCTGACCCGTATCCGTTTTGAGCTTCGATATTTCGCAGAGGCTCAGCGTCTAGTTTTGGTCGAGATTCTGAGGTTGGTCGATAGCGATGCTTTCTACCTTCCCCTCGAGATCCAGATCGTGCATGCCCATCTGGCTCAGTTGGAGATGCCTCCGCCGGTGATTCCCATTGCTGAGGACGATGCAGAGGTTGTTCATGTGGTCCCAGTAGGTGGGGAGATCTTAGAGGACGGCATAGGTCTGGACGATCTTGCCGCTGAGCTCGAGGCTGAGCTAGCACTTGAGCTTGCCCTGCCTGAGGAGATGGTAGATGAGGCAGATGCTCCTGTACCTGCTTCATCGTCCACCTCTCACAGCTATGACGGGGTTGGACCGTTCGTTGTTCAGCGATTTCGCCCTGTCGATTCGCTAGATCTCCTGATGGCCGCTTATGGAGATGATTGACGTTCTAGTTATGACTTGTACATATTAACCACTTTTGACTATTAGCTCTGTCTCTTTTTGCAGCTGTAATTACATGCATTAGAGTGTAGGGCAATGACCCCATTTTTGTAACATTAACTCTTGCATGCGTCCTAACCCATGCAGATAGGGTAGGCATTGATCTGACCATACATGCTTTTTGTATCTACTTGACAGAAGTGATATATATAAAATATACCCCTTTTGAATGTTTTTGTCATTTAAATTGCTTCATAGCACTGTGCATGCATGTTTCTCATTCTACTACCACTATCATGCATAGAATGGCTGGAGGAGTCAGGAGGAACAGGAACCTGATCGAGGGAGCGCCCGAGGCTGCTGATCCTACAGGGATGTTTGAAGCATTTATCAGACGGTTAGAAAGAATCGGTAATACGAACGACAACCGAAGAGACCATCAAACGGGAGACAAGTTGCTAGAAAGATTCCGTGCTCTAAGGCCCGAACAGTTTGCGGGTACCGCGGAACCCTGGAAGGCGGAACAGTGGTTGAGACAGATGGACCGAATGTTCGAAGCTGTCCAATGCAACGAGATAGACAAGAGAAGATTGGCTACGTTTCAGCTGACCGATGCTGCCGCAGATTGGTGGGATTCGGTCATAGCTACTATCGGGAATGGGGCTGCAACGGGAATGACGTGGACTGTGTTCAAAGGGAGATTTTTGGAGAAGTACTTCCCGGCTACGGAGAGGCACAGAAGAGAGAAGGAATTCATGGATCTGACGCAAGGAACCAAGTCGGTGCAAGAGTACACCACACAGTTTGAAAGACTGTCTCGGTTTGCTCCACACCTGGTTGATACTGAAGAGAAGAAGATCCGTAAGTACAATCAAGGGCTGACACCGCAGATTCGTCGCCTGACTCTCGGCCACTTGGATAAATCGTTTGAAGAGCTTGTTGGTTTGGCTACTGATCTGGAAGAGGATGCCCGAGTGAGCCGAAAATAATTTGAATTCCGACCGCCTCAAAGGGGTAATTTTGGGAATAGACCACCAATGAACCGTACCCAAGCGCAGAAGAGGAATTTCGACGGAAGCAAGAAGACTCAGGCTATTACCTATCCGACTCAACCCCGAACAGGAGAAGGAAGTAGTAGTGGAAAGTGTTTCAACTGTGGCAACCCTGGTCATTTGGCTCGTGATTGTAAGGCACCAAGGCATGCTACTCAGCAAGGAATAGTCTGCTTCAACTGTGGTAAACCAGGTCACATCAGCAGGTTCTGTACTGCTCCTATGCAGGTGACTTATGGTCAACAGGGTCAGACTCGCTTGAATGCTGTTATCCCTGATGCCGCTGGATATGATGGAACTGCGTATGAAGAAGGAAATTATGGAGAAGCTCAACCTGATCAGCAAGTAGTAGAAGGTACATTAACTCTGTTTAACTCCCATGTTAAAGTGTTATTTGATACGGGTGCTGCTCTTTCGTTCATATCTGTTAATACAATTCGAGATTGGGTATTTTACCTCATCGCTTAGAGAAAGCTTTGAAGGCTACTTCGCCACTAGGAGCTGCAGTCAGATTAGGACACGTGTGCAAGGATTGTCCCTTATGGTTAGGAGACCGAGAAATCCCTGCTAGGTTGATCGTCCTATCGATGAAGGAGTTCGACATAATCCTAGGAATGGATTGGCTCTCTCAGAATCAAGTGAAGTTGGATTGTGCGAGGAAGAGAATTACATTCCCCGACAATGAGAATCAACCCTTTGATTTTCAATGTAACCCTACGGGAGATATGTTCCTCACGAGATGTTTAGCCAACATCGAAGTCGTCAGTACAGAGGTGACAGCTTCATCTATACCTGTAGTCAAGGACTTCGAAGAAGTATTTCAAGACGTTTCTGGTTTGCCGCCCGAGAGAAGTATAGAGTTCTGCATTGAACTTATACCGGGTACCGTACCAATCACCAAGGTTCCCTACAGAATGGCCCCCACAGAACTATTGGAATTGAAGGAACAAGTTCAAGAGCTCGAGAACCTAGGTTTTGTACATCCCAGTACATCGCCTTGGGGAGCACCAGTGTTATTTGTGAAGAAGAAGGACGGAACGCTCAGGTTGTGTATCGACTACAGAGAATTGAACCGAGTAACTATCAAAAACAAGTATCCCTTGCCTCGGATTAATGATTTGTTTGATCAACTACAAGGAGCTACGACATTTTCCAAGATAGACCTTAGGTCGGGATATCATCAGTTGAGGGTACGAAAAGAAGACATACCTAAGACTGCTTTCAGAACCCGATATGGTCATTATGAATTTCTGGTGATGCCGTTTGGAATGACGAATGCCCCGACAGTATTCATGGATTTGATGAACAGAGTGTTCAAGCCTTATTTAGATCAGTTTGTCATCGTCTTTATTGATGATATTTTGATCTATTCTAAGTCAGGAGAAGAACACGAGCAACATCTACGGATTGCGATGCAGACGCTCAAGGACCATCAGTTGTATGCCAAGTTCAGTAAGTGTGAGTTCTGGTTGCAGGAAGTGAAATTTTTGGGACACAAGGTGTCATCTCAAGGAATTTCTGTGGATTCATCCAAGACCGATGCTGTATCAAATTGGGTTAGACCGAGCAACCCTACAGAAGTTCGGAGCTTTCTAGGACTCGCAGGCTATTACAGGAGATTCGTTGAGGGATTCTCAAAGATAGCAGCACCTTTAACCAGGTTGACGAAGAAGAATCTGAAGTTTGAATGGACAGAGAAGCATGAGCGAGCCTTTCTAGAGTTGAAAGAGAGACTCACTACCGCACCGGTACTAGCAATACCCAAGCCTGATGAGAAGTTCACTATCTTTAGTGACGCATCATATCAAGGGTTAGGGTGTGTACTTATGCAAGATGGCAGGGTGATCGCCTATGGATCCAGACAGCTGAAGCCGAATGAGTTGAACTATCCCATTCATGATTTGGAGTTGGCAGCAGTAGTCTTCGCACTCAAGATTTGGAGTTGTGTATGTATTTCGTAGGTGTGTATATTCTGGGTAATTAGTTAATTTGATAAAACAAATCAATTGTTGAGTGTACATCAAAGAACTTGGAGCCCAAGTTCTCCAACTTGCTATTCTATTTATACATCACATTACACACTTCTCAACCACATGATTGATCAAGCACAGAGAGTTTTAGAGATAGTTCATAGAAGGGAAAAATTCAGACCAATATAGAGAGAAGAGCTTCAATCCTCCATAGCTTACAAGCTTGCATTTGGAATTTCTATATTGGGTTTCTTTCTCAACAATTACTTCCATCTCTAATCTCAGTGAGTATTACTAACTCACTAAGAATGTAATTACATGTCTATTTACTGTGTGTTTGTTCAATTTTGTAATACACCATTGTTGATTCTACGTATGAAAATTTATAGCTTGAAATCAAGATTTTCAAACCTTAATCTAAATTCGTTTTTAGAGATGAATATGGTAGATTATACATCCTACATGCCATGTTTGAAGTTTTAAAGTCTAATTTGTTCATATGGAAAAGTATATAAGAAAATTAAGTTTTGACATCTTTTGAACACTCATAAAATTGGAGAGTTATGATTTGAATCTTGTAAAATTAATCTCATTTTGGGAATCCTTGTTGAAAAACAAAGAAATCCATATATAATAGGACATATATACTAACAGAATGGAAATGGGTCAAAAAGACCCCTGTTTTGCTGAAACAGAACAGTTCCTGCGGAGAAAATGAAGCCTCAGCTTCATCTCGCGCCACGATCGCGCGCGCGAGTATCGCGCGAGCGGCCCGCGCGAGCGACCCCTCGCGCGAGCGGCCCGCGCGCGCGAGATATGCTTCCCAGGGCAGACGTAAGAGTTTATATATATATAATTGAAAATTGGCTGGTCGCGCGAGCGAGGGTCGCGCGAGAACCCCTTCGCGCGAGCGATCCGCGCGCGCGACCTTGCTTTCCTCAGGCAGACAGAAAAGTTTATTAATAAAAGGAAAATTGGGCTTATCGCGCGAGCGGCCCGCGCGAGCGACCCTTCGCGCGAGCGGCCCGCGCGCGCGAGGTTTAGCAGTTTCTGTTTTTGTCTGTTTTTCTGTTAAGGGACTGTTTGGATGAAATTTATATACTGTTGAGGTTCTGTTTGGGAAACTTGGTTAATCAGAACTCTATGTGGTTATGTTTGAATGATTAAAACATTGTAGTATGACTCATTAATCCCCGTACGCGTGTTGTTCCTTTAATTCAGCATTTTTGTTTAAGTGCATACCTTTCATGTGGGTCTGTGGTACATGCATAGGGGTGTCAGTCTGTGTGAAAAAGAGTAATGGTAGTGTGGAAAGAGTATGAGTTTGTGTTTATGGTCGTGGTTGTGGTTGTGGTTGAGTATGAGGTTGTGGTTGTGATCGTGGTTATGGTTGTGGTTGAGATTGTGGAAGAGGGTATCTTTGAAATGCGACGGTGGCAAATATGGACACTCCCTGACGCGCATGGAAGCGTTAAAGTGTGTGAAGCCGAACTCGGACACTCCCTGGCACCCGTGGTAGTGCTAAAGTGTGGCCTACGGACACTCCCTGATAACTCGAGTCTGGATACTGTGTGAGGGGTCGCCCCGGTATTTGCATGGCGGTTAGGGTATTCAAAGTGTGAGGCATTGGACACTCCCTGGTACCCCGGACCAAAGTGTGAGGCAAACTGGACACTCCCTGGCGCCCCGTTGCTAAAGTGTGGCTATCTGAGTGTTTCAAAGATACCAGGAGTAGGATAGTGGGTTGTTGTGGCTGTCGAGAGAAAAGAGTCGGCAAGATGAGTGTGGTGCATTGTTCTCATACACGGTCCCATCTGTGTAAATTTACCCTCTTTAAATAATGTTGTGGTTGTTTTTCTAAAACGAGCTCCTTACTTCAATTATAAACTTGTGGATTTAAATGGGAATTGGAAAAAGGTAAGTTGGTATGTTTTACATTCAAAGTCATGTTTTTAATACTCACCAGCTTCTTGAAGCTGACGACGTTGATGCGTCCTGGACATTCGTGTTCAGGCTTTTCAGGTTATAACCAGGAGGAATCATACGACTATGCTAATTAAGAATGGCTGCTGTTGGGACGAGAAACTGTTTATTATATGTTTTAAGTTTATCTGTTTTAAGTTATGAACTGTTTTGTTTTAAGGATGACTGTAACAGACTCTAAGATATTATTTTATTTTCAAGGCGGTCTGTGCCTTAGTTGACCCCGGTTCATAAGATGTAATAAGATAGAAAATTTTTGTAAGCCTTGATTGCTTTACTCTGATTATATGTTTTGTTGTTTGTCGTTTGGGACGGAATCGATCCTTCAAACTGTCGCGACCTATGGTTCCATAAAGGAAATTAAACGCTTTCCTTATTTATGCTACGTCGGAGCGTGACAAAATTGTTCAAATATTTATTATTTGTATTCGAACATTTTCCTTAGAGAAAATGAACACTTACAAAATTGTTCATGTATTTTGGCATTTATGTTGCCAATAACACTTTTTGTGTTAAGCCAATTAATTATTTGGCTTCTAGAAATACTCATCCATACTGGTTTTGTGGTTCTGTCACGCCCATCCTAGAAAATCATTGTTTTAAAAATGCATATATGAATTTATGTGAATTATCAATGTTATTTGATAATTGAGAATAAGGTTGACTGGAGGTCAACTGTGAGGTGTCAATCGAAGACACGGTAATAAGATATCATATAGCATCAACACGATTTAAATGACATTTATTTGATTAAATTCTATTTGAGTTATCTGGTATTTTCATGCATAGTAAATTTACCTGTGTAGAGTAAATTTCTGGTAGTTTGATCCTATTTTAGATCATTGTGAACACTATGGTGAGAATGTGAGTGAAACGTTGCATAAAAAGTACGTTATCTAGAGATTCCACGAAATTAGTCAGAACGTGATTTTTTGGACCCAAATGGAACTTAGTCGAAAACTTTTATAAATTTTAGTTTTCACTTGTGAATGCATAAAATGGACGTGTGCGACATTTTAGGAATTAATTAGAAGTTTTGAGAACTCGTGGGGAGGTAAACGTAATTCCTGAGAGTTGTGCCTATAAATAGTAGTGGATGAGATTTTCATTCTATCCAAAACTTACAAAATATCTAGAGAGAGGAGAGAGAAAGGAGATTTATTGCCACACCCTTTCTGACGACAAACGGCGACTGTTCGTCTGTCAGTTTTCAGCCAGATTTCATATTTGGACTCCTCGAGGTAAAAGCTTCATTTTGATACCTCTTAGGCCTCATTTGGCAAAGTTTTTCTGAAAAGTTAATTTTAAGAAATTGGGAAAAGCATGTCTATACTTGCAGGAATCGTTTAAGATCGGAGATCCATCGTTTATTTGGTCTCCTAGTACTTCTCCTGAAGTTTGAGAGCTATAGTTCAAGGTATGAATTCCGAACCTTTGTAATATAGACAATTTTGGATGTTTTAGATATTTTGTATGAATTGTGATCCAGACAAAAATCCTATGATAAAGTAGGCTCGTTAATTTTAACGAGTACGTATCAAAAAGCATGGTGATATGGTTATGTGAGTATGCTAAATGTCTATGTGGGTCAAAGGGGAGTTTGGTATAATTTCATGCCGGTGCACGCCTCTCGATGTTTGAGAGTTTATAGTAGTGACGATTACTTGCTTGGTGTGGGAAGTGGCCAACCAGAGCAGTTGGATGCAATGGTTGAGTGATCCTTGGCTAACCATTGGCATCGCGGTTTAAGATTTAAAACTTGCCGATATACTGGGTAAATGCGTATCTCTCTCCCCAGAGAATAAATTATGTGATTTGGATGTTTAAAACATGGATTGCCCATATGCATTTGTTTAGAATTGTACACTCAACATATAGCTGAGCAGTGGAGACTTCCTCTATTGCAGATGAAAAGAAAAAGGGCAAGAAGAGTGAGGGCAAAGAATGCCAGGGGAATCACACTTGTTTATACTTTTGTTTTAAATCCTAAACTTGTATTAATGATTCAAAATTTGTAATATGTTTTAATAGAACCATGGGGTAGTTGTAATACTTATAATCCTTAGTAAACACTCTTGTATTCATGTTTTGAATGGCGAATTGTAGTGGTTTTATATTGGTTTTGGTCTGTAGACCCTTATTTTAGAAAGCTACAGAATCTGACTGTTCTGAAGGGAAACAGTTGACTGGACCTCTGCCTTTCAAATTGAATTCTTTTGGACGCGATCCAATTGGCTAAACTTTTTCTAACTCTGATTTTAAATGACTTGACTTATGTTTTCCGCTGCGGTTTACTTTAAAGGAACTAGATAAGCCTTGATGGCGGGCCACATGTCCTATTTTTTAGCGTAGCGGGATGGTTCATGACATTTATTGGTATCAGAGCTAGAGGCAATAAAACTTTGGGAACGTTCGACGACAAGTGGAGTGTTGAGTGATTTTGTCACATGTTCTAGAATGCATCCATTCATGGTAGAGATGTTTGATGCATATTGTATGTTGTTATACATACATGATATTGGTCTTGTCATACATGTATAGCGTTTATGCATCGAGATTAATAGGTTGACCAATAATGGGTGACCGAGAATTATCACCGCATACCTGACGTATGAATGAATTGGCAGAAATGATGGGGAACATGGGAGATGTGATACGTAATATAGTGGAGCAATTGCCTCCAATGCCTCCATTTGAGCCAGCACCGATAACCGTGGTACCAGCGCTTGAGAATAGGGGTATGAGATCAAGATCTGAACAATTTGCCAGAAAGAAATTGACAAAGTTTCATGGGACTTCTGATACGATGTTAGCAGAGCATTGGATTATAGATATGGAGAGAATTTTTCAATCTATTCCGATGACCGATAGGGAGAAGATTGAGAACGCTAGTGATATACTTAGAGGTGAGGCTTAGAATTGGTGGGTGAACATCTTAGATCAGGGAGCACCGATAACTTAGGAGGGATTCAAAGCAGAGTTCAATCGACGATTCTTTCCAAGGGCTGCTCTTAATGCAAAGAAGAGAGAGTTCGATAATCATCGACAAGGGGATATGACTGTGACAGAGTACACTTCAAGGTATAATACTTTGTTGAGGTTTGGAAAAGGGTCTGTGTTGATAGAGGAAGATAGAGCAAGGAAGTACGAGGATGGATTAAGAGATAACATCCGCCTGAGGGTGGAAACATATGAACATTCAACTGTTGCCGCAGTACAACAAACGACACTTGTAGATAAAAGTGGTATGGAGAGACCAAGGCAAAATCAGCAAGGCCAACAAGGAAAGAGAAACCATGAAGGTAATGACCGGAACTACAGTGGGTCTTTCAAAAGGCCGTTTGTAAGAGGCTCTAACTCTAGTTTCAGTGGGTTCTGGAAGCCGACAGGTAACATACCGTTGTGTCAACTTTGCAACCGACCATACATGGGTCGATGCTTTATGACAAATTTCCAAAATAAGACGCAAGGGATGAACAGTGTAAGTGCTACACCTGATATGACGGGCAAGTGCTATAATTGTGGTATGTTTAGACATCAATCCAAGGAGTGCCCGAGAAATCATCCTTAGCAAGGATCTAGTTCTATGGCTTCTAGTGGTTCGAAGCCTAGACAGACAAACAATGGGGGACAAAGGACGGAGCAACGTCAAGGAAGGTCATTTCAGATGAACCCAAGAGATATGGCTGCTTCAGAGACAATGGTCTCAGGTACGATGCCTATATGTTCGCATTTAGCACGCATACTTGTTGACTCAGGATCTACACATTCATTTGTATAGCGTGATTTTGTTACACATTT
The DNA here is from genome assembly GCA_033977485.1 of Hydrangea macrophylla. NCBI lineage: Eukaryota > Viridiplantae > Streptophyta > Magnoliopsida > Cornales > Hydrangeaceae > Hydrangea > Hydrangea macrophylla. The sequence continues at coordinate 82,809,585 of CM066985.1, read as the reverse complement.
GAATGTTAGACCGACACCGTTAGGATATGAATTATCTGTTGTTGTACCCCTTTAGTAAGCTAAAAGTGATGTCTACGGTGTACAAAGACTGTGAGATCAAACTAGGTGAAAAGTCGATGACTGTAGATCTTATACCGATTGTGATGAACCACTTCGATGTCATATTAGGGATGGATTGGTTAGCTCTTAACCAAGCCACGATAGATTGTAAACGGAAGGAAGTTAACTTTCGATCATCGGTACACGAAAACTTTTGTTTTCAAGGGAGTGGGGTTACACCGCCACAGTAATTAATTTTAGCTATCTAAGCGGGTAAGTTGTTGAGAAAAGGATGTCTGGGATATCTATGTTCAGTGATTGATACTTCGATGACCGAATTGAAAGTGGAAGATAATCCAATCGTACGAGAATACCCAGATGTGTTTCCCGATGACCTGCCAAATGTACTGATTGAGAGGGAAATTAAGTTCACCATTGAGGTTATGTCAGACTCAAGACCTGTATCCAAGGCACCATATAGAATGGCACCTGTGGCGTTGAAAGAATTAAAAGTTCAACTACAAGAATTACTTGATAAAGGTTTCATACGACTTAGCATATCACTGTGGGGAACTCCGTTATTATTTGTGAAGAAGAAAGTTGGCTCAATGAGAATGTGTGTGGATTACAGAGAACTTAACAAGTTAACAATTCAGAATAAGTATCCATTGCCGAGAATCGACGATCTATTAGATCAACTTCGTGGAGCACAAGTATTTTCAAAGATAGATTTGAGATCGGGCTATCATCAGTTGAAAGTGAAAGCAGAAGATGTAGAGAAGATAGCTTTGAGAACGCATTATGGACACTATGAATTCCTAGTTATGCCATTTGGAGTTACAAATACACCAGCCACGTTCATAGATCTTATGAACCGAGTCTTCAAGGACTACTTGGACAATTTTATGTTATTGTTTATCGACGATATTCTTATCTATTCATCGAGTGAGGTGGAACACGAGAATCATTTGAGATCGATACTTCAGAGATTGCGAGAGAAACAATTATTCGGGAAATTTAAGAAGTGTGAATTCTAGCTACCTAGCATTACTTTTCTTGGTCATATGATTGACAAGTGTGGACACGCAGAATCGTTCGTCCACTCTTTTTGATTTTGTTTTGAAATTGATTTGGATCAAAGAAAGAAAAGGTCTATTGAAAACAGATACAGAGTCGCCACTTGGTCTTTAGGGAACCAAGAAACCCAATTTGACTCACCCAAATGGATAAAGGGCACCAACCTTTCATAACTAAAGAACTTGGCTCGGGATTTTGGTACGAGAGAGGAAGGAGCCTTTGTCATGACTAAAACACCCTCAACTCACTCCGTCTCTCGACGGACCTCAATTCACATCCAAATAATCATCTTATACTATGTTTGGTTCGACAAATAATACTATGATAGGTATATTACATCACATAAGAATCTTGAAATGAAAGATCAAAAGATAAGATATCATTCATAAGATCTAAGCCAAATATCACATAATGTAAAGTGAAAGATCACACAAACAAACCTAGGAAAAATCGTCTAATCACATATCAAGTAATTAAGTTTTCTTAATCTAAATGGGACATTAAAATAATAAAAGAAAATGAAATATGCTTAGCAAGCTAGTATGATGCATGTTAATCTTTGAGAAAAGGAGATCTCTCAATCCCCGGGATGGATGAGAAGGAAGATTAGATCGAGGGGGAGCATGAATGTGTGATCAAGTTCATTCCTTATAATCTCCTTAGATTAGGAGTCACATAAAACTACAAATGTTGCATGGATGCAATGTATGATCCTAGAATGTGCAAAGGTTGTAGGGTGTTTGTGTACATGGACTTTCTAAAGTGACTTAGAAGTCTAAAATATTAATAAATGTATGGAAATAATCATCATGGGATATGTACAAATGTAGTATGGACTACTTCCTAAGATATGAACTAATTTGGAGTGCATGTGAGTATTAAATCAAAGCATGAAAGTAAAACTATGCTTGCTGTGAATAGTGGAAAAAATAGTGAGTTGATCTTGTGAAAAATGAAAAGTAGGGTTAGCAGTGTTTTTAATGCATGGTTTTTTATGAAGATCATCCTTATTGTGTCTAGAATACATATCAAAAAGCCAATATACAATAACTATTACATATTGAGAGAAATCATACAAACAATAGAGGTTACTCAAAAACAGAGTCCGTACTGTCGATTGAAATGTTGGAAAATATTAGAAAATGAAAACAAAACATTTAGAGGCCCATATTATACATAAGTTCCCTAAGGCACTTAAGTTCAAGGTAAAAATTAGTTGGGACCACTCCTTTTGGAAAAGGTTTCTGAAAAACAAGTTGAAAGTCAACCAAGCTGCTGTGATAGTAAAAATAGAATGTCTAGAATGAATGTTTGGGCCAAAATGGAACCCTTCCAAGTGTTTCCAAACCAAACCAAAAATCATGGGTGTTCTCTAATGAGTTAGGAAGACTTTCCAAGTGGTCTTGCATCCATACATTGAGTATTGAGTTCTAGAGAAATCTTTGAACTCAGATCATTCACTGTTTTGAAGATTTCTTGAGAAAACAAGGTTTGTTTCTTGGAATCCAAATTTTGGGGTTTTAGAGGGGTTTTGAAATAGGGGTTTTGAAGACATATTTTCAACATCAAATAGAGATTATAACCTCTTAGAATATCAACATCAAACTCATATTATGGACACCCAATATTTCTTGCACAAACATAGTTTTATTTGAGAATATGACTTCAAGATTTACATATGAATGTATTGGAGATAAAATCATCATCCATCAAACATGTCTTTGAGGTCAAGAGCTAATATCCATAAGGATTCACCCTCCTCAAAAAGCATGTCATCTAGATGATGATAAGCATGTAAGTAATCAAAGAAAAATAAAAAAAGAAATGAGGTGAGAAGAGATGAACATAGTATGTAAACAATCAAATAAGCAATCAATAGATGATAATCAATGTGATTTTGGACTTGTAACTTGGTGTATCACTCATAGATATTGACATTTGGACATGGAAGTAGCTTCCAATCTCATGAATTCTCAAGAATGGTGGTAGGGAGGGTTTGAATGTGAAGTATAAGAGAGGTTATGGAAGAAAACAAGATTAAAACTCACTTTTTTAATGGAAAATCAGTAGGAGAAGCTCCCTTTCTCTCCTCTAAACCTATCTCTATCTCTCTTTCTCTCTATAACTTTCTCAAGCTTTGCACTTGGCCCTCCTAAAATGAAGACCAAAGAGGGGTTTATATAGGCAAATTTTGGGTTGTTTTGGGATTTAGAAAGTGCTCCCATTTGTCCCAAACATCTGTGAACATAAAACTACATCGTTTTGGTGTTTAGTTATTCAATTTGGACTCCAAAATAAATTAAAAAAATGGATTCTGAAGGGGTTGAGTGCCGCCACAACAGTAGCCCTATTTTACCGCGATAGTGGCCTAGTACCGCCATGGCACTGCTCCTCAGACACCCATAAATTTGTATTTAGGCCACCAGAGGTTCCGGTATTCGCGAAAAGGCCATATTTCGTCCGAAATTCACAAAAAATGCATATGAACTCCAAACTAAGGTTGTGATATACCGTTGGAAAGGTAATAGAGTCTACTTTACATAAACAATAGTTTGGAGATAGGTCACTTTGAAACGTTTTGTGGTATTCGCGATAAAAGTTGCTTTGATCGCCTTTTTCACCTTCAGAAATTCATAATAAATTAGTTTTAAATCCAGGAATTATGTGCGATATACCATTGGAAAGCTATTGACCTCTAGTATCCATAAAAAATGTTTGAAAATTGATACAGTGCTACAGTTTTAAAGTTAACTTTAGGTCAAACCGGTCAAACTAGGGACCTCCAGGAAGTTCTGGGAACCTATGGGAGCTCCCGGGAGCTGACATTTTTGTCCGATTTTCTTTTAAAATTTGTTTTAGTACTTTTGACATGATCTAGAATGATCTCGAAGATTTTCGGCAAATTTGGACGATTTCGGTCAAACCTTGGTTAAACCTAGTCAATCCTTGGTCAAATCGGTCAACGGGGACTTTCTGAGAACTTCCGGGACTTCCGAGGGTCTCTGGGAGCTGACGATTTCATCTAATTTTTCTTAAAAACTCATTTTATGACTTTTCTTATGACACAGCATGTTTCCAGAACTGTCGATCCAATTTGGGAGTGTTTGGGCTTTCAGGGGCATTTTTGTCATTGGTACCACTTTCTTAGCATTTCGAGAGATAGAACTAACTTCCAGGAGTCCTTATGAGTCTTTTTCGATCATTGTGAATCACCAAGCTATGGATCTCCTAAATCTGATAATCAAAAAAATGGGTTGTCTACAACAAGAATGGAGTTTCAGTTGACTCACACAAAGTGGAGGCAGTATCAAATTGGTAGAGACCGACTTCAGTGTCAGAAATTCGGAGTTTCTTAGGTCTAGTTGGATACTACTGCAGATTTATAGAGAATTTCTCAAGGATATCATTGCCAATGACGAAGTTGATGAGGAAGGGTATTACTTTTGAGTGGAGTCAAGAGTGCGAAGACAATTTTCAAGAGTTGAAGGCACGGTTAACAAGAGCATTGATCTTGACAATACCATCTGGGACTAAAGGATTTGTGATTTATAGCGATGTGTCACATCAAGGTTTGGGACCAACTGAGTTTGAACTCACCTAGTGAGGTGTGGGGGTGTGTTTGGCTTATGGGAGCTCTAAGCTTTCTCTCTCATCTTTCTCTTTCTCTTCCATGTCTTTATCTCTGTCTCCTCTATCTCTCTTCTCTTTCTCTTTCTTTATTCTTTCTGGCCTTCTCTTCTTCTTCTTCTTCTTCTTCTTCTTCTTCTCTCTGTCCTTGACAGTATGTATAGAGATATATATGTATGGATATGTGTATATATATGTGTTTGTGCTTATATATATAACAATGATCTTTCTCTCTCTCTTAAGTTTGTAAAATAGTCCCAAGGGACAAAATAGGCTCATATATACAGAAAATGGAAGTGTTATGAGTCAAACCACGAAGCAAAGTTGAAAACTTATCTCTATAGATGGCTATCGATTGGGATCAAAGCCAATCGATTGGCTACAGATATTTCATTTGAATTGATTGAAATGAAGGGCAATCGATTAAGGTAGGGACATGTCATGAATTCAGGCCGGTAGAATGGCAATCGATTGGGAGAGATAGCAATCAATTTACATCTAAAAAGTGGCAATCGATTGGGGTAACATGCAATTGATTATGACACAAAAATGAACCAAAGGAAAAGTAAAGGTCATACAAGTATACAGGAATCAATATAAAGTCTTTATCCACCAATACATTTCAACAATACAAGCAATTCCCACATATGTAATGTCATGTTTCAAGTTACCACAATCCATATGCAATGATCTTAATCGCATGGTAGCTAGGTTTTGGTAGGGCCAAATAGAAGAGCGTCAACAAATTCATAGGGTTTCGTGGGACTTACTTTGTGCTTCCAAAAAAGGTTTCATCTTACTTTGTTGGCCAAACAGGGGTGGCGACTCTTGCATACACGGAATCCCTCATGCATAAAGTGTATAAGGCGTGCTATTTTTGAGATGGTGATCTTCTTAATATAAGGCTTGGAACCTACCCATTGTATATATGGAGAAGTATTTAGGGTTTAATTGTGGTTCTTAAGAAAGGGGTGAGATGGCGTATAGGCTATGGTAATAACGTTAGGATTAGGTTAGACTCGTGGTTACCATCGTAATGTACTTTAAAGCCAATATCGATTTTACCGAATAGCTTTTGCAATTGGAAAGTATGTTTCCTAATTAATCCAAATCATGGGCAATAGAATTATAGTTTAATTGATCAACTTTTTATGAAAGATGAAGTTGAATTGGCAAAGAGCATCCCTTTCACCCGACATAATATGGAAGACTTGTGGCTTTGGCACTGAGATTCCAAGGATAATTTACTCTTATAGGTTTGAATCTTAAGAAAGCTCAACAAGGTTATGGGTCCTCCTCGGGTAAAAATAGTACATTTAATTGGAAGATTTATGGAACCTAGCAGTACCAAACAAAATCAAAGTTTTTGTTTAGTTGGCATGCCGGGATGTGATTGGGTGCAATGTAAATCTCAAGAAACGTGGTGTTGATATTCAGGAGCATTGTATGTTATGTGATGAGACTTTTCAAATGGTCACACATTCGCTCCTCCAATTCAAATAGACCACTGATTTTTGGAAATTAGTTTGTCCCCTTGACTTTGGTTTCTTGTGGCCTGGAATGCTCTTTGTGGACTGGTTTGGATCAATTATGGAAGATGGGAGCAAATGTGATTTGGCTCGGTGTGCTATAACGAGTTGGTTTATTTGACACAATTAGAATCTCTTTATCTTTGAAGGAAGAAGGTCTGATCGTAAAAAACTACAGGTAATATCATTAATTATTCAGAAGAAATTGTTCAAGCAAATGCTTTGCAGGTGGTTGGTTTGGTCAATCAAGCTGCGATCGTCCCTATACATTGGACACCACCGCTAAGTGACCAGTTGAAACTCAATGTTGTTGGAGCAATTTTTATTTAGATCAATGCTTCTATAGCATGAGCAGTTTTAAGGAACTCATCCAAGTTAGAAGTTCTCAAAAAAGAGGAATCAAGCCATGTGTGAGGCCAACTACAATCTTTATTAACAACATTCCAGACGAGGTCGACTTTAGATGGTTGAGGGGGTATTTTTGAACAATTTGGGGAGATCACTGATGCCTTTATTCCTAGTAAGAGGAACAAAAGTGGTCAAAAGTTTGGGTTCGTCCGTTTTAAAGAAGAAAGAAGAGCATATAAAGCAGTTCGTCGATGCAATGGGGTGTGGCTTTTGGATAGTCATCGTGGAAGATGAAGGGGATAGGATCCAGGTTAGAAGTTCTAAAAAAAGAGGAATCAAGCCAGGCATGAGGCCAACTACAATCTTTATTAACAATATTCCAGACGAGGTTGACTTCAGATGGTTGGGGGGTATTTTTGAACAATTTGGGGAGATCACTGATGCTTTTATTCCTAGTAAGAGGAACAGAAGGGGTCTGTGGATACCGGAAGTGGACCACTTCTCTGGTTTGAGATTGTTTTGAAATTGATTTGAATCAAAGAAAGAAAATAGGTCTGTTGAAAACAGATGCAGAGTCGCCACTTGGTCTTTAAGGAACCAAGAAACCTAATTTTGACTCACCCAAGCGGATAAGGGCACCGGCCCTTCATAACCAAAGAACTCGGTTCGGGGTTTTGGTACGAGAGAGGAAGGAGCCTTTGTCGCGACTAAAACACCCTCAACTCGCCCCGTCTTTCGACGGGCCTCAATTAGCATCCAAATAATCATCTTATACTATGTATGGTTCGGCAATTAATACTATGATAGTATATTACATTACATAAGAAACTTGAAAATGGAAGATCTAAAGATAAAATATCATTCATAAGATCTAAATCAAATATCATGCAATGTAAAGTGGAAGATCACACAAACAAACCTAGGAAAAATCGTCTAATCATATATCAATTAATCAAGTTTTCCTAATCTAAAGGGGGACATGAATTGTTCTTGGAACAAATAAACAAAGAAATCAAAATATGCTTAGCAAGGCTTAGAATGATGCATGTTAATCTTTGAGAAAAGAAGATCTCTCAATCCCCGGGACGGATGAGAAAGGATGATTAGATCAAGGGGAAGCATGAACGGGTGATCGAGTTCATTCCTTATAATCTCCTTAGATTAAGAGTTACAAAAAACCCAAATCTTGCATGAATGCAATGTATGTATCTAAAATGTGCAAAGGTTGTAGTGTGTTTTTGTGTACATGGATTTCTAGAATGACTTAGAAGTCTAAAATGTGCATGAATGAATGAATGAAATTAACATGGGATGTGTACAAATGTAGTATGGACTACTTCCTAAGATATGAACTAATTTGGAATGCATATAAGCATCAAATCAAAGAATGCAAGTTAAAGTATGCTTGCTGTGAATAGTGGACAGAACAGTAGCATGATCTTTTGGAATTTGAAAAGAGGTGTTAGGAATGTTTTCAATGCATGATTTTTTATGGAGATGTTCCTTATTGTGTCTAGAACACAACCCAAAAGGCCAATCTTGAATAGCTATCACAGATTGAGAGAAATTATGTAAACAATAGAGGTCACTCAGAAACAGAGTTCGTACTGTCGACTGAAATGTTAGAAAATCTTAGAAAATGAAAAAGAATGATATAGAGGCCCATTTTATACAGAAAGTTTCCTAAGACATTTAATTTTAAGGGAAAAATAAGTTAGAACCACCCCTTTTGGAAAAGTTTTCTGGAAAAGAGGTCGTAAGTTGACCTAGCTGCTGTGACAGCAAAAATAGAATGTTTGGAAGGAATGTTGGGACCCCAAATGGACCATTTCCAAGTACTTCCAAGTCAAACCAAAAATCATGGGTGTTCTCCAATGAGTTAGGAAGACTTTCCAAGTGGCCTTGTATCCATATGTTGAGTATTGTGTTCTAGAAAAATCTTTGAACTCAACTCACTCACTGTTTTGACTCATTGTTTTGAAGATTTTGGAGAAAACAAAGTTTTGTTTCTTGAAACCAAATGAGAGGGATTGAGAGGGGTTTTGAAATAGATGTTTTGAAAACATGTTCTCAACATTCAATGAGGATCATAGCCACTTAGAATACCTACATCAAACTCATCATTTAAGAACCTCCAAGATTGTTGGAGAGATTTATTTTGTTTTTGGGCATAACTTCAATACATTCCAAGAATACCTTGGAAGTATTGAGGTTATGATCATCATCTATCAAACATGTTTTTGAGGTCAAGAGCTACTATCCATAAGGATTCACTCACCCCAAACTTCATGTCATCACTTAGATGATGATGAACTAGTAAGTAAATAAAGAAAAGAAAAAGAAATGAGATAAGGAGAGATGAACATATATATAATCAAAGCAAGTAAATAGCAATCAATAGATGATAATCAATGTGATTTTGGACTTGTAGCTTGGTGTTTCACTCATAGATTTTGACATTTGGACATGGAAGTAGCTTCCTATCTCATGAATGCTCAAGAATGAGGGTTGGAGTGGACTTTGAATGTGAAGTATATAGAAGGATGATGGAAGAAAACAAGAATAAAACTCACTTTCTTATGGAAAATCAATGGGAGAAGCTCCCTTTCTCTCTTCTAAACCTATCTCTATCTCTCTTCTTCTCTACAACTTTTTAAGCTTTGCACTTGGCCCCCCCAAAATGAAGAGCAATGGGGGGTTTAAATAGGCCAATTTGGGGTGGTTTTGGGGTTTTAGAAGTACTCCCATTGGTCCCAAACAACTGTGAACATAAAACTATGTCGTTTTGGCTTTCAATTAATCAAATTGGACCCCCAAAAAAATTACAAAAATGGACTCTGCGAGGGATGAGTGCCGCGGCGGCACTGGGCCAGTGCCGCGGCGGCAGTGGGCCAGTGCCGCGGCAGCACTGCTCCTCAGACGCCCAGAAATTTACGTTTAGGCCCCCAGAGGTTCCGGTATTCGCAAAAAGGCCTTATTTTGTCCGAAATTCACAGAAAATGCATACGAACTCCAAATTGAGGTTGTGATATACCGTTGGAAAGGTAATGGAGTCTACTTTACATAAAAAATAGTTTGGGGATAGGTCACTTTGAAAAATTTTGCGGTATTCGCGATAAAAGCTGATTTGATCGCCTTTTTCACCTTCGGAAATTCAAAATAAATTCGTTTTAAATCCAGAAATTATGTGCGATATACCGTTGGAAAGCTATTGACCTCTAGTATCCATGAAAAATATTTGAAAATTGTTTCGGTGCCCCGATTCCAAAGTCAAATCTTGGTCAAACTGGACAAACCTGGGATTCCCGGGAAGTTCTGGGAACCTCCGGGAGCTCCTAGGAGCCGACGTTTTCGCGCGATTCTCTTTTAAAACTCATTTTAATACTTTTCTAATGATTTCGGTGAATTCGGACGATTTCAGTCAAACTTGGTCAAACTTGGTCAAACTCTGGTCAAACCTGGTCAAACCTTGGTCAAACCGGTCAACGGGGACTTTCGGGGAACTTCCGGGACTTCCGGGGGTCTCTGGGAGCTGACGATTTCATCCAGTTTTACTTAAAAACTCATTTTATCATTTTTATTACGACATAGCATGTTTTCAGAACTTTGAGACCAAATCTGGGAGTCTTCGGGCTTTCAGGGGGCATTTTGGTCATTTTGAGCATTCTGAGAGATAGAGCTGACTTCCAGGAGTCCTTTTGAGTCTTTTACGATCATTGTGAACCACCAAGCTATGGGTCTCCTAAATCTGATAGCCGACAAAATGGGGTGTCTACAGTTTGCCCCTCTTTGGCATGAACTTGCGAGGCAACGCATGTCGCAAGCGAGTGCCAAAGTTTTGAAGAGACAGGTCTTTTGGAGGCTATAGATTTAGGATAAAAGCGTTGCAAAAGATGCAATGATGCTGAGGCTAGTGCTGGTCGTGCTCTGTGTGAGCTGCCTACGTATCCCAATGGGAATCAGACCAGGACGTAGTTCAGGGCAAGGAACCACTCATACATGCACATACATAACAATCAGACGGATGCTATGCTATAAGAGTGATATGCAATGTATGGATGTGATATGAATTATGTCATGAGTCCTATCATGTCTAGTGTTGTGACCCTTATATGAGCAAGTGTTGTGGGGTGTGCCACTCCGAGTGGGCTGGTGTTGTGCTAGTGTTTGCGACTGTGATGCGGTGGGTGACTCGGATAAGGACATCAAGGTTTAGAAGTCTCTGGGTTTAGGGGCAGACTTCTGGAATTTGGGGAAGTGTGCTTTGCAAACGAGTGAGGCAGATCAGATGTGCTTTGTTTAGCAGACGACAGCCAAAGGTGACCGAGGGATTTTGTGATAAAAATGGACAGATGAGAAAGCTCATGATGATCAGTGGACACGGATCCTTGAATTGTGAATAGATAGTGCTTGCCCTGGGAATCAGGGTGATTTGACTGTGGATGATGTTTTCAATCGTTGGCAGATCCTTATGATGACAAGCCAGAGAATCGGTCCGGACTTCTGTTATCTTCTGCAGGGGATGGTAGGGGACTCTCTGAGAATCTCTCTTCTTGATCGGGAACCAGGATCCATCTCTGAATCTCTCACGGTTGATCAAATATTTCGGCGCTCAATCCAAGAGGGCCGGTCGGGGCCTCCGGGAGCTGAAGGATAACATACTCTACTAGGAAGAAGGAAATACGTCCGTTAAATCGGAGTGAAGGTATCATTCTTATTTGTGACAGAGATGATTTGCGGTGGTTTGACACTGATGGAGGGTGATAATCAATAGCAACTTATGGACTTATGTTGCATGAATGAAGGAGGATGACCAACATCCACTCATGGACTTATGTTGCTAGGAGAAAGGAAGATCATCAACAGCCATTCGTGGACTTATGTTGCATGAAGAAAGAGAGATCAATAGCCACTTATGGACTTATGTTGCTAGGAGAAAAGAAGATCATCAACAGCCATTCGTGGACTTATGTTGCATGAATGAAGGAGGATGACCAACAGCCACTCATGGACTTATGTTGCTTGGACGAAGGAAGATCATCAACAGCCACTCACGGACTTATGTTGCATGAACGAAGAAAGATGATGGATCAACAGCCACTCATGGACTTATGTTGCTAGGAGAAATGAAGATCATCAACAGCCACTCATGGACTTATGTTGCATGAACGAGGAAAGATGATGAATCAACAGCCACTCATGGACTTATGTTGCTAGGAGAAATGAAGATCATCAACAGCCACTCATGGACTTATGTTGCATGAATGAAGAAAGATGATGGTCAACAGCCACTCATGGACTTATGTTGCACAGATGAAAGAAGATCATCAACAGCCATTCATGGACTTATGTTGCATGAACGAAGAAAGATGATGGTCAACAGCCACTCATGGACTTATGTTGCCTGGATGAAGGAAGATGATGGATCAACAGCAACTCATGGACTTATGTTGCTAGGAGAAATGAAGATCATCAACAGCCACTCATGGACTTATGTTGCATGAACGAGGAAAGATGATGAATCAACAGCCACTCATGGACTTATGTTGCACAAATGAAAGAAGATCATCAACAGCCACTCATGGACTTATGTTGCATGAACGAGGAAAGATGATGAATCAACAGCCACTCATGGACTTATGTTGCTAGGAGAAATGAAGATCATCAACAGCCACTCATGGACTTATGTTGCATGAACAAAGAAAGATGATGGTCAACTTTCGACGGTTTGGAAAGGGATGAAATTTTCCCCAAGTTTGGACGCTTCTCATGCTGACGCCTTGACTGGTGCAGTAATAGTGTTTGGTACTCCTGCTTGTATTGTCATTAGAATGCTCTATATAACTTGATTTGAAAAATTCATTATTCGTCACTGTTGACTTACACATTTGAGACTACGACTGATCCTTTTCCTGAAAAAGACTATGACAGACTTAGAAACTGACAGACACCGACACACGAGGGCGACGCATTCGACATTGAAATGAAACAAGCTCGATTTGCCAAAACTTAATGTGCTCTTGTCATAAATGATGTACCGTTTCTCTTTTGTGTTTACTTCTCACCTTAATGTGGCATCACTTTGATGGTGAATCTTATTTTGAAAATTCCTCCCTACTGATCTAATCAATTTCTTTGCTTCTCCCAAGATGTGCTTTGAATTAGTGCCTTAGCTTATGGAATAAAATATGCTCCATTTCCAATCTGTTCAAGACAATGCTTGTGACTTGAAGGCTTATAGGGATTGGGTAGCAAACGAAGTTTGCCCCTAGTTTGAAGGGCATGAAGTGGGATCGATAGGCAAACGAGGTAAATGACCAAAGTTTGCCCCTAGTTTGGAGGAAGGTTCATTGGAGGTTTTGGGCAAACGAGGTAGGTGACCGAAGTTTGCCCCTTGTATGAAGGGTGCATAGTAAAAGTCAGGCAAACGAGGCGGGTAGCCGAAGTTTGCCCCTAGTGTGGAAGGTGATTTTCTGGCTTGAGGCATGGACCGTGACTTTAATCTCTCAAATGCTCATAACTTTTGCCTAGGCACCAGTGAGGTGACCTAGCAAGCTCTTTTCTCTCTTTTGTTATTGCTCACCTTGGATTTAACTCTAATTTTTGCCTAGGCGTTCTTTCGGATTTTCGACCTAGCGAGCCATCCTTCTTTTTTTCTTTTTTTGAAAGTCTGCCTACGTACCCCCAAGTGGGGATCAGGTCCAACGTAGTTTGGGCATGGTTGGGAAGAAGCGGGTTGATTTTTGGGTAGGTGGGGTGACCGAACCGATGCGGTTGCCTACGTATCCCCGAGTGGGAATCAGGTCGAGCGTAGTTCAAGGCAAGGCTTGAAGGAAATTGGTTTGATTATGATGGTGTTGACCGAACCGATGTGGTTTCCTACGTATCCCAGAGTGGGAATCAGGACGAGCATAGTTCAAGGCAAGGGTTGAAGGAAATTGGATATGAGGGTTTTTCAAACCAATCATCAAAGAAGTTCAAACTTGGGTTACTTATGGTAGCTTTGAATAAAAGGATTCAGTTTCCATCTCCCTTTCTTTTCTTTTCTTTTCTTGTCTTTTCTTTTTCTTTTTCTTTTTCTTTTGTTTTGAGGATTGATCCTTTTCACTTTCGCCTAGCCAGTCAATTTTTTTTTTTTTCATGCAGTTGATTCTTTTAATCGCAATCTTAGAATTCCGAAATGTGCATGTCATTTTTCAGAATTTATTTGTGGTTGTTCCGTGCCTTTGGAAATGTGATCTAGGCACATACGATTCTCTCATTTGTTTTATTTCTTTCATTTTCTCCATTATTTTGACTGGCTAAGGTCAGATCTTGGAAATCAATACCTTTTCAACTCTCACTTTTGCCTAGGCGCCCTTTCGGGTTTTCAACCTAGCGAGCTTTTTTTTTTTTTTTTTTTTTTTTTTTTTTTTTTGAAAGTGGAGATGAAACTCATTGAAATGTTTGGCTACCATCAAGGACCAAGTCTGCGCAGGTTCGCATGGCTATCAATTGGGTTGGGCCCAAGGCTTTGAAATGGTAGAAATGGTGGAAAGAGTGTTGGGCAAGCCCCAAGTCAGTTCCAAGCATGTCTTTTCAAGATTGAGGCAAGAGAATCTTTAAATTCTTAAAGTAAGGCTATTCAATTCTCGGCTCTTCATCGGTGTCAGCGCAAAATTGACTTTGACCTTTCAGGATTTTTTTGTTTGAGTGAAAAAAATATATATATATATATATATATTTTTTAGCACAGTAATATCCATGGTAATTTGAAAAGTGACACTTCAGTTCAGCGATTCATGCATCTATGACTAGGCACATCAGATTAGGCAAAATGAGACTTCATTCCATCACTAGAGAAGGTTACAGACTCATAACAACTTGATGACAGACGGACTCGACCACAAGACTAAACTTGAAATAGACAAAACACACAACAGACTCGACTGGACATGACCCGGTCTCAAATGGAATGTCACAGTGACTCGCTTATTCTTTTTTTTTTTTAAAAGAGCATCCTCATTTGTTTTGATAGCAAAAGTCCCAAACACCATCGCTTCACCGGCACAGGTTCAACATGTTGGAAAAACAGGTTTAAATGGAAAGTTTAAACGCGCAGCGGAAAAATCAAGTTATGAAACTTTATTGGCATACCCGGATCTACTACTCGTCAATTCTACAGATGCGCACAAGAGGGGACACGAGTTATACCTTAATGTCTTGAACCCAATTCTGATCTTCAACTTCCAGCAGCCTCCACTAGATGATCTTCACCCTTATGACTCCTGCGGATGCTTGCCAGAAAGACTAGGGTTGGTGGGAACCCTAATGGAGAGGATAGAGAAGGTTTTGGGACTCCAAAACAGTTTCTGCAGCTTCTGACGTTCAAAACGACGAACAACTTTTTCCAGAACGCAGCTGCCCTATTTATAGATTCCCAGAACCGACCTAGACTTCGAGCGATCGAAGTGCCTTCGATCGATCGAACATTCGATCGATCGAACCATCTTCGATCGATCGAACCTGCAGACTTCAATCGATCGAGATATCTTCGATCGATCGAACCTGTCTGGACATCATCCTCAAGCATCTTTCCAAGCATCCTGGCGGAGCTAAGAGTGGGACCTCCTAGGCTCTTTATTGTTGGCTCAGACCAGTTTATTAATTACCATGACCAAACTCTTTGATCAGCAAACTAACCAACTGGTCAGTTAACGTTTACTCCACTATAAAACGATAACTGAACTCCAACGCAAAAGAACATATCCGAAGCGATAACTAGACTTGTATGTTGTACTAATGTCCCTCTACCGTCAGCATTCGTAATCATATTCAGGTAGTCGGATAACTGTTACTGTCAACCTGAATCATGATTACTTCTTGTATTCCTTGAGTCCCATTCACCTCTCATGATTACCAAACATGTTGATAACTCTTATCAACAAGACTGCAGTACTCAGTAATCGACATGGTGACATTCTCAAGGGAATGCTTACTCTGAAACAGAGGGTAGATTCTATCTTGACAATATATGTTCACAACCCTATGAATATGACATACCCAAGATACCCAGGTGTTGATCTTTTATAGACCTCACTGATTGGTAAGTCAAAGCAGCCATATCCACAGTCTGTGTTCATAATCGTCTCAAGATTGAGAACACATACCTTATACAAGTTATGAGTTCCTATTGACTGTTGACAGCATTGAGCGCCAATAGGAAACTCAGGTCCGTCAATGCACTATAAGCACTAGCATATTAACCAAGAGTCACACTCTAGTGATTGAGATTTATCACTCCATCCAATGGTAGTTAATGATGCTACAGTGTATACCTGATGAGATATCCAGTCTCATCATCCACTGTGACAAGCTTTAGGTATCAAAGAATAGTAATTCGTATCTCATTGTATGTATCTCATACACACACGAAATACTTACTATGATACTTATGGATTAAACAATCATCTCATGAAAGAAACATACATAATGAAATGTAAAGCTGATATCCATATATTAAAAAGTCAATGTCTAATACATAAAGTAATGGTTTGAGGGCACAAACCCAACAAACTCCCACTTGCACTCATAACCATTCAGAACTACATCTAAGACCTAGACTATCTAGATGACGATCAAAGACCTTCTGTGGTAAGGCCTTTGTAAACGGATCAGCAAGATTGTCAGCGGTGGCAATCTTGGTGACAGTCACATCTCCACGTTGAACAATATCTCGGATAAGATGATATTTCCGCTCTACGTGTTTTCCCTTTCCGTGGTTCCTTGGCTCCTTGGACTGAGCCACTGCCCCACTATTATCACAATAAAGCGTAATAGGCGACAGCGACGCTGGTACCACCTCGAGTTCCATAAGGAACTTCTTGAGCCAAACAGCTTTCTTTGCGGCTTCACAAGCAGCCACATACTCAGCTTCTGTAGTTGAGTCTGCAATGCATTTCTGCTTAATGCTCCTCCAACTGACAGCACCACCTCCCAAGGTAAAGAGATGACCGGACGTCGACTTCCTCGAATCTTTATCTGACATAAAGTCCGAGTCAGTGTATCCCACTGGAATTAGCTCACTACCACCGTACATAAGCATGTAATCTTTAGTTCTTCTCAAGTACTTAAGAATGTGCTTAACGGCTGTCCAGTGCTCTGGACCCGGATTCGACTGATATCTGCTAACCATGCCAACGGCAAAGCAGATATCTGGTCTAGTGCATAACATCGCATACATGAGACTTCCCACTGCAGAAGCATAGGGAACTCCTGTCATGCGATTCCTCTCCTCCTGTGTCTTTGGACACTGGTCCTTGGAGAACGCTAAACCATGCCTGAAAGGTAACAAACCTTTCTTCGAATTATCCATTGAAAACCTAGTTAGCACCTTATCGATATAACCAGCTTGAGATAATCCCATTATCTTTTGCTTGCGATCCCGAAAGAGCTTTATCCCAAGAATATAGCTCGCCTCTCCTAGATCCTTCATATCGAAAGTACTAGCTAGCCAAACCTTGACCGTTGACAATGCCGCTACATCATTTCCAATGAGTAGAATGTCGTCAACGTAAAGCACAAGAAAAGCCACCACTTTTCCTTCACTCTTCTTGTATACACAAGGTTCATCCAGATTCTGTATGAAACCAAACGATTTGACCGCTTGGTCAAATTGGATGTTCCAACTTCTGGATGCCTGCTTAAGTCCATAAATGGACTTTTGCAACTTGCATACCAAGTTACCTTTCCGACCAGCTATGAACCCTTCTGGTTGTTGCATATAGATGTCCTCCTCAAGATTGCCATTCAAGAATGCAGTCTTGACGTCCATCTGCCAGATTTCAAAATCTAGGCATGCAGCAATAGATAAGAGTATTCTGATGGACTTGAGCATGGCTACCGGCGAGAAGGTTTCCTCATTGTCAATGCCCTCCCTCTGAGTATAGCCTTTCGCCACAAGCCTTGCCTTAAAGGTCTCAACCTTTCCATCAGATCCTCTTTTCCTCTTGTAGACCCACTTGCAGCCAATGGGTTTAATATTGGCTGGAAGCTCTACAAGATCCCAGACCTGATTGGAATCCATAGATTCCAATTCAGCCTTCATAGCTTTAATCCAATGAGCTGAATCAACATCAACCATTGCCTCTTCGTATGTGGTAGGATCAGATTCAGATTCTATGGAGACAGCTTCAAAAACTTCTCCTAAGAACATGTATCTATCAGGCTGGCTGATAATCCTCCCACTACGACGAGGTACCGGTGCGGAAATGGGTGAAGAAGTGGTGTTTTCTTGATTTATATCGTCATTAACTGCGGGTTAGACTAAGGGCTCTCCTTCTATCTCTCTAAGATCTATCCTTCCCTTAGGTTTATGGTTCATGATATAATCATTCTCTAAGAAAACAGCATTTGTACTAACAAACACTTTCTGTTCCCTTGGATCATAAAAATACCATCCATAAGTACCCTTTGGATACCCTACAAAGTAACATACTTCCGATCTAGAATCCAACTTGCTCATCTTTCCTTTGAGCACATGTGCCGGACACCCCCATATCCGGAGATGTTGCAAAGAAGGCTTGCGCCCAATCCACATCTCTCGTGGTGTCCTGGGAACAGATTTGCTTGGTACTAAATTTAGTATGTATGCAGCGGTTTCCAAAGCATAACCCCAAAGGAATAATGGCAACTCTGAATAACTCATCATCGACCTAGTCATGTCTAAAAGAGTCCGATTCCTTCTCTCCGCTACACCGTTCTGCTGAGGCGTACCAGGTGCAGTCAACTGTGACAGAATCCCATTCTGTAAGAGGTGATCAATAAATTCATTAGAGAGATACTCGCCACCTCGATCAGATCGAATGGCCTTGATATGTGTGCCCAATTGCTTCTCCACTTCAGCCCTAAACTCTTTGAACTTTTCAAAGGCTTCAGACTTGTGCTGCATTAGGTACACATATCCATACCTGGAGTGGTCATCGGTAAATGTTATGAAATACTCATAACCACCCCTTGCTCTAATATTTATTGGTCCACACACTTCAGTATGAACTAATTCCAACAATGCATTGGTTCTATTGCCCTTTGCAGGAAAGGGCCTTTTGGTCATCTTACCCTCCAAACAAGACTCGCAGACTTCCATTGGTTCGAGAACCAAATCGCCTAAGACCCCTTCTTTGACTAGTCTGCCAATCCTATTCAGATTGATATGGCCAAGCCTCATATGCCAAAGCCTTGTTGGATTAGTGGAAGGTTCCTTTCTTTTAGATGGTAAAGTTACCACTGAGTTATTAAGTTCCAAACCAGAATCTTTAGAAATATTGGGAGTAATCACATACAAACCATTTGATTTAACACCAGAACATATAAAAGAACTATTTCTTTTAATCACAACTTCAGTTCCAAAATGAAAAGAATAACCATTATTCGATAAATTAGAAACTGAAATTAAATTACGTCTCATTGAAGGGACGTAAAGTACATCTGATAAAATCAAAATTTTATTGTCTAGAAATTCTAAAACTACGACTCCTATAGCAACCGCAGAAACGGTTGCGCTAGAACCTAGAGTAAGTACGATTTCCCCATCACTGCACTTCCTGGTTGATCTGAACCCCTGCAATGAATTACAGATATGGTTAGTCGCACCAGAATCAATGCACCAAGTGTTTGAAGTATCCGTTATAAAACTTACTTCAATCACATGTGATTCAATCATACCTTGAACTCTTGTAGCTAAGAATTCTGGACAGTTCCTCTTCCAGTGGCCCTTCTCACCGCATTGGAAACACTTTCCTTTGCCTTGGCCACCCACCTTCCCTTTGCCCTTACCTTTTCCCTTAGATTTTGCAATCTTAGGGACCGGTCCAACATTTGAACCTCCAGTGCTAGCCTTCTTCTTCCCTTTCTTTCCTTTCGGCACAGATCGGGAAAAGGAAGCGCTTTTCTCAACGTTTAAAACGCTGCCCCCAGGTTTGATCACCCCTTCCGCTGCCAATAAAGAGCTCATCAATTCGCTCATTGAAAAATCCATTTTATTCATATTATAATTCAGTTTAAATTGAGCGAATGATGGCGACAGCGTATTGAGGATCATATCAACTTGGGTCTGTGCATCGATGTTGGCACCTAGGGTCTCCAGCTCGTTTAAATAACCAATCATTTTCAAAACATGTTCTTTGACTGGAGTCCCTTCCGACATCTTAGCACTCATTATCTTCTGCATAGCTACCTGTCTGGCAGGCCTGCCATGCTCCCCAAACATCTTTTTCAGGGATTCGATAATGTCACTGGCGGAATTGTTCGACTGGTATTGATGTTGTAACACATTAGCCATAGAAGCCAATATGTAACAACGAGCCATCCCATTCGACTTTTTCCATTTATCGAACTCGCGTCTAGCAGCAGCCGAAGCATTTGCAGCGGGTTCTTCGGGGCATGGGGTGGTGAGGACATATATGTGATCCTCCGCAGTTAATACGATGTCAAGGTTACGTTTCCATTCAGTGTAGTTGTTTCCAGTTAACTTGTTTTGAGTGAGTATGGTGGCAAGTGGACTAAATGCAGATCCAGACATTATGATTACTGAAAATCAAACAAACAAAATAAATATGGATATCAGAATTTGACAGTTTGAAATAAAAGAATCCTTTTAAAACTCTTATTTTAAAACAAAGTCGCCGGAATATTGAAACGAAAGAATAAAGCCTCCGTGTGGTGGTCAATGTTCAATCTTTCGATTAATCATGACTTGTCCGCTATGCAACTCTTGCAAAACAAGTTATGACTCCCGAACCTTTTTGATCTCTAAGTTTCTGAATAATGCCCCGTGTGGGATCCCTTATCCATAGCTTAGCTAGTGTATACCATTAACTAAGATCCAATCACAACCGTCTCAAGTAGCGCCTCCGTGTGGTGGTCACCCTCTAACACGTCTGATTGATCCTATCCATAGGAAGTTCACATCTAGTAACCAATGAGCAGTGTACCCTCCGTATGGAATGATCACCCCTGGCGAGGTGACACAGAATACACTACTCATCTTACAATGAACCGTTAATGGAAGATCGTGGGTGTTATTTGATAAGACCCTCTCCCACTAGATTTAGTAAAAAAGGATTTTGCTTTTTGAGAAAATCTGTTTCTACACATTTCCCATAAACATCTAATGTTTACTAATGTGTTGAAAACGGTTTTTGAATTTTATTTTAGAAAACTTGTTTTGCGTGCATGCAACAATGTATTATACGCCAATCACAAACAAAGCACATAAAACAAAAAACTAAAATGAAATAAAAGACATCTAAACGATGCCTCTATCTCCCATGGCTCTATCTCCATAGAACCTGCTTTTGGTTTGATCGCCTCCAGCTCCATCTTCATGGACAACGGCTCCTTGCTCCATCTTCATGGATATTCTAATTCTATTACATTGAACCTATGCCTCTTTTGAAGCTTACAATTTATCTAGAAATAGAAATAGCAACAACAAAATAAAAGGCTAGGGAAACCGGTGCGACTTTCCTTTTCGTAAGATTGAAGTCGCAGCGCCCTTTACATATGCCTTAAAACCAAACCAAACTTAAAACAACACACCAATCTAAAACATTCAAACACAAAATTAAATGCTCTTGGCGACATGGGAGATAGCGACTAACTTTTGCTGCAAAAGGTTAGTTAAACACACATCCACGCATATATATATATAACAAAATATAACTATTGGAACTCTCAATTGATTCACACAGTATATAAACTCTTTACATACTGAATCAGAACTCAAAAAACAGCATCTAACTTCTCTGTCACAGTTCGATCGATCGAAGCCCGTTCGATCGCTCGAACCTTCGATCGATTGAACATTGTTCAATCGCTTGAACATTCTGTTTCACATAATGATTTGAAAATTTTACAGAATATGTTAAAATTAAACTTTTAATTTCAAAATACTTTTTAAAACTGTGAAACAAAGATCCTGACAAAGAGTCTGTCTCGATCGATCGAACTCTGTTCGATCGCTCGAACAACAGAAGGTTTCGATCGATCGAAACCTGTTCGATCGCTCGAGTACAGAGAGTTCGATCGATCGAGACTACTTCGATCGATCGAACCCATCTTGCATCCAATGCAATCACAGATTTGTATACTGCTGCGATAACACTGCAGAAATAGATCTGTGACGATGCAGTTTCGAAAGCAGTTCTAAAATCAACATGCAAATCAAAATAGTGTTCCAAAAAACGCATCTATGGATCCAAACGAGCATGGCTCTGATACCAATTGTTGGAAAAACAGGTTTAAATGGAAAGTTTAAACGCGCAGCGGAAAAATCAAGTTATGAAACTTTATTGGCATACCCGGATCTACTACTCGTCAATTCTACAGATGCGCACAAGAGGGGACACGAGTTATACCTTAATGTCTTGAACCTAATTCTGATCTTCAACTTCCAGCAGCCTCCACTAGATGATCTTCACCCTTATGACTCCTGCGGATGCTTGCCAGAAAGACTAGGGTTGGTGGGAACCCTAATGGAGAGGATAGAGAAGGTTTTGGGACTCCAAAACAGTTTCTGCAGCTTCTGACGTTCAAAACGACGAACAACTTTTTCCAGAACGCAGCTGCCCTATTTATAGATTCCCAGAACCGACCTAGACTTCGAGCGATCGAAGTGCCTTCGATCGATCGAACATTCGATCGATCGAACCATCTTCGATCGATCGAACCTGCAGACTTCAATCGATCGAGATATCTTCGATCGATCGAACCTGTCTGGACATCATCCTCAAGCATCTTTCCAAGCATCCTGGCGGAGCTAAGAGTGGGACCTCCTAGGCTCTTTATTGTTGGCTCAGACCAGTTTATTAATTACCATGACCAAACTCTTTGATCAGCAAACTAACCAACTCGTCAGTTAACGTTTACTCCACTATAAAACGATAACTGAACTCCAACGCAAAAGAACATATCCGAAGCGATAACTAGACTTGTATGTTGTACTAATGTCCCTCTACCGTCAGCATTTGTAATCATATTCAGGTAGTCGGATAACTGTTACTGTCAACCTGAATCATGATTACTTCTTGTATTCCTTGAGTCCCATTCACCTCTCATGATTACCAAACATGTTGATAACTCTTATCAACAAGACTGCAGTACTCAGTAATCGACATGGTGACATTCTCAAGGGAATGCTTACTCTGAAACAGAGGGTAGATTCTATCTTGACAATATATGTTCACAACCCTATGAATATGACATACCCAAGATACCCAGGTGTTGATCTTTTATAGACCTCACTGATTGGTAAGTCAAAGCAGCCATATCCACAGTCTGTGTTCATAATCGTCTCAAGATTGAGAACACATACCTTATACAAGTTATGAGTTCCTATTGACTGTTGACAGCATTGAGCGCCAATAGGAAACTCAGGTCCGTCAATGCACTATAAGCACTAGCATATTAACCAAGAGTCACACTCTAGTGATTGAGATTTATCACTCCATCCAATGGTAGTTAATGATGCTACAGTGTATACCTGATGAGATATCCAGTCTCATCATCCACTGTGACAAGCTTTAGGTATCAAAGAATAGTAATTCGTATCTCATTGTATGTATCTCATACACACACGAAATACTTACTATGATACTTATGGATTAAACAATCATCTCATGAAAGAAACATACATAATGAAATGTAAAGCTGATATCCATATATTAAAAAGTCAATGTCTAATACATAAAGTAATGGTTTGAGGGCACAAACCCAACAAACTCCCACTTGCACTCATAACCATTCAGAACTACATCTAAGACCTAGACTATCTAGATGACGATCAAAGACCTTCTGTGGTAAGGCCTTTGTAAACGGATCAGCAAGATTGTCAGCGGTGGCAATCTTGGTGACAGTCACATCTCCACGTTGAACAATATCTCGGATAAGATGATATTTCCGCTCTACGTGCTTTCCCTTTCCGTGGTTCCTTGGCTCCTTGGACTGAGCCACTGCCCCACTATTATCACAATAAAGCGTAATAGGCGACAGCGACGCTGGTACCACCTCGAGTTCCATAAGGAACTTCTTGAGCCAAACAGCTTTCTTTGCGGCTTCACAAGCAGCCACATACTCAGCTTCTGTAGTTGAGTCTGCAATGCATTTCTGCTTAATGCTCCTCCAACTGACAGCACCACCTCCCAAGGTAAAGAGATGACCGGACGTCGACTTCCTCGAATCTTTATCTGACATAAAGTCCGAGTCAGTGTATCCCACTGGAATTAACTCACTACCACCGTACATAAGCATGTAATCTTTAGTTCTTCTCAAGTACTTAAGAATGTGCTTAACGGCTGTCCAGTGCTCTGGACCCGGATTCGACTGATATCTGCTAACCATGCCAACGGCAAAGCAGATATCTGGTCTAGTGCATAACATCGCATACATGAGACTTCCCACTGCAGAAGCATAGGGAACTCCTGTCATGCGATTCCTCTCCTCCTGTGTCTTTGGACACTGGTCCTTGGAGAACGCTAAACCATGCCTGAAAGGTAACAAACCTTTCTTCGAATTATCCATTGAAAACCTAGTTAGCACCTTATCGATATAACCAGCTTGAGATAATCCCATTATCTTTTGCTTGCGATCCCGAAAGAGCTTTATCCCAAGAATATAGCTCGCCTCTCCTAGATCCTTCATATCGAAAGTACTAGCTAGCCAAACCTTGACCGTTGACAATGCCGCTACATCATTTCCAATGAGTAGAATGTCGTCAACGTAAAGCACAAGAAAAGCCACCACTTTTCCTTCACTCTTCTTGTATACACAAGGTTCATCCAGATTCTGTATGAAACCAAACGATTTGACCGCTTGGTCAAATTGGATGTTCCAACTTCTGGATGCCTGCTTAAGTCCATAAATGGACTTTTGCAACTTGCATACCAAGTTACCTTTCCGACCAGCTATGAACCCTTCTGGTTGTTGCATATAGATGTCCTCCTCAAGATTGCCATTCAAGAATGCAGTCTTGACGTCCATCTGCCAGATTTCAAAATCTAGGCATGCAGCAATAGATAAGAGTATTCTGATGGACTTGAGCATGGCTACCGGCGAGAAGGTTTCCTCATTGTCAATGCCCTCCCTCTGAGTATAGCCTTTCGCCACAAGCCTTGCCTTAAAGGTCTCAACCTTTCCATCAGATCCTCTTTTCCTCTTGTAGACCCACTTGCAGCCAATGGGTTTAATATTGGCTGGAAGCTCTACAAGATCCCAGACCTGATTGGAATCCATAGATTCCAATTCAGCCTTCATAGCTTTAATCCAATGAGCTGAATCAACATCAACCATTGCCTCTTCGTATGTGGTAGGATCAGATTCAGATTCTATGGAGACAGCTTCAAAAACTTCTCCTAAGAACATGTATCTATCAGGCTGGCTGATAATCCTCCCACTACGACGAGGTACCGGTGCGGAAATGGGTGAAGAAGTGGTGTTTTCTTGATTTATATCGTCATTAACTGCGGGTTGGACTAAGGGCTCTCCTTCTATCTCTCTAAGATCTATCCTTCCCTTAGGTTTATGGTTCATGATATAATCATTCTCTAAGAAAACAGCATTTGTACTAACAAACACTTTCTGTTCCCTTGGATCATAAAAATACCATCCATAAGTACCCTTTGGATACCCTACAAAGTAACATACTTCCGATCTAGAATCCAACTTGCTCATCTTTCCTTTGAGCACATGTGCCGGACACCCCCATATCCGGAGATGTTGCAAAGAAGGCTTGCGCCCAATCCACATCTCTCGTGGTGTCCTGGGAACAGATTTGCTTGGTACTAAATTTAGTATGTATGCAGCGGTTTCCAAAGCATAACCCCAAAGGAATAATGGCAACTCTGAATAACTCATCATCGACCTAGTCATGTCTAAAAGAGTCCGATTCCTTCTCTCCGCTACACCGTTCTGCTGAGGCGTACCAGGTGCAGTCAACTGTGACAGAATCCCATTCTGTAAGAGGTGATCAATAAATTCATTAGAGAGATACTCGCCACCTCGATCAGATCGAATGGCCTTGATATGTGTGCCCAATTGCTTCTCCACTTCAGCCCTAAACTCTTTGAACTTTTCAAAGGCTTCAGACTTGTGCTGCATTAGGTACACATATCCATACCTGGAGTGGTCATCGGTAAATGTTATGAAATACTCATAACCACCCCTTGCTCTAATATTTATTGGTCCACACACATCAGTATGAACTAATTCCAACAATGCATTGGTTCTATTGCCCTTTGCAGGAAAGGGCCTTTTGGTCATCTTACCCTCCAAACAAGACTCGCAGACTTCCATTGGTTCGAGAACCAAATCGCCTAAGACCCCTTCTTTGACTAGTCTGCCAATCCTATTCAGATTGATATGGCCAAGCCTCATATGCCAAAGCCTTGTTGGATTAGTGGAAGGTTCCTTTCTTTTAGATGGTAAAGTTACCACTGAGTTATTAAGTTCCAAACCAGAATCTTTAGAAATATTGGGAGTAATCACATACAAACCATTTGATTTAACACCAGAACATATAAAAGAACTATTTCTTTTAATCACAACTTCAGTTCCAAAATGAAAAGAATAACCATTATTCGATAAATTAGAAACTGAAATTAAATTACGTCTCATTGAAGGGACGTAAAGTACATCTGATAAAATCAAAATTTTATTGTCTAGAAATTCTAAAACTACGACTCCTATAGCAACCGCAGAAACGGTTGCGCTAGAACCTAGAGTAAGTACGATTTCCCCATCACTGCACTTCCTGGTTGATCTGAACCCCTGCAATGAATTACAGATATGGTTAGTCGCACCAGAATCAATGCACCAAGTGTTTGAAGTATCCGTTATAAAACTTACTTCAATCACATGTAATTCAATCATACCTTGAACTCTTGTAGCTAAGAATTCTGGACAGTTCCTCTTCCAGTGGCCCTTCTCACCGCATTGGAAACACTTTCCTTTGCCTTGGCCACCCACCTTCCCTTTGCCCTTACCTTTTCCCTTAGATTTTGCAATCTTAGGGACCGGTCCAACATTTGAACCTCCAGTGCTAGCCTTCTTCTTCCCTTTCTTTCCTTTCGGCACAGATCGGGAAAAGGAAGCGCTTTTCTCAACGTTTAAAACGCTGCCCCCAGGTTTGATCACCCCTTCCGCTGCCAATAAAGAGCTCATCAATTCGCTCATTGAAAAATCCATTTTATTCATATTATAATTCAGTTTAAATTGAGCGAATGATGGCGACAGCGTATTGAGGATCATATCAACTTGGGTCTGTGCATCGATGTTGGCACCTAGGGTCTCCAGCTCGTTTAAATAACCAATCATTTTCAAAACATGTTCTTTGACTGGAGTCCCTTCCGACATCTTAGCACTCATTATCTTCTGCATAGCTACCTGTCTGGCAGGCCTGCCATGCTCCCCAAACATCTTTTTCAGGGATTCGATAATGTCACTGGCGGAATTGTTCGACTGGTATTGATGTTGTAACACATTAGCCATAGAAGCCAATATGTAACAACGAGCCATCCCATTCGACTTTTTCCATTTATCGAACTCGCGTCTAGCAGCAGCCGAAGCATTTGCAGCGGGTTCTTCGGGGCATGGGGTGGTGAGGACATATATGTGATCCTCCGCAGTTAATACGATGTCAAGGTTACGTTTCCATTCAGTGTAGTTGTTTCCAGTTAACTTGTTTTGAGTGAGTATGGTGGCAAGTGGACTAAATGCAGATCCAGACATTATGATTACTGAAAATCAAACAAACAAAATAAATATGGATATCAGAATTTGACAGTTTGAAATAAAAGAATCCTTTTAAAACTCTTATTTTAAAACAAAGTCGCCGGAATATTGAAACGAAAGAATAAAGCCTCCGTGTGGTGGTCAATGTTCAATCTTTCGATTAATCATGACTTGTCCGCTATGCAACTCTTGCAAAACAAGTTATGACTCCCGAACCTTTTTGATCTCTAAGTTTCTGAATAATGCCCCGTGTGGGATCCCTTATCCATAGCTTAGCTAGTGTATACCATTAACTAAGATCCAATCACAACCGTCTCAAGTAGCGCCTCCGTGTGGTGGTCACCCTCTAACACGTCTGATTGATCCTATCCATAGGAAGTTCACATCTAGTAACCAATGAGCAGTGTACCCTTCGTATGGAATGATCACCCCTGGCGAGGTGACACAGAATACACTACTCATCTTACAATGAACCGTTAATGGAAGATCGTGGGTGTTATTTGATAAGACCCTCTCCCACGAGATTTAGTAAAAAAGGATTTTGCTTTTTGAGAAAATCTGTTTCTACACACTTCCCATAAACATCTAATGTTTACTAATGTGTTGAAAACGGTTTTTGAATTTTATTTTAGAAAACTTGTTTTGCGTGCATGCAACAATGTATTATACGCCAATCACAAACAAAGCACATAAAACAAAAAACTAAAATGAAATAAAAGACATCTAAACGATGCCTCTATCTCCCATGGCTCTATCTCCATAGAACCTGCTTTTGGTTTGATCGCCTCCAGCTCCATCTTCATGGACAACGGCTCCTTGCTCCATCTTCATGGATATTCTAATTCTATTACATTGAACCTATGCCTCTTTTGAAGCTTACAATTTATCTAGAAATAGAAATAGCAACAACAAAATAAAAGGCTAGGGAAACCGGTGCGACTTTCCTTTTCGTAAGATTGAAGTCGCAGCGCCCTTTACATATGCCTTAAAACCAAACCAAACTTAAAACAACACACCAATCTAAAACATTCAAACACAAAATTAAATGCTCTTGGCGACATGGGAGATAGCGACTAACTTTTGCTGCAAAAGGTTAGTTGAACACACATCCACGCATATATATATAACAAAATATAACTATTGGAACTCTCAATTGATTCACACAGTATATAAACTCTTTACATACTGAATCAGAACTCAAAAAACAGCATCTAACTTCTCTGTCACAGTTCGATCGATCGAAGCCCGTTCGATCGCTCGAACCTTCGATCGATTGAACATTGTTCAATCGCTTGAACATTCTGTTTCACATAATGATTTGAAAATTTTACAGAATATGTTAAAATTAAACTTTTAATTTCAAAATACTTTTTAAAACTGTGAAACAAAGATCCTGACAAAGAGTCTGTCTCGATCGATCGAACTCTGTTCGATCGCTCGAACAACAGAAGGTTTCGATCGATCGAAACCTGTTCGATCGCTCGAGTACAGAGAGTTCGATCGATCGAGACTACTTCGATCGATCGAACCCATCTTGCATCCAATGCAATCACAGATTTGTATACTGCTGCGATAACACTGCAGAAATAGATCTGTGACGATGCAGTTTCGAAAGCAGTTCTAAAATCAACATGCAAATCAAAATAGTGTTCCAAAAAACGCATCTATGGATCCAAACGAGCGTGGCTCTGATACCAATTGTTGGAAAAACAGGTTTAAATGGAAAGTTTAAACGCGCAGCGGAAAAATCAAGTTATGAAACTTTATTGGCATACCCGGATCTACTACTCGTCAATTCTACAGATGCGCACAAGAGGGGACACGAGTTATACCTTAATGTCTTGAACCCAATTCTGATCTTCAACTTCCAGCAGCCTCCACTAGATGATCTTCACCCTTATGACTCCTGCGGATGCTTGCCAGAAAGACTAGGGTTGGTGGGAACCCTAATGGAGAGGATAGAGAAGGTTTTGGGACTCCAAAACAGTTTCTGCAGCTTCTGACGTTCAAAACGACGAACAACTTTTTCCAGAACGCAGCTGCCCTATTTATAGATTCCCAGAACCGACCTAGACTTCGAGCGATCGAAGTGCCTTCGATCGATCGAACATTCGATCGATCGAACCATCTTCGATCGATCGAACCTGCAGACTTCAATCGATCGAGATATCTTCGATCGATCGAACCTGTCTGGACATCATCCTCAAGCATCTTTCCAAGCATCCTGGCGGAGCTAAGAGTGGGACCTCCTAGGCTCTTTATTGTTGGCTCAGACCAGTTTATTAATTACCATGACCAAACTCTTTGATCAGCAAACTAACCAACTGGTCAGTTAACGTTTACTCCACTATAAAACGATAACTGAACTCCAACGCAAAAGAACATATCCGAAGCGATAACTAGACTTGTATGTTGTACTAATGTCCCTCTACCGTCAGCATTCGTAATCATATTCAGGTAGTCGGATAACTGTTACTGTCAACCTGAATCATGATTACTTCTTGTATTCCTTGAGTCCCATTCACCTCTCATGATTACCAAACATGTTGATAACTCTTATCAACAAGACTGCAGTACTCAGTAATCGACATGGTGACATTCTCAAGGGAATGCTTACTCTGAAACAGAGGGTAGATTCTATCTTGACAATATATGTTCACAACCCTATGAATATGACATACCCAAGATACCCAGGTGTTGATCTTTTATAGACCTCACTGATTGGTAAGTCAAAGCAGCCATATCCACAGTCTGTGTTCATAATCGTCTCAAGATTGAGAACACATACCTTATACAAGTTATGAGTTCCTATTGACTGTTGACAGCATTGAGCGCCAATAGGAAACTCAGGTCCGTCAATGCACTATAAGCACTAGCATATTAACCAAGAGTCACACTCTAGTGATTGAGATTTATCACTCCATCCAATGGTAGTTAATGATGCTACAGTGTATACCTGATGAGATATCCAGTCTCATCATCCACTGTGACAAGCTTTAGGTATCAAAGAATAGTAATTCGTATCTCATTGTATGTATCTCATACACACACGAAATACTTACTATGATACTTATGGATTAAACAATCATCTCATGAAAGAAACATACATAATGAAATGTAAAGCTGATATCCATATATTAAAAAGTCAATGTCTAATACATAAAGTAATGGTTTGAGGGCACAAACCCAACACAACATTCATGGTCCTCAGCGAAGGGGATCATTGAAATGGATAGGTCATGGGTTGGTCCAGACCGAGGTAGTGAATTGGATTGGGGCGGCGCATCATCTAAGAGATCCTGAATTGAGTGACGGAGCCTCTTACAGTTGTCGGTCTCATGGCCTTGGTCTTGGTGGTAATCACAATACTTGGATTCATTGTACCCAGGAGGTGGGTGATTAGGAGGCTTATTGGGCTCCAAAGGTACAAGGTGGCCCTTTTGAACAAGGTGATTGAGAGCGGAGGATAAGCTCATGTCAAGTGGTGTGAAGACTCTTTGGTTTCCTTTCTTGTGCCTCTTACTGCAATCATTTTGGCTTGATGATGGGCTTAAGGCATTGACATCTAGGCTCTCTTGATCTTCACCAAAGGTATGGGGTCTCTTCTCCTTTTGCAGTGACCCAGCTCCATTGATCTTGCATTCACAGATAGCATCCTCGATTCTAGTCCCAACCTCAAACAACTCTTCAAATGTTGAGATGGACTGGTAGAATAGTTTTTCATGGTATACTGGTTGCAGGTTCTTGACCAGCATACGTACTTGCTCTTTCTCAATAGGCCTGTGGATCATTTGGGCTACTTTATTCCTCCATCTGCTCAAGAATGCAGCGAAGGACTCATTGAAATTCTGCCTGGTAGTTTCCAGATCTCGGATGGTGACATCAAGCTCTTGGTTGTAGGAGTAGTGATCAATGAAAGTTCTAGCAACATCTTCCCAAACTCGGGTCTTGGAAGTTTCAAGGGTTAGGAACCAGGATAGTGCGGCTTTCTGGAGGGTTTGAGGGAACAGCATAGCTATGTGCTCATGGGTGCAGCCCATTGACTGGAAAATGCTCATACAAAACTTCACGTGGCTCTTCGGATTTCCAGTTCCATCAAAACGGTCGATTTCAGGCATCTTGAAGTTCTCGGGTAGCCTCACCTTGTTGGGCTCAAACAATCCTTCCAGATCTAACATGTAATCGTCGACTCCCTTACTCTTCCTTAGTATGTTCTCAAGCTTGTCGACCTTGTCCATTTTCTCTTGGAGCTTTTTCTCATATACAGGCGGCGGGACCTCTTGAAACCGTTCTTCTTCCCCATTGTTCTCGGGAGGCGGTCCAAATCTAGGCGGTGGTGGTGCCATGAACCCTTGTGGTGGTGGGAACCCAGGTGGGTACTGTGGTTGCTGTTGTCGGAACTCTTCCATAAATTTTAGAACTTGAGTCAGCCGATCTGACTGTTGATTTATTAGTTCAGTGACCTTGGCTTCCAAAGTTTCCTGATTCATGTTGAATTTTCTCGGCAGACTGATTCTAACCAAATGACTGTTCGAACTTCTGACCCAGGATGGGGATCTCAGTGGCTGATTTTGGGAATCTATAATGACCTATAGATTCGAGAAGAGTGTATCAGATTCTGATAGTGATGACTTTAGATAGACAATGACAGTGATGTTAAGGAAGATGGACCGGCTTATGTACAGACTGACTGAGATAGTGTGCGCAGACTGATAAGAATGGTGCATGCACATGAGACAAGCATGCGGATGCAAGCCCTAATCTATATGATGCCCCTACTTCTAACAGATAGAAGTTAAACAAATAAGGTCCTAGCCATACAGAGTGTGCTAACCTTACTTTCCAGTATGATCACCAAGGGATAACAGGGATTTTCGGGATACTTCGGGAATTTTGGATAGAGTTTCTGGGAGAAACAGGGTTTTGGGAAGATTCGGAGAAATTTCTAGAAGTCATTTGAGATTCTAGGAGAAATAAGGATTTCTGGTTGATTTGGACTGAGCTTCTAGGAGAAACTGGTATTTTGGGCATTTCTGAGAAATATGGATAGAGTTTCTAGGAGAAACAAGTATATCTGGGAAGATAGAACAGAGTTTCTGGGAGAAACTGGTATATCTGGGAAATCAGGGAGATTTAGACAGAGTTTCTGGGAAAAATGGGTTAGTACGGTTATATCTGGGATATCTAGACAGAGTTTTTGGGAGAAACTGGTAAGTATGGTTATAGTGATCATACTTTCTAGCAGGTTTTCATACTCCTATGTCTCAAGACCGATAAACAAGGTTTGCGGTGTATATCTTTGCGAGCATGGAGCAGACATTCTTGTCATGATGCTTAGGCAGGTCAACTCAATGTGACTACATGTGAGTGATTGCCTTGGGAATCATAAGAAAGAGGTTCTGTTCTATGCCACATAAGCGTCTACACCGCGCAGATAATCCCGTCAGGGCATACAACAGTTATATCACATTGTCCTATCTGAAAAGATAAACGAACAGTCCTATGAAAGGTTCTACAGGAATCTATATGCAAAGGCTGGGTTCAGTCAAAGAGGGTCCGTTGACGAGAGTTCCAATATACCGTCAGGGAGACAGTACGGAGGTTTTTACTCTTTTTGATATACCTTGGAAGGTACAGTATCAACGGTGACTTGTGCCCTGGCACAGCAAGACCTGAACAATGTCAGCGCCGCGTTTCAGACACAGTCGGAGGGGGGGAATGCAAGAGTGCAATGCGGTGAACCAAACACAGTAAAAAGATGATTTTAAGGATGCTTCTTATGAGTCAAACCTCTGTATTATTTTGTTTTAAAATAAAAAATCCCCAGCAGAGTCGCCAGATTGTGGATACCGGAAGTGGACCACTTCTCTGGTTTGAGATTGTTTTGAAATTGATTTGAATCAAAGAAAGAAAATAGGTCTGTTGAAAACAGATGCAGAGTCGCCACTTGGTCTTTAAGGAACCAAGAAACCTAATTTTGACTCACCCAAGCGGATAAGGGCACCGGCCCTTCATAACCAAAGAACTCGGTTCGGGGTTTTGGTACGAGAGAGGAAGGAGCCTTTGTCGCGACTAAAACACCCTCAACTCGCCCCGTCTTTCGACGGGCCTCAATTAGCATCCAAATAATCATCTTATACTATGTATGGTTCGGCAATTAATACTATGATAGTATATTACATTACATAAGAAACTTGAAAATGGAAGATCTAAAGATAAAATATCATTCATAAGATCTAAATCAAATATCATGCAATGTAAAGTGGAAGATCACACAAACAAACCTAGGAAAAATCGTCTAATCATATATCAATTAATCAAGTTTTCCTAATCTAAAGGGGGACATGAATTGTTCTTGGAACAAATAAACAAAGAAATCAAAATATGCTTAGCAAGGCTTAGAATGATGCATGTTAATCTTTGAGAAAAGAAGATCTCTCAATCCCCGGGACGGATGAGAAAGGATGATTAGATCAAGGGGAAGCATGGACGGGTGATCGAGTTCATTCCTTATAATCTCCTTAGATTAAGAGTTACAAAAAACCCAAATCTTGCATGAATGCAATGTATGTATCTAAAATGTGCAAAGGTTGTAGTGTGTTTTTGTGTACATGGATTTCTAGAATGACTTAGAAGTCTAAAATGTGCATGAATGAATGAATGAAATTAACATGGGATGTGTACAAATGTAGTATGGACTACTTCCTACGATATGAACTAATTTGGAATGCATATAAGCATCAAATCAAAGAATGCAAGTTAAAGTATGCTTGCTGTGAATAGTGGACAGAACAGTAGCATGATCTTTTGGAATTTGAAAAGAGGTGTTAGGAATGTTTTCAATGCATGATTTTTTATGGAGATGTTCCTTATTGTGTCTAGAACACAACCCAAAAGGCCAATCTTGAATATCTATCACAGATTGAGAGAAATTATGTAAACAATAGAGGTCACTCAGAAACAGAGTTCGTACTGTCGACTGAAATGTTAGAAAATCTTAGAAAATGAAAAAGAATGATCTAGAGGCCCATTTTATACAGAGAGTTTCCTAAGACATTTACTTTTAAGGGAAAAATACGTTAGGACCACCCCTTTTGGAAACGTTTTCTGGAAAAGAGGTCGTAAGTTGACCTAGCTGCTGTGACAGCAAAAATAGAATGTTTGGAAGGAATGTTGGGACCCCAAATGGACCATTTTCAAGTACTTCCAAGTCAAACCAAAAATCATGGGTGTTCTCCAATGAGTTAGGAAGACTTTCCAAGTGGCCTTGTATCCATGTGTTGAGTATTGTGTTCTAGAAAAATCTTTGAACTCAACTCACTCACTGTTTTGACTCATTGTTTTGAAGATTTTGGAGAAAACAAAGTTTTGTTTCTTGAAACCAAATGAGAGGGATTGAGAGGGGTTTTGAAATAGATGTTTTGAAAACATGTTCTCAACATTCAATGAGGATCATAGCCACTTAGAATACCTACATCAAACTCATCATTTAAGAACCTCCAAGATTGTTGGAGAGATTTATTTTGTTTTTGGGCATAACTTCAATACATTCCAAGAATACCTTGGAAGTATTGAGGTTATGATCATCATCTATCAAACATGTTTTTGAGGTCAAGAGCTACTATCCATAAGGATTCACTCACCCCAAACTTCATGTCATCACTTAGATGATGATGAACTAGTAAGTAAATAAAGAAAAGAAAAAGAAATGAGATAAGGAGAGATGAACATATATATAATCAAAGCAAGTAAATAGCAATCAATAGATGATAATCAATGTGATTTTGGACTTGTAGCTTGGTGTTTCACTCATAGATTTTGACATTTGGACATGGAAGTAGCTTCCTATCTCATGAATGCTCAAGAATGAGGGTTGGAGTGGACTTTGAATGTGAAGTATATAGAAGGATGATGGAAGAAAACAAGAATAAAACTCACTTTCTTATGGAAAATCAATGGGAGAAGCTCCCTTTCTCTCTTCTAAACCTATCTCTATCTCTCTTCTTCTCTACAACTTTTTAAGCTTTGCACTTAGCCCCCCCAAAATGAAGAGCAATGGGGGGTTTAAATAGGCCAATTTGGGGTGGTTTTGGGGTTTTAGAAGTACTCCCATTGGTCCCAAACAACTGTGAACATAAAACTATGTCGTTTTGGCTTTCAATTAATCAAATTGGACCCCCAAAAAAATTACAAAAATGGACTCTGCGAGGGATGAGTGCCGCGGCGGCACTGGGCCAGTGCCGCGGCGGCACTGCTCCTCAGA
Organism: Hydrangea macrophylla; assembly: GCA_033977485.1. Taxonomy (NCBI): domain Eukaryota; kingdom Viridiplantae; phylum Streptophyta; class Magnoliopsida; order Cornales; family Hydrangeaceae; genus Hydrangea; species Hydrangea macrophylla. Next base: position 82,773,939 of record CM066985.1, on the reverse strand, counting down.
CGCCCAGAAATTTACGTTTAGGCCCCCAGAGGTTCCGGTATTCGCAAAAAGGCCCTATTTTGTCCGAAATTCACAGAAAATGCATACGAACTCCAAATTGAGGTTGTGATATACCGTTGGAAAGGTAATGGAGTCTACTTTACATAAAAAATAGTTCGGGGATAGGTCACTTTGAAAAATTTTGCGGTATTCGCGATAAAAGCTGATTTGATCGCCTTTTTCACCTTCGGAAATTCAAAATAAATTCGTTTTAAATCCAGGAATTATGTGCGATATACCGTTGGAAAGCTATTGACCTCTAGTATCCATGAAAAATATTTGAAAATTGTTTCGGTGCCCCGATTCCAAAGTCAAATCTTGGTCAAACTGGACAAACCTGGGATTCCCGGGAAGTTCTGGGAACCTCCGGGAGCTCCTAGGAGCCGACGTTTTCGCGCGATTCTCTTTTAAAACTCATTTTAATACTTTTCTAATGATTCCGGTGAATTCGGACGATTTCAGTCAAACTTGGTCAAACTTGGTCAAACTCTGGTCAAACCTGGTCAAACCTTGGTCAAACCGGTCAACGGGGACTTTCGGGGAACTTCCGGGACTTCCGGGGGTCTCTGGGAGCTGACGATTTCATCTAGTTTTACTTAAAAACTCATTTTATCATTTTTATTACGACATAGCATATTTTCAAAACTTTGAGACCAAATCTGGGAGTCTTCGGGCTTTCAGGGGGCATTTTGGTCATTTTGAGCATTCTGAGAGATAGAGCTGACTTCCAGGAGTCCTTTTGAGTCTTTTACGATCATTGTGAACCACCAAGCTATGGGTCTCCTAAATCTGATAGCCGACAAAATGGGGTGTCTACAGGGTCGAAAGTTTGGGTTCATCCATTTTAAAGAAGAAAGAAGAGCATATGAAGCAGTTCGCCGATGTAATGGGGTATGGCTTTTGGATAGTTATCTAAGTGTCGATATTGCAAGGTATGGGAAGGCCAAGAACCAGCGACCTCTTTACCATAAAGAATGGGAGAAGCACAAAGGTAGCTTTATTGCTCATCGTCAGAATGAGGGGGATGAACACGATGCAAACCATAAAGCCTGAGAGATCCAAAAGGAAAATTCCAAAATTGTGAGGACTAACCGAAAGAAGATGTGTAAGGAAGACAACGGTGAAATTGTAAAATCTTATGCCCAGATCGTTGGAAGAACAAGCAGAAAAGAGGGTCATCAATCTCCAATAGCTAAATTTGTTAAGCCACTGGATATTTCAAAGGGTAAGGAAAAGAAGGAGGCATCACATGGTAGGGAGGAAAGATGTGAGGAGCCCATCAAACATTTGGAAATTAAAGATCATATGCTAACCAAGCATGAATGGGTATCGCAAAGTGTAGTTGCCAGAACTAAATTGTTGGTCTCAAACAGCCATCTTGAACAAGTTATTATCAAACAAGGTTTCAGCAATGTCACTGTTCGATCGTTGGGTGGGTGTAGTGCAATCATAACTGTGGCATCTCAGTTGGAAGTTGAAAGATTACTTAATGAACAGGTGGATTGGCTCAGATCTTGGTCCATTTACTTACACAGATGGTCCAAGGATTGTGTCAATTTGTCCAGATTGGTTTGGTTGCAATGCATGGGTATTCCTTTACATGCATGGAACTGACATATTCTTTCATTAATTGGTAATCTTTGGGGGTAAGTACTCTCCACTGGAAGATCAGCAGAGGAAAGCAATCAAAAAGATGGTGGGAAGGTTCTTGTCCTTATTGAAGGCATTGAAGGCACTATCGATGAGTTTGTACGAATTAAAGTTGAAGAATTGGAGTTTATGATACATGTTAAAGAAGAATTTTCTACCCAGGTAGCGGGGATGCCTATAGAGTCAGTGTTAGGAGATAAAGAAAAGGAAAATGGAGGGGGAGCCGCAAAAGCAATCTCCGGCACCGAAATTCAAAATTTGAAAATTTCTGGTAAGAAGGGGATAACACAAGGAAAGGCACAGCATTTAGACTATCTGGACAGCTATCAATGGGATATATAGGGGATAGCATCTAGCTTCCCTTTATCTAGTAGAATGATGAGAAGATGCAAGTACCGAAAACTAAAATCCAGCACTAGGAAGACAAAAAATAGAAATGGTGGGTTTAAGGGTTCGAGGGGTGATGGAAGAGTTATAGAGAATGATGGTGGTGATTCTTCCCACACAGTGACGGCTAAGGAAAAGAAGAAAAAGCCTGAAAAGAAGGCAATCACATTAAATGCTAAGAGTGTCTTGGCTTTGAAAGAAATAAGACAGATCACGAGTGGGTCATCTAGCAATCAGATATTTTTGAAGTCAGCAAGCCAAACATGCACCCCATCTGGGTGGGACCTCTTAGCCCAAGAGTTGGGCCTAACCAGTAGAGTGGAAGAGTCCACGTTTGAATCTTAAGCAGTTGGGCCTATGGTAGCTCATCATTCAGGCCCAATTGGGACCCTTCCTATGTTGGGCTATAATCAGGTTGATTTCGAAGGAACAACGATGGCTTGTGATTCACATTCAATTGAACCGGATCCAGCAGCACTTGGAGATAATGGGAAATCAACAAGAGTAAATAGAAAGAAAGTAAAGAAGGTCTACAGTCATAGAAGAAAAGCTATTGTAGAGCTCATGGGCAGGTTGATCTCATCAAGTGTACAGAAACCTAAAAGAGGGAAGAAGAGGGGATCAAAAAATGATTCTTTATCGGAGTTTGTGGAAGATCAGAGGAACATGACCATATGGGAAGAGGTGGAGGAAGTGGTGAAACACGAACAGGATATTGGGATGACTATTGATGGTAATGTGGAGGAAGTCATTAACAAATTACGGCATCTGGAAAATAAAGAAGTGGTGGAGGAGGAGGGACGTGCTGCTGGTCAAGACTGATTGATCAGATCTCTGGAGCCCAGGGTGTGAGTTTTATAGTTTCCTCATGATTGTGATTAGTTGGAACATTAGAGGTCTTAGTAGATCTCGCAAATAAAAGCAGTTAGAAAGCTTGGAAAGGGCAAGAGTGCATTGCTAATACTGATCCAGGAAACAAAAATGGAGAAGATTACTAGATTTACCATCAGGAAGCTGTGGAGTAAGCTAGAAATGGGGTGGAATTTCATCCCTTCAGTGGGTAACTCTGAAAGAATTCTCTCAATATGGGATGAAGAGGTGTTGGAAGTTATGGAAATTAAAAAGAGGGTGAGATGGTTACTGCTAAAAGTCTTTGTCAAAAGAATCTGATTCTCTTGTGTAGTCATAAATGTGTATGCCCCAAATGGCCCAACAGAAAGAAAGATCCTCTGGGAGGAATTACTATAGTTGAAGCAATAGTATCCAGAACCATGGTGTGTTAGAGGCGACTTTAACGGAGTTCGAGATGTATAGGAACATAGAGGATTCTTAGCTAGATCAAGGGGTATGATAGAGTTTGAAAACTTCATTGATTTGGCGGGTCTCGTGGATATCCCCCTTATAGGAAGAAAGTCTACGGTCTAACTCAAGAGGAAATATGAGTAGACTAGATAGATTTCTTCTTTCCCCAAGGTGGCTATTGGCGATACAGAAGGTGAAACAATGGGGGTTACCAAAATCGTGGTCTGATCATATCCCGATTTTGCTAGGAGAGGAAATGGTAGACTGGGGCCCAAAACCAAACAGAATTTTTGACTACTGGATGTCCCACAAAGATTTTTTTTCCTTTGGTAAAAAAGTGTTGGAACAAGCAAGGAGATATAGGGTGGGCAGGTTTCAGAATTCATATGAAATTGCAAAGGACCAGGCTAGCGCTAGGTGTATGGAACAGATCCCACTTGGGGAAGATAGAGTGTAAAGTGAAGTCACTCCAATCTAAAGTAAATGCTTTTGAAGTGTTACAAGAATCACAGACCCTTAATCATTAGGAAGAGAAAGAGAAACAAGAAAGTGTGGTCGAGCTAGATAAAGCAAGCAGATTGGAGGAAAGTTTATGGAGACAAAAATCCCGATTCAAATGGATTAAGAAAGGTGATAAGAATACCAGATACTTCCAGGCGATGGCAAAGGAAAGATACAGGAGGAACTTTATAGGGAACCTACGGGTTCAAGGAACTATTTTAGAGGATCCAAATTTAATCAAAGCAGAGGTCAGCAGCTTCTTCGATAATTGGTTTGTTGCAGACCAGTGGAACTGACCAAAGCTAGACGGTGTACAATTCAATAGCATCAATCCAAGCCAAGCCGAGTGGCTGGAAAGGCCTATTATGGAAGACGAAGTTTTGGTGGCCCTTAAGCATTGTGATGGTAGCAAAGCTCCGGGTCCGGATGGTTTCAACATGAATTTCATCAAGAAGATGTGGCATATCGTGAAAGTTGACATAATGGAATTCATGGGAGAGTTTTTCAACAATGCCAAGATTTTGAAAGGATTGAATTCGTCTTTTATAACGCTCATACCAAAGGTTAATAATCCCTCTAGATTGAAAGATTTCAAGCCAATTAGCCTTAATGGGTCTGTTTACAAGTCATTGGCAAAAGTGTTGGCTGAGAGAATTAAAATGGTCCTACCATCGGTGATAAGCAACAATCAATAGACATTCTTAAAGAATAGACAAATTGTGGATGGGGTCTTTGTAGCTAATTAGGCTATTGAATGTATCAAGAATAAGAAATTAAAGGGCTTCATTTTTAAAGCGGATTTTGAAAAAGCTTACAATTGTGTTGACTGGGGTTTTTTAGAATACATGATGAGAAAGCTTGGCTTTGGCTATAAATGGATCAATTGGATTATGGAATGTGTTACGTCAGCATCCTTTGCGGTTCTTGTTAATGGCTCCCCAACCCATTTTATGAATATGTAACCCGGATTGTGCCAAGGGGATCCGTTATCTCCTTTTATTTTCCTGATCGCGGCAGAGGGTCTCCGTAGGATGTTGCGGAGTGTTTGTGACAAGGGTTACTTCAGTAGGATTAGTGTGGGTAATCATGAAACCAAAGTCTCACATCTGTAATTCGCAAATGATACCATCATATTCTGCAAGGATAAGGAAGAAGAGGTGGTAGCCGTTGGAAGAACTCTAAGGTGTTTTGAGCTAGTTTCAGGGCTTAAAATCAATTTCACGAAAAGCTCGATTATTGGGATTAAAGTCAATGATGAGTTTGCTGAAGATGTTGCGAGGAAAGTAAAATGCAAGGTTGGTTGTTTGCCTTTTCCTTATCTCGGCTTTCCTTTTGGGGCGAACCCCAAAGCCTTGAAAACTTGGGAACCTGTGGTCCTCAAGGTAAAGAGAAGATTATCAACATGGAAGAACAAATACCTATCGGTGGGTGGAATGGTCATGCTTATTAAATCCGTTCTTAGGAATCTGCCACTATACTACATGTCACTGTTCAAAATGCCAATGGAAGTAGTTAAAAGTATTGAAAAGTTGATGTGTGAGTTTTTATGGGAAGGGGGAGCAGAGAAAAAGAAAATTCATTTAGTGAAATGGGAGACAGCGGTGAGAAGGAAAGAATATGGTGGTGTAGGGATTGGAAGCCTAAAAGACAAAAATGATGCGCTACTAGCCAAATGGTGGTGGAGATTTGGAAACTCTGGGTGTGGTCTGTGGAAAGTGATTATCTGTGGATTATGTGGTTGGGATATTGATAGGTGGCTCCCCAACACAGATCATGATCTGGCTAATAGAAGAAAGCACTCAAAAGTTTGGGCAGACATTATGAACATTCCAAAAAATAATCAACCGTATGAGGATGTTCTATCAAACGGTTTTGGTATTATTTCGGGCAACGAGTCTCACATTCAATTTTGGTCTGATATATGGATCGGGAGGGTCCCCCTCAAACTTCAGTTCCAAAGATTATATGCGCTTGCAGTGTCAAAAGATGCGAAAGTGATAGATGTGGACAGCTGGTGCAATAATACATGAAATTGGAATATACCTCTTAGAAGAAATTATTTTGGGTGGGAAATGGATCAATGGAACAATGGAATAGACTACTGGGTACACTACGAGAGGTCATATTGTGCAAGGATTTGCAAGATCGTTTGATTTGGAAATTTAATGCTAATGGGAGGTATTCGGTGAGCTCGTTCTGCAAGGAGGTCGAAGTGTGTCGTGACCATCTACAAATATTTGAAGGAAACTTCATTTGGAAGGGTGTGGCACCACCTAAAGTGGAATTCTTTTGCTGGATAGTTATGTGGGGTAAGGCCCCAATAAGGGAGGAGCTAAAAAATAGGGGTGTTCTATAATCTCAATCACCTGGGTCATGTCCCTTCTGTATGACGGAATCTGAGAATGTGAATAATCTCTTTCTTCACTGTCAAAGGGCTTGGAAACTATGGGCAAGCAGCGTGGGAAGGTGGGGTCTCCAATGGGTTGCACTAATCAGCATTTTAGAGCTAGGGAAAAACTGGGAATTGGTGAGATGCGAAGGAATGGATAAAAGGGTATGTGTAATGCTTTTCTATGCAATTATTTGGATGTTGTGGCTCTTGAGGAATTCCATTGTTTTTTAAAACGCAACTGTAGATTGGGAGAATATTGCAACCCTAGTTAGATTAAGAGTGGGTATGTGGTTGAAAGCGAATAACAATGTCAGCGAGTTTATGCTTTCAGATTTCTGCCTTAATATCGAGAATATCAACATCAAGGGGAGATCAAAGAAAGTCAAAAAAGGGGTCAATTGGAACCCACCCGGATCTATGACATTAAAATTCAATGTCAATGGTTTATCTAAAGGGAAACCGGGACAAGCAGGAATGGGGGGGGGGGGGGGGGGTCTGATAAATAGCAAAGGTGAGATCCTGTGCCTTTTCTCAGCACCATTGGGAGTGATGGATTCAAATGAAGCCGAGATTCTGGGTATAAGGAAAGCTCTACTGCTGTTCAGAGATTCAGAATGGAAACAGTCAATGGAGTTGGTGATAGAAAGTGATTCGGAGGTGGCGTTAGCTTGGGTGAAAGGATATTGCCCCTTTCCATGGAAGTTGTGGACTGCCCAAAATGAGTTCACAAACATAATCAATTCTATTGGCAGGGTGTCCTTTACCCATACCTTTAGAGAAGGTAATCACATGGCGGACCGATTGGCTAAAATGGGTATGGATAGAGAGACGGAGTTTAGCGAATGGTTGTAAGGGTCACTGTGCTACTTGATGGTAATGATGTTGGTTGGTCTAAATGTGTTGGGGTATTTGGTGTGGGATTTCGGCTCTTTCTGCAGATTTGGTGTTCTTGAACTGTTGTGTTTTTTTCTGCAGCCTTGGGATGGTTTTTTTGTAGTGTTTTTGGTTTGCTGCAGAATTTGGGTCTTGGCATAGAGGCTCTATTCCTAGTTGGGTGGCATTTTTTTGGCTGAATTTCTGCAAATTTTGTTTTCATTGTTTTTTGGCAGAATTTGTGTTATGGTTTTGGCATACCTAGGGGTGGCTTGGATTTTGGGTGTATTGTTTTTGGACTTGCTCCATTTTATGAATTTTGTTTGCTGAGCGCAAAAAAAAAAAAAAATAGTGAGTATAGGCTTCTTGATGATGCTCAGTCACCACCCAAGTCTTTAAGGATCAGTGAGGCCATTGGATCAGAATTGGTTTCATTCCGTATGGATTGGGGCCTTGCTGCTGTTTTTTGTGGCCTTTCAATTTACTTTCAAAATTGTGTTGTACTGTGCTGTCAAAAATCTGATGCTGCTATTATCAAAATGGTGCTGATTTTATTTTTATTTTGGTTCTCATGCTCGGAATGTAAAAGCTCATGGGCATTGAAAGTAACTGTGCATTGATAGTTGAACTTATCAACATTTATTGATGTGGCTGCTGTTATATGAATGTTTCCTTGGGCTGCTGGTTTGGTAATGCTACACTTTTTGGACGTTGTTGGCAGAAGATTGAGGAGTAATGTCTGATCAGCCTTGGTAATTGTAAAGGCTGGGTGTTCATGGGCTCTCCATTCCTTGTTTTGCTAGTTTAGATTCATAGTGCTAATCAAAGTCACGGGAGCAATTAACTATGGTGTAGCTATTGTATGGGGTCGCTAGTTGCCTGGGAGTGTTTTTCCAGTTAGTGTAATTTTGGGTTGTTTTATTCCAAGGGATTGGTTATAGGGGGCTTGTTCAAGGTCCTTTTTGGGTGCTTTAAATGGTGTATTTTCTTTGGCCTTTTCGGCTTTTAATAATATTTTGCTGTTCAAAAAAAAAAGATGGAAAAGTGATTATGGAATATACTAAGCTTTTCTCGGGTACATTTGATGCGACAATAGTGGAAGCTTGGCACTTATGAGGGCTATAGAGGTGGTTTGTGAGGTAGGTTTTTCTAATTTTTTATGTGGAGCAGGATTCGACAATGATTATTCATCGTATATACCAATTTGGATCACTATGACTTTGCCACATTTAGCAACTCTCTCAAAGTTATAAAAGAATTGATGAGGTACACTAGGGTGATTTCATGTCAACACGTCAATCAGGAAACGAAAAGTCCCACCAATGGATACTTGTATTGCATTTCCTAAAAAGTAATCTCGTCATCCATAAGAATAATGAAAATAATTGATTTTCCAACTCAAAACACGTGTATGATAATCATTCTCTGACCTGAGTTGTTGGTTATAACAATCAGTTAGTTTACTCAATGCCATCTAATGGATACTTCTTTGTTAGTGAGGAAGTATTTTATATATTTTTCTTCATAGATAGTCTAAATAACTGATGAATATATGTCAATGTGAAAATTATTCTTTCCTAGCGATGAAGATATATTAGAGAGGATTTCATGCAGATAGCTTAATTAGCATTTTGATTTTCCTAAGATTTTTTTATGTTACTAGTTTTGTTGTTTTTATGATCACTTGAAATAAGAGATATCAAAACAATAAAAGTATCATGTTATGTACTTGAAATTAGTTGATTTATTTAAGCAAATAGATATTGTGATGAACACAAAAATTGTAGAATACATTAATATTATTCCAAACATCATACATGCGCATGACGCGAATTGCATGCTAGTGTTTTATAAATATTCTAGAGATTTTAGAAAAGTTGTAGAGTTATGGAGGAGGTCGGAAGCTTATAGAGAGATTCCTTAGACTTTCTCTGTACCATTGGATTCATAATAAATGTATACATCATAGCCATTGGCTTTTGGATGAATTGGTTATAAATACTGAGGTGGCTAACTTTGGAAGATCAAGTATTGTACTTGCTAAAGAAGCACATTTATCTTATCTCGACACACCTTTGATCATAATTATAATTTTTTTTTCTTTTAGGGATATATGATGAAAAATTGGTAGAAAAAGAAAGCAAAAATATGTCAAAGGCATTCCTTAGAAAGGAAACTAAAAATGGCATGGTTGTCCCTTGGTGTATCTTTTGAATCTTTTTGTCCCGTATACACTTCCTTCAAAATATAATGCAAATGAATAACAAAAAACATGAAATCATATATATATACAATTCACAAGAAATATGCTTACTTCCTAGTGAGAGTCAAAAAGAGTCAATGTTTTCATCTCGTCAAAAATTGGTAGACGGTCGATAAGGGTTATAATTTTTCTCCTTTCCGGTTTATAAAACTTGCTGATTTTAAGCCATTGTCCCAACAAATTTAAAGAATTAAGAGATATAAAAAAAAAATATGATTTGCATCATATAAAATGATATTAAAAATACATATCGCCAACCCTCTTTGGAGGCCCTCCCCTTGTTCTTTTTTCTGTCCACAATCCCTTCCGAAGGGCACTCCACTCAAAACAATTATTATATCTTTTACGAAGAATGTTCACCAACTCTTGACATGATAGTTTGACTACAAGGCAAGGTTGCTACATTGTGCATGCAGACTCACATGCGCCGAATGCTGCAATTATGGCACAACAACCTTAAAAATGATAGAATATTAGGCAATTAGCTTAGATAATAACATAATCATGTTTGACCAATAATGCAATTAGCTTTTATCTTTTACGAAGAATGTTCACCAATTCTTGACATGATAGTTTGACTGCAAGGCAAAGTTGCTACATTGTGTATGCTGACTCACATGACCGAATGCTGCAACTATGGCACAATAACCTTAAAAATGATAGAATATTAGGCAATTAGCTTAGATAATAACATAATCATGTTTGACCAATAATGTAATTCTTTTGGTAAATACTTACAGTATTTTCCTTGTGGGATCACTGGAGAAAGAATCTTTAGGTCCACTTGCTGCTAGCTAAAGGAATCCATGCCTTACTTTTTTAGTGCGATTGATGAACTAGAAAATTCAAAAACTAAAGAATGAAACTTTATTTGGGAGTCACAAGTCACCATCAATAAGTGTGCAAACTACGATGGCAGATCTTTTTATTACATTCAATTGGCATATGTACCTATTGAATCAATTAGGCAATTTTGAATTACCCCAGTTACCCGATATTGTAACCTGAAAGTCCATCTCACAATTCACTAATGACTTTACCTTTAAGTTGAAATTTTTCATGATCAAAACAAAAATTGAAAGTTATCTATATCCTAAACATGTAGCTTGTGGTGTGCCATTGTCTTCTGCTCATCGTCTAAATCTGGACATCTAAGGAGTATTGTCATCGCGACACTAGACATGTGCCACCGCGGCACTCTTCCCCAGAAGGTACATTTTTGTAATTTTGTTTTGGGGGTCATTTTCGAATAATTGAAAGCCAAAATGACATAGTTGTTTGTTTATAGAATTTTAGGACCAGCACTTTTTAAATCGCAAACTCCCTCCAATTTGGCCTATATAACCCCCCCCCCCCCCCCTTGACTCCTCATTATGGGGGTGGCAAATACAAGGTTTAGAAAATTTATGAGAGATATGGTTAGAGGAGAGAAAATGAGCTCTTTTCATTGATTTTCTAGATAAAAGAATTGGAAACTATGTATATGAAACTTCAATAAACAGTGACTAGATTGAGCACACAAAGCGTTGTCCTAAAAATGAATTTACGTCCTATAATTGGTTGCTAGTGGAGTAAGATTTATCGTTCTTGAGGATACTACAATCTAGTATAATAAAGGCAACTATCTCTATTATACTCTGTAGAATGTATGTATATGAAAAGCTCTCAAATGACTCTAGAATAGATGAAGATGATAAAAATCTGTGAAAAGTATATTAAAACAAACTAACTACATAGTATATATAGGGTGTTATTGGGTAAGAGATGCCTCTCTACACAAAAGTTGGGTCCTAGCACCTTTATACTACATGTATATTAGTATATACACGTTTATCAACCATTAGAGTAGATGAAGCTCAAACTAATTCGAAGTTACAATATGAAAAATTATGACTCTTCACAAACAGGGTCCGATCGACTGGTCGAACGGGTCGAGCTGTCGAATGGGGCCAGTCGAATACCCCTCTGCCAGAACTTGTTTAAAACGTCATATAGCCGTTGACCCGGTCGACTATTCGAAGGGACCCGGTCGAACAGCCAAAAACGCCTCTGTTAGAATCCTGAAACTTAATGTTCCAAACCTTTCCCTTAGAATTGAGCCGGTCCAGAGCGATCCTAATGATCCCCTTGAGCTTATATAAGCTCCCATTCACACCCCGAATCTAACAATCATCCATATGTGAATGTCTATGGCTATCTAAATAAAAATGAGATTCAATAAAACTACAAGAGCAATTCATGAAATTGCGATGCATTAGGGAGTGTCTTTTGGACTTAAACTTTCCCTTAGTATATATCCACTGGATTTACTCGGTGAAACAGTGTACATTAAGTATTGAACTGTTCAACCTTTTAGTGTAAACCAACACTAGATAACACGCACCATATATCCTTATACATATTAATTCCTTCGGTTGTGTTCATTTTGGTCCTGAACATGATCCTTATTCATGAGAACTCTTAGAGAACCAAGCCTTTGAAGTTCTCATAGATGTGACCTCACTTCCATTCTCATATAGGTGATATCAATTTAGAGTACTGTAGACACCCCATTTTGTCGGCTAACAGATTTAGGAGGCCACAAGCATGTCAAACCTCGATGATTAGAAAGATCGGATATTTAGAGATTGCCTCTAACTCTCAAGAAATCAAAGAAATGATCAAAATGCCTCTAAAAGCTCAAAACTCTCCGGATAGGCCCAGATTCTCAGAAATCATTCGATGTTGTTCCAAACAAAAAAAGTGTATTTTAAAAGGTAAATATATGAAATCGTAAGCTCCCAGAGACCCCCGAAAGTCCCGGAAGTGCCCAGAAAGTCTCCGTTGACCGGTTTGACCAAGGTTTGACCAAAATCATCCGAATTCGCCAGAAAGTTCGGAGATCATCCTAGATCATGTGAAAAGTCTTAAAATATGTTTTAAAAGAAAATCGGACCGAAACGTCAGTCTTTGGAGGCTCCAAGAACTTCTCAGAATTTCCTGAAAGCGCACTGTTTGACTTATTCGACTGCAAGTTTGACCAAAAATCAAAGTCTCCTTTTCGATGTTGAAATACTTTTATCAAATACCAGAGGTCAATAGCTTTCCAATGGTATATCACACATAATTTCTAGATCTAAAATGAATTTGTTATGAATTTCTGAAGGTGAAAACCGCTATCAATTCGGCTATTATCGCGAATACCGCAAACCTTTCCAAAGTGACCCAACTCCAAACTATTTTTTATGGAAATTAGACCTCAATACCTTTTGAACGGTATATCACAATCTCAATTTGGATTTCGTATGAATTTTCGGTGAATTTCGGACGAAATAGGGCCGTTTCGTGAATTTTGGGAGTTCTGGGGGCCAAAATGCAATTTTTGGTCAACGGGGGAGTTGACTGCCCCGGCGGCACTGGCCCACTGCCGCGGTGGCAGTGGCCAAGTGCCGCGGCGGCACTTTGAGTGATTTTTCATTTTTTTTGTAATTTTTGGTTAATTTATGGGTTTTAATTCAAATTTTCAACAAATAAAACGACATAGTTTTTATTATTCTGGGATTTTGGACCAATTAGGGACTTTTTAAAACCCAAAATACCTCCCCAAGTTGGCCTATAAAGGAGACCCATTTACTTCCATTTAGAGGAGAGCTTGGAAGCCATTAGAGAGATATATAGAGAGTTAGGGAGAAAGAGAGAGAGAGAAGTATAGATTTTCTTCTTCTAAATCCAATCCAAAATGTGAGTTTCAATTAGTTTTCTAAAAACTAAACTTTTATTTTCAAGCTTTCAATCCATCTTCTTCATCTTCTTTGAGTTTCCTATGAGTTAGAGAGTGATGTACTCACCCATATACACACATATGAGAGGTTGAATGCTTGTGGTTCCACCATTGAATATCATCTATTGATTTGTTCATTTGCTTGCTTATATACAATGTTCATCTCTTCTTACCTCATTTCTTTTTTATTTTCTTTATTTACTTACTAGTTCATCATCATCTAGATGATGACATGAAGTTTGAGGTGAGTGAATCCTTATGGATAGTAGCTCTTGACCTCAAAAACATGTTTGATAGATGATGATTATAACTTCAATACCTCCAAGGTATCCTTGAAGTTATGTTCAAATAAAAATGAATCTTTCCAATAATCTTGGAGATTCTTGATGATGAGTTTGATGTTGACATTTTAAGTGGTTATAATATGTTGAAAATATACTTTCAAAACCTATATTTCAAAACCCCTCTAAAAACCCCTCATTTTGATCTCAAGAAAGAAAACTCTAGTTTTTCCCAAAATCTTCAAAACAGTGAGTCAAAATAGTGAATGATCTGAGTTCAAAGATTTCTCTAGAACTCAATACTCAATTTATGGATGCAAGACCACTTGGAAAGTCTTCCTAACTCATTAGAGAACACCCGTGATTTTTGTTTTGACTTGAAAATACTTGAAAATGGTCCATTTGGACCCAAACATTCTCTCCAGATATTCTGTTTTTGCTGTCACAGCAGCTTGGTCTACTTTCAAGTTGTTTTACAGAAAACATTTCCAAAACGTGTGGTCCCAACTTATTTTTCCCTTGAACTTCAATGTCTTAGGAAACGTTTTGTATAATATGGGCCTCTAGATCATTTGTTTTCAGTTTCTAAGATTTTCTAACATTTCAGTCGACAGTACGGACTCTATTTTTGAGTGACCTCTATTGTTTATATGATTTCTCTCAATCTGTGATAGTTATTAAAGATTGGCTTTTTGGGTTGTGTTCTAGACACAATAATAAAGATCTCCATAAATATTCATGCATGTAAAACATTTCTAACCCCTCTTTTCCATTTTCACAAGATCATGTTACTGTTCTGTCCACTATTCACAGCAAGCACACTTTTACTTTCCCCCTTTGATTTGATGCTTACATGCAGTCTAAATTAGCTCATGTCTTAGGAAGTAGTTCATGCTACATTGTACATATCCCATGATTATTTCCTTCATTCATTCATTCATACATATTCTAGACTTTTAAGTCATTCTAGGAATCCATGAACACAAAGCACACTACAACCTTGGCACATTCTAGATACATACATTGTATCCATGCAAGATTTGGGGCTTTCATGGCCCCTAATCTAAGAAGATTATAAGGAACGAATTTGATCACACGTCCATGCTTCCCCCTCGTTCTAATCTTCCTTTCTCATCCGTCCCGGGGATTGAGAAGTCTTCTTTTTCTCAAAGATTAACACGCATCATATTAGCTTGCTAAGCATATTTTAACTTCTTTGATTATTTAATTCAAGAACAATTCATGTCCCCTTAGATTAGGAAAACTTTATTACTTGATATGTTATTAGACGATTTTTCCTAGGTTTGTTTTGTGTGATCTTTCACTTTGCATTGTGTGATACTTGGCATAGATCTTATGAATGATATCTTATCTTTAGATCATCCATTTCAAATTTTCTTATGTGATGTAATATACTATCATAGTATCAATTGTCGAACCATACATAGTATAAGATGATTATTTGGATGCTAATTGAGGCCCGTCGAAAGACGGGGCGAGTTGAGGGTGTTTTAGTTGCGACAAAGGCTCCTTCCTCTCTCGTACCAAAACCCCTAGCCAAGTTCTTTGGTTATGAAGGGCCGATGCCCTTTATCCATTTGGGTGAGTGAAATTAGGTTTCTTAGTTCCTTAAAGACCAAGTGGCGACTCTGTATCTGTTTTCAATAGACCATTTTCTTTCTTTGATCCAAATCAAAATTCAAACAAAAACAAGCAAGTGGATGAGCGATTCCGCGTGTCCACAATCTGGCGACTCTGTTGGGGATAGTTTTATTTTCAAAACAAAATAATACAGAGGTTTGACTCATAAGAAGCATCCTTAAAATCATCTTTTTACTGTGTCTGGTTCACCGCATTGCACTCTTGCATTTCCCCCTTATGACTGTGTTTGAAATACAGCGCTGACATTGTTCAGATCTTGCTGTGCCAGGGCATAAGTCACCGCTGATATTGTACCTTCCAAGGTATATCAAAAAGAGTAAAAACTTTCGTACTGTCTCTCTGACGGTATATTGGAACTCTCGTCAACGGACCCTTTTTGACTAAACCTAGCCTTTGCATATAGATTCCTGTAGAACCTTTCATAGGACTATTCATTTATCTTTTCAAATAGGACAATGTGATATAACTGCTGTATGCCCTGACGGGATTACCTGTGCGGTGTAGACGCTTATGTGGCGTGAGGCAAAATCTCTTTCTTATGATTCCCAAGGCAATCACTCACATGTGATCACATTGAGTTAACCTGCCTAGGCACCATGACAAGGATGTCTGCTCCATGCTCACAAAGATATACACCGCAAACCTTGTTTGTCGGTCTTAAGACATAGGAGTATGAAAACTTGCTAGACAGTATAATCACAATCATCACATGCTCCTGTCATAGAGAACAGAAACTCTGCCCAACTCAACCAGATATCCCAGTTTCTCTCAGAAACTCCACTTAGATTTCCCAAAAATTCCCAAAACACTCAGAAATTCTCATGTATACCAATTTCTCCCAGAAACCCTGTCTAAATTTCTCAGAAGTCCCTAAAATACCAGTTTCTCCTAGAAACTCTATCCAAAGTTCTCAAAAATACCCAAAATAACAGTTTCTCCCATAAACTCCGTCCAAATTTCTCAAAAATACCCAAAATACCAGTTTTTCCCAGAAACTCCAATTTCCCAAAATACATCAGTTTCTCCCAAAAATTCTGTCCAAATATCCTAGAAACTCTGCCCAACTCCCAAACATAACCAGAAACTCTGTCCAGATATCCCAAAAATACCCAGATATAACCAGTTTCTCCCAGAAACTCCATTCAGATATCCTAGATTTCCCAAAATACCAGTTTCTTCCACAAACTCTATCCAAACTTCTCAAAATATCCTGGAAATCCTTGTTATCCCCTGGTGATCATACTGGAAAGAAAAGTTAGCACACTCTATATGGCTAGGACCTTACTTGCTTAACTGTTATCTGTTAGAAGTAGGGGCATCATGTAGATTAGGGCTTGCATCCGCATGTTTGCTTCATCAGTCTACATACACGGTGATAGTCAGTCTGTACATGAGTCAGTCTTCACTTGTCACTATAGTTGTCATCTCAATTATCACTGTTAAAAGTCTGACATAGTCTTTTCACACCTATATGTCAGTACAAGTTTTGAGCACCCAGGATCTGCATTTGTGAGTTAGAGGATTAGGGAGTTACCTTGTCAGAATCACTCACCCGAAAGTCAGCTTTATGGATTCAGAAGGTTTGGAAGCAAGAATGATAGAAATGATCAACCAACAGTCTGACCGGTTGGCCCAAGTTTTAGCCTTTATGGAAGAACTGAAACAACAACAACCACAATACCCACTTGGGTTCCCACCGCCACCGGGGTTTATACCACCACCACCGCCTGGGTTTGTACCACCTCCCGAGAATAATGTAGATGATGATTTGTTCAATGGGGCCCCACCACCTGCACTTAATAAGAAAATTCAAGAAAAACTGGATAAGGTCGACAAGCTTGAGAACATACTGAGAAAGAGTAAGGGGGTCGACTATTATATGTTAGATCTAGAAGGATTGTTTGAGCCCAACAAATTAAAGCTACCTGAGAACTTCAAGATGCCTGAAATTGATCATTTTGATGGAACTGGGAATCCGAAGAGCCACGTAAAGTTATGCATGAGTGTTTTCCAATCAATGGGTTGTACCCATGAGCACATTGCAATGTTGTTCCCTCAAACCCTCGCCAAGGCTGCTCTATCCTGGTTTCTGACCTTGGAGGTTTCTAAGACGCGGACTTGGGAAGATATAGTCCAGGTCTTCGTTGATCATTACTCCTACAACCAAGAGCTCGATGTCACCATCCGAGATCTAGAGACTACCCGACGGAACTTCAATGAGTTCTTCGCTGCATTCTTGAGCAGATGGAGGAACAAAGTGGCCCAAATGACCCACCGACCAGTCGAAAAGGATCAAGTCCGGATGTTGATCAAGAATCTATAGCCGCTGTACCATGAGAAACTATTCTACTAGTCCATCTCAACATTTGAAGAACTGTTTGAGATTGGGACTAGAATTGAGGATGCAATCAGGGAAGGGAAAATCAAGAATGAAGAATCACAAAGCCAGTCCAAGAGGCCCGACTACTCCCGAAACCCTTCTGATGTCAACGCCCTTAGTAACCAACCCATGGCCTATTCTTCCCAACCATACTAGCTCACAAACCAAACCAGCTCGCCTAGCCGCCCTTACCAAAATAGGGTACCCCGTGAATTTTCCAAGCTAGATATCTCCCCCTCCGTAGCCTTAGGCCGCCTACTAAAAAAGGGACACCTCCAACTCCTTCAGCCTCGTGCCGATCCCCCACCACCTAACTGTGACCTGTCCAAACACTGCACCTACCACCAAGGCCCGGGCCATGACACCGACCGGTGCATACGTCTCTGCCATGATATCCAAGACCTCATTGACCGAAGAATCATCGAGCCACCACCCATTCAACCCCATGTCACCTAAATCCCTAGCCTATCCTTTCAAATGATCCCTTACACTTACACCCATGAATGTTGAACTTGTGCCGGTGAAGCAATGGTGTTTGGGACTTTTGCTAGCAAAATAAATGAGGATGCTCTTTCAAAAAAAAGAATAAGCGAGTCACCGCGACACTCCATTTGAGAGCGGGTCGAGTCTATTCTATGTTTTGAGTATATTTCAAGTTAAGTCTTGTGGTCAAGTCTGTCTATCATCGAGTTGTTGTGAGTCTGTATCGAGTAATGTAATCCTTCTCTTCTGATGGAATGTAAGTCTCATTTTGCCTAATCTGATGTGTATATTCATAAGTGCATGAATCGCTGAATTGAAAATGTCACTTTTCAAATTACCATAGACATTACTCTGCTAATAAATTTTTGCATCAAACAAAAAAAGAGAGAATCCCAAACAGGCCAAAGTCGATTTCGCGTTGACCCCAAAGAAGAGCTGAGAATTGAATAGTCTTACTTTAAGAATTTAAAGATGCTTTTGCTCAAATCTTGAAAAGACATACTTGAGACTGATTTGGGGCTTGCCCAACACCCTTTCCACCATTTCTACCATTTCAAAGCCTTGGGTCCAACCTAGTTGATAGCCATGCGAATCTGTGCAGACTTGGTCCTTGACGGTACCCAAACATTTCAGTGAGTTTCATCTCCACCTTCAAAAAAAAAAAAAAAGAGAAAAAAAAAAAAAAAAAAAACTCGCTAGGTTGAAAACCCAAAAGGGCACCTAGGCAAAAGTTAGAGCTGAAAAGGTATTGATTTCCAAGATCTGACCCTAGCCAGTCAAAATTATTTTACAAATGAGAGAATTGTACGCTTCAAGATACATCATAAAAATGTGCCGAGATCACATTTCAAAAGGCTCGAAACGACCACAAATAAATCCCGAGAGCTGACGTGCACATTCTGGAATTTCAAGATTATGATCGGAAGATCTCACATGAATCAACTATATGAAAAGGAAAATTGACTGGCTAAGCGAAAGTGAAAAGGATCAATCCTCAAAATAAAAGAAAAAAAAAAGAAAAAGAAAAAGAAAAGAAAAGAAAGGGAAATGGAAACTGAATCCTCCTCTTCAAGGCTACCATAAGTAACCCAAGTTTGAACTTCTTTGACGATTGGTTTGAAAAACCCTCATACCTCAAACTCCTTCTTTCAAGCCTTGCCTTGAACTACGCTCAACCTGATTCCCACTCGGGGATACGTAGGCAACCACATCGGTTCGGTCGACACCATCAATATTAACCCCTCTTCTTTAAAGGTCCTAGCCCGAACTACGTTGGACCTGATCCTCGCTTGGGGGTACGTAGGCAGACTTTCAAAAAGAAAAGAAGGATGGCTCACTAGGTCACAAATTCAAAAGGACGCCTAGGCAAAAATTAGAGCTAAATCCAAGGTGAGCAATAACAAAAGAGATAAAAGAGCTCACTAGGTCATCTCACTAGTGCCTAGGCAAAAGTTATGAGCATTTGAGAGATTAAAGTCATGGTCCTTGCCTCAAGCCAGAAAACCACCTTCCACACTAGGGGCAAACTTCGGCTACTCGCCTCGTTTGCCTTAATTCTACTATATACCCTTCATACAAGGGGCAAACTTTAGTAACCTACCTCGTTTGCCCAAAACCTCTAATAAACCATCATTCCAAACTAGGGGCAAACTTCGATCACCCGCCTAGTTTGCCTATGAATTCCACTTCGTATACCTCAAACTAGGGGCAAACTTCGTTTGTCTAATACAATCCCTTCACGCCAAGGGTGAGTTTTCAAGTCACCAAGTTATTTTGAAATTTTTTAAAATGGAGCATCTTTTATTCTAAAAGCTAAGGCACTAATTCAAAGCACTTCCTGGGAAAAGTAGAGAATTGATTAGATCAATAGGGAGGAATTTTCAAAAACCAGATTTATCAGCAAAGTGCTGTCATATTAAGATGAGGAGTGAACATAAAAGATGATCGGTACATCATTCATGATGAAGGCACATTGGATTATAGCAATTTGAGAATTTCATGTCCAAGTGAATCCTTTTTGTTTGAGTCAATAGTAATTTGATCACAAGTGTGTCAGAGATCAAGATTTCATACAAACTAACCCAAGTTTCCTTGTCGTTCCTATTAAGTCCATTTGTCCTGATGGTCTCAAATGTATGGGTTAAAGGTGATTCCCAATTATAAAAAAAACTTTGGATACAAGCAGAATTACCAAACATTATTACTACACCAGTCAAGGTCGCAACATGAGAAGTTTCCCAGGTACAAGTGGCATAAACTCGTAAGTGGTTGGAAACTACAAATTGATAGTTGTTTCTCAAGGTGGCTGATCAGAGGAAAGATCGCCAACACCAAGAAACTATTGCCGATGTGTTGATGAGGTGTGTCGATGAGACGTGTTGTTGAGGTGTTTTAGGGCTCAGAGTCTAGATGTGTTGATGAGGAGTATTGATAAGATGTGTTTTAGGGCTCAGAGTCAAGATGTTTTGATAAGATGTGTTGTTAAGGTGTTTAGGGTTCAAAGTCCAAGTGTGTTGTTGAGGAGCATCAGATGTATCGAGGGGCATCAGATATGTTGAGGAACATCGTTGAAGAGTTGAGGAGCATCAGATTTGTTCAGGAGCATCTTTGAAGAGTAAAGGAGCTTCATATGTGTTGAGGATCATTGTTGAGGAGGAGCATCAGATGTGTCGAGGAACATCAGGAGAGTTGAGAAGCATTGTTGGAGCATCAAGGAACATCAGAAGAGTTGAGAAGCATTATTGGAGCATTGAGGACATCAGAAGAGTTGAGAAGCATTGTTGGAGCATCGAGGAAGATCAGAACAGTTGAGAAGTATCATTAAAGAGTCGAGTAACATCAGATTTGTTGAGAAGCATCGTTGAAGAATTGAGGAACATCATATGTGTTGAGGAGCATTAGATTTGTTGAGGAGCATCGTTGAAGAGTTGAGGAACATCAAATGTGTTGAGGAGCAGCAGATTTGTTGAAGAGCATCAGAAGAGTTGAAAAGCATCATTAAAAAGTCGAGGAGCATCATTAAGATTTGAAGAACACCATTGAGAATCAAGAAGCATTGAGAAGCACCGTCAAAGATTTGAGGAACAACATAAGCGCCGTTGAGAATTGAGGATCAGCATTGAAATTTGAGAAGCACCATTGAGACTCTGAGAGTCACCGAGTCCATAGTATCACGATTAAGGGGAGCACGAGTCAAGTCTAGAGAGTCACTTCACCCAACACAGCAAATTGGCCATAACATGACATATAGCCCATCGGTCGCGGCACACACAAATCACAAAGCCCACTAGGAGTGGCAAACACACCATAAGCGTTCTTTTGAGCACGACAGTATCACTTTGAGCACCACGCTCTTCCTTGGGTAAGACCTCCAGGTCGAGATCCCTCACAAGTCTATTAGTTGTAACGAAGCGTAGATCACTAAGCCCACTAAGAGTGGCGAATATACAGAACACATGTACTAGGACCACAAGCACTTTAGAACACAATACAGGCACGACACAAGTCCACTCAGAGTGGTACACCCCACAGCACTAGTTCATACTAAGACTACACATGATAGGACACAATTCATATCACATCCATACATTGCATAGCATCATCCCCGCATAGCATCCGCCTGATTGTTGTGTATTTGCATGTTTTGTTTCTTTGTGCCCCGAACTACGTCTTGGTCTGATTCCCCTTGGGATACGTAGGCAGCTCACGTAGAGCGCGACCAACACTAGCCTCAGCACTGGTTTCTTTTTCCTGCTTTTTTTGCAACGCACTTGTTATTATCCTAAATCGTTAGCCTCCAAAAGTCCTGTCTCTTCAAGGCTTTGGCACTCGCTTGCGACATGCGTTGCCTCGCAAGTTCATAAGAAAGAGGGGCAAACTGTAGACACCCCATTTTTTTGGCTAACAGATTTAGGAGGCCACAAGCATGTCAAACCTCGATGATTAGAAAGATCAGATTTTTAGAGATTACCTCTAACTCTCAAGAAATCAAAGAAATGACCAAAATGCCTCTAAAATCTCAAAACTCTCCGGATTGGCCCCAAATCTCAGAAATCATTCGATGTTGTTCCAAACAAAAAAAAATGTTTTTAAAAGGTAAATATTTGAAATCGTAAGCTCCCAGAGACCCCCAGAAGTCCCGGAAAGTCTCCGTTGACCGGTTTGACCAAGTTTGACCAAGGTTTGTCCAAAATCATCTGAATTGGCCCAAAAGTTCCGAGATCATCCTAGATCATATGAAAAGTCTTAAAATATGTTTTAAAAGAAAATCGGACGGAAACGTCAGTCTTTGGAGGCTCCAAGAACTTCCCGGAATTTCGTGAAAGTGCACTGTTTGACTGATTTAACTGTAAGTTTGACCAAAAATCAAAATCTCCTTTTCGATGTTGAAATAATTTTATCAAATACCAGAGTTCAATAACTTTCCAACAGTATATCACACATAATTTCTGGATCTAAAACGAATTTGTTATGAATTTCTGAAGGTGAAAACTGCGATCAATTCGGCTTTTATCGCGAATACCGCAAAACTTTCCAATGTGGCCCAACTCCAAACTATTTGTTATGGAAACTAGACTTCAATACATTTCCAAATGTATATCACAATCTCAATTTGGATTTCGTATGAATTTTTTGTGAATTTTGGACGAAATAGGGCCGTTTCGTGAATTCCGAGAGTTCTGGGGGCCAAACTGCAATTTCTGGTCAACGGGGGAGTTTACTGTCGCGGCGGCACTGGCCGACTACCGCGGCGGCACTGGCCAAATGCCACGGTAGCACTCTGAGTGATTTTTCATTTTTTTTTTTTTGTAATTTTTGCTTAATTTTTGGATTTTTATTCAAATTTTCAACAAATAAAACGACATAGTTTCAATTGTTCTGGGATTTTGGACCAATTAGAGACTTTTTAAAACCCAAAATACCTCCCCAAGTTGGCCTATAAAGGAGACCCATTTACTTCCATTTAGAGGAGAGCTTGGAAGCCATTAGAGAGATATATAGAGAGTTAGGGAGAAAGAGAGAGAGAAGTATAGATTTTCTTCTTCTAAATCCAATCCAAAATGTGAATTTCAATTAGTTTTCTAAAAACTAAACTTTTATTTTCAAGCTTTCAATCCATCTTCTTTGAGTTTCCTATGAGTTAGAGAGTGATGTACTCACCCATATACACACATATGAGAGGTTGAATGCTTGTGGTTCCACCATTGAATATCATCTATTGATTTGTTCATTTGCTTGCTTATATACAATGTTCATCTCTTCTTACCTCATTTCTTTTTTATTTTCTTTATTTACTTACTAGTTCATCATCATCTAGATGATGACATGAAGTTTTGAGGTGAGTGAATCCTTATGGATAGTAGCTCTTGACCTCAAAAACATGTTTGATAGATGATGATTATAACTTCAATACCTCCAAGGTATCCTTGAAGTTATGTTCAAATAAAAATGAATCTTTCCAACAATCTTGGAGGTTCTTGATGATGAGTTTGATGTTGACATTTTAAGCGGTTATAATCTCTATTTGATGTTGAAAATATACTTTCAAAACCTCTATTTCAAAACCCCTCTTAAAACCCCTCATTTTGATCTCAAGAAAGAAAACTCTAGTTTTTCCCAAAATCTTCAAAACAGTGAGTCGAAACAGTGAATGATCTGAGTTCAAAGATTTCTCTAGAACTCAATACTCAATGTATGGATGCAAGACCACTTGAAAAGTCTTTCTAACTCATTAGAGAACACCCATGAGTTTTGGTTTGACTTGAAAATACTTGAAAATGGCCCATTTGGACCCAAATATTCTCCTTAGATATTCTGTTTTTGCTGTCACAACTGCTTGGTCTACTTTCAACTTCTTATACAGAAAACATTTCCATACAGTGTGATCCCGCCTTATTTTTCCCTTGAACTTCAATGTCTTAGGGAACGTTCTGTATAATATGGGCCTCTAGATCATTTTTTTTCATTTTCTAAGATTTTCTAACATTTTAGTCGACAGTACGGACTCTGTTTTTGAGTGACCTCTATTGTTTATATGATTTCTCTCAATCTGTGATAGTTATTAAAGATTAGCTTTTTGGGTTGTGTTCTAGACACAATAAGGAAGATCTCCATAAAACATCATGTATTTAAAACATTCCTAACCCCTCGTTTCCATTTTCACAAGATCATGTTACTGTTCTGTCCACTATTCACAGCAAGCATACTTTTACTTTCCCCCTTTGATTTGATGCTTACATGCACTCCAAATTAGCTCATGTCTTAGGAAGTAGTTCATACTACATTTGTACATATCCCATGATGATTTCCTTCATTCATACACATTCTAGACTCCTAAGTCATTCTAGGAATCCATGAACACAAAGCACACTACAACCTTGGCACATTCTAGATACATACATTGCATCCATGCAAGATTTGGGGCTTTCATGGCCCCTAATCTAAGAAGATTATAAGGAATGAATTTGATCACACGTTCATTCTTATGTGATGTAATATACTTTCATAGTATCAATTGTCGAACCATACAAAGTATAAGATTATTATTTGGATGCTAATTGAAGCTCGTCGAAAGACGGGGCGAGTTGAGGGTGTTTTAGTTGCGACAAAGGCTCCTTCCTCTCTCATACCAAAACCCTGAGCCAAGTTCTTTGGTTATGAAGGGCCGGTGCCCTTTATCTATTTGGGTGAGTCAAATTAGGTTTCTTGGTTCCTTAAAGACCAAGTGGCGACTCTGTATCTGTTTTCAACAGACTATTTTCCTTCTTTGATCCAAATCAAATTTCAAACAAAAACAAGCAAGTGGATGAGCGATTCCGCGTGTCCACAAGTACTACCATTTACTCATCAATATTATAACATGTAAAACATAACCTCAGCATTTTATTGCACACTTTGAACAATATACATGAATAGAGCTACGTTAAATGTGTGTTTACAACATGAACTTCCCAACTAGTTTGCATATTGTACCTAGATCTTGGGATCTCCAATAATCTAGGTTAGGTTTCTGCCAGGTTGTTCAAAGTATTGGCTTTAGGCCCATTCCTTTCGTCGTATACTGAACTTGATCTCTTGGAAATCCTTTCGTAAGAGGATCTGTAATGTTTTCCTTTGATTTGACATAGTCAATCGTGATAGTACCACTAGAGAGCAGCTGCTTGATTGTATTGTGCCTTCGTCTTATTTGCCTTGACTTGCCATTATAAACATCATTTTAGCTATAGAAGATGCCACATTGCAGTCACAATGCACAATTATGGTCATTACCAATTTCGGCCATAATGGAATATCCTCTAGGAAGTTCCAAAGCCATTCAGCTTCCTCACCCGCCTTGTCTAAGGCTATGAACTCTGATTCCATCGTCAAACGTGCTGTACATGTTTGCTTAGTTGATTTTCAAGAAATTGTAGCTCCACCTAAAGTGAATATATATCCACTTGTGGACATAGTCTCTTGACTATCTGAAATCCAATTCACATAAAACTATCCCTCTACCACAAGTGGGTATCGTGTATAGTGCAAACCATAACTCATGGTATGCTTTAGATATCTTAACACTCTTACAAAAGCGTCCCAATGTTTTCTTCCCAGATTGGTTGTGTGTCTAGCAAGTCTTCCCACCGAATATGCAATATCCGGACGTGTACAATTCATAATGTACATTAAACTCTTTATTACTTATGAATGTTCGAGTTAAGATATGCTTTCACCCATATT
The DNA here is from genome assembly GCA_033977485.1 of Hydrangea macrophylla. Classification (NCBI taxonomy): domain Eukaryota; kingdom Viridiplantae; phylum Streptophyta; class Magnoliopsida; order Cornales; family Hydrangeaceae; genus Hydrangea; species Hydrangea macrophylla. The sequence continues at coordinate 82,748,247 of CM066985.1, read as the reverse complement.
CTTTCTCAACTTACAATTGGAGTCAAACGAAGTTACGACCGATTTGCTATCCAATTGCCCAAGCTTCTTTAATATTTTCTCAACATAATGTGATTGTGTGAGAAGACATCTTTCAGAAGTTTGTCTTACTTGTATACTAAGAGTAACATTGCCTTAACCCATGTCCTTCATGTCAATGCTTGAGCTAACACATTCTTGGTTTTGTTGATTACTTTCTTATTCATTCCCATAATAATTAAATCGTCAACATACAAACAAACAATAAAACACAAGTCATCAAATACACACACTTATCCCATTTATTGATTTTAAAAACATTTGCGATCATGGTGTGGTCAAATTTCTCGTGCCATTGCTTTGGAGCTTGTTTCAAACCATAAAGAGACTTAACAAGTTGAAACTTAATGTTCTTGTCCCTTCATAACAAACCCTTTTGGTTGTTCCATATAGATCTCCTCATCTAGATCTCCATTAAGGAATGCGGTTTTCACATCCATTTAATGTAATTCTAGGTTATAGACGATGGCTATAGAGATTACCATCCTAATGGATGTAATCCTAGTAACTAGGGAATAGTATCAAAGAAATCCATTCCCTCTTTTTGTCTATAACCTTTTACGACTAGCCTATATAGCTTTGTACTTATCTATGGTACCATCAGTTTTGAGTTTCTTCTTAAAAACTTATTTGCAACCAATTGGTTTACTGCCCGGAGGTAAGTCAACCAACTCCCATGTATAGTTTTGAATAATGGAGTCCACCTCATTATTTATCGCTTCTTACCAATACGATGCTTTGGGTGTACTCATAGCCTTATTAAGGGTTTGAGGTTCACCTATGATAGCAAGTGTCACAAAATCTGGTCCAAAAGAAGTAGCTTTCCTAGCTATTTTGCTCTTTCTATGAGCAACTTCAATTTCTTCTTCATTCTTAGAACTTGAAAAACCTCTTCAACACTTCGTTTAGATGCTGAATTTTGTGTTCCTTCCCTAAAAGGAAAGATGTTTTTGAACAACTCAACATCTACCTATTCCATGAATGTGTTGATACGAATGTCTACATTCTTAAACTTAGCCACAAGGAATTGATATGCAGTACTATTATTAGCATAGTTGATAAATACACAATCGATGGTCTTAGGTCCTAGTTTTGTTCATTCAAGAAGCGAAACTTGTACCTTAGCTAGACACCCCCACACCTTGAACTTTTTATATGAGGGCACTCTACTTTTCTAAACTTCATAAGGAGACTTGCTAGTCTTCTTATGTCGAATTCGATAGTGAATGACATTCACCGTAAGAATGGCATCCCTCCCATAAGTTCTATGGTACTCCCGAACTATTTAACGTAGCATTTGCCAATTCCTTGAGGGTCGGTTCTTCCTCTCGGCTACACCATTTTGTTGTGGTTGTATACGGTACAGTGGTTTCATGAATAATTCCATTATTAGCACAATACTCGACTAGTAGAGTTGAATCATATTCACCTCCTCTATCTGATCTAACTCATTTTATTGTTCTATATAATTTATTTTCAATTTTTGCTCTATATATCTTAAGCATGTCCATTGTTTCATCTTTAGAATTAAGTAAGTAAAGATAATAGTATCTACTACTATCATCTATAAATGTAACAAAGTATTTCCTCCCACCTCTTGTTGGAGTTAGTTTTAGATCATATAAGTCGGTATGAATTAAATCTAACAATTCACTTGTTCTATCTATGGATTTAAATGGCTTTCTAGCAATCTTTGATTCTATATATGTTTCACATTTATGCGACTTGTCAATTTCAAAAATAGGCAATAATCCAAGATTAACCATTTTATGCATGTATTTGAAATTCACATGTCCTATCTAGAATGCCATAGTGAATAAAATTCAACACTATAAGAAGAAGATGCTATAGCATTCTTATTAATAATAATTTTAAGAGTACAATTAGTCTTAAAGAGCCCTTCATTGAGGTAACCCTTCCCTACATACAGTCCACCTTTAGTTAGTACAAACTTATCGGACTCAAAGACATGCTTGAATCCTTTCTTACTAAGCATAGGATTCGAAACCAAATTCTTATGAATTTTGGGAACATGCAATACATCTACAAGAGTCAATTCCTTTCTGGAAGTGAACTTCATAACCACATTGCCTTTTCCTTCAACGGTCGTAGCCACGGCATTTCCCACATAAAACCTCTCACTACCATCCGACTTTATGTACCACCTGTATTTTCTTATCTGTAATTCTCGAATTTTTGTATTTTCTCTTTGTAATACTCTCGATTATATATAATAAGACCTATTTTTTTGTTTCCTTATGGTTCAATATGAATTATGTATGTTTGGGTTTGTGCTTGAGGCCTTGGGAAAACTTTTCTTAGAAAGTAAACCCGAGTACTCGAGAACTTGGAGTGCTCGAGCCACGCGAGCACTCGAGCATGTAAATAGGTAAAATGACTATTTTGCCCTTGGGTGTTGAAAAAACTATAATTACCATAGCATTTCATAGCATTTGTATTTCCTTAACTCTGTTTTAAATAGAGAGCTTGTTATAGAGAGAGATTTGTGAGAAATCTTCATACACTTCGCAATTTCACCTTTCATGTCCACAAAATTCATCATCTACACTCCCATTTGCACATATACACATCCATTTCACTGAATTAAAGTTTTGGGAGCCAAAGATTTTGAAGGATCAAGAAGATTGAGAAGAGTCCTAGCTTGGAAGCTTACTTGAAGTTGAATTGGAGATCATAGTACAAGATTTCTCAACACATTCTGTACTTTATCATCTTCTATTCACAATTCAAGCTTGTGTGAGTATCTATTCCCACTATGATACCTATAAAAATGGATTTTACATGAGTTAGTAAACATGCATGTGATCCATTATGGTTATAACTCTTGTATGTGAAGTAAAACTAAGTATCAAGCTAATTAATAGTGAATTGGTTGTTTTGATGATCATCCAAACATGTCCTAAGCTTATATGAGTGTCGATTTTCATTTAGAATCCCTCAGATTATGTTTTTATAAGTTTTCATAACTTACATATGATATTAGAACTCATTTACAAATTTGCATGTAGCTTAAACTTAGAATCTATTTTCTATCAAGGATGAATGCTCGAGCTAGGCTGAAGTGTTCGCGCCCTAAGTGCTCAAGCACCCTGATCGCTCGGGTTCAACAGTTTTTGTTATGTTATTTATTTTATGTGCTTTAATTAGATTTCTAATTGTTTTATGTACAAACCTGAAATGTTTAATCCATGAATTAGTACTCGTATGTCCATTTATCACACTGACACTTAGGACTACGTGCTAATTGATGATCTATGTTATGTATGCGCATCTTGTATATCCAACTAGATGTTTCGAGATCAGTCCTTGAACTCATAAAACATGATGACGACTTTTGTTTTTACGATAATTCTGATAATGGGAATAAGACACTCGTAATAAGATCGGAACTTCCTAACAATCACATACTCTATCGAATTGTGCTATACGCATCGACACTTATACTTTGGTCTATCTTTTGATGGGTAAGTATTGTGACTGTATTGTTGAACATCATTGGTTCGGTTGATGTTGATATCCCTTCGTATGATTCTGTATCAGGATTGAAGAAGCGAATCATGACTAGACATTAGTGATATAATCGGTTGTTAAGGCATGATACTATCTTGATGCACCGAGGACGATCAAGCAGCTATTGTAACACGTATAGTATACTAATCACTTGGTTGCTAAAGCATGTTAGGACAGGTCTTTGACGTTGAATATCTAGGTTGATTTGGCCATTAACGTATAGTATAGTCATCAAGCGGCCTTTTGTGGCATGTATATTTTAAACCAATGGCTTATGCCGGGATTGCAAAAAGGTGAGATGACTGAGCTTAAAATCATGGAATGAGTACGTTGTTGTTCAGTCTTTTCTATTATGAGTCTTTATGAAGGTCGTAAGTCCTTTTCTTATTATGATTCCTTTGATAAGAATTCTTAACATCTCATAATGACATAAATAAGCTGACACATGAATAATGAACTTAATGGCTAATTTAGCTTTTTCTAACAGAGCTTCGAGAGACTTTAGCTTTACTCAGCTTGTATTCAAGTTGATGGTGTTTTATACTACTAGACCTTCCACGTCCAGCTATGCCAGACTTAGCACGTGCTGCATAGCCCGAGGGCAACTACGGTGATGATGGTTATGCCACTAAGGGCTTGGTTAATGAAGGGTACTATGAGGAAGGCTATTCGAGGGAAGACTTCTATGGGGGGCCACTACGGCTTCTCTAGTCAAAGATTGCCTTCTAATGTTCTTCTTATCTTTCACGTTTTGATGTAATAAATTAGCTGATCCTGGAGATTAGTGACAAGTGTTGTCAAAAGACTTATGACGTTTAAATATGTTTCTTTCATTTGGGGTTTATAATATATGTTGATGCCTTAAGACTTTTGTTGTTTCATATAGTATCGTTGCGTTAAACTAGTCAAATGCCATTACTATTATATTTTTGTTATCTTATTGTTGAGGACAGTCGAGTGACATCCAACCAGCCATGTGTCCACGGATCCAAAAAGGAAATTTAAATTTTCCCTATTTTTGGTCTACTCCGGGGCATGACACTTTGTGTAGGCAGAAAACATGTTTCTATCTCCACAAATGTGTTTGTTAGCCTCGGTATCCATCCACTAACCTTTCAAGTCGGTTACAACACAAGACTCCGTGATCAACGTCGTAAGGTCATCGATATCCATCATGTTAGCTTGGTTAGGCTTCTTGTTCCCATTCGGTCCTTTCTTATGACGACATTCGCTAGCACAATGTTCGGGTATTCCATATATCCAACAATTCCCTTTAATCTTCTTGGGATCTCGGTCCTTAGACCCATTATATGTAGACTTTTTTTTCCCTTATTCTTAGACTTAGAAGTGGGTTTCGAAGACTCACCTTCAACGAGATTTGCTTTAAGTTTTGAAGTACCTTGATGTCCTTTCCTATCTCCCTTACGATTATCTTCCTCGATTCTCAAACGAATCACTAAATCCTCCATTGAAAGATCCTTACGCTTATGCTTGAGATAACTTTTGAATTCTTTCAAAAAAGGTGGCAATTTCTCAATGATTGATGCCACTTGGAATAGTTCACTAATGGCCATCCCTTCCAAGATGATTCGGTTGATGATCACTTGAATCTTCTCTAATTGTTTGATCACTGGAATCGAGTCCACCATTTTAAAATCTAAAAATTTTCCCACAATAAACTTCTTTGTCCTCGTATCCTCGGTTTTGTACTTTTTCTCCAAGGACTCCCATAACTCTTTGGCGGTAGTAAAAGCTGAATAGACGTTATAGAGAACATCTTCAAGCCCATTTAGAATATAATTACAGCATATAAAATTGGAATGATTCCATGCTTCCAATGTGGCCTCTTATTCTTTTAAAGGATTTTCTGTAGGAACCATCGGCTTCTCTTGTCATAGGATGTGTGCAAGATTGAGCATTGTGAGATAGAATATCATCTTCATTTTCCATCTCTTGAAGTCTTTTCCCTTGAACTTTTTGGACTTCTCGGCATATGAGTTCTTGATAACAGTTGTTGTTTCAATGGCAATAATTTCAACAAATTTTAAATTCATTTTTCGATTGTTGGAAACTATGTATATGAAACTTAGATCAAGCACGCAAAGTGTTGTCCGATAAACAAATTTATGCCCCACATTGTTTGCTAGTGGACTAAGACGTGTCATTCTTGAGGATACTACAATCTAGTATAATAGAGTCAACTATCTCTATTATACTCTGTAGAATATATGTATATGAAAAGCTCTCAAATGGCTCTAGGATAGATGAAGATGAAGATGATAATCTGTTAAAAGTATATCAAAACAAACCAACCATATTGTATATATAGGGTGTCCATTGGGTAAGAGATGCCTCTCTACACAAATGGTTGTGTCCCAACACCTTTATGCTATGTATATTAGTATATAGACATTTATCAACCATTAGAATAGATGAACTTCAAACTAATTTGAAGTTACAACATGAAAAGTTGTGACTCTTCACAAACAGGGTCCGTACGTCCGGTCAAATGGGGTCGGTAGGCTGGTTGAATGCCCCTCTACAAGAACTTGTTTAAAACTTCATATTGTCGTTGATTCGGTCGACCGGTCACCAAGGAAAGCAAAGTTATGAGGGTGGTGACCGAAGTCAGGGGGGATCTTTTAAGAAGTCATTTTCATGAGGCTCTAGTTCTAGTTTTAATGATTCCAGGAGAGTACCAAGTAATATACCGTTGTGTCCGCTTTGCAACTGACCACACACCGGTCGATATTTTCTAACCAACTTTCAGAACAGATCTATAGGGGAAAACAGTGTGAGTTTTGCAACCTACCCACAACTCAAGTGCTTTGATTGTGGTACCTTAGGACACTGAGCGAAGGATTGCCCAAGGAAGCGTTCTCAACAAGGGGCAAGTTCTATGGCTTCTAGTGGTTCGAAGCCTAAGCAGTCTAGTGACGGAGGACAAAGGACAGAGCAACGTCAGGGAAGATTAATCTAGATGAACCCTGGAGACGTGGCTACTACTAATACAGTGGTCTCAGGCATGGTGCTTGTATGTTCGCACTTAGCACGCATACTCGTTGATTCGGGATCTACGCATTCGTTTGTATCTTATAACTTTGTTGAACATTTGAATGTTACGTCTGCGCCACTAGGATATGATTTATCCATTGTCGTGCCGCTTAGTAAACCGGTAGTGACATCTATGATATATAAAGACTATAAGATTAAACAAGGCGAGAAGTTAATGACCGTAGACCTTATACCGATTGTGATGAACCATTTCGATGTGATATTGGGGATGGATTGGTTAGCCCTTAACCAAGCCACCATAGACTGTAAACGGAAGCAGGTTAATTTTTGATCACCGGTGCATGGGAACTTTTGCTTTCAAGGGAGTGGGGTTACACCGCCGCCGTACTTGATTTCAGCTATCCGAGCGGGAAAGTTATTGAAAAAGGGATGTCAGGGATTTCTATGTTCAGTGACTGATGTCTCAGCGACCGAATCAATAGTAGAGGATATTCCAGTAGTGCGAGAGTACCCGGATGTATTCCCCGATGAATTACCAGATGTCCTAATTGAGAGGGAAATTGAATTCACCATTGAGGCAAAGCCAGACTCAAGACCGGTATCCAAAGCACCGTATAGGATGGCACCAGTAGAATTGAAGGAACTAAAAGTTCAACTACAAGAGTTACTTGACAAAGGTTTCATTCGACCAAGTCTATCGCCGTGGGGAGCTCCAGTATTGTTTGTAAAGAAGAAAGATGGCTCAATGCGTACATGTGTTGATTACCGGGAACTGAACAAGTTCACGATTAAGAACAATTACCCATTACCCTGAATTGATGACTTATTTTATCAACTTCGTGGGGCACAAGTATTCTCCAAGATAGACCTAAGATTGGGTTACCATCAGTTGAAAGTGAAGGCCAAAGATGTTGAGAAAACAGCTTTCAGAACGCGTTATGGACACTATGAGTTCTTAGTTATGCCATTTGGAGTTACCAATGCACCAGCTGCGTTCATGGATCTTATGAACCGAGTCTTTAAGGACTATTTGGATGATTTTGTGATAGTGTTCATCGATGATATCCTTGTTTATTCTCCAAGTGAGATAACACACGAGAATTATTTGAGATTGATACTTCATAGACTGCGAGAAAAGCAATTATTTGGAAAATTCAAGAAAAGTGAATTCTGGTTACCTAGCATTACTTTTCTTAGTCATGTGATTAATAAGAATGGAGTTTCAGTTGATCCTCACAAAGTAGAAGCTGTATCAAATTGGCAAAGGCCAACTTCCGTATCTAAAATTCAAAGTTTTTTGGGATTAGCGGGATACTGCCATTTTATTGAACATTTCTCGAAGATTTCATTGTCGATGACAAAGTTAATGAGAAAAGGCGTTATTTTTTAATGGAGTCAGGAATATGAAGATAGTTTCCAAGAGTTGAAGTCACGTTTGACGAGAGCACCGATATTGACAATACCATCTGGAACCGAAGGATTTGTAATCTATAGTGATGCTTCACACAGAGGGTTGGGATGTGTGCTTATACAAGGTGGTAAAGTAATTGCATATGCTTCTAGACAGTTAAAGACACATGAGGTTAACTATCCGACTCATGATCTTGAATTAGCCGTGGTAATTCATGCTTTGAAGATTTGGAGACACTACTTGTACGGGGAAAAGTGTGAGATATTCAAGGACCACAAGAGTTTGAAATACATTTTCACCCAACGGGACTTGAACATGAGACAGCGAAGATGGCTGAAGTTGATGAAGGATTACGATCTTTCGATTGAGTACCATCCGGGAAAGGTGAATGTAGTAGCCGATGCATTAAGCCGGAAGACGCCGAGGAATTTAGCCGACGAGCTAACACAACAAAAAGAATTGATAAAAGAGATGGAACGCTTAGAATTGGATGTGATTCCAGGGACCAATGATGGCTTAATGATGGCGATCATAGCACACCCAGATATTATTGATGAAATCAAGAGGGAACAGTTCCACGATGTTTACTTATGCAGAATGAGAGACGAGATACCTTTAGAGAAGCGACCGAGTTTTACCTTGGAACGAGGAGTATTGATGCTTGAGAACCGATTATGTGTACTGAATGTGAAAGATTTGAAAGATAGAATCCTGGAAGAAGCACATAGTACTAGATATTCAGTGCACCCAGGGAGTAACAAGATGTACCGAAACTTGCGAGAAAACTTCTGGTGGAAGGGTATGAAGCGTGAAGTCGCTAAGTATATTTTTGAATGTTCGGCATGTCAGCAAGTGAAAGCAGAGATACAAGTACCTGCCGGATTATTACAACCTTTAACTGTGTCAAAATGGAAATGGGATGAGATTACGATGGACTTTGTTTCTGGATTTCCACGATCGTTCAACAAGAATGACAAGATTTGGGTTATAGTTCACTGATTAACCAAGTCAGCTCATTTTCTACCAATTAAGACTACTAAGCCGTCTAAATTAGCAGAATTGTATGTGAAAGAGATTGTAAGGCTACATGGAGTCCCAGCTGTGATTGTATCAGATCGTGATAGTAGTTTTACGTCAAGGTTTTGGGGAAGTTTGCAAAAGGCTATGGGTACGAAGTTAAATTTTAGTACCGCATTTCATCCTCAGACCGATGGACAGTCAGAGCGTATGATTCAGACCTTAGAGGATATGTTGCGATTGTGTGTATTGGATTTTGGGAGTGATTGGGAGAAACACCTACCATTGATTGAGTTTGCATACAACAACGGGTTCCAGTCAAGTATTGGGATGACACCTTACGAGGCATTGTATGGGCGTAAATGTCAATCACCGATTTGTTGGACCGAGGTTGGAGAAAGAAAGTTGTTAGGACCTGAGTTAATATAGGTGACTACTGAGAAGGTGAAGTTGATCCAGGAGTGACTTAAGGTAGCTCAGAGGCGTTATAAGAGCTATGCGGACTCTAAACGACGACCGATGAATTTTGAAGTTGGAGATTTCGTATACTTGTGAGCATCGCCTTTGAAGGGCATTGTACGATTTGGAAAGAGAGGAAAGCTCAATCCAAGATTTATAGTACCTTTTGAGATCCTAGAGAGGGTAGGCCTAGTGGCTTACCTATTGGCTTTATCATCAAAAATGGAACATGTGCACAACGTGTTTCATGTATCAATGTTGAGACGTTGTATGACAGATGCGAGTAAGATTATAACTCCAGAACCGTTACAAATCCAAGGAGACTTAACCTATGTTGAACATCCCGTAGAGATCTTGGATCGTAAAGAACAAGTTTTGAGAACCAAGACTATTCTAATGGTGAAAGTGCTATGGCATAGCCATACGGCGGAGGAGGCTACATGGGAAAATGAGGAAGACATAAAGAATGAGTATCCGTACTTGTTCGACGCAAGAGGTAAAGTTTGGGGACAAAATTCCTTTTTGGAGAGGAGAGTTGTCACACCCGTTCCAGAAATTCATGGTTTCGAAAAATGCATAACTTGAGATTGTGGAATTATTAATGTTATTAATAATTTGAGTTGAGTTGACGTGGGTCAACGGTAAGGTGTCAGTGAGGACACGAGAACATGGAATTTCACAGTTCCATTGGCATGACTAAATGACATTTATATGATTTAAATGTTATCTGACCTATCTGATATTTTATGAATAGTAATTTTATCTGTGTTGTGGAAATTCTGGCCATTTTTTATATTGTTATATCATTTTGAAAACTGTGGTGAGAACGTGAGTGATCGTGATATAAAAAGGTAGGTGGTGTAGAGATTCCACATAATTTAATTTTCGGACGTTATTTTTGACCCAAACGAGACTTAGTCGGAAACTTCTTAAATTTATAATTTTCACTCGTAAAGTTGTAAAATGGACGTGTGCGACGTTTCAGGACTTAATTTGGAGTTTTGAGAACTCGTGGGGAGGTAAACGCAATTCCTGAAGAGTTTGCCTATATATAGTAGTGGATGAGATTCATTCTCATCCAAACTTTCTAAATATCTGGAGAGAGGAGAGAGAAGGGAGATTTGGCGCTTCAGGCTTAGCGATGCCGATCGACGACCGTTCGTCCGTCAGATTTTCTCCAGATTTCATATTTGAACTCGTGGAGGTAAGACCTACGTTTTGATAGTAATTAGGCAACGTTTGGCAAACTTTTCCGAAAATTCTAATTTCTAGAAATTGGGGAAAATTAGGTAAAACTCGTAGGAATCGTGTATAATGTGGAATCCGACGTTTATTTAGCTCCCTAGACAATCCTTCAAAGTTTGAAGAGAATCGCACGAGGTATGAATTATAGATCTATGAAATATATGGATTTTCATGTTTTGAACATCAGTTTTGATATCTTTGAATCCGGGCGAAATTCATGTATTAATTAGGCCCGTTAATTATGCACGTGAAATTATATGAAAAGCACGTATAACTGTTTATGTGTCTACTTGGGTCAATGGGGAGTTTGGTGCAAATTCATCCGGGGTAAGCTCCTCGAACCTTGAGGATTGTGATTTCGATTGTGATTGTGATGGAATTGGAATTATGGTTGTGTCTGCGTGGGAGAGGTGGGCCTCCTACGGCATCGACCGGATGAATGCGTACCACTCACCCTAGAGACTATTTCTATGTGTTTTAGATGCTTAAACCATAAACTGTCATATAAGCATACATTTAGAATTGTGCACTCAGCATATAGCTGAGCAGTGGAGATGTACTCCATTGCAGGTAAGAAGAAAGACAAGAAGAAGCGTGAGGAGTGAGGCCGTTGAGGAACGTCGGGGAACCACATTTGTATATGTTTTGTTTTAATCCTAAATCTTATGTAAGGATTGGGAAATTGTAATATGTTGTAATAGAACCATGGATTAGTCCTGTAGTATTGTAATTTTGTAAATTGAACGTCTGTAGTTATGTTTTGAATGTGGTAGTTGTGGTTGTTATTGTTGTGGAGAAGCATGTGTTGTTAATTTTTAGCAATAGGGCTGCCCAGCAGGGGAGCAGTCGACTGGACCGTAGATCAGTCGACTAGATCCCGTGGGGTTTAGACACTGAAAGTGAATAGTATTGGAAACAGTCGATTGGACCCTTGATCAGTCAAATGAACCACTGTTGATTTTGGCTACTGCTTCTAATAATGGTAAAACCAGTCGACTGGGTCCCCGATCAGTCGACTGGACTCCCTTTGCAAAATGTGGGTTTTGGTTTCTACAAGGCACAATTGACTGGAAGGAATTCAGTCGACTAAAAGTTGAAGGCCTCAGTCGACTGAACCCTATCACAGTCGACTGGGCCTCTGTTTTCAAAACTGATTCTTTTGGATGTGTTTTCAATTGGCTAAAACTTTTTGTAACTCTGATTTTTAAAGGATTTTACTTATGTTTTCCGCTGCTATTTGACTTTAATGGAACTGGATAAGCCTTGGTGGCGTGCCACGTATCCTATTCCTGCACGATAGCAGGATGGGTCGTGACAAAAAGTTCCTTATGGAACTAGGAGTGGTCCCTGCAGCACGGTCACCTATTACACTTTATTGTGACGATAGTGGGGCTGTGGCACATCAGAGGAACCACGTAACCACGAAAGAGGAAAGCATGTCGAGAGGAAATATCATCTAATTAGGGAGATAATGCAGAGAGGTGATGTATTGGTGACCAAGATTGCAACAGCAGATAATCTTGCAAATCCATTTACAAAAACCTTGTCTATTAAGGTCTTCGATCATCATATGGACAGTCTTGGTATTAGATGTAACCCTAATTGGTTATGAGTGCAAGTGGGAGTTTGTTAGAGTTTGATGGGGTATGCCCTCAAACAAATTAGCTATGAACTATTTTGGACATCAGTTTTAGTATATGTTTATGGATATCATTGCTTATATTTCATTATGTATGGCTTTCATGAGATGAATGGTGGTTTGGCATCCTTGAACTTCATTATATGTAATTCATTTGTGTGAAAGAGTTTTATACATGGGAGATATGATCATATGGTCCTTGGAAGTTCTAAATAGTTACAGTGGATGATAAGACTGGGTACCTTATCAGGTTTACATTATAGCATGATTAACTTCAATTTGATAGAGTGATGAATCTCATTCACAAGAGTGTAAGACTCTAAAGTTGATATGCTAGTGTATGTGATACATTAACGGACCTTGAGATTGATCCATTGACAGGAACTGTCAACAATTAATAGACACTCAAACATGTATGAGACATGTGTCCTTAATCTTGAGATAATAATGGACACAAGCTTTAGACCTGGTTGTTTTGACTTACCAATCAGTGAGGTCTTTAAGATCAACACCTGGGTATCTTGAATGATCATGTCTAGAGTATTGGGAACATATATTATCAAGACGGAATCTACCCTCTATTATAGAGTAAGTATTCTCTTGAGAATGTCACTGTGTTAGTCACTGAGTATTGTAATCTTGTAGTAAGTATGTTACTACATGTTTGGTGAACTATGAGAAGTGAATGGGGACTCAAGGATATAAGCTGTAATTATCAACTGATAGACAGTACTATTTAGTCTCAGTGATAATTATGAATACTGAAGGTAGAGGGACATTAATGTCATTTCATATAGATCTAGGTATTACTCTGTGATTTGCCTCTTCTGATTTGGAGTGCAGTTAATGTCATGTGGTAAAATTGATATTAACTAATTAATTTAGACTGTTTGGGTAATGAGATTAACCGGGTACAGTTTATATTAATTTAAGCCAATTAGCAAGAGCCTAGAGGTCCCACGTCTAACTTAATTGGAGTTTGAACCAAACTAGGGTTAGTGGATAGGACGGTGTATAAATGTATGTTGTGGGAGAGAAATTTAGAGACTACCATTTTACTAGAGTGGCCGAACCTCTCTCTCACACATATATTTTTCTCTTCTTCTAATCCTAGAGATCATCACCAAGTCTCGAAGGTTCAACTAATTCCAAGAGCATAGACATGAAGGTTTCTGGACTGCAAAGAGGGAGTAGCATCTGGATCTTGCCTGAAGTGTTCTCGTAAGGATCCAACTGATCATAAAAGGTATTAGATCTATTTTTGATAATCATACGCATCTTAGTTTTGAGCCGGATCTGTTTTTGAATAGAGTTTTCAATGATAATCGCTTCCGCAAACCTAAATATTTAAAAATGGGACCATCAGTTAACGAATCCCATCTTTGTTAAGGGCAGCACTAAGTCATCAGTGTTATACTCTCGACCACTATTTGATCGTGTATTACACACAATAGTGTGAAATTGAGTTTTAATCATTTGTAGAAAATTTCTAAAGTGAGAAAAAACTTCAAATTTTTTCTTCATAAGATAAACCCAAGTACAACAAGTGTAATCATCAATAAACATGGCATAATAATGGTGTTTAGACAAGGCTGTGATAGGTGAAGACCCCAATACATCTGAGTAAATGAGATCAAAAGCATTGGATTCCCTATACATGTATGGAATAAAGAGGTTCGAGTAAGTTTAGACAATTCACAAGCCACACAATTTAAATCAAAATCCTTGCAAGCATTATTGAAATGAGGAAATAACCAACACAAGTATTGAAAGTTTGCACATCCTAGACGAGCATGACACAGATCTAAAGTTTTAAGGTTAAAAATATAATTATTAGAATCTGGTAAGACGAAATTATTAGAAACAGGCAACTAATAGCTTGCAGACTAAAGGAGGACATCCTGGAAGATGAAGGAGCACCATAGTAATAGAGACCGTCACGTTCATGCCCCTTGCCAAAAATCTTCTTCGAAGTCAGGTCTTGCAAGTAGCAACAACTGGGTAAGAACACAACATCACAAGTATGATCTTTGGCAAGATGATTAACGAAAAGAAGATTATAGGCAAAGTTCAAAACATAGTAGACAGATGAAAGCGCAATACCGAGGGACAAATTAGCATCAACCTAACTATGAATGGGATTAGAAAATCCATTAGCAATACAGACTGACTAATTAAGAGGTAAAAAGAGAAACAAGAACAGAAGACTCACTAGTCATATGATTATTGGCACCAAAATCCAGAATCCATATCAATAGCAGCCGTGGGTCAGAAAGTAGAAAATAAAACGCCCAAGCCCAAGTGAGACTGTAAGAGCAATCTGTGACTGAAGTTGCCCAAAATCAGGTGAAAATGAAGTGACTTCAACCACACCACCCGTACGGAGAGCACCTGCTCCCACGACCAATAGGGGGCATGCTCCTAGGAAATTATTGTTTCAACTCTGGAAGAAGATCAAAACAGTGATCAATGGCATGGTCGGGCTTACGACAGTGCTGGTAGAAAAAATATGAACCAATGGGATGAGGGCCCGAAGGTGCAGCAAATGCCATCTGATCCTAAATAGGAACAAATGGAGAATGACCAATAATAGGTAGAGAATGACCAGTAACAGGAGAAATAGGGATAATGTGACGCCATCGCTCATCACCATCCACAATTGCAAAGACCTCAAATAAAGAGGGACAATATTAAGGATCTGGGTGGGAAGAGACTCAAACTCGGGCTTTAAGCCCATCAAGAACACAAGTAGGTATGATGGCGATCAAGGCGCTTGGTCTCAACAGCACCATCATAAGAAAAGTCACTAATGGGCTCATACTGAGAGAGCTTCTCCCAGCGAGTCTGTAGGTACCCAAAGTAATCCACAATAGAGAGGCCCAAGGTAGACTAGGAAGCATGTAAAATATCCTGATAGAGCTCAAAAACACGAGAATCGCTATGAGCATTGATGTTGTCAAAATCAAGATATAAAAGTACGCTTTACTTTCTAAGGATTTGTAGTGTGGAAGTAAAGGTCGAACCCACAGAGATTGAATTACTAAAGCACTTTAATTTTAAAACCTAAATCTAGTTAATTAAGAAAATGGTAGTTTGATTTTTATTTTAATTAAACTAAAATTAGTGAAAATAAATCTAAACTATGACAGCAATTAAAAGTTATTTTAAACAATATTTAAGGTGAACCTAGGATTGCAAATCCACCACTAGCTTCGTAATAAGGGTATTTATGCATTCAATTAGCTTATTACATTGGATGATAATGGGGAATTGTAGCTACAAGCCCAATTCCTCCTTCAAGAAGATAACTACGATTCAAGCACCAACATAATTCATCTTCGGTTGGCACGGATTGTCTCACGTACACTAAACTAGGGTTGCGGCATAATCCGTCTTTCCTAGGCATGAACTATTCAGCTAATTGATATCACAATTCAAATAAGCATCATTACATGTAAATAATCCATACAAGCACAGCAAATATAAATCATTGAGCACATCACATTCAAAATAGATCTTAGACAAGAATAAACGTTGAAAGCAATAATTTAATCAATAGAAGTACGATTTTATTATTTAAAATCCTCTAAACATGTAATCATCATCTGTACATAATAAATCTAAAAGAATAACATAAAATGCACCCTATTACTTGCCTAGGGTTTCATTGAAACCCTAGTTCTAGGTTTAGTTGACCATAGAATTGATGAACAGCAAGAGGTTGATGGAGGAGACCATGGAAATCCTTGGTCTTCTTCTTCTTCTCCTTGCTTTTCCCCCTTCAATGGTTGAAGTTTTAGTTATTGAAAGATGTATCTAATGTTGTGTAATGATGTGTAACCACAAATTTGATTTAGAATAGGATTTATATAGAGTTTGGAAGGATTTAGGAAGCTTTCCTAAGCCAAATCGCACTAAAATAGCTATATTTACATTTCTGGATGTCATATGCACAAACCACCTTCGCTAGGCACTCTAATTTGACAAAATACGCATTTTTGGTTTTTTCACAGGTCGCTTGCGCGGCCCGCTTACGTGATGTAGTTTTTCAGTGCACTGCGTACCGATCGTAGAATTGCAATAACTTTTTACTCGTACATCGGATTGACTCGCCGTTTGCGGCCACGCATCCATAACTCGAAGATCTACATTTTATTTCTCTGGATAAATTTCTCAAATCCAAAGTATTCCTTGTCAAAAATGTGATTTACCGAGACTGCTAATGTATTCAGCTTTCACCGGAATCACCTTTTGAGCCCAGAATGACTTCCAAAGTCACTAATCATCGAATTTTAGTGCATTTTTAAGTTAAAACTCTAAAACCTACAAAATATAGCATACTTATTAACAAACAACTAATAGCTACATGAAATGGGCTAACAAAGCATATCTTTAGGACTATAAACGACAACTATTCGTCGCCGATCACACCCCCAAACCTACACCCTGCTAGTTCTCGAGCAAAGAAAAACATAAAAATAAAACTAGAGTGCAATTAAAATATCCTAACTCACTATCGCAAGCAACGTGATTGCATTTAGCATATGCAACAAGCCTTTTAAACCCCTAGGCATCCCTAGTAGGGCGAGTGAAGTCTCGTGAGGGTTCTCGTCAACAAGTTACCCACAACAATCTTTATTTCATTCTAAATTTAAAAAGTTTTATTCAAACGAAAAAATCATTCAATACTCCTTATCATAAAAAAAAATTATTTGAAATAGAATAACGAACAAGAAGAAAAGGAATCAAACGTCTACCTACATCATAAAAACAATCCCAAGCACATACATCGTATAAACCAATAGAGTTTCTCATAAAATTGCACGTGTGTGATGTGGTAGTTAAATGTACATGTGTATGTCATGAATTTGGAATATAACACTGATAACCATCAAACTATGCTTTGACTACGAATCTCACAATGTTAATTACACTCTCAAATAAAACACTCAGAACATGGGTAATCTCTCTAATATATGTGAGCAAAGGAACTATGTTTTCAAAATGAGAAATGCTCACATATGACTCGAAAAAGACGCATGACACGAAAAAAAATAGTAGTCTCATGGATAGGACGCCAATAGTCAAGAAAAATTAATCATTATCATGTTTTAATTCCCCTCCCATTGTTTACATCTCCAAACCATGTTTTCTAGGATCAAATAAGACTTTTCAAAGTTTGTAACGTGGCTCGGGCAATGAAAAAGGATAGAACGGATTCATTAGGTAGTTTCTGAATGGCATTGTAAGGCATTTTCGGTTTCTTTCATTCATCTCTTCTATCAACTTTCATCTTTTCATTCTCTTCTTTTTCATTTTTCTTCTTTTCTTTCTTTCTTTTTTCTTTTCAACCTTTTTCTCTTTTTCTTATTCTTTTCCTTTTCTTTGCTTTCTGAATAATCAATCAATAAATAACAAGGCAACCACCCAGGGGCGTAGCTACATGGGAACCAGTGGGTACCATGGTACCCACTGAATTTGTACATATATATTTTTCTACACTAAAGTTAATGTAGAAATTGTTGCTTTAGTGGTTTGCCGCTTTGTTGTCAACTCAAAATGTCCAGGGTTCGACTCTCCGGTTCCCTTTTTTGTTTTTTTTTTCTTTCTTTCTTTGAAAAACTGATTTGGTTTTCAGCCTCTTATTTTATAAATATTGCTTAGGAACCCCACTATCTATCTCTCTATTTATTTCTTTTTTATTTTTGTGAAAAATTGATTTGGTTTTCAGTCCCTTATTTTATAGATATTACTTAGGCAACCCCACTATCTATCTGTCTACTGAAAATACTTACTGATGCATGTGGTCTATTTCAAAACTTTAAATTTTTGCAAATTTAATCGCTTAAAATTTTTAGTACTTAAAATACAACCCTTGATTTTCAGTACTTAATTTTCAGATTTATCAAACGTACCTAAGGGTTTGTTTGATAACACAATTAAGTTCTATCAATGAAAAGTTTTAGCATTGCATTTTTTTTGTTGTCAGTTCATTTGATAATGTACAACTTCACTGAAAATATGCCCAAAAACTACTAAAAATTTTAAATAAAAAGGTTGTATTAAAAATTGCATGGTGGTATTAGAACATTTTGGACATAAAATCAATTCTACACATAATTATGGTTAAGTAAACAAAAAAAAAAAATTTGCCTCGAGGCCGCTCCTCCCGAACCCCCGCATAGCCTAAGTCCCTAATTGGTACCCACTGGATGACATTTCTGGATACGCCCCTGCAACCACCCCAAACATCATCTTATTTTCTTCTTCTTCTTCTCAAACGACACATTGCCTTACCACCACTAAAAGTTGATCAATCTTTCAGTGATGAACTCCAAATTGGCCAAATTAGAGCAAAACATAATGGTAATTAAAGAAAAATGGCATTTTAACAGCTCAAAGGGGCGAACTAAGGAAATTTTTCCATTTATAGGTCGGTAGTAAACAAAGAGGGCCTACCATTATCTCCTATAGAGATATGGTTATTCAACATTTATGACGGAAGATTCTTTAGCATAGTAGCAAATATTTTAACTTGACTATCAACCAAAATAAGAATAATGAGACTAAACAATGAGTTAATGCGCTATTTTCAATTAAATTCGACAAACACAATTTGTATTTATAACCCTCTAAAAAGAAAAGATGGGCTCAAAAGATCATTGGGTTTAGTCTCCACCATGTGTTATCTAGAAATCCGAATCATATTATAGTTCACATCAAACATGTATTCAAGCGACTATGTGCAGTGCATAGGTTTGTGTGCAAATCTATGATATAACACTTCGATTCGAACGATACCTATCCTAAACGTCACATCATGACTTCAGCAAATATTTAATCACATCTTCCCATGTTTACCATTCTATAACAATCCAAGTTACATAACAAGAAGTATCGACTCGAGATTGCAAAAACGTCGATAACATCGTTTATTTAAGCACAAGTTTTGAAAATTTTTGAAAAATTGGTGCATAATAATGTGCATGCGAGTGCATACCCCCAAACCTAAATCTTTCATTGTCCCCAATGAAACAATAAAACGAAAGAAAGGAGAGTATATAAGGAAGGAACGATAATACCTCGATCTCAGCAATCACAACAGGGGAATATATATGAATAAGGAATGACGGTTCAAATGCTCCTAATGGAGCTACTAATTCACTTGTCAATACTTGCCAGTAAAAAATAAACAAAAGAATAATAACAATAGTAGCTAATAGAAATATATAAATATATATATAAAATGTAGATTTTTTTTATTTGATTTTTTAATTAATAGAATCTAAACTATAAACCAAAGACTTAAAGAAAACATGAACAAAAGAAACTACGAAAACAAAGAAAGACTGACTCTAGAAGTGCATATGAAAATAAGCTAAAAAAATAGAAGAAGAACTGACCAGGTTTGGGAGGAAGAAGGTAAGAGAACAAAAAAGAAAACTAGAAAACCCTACCTCGCGCGAGCGATCTTCGCGCGCGCGAGCCCTCCGCAAGGTAATGCCGAGGCATATTTAATAAAACTTAAAAGAAAAATCTCTAAGTCCCTAGATCACGCGAGCGGGCCGCGCGAGCGAACCCCTCGCGCGCGCGATTCCAGGCGCGAGTAAATACTGAGGGTTCTTATAAAACTTTTCAAAAAATTTTGTCTAAGGAGCAAACTCGCGCGAGCGGGCCGCGCCTTAGACAAAATTTTTTTAAAAACTTTGAAAACTAGCCTTAATATTGACTCGCACCTTGAATTGCACGTGCAAAAGGTTCGCTCATGCGATTTTAGACCTTAGAAAATTTTTCGAGAATTTCTTAAAAGAAGCTTCAGCTTCTGCTCGCGCCAGCGAGGGTCCCGCTCGAGCGGTCCGCTGGAGCAAATTTCTAACTTAGATAAAAATTTTAATGAACCAAAAAATAGGCCTTAGCTTCTCCTCGCGGAGGGATCCGCGTGCACGAGGCTCGCTCACGCGAGGTAGGGGTGGCAATTTTCGACACGACACGGCAACCCGACACGACCCGACACGAAAATAAACGGGTTTGGGTGACCCGTATAAGGACACGGGTCATAAACGAGTCGACTCGTTTGACACGATTAATAAACGGGTTGAAGCGGGTCAACCCGTCAAACCCGTTTGACCCGATTAACTGATTAAGTATTTAAGTGTAGTTGAGGTATTTTTTTGTAATTCTAAAAATATATTTTAATAATCTGGAAATATAAAATACAAAATTAATAATATAAATATGAATTAAAAAAATATTTATTTTAAAAAAATATAAACTAAAATTGGTTTTTTTTTTTGCTTAAAAAAATAGTTACCAACTTACCAAACAAGTAAATCACTAAATCTATACATAATAATTAATAACTAATGTAATAAAAAATAATAATTAATGGAGAGAGGAAGTTGGAACTTGGAAGCAAATTAAGCAATAAGCAATTAACTAATTAAGCATCAAGATTCAAGCATTGCATAAAAATAAATAAAAATTAAAAAAGGGAGGAATGGAGGATATGAAATATCAGGAAGCCCGCCACTTGGATTGGGAATTTGCCAATTTGGCAATTTGGGAGGGAAATAAATTAGACCATTAGATAAAAGGAGGGCTAGGATTTAGTTTGGGGGTTTTGCCTCCAACCAATGGCTGAGATTGGTTGGACTTCAAAATTTATCAAATGGGAAAAGTTTTTTATGAGTTATGACTATTAGTCTATTATCAATTTTGACAATTTATCATGTTATAACTTATGACTCACAGACTCAGTGGAGTATTGAGAATTTGAGACCCCTCTTTCTCCTATTCCTCTGATTCTCTGAAGACTAAGAGTGAAGATTGATCTGAACAGTGAACCCTTCCTCAATCCTGATTCCTCACTCCTCAGTTCCTCTTCGGCTAAGTGATCGGCTCTTCCTCTCTCTCTTTCTCTCATATATCTCTTCTTTGGATCTTCTCTCTCTAACCCACCACCACCAACACCACCCACGGCACCACCTGACCACCACCAATCCACGGCTACCACCTGACCACCACCAATCCACGGCTACCACGACCATCATCTCTCTAACCTCCTCAAACCCTAAGGTATTTCTCTTCTCTTTTCCTTTTTTTTCCCTCATCTCATGAACTAATACCACACGGTCCACACACAGCAATGGTAGGACCTATATGTATTTTCCAATTTTTTCTCTTATTCATCTTTATGTAAGAGTCTAAGACTCCACTCTCATGAATCATGATTCATGATACATTTTTGCATTTTGCTTTTTTTTTTTTATAAATTGATTTGAGCTTTTTGGGTATTAACCGTATTATGGGGTTTGACTCGTAGGTTTTTTTTTTTCGAACTCCACTAGCCAGTATAACCTGAAGCCCTAAGGAGTAAGGTATTTCTCTTATCTTATTTTTTTTTTTTTTTTCATTCTTTATTTAATTTTTCCTTTTTTATTTTTTAATACCTGTTTTTTAAACTTTTTTTCTATATTCAGTGGAAAATCTTTTGGTTTTTGATATTCTTTGTTTTTTTATTTTAGAAATGGGTATGTGCTTTTTATTTCAATTTTATGAATTATTTGAATTTTTTTTTGTGTTGCTATTAGAATCTAGATCTTTCAGATACCTATTCTTGAGGTAGGTTTGTTCAATTGTTCACTTCATGGGGTTTGATTCTGACTTTATTCATTTATTTTTTTTCCAATGGAGGACTCCAGTTTTTTTTAATTTAGTGTTGTTAAAAAAAAATTGTATTGTAGGAGTATTTCTATTGGGCAGTGAACACTGTGGACTTCACCATTCTTCCTTAATCAAGGAAGTTGTGGGTAGGGACTTTTTTGTTTCTTAATCAAAATTTGAAAAATTAAAATGGTTGTGGCTCCGCTCTGTGGGGACAAGGGACATGGTGTCAACTTTTTATTTTTACTGTGTTTATTATTATGTTTTTTGCTACATAAATACATAATGAGTTCATAAATTATTCATATTGTAAAAGATCATTCATAATTGTTGAAAACTTATGTTGTCTTTGAACTTGCGTATGAATTGGAAACTTATGTTATTCAACTTATTCTGTAGATGAATCATGCTGGAATCGAATTCGAAGTAGATAGTAATGAATTGGAGAATGCAAATTATGCAATTGAATCAGTTGGAGGTATAGAGCAATCAACTCCTACCGCTACAAGTGCACAAAATGCTACAAGCACAGATACAAAACGTTCAAGAAAACAAACTTCAAAAGTATGGGAATATTTTGAATTCCTTCCCATAGATTCAAATGGGCAGCAAAGAGCAAAGTGTAAGAGATGTCCAAAAACATATATTGCTAATAGTAACTATGGGACAGGAAATATGACACGTCATATACCTGTTTTTCCGAAAAGAAACATAGAAGACGTTGACGAATTACCTATGTGCTCTCAAAAGTTTAATCCTGAGAAATTTAGGGAGTTGGTCACATTTGCAATAATTAAGCATGACTTGCCATTTCAATTTGTTGAGTACGAAGGCATTAGGGGCGTCTTTAATTACTTGTGCGTGGATTCCAAACATATTAGTAGAAATACTGCTAAGGCAGATGTGTTGAAGTTGTTTGGAAAAGAGAAACACAGACTTTCTACTCTCTTGCGATCATGTCCTGGAAGAATTAGTTTAACTTCAGATTTGTGGACCTCTATAGTCACTGATGGTTATTTGTGCCTTACTGCCCATTTCATTGATGAAGATTGGGTACTGCAAAAAAGAATTCTCAATTTTTGTTACATGCCTCCGCCACACAGTGGTGTTGCTTTAGCAGAAAAGATTTATAGTTTGTTGTGTAATTGGAAAATTGAAAATAAATTATTTTCCATTACTTTGGACAATGCTTCTTCGAATGATGTGTTTGTTGAATTATTAAAGAGCCAACTTAGTTTGAAAGGTGCGCTTCTGAGTGATGGTAGTCTCTTCCACATTCGGTGTTGTGCTCATATTCTCAATTTAATAGTTCAAGAGGGATTGAAAGAAATTGATGAGTCAGTAGGAAAGATTCGGGAGTGCGTCAAGTATGTTAAAGGGTCACAAGTAAGGAAACAAAAATTCTTGGAATGTGTTGCACAAGTTTCTTTGAATTGCAACAAGGCCTTGCGACAAGATGTTCCTACAAGATGGAACTCAACATTTCTTATGCTTGAAAGCACACTTTACTATCGTCGTGCTTTTTGTCATTTGCAACTAAGTGACTCTAACTTCAAACATTGTCCAACTCAAGATGAGTGGGTTAAAGTGGAAAAGATTCACAAGTTTTTGGGACTTTTTTATGAGATCACTTGCATATTTTCAGGAGTGAAGTATCCCACGGCAAGTTTATATTTTCCTCATGTTTTCAAGGTTCAGTTAAGTTTGTCTAAAGAAATGCACAGTCTAGATGACTTTATGTCTAGAATGGCAAGAAGAATGTTTACTAAGTTTGCGAAATATTGGTCACAATTTAGCTTGATTTTAGCTATAGCTGTGATATTTGATCCTCGTTATAAAATTCAATTTGTGGAATATTGTTACAAGACCCTTTATGGTGATGGACCTAATAGTTCTAATGAGTGCATTCGTGTTCGTGAAAGTTTATTCTCACTCTTTGACGAGTACATGTCCAAAACTTCTAAAGGGGCTTCAAGCTCATCGAATTCTAAGGGCATTAGTGGGGATGATGCTTCTCGTGATAATCTTGAGAAAAGTGATTTTTTCAAGGTACGATGAAAAATGAAAATTATGTTTTAAGTTTATCTTTATTTGCTTTATTTTCTTTTTCTTTATTACTCTACTAATTGATGTCTTTATTACCACATTAGGATTTTGATGTATTTCAAAGTTCAGAATATGTTTCTAGTGCTCAAAAAACCCAATTGGAATTATACATAGATGAACCAAGGCTTAAAAGAGATGAAAAGATCGATGTTCTTGCTTATTGGAGAGCTCATCAATATCGGTATCCTGAACTTTCTCAAATGGCGCGCGATATATTGAGCATTCCTATTTCAACTGTTGCATCTGAGTCAGCCTTTAGTATTGGTGGGCGAGTTCTTGATCAATATCGTAGTGCTTTAAAGCCTCAAGTTGTAGAGGCTTTAGTTTGCACAAGGGATTGGTTGTTTGGAAGGACAGGTAATAAATATGAATTATTGATGATAACTTGGCAAGTGTCAACACAAATGGCAAATGCTTTATAAAGAACTAACTGTAATTTCTTTGACTTTGTCTTTGTCATTTAGAAAATGAACAAGTAACATTAGATGAGCTTACTGAAGATGTGATGAACTTGATGAATAAAGACGAGGATCAATTAGATGGGAGTTCAAATACAGCTATTAATCTGGATTCTTGATGGATGGATGGTAAGTGAAGAAATTTCTTTATACAACTAGTAAAAATAGTATTTCTTTTTGTTCATTTTGTTTGGATGTGCTTGGAGATTTGGATGTTAAATTTATCACAGTTGGATATTGTTATATTTATAGCATTTTGGTATTTAAGATGATACATAATACATGTTAATAATTGATGTATTTGATGTGAAGACTTGTTTGTATTCTTAGTAGGGTTGTAAGTTTTTTTCCGAATAATCGAACCGAGCTAACCGGTTGATTTTTTTAAAATTACCTACAATTAAAAAAACCGACCCGACCACCCAAATTGGCAAAACCGACCAAAAGGCGAAAAAAATCGACCGAACCGAAAAAAGTGGGAAAAGAATAAAAAATTAAAAAAAAATTCAAACCGAACCGAACCGAACCGAACCGATGACACGGACACCCTTACACGGGTTAGACGGGTTAAACGGGTGACCCGTGTATGACCCGGCACGATTATAACCCGACACGATTATGACACGCTAAGAATGACACGATTATAACCCGGCACGATAATGACCCGACACGATAATGACCCGACACGATTATGACCCGACACGACCCGATTGCCACCCCTAACGCGAGGTCCTCTTTACTATATATATAGGACTGAGCCCTAATCCTTTTCAGAATCAAACTCTCTCTTCTCTCTTCGTCTTCTTCTTCTTCTCTCTCTCTCTCATAGATCTCTCATCTCTCTCTTTCCCCCTTTTACCACCCAAATCACCACCACACAAAAACCCCGAGACACCGCCAGACCACCACAACGAACCACCGTCGCCGCCACTAAGAACAAACAAATTGCGGCAAAGACCACCCCCCCCCCCCCCCCCCACCTCCACCCCCACCCCCCCCCCCCCCCCCCCCCCCAATCTTGAATCTTCAAACCACAGGTACACCCAGTTATATATACATACATAGATAGATAGATACATATATCTATATTTGTTTATACATTTATCCATAGATTTATATATATATACACACACGAGTTAGGTCTAGAGTTTATGATTTGGGGACAAAGGGCGTTATATATCCTCATCCAACTATGTACATCTAAATATCAGGATATACCTATACAGATTTTGATATTTATATATATATATATACAGAATCGTATTCAAATCGAAGTTAGGATTTAAAAAAATAATAATAATAATAATGTATATGCCCAAACTCAAACCCTAATTTTCAATTTCTTGAGCCCTAATTTCCATAACTAAAAAAATACACACACAGATTCAGTTGAATGTTTTTGTACTAACCATAACTTCTGATTTACACCAACACTGAATTTCATTTTCAATTTTCACAGTGGGTTTTGATGTGGATACATCTATACTCATCTTTCCGATCTTGGTCTATCAGGTATGGATCTGTATGTTTATAAATATGTTTTTACACCATAATTTGGGATTTTCCAAGACACATGACAATCACGTGGCCTGATGACATCATCATAGGAGCAGGTGGGCAAATGAACTGGGATTGAGGCCCATCACAAAGGAAAGACCGATATCAGAGCTACCTACAGGTAGGGGTGATCCATCCAATAAGTGAATATCGGTGTTAAGACCGAGGACAGAATGATACTTGGTTCTCTCAAAAAATCTCGATCTTAACACGCAAGGACAAGGTTGCAAAGTAGGTACAACCATAGTTGTAACATTGGCCAAACAAGACCGATGACCAACCAATGAAGGTTCTAAAGTGTTGTGATTGAAAGACAGGTATGAAGGGGTATGAAATATCGGGCTTAGAAAATTATTAACAAGTAATCTATGGAGTAATTAAAGCCGCAAAGAAAACATCAGTTAAACAAGACCAATGGACACTAGTAGTCTTCCTACCAAGTATAAGACCGAGATCCATCAACCAACGAGGGTTAAGCTACTCAGAAGGATGCAATCGGTCAAATAGGATTTGTTCACAAGGCTTTTGGGCAGTTAAGCATGGATAAGAACGTGTGCACAGGACATGCTGAGCTGGAAGAGATACGGTTACATAAAGAGAACGTAGCAGAAATGGGAGTATCAAACTGGCCATGGAGGTTAATCATAGGGCAACGAGTGGGGGCAATAACTGATTCATGCCTAGAAATTAGGGACCATTAACCCCACTAATATGAGTGGTTATTCACTCAAAGTCTGTAAATAGGGCAGGGTGTGCAACATTTGGGGGGGGGGGGGGGGCTAACACACACGCCACATCTGTTCTAGCAGACTTTATTTTTATTTTCCCCAAAACATTGCTGCCATTGTTCTTGAGTGATTACGAGTATTTCTTATCTCTTGTAAGAGTGATTGTACAATTTCCAGAATTTAATCAATGAAGATGATGACGTGCATGGAGGTATTTTGAGTACTAGGGTTTGATTTGTTTCTTTTTCAATTTCCATTTGTAATTACTTGCTTGCATCAGAGTAAAATAAAAACCCACTTTGTTGTTTTAAGTGCGACTTTAATAACGAGTCGCCCAAATTAGAAAGATTATGTTATCGCAACCTCTTTCAAGTCCACGTGGACTCTGGCATGCCCAACACACACCACGCCAATTTTATTTGTAAACAATATGTTTGTGCATATATATATACATATATGAGTACTATAGATACAACTACATGTACACATACACACACTGATTTTAGAAATTCTGTGATACATCAATTTTTGGTGCCGTTGGTAAGAGGTTGATGGAGGAGGCCATGGGAATCCTTGCTCTTCTTCTTCTTCTCCTTAGATCTAGGGTTGCAATGAAACCCTAGCCAAGTAATAGGGAGTTATATATATTTTTATTTTAGTTTTATTATGTATGGATGATGATTACATGTTCCAAGGATTTTTTTATAATAAAATCGTACTTCTATTGATTAAATCGTTACTTTTAAAGTTTATTCTTATCTTAGATCAATTTTGAATGTGATGTGCTCAATGATCTATATTTGTTGTGTTTGTATGGATTAGTTACATATAATGGTGCTCAATTGAATTGTGCTATCAAGTATCCGAATAGTCCATGCTTAGGTTAGACATATTGTGTCACAACCCCAGTTTAGTGTGGGATAATTCGTTCTAACCAAAGATGGATTATGTTGGTGCTTGAACCATAGTTATCTTCTTGACGGAGGAATTGGACTTGTAGCTACGATTCCACATTATCATCTAACTTAATAAGCTAATTTAACTCATAAATACCCTTATTATGAAGCTAGTGGTGGATTTGCGATCCTAGGTTCCTTAAACATATTTATAAAAATAACTTTTTAATCGCTTTTATAATTTAGATTTATTTTCATTAGTTTCATTAGTTTAATTACAATTCAAATCAGAATCCATTTTCTTAATTAATCAGATTTAGATTTTAAAACTAAAAGCTGTAGTAATTCAATCTCTGTGGGTTCGACCTTTACTTCCACACTACAAATCTAAAGAAAGTAAAGTATACTTTTTATATCTCGATATTGACAACATCAATTTTTGGCGCCGTTGCCAGGGATGAACCACACAGATACTTCCACCCAAAATCACGCTCGCGTGGCCCGCTCGTACGATCCGTACAGAAAACATAAAACGCATATTTTTAAGTGTTGAAGACCCCTGTGTGGACGAAATTGCCTAATTACGTCCAGAAAGCAATTTACAGCAGTTTTAGTCGGATTAGGTTTAGAAAAACCTTCCTAATCTCTCTAAAACTATATATATCTCATTCTAAATCAATGGAGGGGTTACACATTCATTCATACATCAACTTTGAAGACAAGAGGAGGAGAAGATCTAGCTTGAAGGTCTCTAATGGCAACCATCAACTCAACCTTCATGCTTTCATCAATCATGCTCAACTAAACTCCTATTCTAGGGTTTCAATGAAACCCTAGCTATGTAAAGGGGGAATTCCATACTTTCTTATTTTAGGATTTTATGTATTGGATAGTAATTGTATGTTGGTGGATTATTTATATAATCAGTTCTTAATGATAATAATCAAGAGTATTTTGGATCTATTCTTGTCATAGATTTTTCCTTATGCTTATTGAACCCAATAGTCTTTGATTTCTATGATTGATAAGAGTATTTACATACAATAGTGCTTATGTGATTGTAATGTTTACATCTTTTATAATTCATGCCTAGAAAAGATGAGTTATGCTACACCCTAGTTATAGGTAGATAATTCATGTGAACCAAAGATGAGTTATGCTTAGATTAAACTAGCGATATCCTCTTGTTGATACTATTGGACTTGTAGCTACGATAGATCGTGACTATCCAAAT
The DNA here is from genome assembly GCA_033977485.1 of Hydrangea macrophylla. Taxonomy (NCBI): domain Eukaryota; kingdom Viridiplantae; phylum Streptophyta; class Magnoliopsida; order Cornales; family Hydrangeaceae; genus Hydrangea; species Hydrangea macrophylla. The sequence goes on along the minus strand of CM066985.1, from coordinate 82,719,231 downwards.
GTAGAACTTAAAATAGGAAGGATAGACCCCCGATGCATAGTTAGTGGTGGATTTGCAATCCTAGATCTCATGCACTCATACTTAAAACAATCTTAAATTTCACATTAGTTTATTTAGATTCAATCTTAATATTTATTTTCATAAATTCATAGTTTAATTTCATAGTTTAATTAATAGTAGTAGTAAAATTCATAACCAATCAAACTTCCACTACAACAAAAATGAGTTTTAACGACAAATAGTGGCGAGGAAACTCAAAATTTGTCGCCAAAAGTAGAGTTTTGGCGAGGAAACAATTTTTTGTCGCCAAAAATGCTGAAAGGCACACACATTTGGCAACAAAAGATTTACTTCCTCGCCTAAAGTGCCAAAATTAGCAAGGAAATATAATTTCCTCGCTAAAAGCAAATTCTCTAGCGGCAAAATATTATTTTCCTCGCCTATAGTATTATATTTGGCGAGGAAACATAATTTACCTCGCCTAAAGTTTGGTCTAAAACTTAATTGTGAAAAATACATGTTAGCGAGGAAATAATGTTCCTCGCCATAACACATCTCTGGCGAGGAAAATCATATGTCCTCGCCAAAAGTAGGCTTTAGAGAGGAAACGTAATTTCCTTGCCAAAAGTTGCATCTAAAAAATTTAATTGTGGGTATTACATTTTAGCGACAAAATAATGTTCCTCGCCAAAAATGCTATTGGCGAGAAAACTCAAAATTCCTCGCCAAAAGTAGAGCTTTAGTGAGGAAATTTGGTTTTCGCGCCAAAAATTAAATCTAAAAAAATCGGTTGTCAGAAATACATTATAGCGACAAAATAGTATTGTTTTGTTGGATAATTAAACAGGACTATATAATACTATTTTGTGGTTTAGTATTATTTTGTTGGATATTTAAACAGGAACAAAATTATTAAATTAGGGACTATTTTTTAATTTTGAAAAGAAATTAGTTTTAGCGACAAAATATTTCCTCGCCAAATGTTTATTCTATATTTATTAAAAATTATTTTGGCAAGGAAATATTTCTTCGCTAATAGTAATTACCAAGCTTTCTTTAGCGACGAAATTATTCCTCGCCAAATGATAACATACATAAAAATTGTTAAGACTTTTAGCGAGGAAACAATTTTGGCGACGAAATCTTTAGCTAATAGCGAGGAAATTTTTTGTTGCTAACGCTTTTCTATGGCGAGGAAACATTATTTCCTCGCTAAATGATACAATATTATGGAAACTCATAAAACTTTTAGCGAGGAAATACTTGATTATGGCGATAAAATTTGAAGACAATAGCGAGGAAAACGTTCCTCGCTAAAAAGTTTCATTGGCGAGGAAAAAATATTTCGTCGCCAGCAACCCTTTAACGACAACACTACTACGAGGAATGTTAGCGAGGAAATGTTTCCTCGCTAAAGCTTTTTGCGAGAAAATCAGGGCTTTTAGCGAGGAAATCAACTCCTTGGTAAAACCAATTTTTGTTGTAGTGTTCCATTTTTCAATAACTAAATAGATTTAGATTTTATTAATTAAAGGATAAAAATAAACAATCTCTATGGGTTCAACCTTTACTTCCACACTACAAATCTTAAGAAAGTAAAGCATACTTTTCTTCTTGATTTTGACGAGATCAATTTTTGGCGCAGTTGCCGGGGATCACACAGATATAAAAAGTATTTTTATATAGCTATTTTTTAGCGAAATAGCTATTCGGATATAAAAATTAGGTTGTGGCATAATCCGTCGAACCTAAGCATGGACTATTCGGATACTTGATAGTACAATTCAATGAAGCACCATTATATATAAATAATCCATACAAGCACAGCAAATATAGATCATTAAGTACATCACATTCAAAATAGATCTAAAACAAGAATAAACTTTAAAAGCAATGATTTAATCAATAGAAGTACGATTTTATTATAAAAATCCTCGAAACATGTAATCATCATCCATACATAATAAAACTAAAATAAAAACATAAATAAGTCCCTATTACTTGGCTAGGGTTTCATTGAAACCCTAGATCTAGGTTTAGTTGGCCATGGAAGCGATGAACGGCAAGAGGTTGATGGAGGAGGCCATGGAAATCCTTGGTCTTCTTCTTCTTCTCCTTGCTTCTCTCTCTTCAATGGCTGAAAGTTTTGTTGTATATGGATGTATCTAATGTTGTGTAATGATGTGTAACCTTAAATTTGATTTAGAATAGGATTTATATAGATTTTGGAAGGATTTAGAAAGCTTTCCTAAGCCAAATTGTACTAAAACTGTTATATTTACATTTCTGGACGTCATATACACAAACCACCTTCGCTGGACTCTTTAATTTGATAAAATATGTGTTTTTGGTTTCAGGACGCTCACGCGGCCCGCTCACGCGAGGTAGTTTTTGCTACACTACGCGACTTTCATAGAATTGCGATAATATTTTGCTCGAAACTCGGATTGACTCGCCATTTGCGGTCACGCGTCCGTAACTCGAAGATCTACATTTGATATCTCTGGGAAAATTTCTCAAATATGAAGTATTCCTTGTCAAAAATACAATTTTTCAAGGTTGCTACTGTATTCAGCTTTCACCGGAATCATCTTTTGAGCCTAGAATGACTTCTAAAGCCACTAATCATTGGATTTTTGTGCATTTTCAAATTAAAACTCCAAAACCTACAAAATTTAGAATACTTATAAGAAAATAACTAATAACTACATGAAATGGGTTAAATATTCGTCGCCGATCACACCCCCAAACCTACACTTTGCTAGTCCTCGAGCAAAGAAAAATATAAAAATAACTATACTTAAAAATCCTAACTCACTGTTGCAGGCAACGCGATTGCATTTGGCACATGCAACAAGCCTTTTAAACGTCTAGGTGTCCCTAGTCGGACGAGTGAAGTCTCGTGAGGGTTCTCGTCAACAAATCACCCACAACCATCTTTATTTCATTATAAACGAAAAACAATCATTCAATACTCCTTATTATAAAACAATGATTTGAAATAGAATAACGAACAAGAAGAAACGGAAACCAAACATCCACTTACGTCATGAAAAACAATCCCAAGCACATGTATCGTATAAATCAATAAAGTTTCTCATAAAATTGCACGTGTGTTATATGGTAGTCAAATGAACACACGTATGTCATGAACTTGGAATATAATTCAGATTACCATCCAACTATGCTTTGACTACGAATCTCACAATGTTAATTACAATCTAAAATGAAACACTCAGAAAACATGTGTAATTTCTCTAATAAATGGGAGTAAAGGAAATATGTTTTCAAAACGAGAAACGCTCACATATGACTCGATAAAGACGCACGACACGAAAGATCAGTAGTCTCATGGATAGGATGCCAATAGCAAAGAAAAATTAATCATTACCATGGTTTAATCCCCCTCCCATCGTTTACATATCCAAATCATGTTTTCTAGGATCAAATAGGACTTTTCAAAGGTTGTAATGTGACTCAGGCAATGAAAAAAAATAGAAAGGATTCATTAGGTAGATTTTGAGTGTTTATAAGGCATATTCGATTTCTTTCATTCATCTCTTCTACCAACTTTCATCTTTCTTCTCTTATTTTCATTTTTTTTTTCTTTTTTCAACCTTCTTCCTTCTTTTTTTCTACCACTCTTTCTTTACTTTTCTCTCTTTTTTTTCCTTTGCTTGTTGAATGACTATTCATCAAATACAAAACAACTACCATAATAACATCTTATCTCCTTCTTCTCAATTGACACATCGCCTTATCAACACTAAAAGTTGATCAATCTTTTAGTGTTGAACTCCAAGTTGGCCAAGTTGGAGCAAAAAAAAAAAGGATAATGGTGATTAAAGAAATAGAGGCATTTTAATGGCTCAAAACGGCGAACTAAGGAAATTTTATTTCTTTTTAGTCGGCAGTAAACAAAGAGAGCCTAAAATCATTTCCTAGGGTTATATGGTTCTTCAACGTTTACAACGGAAGATTATTTAGCATGGTAACAAATATTTTAACTTGACTATCAACCAAAACAAAATATAATGAGACTAAACAACGAGTAGATGCGCTATTTCAAATTAAATTCGACACAACACAAAATGTATTCATAACCCTCTATAAAAAAAAAAGATAGGCTCAAGAGCTCACCGGGTTTAGTCTCCACACTGTGTTATCTAGAAATCCGAATCATATTATAATTCACATCAAACATGTATTCAAGTGACTACGTGTAGTGCATAGGTTTGTGTGCAAATCTATGATATAAAACTACGATTGAAATGATACATATCCTAAAATGTTGCATCATGACTTTAGCAAATGTTTAACCACATCTTTTCTTGTTTACCATTCTATAATAATCAAAGTTACATAACAAGAAATATCAATTCCGAGATTGCAAAAACATCAGTAACATCGTTTACTTAAGCACAAGTAAAAATTTTTGAAAAATTGGTGCATAATAATGTGCATGTGAGTGCATACCCCCAAATCTAAGCCTTTCATTGTCCCCAATGAAACAATAAAACGAAAGAAAGGAAAGTATATAAGGAAGGAACGATAATACCTCGATCTCGGCAATCACAAACAGGTGAACGTATAAGAATAAGAAATGAAAGTTTAATTGCTCCGAAGTGGAGCCACTAATCACTTGTCAATATTTGACAATAAAAAAATAAACAAAAGACAAATAACAATAGTAGCTAATATATAAGACATATATTTTTATTGTTTTTGTTTAATCAATAGAAATAAAAAGTAAACTAGAATTAAAAAACTGAATTAAAATAATTAAAATAAAATAAAAAAATACAAGCATAAACGTAACTATGAAAGTAAAAACTCAATCTAAAAGGTACCTAAGTAAACAAACAGAACATATAAAAACAACTGACCAGGTTTGGGAGAAAGAGGATAAGAGAACATAGAGAAAAAATTCAAAAATCCCTACCTCGCGTGAGCGGGGGCCGCGCAAGCCCCTCCGCGAGGAAATACTGAGGCCTATTTTTTAAAAATTAAAAGAAAAATCTCTAAGGCCCAAGATCGCGCAAGCGAACCCCTCCCGCGCGCGATTCTAGGCGCGAGTGGATGCTAGTGTTCATAATAAAACGTTAAAAAAAATTCTAAGGGACATACTCACGCGGGCGAGCGGGCCGCGCGCGCGACTTGGATTTTTGCTCTTTTTTCACTTATTTCATTTGTATAACTTCAAAATAACCTAAATCCGACACCCAAACCTATCCAGAGAACTCAAAACAGACCAAAAAGACCCAAAACACTCAAAAATAAGAAAAACAAACGATAAAAAGCTTGGGTTGCCTCCCAAGAAGTGCTGTCTTTTACATCTTCAGCTAGACCATTCTAGCTCAAGACTCATGGAGGTCGTAACTCAGTTTTTGTACCCTTGAAGGTATTAGGGAGACTCCAATGGAAAACAGAAAGAATGTCGTTATGAGTTAATTCATTCGACGGTTCTTCCTGATTATGTTCAAATCGATTTCTCACCTTCTGAGTAAATTCAGCATTAGGGTCTTGGTTATTCAAATTCGTCTGTTCATTATTCACTGTCTTGTGTTCCTTACTCACTTTTATATCTTTATTAAGTTCAATAGTTTGTCTAACCTCATTATCTGCCTCACATAGATCATCGTCATCCTTGGGAGGTTGATCAATAGCGTTAAAAATGTTTAGTTTTAAGTTCATGTTCCCAAACGACACTTTCATCACCCCCGTTCGACAGTTGACATGAGCGTTGGCTGTAGCCAAGAATGAACGACCTAGAATGATAGGAATGTGTCTCCTAGCATCTAGCACGGGTTCGGTGTCAAGGACCATGAAATCGACTGGATAGTAGCATTTATCAATTTTCACTAAAACGTCTTCGACGATTCCTCTAGGGATTTTAACAGAATGATCCGCTAATTGTATGGTAGCGGCCGTGGATTTAAGTTCACCTAGTCCTAATTGTTTATAAACTGTATAGGGTTAAAGATTCACACTCGCTCCTAAGTCAAGGAGAGCACGATGAATGACAGTGTCACCTATAACACATGAAATCGTAGGTGTACCGGGATCCTTATACTTTGGAGGCACGTGTTGGAAAATCGAACTTATTTTTTCAGTGAGGAAGACCATTTTAGGGGTGTCACTACGCAATTTACATTTCTGGACGTCATATGCACAAACCACCTTCACTAGGAGCTCTAATTTGACAAAATACGCATTTTTGGTTTTTTCACAGGTCGCTCGCGCGAGGTAGTTTTCACTACACTACGCACCGATCGTAGAATTACGATAACTTTTTGCTCGGACATCAAATTGACTTGCCGTTTGATGCCATGCGTCCGTAACTCGAAGATCTACATTTATATCTCTAGAGAAATTTCTAAAATTCAAAGTATTCCCTGTCAAAAATGTGATTTACCGAAACTGCTAATGTATTTAGCTTTCACCGAAATCACCTTTTGAGCCCAGAATGACTTCCAAAGCCACTAATCATCGAATTTTAGTGCATTTTCAAGTTTATACTCCAAAACCTACAAAATATAGAATGCTTATTAACAAACAACTAATAGCTACATGAAATGGGCTAACAAAGCGTATCTATAGGACTATAAACGACAACTATTCGTCGCCGATCAAGCATGCGCATACATTTTATTCAGGGCAGTGTAGAGGTCAAAAACATTGCGGTGGTACATGAACATATTGTAAACTCATTCTTCCATTGAATTAAACATCCATCCCAAAATAATACAATTATCAATATACTATTCTTCATACTTAAGATCAAATTCTCCAGGTGACTTTTCCTTGCCAAGTAACCACCCATCTTGCATTTTCCTCTGAGAAAGAGGCAAAGAGAATTAGACTATGCATGAGAATTTTTCCAAGTTAACAATACACTGGTGACACATTGAGTCAATGTAGTATGGGCAAGAGAAGAATCATGGCGAGTGGTCATAGTAATGAGATCCTTACCAGTAGTAAGATCCTTACACTAGTATTCGTCATGGCGACACTACACGGTATGAAGAACAATCCACAAAAAAATAGTTAGAAAAGCAAACACTCTGGATGAAGATCAAAACAGTGATCAATGGTATGGTCGCACTTACGGCAGTGCTGGCAGACAAAATGTGAACCAATGGGATGAGGGCTCGAAAGTGCAGCAAATGCCATCTGATGCGAAGTAGGAACAAATGGAAAATCACCAATAATAGGTAGAGAATGACCAATAATAGGAGAAATAGGGATAATGTGATGTTATCGCTCATCACTATCCACAATCGCAAAGACATCAAATAAAGAGGGACAATATTAAGGATCTATGTGCGAAGAGCCTCAAACTCAGGCTTTAGGCCCATCAAGAACTGGTAGGTATAACGGCGATCAAGGTGCTTTGTCTCAACAGCACCATCATTAGAAAAGTCATTAATGGGCTCATACTGAAAGACCTCCTCCCAGCGAGTCTACAGGTACCCAAAGTAATCGACAACAGAGAGGCCCAAGGTAAACTAGGAAGCATGTAAAATATCCTGATAGCGCTCAAAAACACGAGAATCGTTTTGAGCATGCGCATACATTTTATTCAGGGCAGTGTAGAGGTCAAAAACATTGCGGTGGTACATGAACATATTGTAAACTCGTTCTTCCATTGAATTAAACATTTGCATCCCAAAATAATACAATTATCAGTATACTATTCTTCATACTTAGGTTCACATTCTCCGGGGTGACTTTTCCTTGCCAAGTAACCACCCATCTTGTGTTTTCCTCCGAGAAAGAGGCAAAGAGAATTAGACTAGGTATGAGAATTTTTCTTAGTTAACAATACACTGGTAACACATTGAGTCCATGTAGTATGGGAAAGAGAGTAATCATGGCGAGTGGTCATAGCAACGAGATCCTTACCAGTAGTCAAATCCTTACACTAGTAATCATCATGGCGACACCACACGACATGAAGAATTGAACAATCCACAAAAAAATAGTTAGAAGAGCAAACACAACTAGACACTTGGCTGAAGAAGAACGGGGAAGCCAGATACTCGTCTTGCCAAACAAACAACATAAAGCATTAAAGGATCTCTAATACAATACAAAAGAAGAGGCCCAACACAGGCAAAAAAATAGAGCTGAGAGGCTCTGTGATATGCGGTTGGGCCGCAATAGGGGCAGGGGGGCTCAGCGCTGGTTTAGGGGCTCGGTGAAGGTGGAAGAGATAACGAGAGAGAAACAGATCTCTTGAACAATCTCGTGACAGGCCAATGGATCGTGATCCTAAAAAGGATAGGCACTGATCGGGAGTGAACAAGTCCTAATTACACGCCTTAATTCACATTTGTTACCACGTTTTATCCTGTTTTAGTGTATTTTAATTTCGTTTTTTATTTTATGTTAGGATTTGGAAGAAAGTAAGGATTCCAGGCTAAATGGGGTGAAAGAGCATAAGAAAAGAAGCAGAAAAAGGCACCTCGCGCACGCGGCCTGCTCGCGCGAAGTACCGGAACCTCGCTCGCGCGGCCCTCTCGCGCGAGACCCCAAAATTGTGCTCGTGCTGCCCGCTCACGCGACCTATGCAAAAAAAATAATAATGCGTATTTCAGTGTACTGAAGATCCTCAAGCGAAAAAAATTGCCTAATTACGTCCATAATGTAAAATACAACAGTTTTAGTGCAAATAGGTTTAGGAAAGCTTCTAAACTTGCTCCAAAACTATATATAGACTATTGTAAATCAATTTTTAGGTTACACAGCATATACACAACAATATACACATCCATATACAACAAAAACTCCAGCCATTGAAGAGAGGAAAGTAAGGAGAAGAAGAAGAAGACCAAGGATGCCCATGGCCTCCTCCATCAACCTCTTGCCGTTCATCGCTTCCATGGCCAACTAAACATAGATCTAGGGTTTCAATAAAACCCTAGCCAAGTAATAGAGAGTTATTTATGTTATTCTTTTAGTTTTATCATGTATGGATGATGATTACATATTTCGAAAATCGAACTTCTATTGATTAAATCATTGCTTTCAAAATCTATTCTTGTCTTAGATCTATTTTGAATGTGATGTGCTAATTGATCTATATTTGTTGTGCTTGTATGGATTATTTACATGTAATGGTGCTCAATTGAATTGTGATATCAAGTAGCCGAATAGTTCATGCCTAGGGAAGACGGATTGTGCCGCAACCCTAGTTTAGTGTGAGACAATCCGTGCTAACCCAAGATGAATTATGTTGGTGCTTGAATCGTAGTTATCTTCTTGATGGAATAATTGGGCTTGTAGCTACAATTCCCCATTATCATCCAACGTAATAAGCTAATTGAATGTATAAATACCCTTATTATGAAGCTAGTGGTGGATTTGCAATCCTAGGTTCCATACACATATTTATTAAAAATAACTTTTAAATGCTTTCATAGTTTAGATTTATTTTCATTGTTCTTAGTTGAATTAAAATCAAAATCCAAATTCTATTTTCTCAATTAACTAGGTTTAGGTTTTAAAATTAAAGTACTTTAGTATTTCAATCTCTGTGGGTTCGACCTTTTCTTCCACACTACAAATCCTTAGAAAGTAAAGAATACTTCTATATCTTGATTTTGACAAGATCAGGCACCACAGAGATCGTGATAGGAACAGAGATAGGGACAAGGAGAGAGATCGAGGTCATGATCGTGCCCAAGAACGTGGCCGGGACCGCAGTCGGGACTATGAGTATGATTGGGAAACTGTCACACCCCGATTTTTGGACAACCAAATATTCAATCCAGAGCCTGTATCCAGACTAATATTCAATTTCCAAAACACCGAGAGTGACACCCAGCCTCACACAGACTAATAGATAATTATTGAAAACAGTATTTTATACTCATTAAATAAGAATTATTCACACAGACTAATAGATAATTATTGAATTCACAAAATCACATGTTCTTATTTAATAAGTATAAAACACATGTTCTTATTTAATGAGTTAAATATATATATATATATATATTTGGGTATATATATACACACGTGGGTATATATGTATACGCAATTGAATCAATCACTGCAAGTTAAATGTTTGGATTGATATATAAATTTTAGTATCGTATGCGATTTGTTGATTTGGATCCTAGTATTACCCAAATAGATATGGTTATACGTTGATAAACTAATGTTCAGATTCATGAGATTAACCTAGGGAGAAAGAAAAATAAATTAATTAAATAAGTAGGAAAATTTGTTTTTTATTGTTTTTTCTATGATCGCTGAATTTTCAAAACATTGTACAGAATCGTTTGTTTGGTATTTTAGCTTTCTGTTCATGTAGTCCCATGTAAAACGCAATTCTGCACAACTTTTATCTAATAGTATTTTTCCCAATTCTGTACCGTTTGGACAGAAAATTTATATTACAGTAGCAGTGAATGTTAACTCCGAATTTTGAATTTATGTTTATGAATATCGTTAGAGATGTTTCTTTGTGCGGAATTAGTATGAGGAATAGTTTCAGTCCATGTTGGTTTTTGGGACTGTTTAATGTAAGGGTATGTTTGGGACTGTTTTAAATAGTATTGTTGAGTGTCGATTTTATATGCTATGTGTTAAGAAACCCCAACTTATTCTATGTGTGGTATTAAATAATTATTATAAAAATACTACGCTAGAGACTTGAATAGAATTTTGGAAAAAAAAAGGGCCTTATCGTGAATAATGGGATAATGATATTCCATGGAATAAATGATAAATTGCCGAAGTGGTTAATGACGTGATTAAACCCTCATGAATGAGTACTTATGAGAATTAACGTAGATGGTAAGAAACTGGGAAAAGACCTTAGTGTTATTGTTTTTGGTAGCTCGCACTCTTTTGCTAGTGGCTTCGTGATCAAGCTGGCTTAAGACTTGTTGAGTGTACTTTTTGCCAGTGGCTTCGTGATCAAGCTGGCCTAAGCCTTATGCTCGGCTTATATTGTATAGACGTCTTGAAATATTGACCAGTCGTCCGTTGTGTATACCTGGTTTGGTTGATACCCCAACCAAACTAACACCGGAGTAGGTGTTGGTAGTATGTCCGGGCACACATGGGATATATGTGTGGGCTGTACCATGGAGGGTGGCCAAGTGGTGAACCTAGGGAACACAAAGATAAATTAAAGGCTAATAAATAATGACAATGGAGTATTTCATAAGACTGATAAGTTTGGAATAATGAATGCGACGTTTAAGTTAGAATGTGGAAATGTTGTTTACGGATTTGTTTGCTTGGTTTGTGATAGTTTTTATTTCATTTTTCTATGTAATATATTCTATGTACAGGATGGTGGGTCCACTAACTTTTATGCAGGGCACTATATTTTGGAATGGTAAGGTAGTAAGTGGAATTTATTTAAATTTTTCGGGTAAGACCTCATCGCCACCACATGGAAGGAAACTACCGCTTGTCCTGAAGTGTGAGTGAAACTACTCTCTTGCCCGATAATTTCTTATTTTGCGGTGTGGTATTCTAAGGGACTGTGTGTTATCCCTAAGACTTCGTTATTATGTTATTTATTTAACTCACACCAGTACCGTGTGTACTGACTCATGTGATTTTATCACCGGGTGCGTTCTTCATGGAGCGTAGCCGGGTTCTTATTTTCAGGAATAGTTCGTGTTAGCGGTTGGAGTAAATTTTGTGATTCAGAGATCTACGAGTGGATTTTAATTGTTATTTATTTTGCTTCGTGATCTTGATTTATATATTTCTTGGCATTGTGGGCCATGTTGTATTTTATTATTTTGGGGTTATGGGACGATTGTAGTAGCTCTGATTCAAGTTTTGTAAAAATGTGGATTTCTTATTTTGTTATGGCAACAGAATTCTCTTTATTATTGTAAATTGTAATTTAGAATTTCATCATGGAGATCTCAATGAATATGATTTTTTTTTTTGTTACTTAAAGTTTGTGAATTATTTTAAAGAGGAACATTTTTTCAGCAAAGTTTACTATTTCAAATGTGTGACTAGTTGATTGTTTTTCACTCTCATATTTTTGGGCAATTAAATACTGGTTGGGATATTATTGAATGGGTATTTGGTTATCTAAAAATCGGGGTGTGACAGAAAATTCCCATGATCGCCCTCGGGATAAGGATAGGGTAAGGGAATATGAAATCGGGGACCCTGATCGTGGACGTTCTCATGATCGAGAGTACGAATATGACCGGGTCGAATCAGAACATGGGTTTGATAGGCATGGTGAGAAGGAGTGGAATTACGATTTTGCCAAGCCTGAAGATGATCCGAAAGGTGAACATGACCATGGAAATTATGACTATGAACGAAAAGGTCAGGCAATATGATCATGATCAATATGATCGAATGGAGGAGGGCAACTACCATTATGTCCGTGTGACTTCCAAGTCACGTGAAAGGGGGAGAACTCATGATACCATGAATACTGATACTCAAAGAGGTCTCTTTTGTGGGAATACAAATACCAAGCCATTTTGTGGTACCAATAAGAAATTGGTGCTCGACTTGTAATGTCACAAAGGCTAGATCATAGCAATTCTTTTTCCTTCTATTTTCTTCTTTAATTAAAAAAAAAATCAACCCGTTAAGCTATTAATCTTGGACAATTCTATGAACTCAACCTCTACATAACTTTAAAAAAATGTGTTTATATCTCCAGTGTTACTGTGGAGTCCACTGACATCACATGAGAAAGATAGACACATATTTTTTAATTGTGCACCTTGTGAATATATTAAATAATCAAGAAAACAACAAAGGGAAAAAAGAAAAAAGAGCTAGAGTTTCTCATAACACAAAAACTGAATGAATGAATATAATAGAAAAGAAGAGACAATAATAATATATCTAGGTATACAGTATTACCCTAATAGAAAGTAAAAGACTAAACTACCCTAAAGCTAATAAAACTAATAATTATAATAGCTAACTCTAATACCCCCCTCAAACTCACGATACTGCAGCTAGAAGCATAGAGAGTTTGCCAACTAAAAAATGAAAACGTTGAATCGGATGTGACTTTATAAACAAATCAGCAATCTGCGTGGAAGAAGAAACAAAAGGCAAAGTGATAGCTCCATGCTTAAGGTAATGACGAGTAATGTGACAATCAATCTCTATATGCTTCGTCCTCTCATGGAAAACTGAATTGTGAGCAATCTGAATAGCACTCTTATTATCACAATACATAGGTGAAGGGCAAGGAAAGGAGACGCCCATATCTGTAAGTAGCCGGCGTAACCAAATAACCTCACGTGTAGTCGAAGCCATAGCACGATACTCAGCTTCTGTGGAAGACGCGACAACAACATCTTGCTTCTTGGTCTTCCAAGAAATGGGAGAATCACCCAAAAATATACAATATCCAGTAATAGACTTGTGATCTGTAGGATCACCGGCCCAATCAGCATCAGAGTATGCACGCAGCTCCAAGGAAGAAGATGACGAAAGTAAAAGACTTTAAAACTCAGTGCCTCTCAAGTACTTCAAAATACGATGAACAGCAGCCCAATGAACTGTAGTAGGGGAAGTAACAAACTGACTAACAACATGAACAACATGAGCAATATCCAAACAAATAATAGTAAGATAAACCAAACTACCAACAATAGTGCGATATAAGGTAAGATCAGGCAAAGGAACACCATCAGAAGGAGAAAGACGAACATTAAGCTCCAAAGGGGTATCAACAATCTTATTATCAGTGAGGCGAGCACGCTGAAGAATGTCACCTGTATACTTAGACTGAGAAAGAAGATAACCTTTTGGAGAAAAGGCCACTTCAATCCCCAAAAAATAACGTAGTGGACCTAAGTCATTCATTTCAAAACAACGAGCTAATTCAGACTTTAACACTGCAATCCTATCAACATCATCACCAGTAATAATCATGTCATCAACATACAAAGAAAGCATAATACGACCAATAGTGGTACACCTGATAAAGAGAGTTGAATCATGCTCACTCGGGGAAAACCCAAATGAGGTAATTACAATGGAAAACTTCTCAAACCAAGCTCGAGGGGCTTGTTTAAGACCATATAAGGCTTTCTTAAGCCTACAAACTTCACTTGGACCATGAGGAACACCCGGAGGAGGAACCATATAAACCTCCTCTTTGAGGTCTCCATTCAAGAAAGCATTTTTAACATCCATCTAAGTTATATTCCATTGACGAACAGAAGCAACGACAATAAGAGCACGAACAGTAGTCATTTTAGCAACAGGATCAAAAGTCTCCTCGTAATCCATAACATATTGCTGGAAAAAACCCTTGGCAACAAATCTTGCTTTATACCTCTCAACAGACCCATCTGACTTGGTTTAGATTTTATAAACCCAACGAGAACCAATAGCGTTCTTACCAGAAAGTAAGAGAACCAAACTCCAAGTGTCTGTCTTATACAATGTAGAAAGTTCCTCTGCCATAGCCTGCTGCCAAAGAGGATAAAGAGCTGCCTCTTTATAGGACAGAGGCTCAGAGAGATCATGAACTGAAGCTAAAAAGAAAGCAAAAGAAACCGAATAAAAAGAATAAACAAAATCAGGTGACTAAGTGAACTTACGAGTGCGAGCAGGATAGCGAGGAGGTTCCACAGCCTCAGCAGGTGCTTGGGTGGCCTCTGGAAGGGAGGTAACATCAAGCGGCAAGGTACCAATATCAGCAGAAGTAGAACCATGAGGTGAGACAATATCAGTAGTGCATGGGGCTTGAAAGGGCACACTATCAGTATCATCAGAGAATGGGTCTAGATGGATGAGATCAGATTTAGTCAACTCATGATGATTATCAGGAATAGTAAAAGAAGGGTATGTGCTCGAGAAATACAACATGGCAAGAGACATATAGTTTCTTAGTAACTGGGTCAAAGCAATGATATCCCTTTTGACCCTCACCATAACCTAGAAAAACACAAATAGCAGACTTTGGTGACAATTTAGTACGCTCTACACGAGGTCGAAGGACAAAACAAGTATAACCAAACACCTTTAAAGAAGAATAATCAGGAGAATGCCCATACTATTTTTCAAAAGGTGACAGACCTGATCGAGCAGTGAGAGGACGAAATTTTATTAATTAGATTGACAGTAGTAAGGACAGCCTCTCCCCAAATATCACTAGGGACATATGCAGATAATAAAAGAGAGCGACCAGTTTCAACAATATGCCGATGTTTCCTTTTAGCAACACCATTTTGCTCAGGAGTGTCTGTACAAGAGGACTGGTGAATAGTTCCCTCTAAAGCAAGCAATTCACAAAATTTATGATAGGTATACTCTCCACCTAAATCAAATCTAAAATATTTGATGACAGCAGAATGTTAAGTTTTGACAAAAGCACGAAAGGTATTGTAAATATCAAAGAAGTCTGAACGACGTTTTATAAGATAAACCCAACAGTAACGAGTGCAATCATCACTAAATGATACATAATATTGAGACCCCCCTCTTGTAGTAACAGGAGAGGGTCCCCATACATCAAAATGAACTAAATCAAATGGTGCAAGAGAATAAGAAATACTTCAATTAAAAGGTAAAGCTGAAAATTTTGCCAATTTACAACCACTACAATTAGAAATATCATGAGTTTGTAAATCTACTAATTGTCCTGTAGAAGCTAAAAATTTTAAACGAGAGGCTGAAACATGACCAAGGCGAGAATGCCATAAATAAAAACAAGACGAAGAAGAACTCAAACGAAAGGATGACAAGTCAACACTAGAAGCTGCAACCACTGGTACATTGAGCTTGTCCAAGATGTATAATCCCCCTTGCCTATGGCCTGCCCCAATCAGCGTTTGAGACTACAGATCCTGCACATGACAAACAGTAAAAGAAAAAGAGACTAAGTAACCTGCATCACAAAACTGACCAACAGAAACAAGATTCATAGTAAGTTTGGGAATGTGGTAAACACTAGAGAGAGATACATGAGGTGTGACAACAGACCCAACACTTGTTAATGGCATGGGAGTACCATCAGCAGTCATAACAGGCAAAGAAGAAGCAGGACATAAGGATGCAAAAGACGACAAGTCAGGTGACATATGATTAGAAGCTCCAGAGTCTAAGACCCAAATACCTGAGGACATACCCGAAGACATACCTGAAAACATACCTAGTGAAAAGGTAGTCATAGCATGTGGCTGTGTGGCAAGGAACTTCTGAAATTGCTCAGCAAGGGAGGTCATGGACGGAGTAGATGGGGAAGGGGAACCGGGTCCAAATGAGTCTGATGGTGGTACAACTGCTGCAGTGTTAGGTTGTGGAGGCCTATACGAACGATGCTGAGATTGGTTGTCAGATTTCCATATATGAGAAGGTTGAGGTTGTTGTTGTTGTGGTGATCGACCATGTGAGGGCTGGTTGCTTCTATTGGGCTGGTTTGCTCAACCCAACCTAAGATACTGAGCCTTCCAATGACCCTTCTACTTACAGTAGCTGCATACATCACTACCAACTCTCGAGTAAGGCTTATTTTGATTGTTGGATGGTGGTCAAAAAAGGGCTGCTAAAACAGACGGAGTAGAGTCGAGGAGAGTTCCCTTTCCAGACTGAGTCTTGAGGCGTATTTCCTTGGCTACTAACTCATGGACAATAGAATCAACTGGCAGAAGTGGGCTACGATGGAGAATGGACCCACGAAGGCCCTCAAAATCATCACGTAGAGCCATCAAAAATTGAATCAGACGTTGTTCCTCCCTACTAGCGATATATGGTGCAAACGCTCGTAATTCGGGCGACTCCATAAGAGCCAACTGATCCCAAAAATCTGTCATTGTAGAATAGAACTCCTGAATGCTCAAATTTTTTTGTTCAATGGTACGAATATCACACTCTAATTGGTACCTTTTCGCAAAATTGGACTGTGTAAACAATTTAGCCAAATGATCTCACACCTCCTTTACATATTCAAACTTTGCCAATTGCATACCTATCGAGGGAGCAACGGAGTTGTTGATCCAAGTAATGATTTTCGAATTGTTTGTTTCCCAAACATTTAGCAATTCTGCAAATTTATCAGCCTGTTCATTCGTAGGTTTACTAAAATCTCCATTGATATAACCCCACATCTTCTTCCCCTTCAGAAAATTTTCCATCGAGATTTACACTAATCGCTTGAAGTGAATCATCGCGTTCAACTGCCATAATGAAAACGAATCAATTAAATAACACACAAACGAACCAAAATCAAAGACAGATCCAAAAACACAAAACAAACGAACCAGAATCAGGGACAGATCTAAAAATGAATGTGAATCAGTGCGAGATCGATCCAAATACGAATCTGAATCAGCGAGAAATCCAAAAGCGAACCAAAATCAAAGACAGATCCAAAAACACAAAACAAACGAACCAGAATCAGGGACAGATCTAAAAATGAATGTGAATCAGTGCGAGATCGATCCAAATACGAATTTGAATCAGCGAGAAATCCAAAAGCGAACCAGAATCATCGTGGATGAGATTCGAACCTGCTCTGATACCATGTGAATATATTAAATAATCAAGAAAACAAAAAAGAGAAAAGAGAAAAAAGAGCTAGAGTTTCTCATAACACAAAAACTGAATGAATGAATACAATAGAAAAGAAGAGACAATAATAATATATCTAGGTATACAGTATTACCCTAATAGAAAGTACAAGACTAAACTATCCTAACACTAAAAAAATTAATAATTATAATAGCTAATTCGAATACACCTAAATTTTATCCATTAATCTTATTGATTGTGGTTTGATCAAACCTTAGAAATGGGGTGGCCTAGAGCCAGCGTAATTTATGGATCTTGGATTCCCTTTTCTCTTTTTTGTTATAATTGAAACCCATATTATGTGATTGTAATGATGAGATTCCCTGGAGGATATTTGCTTTAGCTTTTACTTTTGCTTTGGCTTTGGCTTTCGCCGGCACGTTGTAATTGATATTTGAAATGGCTTTGATGAATATCCGTTCCGTTGCTTATTTTTATGATCATGTGATGTTACAGTAAACTTCATGTAGCAAGCAACTTTAGCCCAACATTCTCTGTGTTTTGCATTTATGTTGAAACTTAAAACTTCGGCCAACTTTTTTATGGATTGGATCAAAATTGAGGCATTTGGAAAAAAAAAATTCATAACTTAATTACTTGGCACTAAGAAGCTTTTAATTCCTTTTCGGAAATGTTGGATTCTACAGAAAGTTTTGGGATCAAAATCATTCGGAAAACTTTTACATTTTGGTTTTTTTTTTTTTTTTTTTGTTAAAGCATAACACAAAAAATACATATTTGGATTGGCAATGATGTGGTGGTATCTAGATCCTTTTGAGATCTAAATTCAGAATTCACAACGTTACTCTTTTTTAAACACTACGTACGTATATACCATCTTTCTTACCCATAGGGGACAAGCATGTGTAAAAACAAACAGGTAGGCTTCACATGAATGATGAATCTATTCAGATGGTTCTCTCACTTCTCACTACCTAGTAGATAGCTACAAAGAGGTGAGGCTTTACATGATTCTATTTAGATGGTTCTCACTACCTAGTAGTGCTTTGGAGTTAGAGAATGTAGTAGAGAAGTTGATATGACTTTGTTTGGCAACTACTTTTAGAGCCCACGAGTGTGTGACAAACTTAAAATGCATATATATATATATATATATATATGTGTGTGTGTGTGTGTGTGTGTGTCGATCGTAAAAAATTGCTATGGCTGAAAAGCTACATTGGACAGTTTTTTGCGATTGAATCGCTGAAGCAATTGCCAAACGGACTCTATGTCCGAAATGTGAAATTAAATTCTGCTTCCAACTCAGTCGTGTTGCTCATGCAGTGATTAGATAGAATTTGACAGAAACCATAGCAAGTGATAAGTAAATATGATCCCAGGTTTAGTGTAAAGGTGCAAATAAGAGCAGTTAATCCTCAATTTTTAGTTACAAATACATAATTATATTAAGGTTTGATCAAATCTGGAAATGGAGTGGCTTAGAGCTTCAGTAATTTGTGAATCTTGGATTCCCTTTTGTCCTGTTTGTTGACTGCTGTCATTAAGACCTATCTTAGATACCCTTTTCTCTTTTTTTATTTTGGTGCCCAATAAGATATTAAGATGTATATGATATGTGATTGAACTATGATATGATTGTCTTCAGAATATTTGCTTTTATTTTATTATTATTATTATTATTATTTTATTTTTTTTTTTGCCCTTTTTTGGGTACGAGAATATTTACTTTTGCATTGTGTTTCTGTTGGCCTGTTGTTCATATTTTAAATGATTGGATGAATATCCCATATGCTTGTTTTTATAAGAGGAAAAGATTGGGACACACCTAAAGACATGATTTTTAGGACACAAATCAAAAAATATTATGTCCATATCTCTCTTGTGATGTCACTAGACCCCACAGAGACACGTGAGAGAGAGAGATACATCTCTTGAATTATGTCCCAAAAATTGTGTCTTTAGATGTGTCTCAAGTATTAACATTTTTTATAATCATATGATGTTACAGCAAACGTCATCTAGCAAGTAAACTTTGGACTAACATTCCATCTGTTTTGCATTTATGTTGAAACTTGAAACTAGGTCAGATTTTTGGATGGATTGCATCAAAAGAAAAAAAATTCCAAATTTTTTTTTGGAATAGTGAAGCTCATTTTAATTCCATTTCCATTTCCATTCCAGATTCGAAGTTTCTGAATTTCAAAATTCCATTTCGATTGCATTTATTCGAAAAATGTTGGATTTTTAAGAAAGCTTTGGTATCAAATTTCTTGAAGGAAACAACTTCTATACATTTCCTTAGGCGTGGATAGTTAGGTCACTCTCACAACAGTGGGATCTAATGCTAAAAAAAATATTTTTTAGCAGTGTGTCCCACTGTTGTTAGAGAGAAAAAAAATAATTTTTTAGCACTAGGTCTCACTGTTGTGAGAGAGAACCTAACAAAGAATACCTAAGGAAATGTATTGAAGTCATGCCCATTCTTAAAAACTTTCATTTTTTTCATTTTTTTTAGTGGATTTTTGGAATTAATATTACATTTAAAAAAATACTAATAATAAGAAAGAAATCAACACCCATTAATATATAGTTTCACACTTTTTTTTTTAGGCTTTGTTTGGTTCATGAATTTGGTAAGGAAAAAAAAGAAAGGGGAGGGGGGGGGGGGGGGGGGGGGGGTGTTTGGTTCATGAATTTGGTAAGGAAAAAAAAGAAAGGGGGGGGGGGGGGGGGGGGGGGGGGGGGGGAGTCCATCTTATTTTTCGTTCCCCTCTCTTTTCCCTCATGAAATCCATGAACCAAACAAAGCCTATGGAAAGCAATATAATTATGTATTTTTTATTTTAAAATTTAGAATATATCGGCATATTCGAAAGATTTGAATATTTTGAAATCCCTTTAAATTGCAATTTTCAGAATTTTTTGCACCATGCAAATTCCAATTCGAATTTTTTTTTCTTCAGAATTTTGGAATTCAAAGGCAATTATACAGTTCTAAAATCGAAAATCCATTTATAGAAATTCGGGAAAAAGTCTCTCGAAACAACTGCTAAAAGTTTAAAATCTAACGTAATTCTTACTTTGTGGAAGAATCCCTGAAATGTGAAATTTCAATTAATATTCATGTGTGTTTCAGTAAAATTTTACTTAATATTCATATAATATCTAATGTAATTTCACTAAATATTTACATGCGGAAGATCTTTTTCTAATTATGAATCGGAATTATTCTTAATTCTAATACGGACATAATGGATTTATCTTTAAACCATCCAAAAATTTATAGGTTTTGGTAGGAATCAAAATTTAACAATCCTAGTTGAAACTTGAACAATAATGCTAGGTAAATAACATCAATTATAGCATATGCTTTAAATGTATGTACCTTGTACTGTGTAATTTTTTACACATAATCTATACTTTTTTTAGAAGCACAAAGTGTATACAATTAAAATACGATTGTAATTTGTGTTATGATTTTTCTTATGTATCTACCATTATTCAAACTTGTAACCAATTAGTGACATTTAAGTGGGTCCTCTCATGTGTCAATTTTTGGGGACTGCTTTATTGGAAATTGTGCAGATTCTTAAATAGATATTCTGATTTAATTGCTCTAATACGGATTCAGTGGTTCGGTGGTACTATTTCACATCACTTGCATGTAAACATATGTACTAAGCACTTATTTAACTGGTTTAATTTACGACTTTAGGCTTTGTTTGTTTCACAGATTTCAAGAGGGAAAGAGATGGGAAAGAAAAATAAGAGAAAAATCAAATTCCTTTTTATCTTACTCTTTTTCATCTGATTTTTCATTTCCCTCTCATTTACCTCTGTGAAATCTATAAACTAAACAAAGCCTTAAAGTTAAGCTATATATGAACATCTTTAGCAAGGGTAATGCTATTCTGATCGAGGATCCTCTATAGCAAGTTTTCCAACAGCACCTACATGGTGCTTCCAAGACCACAAGTCGTGGTCTTGCAAGGATATGTAGGTGCTGCCCAAAGTACTGTTGGTAATTGCAATCGAGGATCCCAACATTGTTATGCGTCTCAAATTTTGTATTCCAACACATATTGCAGATGGTCCACTGAATTTTGGCTAAGGATATTGAAGTAGTCCAACTATTATTGAAAGGGTCTCACGATCACATGTATTTGGAAAATATTTACAATACAAAATTTGGAAAGAATACCATTACTCATTTACTAATCAATTGCTACGGGATCTATTAAATTCTATCTAACAACTGCATGAGGGTGTGTTTGATAACTCAATTAAATGCTAGAAATGAAAATTTTCTGCACTTATTTCTTTTCTGTGCTTTTAATCACGTATTTCTACAGAAAAAAAAATTATTAAATGCAGTCTATTTTAGTACTGAAAACATTGTTTTTAATTCTGTAAATTCAAATGCTTAAAATTTTCAGCACTAAAATTCAGTGCTTGATTTTCAGTATAAAATTTTTAGTTTTGTCATACGGACCATAAGCTATACAACAGAGTTGGAAGCAAAATTTAATTTCACATATCAGACATAGGTCTGTTTGGAAACTATTTCTGCAATTCGATTGCAAAAAGCTACCCAAGGTAGCTTTAGCGGATCGCAAAAGATAATTTGTCAAATAATTGTGGACTGTAAAAGTTATTGCAAAACGGAGCCATAACTACGTACAGATTTGAACCAATTAGGCAGTTTAATACCTTCTATACTTGGACCCAAAAAAAAAATTAATAAAATACCTTCTATACCAGCTTCTCTACATTCTCTTACTCCAAAGCACCACTAGGTAAGGTAGTGAGAACCATCTAAATAAATTCATGTACAGCCTCACCTGTTTGTGCCTAAAGAATCTACTAGTTCACTTGCTTTTGATCTCTACGGTCAAGAAAGGTGGCAGTGCTTTAAAAAGAGTAATCTTGTATGTTAAATAATGTGACAGGGGCTATAACTTCGAGATATTACAGTGGGATCACTAATTTTTTATTGCAAGTTATTTTAATTGATTCGAATGTCACATAAATTGAGAGCAAGTTTAAGAACCATAGCTTTTTCTTTTTTACTTTATTAATATTATTATTATTATTATTTTTTATTTTTTTTTTTTTTGGAGACAAGGATAAATCTCTCCATCTATTTTCAATGGCCCGGATTCTACCATCATTTTTCGAACAGAGTTACCGACACCATTAATATATCAGAGTAAGACTGAAAATAAATTCTGGACACGTGTACCAACCTAACATATAACATGCACACCGGATAAATTAGGGAGACATGAACAGGAGAATTCACCAGAGTTTCCAACCCTCACATTCTTTAGGAAATTCAGGAGCCGAGCTGGTTAGCACGATAACTCTACTAAAAGAAAAGGACTGCACTTCAGTGCAGTAATAACAGTCCAGTTGGTGCTGTTTTCCTCACAGTTAAACAGTAAAACTGTTTTTGCAAAAATAGTTTTTAAAAAACTGTCCAATTTTACTGTTCACCTGTGAGAGAAACAGCACAACTGAACAATTTTAACTGGACATGAAGTGCAGTCCAAAAGAAAAACATTGTCTAAACCTTTTTATGATGTATACATAAATTTGATTGGTCCTTTTCAAGTAGGTCTGTGGCTGGGGTTCGGGTATCTTTTCTGTTTTGAAAGCTGTATGTCAGTGAAGAACTAGCCAAAGAGAAAAGCAGGGACTGAGCTACTGCCTTGTGAGTGCGCCCACTAAACTGAGATTTTTTTTTTTTTTTGGGTTCCTTATCCTATGTGAGGTGTTCTACAATTTTTGAGAAACTGACCCACTGGAATACCTGAAAAAAAAAAAAAAGGAAAAAGAAAAAGACAGAGACAGAGAGAGGGAGGTAAGAGAGTGGCTTTTTAATTTTGTACTGATCGAAAAACAAAATTGGATAAGTTAAAGAAGCAGATAACTCATACGAATAATGCTAGATGTACAAATAAAATGCACAATTAAATACACAACTTGTTTAAAATTATTAAACCTCGTACTGAAAAGTCTGTACACATAAAAAGACAAAAAAAAAAAAAAAAAGAGGTGTACAACTTTTTCAACACAAGGTCCAACAATTTTAAGCAAATTATGCATTTAATTGTGTTTTTTTTTTTTGTGCATCTAACAATACTCTAACTCATACATCCTCAGTTTTTTTGTCTCTCGCATTGACCCAATGCGATCCCACCGTTCCTAGGCCTTACGTTGCGTGTGACTGGACTGCCATTCTTTTATTCAAATAATACAGTCAGAATGCTATTTACATTATATTATTCACCCTTTAGAAATAACAAATAACAGAAAAGACTAATATTTTGGACACAATCAAAAGACATAATTTTGGGACATAACCTTCATTTTGTGTCTCTATCTCCTTTGACGGGCTCCACAGTGTCAGTGGACCCCACAATACCCACTAGGACCACTAGGAGAGAGATAGACACAAAATGGAAGTTGTCTCCCAAGATTGTATCTTTTGATTTTGTCCCAAGTATTACTCAATAGAGAATGTTTTGACTTAATAAAAAATTCCAAATATCCTTTAAATTTTTTTTTGATAATAAATTATGAAATTTTTATTCATAAATGCATATTCCAAAAAGGAATTATTTCAAGTAAATAGAAGCAAGAAAAGCTTAAAAATGAACCACAAAAACGTCTACAGCCGCATTGCAAACTCCCCAACCCCTAATAAATCTCACTGCGGCGTAGCTCGACGGAGCCAGCTCAGGAAAAAAGCTGCCAAAGTAACCCACCAACCAACAGAGATCGCCAAAACTTTGCTGGAACTGCGAAAAGATCACATCGAAATGCCAGATATGATAAAATGAATCAAATCTGAAGGAACCAACTCCAGATTTGCATGAGTAAAGCACTAGATCTAAAAGTTCAACGTTGGATCTGCGAGCAAAATAAGCAGAGCAAGGAGATCGACGCGGGAGCAGAATGAAAACGAAAATCAAGAAAAAAATCACAAACCGTCCTAAAGAGGGACACAATTCGCTTAAGGCGGGCCACAAACCCGTCTAAAATAGAACACAAGAAAATGAGAGACTGTAGACACCCTATTTTGGATCGTCCGTTCAACTGAAGGAACCCCGCCTCAAGAACAACCCGATGACTGGAATAAGGATTTGTGGGATGTTGGTTATATGAAGCAGAACTCCGTGAAGCACCGTGGTCTCCGAAATACGTTAGAATAACCTTTAGGAAAACTTAGGTATGTTAGAAACTCAATTTAGAGACAAAAAACCCAATTTTGAAATGACGAAAAATCGCCTTTTATCGAGCAAACTTCGGACCTCAGGGTGGGATCCTGAGAAATTTTAAATAGAAAATAGTTCTAAAATAGGCTAAATTAATGACCCAAGCCTTCACATTTGCCAAAAATCACTTAGGAGAACTTTTACTCCTTTTTGCACCTCATAGATCTGCTCTTTCTTGGAGTCAGCCTCACTTTTTTTACCATAACTCAAAATCTACAAACGTTTTTTGAATGAGACCAAAAAAAACTTAAACTAGACTCCCATACCTATCCAACGGTATATATATCACAAGCCCAAAAAGGATAACCGAGGTGTGATTTATGGTTTGAGCTATGGAGAAGAACTAGACTTCTTGGAAGATGATGGCTATTTTGAAAATGATGATGAGGCCGACCTTTTCTTCTTGGAAGAACTAGACCTTGGGTTGCAAGAAATCATGTGGTGGAATAGGGAGTCTCCCAACGACTCAATATGGTTTGAACCTGAGAAAGGGCTTGAGGTTGCTGACTATGAGAAAGACTAGATGGATAATGTGGACCACGTATCTATGAGCCTACTATTTGGGGATTTAGACCTAAGGATGGCTGTGAGGATGCCAATGAAGTGATGATGCTAGGAATTACTCTAAAGCATGGGTGCTAATGGACCACGAAGGATTGCTCATGATACACCTATGAAGTCGAAGAATTAAGGTTAGTTATGTCTGGTTTTGGAAATTTGAATAATTGTGCTTGGTTAAGTGTCTAGTTGATTCAAAACTAGTATTCGAATAAAAAAAAGTCTAGTGATGTAGTAGTTTCTTCTTCTAATCAATAAAAAGAATTTCATCTTTATTAATTATGTTGTGCCAAATTATGAGTGTGTGGATTGCATGATGAAACCCAGGATATGATGAAGAGATTCCGTATATGAACTTGAGTATTGAGAAAGATCATAAAATGTTCTTGAATTATTTCTTTGCTAAACTCCAAATGAAAGCCAAAAGCTGTCGCTCTATTCAAAGAACCGAAAAATATTTATTTCTAAGCTCTAAAAAGATATACTCAGAACGAATCCCAAGTTTCTCCCAGACCCATTCGTTTTCTATCTGATACCTGTATCCAATCCCATCTTTCGTTAAATGAGACTGAAATTGGTGCCTAGACTAAGGAGTGAGATTTATTCTAAGTTATAGTGATCATGTGGTATAATGCCTTTGCCTAAGAAAAATTATATAGAAAAGAAAAATAAGGAAAAGAAAAGAAAAAAATTATTCATGCGGGAAAACTTCTCAAACCTCAAAAGCTATCAATACGATAAGAAAGAAATAAGCATGTCAATAGCTACTTTCCAAAACTTGTTGACTAAGAGAAGGGTAGAATATACCTCAAATAGGGAGGATAAGAGGGGGGGGGGGGGGGGGGAAATGAAAAGTGGAGGAGAATGAAAAAGATAGAAAGCAATAATAAAGAGGGAAGAAAATGAAGAGCCGCAAGATAATATGCCATATGCCTAGAAGGTGACTACAATGAGAGAATGTAGGAAGAGAGGTATGAAGAGTTGACTCGCATGGATGAAAAAAAAACAAAACAAAAGAAATATAATAGAAGGAAAATGTTTGGTACACACACTTTTTGACACACTATGCTTTAAACACATGTACCTTGTGCTGTTTGAATTTTTCATACTTTTCTATGCACCACTTACACAACACAGGGTACATGCATTTAAAGTTGTGTTAAAAAGTGTGTCAAAAAGTGTGTGTATGTAGCACTACTCTAATAGAAAAGGCTAGCTAGGATGAAAATCCAAAAGGGTGCCTAAGCAAAAATTAGAGCGGAAAAAAAAAATAAAAAATAAAAAAATAATAAGGTGAAGGCGTTATACCATAATCGAACATGTGCTTACTAAGATGGACCTAATCTTGAAATGCTCTGAGCACCAGTCTTGACCTTAGCTCTGAGTTTAAATCGATTCAGCTCAAATCTTGTTCTGTAAAATCTTTCCTATGAATCTAAATGTCATTGATCTTGAAATTCATCAGATTAGTTTGCCTAGTCTCATGTCATCATGGAACTACGTTCCTGATTCCCAATAGGGGATACGTAGGCAACCTCTTAAAAGGTTCGGTCTTTCCTGTGCTTAAGTCTCATCTCTAGAGTTTTGACTTTATTTGAACACCTCTCAAAATGTTCGGTCTCAGCCATTGACCCAAAACCGTTTTCCCTTCACACTAGGGGCAAGGTCCCCTTAAATCTTGTGTGCTTGTTCTGCCCTTATACTAGGGGCAAGCCCCGTCATGGACTTTAAAGTCAATTTTACGTGACGAATAAATCCTGGATATCCTTTGATTTTAAACAAACCCATGCACTCTGTCCTCCATACAAGGGGCAACTTCTTACTCCAAAATTCATGTCAATCGTATACAAGGGGCAAGCCTTTCACTCAGTGGGTTTAGTTTGAATTCATCACCCATTGATTTGCACACAAAATGCAAGGCCCTCTACCACTCGCTCTATCCAATCAAGTCCAACCCCTTGTCATATACAACGGGCAATTCCCTTCTACCCTTTTTGTTTAGCCGAGCCCAACCCCTGATCATATACAAGGGGCAAGCCATGTCTGGGTCCTTTATCATAAACAAGGGTCGATGTTATTCTGAGATAATGTCTTTATGTGAATTTAGACAGAGTCGCATTTTTTTGCTCTTTGATTAGAAATGAAAGTTTGAGGTCGTAATACGAAGAGAGTAAAGAGTTTATTACGAACATGATTAAAGAAGATTTTCAATCCTTAAACTTATGCATGAAGTCTCATCTCAAAGAATTGGGTGAATAGAAAAGGAATAATCTAAATCATGAGCAAGGTACATCACTCGTAATAAGGCACTACGTCAAAGGAAAATAGAAAGATGTATGATTTGAATGTTTTTAGTGTCTCAAGTTTGAGTTACAGAGTCGTAGACTTTATGAGTGTATCATGAGCAATGGAATAAGAAATTATTTTTCTGAGAATGGTAATGCAAATAAGAAAGGAGTCCATGAGCATCCGGATGGTCTTCTGAAAAGAAACGTGTTTACAGCATTATTACATCATCAAGCATGAACGTCTAAACTAGGGGCAATGTTCACGTCTCTCATATTTCATAAATTTAATCGCCATGATGTCAAGATAATGATTGTGCAATGCATATGAGGTTTTCCTTTATTGGCTCCACAATGCTTCCCTTTTAAGAGTAGTTCACCTTTACCGGCTCTAGATGGTTTTATAGTTGAATGGGTATCCCCCATAGAGCATGATGATATTTCTTGCATATTCATTTCAGTTTCATGCCTCACGCTCGTAGTTCGCCTTTACGGGCTCTACAACGCATTGATGGTTGAGCGGATAACCCCCATATTGCATTAGAATTGAGTAAATGTGTGTTTAGATTTGAGAGTAGCGTGCCTTAACCAGGCCTATTCAAATTGATTTTCTAGCGTGCTTTAACCCGGCCCACTTAAAATGATTTACTTGTGTGCCTTAATCCGACCCATTCAAATTGATTTTCTAGCGTGCCTAAACTCGGCCCACTCAAAATGATTTCTTATGTGCCTTAACTCGGCCCATTCAAAATTATTTTCTAGTGTGCCTTAACCCGGCTCATTCTGTCAAGCCCCGGAGTAGCATAAATAGAGAAAAATAAATTTTCTTTATGGGTCCATAGGGAATGACGGGTGAATAACCGCATTGTCACCTACTCAAACCAATAAACACAACGATAGGGAGGATGCTATCCATAGAACATATCTTATTAACATAATCAGAGGCTACAACAGAAACTATAAAAGGTTTGGAAGCAACAGATGCCCAAGTACCAATTATAAAAGTCCACTAAATCTATTACAACAGCCGGCTTATAGTCTCAGGCCTATAATAATAACAACAACAGTACAACAGATATACAAACTAATTATTACAAAGCAGCACGTCTTCTCCTTCCAGCCTTCAGCTCCAAGTCCGGCGAAACATCAGTCTCTCGTCCTCAAGTCCTGCGAAGCTCTAGACATTGGAATGTCTAGGGCATAAACGCCATAAGCTTTGAATACAAAGCTGAGTGAGTACATTAAACAACACTCCTCACCGTAACTGCTCAGCATCTTAAAATGCGGCTAATCCCTTTACAATGACGTCACTCACGAACATAACAGAGGTCTCAGTAAACTATACATTAATTCAGGGATAGCAGGAAACATATTAAGTAATGACAAGGATAAAGATCATAGTGTAAATATCTCATCACGTATTCATCAAATCCATGCATGCAACCCATGCATCCATCCCATGTATATACCTTTACGTCGGGACGCTGAATCCACGACTGAACATTTATCTTATCATATTCATACTCATATTCATATTTCTATCCATCTCCGTATCCATACGTTGATACCATAATCCAGATCCGTATCCATACATAGATATCATAATACCAATCAGAATCACCCGACTAGTCAGTAGGTCCTACGATCCCTTGATAGGGTTACCGGCCGTCTACACGGTACCACCTATCTGTAAACGATGGAAGCGGCACAACGGACGTCTTCTACGCTGTGTATATTCTCACTGGTCGACTACACGGTGAAAATACATTAGGGCCCTAGCCGGACGTAATCGTCAACGGTCCACTGGACGTCTTCAACAGTGCATACGCATTACTGGACGTCTTCAACAGCAAGAGGCGTACTAGGAACTCTAACCGTCCCACGTCCACCCGACTCGTCACCCGTTGATCCCATGGATCCAAAGTACACATATCTCATATTCCACATAAGTCACATATCCCATTTCTCATCAGCTTCTCTTACCTCTTTATATCACTATCCCAAGCATGCTGACACATGTTGTGAAATGCTCATATACTAAGTACAGGAAATGCCACATGCTTTGTATTAATCATATCTACTGATTACTGATTATTAACATGCAGTTGTATTCCGTTCTACTATGCAGTTTGACAATAATATATGACAGTTAAACAATTCGTCTCATATCGACAGTTGACATAGGATAATTCAGCTCGTAATATAAATGATAATTGCATAAAAGTCTAGTCCTGACATAGTACTTATAGATCTTATCCACACAGCTCAATAACCCATATGGTACAACTATTAACAAGTCTGATATATCACAAGTATAAGACAACATACAAATAGCATTCTGCTCATATCCAATCGATTGACTAAATATGGTAATCGATTGGAAACAATACCAATCGATTAGACAAACTGGCAATCGATTGGGATAGCAATCGATTGGGATTCATGGCAATTGATTGGGAAATTATCCAATCGATTGGATCCAATGCCAATCAATTGGACTCTGTCTTCTTCCTCAAAACTGCTGGTTTTGTTATAAAAACGTGGGGATCCTCTTCTCTTTATAAACGTTATTAAACACATACAAACATCTCAAAAACACCTCCTTGAGTGAGTTAATGAAACTCACCTTATCCCGGCGTTCCGTTGACGGCGTCCCGAGCACCGTGGCGGTGGCTATGGTGAATTCTCTCTCTCTCTTTCTTCTCTACCCTTCTCTCCTTCTCTCTGTGCTCCTCTTCTCTTCATTCTTCTTCTTCTTCTTCTTCTATTCTCTTCCTCTCTAACCCGAGAGTGTGTGTGTGTGTGTGTATATATATAATATAATATGATATATATGTATGTGTGTATATATATGAGAGTATATATATCTCTCTCTCTCTTCCAAATACACACACAAGCAACCATATATATGTATAAGGGAGAGGGTATATATAGGGAGGGGAAAACAATAACAACCACACAAAACCAACGAGGTGGCCAAGTCCAGCTACTCTCAATCGATTGGTACCAGGTGCCAATCGATTGGGTTAGGTCGGCAGAATGCCAATCGATTGGTAAAACATCCAATCGATTTGAAAAGCAATCGATTGGGATAAGGTCAATCGATTAGGCACACAACCTTACCCAAGGCTAAGAAAGGTACTAGGGATCTATATATACCTGAAAATATAGGGTATTACATCATCCACCACTTATCAAAAGATTTCGTCCTCGAAATCTGAAGCAGTAGCCCCTATCACCAAAAAGAAATCCATCTCGCAAGACAGACTCTAAATGCTCACGTTCTCGCTTTACATAAACGATTACATCAGCGGCCAACGGGTTAAAGTTCTAGACATGTGATACGAAAACATCAACGATCTATGAGTACTAGGGTGACAGCTACTAATCCCCGGGTTTAGATACATAAAATTAGTAAGTCGAACTTCAGAAAAAGGTTCTAGGTAGCAAAATCTAATCATCTCACAAATCTAAAATGGCTAGTCCCCAAACACACAAGGTTCCTTCCTCATGCCAAACTCTACGGTGTAAGGGTTCTATTGATCAAGTGTTCTAATCTTATCTAAGTCGTAGAAGAGCGTTGTCGTCTACTCCCACCGTCGAAGATACTTCATATTGTTCTAACGATGTCTGTACTATATCATCTGTTGGCTGTCTCCCATCTCTAAACTTCTTGTCATGATTGTTAGCGTCCTCAGTCGGTCTCTTGTTGCACACGACATCCTTGTTAATTCCCGTGTTATTACCGTCATCCCTCAGGATATTGACTTGAAAGCATTTGTGACTCTAATATCGTAACTGGTGATTTAAACTTCCTTACGTATCTCTAAATTCCCACGTACTATTGACATAACCATCTCTCGAGGTCGTACCATCCATTAAATACTCGTTCTGCTTCCATGTATTACCGAAATAGGTTAGGCAGAGCTACATACTGATTTTCGTGAGTCGTTCTATTATATAATCTCGACTGGGTGAAAGCAACAGGCAATCGGTGTTGAAAAGAATCCTTCTATGATACTCTTTGTAATTCTGGTGTTGTCTCTACGTTACTCGTATCGCTTCCCGTATACTCGCAATCGTCTAGTTTGTCCTCTCTTGTCAAAGCTACATCTAAAGCAAATTTAGATTCCTCATCTCTAGTCTCTGTCCAACATACCAATGGTTGGCGTAGTCTTTCGATAGGGAGGCAATTGACGTCATATAAGGATGCATTTGAAGTCTTATAGGGATGTGAAATAAGTCATATGGGATGTAATTGATGTTATATCTATACTTGGATAACTACTGTTGATCATTGTCAAATGAATTGTTCAGGTAACTACAATTTACGGTGTAGGCTAATCCTCTTACAATCAAATCAAACGAATACCAAACTTCTTGCAATATTGGGATCATATATAATACATGATGTAGGTGTTGAGTGTTGTACCTTCTGTCTATCGTCCTTGTCTAAGTTGAGACCAATTATTTGTATGGTGAGTCTACCCTCGTGGTACTTGTTGCGATGGAGCATTGTGTTGCATCTCTAATTCTGGACAAAACTTACGGACATGACCAATTTTATCGCAGTTAAAACACCGTATTCCACATCTATTAGATTTCCTTGATACTCTGCATTCTTGGGAATGGTGTCCTGGTACTCCACAATTGTAGCAGATATCTCGTTCTCTATGTTGTGTTGGAGTCGCCACTGGTTTTGATTCTTTCTTGTTGTTCCCCAACCTCTTACGCTTCTGGCGGTTGCCCATCTAACTTCTCTCTGTATTTCCTTGTTGAACTTGGTTAGCAGCCAACACAACCTGACTGTCCCTTCCTGTCTAATCTCCTAGGAGAAATTGATCATTTTCTGGTAGGGCTTGATCAAATCGTTGTCCTTCACTAATTTGAGTGTCGTCCTCCAGTTTCGTTGCCATTTCTACCAAAGCTTCAAAAGATTTGTCTAAATGTCCTATAGTCATATGACGAATATGCGGAACTAATCCTTGATGGTATCTTTTGATCTTCATTCTTGGTGTATCAATCATATGTGGTGCAAATCGTGATAGCCTCTCGAACTGAGTGGTATATTCTGGCACTATAAAACTACCTTGGACTAATTGTATGAACTCCATCTCCCTTTTGTTCTTCTCGGATCTGGAAAGTACTTCTCTAGAAATCGAGTCTTGAATGATTCCCAAGTCATCCTTCCTACAGCTTCTTCACCTATCGTAGCTTTCACTGCGTCCCACCAATCTGCTATTGAGAATGTCAGTTGAAATATAGCCAAATGTCTTTTCTCAGTGTCAGTACATTTGAGTGTCTCAAATATCAGTTCTATCTGGCGAATCCATTGCTCAGCTTTCCATGCTCCTGTTAATCCTGTAAAGGTTCCTGGTTGAAGAGCACGAAATTCCTTTAGCAGCTTAACTCTTGTCTGACGTACTGGTGCTTTATTGCCGATGACGTGATCCGCACGATTGATAACTTGTTCAATGCGACGGATGAAAACTCCAACCATTCCTGTTGGACCTATCTTAGGAGGTACTACACTAGGTACTCCATTCAGCTGGCCCGGGTTTCCTTGAGTCGTCCTAACCATAGCGAGTACTGGTAGTGTTCGGCGTCGCTACCTATAATGAAAATCTATTCGGTCAGACACATTCTATCTTACAGCTAAGGCAAGAACAAAACATGTGGTAACCAATATATAGTACCACTATATAATACGATCACATTAAGCAATACGGATATAAGAATATAACCATAGAGGTCAGTCTATCTACCAAGTGTACTCCAATATATCTATGCTCAAGATACGGGTTACGAAACTATAGTTCTACACGTAACGTCAAATCTAAACATTCTATTTCCATTCCCAGGTTCCAGATTATGAGTACTGCTCAACTAACATGTGATTCAAGGTAATAAGATAATCTTATCCATAACCTCTTTCTACTTCTAGAACATGCCGACTGTTCTAAGATTGCTCAGGAATTCATTAGCGTCTAAAATCCAATGGTTCTATATATAGGATCTCCACAACCACAACTAATTCTCAACGCCTTGTTCTCTATGAACTCAGCTACCAACAGTTCTAACGATTCTTATCGGCTCTAGCAGTTACTACCTGCTAACGAAACATTCTCAGATGGATTCTTCAAACTTCTCGTCTACATGACAAGATTCTAGTTCTATCTCATCTCAACTAATCCTTATGTTATCGTTAGTAACTTAGAACTCAGGTTCTAACACAAAAGACAAGCGGTTAACAATTGAAACCTAGGCTCTGATACCAAAAATCCTGTCACGCCCCGGAGCAGCATAAATAGAGAAAAATAAATTTCCTTTATGGCTCCATAGGGAATGACGGGTGAATAACCGCATTGTCACCTACTCAAACCAATAAACACAACGATAGGTAGGATGCTATCCATAGAACATATCTTATTAACATAATCAGAGGCTACAACAGAAACTATAAAAGGTTTGGAAGCAACAGATGCCCAAGTACCAATTATAAAAGTCCACTAAATCAATTACAACAGCTGGCTTATAGTCTCAGGCCTATAACAATAACAACAACACTACAACAGATATACAAACTAACTATTACAAAGCAGCACGTCTTCTCCTTCCAGCCTTCAGCTCCAAGTCCAGCGAAACATCAGTCTCTCATCCTCAAGTCCTGCGAAGCTCTAGACATTGGAATGTCCAGGGCATAAATGCCATAAGCTTTGAATACAAAGCTGAGTGAGTACATTAAACAACACTCCTCACCGTAACTGCTCAGCATCTTAAAATGCGGCTAATCCCTTTACACTGACGTCACTCACGAACATAGCAGAGGTCTCAGTAAACTATACATTAATTCAGGGATAGCAGGAAACATATTAAGTAATGACAAGGATAAAGATCATAGTGTAAATATCTCATCACGTATTCATCAAATCCATGCATGCAACCCATGCATCCATCCCATGTATAAACCTTTACGTCGGAACGCTGAATCCACGACTGAATATTTATCTTATCATATTCATACTCATATTCATATTTCTATCCATCTCCGTATCCATACGTTGATACCATAATCCAGATCCGTATCCATACATAGATACCATAATACCAATCAGAATCACCCGACTAGTCAGTAGGTCCTACGATCCCTTGATAGGGTTACCGGCCGTCTACACGGTACCACCTATCTGTAAACGATGGAAGCGGCAAAACGGACGTCTTCTATGCTGTGTATATTCTCACTGGTTGACTACACGGTGAAAATACATTAGGGCCCTAGCCAGACGTAATCGTCAACGGTACACTGGACGTCTTCAACAGTGCATACGCATTACTGGACGTCTTCAACAGCAAGAGGCGTACTAGGAACTCTAACCGTCCTACGTCCACCCGACTCGTCAGCCGTTGATCCCATGGATCCAAAGTACACATATCTCATATTCCACATAAGTCACATATCCCATTTCTCATCAGCTTCTCTTACCTCTTTATATCACTATCCCAAGCATGCTGACACATGTTGTGAAATGCTCATATACTAAGTACAGGAAATGCCACATGCTCTGTATTAATCATATCTACTGATTACTGATTATTAACATGCAGTTGTATTCCGTTCTACTATACAGTTTGACAATAACATATGACAGTTAAACAATTCGTCTCATATCGATAGTTGACATAGGATAATTCAGCTCGTAATATAAATGATAATTGCATAAAAGTCTAGTCCTGACATAGTACTTATAGATCTTATCCACACAGCGCAATAACCCATATGGTACAACTATTAACAAGTCTGATATATCACAAGTATAAGACAACATACAAATAGCATTCTGCTCATATCCAATCGATTGACTAAACATGGCAATCGATTGGAAACAATACCAATCGATTAGACAAACTGGCAATCGATTGGGATAGCAATCGATTGGGATTCATGGCAATCGATGGGGAAATTATCCAATCGATTGGATCCAATGCCAATCGATTGGACTCTCTGTTTTCTTCCTCAAAACTGCTGATTTTATTATAAAAATATGGGGATCCTCTTCTCTTTATAAACGTTATTAAACACATACAAACATCTCAAAAACACCTCCTTGAGTGAGTTAATGAAACTCACCTTATCCCGGTGTTCCGTTGACGGCGTCCCGAGCTCCGTGGCGGTGGCTATGGTGAATTCTCTCTCTCTTTTTCTTCTCTACCCTTCTCTCCTTCAATCTGTGCTCCTCTTCTCTTCATTCTTCTTCTTCTTCTTCTTCTATTCTCTTCCTCTCTAACCCGAGAGTGTGTGTGTGTGTATATATATAATATAATATGATATATATGTATGTGTGTATATATATGAGAGTATATATATCTCTCTCTCTCTTCCAAATACACACACAAGCAACCATATATATGTATAAGGGAGAGGGTATATATAGGGAGGGGAAAACAATAACAACCATACAAAACCAACGAGGTGGCCAAGTCCAGCTACTCTCAATCGATTGGTACCAGGTGCCAATCGATTGGGTTAGGTCGACAGAATGCCAATCGATTGGTAAAACATCCAATCGATTTGAAAAGCAATCGATTGGGATAAGGTCAATTGATTAGGCACACAACCTTACCGAAGGCTAAGAAAGGAACTACGGATCTATATATACCTGAAAATATAGGGTATTACATTATCCACTACTTATCAAAAGATTTCGTCCTCGAAATCTGAAGTAGTAGCCCCTATCACCAAAAAGAAATCCATCTCGCAAGACAGACTCTAAATGCTCACGTTCTCGCTTTACATAAACGATTACATCAGCGGCCAACAGGTTAAAGTTCTAGACATGTGATACGAAAACATCAACGATCTATGAGTACTAGGGTGACAGCTACTAATCCCCAGGTTTAGATATATAAAATTCGTAAGTCGAACTTCAGAAAAAGGTTCTAGGTAGCGAAACCTAATCATCTCACAAATCTAAAATGGCTAGTCCCCAAGCACACAAGGTTCCTTCCTCATGCCAAACTCTATGGTGTAAGGGTTCTATTGATCAAGTGTTCTAATCTTATCTAAGTCGTAGAAGAGCGTTGTCGTCTACTCCCACCGTCGAAGATACTTCATATTGTGCTAACGATGTCTGTACTATATCATCTGTTGGATGTCTCCCATCTCTAAACTTCTTGTCATGATTGTTAGCGTCCTAAGTCGGTCTCTTGTTGCACACGACATCCTTGTTAATTCTCGTGTTATTGCCGTCATCCCTCAGGATATTGACTTGAAAGCATTTGTGACTCTAATATCGTAACTGGTGATTTAAACTTCCTTACGTATCTCTAAATTCCCACGTACTATTGACATAACCATCTCTCGAGGTCGTACCATCCATTAAATACTCGTTCTGCTTCCATATATTACCTAAATAGGTTAGGCAGAGCTACATACTGATTTTCGTGAGTCGTTCTATTATATAATCTCGACTGGGTGAAAGCAACAGGAATCACCCGACTAGTCAGTAGGTCCTACGATCCCTTGATAGGGTTACCGGCCGTCTACACGGTACCACCTATCTGTAAACAATGGAAGTGGCACAACGGATGTCTTCTACGCTGTGTATATTCTCACTGGTCGACTACACGGTGAAAATACATTAGGGCCCTAGCCGGTCGTAATCGTCAACGGTACACTGGACGTCTTCAACAGTGCATACGCATTACTAGACGTCTTTAACAGCAAGAGGCGTACTAGGAACTCTAACCGTCCCACGTCCACCCGACTCGTCAGCCGTTGATCCCATGGATCCAAAGTACACATATCTCATATTCCACATAAGTCACATATCCCATTTCTCATCAGCTTCTCTTACCTCTTTATATCACTATCCCATGCATGCTGACACATGTTGTGAAATGCTCATATACTAAGTACAGGAAATGCTTCATGCTCTGTATTAATCATATCTACTAATTACTGATTATTAACATGCAGTTGTATTCCGTTCTACTATTCAGTTTGACAAAAACATATGACAGTTAAACAATTCATCTCATGTCAACAGTTGACATAGGATAATTCAGCTCGTAATATAAATGATAATTGCATATAAGTCTAGTCCTAACATAGTACTTATAGATCTTATCCACACAGCGTAATAACCCATATGGTACAACTATTAACAAGTCTGATATATCACAAGTATAAGACAACATACAAATAGCATTCTGCTCATATCCAATCGATTGACCAAACATTGCAATCGATTAGAAACAATACCAATCGATTGGACAAACTGGCAATCGATTGGGATAGCAATCGATTGGGATTCATGGCAATCGATTGGGAAATTATCCAATCGATTGGATCCAATTCCAATCGATTGGACTCTGTCTTCTTCCTCAAAATTGCTGGTTTTATTATAAAAACGTGGGGATCCTCTTCTCTTTATAAACGTTATTAAACACATACAAACATCTCAAAAATACCTCCTTGAGTGAGTTAATGAAACTCACCTTATCCCGGCGTTCCGTTGACGGCGTCCCGAGCTCCGCGGCGGTGGCTATGGTGAATTCTCTCTCTCTCTTTCTTCTCTGCCCTTCTCTCCTTCTCTCTGTGCTCCACTTCTCTTCATTCTTCTTCTTCTTCTTCTTCTCTTCTCTTCCTCTCTAACCCGAGAGTGTGTGTGTGTGTATATATATATTATAATATGATATATATGTATACGTGTATATATATAAGAGTATATATCTCTCTCTCTCTTCCAAACACACACACAAGCAACCATATATATGTATAAGGGAGAGGGTATATATAGGGAGGAGAAAACAATCACAACCACACAAAACCAACGAGGTGGCCAAGTCCAGCTACTCTTAATCGATTGGTACCAGGTGCCAATCGATTGGAGTTAGGTCGGCAGAATGCCAATCGATTGGTAAAACATCCAATCGATTGGAAAAGCAATCGATTGAGATAAGGTCAATCGATTGGGCACACAACCTTACCGAAGGCTAAGAAAGGTACTAGGGATCTATATATACCTGAAAATATAGGGTATTACACATTCAAAATGATTTCTTATGTGCCTTAACTCAGACCATTCAAATGAATTTCTTGAGTGCCTTAACCCAGCCCATTCAAATGATTTCAATTTAAACTCAAAATGATTTCCTGTGTGCCTTAACCCGACCCATTCAAATTGATTTTCTAGCGTGCCTTAACTCAGCCCTCTGAAAATGTTATCTTGGGTGCCTTAACTCGGCCCATTCAAATGAATTTCTAGCGTGCCTTAACCCGATCCTCTCAAAATGATTTCTTGTGTGCCTTAACTCGGCCCATTCAAAACTTTTAGAGACAAAAACCCAATTTAGGGGAGCTTTTCACATGAAATGACAAAAAATTGCCTTTTACCGAGCAAAATCCGGGTCTCAGGGTCGGATCTTGAGAACTCCCTTTACAAAATAGTCCTTAAATATACTAAATTAGTGACCCAAGCCTTCACATTGGCCAAAAACCACTTAGGAGAATTTTTACCCCTTTTTGCACCTCATATGTCTGCTCCTTCTTGGAGTCAGCCTCACTCTTTTGACCATAACTCAAAATCTACAAAATAATTTTGAATGATATAAAAAACATCTTAAACTAGACTCTCATACCTTTCCAATGGTATATCACAAGCCCAAAAAGGATAACCGAGGTGAGAGGATGATGTCCGGGAAGTCTGGAATGAAAACACAACTTCTGGGCTGAGAGCCATGGTGGTACTCAGCTGAGTGTCGTGCAGCACTCTCGGACTGCCATGTGGCAGCTCTGAGTGCCACTATGGCTCTCAGATACCCCAAATACATTCTGGACCCTTGATTTGATTCCAATCCGCGTGAAAATACCCAAAACATGAAAATTTGTGTTTCTTTTGTCCCACGTTGCTTAACTACAATAGTTTTCACTCAAATCTCCAACTATAAAAGGGGTTCCTCCCCTCCCCATCCAACATCCTGAAAATCATGAGGATTAGAGAGCCAAGGTAACCCCTCTGGAGGATTCCAAAGCACTCCTAGAAAATCCTTAGGAAAAGTATAAGTTTTTAAAGTTAGGATTGAGTCTTGGAGTCCACGGTGCTGGCGAAGCCCTGCAAAAGTATTCTGAGGAAAGTTCTTGAGGTAAGCTCCTTCTTCTTCTTTGTTTTTTTTTTTTTTTTGGCTTCATTTTCCTGTTTTGGTCTTTATTTTCTTAGATCTATAGGTTGAATTTCTTGTCTGTTCTTCGCGTTCTTCATTTTTATTACTTTTAATCTTTAAATTTCTAGGATAGTTTTAGTTTAGTGTTTGTAGTATCCATTAAAGTAGAGTTATCCCAGGCAGAGCTACCCCCAAATGTTGTGGTAGCCGAAGCTGTGGGGTTAGTATTCAATCCATGGATATACAACCCCGGAGATAACAAAGCCTTAATTGGATCTACAAGTCTAGAACTAGGGCATTCATATAGGAACCATGTAGTAATCTATATTAGTTGGGATAGTAGGCTATCCATGCTATCCTTTTTCATCTATGCATAGTAATTATTATCCATGTAT
The DNA here is from genome assembly GCA_033977485.1 of Hydrangea macrophylla. Taxonomy (NCBI): domain Eukaryota; kingdom Viridiplantae; phylum Streptophyta; class Magnoliopsida; order Cornales; family Hydrangeaceae; genus Hydrangea; species Hydrangea macrophylla. Next base: position 82,679,043 of record CM066985.1, on the reverse strand, counting down.
CTATACACATGCATACACTTGCACACTATCCTCACTTAGAATCATAGGTTATCTATACTAGGGATAACATCTTAATTAAGCTTACACATGCACACTATTGCACATAGTAATCATGTTTGGACATGCATACATGCTATCCATGCTTAGAATAGTAGGGTATTCTTAGATTATCCCCTATATATTATGCTTTATTGTCCTAACTATGGTTAATTAGGATAATTGGGAATGCTATGCTATCCCGGGTAAGTTCCTACACTCTCTCTTATTTATTGCATTCTTAGGATCACCTAGAAGCATGCATAGGAGGATAAAACACAGATTTAAATTCCTTACATGACTACTCGTGCATAGAATTCATGTTTTTCTAGGATTTTGTGTGTTCCTTTCACGTTTAATTTGATTTTATTTCCTTTCGCATGCATAGGGGAGCATAGTAATATGTTTAGTCCCCGGATTACTATTTTAGCATGTGCATTGTGTGATACATGTATAGTTTCTTGCACGGTTTTCTTTGAATTAGTTGTTTATAACTTAAATTAGGATTGCATTAGTGTAATTGAAATGGTCTTCATAATCTCTAGTCAAACACCTTGAAAGCTGAGTAGAGGCCCATCTCGCGATGGGGCGAGGGGGGGTGTTTTAGCACGATATAGCTCCTTCCTCTCTCGTACCTTAACCCCTAAACCGAGTTCGTTGGTAACGACGAGGCGGTGCTCTCTATCCATTGGACTTGATAGATTTAGTTTTCTTGGTTTCCTTTATCAAACCAAGTGGCGACTCTATTGGTGAGGATCTCTCCGGATTTAGCCTTATGGGATAAAACATGGATTACTCACTCGTGTAGCCTCGGATATGGATCATGGGCATCGATTGTTGCCTCGGGTTGGATAAAAAGTCCCATGGAATCCAAAATACGAGTTATTCAAGCGGTCAGATCGGATAAAGGCTAATAAAGGGTGGTGAACCTCACTTGTGGTTGTTGGCATGAGATTTGAAATTGGACAATTAAACGGGCTTAATCCTTCTAGGCCCCAATGCTTGGTTCGGGTACCCACTGAGACCAAGGGCTCTCCCACATTGAGAGAACCCTTGGAGAAGGGTAAGTGAAGAAGAAACTTTGATTGGTTTACAGATAGAAGTTATCCTTTAATTAGTTATCTACACATTGTGACCTTAATAAATTATAAAATCTAGTTGAGGACAATTGTGTGGCATCTAGAGGTGGACACGAGCCGAGCTTGCTCGCGAGCTTTTTTACGAGCCCGTGAGCTTGCTCACGAGCTTAAATGAGCCGAGCTTTCAAGTGATCGTGAGCTTTCTTGCGAGCATTTTAACGATCTTTTTTGCACTATCGTCGGGGTGACTGAAAAAAATGTTCACCCTTTAAAACTATATAGTTTAATGATATATCAGTCATTTATCAAGCCTATTTACGAAGTTTGTCGTATTTTCTCTAAAAATATATAGTTTTATAATAATTATAGGGAATTGCTATGTACACCTGTGTATTTGTTATGTACACCCAAATTCCTTTATTCTAGTCATGTTTCTTCTAAAAATTCTCACTTTTGTAAAGTTGAGCGGTGTACATAGCAAAATTAGCGGTGTACATAGCAATTCCCTAATTATATATGTAAGTCACTAAACAAATTCTTTATCAAACCTATGAATGAGCTTTTTCACGAACTTGCTCACGAGACTTAATCGATCGTGTTCACGAGCTCAAATGAGCGAGCCGAGCCTAACATTTATCGAGCCGAACTTCGAGCCCTTTGTTAGCATATATTATGTAAATCATATATGTATATTTTATATTCTATGTGATTGCATTCCTATTTTAGATTAGAAATATTCCTTGTATATGCTATGCTTAGTTAACTATAAATAGGACTCTTATAGTCATTGTAAATCATCCCTTACACATCCCAATACAATACAATATTATTGTATCTCATACTCTCTCTATTTCTTATCATGGTATCAGAGTCACCAAGTTGCCCTTGGTAAATTCCTTGTCTGCAATACCACCATTGTTGCCTCACCGGATAATCAACACCATCACTGTCTTCATTTACACATTGCCTACTGCCACCACCAATCTGATGACCCAACCAATCTGTGTCTGCCTGACAAATTCGTGTTGCCTACTACATTGTAAGGATTGATTCTGCCGAATCAATTCGTGCTGCCTACTACATTGTTCCAAAATATTTAATTCCTTACATATTCAAGAACTCTGTGACCCCACCACAACCCATCACCATAACCTACCTGTCACGCCCCGACGCAGCATAAATATGAAAAGCGTTTAATTTCCTTTATGGACCCGTAGGTCGTGACAGTTTGAAGGATCGATTCCGTCCCAAATGTCAACAACAAAAACATAATAATCAGAGCAGAGCAATCAAGGCTTACAATATTTTTCTAACTTAATAGTTATTACAGCACGGGGTCTCTAAAGGCACAAACCGCCTTAAATCAAAACAATAACTTAACATCTATTACAGTCATCCTTATTACAAAACAGTTCATAAACTAAAGCATAGGATATTGATAACAGTTTTATCTTCTAAAAGCAGCCGTTCTTAGTTTTCATAATCATAGGGCCCAGCATAGTCATAACCTGAAAAGCCTGAACACGAATGTCCAGGGCGCATCAACGCCGTCAACTTCAAGAAGCTGGTGAGTATTAAAAACATAACTTTGAATGTAACACATACTCATTTACCATTTTCAAATTCCCATTTAATTCGACAAGTTTACATTAGAGTAAAGAATTCATTTTAGAAAACAACCACAATATCATTGGAAAGCTATAATTCACATATATGTGACCGTGTATGAAAATAATACACCATCTCATCTTACCGACTCTTTTCTCTCGACAAACACAACAACCCACCATCTCACACCAGTATCTTTGAAATACTCCGATAGCCACACTTTAGCACAGGGGTGCCAGGGAATGTCCAGTTTGCCTCACACTTTAGCACGGAGTGTCAGAGAATGTCCAATGCCTCACACTTTAGTGCCTAATCCGCCTCGCAAATACATCACATAGTATCCAGACTCGGGTACCAGGGAGTGTCCATAGGCCACACTTTAGCACTACCATGGGTGCCAGGGAATGTCCAAGATCGGTGTCACACACTTTGATGCTACCATGGGCGTCAGGGAGTGTCCAGTTTTGCCACCGTCGCATTTCAAAGACACTCTAGCCACAATCTCAACCACAACACACTTTGGTACTCACTTACCAGGAAGTGTCCACAACACAATCTCAACCACACACTCTATGCAACACTGACCATTACTCTTTTCCACACTGACCAACACTCACACTCACCATGCATGTACAACTGACACCATATGAATGTCATGAAACTTTAAACATAAAGTAAAGTGTTGAATTATAGGAACAATGTACGTGCGGGGATTGTTAAGTCGCAATGCATCATTTCATTCGTCCAAACATAACCAAATAGGTTTCTATTTTAGTAAATTTCTCAAATAGAGTTTTAAAAGTCCATGAAACATCACCCAGACAGTTCCTTAACATAAAACAAGCAAATATCAGAAACTATCCAAAGTCGCGGGTGCAGGCTGCTCGCGCGACGTTCGCTCGTGCAGGCTGCTCGTGCGACATTCGCTCGTGCGGGCTGCTCGCGCGACATTCGCTCGTGCGGGCTGCTCGCGTGATATGCCCCTTTTTCCTTTTTTATTATAAAAAAATCTCCTTACTGCCTAGGAACGGACAAATCACATGCGCAGGCCACTCGCGCGGATCGCTTGCACGGGTCACTTAAAACCTTTTCTGTCTGCCTAAAACCAACCACCTCGCGCGCGCGGATCGCTAGCACGATCGCCCGCGCGAGTTTCAGCAGAAGCTTCGTCTTCTTCACTGGAACTCCCCTGTTTCAGAATTTCAGGATCTTTTTGACCCATTTTGCAATCTGTGACTATATATGTCATACAATATATGAATCTCTTCATTTTTCGACGAGGATTAAGAATCTACAACCAATTTTACACGAATCAATCCATATCTCTCAAATTTTACGAAAAATCGAGAGTTGACGGAAACTTCGTTTTCAATATACGTTATGCTACGAACGAAGTAAGCTTTAATATTGTAACTACCACTTATATGAACTATAATATTTCAAAACGAATTTTGGTTAGGTTTAGGAAAACTCATGTTTTTCAAATTTAAGCTCCCATGGAGGAATTAGCAATGGTGAATTAGCAATGGTGAATTATCAATACATCTACACAATCGGTAACTAAGCATGAAATTACATTTGGAGTGAGTTTAAAATGCTCATGATATCAAGGATGAAGAAATGAGAATATGTTGAGAAAGAAAACAATATAGGAAATTCAAATCCAAGCTTTGGCTATGGGGATTAAGAGCTTCTCTCTCTACAAATTTTCTGTAGGAGTTCTTTGTGGTCTCTCTAAACTCTCTCAATTTTCAGTTATGAAAATAGTGTGCAGAAAGTGAAGTGTATATGATGCACATATAGAAGGATGGATTTGCTCAACTTGGAGCCCAAGTAGATCCTCATACACTCAACAAATTGGATTTGTTTAACAATTAACTAAATACAACAATTACATATATGTATATGCACTAAACACAAATTATAAGAGCTCCATAGTTGCCCAAGATCCAAACATAGATGTATAGGGGGCAAGAGCTAGAAATGTTTGGGAAAATTAGCTTTTGGTCACTAATTAACACATACTACAAAGCACTCCCAAACAAGGCACAGTATAATCATTGGGTGAATTTAATGAGTTTAAAGCATATGTCAAGTCTGATTGACGGGGAATCCAAAACTGTAGGAGCCTAACATGGCGTGAACAGTTTTGAACGTAAACTGGTATTTTCGTGGCGCGGTGATCACCACAAAAATACAAAAAATTCATTTTATCATAAGAAATGGTTTTCTGGTTTTATAAAAATACTGATTGAGTCAAAAGCAAACATTTCCACCATTTTGAAATACAGTTTTAAAATCCAACACAGGTATTGCTAAATTTGTAAAATTACAGTTTGACCCCAACAAGAATTTCAATATGAATTAAAACAAGTATTAGAATTCTAAACATGAAAATTACAAATTTAAGATAACATCAGGAACACTAATTTAAATATGAAATGCAAATTTAAAATTAAATGAAATGCAGGTAGTTACACTACCTCTATTACCTCCACCATCATCATCTGTCATCACCGACCCACCCAACCACATCATCAAATCGCTGCATCCCCTCATCACCAAACATACCCTATTACCACGGCTTCTCTAAAATTCATCCATACTGACTCAATTATCACCATCATTATCAAACTATCAAGCCCCGCCATCCGGCCCTACCATCTACCCTTTTCTCCAAAATCAAACCCATTCCCGTGGCATCATCAACAAAGTTTGCCGACCCTACCTCAACACCATCAATCGGACCCACCACCGATACTCCTCATCAACTCAGTCAACCCTAAGAAGCAACATAAGCGAGCACGAGGTTTGAGTTTGGTGTGCTTGTGGGACTGGAGCCGAACAAAACATGTACATCCAAAAGTTTTAAGGGTGTTGTAATTAGGAGGATGACCATAAAGATGCTCATAAGGAGATTGATTTTCAATAGTAAAAGAAGGAACACGATTCATGGTATAGACAGATGTGAGAGCAGCTTCTCCCCAGAAACGTTCAGGACAAGAAGCAGATATGAGGAGTGCACGAACTGTGTTAAGGATGTGTCTGTGTTTTCATTCGGCACGCCTATATTGTTGGGAGGTACCAGGAGATGATTAATGGGGAATAGTCCCATGTTGGTGAAGGGAAGTAAGGACTTTAGAATCCTTATATGTAGCAACATTATCAGCTCGGAACACTTTGATGTGACGAGAAAATTGGGTTTTGACCATGTTAGCAAAGTTAAAATACAACTGGGCTAACTCAGACCTACTATGCATCAGATAAATCCAAGTGTAACGAGAATAGTCATCCACAAAAATGACATAGTATCTAGATCCCCCCATAGTGGTAGTGGGAGAAGGGCCCCAAACATCATAGTGTATCAAGTCAAAAGGTTCAGAGGAAATAGATTCACTTTTATTAAATGGCAAAGCCAATTGTTTTGTAATTTGGCAAGATAGACAATCAAAATGTTCATTATTAACTGGCCCTAATCGACCACTAGACACTAAATCTTGTAAACGACTAAGAGGCATGTCCCAACCGCGTGTGCCAAAGACTGAGAGGTGGAGTGGATGTGGTGGAAGCGGCTCTTTGTATAGAAGTAGAAAGGTAAGATGGGATGTGGAGGCTGGTGAGTTCAAATAATCGTCCAATCCTATGGCGTATCCCAAGACTCTGCCCCGTCTTTAAATCCTACACAGAAAAACCAAAAGAAGAAAAGATAATAGTCAGTCCAAGTTCATAAAGTTGACCATCAGGAATGAGATATAAGGTAAGTTTGGGAATGAAGTAGGTATCAGGGAGAGATGTTTGAGAGTGGAGGTATCTCCCACATGGTGAACTGGCATGTGAGCCCCATCGGCAGTGTGAATAGTTGGTGTATGAAGGGCTGGGTATGTGGTGGAGAAGATGGTAGGATCAGACGTCATATGGTTGCAACAGGCAGAATCGAAAAACCAAGAAGAATTACCTGGAATGACAGACATAGTAGTGGAGGGTGTATTACCAGAATGGGCGAGAAGTTGTTTGATGAGATCCTCAAGATGACTAACAGAAATCCTATTGGCAGAGGCAGTAGATAATGACTCTTCAGTTGTGGTAGCAGCAGAATTGGAAAAACTATGTCAGGTGGAAGTATTGGAGGGTTGTTTATTAGGATTCTTGAAGCAATCACTTTGATAATGTTTCCTCGTCTAAAACGGAAGCCTCTCCTGATATTCCACCTACCCTTGAACGTATCATGTCTGTCCCTCACCTGATGCCTTACCTGAGTAATCTACCTTGGTCTCTCCTGAGCTGCCTCCCTCGTCTAATGGATCTGCACCGGCATCTGATGATCTTCCTCGCCGTAGTGATCGGGTAAAAAACTCAATATGTTCGTCTGCATGATTTTGTTGTTCTTTCTACTATTTTATCTCATCATGAACCCCTGTTTTATAGTGAGGCTATCATTAATCCTCTTTGGCAGAAAGCAATGGATGATGAATTGACAGCTTTGGAACAAAATCACACATGGGATCTAGTCGACTTCCACATAGCAAGAAGCCTATGGGTTGCAAGTGGGTTTACATAGTCAAAATTCACTCTGACGGGTCTGTTGATCGCTACAAAGCCTATTTGGTCGCAAGGGATTCACACAGGAGTATAAGATTGATTATGAGGAGACCTTTACCCCGATTGCCCGCCTCACTTCAGTTCACAGCCTCATTGTTGTTGCTGCAGTTCGCCGTTGGGAATTATTCAAAATGGATGTGAAAAATTCATTACTTAACGGTGATCTCACTGAAGAGGTCTCCATACGCCCTCCCCCTGGTTATCACCACTCCTTTAATCAGGTCTGAAAACTTCGTCGGGCTCTCTATGGTCTTAAACAAGCCCCTCGGGCTTGGTTTGCCAAGTTCAGCACTATTGTTGGAAACTTTGGGTTCACCTCTAGCTCCAATGACTCCTCCCTCTTCATCCGCAAGTCAGATAATGGTACAATCTTACTACATCTTTATGTGGATGATATGATTATCACTGGAGATGATTTGACAGGGATTTTGGCTCTTCAAACCTATCTCAGTCAGCATGTTGAGATGAAGGATCTTGGGAAACTTAGTTATTTTTTGGGAATTGAGATCACTTCTAGTACAGATAGCTACTACCTTTACCAAGCCAAGTATTCCTCGGATCTTCTCACTCGTGCTGGACTCACAGATAACAAGACATGTCCTACTCCTCTTAAGCTTAACTCTAAGCTCACTCCTATGGATGGCACTTTTCTTGATGATCCCACTTTATATCGTCAGCTAGTGGGGAGTCTGGTCTATCTGATAGTTACTCGACTTGACATTGCCTATGCACTTCATATTGCCAGTCAGTTTCTCTCTGCTCCTAGATCAACTCATTATGCCGCTGTTCTTCGAACTCTCCGATATATCAAGGGAACTATGTTTCATAGCCTACACTTCTCTGCTCATTCTTCCCTTGAGCTTTGTGCTTATTCTGATACGGACTGGGCAGGTGACCCTACTGATCGACGATCTACTATGGGGTATTGCTTCTTTCTTGGCGATTCTTGTATCTCCTAGCGAAGTAAAAAAAAACAAACTGTTGTTGCTCTCTCTAGTACCGAAGCAGAGTATCGTGCCCTGGCTGATGCTACTCAAGAACTAGTTTGGCTCCATTGGTTACTTGAAGACTTAGGTGTTGTTCACTCTACTGCCACAATTATTCATTGTGACAATCAGAGTGCTATTCAAATTGCTCACAATGACGTTTTTCATGAACGCACAAAACACATTGAGATTGATTGTCATTTTGTGCGTCATCATCTCACTAGTGGCACCACTCGGCTTGTCTCTGTTTCTTCTGCTAATCAGACTACTGATATCTTCACTTAAACTCATCCTCCAGAGCGTCTTCAAGATTTGGTTTTTAAACTCAAGCTGGTATCCATTTTACCACCTTGAGTTTGAGGAGGGCTGTTAGCATATATTATGTAAATCATATATGTATATTTTATATTCTGTGTGATTGCATTCCTATTTTAGATTATGAATATTTCTTGTATATGCTAGGCTTAGTTAGCTATAAATAGAACTCTTATTGTCATTGTAAATCATCTCTTACACATCCCAATACAATATAATATTATTATATCTCATATTCTCTCTATTTCTTATCACCCTTATTGAACGACTCTATTCGTGTCCACCTCTGGTGGCATCATTTTTCGTTGTAGTAGAAAGATTACTTTACGAAAATTACTTTCCATTATTTGTGTTTTGAAAATTTACAAATTATTTTTTTGACACCGTTATAACCATCATTTTTTATTGAACTCAAACTATTTTCCATTATTCATGTTTTGAAGATTTAGAAATATTTTTTGATACAATGATAGGCTATTGCTTGACCCCAAAAAATGTACACGTGTTTTAACTCAACTTTTTAAAATTATCTTTTTACTATGCATTTTATAGTTTATGCATTTGAGTCTCCATTAAAATTTAAAATATCCCTTCTTTTGGTGTAGTAGTCTCTTGCGAGAACATAAGTATCAGGGCCTAGGATAGGGGGCAAAATTCGAACCCTAGTATGAGCGTGACATGAAGAGTCTTTTTACCAAACTAAGCTAAGTCGTTACTCGTATTTGTAGAAATCTCTTTTGAACATTAAGAATTCTTTGTTTTATAAGTGAAAAAAAAAAAAAAAAAACCAACAACAGCAACAAACATATAAACACAATTTTATTTGAAAGAGTTACAGAGAGATTTGTTTACTTTTGAACAATTATTTTTTATTTAACCCTCTGTATGTGAAACTTATGTAAGACCATCTCCAACCCATACATCAAATACCATTTTGAGGCAAATTTTGCTGCAATTCCAAAAATTTCTGCTCCAATGGACGCATCAACAGGTGCAGCAAAATTTGCTGCAATCCAAAATTGCAGCAACATTGCTGCAAAGGCAAAGCTGAGGCAAATAATTTTCCAGCTTATTTTATTCAGAGAGAGAGAGAGAGAGAGAGAAGAATCCTGAAGATGAGAAGAGAGAGAGAGAAGTATTGGGTTTAACAATTTAGGTAAAATGGGATAAAAATTATTTTAATTGGAAAAACAAAATATACAATAAAAAAATTATTTTATAAAAATTATTTTAATTGGAAAAACAAAATATACAATAAAAAAATTATTTTATTTTTATTTATTAAAAAAGTTATATATTTGCAATAAAAAACACTATTAAACCACAAAAGTACATTAACATGAGCATAATATAAATAATAGATAAAAGAATTAAATTTATTAAAATATACAATCTTTGATATATGGGTTGGAGTGACTCACTTTGTAACATCAAAAACAACACATCAACTTTGCCTCAGACCATCAAAATCACTCATTTGCTACATCATTTGATGTTTTACCTTTGGAGATGGTCTAACAACCATATAATTTTTTGGGGGGGATTTACCAAAAAGGACAATTATGGAACACTTGTTAAGTTCAAAGCCAATTTATAAGTACACTTAACAAAAATGACAAAAAGTTGACAGCTGGTGCTCGCACGGTATAAATGCATGCACCATAGAGGATCCCATGCACAAACCCCAACTCACGTCATCCCCACGCGCGCCCCAAGCGCGCCCACGTGCTTAACCTCTGCCCAGACTGCTCGCACCGTGCGAGCAGTGTACCATAACATTTTTAATTTCGAAAAATATTTTTAAACTTTAAACATCCATAACATTTGACCTACAACTCCATTTTTCGCAAATTTTATACCGTTGGAATCGTGTCAACGAGAGCTACAAAACTAGTACCATTGTTGATATGTTTTGAGAAAAAAAAAATTTCATGTTTTTACATACATAAATAATAAGTAAAATTTCACTTAATATACATAAAATATTAAGTGAAATTTCACTCAATACATGAAAATTTTCATGTTTTTACATACATGAATAATAAGTGAAATTTCACTTGATATACATAAAATGTTAGAGTAATGATACACCCACTCTCTCAACCACACTCCCAATCACATTCAGTACATCCTGACCTTTGATTGTCCTTAATTCTGGTGGGTTTCACATAAGACCCACTAGAATCAAGGGGCAGGAAGTGCTGAATGTGGTTGGAGTTGTGGTTGAGAGTGTGGGTATATCATTATTGAAAATGTTAAGTGAAATTTCACTGAATACATGAAAAATATTAAAAGCTCTCCCCAAAAAAGCTCTAAGTTCAATTTTTGCAAAGCTCATAAACTAGTTACCAAATGAATTAACATGAAGTTGTGATTTAAAAAATGAGAAGCACGGCGCCAAACTAAGCCTTAATGAGGTAGCAATGGCTTTATTGCAATACGTCTTTTTTTTTTTTTTTCTCAAAACATATAAATTTGGCATACATAAATATTAAGTGAAAATTCACTAAACCCGTACATCCTTTCTTCCTGAAAAACTTGAAGTTGAACTTAACATTCGTATACTCGTTCAATAAGATTTCACTTAGTAGGTTAAGTGAAAATTCACTTAGTAGGTTAAGTGAAAATTCACTAATTATCCAAAAGGTCGCTGGACCACCAAGTTACTCATAAACTTGAAGGCCCACTTCCGTACACCAAAATGGTTTGGGTGTACATACATTATTGTTCCCGACTAAATAACATTTATCCTGTGATAGAAAATATTTGTTCTAAAGTGACGTGAGTGGTTTTTATAGAACAAATATTTTCGATCATGGAATAAATATTCCTTATTGAGAAACAAATGTTCTTACCCAAAATCACTCTAATGTATATACACGAAAATCCCTTTGATGTATTAGAAGTGTTTTCCATAAACTTGACAGTACTAGTGTGCTACTACTTCCGAAATTTCCATGAAGCTTCCATCCGCTTTAGGTTTCTTTTGGTTCATGGTTTGAGTTCAAAAAAGGATAGAAAACAATTAGGCACTTTTTGGTTTGTGAATCTGAGATGGAAACGAATAAAGAAACCGTTTCTCTAATGTTTTGCCTTGAGTTTTCTTCCACATGTATAGATGACGGTAGAAATTAAAAGATTACAACATACAACAAGAATTCAAGAAAAGATGAGAGGAAGTGATTTACAAAATTTAAAATTTTTAATAATTTTTACAATAATCTCTGTTACTCCTTTTTTTTTTCTCCCTATTAACCAGAGTAAAATATGTATATACACATATATATTCTATATTTTACTTTCTTTTTTTCTCACTAAAACCATGACCAAACCGAGCCTTAAGAAATCACTTTTAATTCTTTGATTGGTTATAAGAAAAATAGTGAGAAAATTAGGACAAAAATAAAATTAACAATTTTGAGTTTTATGAGTCATATTTTCCTTGTTTCTCAAGTGTCTTTTGTATTTTTAGAATTTTTAATTTTCAACACTATTTAAGTATGGAGGAAAACATTTGATAGTACATTAAAGAACTAGTTTGTTTTTTCCTTATTTTCCTATCTCTTTTCTTTTCCTTCACCAAATTTATGGCCCAGATGGAGTCTTATGCTTAATGCCTTTTGGGTTGTGCTATAAGAGTAATATTTAGGACACTAACAAATTCTTTTTGGAATACGAGGACAAATCTCCATTTCTGTCCTCTGCGACTTCGGGATCGATACCTAGACACTAACAAATTCCACTAACACTACATCCACACTCTCTCTCTCTTCTAGTGGTGATACTAACAAATTCCACTAACACTTAGTGGATGTAAGTGTTAGTGGAATTTGTTAGTATCCTTAGCATTGTTGGTGATATAATTACTATAATACTTGGGTATAACAATTTATATTACAAAAGAACTAAAAGGAAAATTGAAGTAATTATAGAAATTTGGTATTAAATACCAAATTAGGAGAATTATTTGGTTATAAGACACAATGGAAAAATATTTGGGGACAAGGACATGTTTGGTGGAAGTTGTTAGGGATAAACTCAACTACTTCTAGTTTTGACCAAAATACCCATTTCATTCATTTTCAGTTAGAGAGAGAAAACACAATCAAAGGCAGAGACAGAGAGAGAGAGAGAGAGAGAGAAAGAGAACACGATTAGAGAGAGAGAGAGAACACGATCTGATCGGACCACCAACCACCGCCGTCACTGACCACCGAGAACCAAAGGCGAGAGCACCGGTGACCACCATCCTCTCCGGCGACTGCCACCATCCTCTCCGGCGACTACCATCATTCTCTCTGTGCTCACCCAAAGAAAAGCAGTTGCCGCGTCTCCATCCACCGCCATCGTGGACTACCACCACCGACTTTGTCCATCACCAACGAGCACTAGCCACGACCACCACGAATTCCAGATCTGCCACCTCCGCGAGCAGATCCACCACCTCCGCGAGCAGATCCACTACCATCGTCATCTCTAAGGAATGGTGGTTTTTTTTTTTTTTTTTTTTTTTTTTAACACTTTTTGTTGAGAAATTTATCAAAAAAAGTCTGTGAAGTTACTTAACATTTTTTTCCAGATTTTGATATCAACTATGATACTTGTTTGATAGATCTCGTTGAGTGGGTTGTAAAAATCTAGATTTTATGCAAAAAAAATAATTTGCAGATCGATATGAATTCTCGAATTTGTAAAAAGTTTTTGCAATGTTTGTTTAAACATTTTTTTTGTGAAATTTCACAACTTTTTTTTTTTTTAAAGTTCACAGCTTTTTCTGTATTGTATGAGAAATTAAATTTCAAAAACTTGTTATGTGTTCATTTCATGTTGATGTGGTGGTTTGGTTTGAATAGATCAATCAGGTGAGGTCGTGACAGTGATCTGCAGACGTTTGGTATGGCGGTGGTGGTTTCGTGGAATTTTCACAAACTCTGTGAAATTTCACAACTTTTTGTTGATAAATTTCACAATTTTTTTTTTTAAATTTCACAAGTTTTTTCGGTGGTGTGAGAAATTTACTTTCAGGATCTTGTTTTATGATCATGTCAAGTTAATGTGGTGGTTTGATTGTGAAGAGATTGATAGAGGTCTGGTGTGGCGTTGGTGGTGAACGACAGAGGTCTGATGGTGGTGGTGGTAGTCGCTAGGGGGTCTAGTGTGGTGGTGTTCGCCGGAGGTCAGACAAGCTTAGGTGAAGTCGCCGGAGCTCAGGGGAAGTCGCCGGAGCTCAGGCGATGTCATGGTGGTGGTCGCCGGAGCTCAAGCGAGGTCGCCGAAGGTGATGGTGGTGTTGCTTATGTTTTTGTCACTGTGGTGCAAAATCTTAGGGGTATTTGTGTCAAAGAAGCAAGGTATAGACATTATACTATAACCTTTTTCTAACTAGACTAAAACCATAATATTTCTCTTAATTTGATTTAATTGCTAATTGTCCCAAGTAATTAACTAGCCACAAAAGTAGATGAATTTGGAATCGTAATAACATTCGACCTTTTTAAAATTTCAATTTTTGAAGAAAATGTGTGGGTGTGGGTGGGTGGGTGTGTGAGAGAGAGAGAGAGGCGTGGTAGCACAGAATAGCTTGTCTACTGAGATTGAGGATGAGTATGACAACACATTTCGCCTGTGGGTCTCACATTTCAGAGTAATACATTTGCCAACCTGTAATAAAATCAGAGCAAATAGTACTTTGTCTTGGGATTTTCCTTTTTTCTTTTTTTCTTTTTTTGTTAAATGCATTTTACACCCCTATAGTTTGTCACTTGTGTCAATTTGGTCCCTATAATTTAGAAAGTGTCATTTAAGTCCCTGTAATTTTAAAAGTGTTTCGAATAAGTCCAATAAGACCTTTAATGACGAATAATTTTGTCGTTGAAAGAAAAAAATTTGTCACAAAATGTGTTTGAGGGACTAAAATGACACACTTATAAAACTACATAGACTAAAATGACACTTTCTGAACTACAGAAACCAAATTGATACAAAGGGCAAACTAAGAGGGTGTAAAATATAATTAAGCCTTTTTTTCTTTTTCTTTTTTGGATAACGGGATTTGTCTTTTTAACCGAAGTTAAAATTGAAAGCAGTTCAATTATTCCAAATAAGGTAGATACTCCGTATAAGATAAGAACATAACTTTAGAGACATTTGAAAAAAATTTAATTCTCACCACATACCAACGCTAAACTGCTTTTTAAAAAGGGGAAAATATCTTTTACCCCCTGTGGTTACACTCATTTTCTCATAATTTTCTGTGGTTCATTTTGTAACATTTAACCCCCCTGTACTACGGACTAAAGTGAGACTGTTAACTTTTCTAACGGAAAAAAAAAAAGAAATGACGTTAATACCCCCAAGCCCCTATACATACTCTATAGGGAAAAATACCTTTTACCCCCCTATGGTTACACCCATGTTCTCATAACCCCCTGTGGTTCATTTTTGTAACACTTAACCCCCCTGTACTAATGACTGAAGTGGGACTGCCGTTACAAAAGTTAACAGTCTCACTTTAGTCCGTAGTACAGGGGGGTTAAGTGTTACAAAATGAACCACAGAGGGTTATGAGAAAATGAGTATAACCACAGGGGGTAAAAGGTATTTTCCCCTTTTAAAAATTCTATACACAAAAAATATCTTTTAATAAAGTCTAGCTATAAAAAATCTCATGTGTGAGATCCCAAACAACCTCCTCGTCTCAATAAACTTTTTTTCTTAATTGGTCAAGAAATTAGAAGAATACGAAAAATGACATGTACAATACAATTCAAATAAACAGTATAAACTCAACTCAACTCAACTCAATTAAGGTTTAGTTTGGCCCCTATTTTAGTGATTCTTTTTTTTTAAAGTACAATTTCATGTTAATTCATTTAGTAACTAGTTTATAATTTTTACAAAAATTAAACTTAGGGTGTTTTTGGGAGAAGCTTTTAAAAGCTCTAGAATGGAGCTTTTAAATGCTCAAGGTTGTTTTTTGGTTTCATTATGTTTTTTGGTAAATGCTCATATGTACAAAATTATCAAACAACTTAATAATAAATTTCATAAGCTGTTTTTAAAAAACCATATGAACGCCAAACTAAGCCTAAGTCTTTATTCCAAATTATTGGAATCGATTATATAAATCATTTTTCTCCATTCTACTAGACTAATCTCCATTGCCTAATTCAACCTACATGTTATCAAATCTATCTTTAATATCTTTACCTATGTCATTTTTGGCCTTCCCCTATCCGCAATATTACTTTCAAAAATGTACCCTATCAATTGTACTCACGGGGTGCAGTTATATGTCTTTTTATGTACATGTCCAATGGATAATTTAGGGGTAGCAATTTTTGACACGACACAACAACCCGACACGAAAATAAACAGGTTTGGGTGACCCGTATAAGGGCACGGGTCATAAACGAGTCGGCCCGTGTGACACGATTAATAAACGGGTTGAAGCGGATCAACCCGTCTAACCCGTTTGACCCGATTAAGTATTTAAGTGCAGTTGAGGCATTTTTTTTTGGAATGGTCCAAAATAGGGACCAAACCTTATATTTCTATTTATTTTTAGTTCTAAAAATAAATCTATTATATATATATATAAAAGCCAAGGTCAAAGGAGCTTTCTCATTGCGCCACGTGGAATTTTGTGGAATTTTCTTTTTTCCCACATGGTATTTCATATATTTTCTATTATTTTTCATTTCTTTTCATTTTCTCTTCACTCTCTCTCTTAATAAGTGTAATAACTATCTTCATATGGGACATTAACACATTCATCCACTTGTACGTAATAATGATCCAAAAGTCTTTTCACTATCTTTTCTCATAAATGGCTATGGCTATTGGAATCCTCAACCTTTGCATTCACCAACTTTTTATATATCTCCACTATTTCCAACAAACATATATACATATGCAGACCATACCACACAGAGCTTTACATGGATATGAAAGGCTTAGCATTAGAATATTTGTCGTCATCCTTCCCAATTCCCATGTGTATCGGGGTATTCTCATGAACAAAATTGGTAGTAACTTTTTTCCACTGAGACAATCTTTTTTTTTTGGGGCATCGATATGTAGAGGTAAATGTTACCTTTTATTTGTTCTATATCACTAAAGTTTTGATCTAAATCACTTCAACAATAGTAATTTCTACATTAATATTCCATCTTTCTCCTTTCCTTTCTTTACCAAGAGGAGACAAATCTTGGTGTGCAACTATCTGCAGCATGATAGTTTAATACTCTTAAATTATATTGCTATTGTTCTTAAGTTTACAAATTTCCAAACGCACTATTTCCCTCTCAATTTTCTAAGGATGTTTCATATTTCTAGCTTCTAAAAATTTCGTGACTATGTGACTTTGTTTGTTTCATGAGCCCGTGCATTTGCACGGGTTCTCGACTAGTTTTTAATAATATGGAAGTCTAAAATACAAATAATATAAATAAGAATTAAAAAATATATATATTTTTAAAACATATTTATTTAAAATTTATATATATATATATAAAAACTAATATTGTTTTTTTTTTTTTTTTGTTTGCTCACCAAAAAAAAAAAAGTAGTTATCAACTTACCAAACAAGTAAATTTATATATAATAATTAATAATTAATATAATAAAAAAAATAATAATAATTAATAGCTAATAAGGGAAGGAGGAAGCTGGAGCCTGAAAGCATTCATGCATCAAGCATTGAATAAAAATAATAAAATAATAAAATAAAATAAAAGGGAGGAAGTCCGCCAGGATTGCTGGATTGAGAGGGAGACAAATTAGTCAATTAGACAAATACAATTGTTAATCTTGATTCTTAATGGATGGCAAGTGGAGAAATTTTTTTATACAGTTAGTAAAAACAATATTTCTTCTTATTCATTTTGTTTGGAAATGTTTGGGTGTTAAGTTTATAATAATTGTTGATTTAAGACGTACGTTTTAATAATTGATACATTTTATGAAAAACTTGTTTGTGTTCTTAGTAGGGCTACTTTTTTCGAATAACCGAATCGAGCTAACCGGTCGGTTTTTTTTAAATTACCTACAACTAAAAAACCGATCCGACTGCTCAAATTGGCAAAACCGACCGAACCGACCACTTCGGTTGGTTTTCAAAACATGAAAAAATCGAAAATAAAAATAAATAAATAAAGTCCGATCCGATCCGAACCGATGACACCCTACACGGGTTAGACGGGTTAAACGGGTGACCCGTGTATGACTCGACACGATTATAACCCGATACGATTATGACACGTTAAGAATGACACGATTATAACCCGACACGACAATGACCCGACCCGATTATGACCCGACACGACCCGATTGCCACCCTTATATATTATATGATATGAAATTGATGCTATTTTATTATTTTACTATAATGGCATGTAAACTTTAAAAAGATTCTCTTTCCTCTCCACGTGCTTCATTGCCTTGTCTTTATGGTAAAGTCTTTTTTTGGGTTAAAGTTTATTATTTTATTTATTTTTTTGGAGGAATTTTTTAATGGTAAAGTTAAAAACCAAATAAAGATGATCTCTTTTTGTACCTTTGAATGTTCCTCTTTTTCACTAATCAACACATAAAGCTTCTAATAAGTGACAATCTATGCGGCGTGTCACGTGTGCAATTAGGATTAATAATAGATTTTCTTTTTGTTTACTGTTTTTTAGTCCTGGAAGCAACATATATAGCATGCAAAATAGTATAACCGAGTTGAGAAGCTAATTAAAAGCTTAACACTAAATGGTACATATATAGTACCAACGCCTTAATTCAAATGCTATTGGCTATATTATGAGATTACAAACTTTGTGGCTTTAATTAAATATTAGAAACAAAGAGGCTAAGAATTCTTAGCTCATTATCTATTCTTACAGCTAAATTTTAACGAAGAAATTGAATAAAGGGACAAACAGAGAGAGACACAGAGAGAGAGAGAGAGAGAGAGAGAGAGAGAGAACGGCGAGCAAAAAGTTGAGTTTATAAAGCGATCATTGCAGTGTAAATTCTCTGTAAGCACAAGGTCTAAAATTGCACTATTATCATGCATGAAATGTCTTTTCTGACCATTGATGAACATTGAACTCCAAAACAATAGTATTTTCTATTTAGTGGCGGACTCAGAAATTTTCTTTTTCCCTGTTTTTTTTTTTCTGCATTTGCACTTTAAGGGCGTTTCAAAACCAATAAAAGACAAATACAGAATTAGTAAAATTAAAGGGGCAAAATATGGAATACTTCGGCACCAAATACGAATCGGAGTAATATAAACACATATGAAGGATCTATAAGCATAATTAAAGGAGTGAAATATGGAATACTTCGGCACCAATCATGTATAGACTATAGTAAACTACAGAATCATTCATTTATGCCAAGACACAGCTACTGCCATGAAGCTTCCATTGTTGCCAAAATGGTAGCAGTATTGCTGGAGCTTTGAGATAGAGAACAAAACTGAGAGTTCATAATGAATAAGCGATAAACATTTTTTTTAATGCAATGCGACAACTCGAGTACTCCAACTCATAATACCTTACTCAACCTCACCTTTTAGATTACACCAAACAATAGCCTATAACATATAATCTACTCTGGGACTCTTGAATAAATTGATCCTATTTGTTACTATTAAAGAATTCTAAATTTAGTTTCTAGTTAGAGTATTCTGTAAGTTCAAATTACAATTTGGTGCAAATCAGTATCATGCCAATTTGTGTATCGGAAATGCTAGATGCACAAAAAATATGCACAATCAAATGCACAACCTGCTTAAAATTGTTGGACTTCGTGCTGAAAAGTCTGTACACATAAAAAGACAAAAAAATGGGTGTACAATTTTTTCAGCACGATGTCCAACAATTTTAACCTGATTGTGCATTTAGTTGTGCATTTTTGTTGTGCATCTAGCATTACTCTTTGTGTATAGGATAGTAAAATTCATGTATAGTAAAAGCTTACAGTATGTTTGGTATGAAAGAAGGGAGGGAAAGAGAGAAAATTCCTTGTTTGTTAAGAGTGGATGAGGGGAGAGATTAGGAGAGCGAAGAAGCTTCCCTCTTTTTTTGACTTTTTTATCACCAACAAAAATCGTTCTTTTGTTATGGAAAGGTAAAGTGGTAAAATCCATAATATTTGGAACTTTCCCTAGAATTGGGTAGTATTATAATTACACACACGGGCGCATAGGGCGCAAAGTATATCCTAGGTTTACGAAGATCAAAAACACTCGACTAATCCTTGTGGCAAAATATTTGGGGTTGGCTACATGAATACTTGCTCCATTAAGCTCTGTCAGAAACCATAATGTCTCTTAAACAATACATTATCAAAACGTTATTTACGATCTCTACCCAAGTTACTTTTGACAAAAGAGTAATGCTAGGGGTATAACTATTTTGTACAACTCATTTACAACCATCTCTATGTCTCTCCTAAGAGCATCCACAGTGGGTTGCTAAAATTTAACGAAAACTTACCCTAAGTTGTTGTACACGGTGAAGAGTGTTAGCAATGGGAAATAAGGGGACGGCACAAACTATGCCGTGTGAATAATTGTGCGGCATACATTGTGCCGTGTGCCTTTCATGCGGCACACATTATGCCGGCTGCTTTCATAAACCCACACGGCACACATTGTGTCGTTGGTAAATTTTTTGATTCCGTTCAAAATTATAACCGTTGGGACGAAACAACACAAACTGAGCCGTGTGGCTGTGGAAGGCACAGGGTGTGCCGTGTGGGGTGAAACGGCACAATGAGTGCCGTGTGGGTGAAACGGCACAATGAGTGCCGTGTGGCTTTTGGAAGGCACAATATGTGCCGTGTGGCCTTTTGGGCGGCACATTGTGCGCCGTCTAGATTCATGCGGCACACTTTGTGCCGTTTTGTCCCAAATTAGCTGAAACTCACAGAAACTTAGTGCTACCGCAAACTTAAGTTTGGCTAAGTTTTATATCCTATACATTAGTTAAAACTCGCCCATTGTTAATGTCTTTTAACTAAGTTATCCTAATTTGTCCTACAACACTCGCCCATTGTTGATGCTCTAAGTAGCACTGGGGCTCATTGAAACTTAACTGGACCCCACAGTGCCACTTAGGAGAGAGATAGAGATGGTCGTAAATAAGTTGTAAAAAATAATTATACCCCTAGCATAGTTCTTGACAAAATGACAAAAACAAAAAGATGCGCATGTTTTCAATTTTGCAAACCACATGCATGTACTGAGTGAGCTTGAACAGTTTAAAACCTAAATCATATAGCTCATGATCAGCTATCACATAGGCTAGCTCAATTCCCCGTGCATCATTACAATATGAGCACTACTACATCCACACAATTTTTGACACTCACCTTTTAATGCATGTACCTTATGTTGTGTAAGTGGTGCACAGAAAAGTGTGAAAAATTCAAACAACACAAAATACATATATTTAAAGTATAGTGAGTCAAAAGTGTGTAAAAAATTGTGTATGACTAGCATTATTGTTACAATATATCATATGGCCCAAAATTATTGCATTTTATCTTTCAAAGAAAATGAGCAAAAGGAGATAGATTCAATCACTAGGAGACAAACACTCACCAGCTTCCAGGAAGTTTCAGAAAGGCACTGCAAAAATCTGAGATTCTACACAGATCTCTGACTATTATGCTTCCTCTTGCCACAGAAACTGAAATACCGAAATTCAATGCTGAGATAAGTAAAAAACTTGTCCGCTCTGCTGTTTATTTCGTACAAGGTACAGGAATTTGGATGTATCACTGAAGGCCGTGCGAAATTTTACAGTTTTTACTTTTTATGATAATAATTCATTGCTTCCTTTTCTTTTCTTTTCTTTTTTATGGCAGTCAATAATTCATTTGCTTCCACAACACATAATATGTACACCAATAAATCTCTATACCACATTACTTTGTCTTTTCAGACTTGTGATAGAATTGTAAGTCTGTTTGGAACGAAATTTTCGTAATGCACTTTTCCCAAATACATTGTGTTGCGTCTGGAATAGAAGTAGCTTATTTTCGAAGTACATGTACCAATATCAATATACTTCAAATGTATAGAGAGAGAAAAAGAAAAAAAAGAAGCATAGAGATGAGGATAGAAACATGACAGTAGATTATCCTCCTACTCGTGTTCTCGTGCAAACCAATGTCTCCAACTTAAAAACGGAAGCACTTAAAGACTCTTTTTAAAAAAAGTAAAAGTTGTCTTAGAATGCATTTTGAAAATATGAAGAAATGTAAAGGACCAAATAATTAGAATGGCAGGAATGCATTATGAAGATGTCATTCTAAGCACACAATTATCTTCTTTATTTTCAACTTATTTTAAAGATGCAGTCTAATATAATTTTCACTTCTTGGGGAACATGCCAGTACTATTTGTTTTTGTAGATGAAGATCCACATTGTATGAATCTCCACCCTCATCAACCCTTTGATAAATATATTCAGTTATCATACTTTGATCTCAACATTTACTTTTCTCTTACATTTCATCTTACGGATTCACAATAATCAAAGGACAACTAAATAGACACATTCTATTACTTTTTATCTTCTTGTTATGAAATATGTTTGCATTGCACCACCATGACAAAACCTGATCATGATTACAATTCCTACAATTCCTTTCAAATACTTTACTTTCTGGCCCTTGTTATTTATTTTTTTTTATCCTCTCCTTTTTTTCTAAAAGTCGCAGTAATTTCCAAGTACACTGCTTTTAAAAATGATATTGCAGGAAGCAAAGTATGATTTAATATGCTACCCTAGAGAACCACATGTATCCAATCAAAACTTTGGCAAGTTTTTCCGTAGTTAAAGAGATTTAACTTTACTAAGGAGAAAGCAAAAGAAATGAAAGGCACATGTAGGACAGTGTAAAAATGAATAATTTAGTTGAAAACAAAATAACAACTGAAAACTAAATTATAACTATAAAAGGGTAGCCTAGTGCAATCCCTCGTATAACCATCCTTCCATCTACCCACATCCTTGCGGGAGGCCGTAAAAGAGGAAGGACAGAGGGTACATACTATATATAGATACATTGACATCGATACATATATACACAGTCAGATTCCCTATCCTGCTTGTTATAACACCTCAATCTACATGGCACTAATAGAGGTGAACCAGAAAGCCAAGGTGGTGGCAGCAACCACAGCATGGGTGGTTTGTTGGGGCCTCTTTGCAGTGAGTGATGTGGGTAATGCAGATAGACTCTTGAGAACCCATGAACCAGGTTATTTGGTTGAGAAAGAAATGAGACAAGGGTTTCTGGTCAGATTGATTCACTTCTTCTGGCAGAGTGGCAAATCTTCCTATGAACATGTTTGGCCGGTGAGACACTCAGTCTTATACTGATGATATATATATATATATGTATGTGCGTGTGTGTGTGTGTGTGTGTGTGTGTGTTTTGATAGTGTAAATTCGAATATTTTGGTAAACCAGGAAATGGAGTTTGGCTGGAGACTGGTGGTGGGAACGATTGTTGGATTCTTTGGTGCAGCTTTGGGGAGTGTTGGAGGGGTCGGAGGTGGTGGAATTTTTGTTCCAATGCTTACTTTGATCATTGGATTCGATGCCAAGTCTTCTACAGCTATTTCCAAATGTATGAACCTTTCATGTATATTTAATATAACATCCTATCAACTACACATATATAACAGCATATGCATCAGTGTTTGACTGAGATATACAGACATTCATGCATGCATGCATGCAATTATGATAACTCTTTCCTAGATCAAAGTAGAAAGATAAAACAAGCATGTCTTCAAGTAATCATGTATGTAAACTTACATTTCACTAAGGCTTGTTTGGGAATGCTTAAAAACAGGACCATGTTCAAACTCAATTCTCAATTTTAACTGATTTTT
This sequence comes from Hydrangea macrophylla, assembly GCA_033977485.1. Lineage (NCBI taxonomy): Eukaryota > Viridiplantae > Streptophyta > Magnoliopsida > Cornales > Hydrangeaceae > Hydrangea > Hydrangea macrophylla. The sequence continues at coordinate 82,655,515 of CM066985.1, read as the reverse complement.
GAAAATTATATTGTGTTGATTTGATAAAGGACCAGCTCTTGGGTATTTCTAAGTCGGACACGAACTCCTATATAACACCCCCCCCCCCCCCCCCCCCCCCCCCCCCCAAAAAAAAAAAAAAAAAAAACAGCTACACAAACCCCGAGCTATTTAGAAGCAGTTCTTTTTCTGAACAACATAATTGGTTATTGTATTACCCAAACAACTTCTAAATTATATTTAGCGTGCATGGCATCAAACATGAAAAACAAAATAAATGCATTTCAATCTTATAATTCAAGCTAATCGTCTTTTGTTTTGGAATTACAGGTATGATCATGGGTGCAGCAGGATCAACAGTGTACTACAATCTGAGACTAAGACACCCCACACTAGACATGCCCATAATAGACTATGACCTAGCTTTGCTCTTTCAACCCATGCTCATGCTGGGCATAAGCATTGGAGTTGCCTTCAATGTAATCTTTGCCGATTGGATGGTCACTGTTTTGCTCATCATCCTCTTTATAGGTAAACATTTATGATGATATAACATACTTCCATCAATCTTTGTACGATTAATAATAAAATCATGGATTCCTCAAAGAAATGATATATAGATATCGTGATTGAAGCATGGGCTTCTAGAAGTAGACAAGTGGCAACATTAGGAAAATTAAGGGGTAACTACCTCGACGAGGAACAAAAAGGGTGTAACGTTATATTTGTATTTCGCCCAGGGGAATATTGTAATTTATTTTATTTATTTAGCTCTAGGAAATTCTCATTTAAGAATAATCATTTATTAGGAATTTTTCAAGGAAGTTTTATCTTTTGGAAAGTATAATCTTTTAGAAATTTTTCCTAGATTAGGAGTCTTTCATTTTCCTATAAACAGGGTGCTAAGTTCATTGTATTTGAGAGTTGATGATGAATAAATAACCTATATCGACAATGGTGAGGATGCCAACTGTTAGCTTTGGGCAGAGGGATGCCAAGAGTGCCCAAGGTACAGGCATATGGAGGTTTTTTTTTCGGACCTGGCTCTGATACCAAAATGGATACCGGACGAGTTAGGAAGTTGGTGAATTTGCAGATTTGATGCAGAAAATGAGAGATTGAAAGGAAGGAAGAAAAGGAAAAGAAACATCAGTATCCCTGTACCTTTGGGCACTATAGGCATCCATGTGCCCAGAGAAAACAATTGGCATCCTCACCATTGTCGATATATGTTAATATTCATCATCAACTCTCAAATACAATGAACTTGGCACCTTATTTATAGAAAAATGAAACTCCTAATCCAGGAAAACTTCCTAAAAGATAAACTTTCCAAAAGATAAAACTTAAAAGAAAAATTCCTAATAAATAATTATTCCTTAAATGAAAATTTCCTAGAATTAAATAAAGAAAATAAATTACAATATCCCCACTGGTCAAATACAGACATTACGTAATACCCTTTTTGTTCCAGTCATACGCTGTCCTCCCATGAAGTTTGGTTTAGGTAACAATTTTCCTTTTCCTCGGTCAAATGTCAATTGATCATTAATGTTCTGGTTTATTATTTTCTGGAATAACTATTACCCCTTTCAAACCCAAAATAAACAATTTCTCGAATGTCTCTTCTCCTTTCAAATGACTATTTCTTAAATTTGTCAACCAAAAAAAAAAAAGAAACTAATAATTTTTAATATGACTACTTTACCCCTATCTGCTGCGCACTATAACAAATATCCTAGCAAAAACAACATAGTTTTGACAATGTTTATGTTTTTCTTCCCCTTCCACGGCCAACCCACACCCAATAGGCTTAAAATTCACGAAATTTTAGAAAAGAAAAAAAAATCTTGGCTTTGAGAGGATAAACCAATTATTTAAAAAGGTTTAACCAAATGACTATGGTAACGGTCGGTCATCCTCCCGTGCGTTAGAAGCTAATACTACTTAATTAATATAGTTATGAGGTCACAAGCTGTGTCGGTTTACCCAGGCACCCTTTTGTGATCAAAATCCAATCCAAATAAATAGTAAATCATCCCATTAAGCCTCTGTTTGGTTTGTGTATTCAGATAAGGAAAAGGGAAGGAATGGAGAATGAGAAGGAAAACTATTTCACTAATGTTCTCTCTAGTGTCTTCCTCCATACTTAAATGACCTTAGAGATTAAAAGAAAAAAATATGTAATGGAACTTTTTTTTTATTACATTGGGGGAGGGAAAAGGTTCGAACATAGAACCTGGACACACAGGAGGGCACTAAGTGCTAGCCCTTTGCCACTTGGGCTATGCGTCCTAGTGTGATGGAACTTAAGAATAAAGAAATGGAACTCACTCATAATTCAACTTTTTTAATTTAAATTTCACCCTATTTTCTTTTCCTTACATATTCTCCACTGTTTTTCTTATCAACCAAATAAAGAATATTGTTTTCGTGACTGTTTCCTTTTATTCCCTAACTAAATCCATGAACCAATCAGAGCCTAAATAGTTTTTTATTCTTTGCTCAAATAATTAAGCCAACATTTTATGATGGCAATAATCTGGCTCTGCCCGGCTATACTAAATAACACGACAAAGTACCACCTTTTCTATGTCATTCACATTTCAATGGTCAAAACAAGAAAACAAGTCCCAGCATTACAGAAGATTTTGTTCCTGTTAAAAATCCAACCCACTGAAATTCAATTTGCATAGGTACATCAACTAAAGCGCTATACAAAGGCATAGATACATGGAAGAAAGAGACAATAATGAAGAAGGTAAGATTTCCACTTACTATTTTGAACTTCAAGTGATTTATTTGCTTTGACACCAACTTATTAATGAGAATTTTGAGGCTGGTCTTCAATTTCAGGAAACCGCCAAGCTGCTAGAATCCGAATCCAAACCAACTGGTGGTGAGTATTTGATAGTCCCCTCTAAGAAAAATATTTACAAAGAAAAGCTAAGAATAATACAATGTAGAATACAAAATTTCAAGCCTCTTACTAATTCAAAATTGATAAACCAAACCAAAATTTTAAACCAGATGGTAAAAAAAAATTAGAATATTCAAACTCAAATTTTCAATATTGTCAACTGTTATCAAGTAGCACTGAGGTAGACCAAGTCTTACCATATGGTGAGAGCTACTCAAATTTGCGATATTACAAAAAAAAACAAACACTAGAATTGCAATTGAGTGAATTGACACTGCTGTTGTACAAACTTGAGCTACTCAAGTATGTTATTTTCAAAACCTTAAGATCCAAACCAGATGTTGTGATTTGAATTTCTGTCTCTTCTATCAGTTCCCATTTTGTCCAATGCTTAATTTTAATGGACCACTACAAGGTGGGATGAGTTTCTCATTATTTCTCAGAAATACCCCTTGCGTGCAAGTAAATTGACATACGAGCATTGAGCAACTCCACCTACTACACTTAGGCTCTGTTTGGTTCTAGTTCCCTCATGTATTCCCTTGTGTTTTCCGTCATGCGTAAATAACATTAAAAATTAAATTTTATAAAATATACTAATTGTAATCTATGAATAAAGGAAGGGAAATGACTTTACAACATTCAAAAAGTTCAATTATTTCTCAACGTATTCTCTCTTCCTTCCTATTTCCCTCATTGTTTTCCGTACTAACCAAACAAAGGAAAAGGTTTTCCTGTATGTTTTCTTTTCTTTTACCACACTAAATCCAAGAACCAAACAAAGCCTTAAAACCCTAAGTAATTGAAAACAAATTCATATCCCCCAATTCTCAAATTACATTCTATCCCAAGAAATTATAAAAATAAGAATAGGTACTTGCCAATATCTTTGATCTCCAAATTTGCATATGCTATTTCTACAGTAAAAATGACCTTAGGCACTGCTTGTTTCATGGATTTCGTGAGGCAAAAGAAAAGGGAAATGAAAACAAGAAGCATAACTAGTTCCCTCATGTTTTTGCTTATGTTTTCCTTCATGTTTAAAATATACTTGCAATATATGAATAAAGGAAGGGGAATGACTCACAACATTCAAAATGTTTAATTTATTTCCCAACTCATTATCTTTTCTTTCCTATTTTCCTCATCATTTTACTTATTAACCAAACAAAGGAAAAGGTCTTCCTTTCTTTTCCCTCACTAAATCCAAGAACCAAACAAAGCCTTAGGCAATAACAAATCTGTGGATGCAGCAAATTCTTAATTGGTCAAAGCCTCCAGAGACCACCCCTGAAAGACCAAAATCCTAGTGACAGAACAGATTTTATAGCAAGGCAATTACACACACGTATACATCCGAGTTTGACATTAAAAGAGGATTATGCTAACTTCCTTAACTGCAGATGGTTCTGGAGAGGAATACAAACCACTACCCAGCGGTCCAGCTGCTTCAGCAGATGAAGAGGTAAGTCCATGATCCTCCCAAATATTTCTAGGTAATCCTCATCAAAGAATTCTCAATTATAGTTTTGTTCTTCTTGCTTGAATCGTCACAATCCCCATTCAGGTTCCCATGCTACGAAACGTTTACTGGAAAGAGTTATCACTGCTAGCGTTTGTGTGGGTAGCGTTCCTTGCTATTCAGGTTGTTAAGGTAAACTATTTTATTCTATAGTGCCTACTGTCAAACAAGGAGATAATTTTTCATATTATTTCACCTAAGCTTTCTGAAGATTTCTCATGTTCTTTCTCCACTAGCAGTCACTGAAGTAAATATTATGTACGACTTTTTATCCGTCTTTCTGTATAATATGCCTGGTTTAATAATTAATAGTTGTACAAATAGCTAGATACTTCCACTGAACATAATAAATTATTATGTCTCCAATGCAGACATATGCTGCCACCTGCTCTGTCATGTACTGGATATTGAACTCCCTGCAGGTAAAATCTACAACCTGAATCGCGTTTCTGTTCTAACATTATCAAAAGCATGCATGAATGCACAAGAAGTCAAGAACACAGAGGTTTGTTTGGAGCCACTATATTTCTACTTAGAGCAACTTGGAACTCAAAAATCCTATAGCCCATCAATAATTACCCATGAGACATCACAATACCTGCTGGAATGGGTGAAGGGATTATATCCTCTTATGGATTTAAGAAATATTCATACACAGGGAAACATTCATAGACAGCTAGGAGCAGATTTTTCTTTCTTAGTCCAGGGATGATATCTAAAGTCATCCTCTCCCAATTCTCCAAATCATATAGAAATTGAGTAACATTATGGTTCCCAAATGTGAATCCCAAATTTGGTTCCCAAATGCTTTGATAGTTGTACACGTACCGCATGCTGTGGCAGGGGTCGTGGTACCAAACACCACGGCATGTGGTACCACTTCCATAGCACTTGGGATATCCCAAACTTGGGAACCGTAGCATTACTCATGGAAATTATACGTCTGCAAGTCCTAGGGACATCAATTTGTAACATATAGTGTTACATACGCTGCACCATTGCGGCATTGCTGCAAAGTCCGCACTTACTATAATTACAAGCAACTTATTTGTATGTTAAGGGTAAATAAGCGAACATAATATCAAGAAGAAAAACAGAAAGAACGAATAACATGAATATTACCGCTAAACAAATTCTCAGAAACCAAGTGCAAACAAAACAAAATTAATAAAGGCCTCCGTTATAATTTCAAGCGTGAAGTAGTAAAAATCGTACAATAAGTATAGGTGTTTGAGCAATCAAGCATAACCACCAGAAGTCTTTATGGAAAGGCATGTCAGTATAGAAGAAAATCAGTTTATTATAAATTCAGAAAGCATTTCCTACAAGGCTAAAACACCTCAATCTTACCATAATAATACATTTAAAGGGAAATAATAGCATAGAAGAGACCACAAAATTTTAATATATACTCTCATAGAAAGTTTGGTTTACCATTTCTATGATATAGACAATATCACTAGTTTGTTGTTTTCAATCTTGTGATTTACAGTTTACAATATAGCCTTCCCTTATGTAACAAGTGTTGGGAAACTTTTAAGAAAATAACCGCCCTTTGCTAATATTAGAGCATGCAGAGGCACTTAGTGTGGACACCCAACCTCACACCTTAGGCCTTTCGGGACACTCGTCTAAGTAATCCGGAATACTGACTTCAATAAAATTTCTCTGATAATCTTTCACTTGCTCATATTGGATCTAATTAAACCAAGAAAGTCTTATTAGGCAGGTACTTATATACGATCCAAATCAAGCTTATTAAATCATACAGGGATTAAATACATTCAATGTCACTGTATTGTTTAGGTACCAATTGCTGTCTCTGTTTCCCTTTACGAAGCCATGTGTTTGTACAAAGGAACAAGGGTGATTGCCTCCAAAGGAAAAGACATCACAGACTGGAAGGCTCATCAGCTTTTTCTTTACTGTTTCTGTGGGATAGTAGCTGGTATAGTCGGTGGATTGCTTGGGCTAGGAGGAGGCTTCATCTTGGGACCCCTTTTCCTAGAATTGGGAATTCCTCCTCAGGTAAATTTAACTGCTCATTTACGGATTTGCAATTGTATAGGCTCTTCAAAAAGCATTGGGTGGCAAGGAAATAAGCAACTAGAGAAGACCCATAGGACAATACAAAATGAAAAGTAGAAATTAAGTGAAGGAAACACTATGAAGTGTGGAAACTCAAACTATTCCTCAAGCGATGATGATATACATTTAAAATTTATCTCCCAATTTAGTGAGCAAGAATTCTATGACCGAACCAAGCCTGATACGTAGGAAGCACGGAAATTTGTACTAGTGTCACATGTCTGTGCAGAACACGACACACACCTGACATTGTGTAATACGTGTCGGACATAAGAGTAGCCCGTCCTTCTGTTATAATTAATTTTTTTTGTTGGTCAAGTGTAAGACACATAATCTACACTTAATAATACTTTAATACCAAAATGAACATGTTGAAATTTTGAGATGCGAAGTATAAGTTGAAAGTCATTACAACCTCTTAACAGCAAAGATAATTAGGATTCTTTGAACTCATAGTTTGAAAATTAGAAATATGAATATATATATATAGTCTATGAGAGCCTAATAGGGCCTTTACCAATTCAAAATACTTGGGAGTTATGCAATCAAAATAGGATTTTCGGAACTAGAAATGAATACGAGTTTTTGAAACTAACAATATTTACATAGTAGGCATCTTGGTTTTAATATTGATCAATTTATTTATTTTACACGTGATCACAAAAAAAAAAAAAGAATATATAATTATCGTTTTCCTGTGTCCTTCCTGTCTCTGTCCAAATATTTTGAAATTTTCCGGGTTCTTGTATTCGTGTATGTGTTTCTTGGTATATGTGATTCTTAGCTTATACTAGTCAGAGATAGAAACTGAGTTCATTTGGGCACCTCGCGATGAGCAGTGTTCAAACTGGTATACTGTTAGTCACTGTTGCATACAGCAGGAAATCTAAGCCGTGACCCAAAAATCAGCAGCCAAATAGAAATCAATTGCTAATGCAGGGAACTGAAATTGACCACAAGCAACAAACATAAATTGAAAAATAAGTATCAGTGGTACTTGGGTTTCTATCTTCCAAACCTTATAAAATGTACTTCCAGTGTACTTACAAATAGAGTAATGTGTTTAACAGTGATGTTCCTTTAGCAGGTAGCCAGTGCAACATCAACCTTTGCAATGGCATTCTCATCCTCTATGTCAGTTATACAATATTACCTTCTGAAGCGTTTCCCAATCCCATATGGTAGGTTGCAATAACAGATAATAAGAAGGAAAAAAAAAAAAGGGCATTTTTATCAAAATGTTGAACTAAATGCTAGTTCTAGCTATCCTCATACTTGACTATGCTATTATCTGTTGCAGCTGCTTATTTTGTTGCAATTGCTACAATGGCTGCCTTTGCTGGTCAGCATGTAGTGAGGAAGGTTATAACTCTGCTTGGAAGGGCATCAATAATCATCTTTATATTGGCTATGACTATCTTTGTCAGCGCAATAAGTTTAGGTATATGACCTTTCTGTCTTACGTTACCTAATCATGATATCATGCCGGAAAACATTTTTATATAAAATGCTCTACATGAAAAGGGAAAAAAAAAAAAAAAGCATTTCCCTTCTTATTTCCAGTGTTTGGTTGACACTTGAAAATTGCTTTACTAGTAACAGAACAATGCACTTTTAACATTTTGTAAAACCTTCTACGGACAACCAAACACTGGAAAATGCATGTTGTCGACAAATGTTCTACATCAAAACAAACGGAGCATAACTGAAAGGTAAGTGCTCACTTTTCGGTTGCTATTTGCAGGAGGAGTGGGAATAGCGAATATGGTTGAGAAGCTGGAGAATGAAGAGTACATGGGGTTTGAAAATCTCTGTTACCAGTCCTAGATATGCTTTGCTCTACGATAAATGTGGAATTGGAAGTCTCAGCTGAGAATAACTATATCCACACTACTTTACATTGTCGACTGTTTGTCCATTTGTTTTGTAGCGAAGATCATAAAATATTTGGTTGTTGGTGTAAAATATACTATGACCATGTGTGCTAAAACCTCCATAATATAGTTTCATCATGCTTTTTGCCTCTCATTCATAATGTTCTGTATGAAATTTCAAAGGCCAAATCATGTACTCCTGTGCAAAACAGTTTTTTTGGGGGAGAACAAAACAATTTGTACAAATTATAAATGGTAGCAAGTAAGCCTTGGTTTTTTGAAATTGAAAATTTGTATTGGAATGTCTCTAAAATAAGGTAAAACTAATGAGGATAATGTTATTACACACTAACCATGCTATAAATTTCAAGCCCCATCACCAACTATTTTCCGCATCTCCCTGTTTTGTAAATCTCAATTCAAATAGTCCATACAGCCATAGAAGCCTAACTTAAACTAAGTTTTACATTTTGGGGGATGATATATTCAAGATATAGTTATGTATTTTCTGCCTTTTACTACATTTTCTAGACCAGACAAACAGAACATAAATTTTCATTTCCCTGAAATTCTAAGCTTTGATAAATGTTTCACCCACATCAAAGCTTCATGTTAAGAACAACTGGTCTCAAATAACTGAAATGTTCAACGAATATCAAAGACTAAATTGAAAGCGAAGTCAGTACTAAAATTGAACTTACAGTTTCAAATTTAGCGCGACCTTTGTCATTTTTGCTCGCATTTCGAAGGATAACAAGTTTCGACATTGAGCTTCTTCCTATGTTTCTAGCCAAATAAACGGAACATAAATTTTCATTTCCTTGAAATTCTAAACTTTGTAAATGTTTCACCCACATTAAAGCTTCTTGTTAAGAACAACTGGTCTCAAATAACTGAAATGTTCAACGAATATCAATGACTAAATTGAAAGTGAAGTTAGTACTAAAATTGAACTTACAGTTTCAAATATTATGCTCGCATTTCGAAGGACAACAATTTTAGACCTTGAGCTTTTCCCTACATTTTCTAGACAAACAATCAGAACATAAATTTACAGTTCCATGAAATTCTAAACTTTGTAAATGTTATACATATTAAAGTTTCTTATTAAGAACAACTGGTCTCAAATAACATAAATGTTCAACGAAATTCAAAAAACTAGATTGCAAATGTAGTCAGTACTAAAAGTGAACGTACATATTCATATTCCACGCGATCTTTGCCATTTATGCTCGCATTTTGAAGGACAACAAGTTCCAGCATTGAGCTCTTACGTAAATTTTCTAGACAAACAAACAGAACACACACACACATGTATATATATATATATATGTGCACACACATGTTTCAAAATGTTATGCACACATTAAAACCTCTTGCTGAATGCTGAAGAACAAGTAGTCTCAAATCACTAATGAAAATCAAAAATTAAATTGCAAATGAAGTCAGCACTAAAATGAACTTACATTTTTAAATTTAGAGTGAACTTTTCCATTTGTGCGCGCGTTGAGCTCTTTCCTACATTTTCTAGACACACAAAGAACGAATACATATATATTTATGCACACACATGTTTCAAAATGTTATACACACATTAAAACCTCTTGCTGAATGCTGAAGAGCAACTAGTCTCAAACTAGGAAGCACCGACACTTCTGAGCACGTGTCCGACACACGGACATAACACTTAAGACATTTTCCTGGAGCGTTGACGTGCAATTTTTTTAGGATTTGGTTGTGTCGATGTGTCCGTGTTCATGCTTCATAGGTCTCAAATTACTAAATCCTCAACGAAAATCAAAAACTAAATTGCATATGAAGTCAGTACTCAATTGAACTTAAATTTTCAAATTTAGCATGAACTTTTCCATTTATGCGCGCATTTTGAAGGATGACAAGTTTCAACATTGAGCTCTTTCCTACACAAACATAGAACGTATACATACATATATATATATATATATATTACGCACACACATGTTTCAAAATGTTGCTGAATACTGAAGAACAACTAGTCTCAAATTAATAAAATCCTCAACGAAAATTAAAAAAAAACTAAATTGCAAGTTAAGCCAGTACTAGAATTGAACTTACAATTTCAAATTTCGTGTGATCTTTGCAATTTGTGCTCACAATTTGAAGTATAACAAGCTTCGACATTGAGCTTCTCGAAACCCTAAAACTGTTCCACATTGAAGAGTCGGTCTACAAGTGTAATGTTTGTCTCTAGGGTTTAACATGAGTAGGTTTCGTCGTTCGGGGTTTAAGGGCTTATATAGGTTTGCAGTTGGGGAAAATTTTCATGTTATGCTGTGGCTGCATCTGTATGATGTGTAACGATTAGTCGGATCATATGAGCCGTTGATGTCATACTATGATACATCTTACTGGCTTTGGTTACATCATATGTCTGAGTAATTCTAGTCCCAAAATGTACGATCCTGGTTTCAATAATCAAGGTGATTTTCAAAGTTGCAATGTATTGGGATCTAATTAATGTTTTGGGACCAAATTATTACAATTTGACATCAAATTGGGATGTATAATACAATCAAATCCACTTTTTCAAATTAAAAATAAGAGTCGCCAATTAATTTTTAAAGAAAAATTAAGAAATCATTTTAACAGTAAACTGATTTTTTGGAAACCAGAGATTTCTAGGTCTGAAAATTATGGAATAAGAAGGGAAGGAGCCCGACGGATTAAAACATCCCCTCTCATCCTATCTCGTGATAGGTCTCTACTCAACATTCTTTTTAATCTAAACATACATTTAACTAATACATATATATATATATATATATTCTAAAAGTATGTAGAAAGGGATGCAAGATTGCTAACGATAAAACGACATACAAAACCACATAGTTCAAATAGCAAGCAAAATGGTATGCAATAAGGAACTAAAGAGCTTACCCGGATCCAGTTGCGAAAAGAAATGTTCAATGCATACAAATAAATAAAAATCCTAAGAAAAAAATCTCTAATAACATATATATATATATATACAAAGATTCTCTAAAGAGGACCACCTCTTTTTATTAAAGAGATGACCTCTGTTTTGACCATTGGATTGTGTTTAAAAACTGTGAAATGACAAAACTGCCATTAATGAAAACACGATCCGACGGCCAAAATAGAAGTCATCTCTTTAATAAAGAGAGGACGCCCTCTTTATAGCCTGACTGTATATATATATACACACATAAATCAAAACCTAGTCAAGATGTTGTACATAGAGTTGAAAATCAATAAATGAAATAAACTAGTAAAAAGTCAATAAATCATACATCGATAGCGCTACAAAACAAAGGTTAGTCCATATGCTTTAAACATAATATAATATTGTTTTCTGTAATTTGCGCGGGCGTGCCAGAACCAGCAGTGGTACGAGTTGTGCAAACTAATTTCCTATATCGCTTGAGTGAGTGATACTCAAGGCTTTATGATCTGACTTCTAACGGGTGATTGTGTGTGGCGAGTAGGAAAGTACCCTCACCTAAAATTCTATGGCAGTATTGAAGCATACAAGCCATACAAGCGATGAAAGAGATATTAAATAAAATAGACTTTTATTTAATAAATAGAAAAGAAATTACAAGAAGTAATTAATGCTTAAGAAAGCCTAAGAAAATAAAAAGGGATGCTTTTTTATTTGCCTAAAAAACTAAGAATGCATTGTAGAATGCTTTGGATGCGGTTGTCGAAGTGACGCAGAGTGATTTGACTGCTTGGCCTGCCTGCTGTATTTATAGCGGCCATGAAGGTCTCCTAGATAAGGTAGGAAATAACTGATGAATCATAATCTGGTATAATTTACCAGATTTGTCGCCCAAATCTGCTCTTGACTTCCATAATTATCTGGTATAAAATACCAGATTTTACTCCCAATCTGATAAAAGCCTTCCATATCTTGAATAATATATATACATGTGTATATATATTTGCAGCTTGAACGTGGTCCATATTGGGTCTTGGTTCGCTGACTTCCCTTGCAAGTAAATGATATACTTTCCAAATCTCTTAATATTATCTTCCCTAATCAGATAATATTATCTTGAATACAGGAGTATTAATCAAGAAATATCTCCTTATCTTGATATGGAAATTCAAATCACATCACTGTATTTGTTTCCCTGTCAGATTCTAATTGAAGTACTTGAATTGAAAACCAATACACATTGCCCGACTGAAACGGGACTGTGGCCCACTATGACAACACGTTGCCAAAGTGACTAAATTCACAAGTCAATCCAAGTAGGATGGCTGACATCATGTAGTGACTTTGGGAAATTATGTTCTACGGCTGAATTCGTGATGCTTGAATGCAAGGCAGGATTAGTGTGGTGCCCGATAGAATGACTTACAAGAAGGCCCAGCCCGATAGGCTGACTTTCGTTTCCAATGCCTTTGCTGAATGTGTTTAAGACCAAAGCTAAGTGTGGCCCACCATGCAATACATCAGCATGTCCAGAATTATCAAAGGAGTTGAATTGGTGGCTGAATATGGGCCCATCAACCTCATTGTGGCGAAAATGTGCAAGCCATTGTACTAATGCCCGATCATACCTGAACATATCAATTTGGGCTTGGGCCGATGCAAGTGATGAAGACTAATTTAGCCTCTTGTCAACCTTGAGGCTTGGAGTCAGTAGTGGGCCCATCATGCTTTCCCCAAAATTGACCAAAATTGGCCCCAGCCATGGAGCCCGATAGAATAGCTGCCACATGAAGTTGTGCCCGATCAAGCAATAAGCCCGATAGAACTGTGGTGCCAAACACGGCCTAAACTGGACTGAATTAATGACCATGGTCAGTTCGAATATTGTAATGCCCGATGGAAAACGTGTCCAACCAACTCAAGTAGCCAAACTTGGTAGTATGAAGTGGTTGAACAAATTGCTTGGTCATCATAACGTAGGACCCACCATGATTGGATTAATGATCGTCACTTGAAGTTACCAAATGGGTGTATTCAAGCCATTGCTTGTCATGTGGATCACATGCTTAATAATCGGTAGTGGTGTCAAACGGGCCGGGCCGGGCTTGGTCAAAGCGGGCTTCGGGCCGGGCCGGGCCGGGCTTCACCAAACATCGGGCCGGGCCGGGCCGGGCTTGGGAGTGGAGGAGGTGTGTCCGCCCCGAACCGGTGGCCCGGGCCTAGCGGGCCAGACATCGGGCCGGGCCGGACGGGCTAGCGGGCTTTCTTCTATTTTTGAAGTGGGCCGTTGCGGGCTTCGGGCCGGGCCGGGCTTGGTTTTTTCACTATTTCGGGCCAGGCCATGGACGGAAGGATGGGTGTCCACCCCGGCCCGGGGTATGTGAACCGGGCCTAGCGGGCCGGGCCGGGCTTTTAGCCCGAAAAAAGCGGGCCGGGCCGGGCCAACCCGGCCCGATTGACACCACTAATAATCGGGCTCCTGTTATAGATTGTAATAATTCAGTAAACCAACAAAGTTCATCGATCGGTCTGGCTTTGTCTGTCAAGTCCGAATAAAACTCATTCGGCCCTACCAACTTTGAACCAATCACTTAGCCATTAATTTTTCCATCAGTCTCTAAGTCCGATTAAAATATCTCAATCGGCCTAAAGCAAATTTTGACTTAAAATATGTAATTTTTAGGTGCAAACAAATATCAATCCCTAAATATCAAACTCCTAGCTTAAATCTAATAAACATGGAGGAAGTTGACATAATCATGAATTCCTTCTAACTAGTTGAAATTACAACACCTCTATAGATATACAAGTCTCAACTATAAGCTAATAAAATGTACATATAGAGGTGATGCAATCCCAACATGATTATAAGGAACCCACAACTAGGTTCAACTAATTGTGACTTAATTTAATGTAAAATAAAGTCCTAATTGTTAGAATCTATTCATGTGTGATGAATGTATAAATATGAATAAGAATAAGCTATGAATTGTTGATTTGGATCATTTAGCCTCTGGATTTAAGCTTAATTAACATTATTCAAAACTCGGTTTAAACCCTAGGTCATAGAAAAGTCATTTGGATCATTATTCACAAATTTTATCAAATCTATCACAGAATTTCAGAATTTATAGAGAGCACACCAGACTTTCAAATATAGGAAAATCATAGTTCTCATGATTTGATCTTAATGATTTTTGGATATGATGTGCCTCTATGAGTCTAGTTTCTAACCCAAAAAAGAAAATCAAAGATCAAACGGCCCAATCTCTAGGAATTGGACCAAAATCAGACATCACTCAGAATTTAATAACTCTTTGTTCAGAGATTTTGTTTGATTTTCTAAAAATAGTAAACGAATCTAAATTACTTCAATCTTTTTAGGAGATCTCACTAACACATTTAACTTTATAGAAAAAAGTATTTGAAGTCAAAAATGTTTGGTTAAGGCTCTGATCTATTCAAATCAATACTGATTTACTGTTCTGAAATTTTTGACAGAGAGTAACTAGTTCATGAATCCTAAGATCAAACCATGTTAACTACGAAATCTCATCAAAATAAAAATTACTGCGGTAGATGTTTGTGTTATGAACACATTCCAATTTGTCTCAGTAAATTCTAAAGGATCATGATTTAATTAAAAATCTTTAATCACAGTTGGTTAGCGAATTCACTGCACCATTGTTGAATTGGTATTTATAATTTGAATCAAACTTGACCTATAATTCTAGAGAAAATCTAGATCAAGTATGATTGTGGTTATCAAGGTAACAATGAAATACAAAAGAGATTCAAGGATTTAGCCTTAAAGGATCTCCATCATAGATCTCATGTTGAAGATCTAGTAAGAGAACCTCAAGGACTTATTCAATCCTATGAAATTTGAATGCTTATATACAATAATCAAATTATGAAAACAACTAGACCTACGTCTTATTCCTTTCCCAAACACATGATCATTGAGGAATATAAATTCATTTTATTCAATTCTCCTCCCAAGTTAATGGTCATTGGAGATCAAACTAAATTGATGATAAAAAAGAGAAGAGTATGAACAAATGAAGAGAGAAGTCAAACTAAATTGATGATTCAAAGCAAATTTTCTCTTAAAAAGGGCTCATTACAAAACTTAATCCATGATCTACTAGATCCAAATCAACAAATAGATGAGAATTTAATCACAATTCAAGTGGTGTGTGATGAAATGAGGTTGGAAGAGATTTTTTGAAAATTGTGTAAAAGATCCTAGAATTCTATGAATTGTGATTGAATTTAGATTAAAACTAATTGGGGTTAGAAGATTACCTCCAATAATCCTCAGGTTTTTCTCTTGCTTTGCGAAGATCTTCAAAATCTTCAAGCCTTTTTCAAGATCTTCAAACTCCTTCAATGGTTTCTTCTTCAATTCTCTTCTTTCTCTCTCTAAAATCTCTTAATTATACCTCTAATCTATATAAAATTCTTGTATCCTTGTTGTACATCTTAAAATGGAGATATATATATATATATATATGTATATCTCCTTATCTAGACTAACCTTGAGAGGTTAATTGGTAATTTTCAGGTGTTGGGTATGTGCCATGGCATCTTCTAGAGTTCAATACATATTCTCAAAAAAAAAAACAAACTGTTACTGGCCGAGGCAGTCGTTGACTTCACTGAATGCCGATTCGGCACTCAGTGACTGTCGGCGCGGCACTCAACGAGTGCTACTGGCTTCGCCACGTGCCGCCCCTAATAGAATCCCCCCCCCCCCCCCTTTATTATTTATTTTTTATTCATATATATAATTTTTATATATATATATTTTTTTTCTTTTCTTCTTTTCTTATTTTTTTTCCTTTTTAAATTCTTTTTCTTTTTCTTTCTTCTCTTTTTTTTTCACTTTCTTTTATAACAAAACAACCCCCCATTTTCTTTTATTTTTCAAACTATATTTTTTATATACGTATTGCACACCGGAAATTCCCTGCCTCTCTCTCTCTCTCTCTCTCTCTCTCTCTCTCTCTTTTCTTTTAAAAATTTTATCGAGACTGAATAACCTTCCGAAGAGCTTAAATCACTTTAAAGATCTTCAAATTCCGTCAGACATTGTCGTCATCTGTTTCGGAGGTAATCATCCCCCAAATTTGATGGTCGGTCAAAATTGGGGTGTCTACACCCACTGGAATATGAGCAACTGTGTAGTCTAGTTGGTAAAAAGCTCTCTATGCTACGTTCATACCTGGGTTCAAACATTGTCCACCCCCCCCCCCCCCCCCCGGCACTTACCTCCTCATGAGACCGCTGCACCAAATGATCCAAAAAAAAAAACCCCACTAGAATGTATCATAGAACATCCCTAGAAAATTGAGGTATATTTTTTTTCCTTTAGAGCATCTTCTATAATAATAACTATATATGATACGTACAAAAATATTCAACCAATGACAGCAAAGCTTCACAGACACGTCATGGAGCACTGGAGGAGTTCCCAACCGTCCTGGCCCATGGGTTGGGATTGCTGCCCGAGCACAACTCATCACAGATGCAGCTCAGCCTTGCCCCGGGGCGTGATCCAGAATCATCTAGACAGTTACCTACGCCATCTAGAAGACTATTGGAATATAAAGATAGTTTCCTAATTCGATTAGGAAACTCGCATGATTTGTGTAAATCAAACCTGATTGTATTATCTTATCGATATAGTTTCTATGTACGAGGAGGTATCTTGCATGTATAAAAGAGACCCCTCACTCCCTATAGGGGGACGATGAATCATCTTCTACACAAGCAAGCCTCACCGTAACCTTGTGTAACCCGGCCGGCCGACCTATTGTAGTTCCAGTCTATTGTTGGTTCACCAAAGGTCACCGGCTATTTCACAATATAGTGAACGTATTCAGACACACCCGTGGACGTAGGTCTCTTCGTTAACAGGTCGAACCATATACAAATCCCTTCTTGTTTCCTTTTCTTACATTACACCAAAAATTGGCATCATCAGTTTGGCGCTGTCTGTGGGAAATGACAATTTCCAGGAACAAATTTCTTGACTGATCACCATGCCTCCACGTAAGAACAAAAAGGCCGCTCAACAAATCGGTCAAGTGGATCCACCGGCCCCAAAGCCGGCGGCTCCCATAACTCCAGAAAAAATCACTGCAGCTCTCGCTCAAATCTGGGAGGGTCAGCAACAAACCCAACAGCAAATCGAAACCCTGCTGGCCCAACAGAACAAGCCTCCGCCAACTGAGGTACAGCTCGGGAGCGCCGAGCGTGGTCAGACACCAGTACTGACCCGACAACATGCCCGAGCTGGGCCAAAGTCTCCAAAGGCTGCGGGACAACCCGGGAATGATGAGCGTGGTTGGGATCCAATATAGACCTGACAACGTATCCGCGTGGAGGATGCCAAAAACATCATCAACGATAAGCGCGCTGCTAGAGTAGAGAGACAAGAGTGCGTGACTCAGAAATTGGCCTAGGATCAACCGGCCAGGAGCCGAAGTGACCTCAGGCATACGATCAACCGAAGTCATAGCAAAGCCCTGTCTTAGAGAATAACACACTTTGAGGAAGAAGCTTCTTCCTCTGATCTAACTTATTGCACGGATTCCAGTCGGGAAGACGTGGAAGCTCGCATTAAAGACCTGGAATATAGATCAACTGAATGGCCAAGAAGCTAGGCTGAATTCAAGTCATGATCACGCCAACACAGAGACCAAGTCACCATTTTCTGACCAGATCATGAGGTGTGCCATCCCGTGCAAATTCAAGCAGTCTCATCTAGATTCGTATAACAGTTTGGGAAGTCCGGTCTACCACGTCTAGCCCTCTATGGCTCAGATAGCACTTGTACCAATGCCGATGTACTGCTTCGCCTAGCCTTTCCCGATACTCTGAAAAGCCCGACTACGCAGTGATTTCACTCCTTGAAACCCTGATCCATTAGCGATTTCAAGGGCCTCAACAAGAAATTCGTTAGCCAGTTCATAGGCATGCTCGACATACCGCAGCCTAACACTTAGCTTCTCACCGTCAAGCAACGAAAAGGGGAGTCTTTGAAGGATTTTGTTAATCGATTCAATCAACAAAATCTCCAAGTCTACGATCTAAATGAGATAATCACCATCACAGCCTTTTGCTCGCGGGTTGAGAATGCCAAGGTCGCCACGTCGTTTCACAGAAGATGGCTGACAACATTGGTTGAACTCTTAGAGAGAGTTGGGAAGTATATAGACACCAAGGAGATTTTGAAGTCTAAAGCCAAACAGAAGCACGAAAGCTCCAAGAAGAACCCGGGAAAGAAGTAAAGACAGAATCAGTAGAAGGGCAATCGTAATCAGCCCCTGATAGCCTTCACACTGCTTTTTTGCCCCATCCAAGAAGTCATGGCTATCGCTGAGACTCAGAAACTACGCAAGAAACCAACCAATTTAAAGAGTCTGCTTGAGAAAAAGAATCGGGACAAGTGCTGCCAGTACCACACGGACCATGGCCATGATACCGAGGATTGTTTTAAACTTAAGATTGCTATAGAAAAGCTCATTGAGCAGGGCCATCTACTTGAGTTTGTCACCAATGACAGGTAGCAATGCCAAGATGCCCGACCCCCTGAGCAACAATAGCCCCTCGATCACATCAATGTGGTATCCGGAGGAACGTCAGGTGGAGGAGACTGGCAATCGATAAGGAAGAGGCATGCCCGAGCATCCCGAGTGGATGTCGCGCATGTCTAACCTGTCAACCGTCCTCTGAATGGCTGCAACTGGCTACCTCTGTAATACCTTGTATTTTGGAGTATATATTATAAATAAGACTTTTTATTTATACTTGTATAACCTTTCCTTTCCTTTTGGTAAATTTTGGTCACCAATCAATTGCCTTTGTGTTCCAATCGATTCCCATCTTTCCTAATTGATTTCCATCCTACTGACCTGAATTCATTACGTGGCATATACCAATCGATTGCCCTTGACTTACAATCGATTGCCATGAAATATCTATAACCAATCGATTGTTTCAGGTTCCAATCGATTGCCATATGCAAAGACAAGTTTTCTTCTTAGCTTGAGCTTTGGACATATGGCACTCTCAAATTTCTATATATACTAGCCCATTTCAAGCCTTGGGTCTATTTGGTCTGATTTGGTTGAGAGAGAGATAGTTAGATATAGACACTCAAACATACATACATATATACATATATACACCCATACAAGTATACACATGCTCTCTAGACTAGAAAAGAGAAGGAGAAGAAGAAGGAAGAAGGAAGATAGAAGAGAAGAGAAGAGAAGGAGAGACAGAGAGAGGGCTGGAGAGAGAAGAGAGAGAGAGAGAGAGAGAGAGGTTTCAAGTTTCCATAGCCACCACCATAGCTAAACACACCCTTGGTGAGTTATAACTCACTTGGTCCCTCTATTTGATGTTTTTACAAGTAGTTATGAAGTTTAGACGTATTAAAAAGGTCCATATGACGTTTATATATGCTATTTGATCAATCTGCTGGAGAAGACGAAGTTCCAATCGATTGGACTTTTCCCAATCGATTGACATCAGTTGAATGCTTAGATACAACAATCAAATTATGAAAACAACTAGACCTACATCTTATTCCTCTCCCAAACACATGATCCTTAAGGAATATAAATTCATTTTATTCAATTCTCCTCCCAAGTTAATGGTCCTTAGAGATCAAACTAAATTGATGATAAAAAAAGAGAAAAGTATGGACAAATGAAGAGAGAAGTCAAACTAAATTGATGATTCAAAGCAATTTTTCTCTTAAAAATGGCTCATTACAAAACTTAATCCATGATCTACTAGATCCAAATCCACAAATAGATGAGAATTCAATCACAATTCAAGTGGTGTGTGATGAAATGAGGTTGGAAGAGATTTTTTGAAAATTGTGTAAAAGATCCTAGAACTCTATGAATTGTGATTGAATTTAGATTAAAACTAATTGGGGTTAGAAGAGTACCTCCAATAATCTTCAGGTTTTTCTCTTGTTTTGACGAAGATCTTCAAAATCTTCAAGCCTTCTTCAAGATCTTCAAACTCCTTCAATGGTTTCTTCTTCAATTCTCTTCTTTCTCTCTCTAAAATCTCTCAATTGTATCTCTAATCTATATAAAATTCTTGTATCCTTGTTGTATATCTTAAAATGGAGATGTATATCACCTTATATAGACTAACCTTGAGAGGTTAATTGGGTAATTTTCGGGTGCTTGGGCATGTGCCAAGGCATCTTCTAGAGTTCAATACGTATTCTTAAAAAAAGAAACTATTACTAGCCACGGTAGTCACTGACTTCACTGAGTGCCGGTTCGGCACTCAGTGACTATCCGCGTGGCACTTAGCGAGTGCTGTCGGCTTCGCCACGTGCCGACCCTAATAGAATTCCCCCCCTCCTTTTTTATTTATTTCTTATTTATATATATAACACATGTACCCGAAAAAGAAGATTAATGTGATATCGATATGTGTTAATTTAAGATAATTAATGGATAAGATGGTTTAAGGTGGGGTTATGAACCCACCGGTAAAAAGGTGTTCAATTGCGAACACAGATGAAAGTTCTGTGAAAGGCAGGACTGGTATAAGAGTAGGGCCCAATGAGGGTCTAATTAAAATCAATTGCATTTTGATGTCATTATAGGTTTATATGTATAACACCCGCATTTGTGTTATTACATTTCATTACATTATCATGCATGATAATGTGATTTGTTGTGTCTTATGACACCTGTGAGAGTGAGTTTTGACTCACGAGTCGATTTGGGTGTCTGTGTTAGAGAACCCTCTGAGACGATGTGAATGAGTGTTTTGCGGTTGTGACGTCTCTCTGAGATTGAGATGGTCATTGTGGAATACCTTAAATGTTTATCTTGAAATAAATGTTTACCTGTGTATTTCACTATCTGTATTATTTTCTGGCTTAGAATATTTTCCTGTTGTTAGATTTAGTATCCTGGTGAGGACGAATTAACACGCTATTAATTTGGTAGGCTAATTAGTAACTTCGAAAAAGTCATGTAGAAACTTGCGTTTTAGCAACCAAATGGAACTTAGCTGGAAACTTTTATAATTTCGAGGTTTCACTTGTAAAGCTATGAATTAGCTGTGTAGAAAGTTTCAGAGACTAATTTGGAGTTTTGAAAACTCGTGGGGAGGTAAACATAATTTTTGAAACTGTTGCTTATATATAGATAGAGATGATCTAGATATTTTCATAAAGCTTAACCTAAGTTTCAAGAAAGATGCCAAAGGGGGGATTTGATTGCTTAAGAGCTTCTCGACGCCAAACGATGTCCGTTCGTCCACTGGTTTTTCACCAAATTTTGTATTCAAACTCCTCGAGGTAAGGCCGTCGTTTTGATACCTATTAGGCCATGTTTGGCTAAGTTTTTCGAAAAGTCTTTTTCTAGAATTTTTCATAAAAGTTGATAATTGGAATTCTGATCCATAGGAGTTGTACTAGAAGGACTTCTGCACGTTCTTTGTACCTGGGTTTTCTTTGGGTCGAACTTTAAGAGCATAAATCGGAGGTGAGTGATTTAACTATGTTCTTGGAATGATTTCTTGACATGTTTTCATGTTGTGGTATGAAAAGCATGTGTTAGTATAGATATATATTGTGTAGTTCATATTGGGAGATTATATTGATAAGTAGGCCCAATAGCACGGTGAAATGTTTTGATAACCGAGAGCATGGTGATATGTAAATTAAGTATGTCGAGTTGTTATTTGGGTCCAAGGAGCACGTGGTTACTAAGCCATCTTGTGGAGCCGATATAGGCATAAAGGTTGCGCGATTGAAGAAAAGAATCATGGGTCTTACCTTTTCGCGTTGACTTATTGGCGAGGAGTCGCAGATTAAGAGTATAGAACGTACACGTGAGCCTTCGGAGACTAGTATGAAATGTAGAGATGTGAATGCGAGCATGTTTATCATTCATGTGTATTTGTTGTTTTATTCACTAAGCGTTAGCTTAAACAAATTGAATATGTGTGGTTATTCAAATAACCATTTCAGGTGTTAATGCCGGCGAGGAATCATAGAAGTGAGCACGTGGGTTTGGGAGTTCTTGTAGAAGGCAACTTACCATGCCTATCGCGTAGTTTTGTAATGAAATGGTTGTAATAAAGATTTTAGTGCTTTTAAACTACGTTTAACTTAGAATCTTAGAACGCATTTGTAATGTTGTAATAGATAGTAATCCTTTGTAATTATGTTTTAGTAATGTATAATACATAGGATGACTTTGAATTGAGTTTGGAGTGCGTGTTTAATCCCTGAGCGATTTCAGAAAGCTTTTAAACTTAGAAAATCTACAGAATGTGCTGCTGCCATAAACCAATTGACTGGTTGAGAAAACAGTTGACTGGAGCCTCTTTTTCAGCAACTCACTGCATCCTTCTATCAAAAGCCAGTCGACTGGGTCCCTGACACAACAACTCAAGTATTTTTTGTCCTAAATGAACTTCAGTCAACCGGACCATACCAGTCGACTGATTCAAGCCCCAATCGACTGGGCTTTGAAAACAGTCGACTAGGGTATGTTTTAAAAACCAAGTTTCTGCTGGACCAGTATCAGTCGACTAGGTACAAGGTACAGTAGACTGGACTACTAGTTTTCAAATGTTTTGTTAATTTTATGTTGCATGTTCTTAAAACTATTTTTTGGGAACGTTAATGAATTAGTTTAGCCTCGGTGGCATGCCACGGGCTTCAATTATGCTATTGTCGGACCGGGCTGTGACAATATGAGTACCGGTTTAAATGCTTAAAGATATTATTATGTCTTATGATAGGTTAAGGGAACCCAATTTGGGTACCCATGTGAGGGCGTATTTGAATACAATTCATAATTGGTAGGTTTAATAGCAACCTCATAATTTATGTGGGACCACATTTGGGAACCATGCAGGACTTAGATAAAATCCATTTAGAAAAGGTGGGTAGTTAATATAATTAACATGGGGGTTTCATAATAAAGCTTAAAGAAACTTGGGGGAGGTAAATGGAAATATTATAAAATAGTGCCAATGACACATATGCATGTGTGCATATGTGTCTTATGGTTACCATTTACAGCAGAAATTATAGAATTTAGAGAGAACCAAGAACTCCCAAGTCGGCGATGGATTCCCCGCGACAATTTCTTGTCGTTCCTCCGCCGTTTGACATCATATTCACGAACCAAGACCATTTTTGGACTCATGGAGGTAAGAGGTGTTGCGAATATGACCTGTAACACACAATGCAAACACACAGAAAGCAAGAAACAAATAAACCACGACACAAGATATACCCTGTGGTTCGGCCAAATTGCCTACGTCCACAGCCTCTCACACCAGTTCACTATAATCAACGAACATAAAGGATTACAACTTTTCTCTCTCAAAAACAGCACTCAACTCATTGCGGCTGCACATAGAAGGGATAATATATCCCACTAAGGTTACACTAAAAATTACTATAATACCCTTGGCCCGAAATAAAATTCAGTGCATGCAGCTCGGGGGGCCCGCCCCCCGAACCCCCAGTATCGGAGTGGATCAGACTTCACAAACCCAACAATAGGATCACATGCATGTCTTTTATTTTCATTTTCGATGACGTTTTTTCAGCGACCATTCTTGATAGACGATGTTTATGGTACCAAACTTATGTAGGATTATCACCGGTCATAAATTGAGCTGGAATTCGGAAGGAATTGGGGGTTTTAGGCTTAATTTGCTAACAATTTGAGGAGGTAAGTGTTCTAATCCCAAAATTGGGTGTTTACTTATGTTAGTGTGATAATTGCTAGTTTAGCAAGCTTAATTTATGCCTATGTAGCTTTGATTATGTTAAATTTGGGTAAAAGCATGTCAATATTATGAAATTGTTATGCTTATATGTTAAGTTGCTTAAATGCTTATGTGGATCAAAGAGAAGTCAAGTAGTGGTCACCATTTATAGGTCCCATATGTAAGGGATAGTAAGCCCTCAATGAGTTGGGCATGGTGACAACCACGATGATGAAACGGTGATGCCTTAGGGATCACAAGAGTGTGTGATACGATATATGCAATAAAAGAGTGAGAAATTCTGGGGTGAGAAGGACCCGGGGGTGGTGGCTTGAGTTACTTGATTTTCCGAAGATCAATTTGTTGCTGTTTATAATGATTGTTGCATTTATATATTGAACATTCCAATAGTATGATTAGTTCCCTCACTAAGCGAAAGCTTAAACGAAAATATATTTTTTGTTGTGGTTGTTAAATAACCATCGCAGGTACGGCACGGGAAGAAGAGAGAAAATGATCTGCACGACGGGTTGGGCGTGGAAGTTGTGTCCATGTGAATATGTCCATATGCCTAGCTAGATTATGTTTAAAATGTATCTTTTGTTGTCAATGTAAATGTAACTTGAGTTTTTGGGAGACTTGTAATATGCTAAGTTGGGTATTGTTGGTTGTTTATGCATCAAACCATGAGTTGTATATACAAGTTGCAAGTTATGTATATTGGGAGTGAATTTGAATGGAACTAGGTAGCTTTTGGTTGTAACCTTAAGCTTGGTTACTCTTTGTTGTGTTGACTTGCAAATATTGGGAAAAAGTAGAGTTTTAATGCCAAATCATGATCCATGAGATGAATTTGTGTGTTTGATTTTCAATTCATACTTAGATATGTCGTGTTTATGTTTAGAAAACTTTTGGAATTTTGGTAATGATCTTGGATGCTTCCCCAAAGTTTGGTTTTGTTTGGACTTAAAAAAGTGATTTTTAGCAGCAAGGAACCATTCTGCAGAAGTCGGATCGATCCTGCCTTCCCGCGGATTGATCCTCCCATTCCCAGGGACATTCTGCGAAAGAATTACCAAGATGGATCGATCCGGCCTTAGAGGGCGGATCGATCCGCCCCTATAAATCCTGACTGTCCACTTTTACGGAAACAAGCATATCTCCTTCTAGAAAACTCAGATTCACGCTCTATTTTTTGCATTGGAACCGGGACTCAAAGACCTATCTATTGGTGTAAAATTTGGATATACTTTATTAATGACAATTTTACCCTTGGGGCTGTTTTGTGTCAACAAAGCTGTTTTATGAGGTCTAATTCATGGTTTTCTTAGTAATTAAAGGGTGATTTCGCGTGTGAGCTTTGTTACACATGTCCTAACTCGCCGGAGGCGGGTTGGGGTTTGACAATATATATAATTTATATATATTATATATACTTTTCTTTTCTTCTTTTCTTCTTTTTTTTCCTTTTTAAATTCTTTTTCTTTTTCTTTCTTCTCTTTTTTTTCACTTTCTTTTATAACAAAACAACCCCCCATTTTCTTTTATTTTTCAAACTAAATTTTTTTTATATACGTCTTGCACACCCGGAAATTCCCTGCCTCTCTCTCTCTCTCTCTCTCTCTCTATATATATATATATATATCTATCTATCTCTTTTTCTTTTAAAAATTTTATCGAGACTGAATAACCTTCTGAAGAGCTTAAATCATTTTAAAGATCTTCGAATTCTGTCAGTCATTGTCATCATCGGTTTTGAATTGCCGCCCGAGCACAACTCATCACAAATGCAGCTCGGCCTTGCCCCGGGGTGTGATCCAGAATCATCTAGACAGTTACCTATGCCATCTGGAAGACTAATGGAATATAAAGATAGTTTCCTAATCCAATTAGGAAACTCGCATGATTTGTGTAAATCAAACCCAACCTTATTGTATTACCTTATCGATACAATTTCCATGTACAAGGAGGTCTCTTGCATGTATAAAAGAGACCCCTCACCCCCTATAGGGGGACGATGAATCATCTTCTACACAAGACTCACCGTAACCTTGTATAACCCAACTGGCCAACCTCTGGTAACTCCAGTTTATTGTTGGTTCACCAAAGGTCACCGGCTATTTCACAATATAATGAATGTACTCAGGCACACCCGTGGACGTAGGTCTCTTCGTTAATAGGCCGAACCACATACAACTCCCTTCTTGTTTCCTTTTCTTACGTTATACCAAAAATTGGCATCATCAGTTTGGCGCCGTCTGTGGGAAACGACAGTTTCCAAGAACAAATTTCTTGACTGATCACCATGCCTCCACGTAAGAACAAAAAGGCCGCTCAACAAATCGGTCACATGGATCCACCGGCCCCAGAGCCGGCAGCTCCCATAACTCTAAAACAAATCACTGTGATTCTCGTTCAACTTCGGGAGGGTCAGCATCAAACCCAACAGCAAATCGAAACCCTGCTGGCCCAACAGAACAAGCCTCCACCAATTGAGGTACAACGCGGGAGCGCCGAGTGTGGTCAGGCACCAGTAATGACCCAACAATGTGCTCCAGCTGGGCCAAAGCTTCATAGGCTATGGGATAACCCGGGAATGATGAGTGTGGTCAGGATCCAATACGGACCCGACAACGTGCTCGGGACAACCCGATCCATGTGGAGGATGCCAGAAACATCATCAACGATAAGCGCGCTGCTAGAGTAGAGAGGCAAAAGCATGTGACTCGGAAATCGGCCCAGGATCACCGAGCCAGGAGCCAAAATGACCTCAGGCATACGATCAACCGAAGTCATAGCCGAGCCTTGTCTCAAAGAACAACACACTTTGAGGAAGAAGCTTCTTCCTCTGATTCGACTTATCGCATAAATTTCAGTCGAGAAGACATGGAAGCTCACATTAGGGACCTAAAATATAGATCGACGAAATGGCCAAGAAGCTAGGTTGAATTCAAGTCATGATCACACCAACACAGAGACCAAGTCACCATTTTCTGACCAGATCATGAGGTGTGCCATCCTGCGTAAATTCAAGCAGCCTCATCTAGATTCGTATAACAGCTCGGGAAGTCTGGTCTACCACGTCCAGCCCTACAAGGCTCAGATAGCACTTATAACCAATGCTGATGTACTGCTTCGCCTCGCCTTTCCCGATACTCTGAAAAGCACGACTATACAGTGGTTTTACTCCTTAAAACCCTGATCCATTGGCGATTTCAAGGGGCTCAACAAGAAATTTGTCAGCCAGTTCATAGGCATGCTCGATCGACCGCAGCCTAACATTTAGTTTCTCACCATCAAGCAACGGAAAGGGGAGTCTCTGAAGGATTTTTTTGACCGATTCAATCAACAAAAGCTCCAGGTCTACGATCTAAATGAGACATCGCCATCATAGCCTTTTGCTCGAGGGTTGAGAATGCCAAGGTCACCACGTCATTTCGCAGAAGAGGGCCGACAACATTGGTCGAACTCTTAGAGAGGGTTGGAAAGTATATAGACACCGAGGAGTTTTTGAAGTCTAAAGCCAAACTGAAGCACGAAAGCTCCAAGAAAAAACTCGGGAAAGAAGCAAACACAGAATCAGTAGAAGGGCAATCACGATCATCCCCCGATAACCTTGACACCGCTTTCTCAGCCCATCCAAGAAGTCATGGCTGTCATCGAGACATAGAAACTACTCAAGAAACCAACCAAGTTAAAGAGTCCGCTTAAGAAAAAGAAACGGGACAAGTGCTGCCGGTACCACAAGGACCACGACCATGATACCGAGGATTGTTTTAAACTCAAGATTGCTATCGAAAACCTTATTGAGTAGGGCCATCTAGCTGAGTTTGTCACCAATGATAGGCAGCAATGGTAAGATGCCTGACCTCCTGAGCAATAATATCCCCTCAACGTGGTCTCCGGAGGAACGTCAAGCGGAGGAGACTGGCAATTAACAAGGAAGAGGCATGCCCGAGCATCCCGAACAGATGTCGCGCATATCCAACCAGTCAACCGTCCTCTGATCGACACCTTTACCTTCCCATCCACTGATATTTAGGATTTGTATTGCCCCCACGATGACCCTCTAGTGGTAACGCTCTCCATTGCTAATTATGTATTCAAAAGGGTACTCGTGGACATAGAAAGCTCTTCTGATATATTATTTGCTTTGGAGTTTGATCAGTTTGGAATATCAAGAGACTGGCTCCAACCAGTGGCCACTCCACTGGTGAGATTTAACGGCTCTAGCATACATTCGCTTAGGATGATCGAGTTACTAGTTTTAATGATGACTTATCCGCAACAGGTCTCCATGCTCACAAACTTTGTTGTGGTAGAAATCCCCTCCGCGTACAATGTCATCCTCGGGAGGCCGACCCTTAACAAGGCCAAAGCAGTTATGTGAACTTACAGTCGGTTCGTCAAGTTCCCAACTCCACAGGGACCAAGGAGTCTGAGAAGAGATCAAGCCACCGCCTGGAGCTATTATGTCAGTTCCTTGCGCAGAGATGTAATTTCTAAAGCACTACATATTGAATAGATAGATCCAAGGGACAACAGGGATGGAGTCAGCCTGGTCGAAGAACTCAGCCAAGTGATCCTAGATCCTCAATTTTCTGACTTGAACGTCAATATGGGTTCCCTCCTGGAACCCAACCTCTAGGAAAAGTTTATCCGGTTTTTGAGGTAGAATCAAGACGTCTTTACGTGGAGCCACAAGGGCATGCCTGAAATTGATCCCCAGGTTATGTCCCACAGACTCAATATTGACCCAAGCTATCACCCGGTTAAGCAAAAGCAAAGGGAATGGCCCTATAAAGACATAAAGCAACACGCGAGGAAGTCAAAAAACTCCTCAAAGCACAATCCATCCATGAAGTGCAATATCCCAATTGGCTGGCAAATGCCATCTTAGTCAAGAAGAATAATGGAAAGTGGAGGCTCTCTATGGTTTTAAACACCTAAATAAGGCTGGCCCAAGGATTGCTACCCACTGCCCAGGATAAACCTCCTAGTAAACGCAACAGCAAGCCACTCACTCATTTCCTTAATGGACACTTACTCAGGGTACAACCAGATCCGCATGTACCCTGATGACAAAGAGAAGACCTCCTTCACCAAGGAACCTACTGCTATAAAGTGATGCCCTTCAACCTAAAAAATGTGGGAGCAACCTATTAACGCTTGGTCAATTATATGTTTAGGGACTTAATCAGAAAGACCATGGAAGTATACTTAGATGACCTCCTGGTCAAGAGCTGGGATAAAGATGATCATCTTGAGCACTTGGTCGAGGCCTTCTGTATACTGAGAAGGTTTTGAATGAAGTTGAATCCAGCAAAGTACGCATTTGGGGTCTCGTCCGGGAGTTCTTGGGATACCTAGTCAGCAAACGTGGAATCGAGGCTAATCTAGAGAAGATTTAGGCCATCATCAACATGCGATCACCCAGATAGACAAAGGAAGTTTAGAGTTTGGCAGGACGGGTGGCGGCATTAAATAGATTTATTTCTCAAGCAACTGACTGGTGTCTGCCATTTTTTAAAGTCCTACGCAAGGCCTTTGAGTGGTCGAAAGAGTGTAAGTAGGCATTTCAGGAACTCAAGAAGTACCTGGCCTCGCCTCCTCTAGTTTTAATCAAAGGGTAGACAGTAGCATATTTTCTCATCGAATTCACTTATCCAGAGGATCCGATAGAGGAATAGGCCCCGCCCAACTGACCACCTGACCTGCAGGATCGAATCCTAACCAGGGTGCTCTATGTGGATGGGCCCTCTAATAAGCAGGGTAGTGGGGAAGGAATTATCCTAATCACACCCAAGGGGATTCAGCTCGATTATGCTCTCAGGTTTGGGTTCTAAGCATCCAATAACAAGGCAAAGTATAAGGCCCTACTGATCGGGCTACAACTGGCTACCTCTGTAATACCCTATATTTTGGAGTAAATATTATAAATAAGACTTTGTATTTATACTTGTATAACCTTTCCTTTTATTTTAGTAAATTTTGGTTACCAATCAATTGCCTTTGTGTTCCAATCGATTGCCACTTTTAGCATATCAATCGATTGCCATCTTTCCTAATCGATTGCCATCCTACTGACCTGAATTCATTATGTGGCATATACCAATCGATTGCCCTTGACTCATAATCAATTGCCATGAAATATCTATAACCAATCCATTACTTCTGGTTCCAATCAATTGCCATCTGCAAAGACAAGTTTTCTTCTTTGCTTGAGCTTTGGATGTATGGCACTCTCAAATTTCTATATATAGTAGCCCATTTTAGGCCTTGGGTCTATTTAGTTTGATTTGGTTGAGAGAGAGAGATAGATTGTTATATATAGACACTTAAACATACATACATATATACACCCACATAAGTATACACACGCTCTCTAGACCAGAAAAGAGAAGGAGAAGAAGAAGGAAGAAAGAAGACAGAAGAGAAGAGAATGAGAGACAGAGAGAGGCTGGACAAAGAAGAGAGAGAGAGAGAGAGAGAAACCCTGAGTTTTCAAGCTTCCATAGCCACCACCATAGCCAAACATACCCTTGGTGAGTTGTACCTCACTTGGTCCCTCTATTTGATATTTTTACAAGTTGTTATGAAGTTTAGACGTTTTAAAAAGGTTCATACGACATTTATATATGCTATTTGATCAATCTGTTGGAGAAGATGTAGTTCTAATCGATTGGACTTTTCCTAATCAATTTACATCAGTTGAGTCCCAATCGATTGGATTGATTCCCAATCGATTGTCATTATTTGTAACCCAATTGATTGCCAAAGTTAACAATCGAATGATATTATTTTGGATCCAATCAATTGACATGTTTTTCCAATCGATTGTACATATTTTATCCCAATTGATTGGACCTTGTCCCAATCGATTGATAGTTATAGTTTATGGATAGTTTGCCTTATTTCATATGGGTTTGACTGTTCAGATCTCGATTCAGATTTCCATTATGCGACGACGGGTTGAATCAGAGATAATGTAACATCAAAGAATAAGTACAGTTTATGAATAATGGATTTTATATGATAACTTTATTTAATATGTCATTCATGGATAGTGTTCGATATCTGTTTCTTTTCTTTAGAGTAGTTAGGCCACAATAGGGATTGTCATGTATCGATGTTAGTACGGAACCTAGATAGGTTTGGTAAGTTCTGGGAATGGTACGTGGATAGATGTTTGGTCATGATATGCTCTTAAAAGTGGTGAGCTATTAATATGCTCTTAAAAGCGGTGAGCTAGATCAAGTAGTCCTAAGATAGACGAGATGATTCATGGTATGCTCTTAAAATCTGGTGAGCTGTTACTATGCTCTTAAGAGGTGGTGAGCTGAGATTTCTGGTAGATGACGCTGAGTTATGGCAATAGATCGATATGCCTTGTTTGAAACGTTATGTCCCTGTAATATGGTGAGTTATGCATATGTTCTTAAAAGTTGGGGACAGACTGACGTGGAGTCCACGATATGCAGTAAGCTGTGGATATGCTCTTAAAAGCGGTGGACGGAATAAGGGTGTATCCCTAGAGTTAAACGATTGAATCTGTTCATCCAGTCAAGAGTCTGTTGAATATCGGTTTTCGAGTAACAAGACGATAAGGGTTGGTTAACGACGTTGAGTAAAGGAGAAAGAAATTATTATAGTAAAACTTAACTCGTGTCTTCATAAATTTGTTTTACTTCTTATAGTTGGTACATTGTTAGTTTATATTCACTCAGCTCTCAGTAAGCTGACGGCCTTTATTGCCTGGACATTCTCCGTCCAGCCTACCCCATTTATGATTCTACAGGTAATGATCAGTACAATGACGGTTACTATCCAGAGGAGGGCTATGCCGAGGGTGTTCCTACTGAGAATTACTACGCCAATGACTACCCCTACGCTAGCTAGGGGAGTGAAGATAGATACTTAGTTTTATAATTCTTCTTGAATTTGTTATGTTTAGTTTAAACGGGTACTTGGGCATATGTTGTCTCCACACCTGTTAGGTTCCTGAGGACCACTCTGATGTTTATAATCGATACCACTGTTATCATTTTCAGTTTGATTATGTTGCTTTTTTTATGCATTAGTTGACTAGTACTGTGTGGTGTGGATAATTAGTCATTCACCTGACATTCCCTATGGACCCAAAAAGAAAATTTAATTTTCTCTATTTTTGCTGCTCCGGGGCGTGACAACCTCAATGGGCGTCAAGCAGGTGAAAGTGCACAGTGACTCTCAGCTAATCGTTAACCCAGTCTTATAGTAGTACGAGTCTAGAGAGGACAATATGTGTAGACACCCCGATTTTGACCGAACGTCGAATTAAGGAGAGTGTCACCTCCATATCCGATGATGATAAAGGACCGAAAGATTCGAAGTGTTCCAAGCTCTTCAGAAAGTTCTCCAAACGCGGTAAAATTTTCATAGAATGAAATACCAGGTATTTAGGAGAATTCAGGTAAAAAAACATCACTTTTGGAAAAGATCTTCGAAAATAAGTTTTTTTTAGAAGAAAGGAGAAAAGAAAAGACCTAAAAAAGGGAATTTTAACAGAAACTGGCACACGGCAGGTTTTTGCGGCACTCAGTGAGTGCCGTACGACAGTCACCGAATGCCGGACCGACACTTATTGAGTGCCGCCAACAATTTCTGGCTGTCGTTTGCTTTTAAAATCCGTATTTTGTGGTACAATACGTATATGTATGCGGATAAAAACAAAAAACTGATAAAGTAAGGTTGACAAAAATGCGACAATCAATAATCCGGAGCGGCTCTTAGTAAGTGCCGCGCGGCAGTCATGGAATGCCGCAGCGGAGTTCACGGAGTGCCGCAGCGGCATCCACTGACTACAGCAGAAGCTTTTTGACTGCCGCCTTCTACAGCAGTCTGTCTATTTTCAGGAAGTACGTATTGTACCACCAAATGAGACATTTACACCTGTCTTTTACTCTGAATTTACTGAGAATACTTGGTAATTTTGTCTATAAAAGAGGGAGGATCTTCCTTGGGAGGATAGAGAAGAAGGAGCTACCATTACACTAACATATATTTGAGAGAGAGTTAAAAAAATTAGAGAGAAGAGCTTGGAAGATCTTCAAAAGGAGAGAAGCTTTAAGGATTGTTTGGAGATGATCCTCTAATCACAATTTGTTTTTCTTCATTCTTTTGAACTTTTTGGTCTTTTGATTAACCTTTTTAAAAGTTTTAATAGGGAACTTGCAAACTTTAATTGCCTTTTTCTTTTAGTTCTTTCTTTTCTTTCTTTTGTTTATACTTCTCTCTTGAGATTCTTGGAAGTCTTCCATACTTCACTTGAATCTCATAAGTTGGATCCTTTGATTCCATGTGAGCTTGTACTCCCCCATGAGGGTCAAGGTTGATCATCCTTCATATAAGAGTAAGTAAATGAATCTAAACCTCTACCATGGTTTGGGATTCTTTAACTTAAGGTTTCATGGAATCCCCTTCCATATTCCTTGAAAACCTATGAGTGTTTAGCTATGTGTGCTTAAGGCTCATGAGTATTAGTCATATCTTCATCTCCAATGACCATCAAATGGTAGGAGAAAGTAGTTTTGAGTCTAAGCCCATCCTCATGGTTTAGATTCATTATCTTGAGATTTCATGAAGTCTATTCATACTTCATTTGAAATCTACAAATATAAAGGTCTTTAGCCTCCAATGACCATCGAATGGTAGGAGAAAATGGTGTAGTTTAAGTCCAACTTCATGGTTTAATAGTTGGGGTTAACAAATGAAAGTTGAACTTGACAATGAAATAGTGGATTCATAAACCGGTTTTGATCAAAGATTTTTGGTTCGAAATCTAACCGTTGGAATCAATTGAAACCAACGGGAAAATGTCACTAACTCAAAGTTCTACCACTGTAATTTTTGTTTTAAGGAGATTTCATGTTTAAAGTGGTTTGGTCATGAGTTTTGTGAAGTCGTTACAATCTGTCCAGAGTTTCAGAACAGTAACACTCTTTTGAAATAAGTAAATCAGAACCTTAATAAAGTATTTGTGACCCAAAATAATATTTTCTAAGTAGATTAATGTGTTAGGAAGTCACCCTAAAAAGAACAAAGCATTTCTGAATTTTTTGCTATTTTTAGAAAATTGTACAAGAACTCTGGACAGAAGGTTGCAGAATGCTGAGTGATGTCTGGTTTTTGTCCAATTCCCGGAGATCCAACCTTTGGAACTTTGATTTCTTTTTTGGGTTAAACACTAGACACACCGAGGCATCTTGTGTCCAAAATTCATCAAGATCAAACCACGGGAACCATGCTTTTTATTTCTTTAAAGTTATGATCTGCTTTCAGCAATTTTCAGAATTCTGCAATAGTTTTAACCAATCTTATGAATAATGGCTTAGATGATATTTTCATGAGTTAAGGGTCAAACCATGTTTCAATAATGATTAATTAAGCTTGAATTCAAAGTTTAAGTGATCTAAATGATTGGGTATTTCATAATTTATTCTTGTTCATGAACATATTCATCCATATGGCTTGACACTTGTAATTAGGATTTATTTGCTTTAGATTCAATTGCATTTGATAGATTTAAGTTAGAAATGTAGGATTGTTATTTCTAACTTTATATCTTGTATATCATATGGACTAACCATTTGTTTTGTAGCGCTATTAAGGTATGACTTCTTGAATCCCTCTTTAGTTTATTTTAATTTATTGATTTTATCGATTTTTCAACCTCATGCGCGACACATTAGAATTAAGATTTTGCCTTACATGTATATATTTAGATTAGAGACTCTTTTCCTAGGTTTTATTTAATCGCATGCATTGCACATTTAATACCCGCGGCTGGATCCCGGGTAAGTTTTCTTGTTCTTTATTGCATATCATGTTGCTTGCTACTTGAATTACGTGGCTTTTGAATGATATTTTGTAAATTGGTAATTTTACACCATTTTGATATGTTTGTGTAATGTATACGTATATCTATGTATTAGTTGAGGGCATGCTTAGATTAATAATTCAATTAAAAGGATGTTAAGTAGAGGCCTATCGCGAGATAGGATGAAAAGGGGTGTTTTAGTCCAATGGGCTCCTTCCCTTCTCATTCCATAATCCCCGGACCTAGTTAATCTTTGGTTTCGCAAAAGATCAATTGCTTTAAAATGGTTTCTTAATTTTCCTTTTAAAAATTAAGTGGCGACTCATTTGTTTTGAATTTGAAATTTAAAAGAACTTTAAAAGAAAAGCTGTGGGTAGGAAAAATTGCGATATCCACAATATGGTGACCTACTTGGCAGTGGTCAAAAAAATCACCAATGAGCTTAAAGGGCTGCGGATAACTAAGATCCCAAGGGAAGAGAACACACAAGTTGTCACACCCCAGTCCACCCCCAGTGGATTAGGACACGTGTAACAAGACTATACATACCCAAAATACACTAATAAGTAAGAAACCATGTTAGTTATTAAAGAAAAGCATGGTTTGAAGCAACATAAAAGGGCTTGCTGTGACAAAATAGTCCCACGGGCAAAATGGTCATTTAGGAAAGGTTGTAAAATTTTATACCAAAAGATAGATCTTTGAGTCCAGGATCCAACGCAAAAAATGGTGCACGAATCCAAATTTTCTAGAAGAGTTATGCACGTTTCCGTAAAGGGGACAGCGGAAAAACTTGTGAGCGGATCGATCCGCCCTTTGTACCCGGAGCGATCTTAGATCGATCCATCTTGCTATTTTTCTCACAGAATGTCCCTTAAGAAGTCTAGATCGATCCAACCTTTAACCCGGATCGATCCGGGTTCTGCAGAACAGATTTCTGCTACTAAAAAAATCCTGCTAAAACATTTCCAAAGCATACCTTAACAATACCAAACCTCTTGGGACTTCAAGAAAACATTCAAAATACATTTCTAAACATTTATAGGCATCATCAAGCATGTACACCATGTATATCAACCCTCCCTTTAGTTAAGAAACCATAAGAACTCACTTCCTGCTCAAAACAACATAACCACAAGGAGTTTATCGAAAATCATCTCAAGACTTTGCATTTGGGATGGTTATACATGAAACTCAGCCAAAGTGATAACGGCACATGTTTGAACTTGCTGGAATGGCTCAAACTCATTTAACATGCTCAAGCCCATAGTTAAAACAAGGAAACACATAGAATTCTTACAAAAACTCCAATACTAATTAACATAGAAATTAACATAGTTTCAACTCCAAAACAACCAAATGACAAGTTAAAGGAACTAAATCTTTTATTACAACCAAAGTACTAACCCACCATTATAGGAACTACTTTTTACAAAATATTACAAGTTTAAGAGAATAACACATGACAAAACCCAAATCTCTCCCATCTCCCCCAATGCACGTCATTTCCTCTCTGGGTAATGCTCTAAACTTGCGATGGTTGTTATTTACCACAACAGAAAAGAAAAATGGTTTTCTTAAGCATTATGCTTAGTGAGCATTCTAAACATGATTAAATGCTTAATACGTGCAATGCTACAATTAAAGACATATCACATATTCGTAATCGCCGAGTCACCGGTTCAATGATTCATTCAGACCCGAAGACCTCCCATGGCCCCGTGGTCACTTTTATTCCTTAGACTTCCGTATTTATCGGATTTTTCTTCTTCTCCTCCCTTACTACTCCCAACAAGGAATCATTTACCTGGTGCTCATTGATTACCATATAAACACATAAGCACATAAACATGGCAATTTCACATAATTGACATAGGCATTTCAAAATTAGCGTTCTTGAAGCCTCTAAGCATGGTTTATCATTTCTAAGCATCATTGAAGTATCAAACACATTTAAGCATAATCAAATTTTTAATTAGAAAACTCACCTCTCAAATTGTCACGCCCCGAAGTACCAAAAATAGGGAAAAATAAATTTCCTTTATGGGTTCGTAGACACGTGACTGGTTGTGAGTGTCACCTGATTGTCCAAATATGCTTATAATAATAACGTGATATGGGAAAGTGACTAAGTTCAGCGGAAGCAGAAATTTAAAACATCCAAGTCTTACATCAGTAGTATATTACAGGCCAAAAAGATATCCAAAAGATACATATTACAAGATCAGCTAAACTATTACATTACTAACATAATAAAAATAGAACTACAACAAAAGAAAGCTCCAAAGTCTTCAACTGGCGAAACCGTAGCCTTCCTCGTAGTAGTCTTCACCAGCATAGTCTTCAGTAGTAAAGGCAGCATCTCGATAGCAGTTGGCTCCGTCTGGACCTGCAAAGGCTGGACGTGGAAGGTCCAGCGGCATGAAAAGCCGTTAGCGGTTAAGCTAAGTGAGGGTCCCCTTAAGGTTACCACCACTATAGGTAAGTTATTCTTCATCTCTTCTTATTCCTCGAAACCATATCTCGTTTACCATTTCTTATTCTCGATACTATGTCTTGTTCGTCTTTTCTTATTCTTAAAACCATGTCTTATTAAAACCCAATCATTCCCTTTGAAACTTAACCCAGAACTGAACTGACCAATGACATTGACTGAAAGAAGACTTAACTCCAAACACATTTACTGGTCAAGAAAGAACAACACTCAACAATGAATAGTTAACTGTCGCCCAACTGGCATAAGTGTGCGGGACATTAACAATCTCTTGGTCGAACACGTCATGCCGATCCTCAGGTCGCCCGCACGTTACCGAACACGTCATGCCGATCCTCAGACCAAGGGTACGGGAAATTAATAATCACTTGGACGAACACGTCATGCCGATCCTCAGGTCACCCGTACATAACCGAACACGTCATGCCGATCCTCAGTCCAAGGGTGCGGAAAAATAATCAACCACTTGATCGAACACGTCACGACGATCCTCAGGTCATCCGCACTTGACCGAACACGTCATGCCGATCCTCAGATCAAGGAACAAAACATAACTAACCAATCGACTCTATGGAATAATCGAGAGACCAACTTCGCAAGAATTACCCAAACACGACACAAAAGTTCACGAATCAACTTTGACCAGTAGACACACGACTAGATACGAGGCCCAATGTCCCTTATTCACATTAAATCTGTTATCGAAGGTTTTATCATTATTTTACGCATTCGCACGTTTCGTAGTTTAGTTCATTATTATCATCCATTTATAACCGTTAATACTTCGCTATACGTCCGACATTCCGTTTTCCTCTCAATATAATTACGATGGAAACTTTCCCGATCATTTATCAACGCAATAATCGTGCCATATAATATATTTATAGTTTGGGTATGAACTTTCCAACGGTCATTAAACTACATTCACGTACCTTATGGATTTATAATCATGGATTTAATACCAATAAAACATATAGATGAAACCCATAACATACTCATCTACGCGATAGCACTACCATAGCACAATATTTTTATAACAACACAGGTACCGGAAAACTAGCATCAACAATCAACACCATGCATAACAAAACATCATACAAAAAGCTACACAATCTGCCAGGATACATTTTCACTGTGTTGACTGAATTAACATGATTTATTTGGGCATGATAAATTACTTTGTAGATCAAACTCAAAACTAAAACATTGTAGATAATAGGTATATCTTCATGTACAAAAAAATCTAGCTTCAATAACATTTTTGAGCTACTCAAACAATTTATTTTACAAGACATTTCTTAAATCTCGGACTGTTCTGTCCCAGATTTATAGTACTGTATTGTACGTAACTTTCACCTATTAAGGAGGGGTTTTTAGACTGAGCTATAGAAGGGTTATTTGTAGATCTATGAGTTATCTTTCACCACAAAAAAACCTAGCTTAATTCGCATTTTGGAACTGCACAAAACATTCATTTTACTAAACTATGTTCTGCTGAGAGTTTCAGTTTCTCAGATTTATAACACTGCGTTGTACATGCATTTCACCCATGAAGGAGTGATTTCTAGACTGAGCTATAGAAGAGTTATTTGTAGATATATGAGTTAGCTTTTACCACAAAACAACCTAGCTTAATTCAGATTTTGGAACTCCTCAAAACATCCATTTTACTAAACTACGTTTTGCTGGAAGTTTCTGTTTTCCCAGGTTTATAACACTGCGTTGTACATGCATTTCACCCATGAAGGATTGATTTCTAGACTGAGCTATAGAAGAGGTATTTGTAGATATATGAGTTAGCTTTTACCACAAAAAAACCTAGCTTAATTCGGATTTTTGAGCTACACAAAACATTCCTTTTACTAAACTGTGTTCTGCTGAGAGTTTCAGTTTCTCAGATTTATGTATTTGTCTTGCATGTCATGGAAACTT
The DNA here is from genome assembly GCA_033977485.1 of Hydrangea macrophylla. NCBI lineage: Eukaryota > Viridiplantae > Streptophyta > Magnoliopsida > Cornales > Hydrangeaceae > Hydrangea > Hydrangea macrophylla. The sequence goes on along the minus strand of CM066985.1, from coordinate 82,616,121 downwards.
CAACACAACAACATCAAATTTCTACTAAACATTAGTAAATAATATATGGGTTCTAAATTGAGTTAGATGACTCATAATTACTCACAATTTACTCACTAATTACTCACCAAAGCTTGAAATTAAGCTTGATGTTGTTCTTGAGCTTGATGGAGCTTAACCTTCAACTTCAATGGTGTCACCTTCTTCTTCTCCTATATGAACTTATAACTCCAGCTCTAATTTCTTCAATTAAGTGCAGATTATAAGAGACAAAGTGTGTCAATTGTGTGCATGTGCATGTTATATATAGAAAGTGCATTAGCTTAGGTGTCATTTGCATGTTACATGCATAGGACATGTGTCCATTAAGTGGACATGTGTCCATTAAGTGGACATGTGTCCAAAGAGATGTCATGTGGTTGCCACATGGCCGGCCATGTGGGGCCCACCTCGGGTTGCGTGCAACTTTCTCGGTTTACGTGCATAAGTTCCTCGATATGCGTGTCAGTCTCAATTTACGTGCAATCGGGTATTATTTCTAATGTCCGGGTCCAGGTACGGGACTAAGTTAAATCTTATTATGGTCGAGTCGGTATGGTTACTACAGTCTATATGATAATACTACAACACGTCCATACCGTCACGTAATTAAAATAATAATATAACAATATAGTGGGTCCAATACAGAAATTAGAAAAAGCTGATATTATAATGACAGAAAATTATAGGTGTTACATCTTCCACCACCTATTAAAGGATTTCGTCCTCGAAATCAGAGCTTGTCTAGGTACAAAACAGAAAAGGATATTTCTCTCGCATCTCTGACTCCATTTCCCACGAAGCTTCTCTTTCGTCATGATGATTCCACTGAACCTTCACCAATGGAATCTCCTTGTTTCTCAGCTTCTTGGTCTCTCGACCCAAAATCTTGATGGGTCTTTCTGCGTAAGACACGCTGTTATTCACCTCAATGTCCTTAAAGTCGATTACATGGGGCGTCACGCCTTGATGATACTCCTTCAACATACTGATGTGAAAAACATTGTGAATATCTGACAACCTTGGTGGCAACGCGAGTCTATAAGAAACTCTTCCTACACGTTCCAAGATCTCAAATGGTCCGATATAGCATGGCGACAACTTTCCCCTTTTTTGTCCAAACCTTACTACTCCTCGGACTGGTGATACTTTGAGTAAAACATGCTCTCCTACCTTGAACTCTTTATCCGTGCGATGTTTGTCTGCATAGCTCTTATATCGATCTTGTGCTGCCTTCATCTTTTCTCTGACAATAATTATCTTCTTATTAGTCTCTCGAACCATCTCCGGTCCTAGAAGCTTGCCATCTCCGACTTCAGCCCAACATAATGGTGAACGACACGGCCTTCCATACAATGCCTCGAATGGTGCCATGCCTATGCTTGAGTGATAACTATTGTTGTAGGCAAACTCAATCAATGGAAGATGTGTCTCCCATGAACTCTCGAAGTCAATTACGCAAGCTCTGAGCATGTCTTCCATTACTTGATTGGTCCTCTCGGTTTGCCCGTCGGTTTGAGGATGAAATGCTGAACTCACTTTCAGTGAAGTTCCTAAAGCTGTCTGGAAACTTTCCCAGAATTCTGCAGTAAATCGAGAATCGCGATCAGACACTATGCTGACGGGTACTCCATGCAATCGTACGACCTGTTGTATGTATAATTGACTCAACTTCTCCACAGAATATGTCATACTGTATGCTATGAAGTGAGCTGACTTGGTGAGTCGGTCCACAATCACCCAAATAGAGTCATGGCTCTGCTGAGATCGGGGTAGACCTACCACAAAATCCATGGTAATGTGTTCCCACTTCCACTGTGGAATCGGTAATGGCTGTAATAATCCTGATGGCTTCTGATGTTCTGCTTTGACTTGTTGACAAGTAAGACACTTAGAAACATAGTCTGCCACTTCTCGTTTCATGCCTTCCCACCAAAAATTCCGCTTCAAATCTCTATACATCTTTGTACCTCCAGGATGAACAGTCAAACGAGACTTGTGTGCTTCATCTAGAATGTCCTTCCTCAATGCCTCCACATCCGGAACACACAGTCGGTTCCTACATCGAAATCCTCCATCTGAGCCTACGCTCCATTCCTCGGGTTCCTTTATTGAAACTTTAGTAAACCACTTCTTCCACTCTTCATCTTTCTGTTGGGCTTCCAAAATACGACTGAGGAGCGTCGGTTGTGCTACTAAACATCCAAAATGGTGTCCTCCTTCTGTCTCTGTGGGTTGGAGATCAAATTCTGCTATAGTTTCCAATGCTTTCCATTCTCGAATCATGAGATTAGCAACTATCCCGCGAGGTTTACGACTCAAAGCATCTGCAACAACGTTTGCTCTTCCAGGATGGTACTGTAGATTGAAATCATAATCCTTGAGTAACTCCATCCATCGTCTCTGTCTCATATTTAGCTCCTTCTGAGAGAACAAATATTTCAAGCTCTTGTGGTCTGAAAACAAATCAAACTGTTCCCCATAGAGGTAATGTCTCCATGTTTTCAGTGCAAATACAATTGCGGCTAACTCTAGATCATGCGTTGGATAACTCATCTCGTGTGGCTTCAATTGTCTCGATCCATATGCTATCACCTTCCCATCTTGCATAAGTACACACCCTAATCCTTGGTGTGAAGCGTCACTGTAGATGGTATATCTTTTACCGCTCTTGGGTATTGCTAACACGGGTGCCGAAGTTAATCTCTCCTTCAGCTCTTGAAATGCATGTTCATGTCGATCCTTCCAATCGAACTTCGAGTCCTTCTTTGTAAGACCAGTTAATGGGGCTGCGATTCTAGAGAATCCTTCTACAAATCTCCTGTAGTAGCCAGCCAAACCCAGAAAACTCCTAATCTCTGAAGCATTACTCGGTCTTTTCCAATCTAGCACTGCGTCTATCTTTGAAGAATCCACTGATATCCCATTATGAGAGACGACATGCCCTAAGAACTTGACTTCATTAAGCCAAAACTCGCATTTGCTAAACTTTGCATATAGTTGGTTGTCCCTGAGTGTCTGTAAGGCAACCTGCAAATGTTTTTCGTGTTCCTCCTTGGTCTTGGAATATATCAGTATATCATCTATAAAGACGATAGTAAACTGATCTAGGTAAGGCCTAAATACCCTATTCATCAAGTCCATAAACACTGCTGGGGCATTGGTTAGCCCGAATGGCATCACAAGAAACTCGTAATGTCCATATCTAGTACGGAATGCTGTCTTTGACACGTCTTCTGGTCGAATTAATAGCTGGTGGTATCCTGATCTCAAGTCGATCTTTGAAAATGTCGTGGCTCCTTGTAATTGATCGAACAAATCATCAATACGTGGCAGCGGGTACTTATTCTTGATGGTTACCTTATTCAACTCCCTGTAGTCTATGCAGAGTCGAAGCGATCCGTCTTTCTTCTTTACAAACAGTACCGGTGCTCCCCACGGTGATGTGCTTGGACGCACGAATCCTAAATCTTCCAACTCCTGTACTTGCTTCTTCAATTCTTGCATTTCCGTCGGTGCCATCCTGTATGGGGTCTTGGAGACAGGCATGGTTCCAGGTGTCAGTTCTATGCAGAAGTCTATCTCTCGCTTTGGCGGTAAACTTGAGAGCTCTTTAAATACGTCCTCGAATTCTCGCACTATCGGAACCTCTGCGATCGTGATCTCTGAGCTTGTGCCCTCGATGGCAGCCAAGCGACTAGTGAGAAAACTATCACTCAACGGGTTACACTGAAAGAAAAAGGGTTGACTTCCAGGTATCGTAAAGGTAATCGACTTGCTAGTACAATCCAAGATAGCATGGTACTTGGTGAGCCAATCAATTCCTAAGATGACGTCGAACTCCTTCATTGACAAGATCACCAAATCTGCGAATAGGTCTCTATCTTCTATGTTGATGGGACAGTTTCTGCATACCCTATTCAACTTAACAGATGTACCCATTGGAGATACGACATTCAATGCTATAATAAGGTTTTGAGGTGCTAAACCCAAATCTTGTACGACTCTACTAGCAATAAACGAATTTGACGCTCCAGTATCAAATAACGTTTTAACTCTGTTGCTAAAAAGAGTGAGCGTACCTTCTAGATTCTGATGCGCTTCGGCGTCAAAACCTGCTGCTTCCGGAATAACGGCATTCAGATGAGTCTTAGCAGCTTGTCCTTGAGCGTTGGGTCCATTGTATCCTCGGCGCGGTGCCTTGCACTCTCGGCTCCAGTGGCCTTTCTCTCCACAATTAAAGCATATGACTTCACCACGATCGTGGTTCTTGGAAGTTCTGCAATCTTTGGCATGGTGGCCAGGTATGCCACAGTTAAAGCAACTTCCTGGACCTTTTCCTTGGGCGTTATAACCTCCTTGATGTCCAACAGGGACTGGTGCTTGTGGTGCTACAGTGTTGGCTTGCTGTGGTTGCCTCCGTGCCTGCTGTGACTTCCTTTCTCCATTCCAAGCGCGCTTATTATTCTGATAACGCATGGGTGGCCTTGTTCCTGGGACATTTCGTGATGGAAACCTACTGGTAAACCTCTTCTGCCTCTGTCTTTGTATATTCTCCATCTGTGTAGCCAACCCTACCAAAGATTCAAAGGATTGACTCACGTAAACTGCAGTCGTCTCTTGTAGTGAAAGAGATAACCCTTGGTGATATTGTTCGTTCTTCTTTTCAGGTGTGTCCACCATGTGATGCGCAAAACGGGACAGGCGTTCGAATTGCGTTGTATACTCCTGAACAGACTTGTTCCCTTGAACCAATTCCATGAATTCTTTCTTCTTCAAATTTCGTTCTACTAATGGAAAATACTTTGCTAGGAACCGTTCCTTGAACACAGTCCATGTCATTTCCCTTATGGCTCTGTCTCCTAAAGTAGCCTCTTCCGCTTCCCACCAGTCTGCTGCGGCATATGTCAACTGAAATACGGCTAGGCGGCGTTTTTCGGCTTCACTGCAATCCATGGCTTTAAAGATGAGGTCCATCTCTCGTAGCCATTGCTCCGCTTTCCATGGTTCCATCATCCCATTGAACTTCTCTGGTCTTAATGCGCGGAAACGTTCAAGTAACTTATCCCCTGTCTGCCTTGGGGGTGGTGCTGGGTGGTTGTTGTTGTTTCCTACATTGTTTGAAGCCCTCTCAATCCTTCTGACCAAGGCTGAGAGTAATCCTGTAGGGTCTATCTCATTCGGTATCTCCGTTTCTTCCTCGTTATGACCATTGCGGTTCCTCCTACGTCCTCCAGCCATCTGAAAACAACGCACAAGTTTTACTGCTAATATCCTTTGATTCCATACCGAGTCTTTATAGGTGGTTTTGGTGTGTACCAGAGTTAAAATATGATAAGCATTCATATAGTGCTAAATGTCAATGGAATAAAGTGATATGACTAAAACCATTATATTAAACCAAAAAGATTTACATCAAAGTACTGCGCCCAAGGCCAGTACATACTATATAAGAGTTTAAGCATCTCCTAGGTGTGCTTACAAAAGAACATGTACAAAGTACTTACAACTGTAATATCTATAATACGAGCGACACCAAACAAAACCAATATGTACATCATTATATAGAAGTAATAGCAGCTCTCTGAAGATCATATCAACGTGGTAGGGCATAGAAGTCTGCCTCATCGTCGGTAACTGTAGGTGGTATCTCGTCCCCTGGAACGGTAACTACCTCCGCTGGCATAAAATCCAGCCACTGGTCAAACTCATCTGGTCCACCATCTGGTAATATCCATCCTGGTGCTACGCCATCTCCGCCAACTCCATCCAAGTCGATGTCATCCTCATCATCTAGCTCTACAACCTCAGGTGGCGCATCGTCCAACTCAACAGCTAACTCGTCAGGCTCATCGACATCATCTGGATCCACATCGTCGTGTAGGTCAGGCTGTGCGTCGAGATCGTCCTGAATCAGCTCTATAACTGGATCGTCTGCGGGGTCCTCTAAGAACTCCTCCTCCTCCGGGTCCTCCTCAACATCAGCTGGCTCTGCCCCGTGGTCCTGCTCGGGTATCGGTACTATCACGTCCTCATCAGCTGGCAGTACTGGATGATCGTATACATCATCCTCTGGTCCCTGAGCATCCTCTACTGGATCGGCCTCCTCGATCGGCTCGTCGTCGCTACTCGCTGGGTCGTCCTCAATCATCATGTCATCGTCATCGTCATCGTCATCGTCATCATCTGTATCGTAACCGTCAGATGGGTCGTCTGCTGTGTGGCTACCGCCTACAAAATCCTCTCTACTCGCTCTGTCGTCATCGCTATCTGTATCCATGGGGTTTGAATCTGCATCTGGCTCTGGTATGGGCTCAGGTGAGAATGGTGGTGCTGGTGCGGCCATGATAATCGGGAAGAGTATATCGTCGTATAGTGCCTCGTCCTGAGCCATGCTGATAAGCTCCTGGTGGATAAGTATGGTAGTCTCTGAAGCATGAATTGACTCAAGCTGAACTCGATCTGGATACTGTAGTGCATCAGTATGCACGGCTCTCCGCATGTCCTCCTCTAAAATGTGCCTCGCCCTCTGGCGGATCCGCTGTCGATATAGTACAGGGTCGGCAGGCTGGATACGACCGTCGAGAATATAGTGCCCTCCGAAATCATCGTAAACAAAGATCGGCTCCATAGTCCTGCAAGAGGAACTAACTTAGTGTCAGTACTAATACGAGGTAAATCTTATGCTCATAACTTAAGGTATAGGACAATCAGTGAGCGCGTCTAAACCTAAAGCTCTGATACCAAAAATCCCTGTCACGCCCCGAAGTACCAAAAATAGGGAAAAATAAATTTCCTTTATGGGTTCGTAGACACGTGACTGGTTGTGAGTGTCACCTGATTGTCCAAATATGCTTATAATAATAACGTGATATGGGAAAGTGACTAAGTTCAGCGGAAGCAGAAATTTAAAACATCCAAGTCTTACATCAGTAGTATATTACAGGCCAAAAAGATATCCAAAAGATACATATTACAAGATCAGCTAAACTATTACATTACTAACATAATAAAAATAGAACTACAACAAAAGAAAGCTCCAAAGTCTTCAACTGGCGAAACCGTAGCCTTCCTCGTAGTAGTCTTCACCAGCATAGTCTTCAGTAGTAAAGGCAGCATCTCGATAGCAGTTGGCTCCGTCTGGACCTGCAAAGGCTGGACGTGGAAGGTCCAGCGGCATGAAAAGCCGTTAGCGGTTAAGCTAAGTGAGGGTCCCCTTAAGGTTACCACCACTATAGGTAAGTTATTCTTCATCTCTTCTTATTCCTCGAAACCATATCTCGTTTACCATTTCTTATTCTCGATACTATGTCTTGTTCGTCTTTTCTTATTCTTAAAACCATGTCTTATTAAAACCCAATCATTCCCTTTGAAACTTAACCCAGAACTGAACTGACCAATGACATTGACTGAAAGAAGACTTAACTCCAAACACATTTACTGGTCAAGAAAGAACAACACTCAACAATGAATAGTTAACTGTCGCCCAACTGGCATAAGTGTGCGGGACATTAACAATCTCTTGGTCGAACACGTCATGCCGATCCTCAGGTCGCCCGCACGTTACCGAACACGTCATGCCGATCCTCAGACCAAGGGTACGGGAAATTAATAATCACTTGGACGAACACGTCATGCCGATCCTCAGGTCACCCGTACATAACCGAACACGTCATGCCGATCCTCAGTCCAAGGGTGCGGAAAAATAATCAACCACTTGATCGAACACGTCACGACGATCCTCAGGTCATCCGCACTTGACCGAACACGTCATGCCGATCCTCAGATCAAGGAACAAAACATAACTAACCAATCGACTCTATGGAATAATCGAGAGACCAACTTCGCAAGAATTACCCAAACACGACACAAAAGTTCACGAATCAACTTTGACCAGTAGACACACGACTAGATACGAGGCCCAATGTCCCTTATTCACATTAAATCTGTTATCGAAGGTTTTATCATTATTTTACGCATTCGCACGTTTCGTAGTTTAGTTCATTATTATCATCCATTTATAACCGTTAATACTTCGCTATACGTCCGACATTCCGTTTTCCTCTCAATATAATTACGATGGAAACTTTCCCGATCATTTATCAACGCAATAATCGTGCCATATAATATATTTATAGTTTGGGTATGAACTTTCCAACGGTCATTAAACTACATTCACGTACCTTATGGATTTATAATCATGGATTTAATACCAATAAAACATATAGATGAAACCCATAACATACTCATCTACGCGATAGCACTACCATAGCACAATATTTTTATAACAACACAGGTACCGGAAAACTAGCATCAACAATCAACACCATGCATAACAAAACATCATACAAAAAGCTACACAATCTGCCAGGATACATTTTCACTGTGTTGACTGAATTAACATGATTTATTTGGGCATGATAAATTACTTTGTAGATCAAACTCAAAACTAAAACATTGTAGATAATAGGTATATCTTCATGTACAAAAAAATCTAGCTTCAATAACATTTTTGAGCTACTCAAACAATTTATTTTACAAGACATTTCTTAAATCTCGGACTGTTCTGTCCCAGATTTATAGTACTGTATTGTACGTAACTTTCACCTATTAAGGAGGGGTTTTTAGACTGAGCTATAGAAGGGTTATTTGTAGATCTATGAGTTATCTTTCACCACAAAAAAACCTAGCTTAATTCGCATTTTGGAACTGCACAAAACATTCATTTTACTAAACTATGTTCTGCTGAGAGTTTCAGTTTCTCAGATTTATAACACTGCGTTGTACATGCATTTCACCCATGAAGGAGTGATTTATAGACTGAGCTATAGAAGAGTTATTTGTAGATATATGAGTTAGCTTTTACCACAAAAAAACCTAGCTTAATTCAGATTTTGGAACTCCTCAAAACATCCATTTTACTAAACTACGTTTTGCTGGAAGTTTCTGTTTTCCCAGGTTTATAACACTGCGTTGTACATGCATTTCACCCATGAAGGATTGATTTCTAGACTGAGCTATAGAAGAGGTATTTGTAGATATATGAGTTAGCTTTTACCACAAAAAAACCTAGCTTAATTCGGATTTTTGAGCTACACAAAACATTCCTTTTACTAAACTGTGTTCTGCTGAGAGTTTCAGTTTCTCAGATTTATGTATTTGTCTTGCATGTCATGGAAACTTCAACACAACAACATCAAATTTCTACTAAACATTAGTAAATAATATATGGGTTCTAAATTGAGTTAGATGACTCATAATTACTCACAATTTACTCACTAATTACTCACCAAAGCTTGAAATTAAGCTTGATGTTGTTCTTGAGCTTGATGGAGCTTAACCTTCAACTTCAATGGTGTCACCTTCTTCTTCTCCTATATGAACTTATAACTCCAGCTCTAATTTCTTCAATTAAGTGCAGATTATAAGAGACAAAGTGTGTCAATTGTGTGCATGTGCATGTTATATATAGAAAGTGCATTAGCTTAGGTGTCATTTGCATGTTACATGCATAGGACATGTGTCCATTAAGTGGACATGTGTCCATTAAGTGGACATGTGTCCAAAGAGATGTCATGTGGTTGCCACATGGCCGGCCATGTGGGGCCCACCTCGGGTTGCGTGCAACTTTCTCGGTTTACGTGCATAAGTTCCTCGATATGCGTGTCAGTCTCAATTTACGTGCAATCGGGTATTATTTCTAATGTCCGGGTCCAGGTACGGGACTAAGTTAAATCTTATTATGGTCGAGTCGGTATGGTTACTACAGTCTATATGATAATACTACAACACGTCCATACCGTCACGTAATTAAAATAATAATATAACAATATAGTGGGTCCAATACAGAAATTAGAAAAAGCTGATATTATAATGACAGAAAATTATAGGTGTTACACAAATAAGCTAGAAATGCATAAATTCCTCACAAATCTTGCTCAAATCCTACTCCGAAGTAAATCCTACATGAATTCGGCAACCGCGCGTCACCAATTAGAGTGAGCTACCAAAATTACGATGATGAAACATAGATTAAAGGTATAGAAACAATTGTCTCACCTCCACGAGCCCGAATATGGCTTTGGTTCACGAATTGGACGAACGGAGGCGATAACACGGCATATAAACGACATCGGTAACTCTCGTCTTCTCTTTCTCCGAGTTCTCTCTCTCTCTCTCTCTCTCTCTCTCTCTCTCTCTCTCTCTCTCTCTCTCTCTCTCTCTTGTTTTTGTTTAATTTTTGTAAATGTAAGAGTTCTCTCACTCTCCCTTAACACATACACCCATGCAACTTACATGAGGTGTCAAACCCTCATTTTTCTCTCTTTTCGTTTATACTCCCAGAATTTCTTAAGTTCTTATTATAAAATCTCCCAAACATTCCATTAACTACCCAATCATCTAATGAGTGCTTGTCTAAGTTTTATATGGGTCCCAATGTGGGTCCCACATATTTTGTGAAGTTGCTATCATACCTACTAATTATGAATCATTTTCATTTATACCCCGCATTGAGTACCCAAACTAGTATTGAAAACTAACATATAACATCATGATATGTAAACAACTTAAATAAGAATCCATTTACTCACATAAAAATACAAATTATTTTATATTTTATCTAGGCCCTTCACTGGGTCCCACTTCCAAACATGTCCCTTCTCACTGGGGACTTTTCCAATAGTGTCCTTTACCGAACACTTTTGTTCCACGGGTGAGTCCAAGCCTCCCCTTAATCATTTTTGTTTACACACTAATTATGACAATTAATGCATATTAACATTATAATTAACCCATTTTTTGGGTACGGGTGTTACACAAGCCGACCGATTAGCACGCTTGACATCATCTTCAGAGTCAGATCTTTATGGAATTAAGGTAGAATACCTACCTGAACCAAGTGTGTCCAGCTTAGGAGGAATGGAAGTAGACCCGGTCAACATAGGTCCCAGCTGGATGGATCCTATAGTGACATTCCTCATAAGTGGAAACCTTCCGACAAAAAAAGCTGAAACACGACGGGTTAAATACCGGGCGACAAGGTACCACCGCTGACGGCGTGTTCTACAAAAGAAGATTTACTATTCCTTACCTTCGGTGTATTCACTCAACTCAGGTTAAGAGCATTCTGCAAGAAATTCATGAAGGTGTATGTGGGAGCCACGTTGGAGGTCGGGCCTTATCCAGAAAAGCCCTGTTATAAGGTTATTATTGGCCCACCATGGTCTGGGACTCACAAGACTATGTGAGACGATGTGACAAGTGCCAAAGATTTGCAAGTATGATCAACTGCCCGGAAGAGGAACAAAATTTAGAATACTTATTAAAAAATAACTAATAACTACATGAAATGGGCTAACAAAACGTATTTTTAGGACTATAAACGGCAACTATTCGTCGCCGATCACACCCCCAAACCTACACTTTGCTAGTCCTCGAGCAAAAAGAACAGAAAAATAAAACTACTACTACAAATACTACTCCATTTTCGCATGGATCACGATTGCATTTAGCATATGCAATAAGCCTTTTAAACCTCTAGGTGTCCTTAGTCAGACGAGTGAAGTCTCGTGAGGGTTCTCGTCAACAAGTCACCCACAACCATCTTTATTAACTTATCAATTTAAAAACCTTTTTTTCTTTTAATATTAAAACGAAAAATATAACGTTCAATACTTCTTATCATAAGACAGAGATTTGAAATAGAATAACGAACATAAAGAAACATAATGAAACATCCACCTAAGTCATGAAAAACACTCCCAAGCACATGCATTGTATAAATCAATAGAGTTTCTCATAAAATTGCACGTGTATGATGTGGTAGTCAAATGAACACGCGCATGTCATGAACATGGAATATACTTCGGATAACCATTTAACTATGCTTCGACTACGAATCTCGCAATGTTAATTACACTCTCAAATGAAACACTCAAAAACAGGTGTAATTTCTCTAATATATGGGAGCAAAAGAAATATGTTTTCAGAATGAGAAACGCTCACATATGACTCGAAAAAGACGCATGACGCCAAAGAATAGTAGTCTCATGGATAGGACGCCAACAGTCAAGAAAAATGAATCAGTACCATGTTTTAATCCCCCTCCCATCATTTTCATATCCAAACCATGTTTCTAGGAACAAATAGGACTTTTCAAAGGCTGTAACGTGGCTCAGGCAATGAAAAAGGATAGAAATAATTTTTTAGGTAGTTTTAGAATGGCACTGTAAGGCATATTTGATTTCAAACATCATCTCTTCTACTAATGTTCATCTTTTCATTTTCTTCTTTTCTTATTTCTCTTCATTTTTTTTTGTTTTTCAACCTTACACTTTTCTTTCTCCTTTTCGTTGCTTTTGAAACTAATATTCATTAAACACCAAGGCAGCTCTCCGAACATCATCTTATTTTCTTCTTCTTCTTCTTCTTAATCAACGCATCGCCTTATCAACACTTCGCCTTATCAACACTAAAAGGTGACAAATCTCTCAGTGGTGAACTCCAAGTTTGTCAAGTTAGAGCAGAAAAAAAACGAAATAATGGTGATTAAAGAAAAAGGGCATTTTAAAGGCTCAAAGGGGTGAACTAAGGAAATTTTATTTTTTTATCTGGTTGGTGGAACAAAGAGGGCCTACCATCATTTCCTATGGTCATAAATTTTCAATGTTTACGACGGAAGATTATTTAGCATGGTGACCAATATTTTAACTTAATTATCAACCAAAACAAGAATAATGAGACTAAACAACGAGTTAATGCGCTATTTGAATGAAATTTGACAAACACAAAATGTACTTATAACCCTCTAAAAAGAAAAGATAGGCTCAAAAGCTCACTGGGCTTAGTCTCCACCATGTGTTATCTGGAAATCCGAATCATATTATAGTTCACATCAAACATGTATTCAAGTGACTACGTGCAATGCATATGTTTGTGTGCAAATCTATGATATAAAACTACGATTCGAACGATACATGACCTAAAACGTCATATCATGACTTCAGCAAATATTTAATCACATCTTCTCATGTTTACCATTCTATAGCAATCCAAGTTACATAACAAGATGTATCGACTAGAGATTGCAAAACCGTAGGTGACATCGTTTATTTAAGAGTATCAAAAAAAATTTCAAAATTTTGGTGTATATAATAATGTGCATGTGAGTGCATACCCCCAAACCTAAACCTTTCATTGTCCCAATGAAACAATAAAATGAAAGAAAGGAAAGTACAAAGAGAAGGAACGATAGTACCTCAATTTTGACAACCACAAACCAGGTGAACATAAATAAATATAGCAATACAGTTCAAATGCTCCAAATCGAGACACTAATTCACCTGGCAATACTTAAAAGAAAATAAACTAACAACAAATAAGAATAGCTAATAAAAATTAAGATATATAAAATAGAAAACTAAACTAAATAAACAACAAGTTAAACTAAACTAAACGATAATTGAAAGGAAATGAATCAAAACAAACAGAAACAGAAATAAGAAAACAAATATAAACTTAATCTAAAAGAACTGACAAGAACAAATAGAAAGGAAAAACAACTGACCAGGTTTGGGAAAGAGAAGGAAAAAGAATAAAGAGAAAAATTGAGAAATCCCCACCTCGCGCGAACGGACTGCGCGAGCGACCCTCGCTCGCGCAAATTCCTCCGCGAGGTAAACCTGAGGCCATATAATAAAAACATGAAAAATTATCTCTAAGGCACAGGGTCGCGCGAGCGAGCCACCCGAGCGAACCCCTCGCGCGCACGAATTCAAGTGCGAGTTAATACTGAGGCTTCATATTAAAACTTGAAAATTTTTGTCTAAGGTGAAATCTCGCGGGAGCGGGCCGCGTAAGCGACCTGTCGCGTGAGCGGGTTGCGCGCGCGACTTTGGTCTTTTTCTCTTTTTTTATTATTTTAATGTATATTAGTTCAAAATAAATTTATTTCGACCCCCAAACCTGTCCAGAATGACCCAAAAAGGACTCAAAACTGACCCAAAATGACCAAAAAGAAAAGAAACAGACGAAATAAAGCTTGGGTTGCCTCCCAAGAAGCGCTATCTTTTACATCTTTAGCTAGACCGTTCTAGCTCAAGATTCTTGGAGGCCGTAACTCGGACTTTGTACCCCTAAGGATATCAGGAAGAGCTCGGTGATAAGCAGAAATAACGTCACTTTGAATTAATTCAATTGACGGTTCTCCCTCATTATATTCGAATCTATTATGCACCTTCCGAGTAAATTCTTCATTCGGATCTGGGTTAGTCGAATTCATCCGCTCATTACTAACTAAATTATTTTCCTCACCCACATTTATTCCTAAATTAGGCTCAATTGTTCAACTAACCTCACTCTCCGCCTCACATAGGTAATCGTCATCTTTAAGAGGTTGATCCATAGCATTGAAAACATTCAATATTTAAATTCATGTTCCCAAATGACACCTTCATCACCCCCGTTCTACAGTTAACACGTGCGTTAGCGGTTGCTAAAAACGGATGACCTAGAATGACAGGAGTGTGTTTCCTAGCATCTAGCACCGGCTCAGTGTCAAGGACCATGAAGTCGACAGGATAATAACATTTATCAACTTTTACTAAGACATCCTCGACGATTCCTCTAGGTATTTCAATAGAACGATCCGCTAATTGTATAGTAACGGCCGTAGGTTTAAGTTCACCTAGTCCTAATTGTTTATAGACATGATAAGGTAAGAGGTTAACACTAGCTCCTAAGTCAAGGAGAGCCCGATGAATGATAGTGTCACCTATGACACATGAAATCGTAGGCGTACCTAGATCTTTATATTTCAGAATAGCGTGTTGAAAAATCGAGCTTACTTTTTCAGTGAGGAAGACCTTTTTCGAAGTATGACTGCGCATCTTGCGCTTTTGAGTGCAAAGGTCTTTTAGACCTTTAGCGTAAGCGGGAATTTGTTTTATAGCATCGAGGAATGGAATATTGATTTTAACTTGTTTAAATACCTCGAGTATATCTTCTATTTTAGATTTTTTCTTAGAAAAATGAGACGATTCCTCAACGTTTGGTGGAAAAGGCATTTTCAGAATATAATTAGTTGGGACCAGTTCTTTTTCTTTTCTACTTTGATTCATGTCCTCACTCATTTCTTTATTCAAATTAACGTTTAGATTTTTCTCACCCTCATCCGGAATTTCAACAACTTCCTCTTCCCGAATAGTCGTCCTAGTCAAAACAACGTTCACTTGCTCACTCTTATCCCTATTCTCATATTGTCCCTGAGGTTTTTGAATAGATTGACTTGGCAACTTACTCTCGATCAAACAGTTTAATGTACTCACTACTTGTCCCATTTGGGACTCTAGTTTTGCGATGGACTAGGTGTGAGAATGTACTAACTGGACTACTGACCCAAAGTTTTCAAGTGAGGCCAACACCTTCTCCTCAAATGCATTATTACGTGGAGGTGTAGGAGGATTGGGTTGTTGGTATTGATATTGTTGAGCCTGAGTTCGATAAGTATTAGAAAAATTAGTCAGCACATGATTATAATTATTTCGTGGGAATTGTTGAATAGAATTAATGTGTTGCTCCACGAATTCTGGGAATTGAGATGCGAAAGGACATGCAAAGATATTATGTGACGGTGCAGAACACAATGCACATACTTTGTGAGGAGGTGAATTGGACCTATTTCCCATCATCATAAGTTGGTCAAGTTTTCTATTTAATTCTTGTATTTTGATTGAATGACTTGACTCAACTTTTACCTCTCTTTTTGGTGGTGGCAAATTTCCTTCAGAACATACCGACACAGTCTGGTGCATTGAGTTCTCGCTTAACGTTTCAAAAATCTTCCATGCCTCGTCGGCGCTTTTGTGCAGGAAAGTACACGCACAAATGGCATCAATGGTATTCCGAACAGAGGGAATAAGCCCCTTGTAGAAGACTTGAACTAATTACCACTTAGGAACTTGATGATGTGGGCATAAGCGTAATAATTCTTTAAACTTTTTCCAAGTATCATAAAGCGTTTCCCCATCTTGCATCACAAAGTTTGTTATAGATTTCCTTATCTGATTTGTACGCATAATAGGGAAAAACTTTTGTAAAAATGCGGTGTATAAGGCTTCCCAGGTTTTAATTGTATTCGGCTCCAAAGATTGGAACCAATACTTCGCTTTATGTTTTAAAGAGAATGGAAAGAGCCGCAGTTTCAATTCATCATCAGTTAAGTTTTGAATTTTGAAAGTAGAGCAGATATCTTGAAAATCACCTAAGTGCTGATAAGGGTTGATGATGCCGAAAACTGGTGAGGGCAATTTTAAGAAGAAAACGAGATCACAGAAGGTTTGTGTGTGGTTCGGCCCCGTTAATGAGGTGACCTACGTCCACGGTTGCGTCTATGCGCGTTCACTAGCAGATCACCGGCGGCCTGATGAGCCAACAAAGTGGGGCGACACTACCAGTAATACCAGCCGGGTGTATGCGTGTATGTTGGTGATTTCTCTAAGGTGTGTTTGCTTAGAGAGTTGATACTCGGATCCCCTTTGAGAGGGTAGGTGGGCTCTTTTATAAGTGTAAGAGTCCACCTTTACATGGTAAGTTTTACGAGATTAGGAAGCCTAATCTAATCACAATAGATTTGCCCAATATTTGGTGAGTTTCCTAAGTAGTTAAGGAAACCACTGATTCTCTTGATAGAGCGACAGCTGTGTAACGAATTGAGGGGAAACGTGATTGATGCCGTGATCCTCAGGGCCTCACTACGACCGCCCGAGTATCTCGGTTGGCAACTGCAGCATCCCTCGGGAGCGTGGGCTCCATGCCTCAAATCCGGCTTCCCCGGGTCATTAGCTGAACACGTGGCGGTTAGGCAATTACGAGATATTTCTGGACATATCAGCTGCCCCCCATTTTCAGAGCTGAGATGACGCTTTATCAGATGAGGTCAGAAAATTAAGAACGCCCTTCATAGACCGTCCGGGAAAATGCCAGGTCTCCCACCGGACCACGGCTAACACGGGACGACCCGGCGGCGCAAGGACCGAGCGGTAGCTGTACAAGCCTAAGATCCCCGACGCCACGTGCCTACTGGTTACAAGCATAGTTCGGGCTCAAAGCATCCAGTTTAAGAGGTAACTGAATCGTCCAGCTGGCAACTAGACTATCACATCCCACATTTAATGCTCACGCTTTCAGAGGCGACGCCCCACGTGCCCGAAACGACAGTTTCGGCGGGAGAGTACGTGAACCGTTCGATCAGATTGGATCCCAACCGTTCGTGCTGCTTATATAAGGAGCACTATTTATCCTTGCTTCTTCACTACACAACACCAGCTGAATCGCCTGAGCAAACTCTCTGAGCCTCCTATCCTCTGCTGTCTTTGCCTTTCCAAACTTTTATCTGCACCAAATGGCCTCACACATTGACCTAACATCAGACGAGGGGCTTAGGGCATTCCGAGAAGATTGCCAAGTTCCCGAGGACGTGGTGATCCATCCATTCGTTGAAGGAGAAGAAGTAGCCCCTCCTTTCTTCCTCATTAGCAGCTATCTGCTGCTCATCGTGGGATTACGCTTTCCTCTGCCGGTCTCCTTCTGCGACCTTCTTCAGGGGTTGCAGATTCCACTACACAAATGCCGACCAAACGTTGCCCGCCTCTTATGGGGGATTTCGGCGCTGAACGAGCGACTGGGGTTATTTCTCCGGGCCGCCGACGTCGCGAGGTGTTATATACTGGGTATTGACAACGGAGGCCCCTACTTCCGCCCTAAGACTGAGGGAAAAGACCTTGTCCGAGGTCTAGACTTCCCAAACAAGAACTGGCAACGGTACCCTTGGGTCCTGGTTGCTGGTAACTGGGTGGAGAATGACGGTCTTTATCCTCCTGCGGATTATAATCCCGATCACTGCAAACAGGCTTTCACCGCCCTTCGTGGAGTCGTCCCTTCCGAGGATGACATGGAGGCTTTCGACCAAGCCATTGAGGCCGGCATGTCGTTCTCCTATCTGGCAGAGAGACCTGCGGAGAATTCGGGCGTCGGACCGTCTTCTACAACCGCTGCCGTTGCGGCATCTGGATCGCGCCGCTATACCCGGTCGATGGCGACCGGGGTACGCCCGGCCAGCAGGACGGGCCAACCCGAGGGGCCGGTCACCTTGTCCACCAGCAATGACTCCTCCTCATCTGAGGATGTAAGCCCGCCACCGGGCCCGTCCAGGAAGGGCAAGGAGAAGGAGGTCGAAGAAGAGCCTCAGCCCCCACCGAAGAGGAGCCGACCGGAAATATTCACCGGTCCCCGCATGCCGGGCTCATGGTCGGATTTCTCTCTCGTGAACATGGAAGAACGCTTGCAGGCGGTGGAGAAGATGGGCGCCGAGCTGCAGATGGATTCCGCCCTGCGGGGGGTGGATGTCCACGCCCTGGAGCTGGCCGTAGAGGGGCTGACGGCGAAGGTGGCTGCCCTAGAAGAGGAGGTCGAGGCTTTGAAGGGCCAAAGACCTTAAGGGCACTTTTGTTTGCATATATATGTTTATTTTTTTCTTCTTTTACCGGGAAGGCTACTATAATTGCTCCCGTCTTTGTACAGTTTTCCTTTTATAAAAAGGTCCCTGAGGCCATCTTTTTCCTCCATTAAGTCCTTTGAACTGTGTATCAATTCTGTACAACTCTGTGAGGTTAATTCCCGACCGGCTCGCAAATGCGCCCGGGCTATGGTTGCTCGGGCCTGGACCGCTACTACCACGCGTCAACCAACCGTTGGTCAGGTTAGATCCTAACGAATGGAGACGTGGGCGTAACCAAACCGTTCACAAGCCAACGGAAACGTCTTACGTGTACTTAATGCGCGCGCCTTTTGAGGCGTCTCCCCACGTGACCGAAGCAACGGTTTTGGGCGGGATGTCTTCTGGACCGCTGGATCTGTTCTGATCTGGGCCGTTCGAGGTCTTTTATATAAGGAACACTCGCCCCACCTCCTGCGCACCCTCCTGATTCTCTTCTCTCTGATCTTTCTTTCTTCTCTTCCCTGTTCCTTTTTCCTTTCAAAGCGAAACTGGAGAGAACGAACCTCGTGGGGTTTGAGCGGGAGTGGGATTTCTTCCTTCTCAGATTCGGTGCATTTTTTGAGTCAGGTGGAACCCTAACTCACTTGAACCGGACGGGTGTTCCTTGCGTTGTTCTGAGAGAGTGCTACCTGGTGCTGCGGAGCATCTACTTGCTACCATTCAGGTTAGTAACCCTGCCCCCCCTGTATATCAGGCTCGGGGTTTCCGATCCCTTCGCGAGTCATCCTTTGTGTCGGTTCCTTCCTGCCGGAGGGCCAGAGATGGAGCACTCCGGCTTCAATTCCGCGTCGAGATCGGAGAGTGAGCAGTATCGGTCGGGGTCCCCTGGTGCTAGCCAAGGCCAGCTCCCGGAATCCCCGTCCGACCACCAAAGCGGGGCCTGGATCCCCATTCGCCTGTCCAGTAGTCAGTCTTCTGAGGAGGCCCCTGTCGCCTCCGTTTCGAGGGGTTTAGGCGACGAGCTGCCTGAGGGGACCGACCGCACGGTCTTCGCTTGTGAGTCCACCTTTTCCGTTCTTCACTCTGGAGACCTTCGCCGGATTAGGGAGAGGTACTCCCTTCCTGACGGTTGCGCCCTAGCCGTAAATTCCGGCGGCGCGCACCTATATCAGTCAGGGTTCGTCACCCTGTTTGAGGACGCTATGATGGCGGGCCTTCGACTTCCGCTTCACCCGGTGGCTCGGGACATATTGATTTTTCTGGACATCGCTCCCGGTCAGTTGGCTCCCAACGGGTGGAGGTTCTTGATGGGGTGTATATCATTGTGGCCCCAGGCG
Organism: Hydrangea macrophylla; assembly: GCA_033977485.1. NCBI lineage: Eukaryota > Viridiplantae > Streptophyta > Magnoliopsida > Cornales > Hydrangeaceae > Hydrangea > Hydrangea macrophylla. The sequence continues at coordinate 82,596,270 of CM066985.1, read as the reverse complement.
TTCGGGTATGATCTTACCCTACAGGAGTTCCTTTGGGCTTGCCGGCCATTCCCTGTGCATAATGAGTTGGGGTTTTTCTCGTTCTCTGCCCGTCCGGGCAGGAAAATCATTGACAACTGCCCTAGTAATAATAAAGGGTGGAAGGGAAAATTCTTCCAGGTGTCTATCCTTCGTTTCTGTGACATGGCTCCGGGGAGCCAGCTGAGGACATCCTGGGCCAGGGAGTTGAAGGGTAAGACCGCCCTTCCGTCCTTATCTGCTATCTCGATCTATCCGGAACACAGTGGATTGGATTGTTGACAAGTTTTCTTTTTTTTTTTTTTTTTTTACAGCGGGCTCAACTAAACCCCCAGAAATTCCTGAGGCGTGCCAGACCAGGATCTTGAAGCTAGCGAAGTTGCCCGTCAGCATCTGGAACGTGCTGTCCCGGTCGGGAGGGTTCATCGCTAGATATTCCCCTGAGCCGCCTATTCCGGCCCCCAGCTTTACACCCATCATCCCTGGTAAGTGTCCCAGTAACATGTACTTGTACTATTTCTGCCCCTTGCACCTTTGATCGTACGATCTTTGTTTCTACATAAATGGCTCCCAAACGCAACTTGGATCAGCTGCGGGAGAGACAGGTCGCCGCTACCGCCACTGCTGCCGCTCGGGTGGCAATCGCCCAAGGAAAGAGGCCGGCCACCGAGGTTCCAGGCGGCGACCGCCCACTCAGGCGCATTCGCCACGGGACCAATACCCGTCCAAGTCCCGTAGGGACATCGGTTCCCCCCAGGCCGGCTGTTGAAGAGCCCGTGCCCAGGGCTGATGTTCCATCGGGTTTGCCCCCGGGCGGGCATGACGAGGCCCGGGAGAGACTCAGGCCCTGCCTCGCGCCAAGCCAGGTGACAGCGTGTGCCGAGCTAACCCCCCAAGGGATCCAAGGATGGCTATATAGCGTCTCCCACCTGGTGAGTGTTCTGCTTCTTTTTGTTTAAACGCGGACTTGCCCTGCACTTATTACTTGTTTAACCGATGTGTGTTCTCCTGCCGTAGGTTGGCTGCATAGCTGCGGGATCTGAATCCGTCCACTCATCCCTGGCCGAGAAGGTGGGCGCCGCTGAAGCCGCCCTTTCTGAGGAACGGAAAGAGCTGCAAGTAGCAAAAGCTGCCCTGGCCGTGGAGACGAGCAAGACGAAGTCGCTGGCCTTGAGCTTAGGGGCGGCTCAAGCGAACCTGGCAGCGGCTTTGGCCGAACTGGAAACTTCCCGGGCCCTCATCGCGGCAGCCGACGCCCAGGCTAAGGCGGTGACCGAGGCGCCTTCCGCAGAGGCCCTGGAGGGAGCTTTTGACGATGGCTTCTTCCAAGGTTATGAGGATCTGAAGCGGCGGGTAGCTCGGGACCATCCCGAGTGGGTCCTCTCGGCCTACGTGGGGATCGACTCGGATTACTGGGACATCGGTGAGGATCCCGGACTCGGTGAAGCTCCAGCTGCTGGCGAGGGGCTTGCGGCCGTTGGAGATCCTGTGGTCGTTGCTGAGGCCACCGAGCTTACCCCGGAGGGAGGCTTAGCGGAGGAGGGACTTACCATTCCGGGGGAACAGGCCGGGGAGACCGAGAACGTGATTAATGCGGAAAACTGACTTCCCTGTCTCTCCTTCCTGCTTATTTGCTTTTATCGTTTGTAGACTTTTATTTTTCGGGGAGGCTACTACAATTACCCCCCAAGCTTTGTACACTCATTTTAATTAATGAAAAGGCCCTTGAGGTTATCCTTCCGTTAATTTTGTTGTACTATGCTTTTAACTTTTGCTAGTATCCGTACGGCCTTGGCCAACCTAACATCTGCCTTAGCAAATGCTTTAGGACCGTAACCCACAGAACACCTAGTCGAATGATATAATTCCCTGTTTTGGCCTTAGCGTTACCCTTTGTCCTCCTGTCCCCTGCCCCCCAAGCATTTTGCTAAGGCAGGAGTGCGGGAGTACGGGACTGAATGGCCGTAGGGAGTCGACCTGGAACATGGGTGGTTGCAGGAGCATTTGAAGCTTGCCATCGTTGGCCACCTAGGGGTTTTGGCCCCATCGCTGGCTGGACCTAGGCGAAACTTTAGTTAATTTCCTGTTTAGGTATGGAACCCTTTTGCCCCCAGGGCTCCTGTTAAGGAGGGGGCGTGTTGGGGATCGACCATAGGAAACCGACCTGGAACATGGGTGGTTGCAGGGTCCTTTTGAAGCTTGCCATCGCTGGCCACCTAGGGTTGGCCCCATCGTCGGCTGGACCTAAGCATAGCTTTAGTTAATTTCCTGTTTAGGTGTAGGACCCTTTTGCCCCCAGGGCTCCTGTTAAGGAGGGGGCGTGTTGGGGATCGACCATAGGAAACCGACCTGGAACATGGGTGGTTGCAGGGTCCTTTTGATGCCTCGGGGTTAGGCCCGAGGTCTTTTGGTGCCTCGGGGTTAGGCCTGAGGTCTTTTGGTGCCTCGGGGTTAGGCCCGAGGTCTTTTGGTGCCTCGGGGTTAGGCCCGAGGTCTTTTGGGTAAGCCTGATGTACCGAAGGGAATAATGTTTCAAAGCAAACTTTCCATTTTATTCAATAACAATCTGTAACAATTGTCCTATCAAGGCTATGTAGAAAAAGAATTCTCCTCATAACACTAGACTCCCGTAGCTATGTGCTACTGATAGTACTTGCGGAGATGTTGTACGTTCCAGGGGTGACTGAGGTCGTGCCCATCCATACTTTGTAGCCAGTAGGTTCCTGGTCGGTTGACCCGAGTGACTGTATATGGTCCTTCCCAGTTTGCTCCCAACTTCCCATGGCTTGGGACTCGGGTTGACTGGTTCACTGCTTTAAGAACAAGGTCCCCAACCTGGAAACTACGATGCTTCACCTTACTATTGTAATACCGTGAGACCCTTTGCTTGTAAGCTGCCACCTTGAGATAGGCTTGGTCTCTTTTCTCCTCGATCAGGTCTAGTTCCGTCCTGAGGGCCTCTCCATTATCTGGGTCATTGAAGGTGGCCACCCGGTATGTGGGTAGCCCGAGCTCCGTGGGGACTACTGCCTCGAAACCATAAGTCAAGGAAAAGGGGGTTTCGCCTGTTGCCGCCCGGGGTGTGGTACGGTAGGCCCACAGAAGGGCTGGGAGTTCGTCGGCCCACAGGCCTTTAGCACCTTCGAGCCTCGTCTTAATCGACTACAAAATCGTACGGTTGGTTACTTCGGCCTGACCATTAGCTTGTGGGTGCTCAGGAGAAGAGTAGTGGTTCAATATTCCATAGTCCGAGCAGAACTGTCTAAAGACGGGTGTATCAAACTGTCTTCCATTGTCGCTAATCAGGACTCGCGGAATACCGAACCTGCTAAGGATATTTCTCTCCACAAAATGTTCCATCTTCCTCTCGGTTATTGTTGCCAGGGGCTCGGCCTCCGCCCACTTTGTGAAGTAGTCAACGGCTATCACAGCAAACTTGACCTGCCCCTTCCCCGTTGGCAAGAGACCAACGATGTCGATTCCCCATTGGGCGAATGGCCAAGGGCTTTGGACCGGTGTCTGAAGTTCTCCTGGTTGGTTTATCATGGGAGAGTACCGTTGGCACTTGTCACACCTTCGAACGTACTCCTGCGAATCCCGGGCCATGGTTGGCCAGTAGTACCCCTGTAGTAGGGCCTTTCTTGAGAGTGTCCGACTCCCTACGTGGTTCCCGCACACGCCTTCGTGAATTTCGTACAGTATTGCTTGAATGCGTAGGATGGACACAACGAAGGTACGGGATGGTGAACCCCCTTTTATAAAGGACACCGTCTAGGACATGATATCGTGCTGCTCGGTACTTGACCCGTCTTGCTTCCTCTTTCTCGTCCGGTAGCCTTCCTGTCGTCAAGAATGTCACGATTGGATCCATCCAACTAGTTTCCAGGGTAACCGGGTCGACCTCCATGCCCCCTGGGTTGATCACACTCGGCTCGGGTAAGAATTGTATTCTTATCCCGGGCAAGTCTGACTCAGCTGACGATGCGAGGCGAGCAAGCCGGTCAGCCCTGGTGTTTTCTTCTCTAGGTATCCGGGTGATAGAAAATCCACGGAGTTGTTTGGAAACCGTCCGGACGAGGGCTAAGTAGGCTATCATGCTGTCTTCCCGCGCTTCGTACTCCTGGTTTACCTGATTAACCACGAGCTGAGAGTCGCTGTAGCTCTTAACTTGTTGTGCACTCATTGAAATGGCTAATTGCAACCCGACCAGGAGGGCTTCGTATTCGGCCTCGTTGTTGGAGGCACGAAACCCAAATCTCAAAGCGTATTCCAGCTGGATTCCGTCGGGGGTAGTCAAGATGATCCCGGCACCACTACCTTGTTGGTTAGAGGAGCCGTCGACATGAAGTACCCAAGTAGGGACGCCGGATTGCAACCCCGGTGGTAAGGCCGCAGGCTCGGGTTCTTCTCCCGAGTCTTCGGGATATGTAAACTCGAGCAGAAAGTCTGCGACGGCTTGTCCCTTGATGGCCGTCCGCGGCCGGTAAGTCACCTCAAACTCCTCCAATTCCAAAGCCCATTTAACGAGCCTTCCGGATGTATCCGGCCGAGAGAGAATTTTGCGGAGGGGTTGGTCTGTCAGTACTACGATGGCATGGGCCTGGAAGTAAGGGCAAAGCCTTCGGGCCGAGGTAATGAGAGCGAAGGCTAGTTTCTCGATGCGAGAGTACCGGCTTTCTGTGCCCTGCAGCGCTCGGCTGGTGTAATACACTGGGAACTGTATCCCGTGCTCTTCCCGAATAAGTGCTGAGCTGACTGCCGATGGTGACACCGCCAGGTAAAGGAATAGTTCCTCTCCGGCCGTAGGTGTCGTGAGTAGAGGTGGAGAGGCCAGGTATCTCTTAAGCTCCTGGAACGCCTCCTCGCACTCCTCCGACCATTGAAAAGCTTTACGGAGGATTTTAAAGAATGGTAGGCAACGATCAGTTGCTCTGGAAACGAATCTATTCAGTGCGGCCACCCGTCCGGCTAAGCTCTGAACTTCCTTTGTTGACTTGGGTGACCGCATGTTGATGATGGCCTGGATTTTGTCAGGGTTTGCCTCTATTCCCCGTCTGCTGACCAGATGACCGAGGAACTTCCCGGATGAGACCCCAAAGGTGCACTTGGCCGGGTTCAACCTCATCCTGAATTTTCTCAAAATACTGAAGGCCCCGGCCAGATGCTCCAGGTGATCGGGTTCATCTCGGCTCTTGACCAGGAGATCGTCCACGTATACCTCCATGGACTTTCCGATAAGATCTTTGAACATGAAGTTGACCAAGCGCTGGTATGTAGCCCCGGCGTTCTTAAGGCCGAAGGGCATGACCCTGTAACAGTACGTGCCTTGGTCGGTGATGAACGCTGTCTTCTCTTCATCCCCGGGGTACATGCTGATCTGATTGTACCCCGAGTAGGCATCCATGAACGACAGGAGTGAGTGGCCTGCCGTTGAATCAACAAGGAGGTCTATCCTGGGCAACGGATAACAGTCCTTAGGACAGGCCTTGTTGAGGTCGGTGAAGTCCACACACATCCTCCACTTGCCATTGCTCTTCTTGACCAGAACAACGTTGGCTAGCCAGTCGGGGTAGTGGACCTCCCGGATGGAGCCAGCTTTTAATAGCTTCTTTACCTCCTCACTTACAGCTTTTTGCCTTTCGGACGCCATGCCCCTTCTCTTCTGCTTTACCAGACGGCAGTCTGGGCTAACATTGAGGTGATGTGACATCACTCGGGGATCAATCCCGGGCATGTCCTCATGACTCCACGCAAAGACATCCTGGTTTTGCTTTAGGAACTGGACCAATTTTTCTTTCAAGGCAGGCTCCAGCAACGCGCCTACGTTGATCGTCCGATCCGGGTGCTCCGGATCCAGCACAACTTGCTTCAATTCTTCCATCGGCCCTATCATGTCCCTCGGGTCCCGGGGATCCATTTCTTGGACATTCAGAGTCTCGGTGATTGCCCCCCGTCGCAACGAGCTAACATAACAACTCCGAGCCGTGGTCTGGTCTCCTCGCAAGCATCCCGGTCCCTGAGGAGTCGGGAATTTTACGGTTAGGCTGTATGTGGAGACAACTGCTCGTGCTCTGTTGAGGGTCGGCCTCCCAAGGATGACGTTGTAGGCCGATGGGGCATCCACTATCACGAAATTGGTGAGCAGGGAAACCTGTTGTGGATAGGTCCCCATGAGTACCGGGAGTTCGATCGTGCCGAGCGGTTGGGTGCTAGAGCCGTTGAATCCAACCAGGGGAGTAGCGACTGGCCGGAGCCGATCTCTATCGACCCCGAGTTGGTCGAATGCCGCTGCGAACATTATATCCGACGAGCTGCCCGTGTCAACTAGTACCCTTTGGACCATGTAGTTTGCTATAGACAGTGTCACTACCAGCGGGTCGTCGTGGGGGCAGTGGAGGCCATGTATATCATCGGATGAGAACGTCAGGACGTCAGTTGGTGAGGGGCCGGTGGATTGGACCTGCCATACATCCGCTCGGGATGCTCGGGCATGCCTCTTCCGTGCCGACTGTGAATCACCTCCGCCAGATGTTCCTCCGGAGATCACGTTGATGTGGCCGAGCAGTGGAGGAGGCTGACCGGGAGCCCGGGCATCCTGTCGGGGCTGTCTGTCCACTGTGACAAACTCGGCAAGATGGCCCTGCTCGATCAGCTTTTCGATTGCTATTTTCAGTTTGAAGCAATCCTCCGTTTCATGGCCGTGATCCTTGTGATAACGGCAGAACTTCTCCCGATTCCTCTTGCCGGGAGGGGCTCTGAGCTTGGTAGGCTGCGGAAGCAACCTCTGCGCCTCTGCGGCGGCCATCACCTCATGTATGGGTCGGGAAAGAGGTGTAAAAGCTGTTGGGGGCTGACCCCTAGCCTCTCTTTGATCTTGCTTTGGCTTCTTTCCCGGACCCTTCTCAAATCCCTCACGTTTGCGCTTTGCCTTTGGGGACTCGTCTCCCGTCTGGCTGGCGCGCTTCGCCTTCAGGAATTCTTCGGTGTCTATGTACTTCCCTACTCTTTCTGAGAGTTCCACCAGGGTTGCCGGTCGATTGCGATGAAAGGACGTGGCCACCTTGGTGTGCTGAACTCCTGAGCAGAAAGCCATGATAGCAGCGGTCTCATTGAGGTTGCGAATCAAAAGCCTCTGCTGGTTGAAACGATCTACGTACTCCCTTAAAGATTCCCCCCTTTGCTGCTTGACAGCTAGCAGCTGGGTGTCTGGCTGCGACCGGTCCAGCATCCCGACAAACTGACTGATGAAGAGTTTGCCGAGGGTCTTGAAATCGTCAACCGTCCGCGGTTTCAGAGCATGGAACCATTGCGCGGCTGATCCCTTTAAAGTACTGGGGAACGCCAGGCATAGCAACTCGTCCGTGGTAGTGACCAGTGCCATCTGCGCCTTATAGGTGCGGATGTGGTCCACTAGACTCCCCTTGCCGTCATATGAGCTGAGATGAGGGGGTTTGAACTTCCGCGGAATCGGGAACTGTGTCACCCGGGCAGTGTAGGGTGACTCCGTTTCTGTATTAGTGAGGTCGTGGCCGGACTTGCGGTTCAGCCTCTCAATCTGCTGCTGCAGCTCCTCGACCTAGGCCTTGACATCAGTACGCCCGATCCTTCTCTCTGCACCTGAGTAGTAAGTTGGATCGGACGATGATGCCTCGTCCTCGTCCTCGAAGCGCGTCGATCTTGGGGATAGCACTCGGCTACGAGTCCGGGATAGCCTGTGCCTGAGATCATCCCGGCTTAGGGCGGGCGGATCGTCGACCGGTTCCCTGACCTTTCGTCCGGATGCTTCTCCCCTTGCAGCTCGCCGCCGTTCGATGAGGATCCGGGCATCCTCTACTCGTCGCGCTCGGCGAGGGACATACCGAGGTCCTTCCTGTGGGCGCTTGGCAGGCTGGCTACGCTCTCCCTCTGCCCGGCTTTCCCGGTTTAGTTGGGACCCTGGAGCGGACCTAGTCTTTCCGTGCGTCCGGGCAGGCTTCTTGCTGGGAGCGCTCCTTTCGGGCCTCTGACTGGGAGTGCTCTTTTCAGGCCGCTTCTCCGACGAAGGGCTTTTCTCGTAGTCCTCGACCACTTTTTCATTCTGGGCTATGAGCGCATCTATTTGCTGTTGTGTCCGGAGCTGGCCTTCCAAGAGCCGCTCCAGCGCTACTGCGACCTGGTCGGAGGTCATGGAGGTCGCCCGCGTCTCGATCTGTAGGTCCTCCTGACCGGTTGAATCGGCGGTCTTCTTGCCCTTCTTCTTTGGCATGTTGATCAGTCAAAGATTTTTGTTAACAAGGAAATCGTGTCGTTTCCCACAGACGGCGCCAAACTGATGATGCCGAAAACTGGTGAGGGCAATTTTAAGAAGAAAACGAGATCACAGAAGGTTTGTGTGTGGTTCGGCCCCGTTAATGAGGTGACCTACGTCCACGGTTGCGTCTATGCGCGTTCACTAGCAGATCACCGGCGGCCTGATGAGCCAACAAAGTGGGGCGGCACTACCAGTAATACCAGCCGGGTGTATGCGTGTATGTTGGTGATTTCTCTAAGGTGTGTTTGCTTAGAGAGTTGATACTCGGATCCCCTTTGAGAGGGTAGGTGGGCTCTTTTATAAGTGTAAGAGTCCACCTTTACATGGTAAGTTTTACGAGATTAGGAAGCCTAATCTAATCACAATAGATTTGCCCAATATTTGGTGAGTTTCCTAAGTAGTTAAGGAAACCACTGATTCTCTTGATAGAGCGACAGCTGTGTAACGAATTGAGGGGAAACGTGATTGATGCCGTGATCCTCAGGGCCTCACTACGACCGCCCGAGTATCTCGGTTGGCAACTGCAGCATCCCTCGGGAGCGTGGGCTCCATGCCTCAAATCCGGCTTCCCCGGGTCATTAGCTGAACACGTGGCGGTTAGGCAATTACGAGATATTTCTGGACATATCAAGGGTCTTCTTTAATACGACCAAGGAAAGAAGGAAGTAGCGAGATGGTAAATGACTTTATCTCAAAGTGAGATGTCGATACCTCCGGTAAATCAATACATGTTTGTGGCTGTAAGTCGTAGGAATAAAGTAATCCCTAAGCAGAGGTGGCGGAGGTATCTTAGGATTATTTATATTATTTCCGTTATTTATGTTATTTCCAACGTCAGCCATTGGAATAGGTTTTATTTTAAAATTTCGAGTTTTCCTTAACCTTTTAAGGGTAGTTTGAATTTCGGCCTGAAATAGAGACGATGGTTCTGGAGTCGATATGTCGTCTAGCAACCGAGCTCTAGAAGCTTGGGTTAAGGATCTATTAATTCTTAAGGTACGTTCAAGTTCAGGATCAAAAGTTTGTATTTTAGGTTTACTAGAACGTGTACCAAACATAAACTTAAAAGAAAATAACTAAATAGAAACTGACTCAAACAATTACAAGACAAGAATCACGCAAATAAGGCAACAGGCACACAACTATTATGATGCATGAATATTATCTTGTAATGCAATGACTGCATCAAGCCCAGCGCCCCGTGTTTCCTAGCTAATGCAGTGCTCACTCCACAACTAACCTAATGCAAGTAATTACGTCTCAGCGTCCTGACTTACAGTGGTTTGAAGCGAATTTCAAAGGAAGCAATTTACTTGAATTATTATTTTTTTTTTTCGGGTAAACTCCTTTGACGTGCACAGCTGTTCCACTCGAAACGCTAGAATTTTGAGTACTTAAGAAATTACAAAAATAAAAAGAAAAGTTAGTGACTCAAAATAAAACGGAAAAATAAGAAAAAGAAAACCTAATCTAATATTTATGAATTAACTAAACTAAGATTCTAAAACTAATTGGCTAGTAATGCAATCCCCGGTAACGGCGCCAAAAATTGATCTTGTCAGTATCAAGATATAAAAGTATGCTTAACTTATGCTTTACTTTCAAAAGATTTGCAGTGTGGAAGTAAAGGTCGAACCCACAGAAATTGAATACTACGCACTTTAATTTTTAAAACCTAAATTTAGTTAATTAAGAAAACGGATTTTGGATTTAATTTGAATTAAACTAATAACAATAAAAGTAAATCTAAATTATGAAAGCAATTAAATATTTATTGTTATAATAAGTTTAAGGAACCTAGGATTGCAAATCCACCACTAACTTCATAATAAGGGTATTTACAAATTACTTTAGCTTATTAAGTTGGATGATAATGGGAAATTGTAGCTACAAGCCCAATTCCTCCGTCAAGAAAATAACTATGGTTCAAGCACCAACATAATCCATCTTCGGTTAGCACGAATTATCCCACACTAAACTAGGGTTGTGGTATAATCCGTCTAATCTAGGCATGGACTATTCGGATACTTGATAGCACAATTCAATTTAAGCACCATTACATGTAAATAATCTAAACAAGCACAGCAAGCATAGATAATTGAGCACACTACCATCAAAATAGATCTAAGACAAGAGTAAACTTTGAAAGTAACGATTTAATCAATAAAAGCAAGATTTATTTATAAAAATCCTCGAAATATGTAACTGTCATCCATACATAAAAAACTAAAATAAAAACATAAAATACACCCTATTACTTGGCTAAGATTTCATTGAAATCCTAGATCTTGAGTTTAGTTGGCCATAGAATTGATGAACGGCAAGAGGTTGATGGAGGAGGCCATGGGAATCCTTGGTCTTCTTCTTCTTCTCCTTGCTTTCCTCTCTTCAATGGCTGAAGTTTTAGTTGTATATGGATGTAACTAATGTTGTGTAATGATGTATAACCACAAAATTGATTTAGAATAGGAATTATATAGAGTTTGGAAGAATTTAGGAAGCTTTCCTAAGCCAAATCGTACTAAAACTGCTATATTTACGTTTCTGGATGTCATATACACAAACCACCTTCGCTGGGCACTTTAATTTAACAAAATACGCGTTTTTTGGTTTTTTCACAAGTCGCTCATGCTGCCCGCTCGCGCGTGGTACTTTTTACTACATTGCGCGACTTTCGTGGAATTGCGATAACTTTTTGCTCGGTACTCGGATTGACTCGCTGTTTGCGGCCACGTGTCCGTAACTCGAAGATCTACATTTTATATCTCTGGAGAAATTTCTCAAATCCAAAGTATTCCTTGCCAAAAATGCGATTTACCAAGGCTGCTACTGTATTCAGCTTTCACCGAAATCACCGTTTGAGCCCAGAATGACTTCCAAAGCCACTAATCATTGGATTTTTGTGCATTTTCAAGTTAAATCTCCAAATCCTACAAAATTTAGAATAATTATTAAAAAAAACAACTAATAACTAAATGAAATGGGCTAACAAAGCGTATTTTTAGGACTATAAACGACAATTATTCGTCGTCGATCAATAGTAGTCCCTACCGAGCTGGAATTATCAACCTACCGAGTGGAAAGTGACACGACTAAAAAGTTGTGCGCTCTTGTGCAACACCCAAGTGTAGGTGATCGTGCAAGTAATATACTGGTTAAGTCCAGGTCGATCCCACAGGGAAGGTGTTAAACTAATTACTTAGATTAATCTCAAAAAGGGAAAATAAAAATCAATATTTTAATAATGCAGAACACAACGTCCCATAATTTATCAACTACTAAGAAATTAATAAAACGATTAAACTAAGTTAAACTAATTACCAACTAATTAATTACCAACTAATTAATTAAAGCGATAATTTAAAGTGTGTTTTTCTTAATTAAAAAGGAATGTTGGGATTACACGAATCCACCGCAACCTAGCCATCTACCATGCAGTTGCATTGAAGCTCAATGGAGTACATCCTCTACAGTATTCCGTATTTCTCTTAGGATAAAGAATCCATAGCCCTTTCATGACCGGGACTATATCATCACAATGGAGTTTGAAATTTTAAAACAATAGTTAAGACTCTCACCTCCAATGGTATCAGCATTGAGGGTGGTTTGCAAAAGTTATTGAAGAAAAATGCCTCAAGGCTTAAAGTTCACAGACTGTTTTGACAAATTGAGCATTTTGGGACAATTTGATAACAATCCAGTAAAATAGAAAGTCTAGGAATACTGCATAGAATGTCCTCAAGAATCAGAGGGTTCGATCGATCGACGCGCTTTCGATTGATCGAATATCTTCTTCTCTCGATTGATCGACTGTGTCTCTGATCCGATCGATCGAACGACTTCGATCGATCGAACACAAGAATTATTCTGCTGCATGGCAGAGGCTTCAGATCACGATTTCATCTTGATCTCCCAACCTGGAGACTACTCAAACATGGTCTGGAGCGTCACAGTTTTATTCTTAATGTAAATATTCATTAAGGTTGCGTTTGGTTGAGATTTAAACATGCAATCACTAAAAAACTACTATTTAACCACTACCAACAAGTAACACTACAATCTACTCAGATTTAAACTATGTAAGCCACTAAAAGAATGCAAATAAAACTGGTGTAACAAAACCTGGAATGAACAAGCTATTAATAAAATTCAAACTTCAACCGAATTCAATATCCGACCTACAAAAATCAAAGTAAAACACTCTCTCTCTATGTAAAACTGATAAAAGTAAAGTGGGCGTCCTTCTGGACGTCTACAATACGAATATATATAGTAAAACCTAATGCTTAGGGTTAAAAATATCTCCTCTGCTGCGTGCGCGTAAAATTCTGATAAAAGGCATGTTCGATCGATCGAACATCCTTCGATCGATTGAACTTCCGGAGTCTTCGAGCGCTTGAACTATCTCGATCGATCGAACCGTCGATCGATCAAATGGTCTTCAATCGATCGAGCTCTGCAATTCAGCTTTGATTGTCTTCATTAGAATTCAGCATTTCCTTTTATCGTTATCTTTCAATCCTTCACACAGCAACTGTAGTCTGCACAAATTACAGCTAAAACACACAACTTATCATAGTTTAATCAAATTGTGTATAAACTGGCATTATAATTCAAATTACAGATAAACAAGGGAGTTATAGACTAAATAAGTGTATTTTCTTCTTTTAGCGCGGTTATATTTTACAAATACCCCCGCTTGTCACAACCCCCAACTAGCGATTTGCTAGTCCCTAGCAATAGAGCGAAAATAAAAACAAGCTAAACTACACTACAATGACTAAAATAAAATAACATAAACTAAGGTAAAATAAACGAAGAAGAAACTACCTACTTACTTTCGCAGGAATCGCGGTTGCATTTAGCAAATGCAACAAGTCGTTAAACCCTTAGGTTTCCCCTAGTGGACGAGTGTTGTCTCGTGAGGGTTTGCAGTGAATACAACCACAAAATTCTCTGATTTAGCTCAAAAAGATATAGAATAACTTTTAAACATTCCCTTTTCATTCAACTATTGATTTAGCTCTACAAACATATCATCCTCAGTCAAACCATGAAAGAAATGCACATGTTCCTCATGTCACCAAGATAAAAATGACATAAGCGTCACATCCATGTATCCGTGTGTGTGTGAAATTAATAGCTATACATCGAACTTTATTTAGAGTTGTTTAAACTATCATACTCTCAGAACTGGTAGTTTCAACTCAATCCTCACATAGTTATTACACTCAAAAATGAACATCCCACAGAAACTTGGCTAATAATGATCGCACATGGTACGAAAGCTTTCATAGGAGTGATTTTTCGGATACTAATGCTTTCATACTCGACTCTATAAAAGACGAACATTTAGAGTGTATAGTCTCATGAAAGGAATACTACTTACTAGAGGAGCGAAATACCGTGGATAACTCAACTTACACTTTCATGATTAAACTAAGTTGTTGAAAATCATTAAGACTTTGGATTGACAGTTTTTATTTAGTAGGGTAGAAATTAGAGGGGTAAGAAATTGCACATCTTCAGCATGTGGCTGTATTCAATAATTTCTTCACGTTATTCCAACCATCCTCTTCATACATATCATCCTTCATTTCATTTTTTTTTAACTACTTCTCCTTTTCTCATTTTTTTTTTCCGACAAAATATATATATGCATTCATTCTCACCACTATTCCCTCCTTATACTGCAACAACTCAATCACATTGGGTGTGCAATGGGGTATATTTAGGTCAAGGTATAAAGTCAGGAATTTCGAATTTCATAATGGATTTGACAGTATTTACTAGGTGTGGGGTTAAGAACAACACATATTCAGAGATGTCGATATAGGTAAATGGAAAAGGTAGGGCTTAAATCATTTTCTCAACTTCTTAATTTTTACACTTAAATGTTCATTGAGTTTAATTGGTAAATCCTGAACGTTCTCCTCTAATAAGCAGCCAACATGAAGAAATAGAGACTAGTCAACAAATTTAATCTGCATATCAATAAGAACAATTCGAATTTAATGTGATAGTTCCCTCAAAAGTAAAGATTGGATTCAATGGCTCACTGAGGGTAACTAGTTTCCACTACTCATTCCTTAAAGTATAATAGCCGTATTAACTCTTATTTTAAGTTTTCTGCATAGCTATTAATACGTGCAATAGATTTGGATACAGAAATGATCAACATATGCATTCATCCTATAGAAACTAGAAAAACGCGTGAACTTAATTCATAAAAGGATGAGAATAAAATGGTTGTGTCATTGCTTGATAACAGCTAAACAGAAGTGAATATTCAAAATAATTCTACCAATCTAATTCAAAAATTGAAATTTAGGAAATTTTGAAATTTTAAGTTAATTCTAACTTCGAATGGAGATTGTATGACATTAGCAATAGATAGAGTGGTCCAGATTGTTAGGTAACTAATATGCACAGGTGATTATCTATCTACATCCCACCCCCAACTGAAAATTGCAATGTCCTCAGCAGACGATTTTCAAAGAAAGATAGAGAGATATCACCTGATATATATTATCATAAGAATCAGAAGTGTAACAACCTGTACAGAAGGCATACAAACTCCAAACAGCAAAAAGGCAAACATGAATTAACTATAAAACAAGGGATCCATGCATAAAACAGAACGCATCACTGGACAGATAATAAGATGAAAGAACAGAACAGTGATAATATACATCATACAAACTAAAATCCAAAATATATACACCACCCACCAATAATACAGGATATCCAAAAATATATCCAATCAACCAAACAACACCTCCAAATCCAACCACAAGAACCAAAATACATAAACAATCAATAATACCCATCCCCCAGGACTAGACATCATCGGCGACATCCGATAATATCTCAACAAAAATATCAGGAGCATCCCCTCAGCAACAGTCGGTGCTGCTGGGCCACTCGTAGTCGTGGCAGCTGGAATAGATAAGGGTGTGTCGGCCACGACAAGAGGAAGGGGTAGTGGTATCTCCGTAACAAGCGGTGACGCTGATGATGTAGAAGCAGCAGGATCAAGCAGGGAAGATGGATCGGTAGTGGATGGACTGGTGGTGGATGGTGGAATAGTAGATGTAGTCGGTGGGACGGTGGAAACGGCAGGAGCAACAGTAGGTGGATCGCTGGGTGATGGTGCAGCAGCTGCATGAGCTATCTCGTCAACGCCGATCTGTATCAAGATCGCCTCCAGCAGAGTAGTCATCACATCCACCTTACCCTCAAGTCTAATCATGGCCTCCCTCTCCTCCAATAACAACTCATGAATAGTCGGGAGAGGCGCAGAAGAAGACTCTCCCTGGGTACGAGCCAGAGACCTCTGTCTCAACTCAAATCTCGTCACCTCCTCAACAGGGTCTAACTCCTCCTTCGAGTCGTGCTCCTCAGCCTCTGTGGGTGTCCCAGAAGCGGCTCCCTCAGTATATGTCCCTCCTCCTCTCCTCCTCTTCTCTCCAACTTTCCCCTTGCCCTTACCTTTCCTCTTTCTCTTTTGTGCATCGGAGCGGCAGGAAGCAGTCTCACCAAAACGGCTGCGAGACTGGGCAGTACTATCGGCCGCCAAAGGAAGTAACCCCGCATGCTCGATCACCCTATGAATAGCCCAACCACCCTTCAGGTACTTTTTGGCCTGAATATAGCGTGTAGGGTGTCGCATGAAATCGATGTAGAGGCGGGGCAAACAGACAGGCTGCCGTGTCCCAATCGCATATAATACCCGGGCATACCACGGTGCAATCTTCTCCCGATACGATGTCACTAGTAGGCAATTGCTCAGGGCGAGGTGGAGCATATGATAATTATCTGTAAGGTGGAGGTCGGGAATGAGAGCCTCGCCATCCCATACCGGAAGATCACCCCCGGTAATCTCTCTGATAATAATGGTTGGGGAGAGCAGCGATGTGTCAGGGCGATGTGGACAAACACAATCAGGCACCTCCAGTACCCCAAGAGCAGCAGCGACGGTGGTCGGGCTGAAGATGATCTCCCGGCCACAAAAAAATGATCGAAGAATAAACGGAGCAACCGGGTCCCGGATCATCGTCGCACACGCCTCCCGTATCCAAGATTGATTTACGAGCTTCGGCTGGGAGAATAGTGTATACCACTGTGGCATGGCTCGTATTCGGGCAAGATACCACGGAGTAGAAAGCCAAGCAGTCTCAAGGGGTCGCTCGATCATGACCTTCCGCGACTGGAAGTAACGAGTGAACCAAACACGGTCTTCTTCGTTTCTGAACCCGTGATCTGGAACTGGGTCGGGAATAGTGATGTTGTCAGAATCAAGATGTAAAAGTATTCTTTACTTTTCAAAGGATTTGCAGTGTAGAAGTAAAGGTCGAACCCACAGAGATTGATTACTACAGCAACTTAATTTTAAAACCTAAGTCTAATTAATTAGGAAAAACGGGTTTCGATTTGGATTTAATTAAACTAATAACAATAAAAATAAATCTAAACTATGAAAGCAATTAAAATTGTTTTAAATAATGTTTAGGGGAACCTAGGATTACAAATCCACCACTAGCTTCATAATAAGGATATTTATGAATTACTTTAGCCTATTACGTTGGATGAATATGGGGAATTGTAGCTACAAGCCCAATTCCTCCGTCAAGAAGATAATCATGGTTCAAGCACCAACATAATCCATCTGCGGATAGCACGAATTATCTCACACTAAACTAGGGTTGTGATCTAATCCGTCTAACCTAGGCATGGACTATTCGGATACTTGATAGCACGAATCAATAAAGCACCATCACATGTAAACAATCTAAACAAGCACAGCAAGAATAGATCGTTGAGCACATCACAGTCAAAATAGATCTAAGACAAGAATAAATTCTGAAAGCAATGATTTAATCAATGTAAGTACGATTTATTTATAAAAATCCTCTCAACATGTGACTGTCATCCATACACAATAAAACTAAAATAAAAGCATAAATAAAACCCTATTACTCATCTAGGGCTTCATTGAAACCCTAGATCGATGATCTAAGCTGTCATAGGAGTAGAGATCGGCAAGTAGTTGATGGAGGAGGCCATGGAGATCCTTGGTCTTCTTCTTCTTCTCCTTGCTTCTCCCTCTTCAAGGGCTGGAAGTATATGTGTAGAATGTGTATGTATGGGTGGGTAACAATTGCCAACCCCCTAACTGAGTAAATTTGGAGTTTATATAGAGTTTGTACAAGCTTTGGAAGGCTTCCTAACCCGAAACGAACTGAAACGCATGTAATTTACAGTCTGGACGTCGTTTAGCAGTCTCGTTTGCACAGGAGTCTTCAGTATACTGAAATACGCAACATTGATTTTTGGACATATCGCGCGAGCGGGTCGCGCGAGCGCGACAATTGGACCTTCGCGCGCGCGGGTCGCGCGAGCGATTCTGGGTTCTCGCGCGAGCGATTCTCGGATTTTCGCGGGCGCGGGTCGCGCGCGCGACTTGGCTTTTTCAGCTTTTTCAATTATGCTTTTTCACCCTGTTTAGCCTGGTTTAGTTGATTTCTTCCAAAACCTGTCAGAAACTAGAAAACAGAGTAAAAATATACAAAAACAGGATAAAATGTACTAACAAATGCGCGTTAAGGCGTATAAATAGGATTAGTTCTCTCCCGATCACACGAGGTCGAACGGCTTGGATTTGTGGTAGCCAGTGATCGGGTTCATTGTGTAACCCTGAAACATAAGAGAGAGACAAAGAAATATTAAAAAAAATAGGAAAACCAGAAAAAGAAAAGAAACTGTCACACTTCGATCGATCGAAGCCTGTTCGATCGATTGAGAATATTACAGGTTCGATCGCTCGAGACCAGTTCGATCGATCGAGCACAGTGAAGTGGCAGTATCGACGATGGAGAATGGGAAAAGCCCGAAAACAACAAAAACAATAAGAAAACATACGAAAAGGAGTTAACTAACCAATGGGGGGCACCCCCATACAAAAATGAAAGGAAAAGAAAAATGAGGGGTTTCTCGGGGCCTCACCTCGAAAAATGCGCTGAGAGGGGGATGACAGTGATGAGGGTGATGATCAGGAGGAACGGTTGCTCCTCAATTGGTGCGGTTGGAAGTGGGGTCCCAAAAACTGTCGAGATGTCCTCTGTGCTCAATTGCTCGAGTAAGGGAGAGAGAGAGAGAGGAAACTGACGAAGTGTCTTGGCGACACTTCATTTAAATACAGGTCTCGATCGCTCGAGATCTCTCGATCGATCGAACCTTCAATCGATCGAGCCCTCCTCAATCGCTCGAGTGTCCGTTATTCTCGATCGATCTAAATACATTCGATCGATCGAACAAAGAAATTCTAAAATCCTGATTTGAGAAATTAAACACCCCCAACTAGCCAACACTGGTCTGGACATACAGAATAGTGATAAAACAGTGCATTGACAGAACATGTAAGCCAGAAACAGTATCCTCATAGTAGAAATTTGCAAATTTATATAAATAAATCTTTATGATAGCATCCATTTGCAACAATATTGCCCCCATAATGGTGTTTAAAACCTTATTGATAAAGAAAAACTAAAAGAAAGCTGAAATTACTAAAATTGTGTCTAGGAAAACACTTCAATTGATGAAAGAAATATGAAATGACATAAAACAATTGAAGTTAAACACTACTCTTCAAGAATGAAGATTCCTTCTTCCACAACTTCCTTCTCAGTCGAAACTTCAAATGTAGAGTTTGAACTTAATGATTCCCTTTCCTAGAACAAGCGGAAAGCAGCAAGGACATCATTGAGCAAGTCCGAACTCTCTAAGGAGTTGATTCCACCGACAATAGGGGATCCAGATGGAGACAAAGATAACGGAGTGTAATCGCGCATCGGATGTTCCTCTTGCGGCGGGGTTTCCGGGGACCTTATGTATGGTCCAAATCCATGAAAGAGTTGATGGGGAAGGTACAATGGTGGAAACGGTGGATTCATAGTGATATTCCTGACAAAGGGAAAACAAAAGGAAATGAAGAAAATAAAGTAACTAGAACAAAAGAGAAAAAAAATCAAACAGGAAGAATTAAATAAAGCAAACCGAAAGGAGTGTGACCCAGAATTAACCTCACTATTGGCTGGATATCCCCAGGTGCACTAGCAGGTAGAGGGCATTGAAGACGGAACAACAAATAGCTCAAATGGACATAAATATAGGGAACCACTTGGACGACCAGGAAGTCGTCAACATATGTGAAAACAGCATTGTGGCGTTCTGGCACCACATCTTGTAAGTCCTCTTCTTCCCATGGCTCCCACATTGAGTCATTTTCCCATTGTTCCATCAAAGCGTCATCGACTTCTCACACAGCATATCCTTCCGGCTCTCCCTCCTCTTTAGGGAGTTCCATGTGCGCAAATGGGTTGATCTGAAGGAGCGCAGGATCATACGGGATGTATCCATGGGTTAAGTCAACGATGTCATCGGCTCCTGGCCCTTGGTATGGAGATAAAAAAAATGCTATTTCATCAGTAGTCCACTGTGAGTTCTGATACTCTGAATCAGCCCATGACCCTATCGAGTGAATATCGTCATCTCTCATGGTGGACAGCCTGCACGAGATAAAATTGGAATAGCAGATTATGATCAAGATCACACTAAAAAAGAAATAGATAAACAAAAGAACAAAACAAAATGAGAAACAGCAAAAGAGAAAGTACAACAACATTGATAAAACGCACTTGAGCGTTCTAGGTGGAGGCATAGTCGGGCTCATCCAGTTGAATGTGCTCGACCTCGGGTTGGAAATCTTCTAAGAACGGTTTCAACCTTTGACCGTTGACCTTGAAACTTCCATCGTTCTTAGGATTAAATGACTCCACAACCCCATGTGGAAAGACAGATTTGACTGTGAAAGGTCCTGTCCACCGAGATCGGAGTTTTCCTGGGAAAAGATGAAGGCGTGAATCGTATAGTAGAATTTTTTGTCCAGGCTCGAAAGATTTTTGAAAAATTGTTCTGTCATGGCGAGCCTTCAATCGTTCCTTGTGGAGTTTGGCATTGTCATATGCATCTCGTCGAATTTCTTCTAGTTCCGCCAACTGCAGTTTCCGGAGATGTCCTCCCTCTTTAATGTCGAAGTTTAACGAGCGTGTCGCCCAATATGCTTTGTGTTCTATTTCGACATGAATGTGACATGCCTTACCATACACTAGCCTATATGGAGACATTCCCAGATTTGTCTTAAAGGCCGTGCGGTATGCCCATAAAGCATCAGTCAGTTTGTATGCCCAGTCTTTTTTGTTGAAGTTAACCGTCTTTTCTAGTATATGCTTGATTTCACGGTTAGCCAATTCTGCCTACCCATTCGTTTGTGGGTGGTAGGCTAGAGTGATCTTGTGGTGTACCCCATATTTCTTGAGTAGTGCTTCCAAAGGCCTATTGCAGAAATGCTTGCCTTGGTCACTTATTAATGCTTTTGGGGTTTCGAAATGCGACAAGATATTTTCCTTAAGAAAGGACATGACAGTTTTGTGGTCATTGCATCTCGTTGGTATCGCTTCCACCCATTTTGATACGTACTCCACAGCAAGGAGTATGTATTCACAGTTATTAGATTTAGGAAATGGGCCCATGAAGTCTATGCCCCAATAATCAAATATTTCAATTATAATGATGGGAGTTAAGGGCATCGAATTCCTTTTCGAAAGTGTACCAAGCTTTTGACATCGTTGGCACGATTTACAAAAAACATAGGCATCTTTGAACACGGTGGGCCAATAGAAACCGTTGTACAATACTTTGTGTGCGATCTTTTGGGAAGAAAAATGGCCACCACAAGCTTCATAGTGGCATGAGGCTAGAATTACGGTTATATCCTCATTAGGGACACAACACCTGATGACCTGATCAGCACAATACTTGAATAAGTAAGGGTCATCGAAGAAGAAATGGCGTGCGAATGAAAAGAACCTTTTCTTGTCCTGATTTGACCAATGGCTCGGGGTCTATCCTATAACAAGGTAATTAATTATATCCGCGTACCAAGGTAAATTGGAGACAGCCATCAGTTGCTCGTCTGGGAATTCATCTTTTATAGGTACCGGCTCAGTGTTGTCTGTGAATGTCAACCGAGATAAATGGTCGACAACCACATTTTCTACTCCCTTTTTATCCTTGATAGTAATATCGAATTTCTGGAGTAGGAGTATCCAGCGGATAAGCCTCTGTTTCGCGTCTTTCTTAGATAACAGGTACTTGAGGGCCGAGTGGTCTGTAAAACAGACAATTGGGGACCCTATCAGATAAGACCTGAATTTATCCAGCGCGAATACTATTGCCAGTAGCTCTTTCTCAGTAGTCGTATAATTCATTTGAGCTTCGTTCAGTGTTCGGCTGGCATAGTAAATTACATATGGCTTGTTATCCTTCCTCTATCCTAGAACTGTGCCAACGGCGTAGTCGCTAGCATCGCACATTAACTCAAACGGCAAACTCCAGTCGGGTGCCTATATTATCGGTGCAGAGGTAAGGTGTTCTTTTAGTGCATCGAAAGATATTTGACAGTTTTCCGACCATTTAAAAGGTGCATCTTTGACAAGTAGTTGGCATAGTGGTCGAAAGATTGCACTAAAATTCTGGATAAAGCGTCGATAGAATCCAGCATGTCCCAAAAAAGATCGGATGTCTCTAACTATACGAGGGACAGGTAGATTTAAAATTATATCGATTTTTGCTTTATCGACTTGGATACCCTTATCAGAGATGATGTGGCCGAGGACAATTCCTTTGGTCACCATGAAGTGACACTTTTCCCAGTTTAGTACTAGGTGTTTGTCCTCGCATCTCGCCAACACATTCTCTAGGTTTTCTAGACAGCTGTCAAAATTATGGCCAAACACTGAGAAGTCGTCCATAAAGACCTCGAGTGTCTGTTCAGCCATATCACTGAATATGCTTAACATGCACCGCTGAAAGGTAGCAGGTGCATTGCATAAGCCAAAAGGCATACGGCGGTAGGCGAATGTACTGAACGGACAAGTGAAAGTCGTTTTCTGCTGATCTTCAGGAGCTATTTCAATTTGGTTATACCCACTATATCCGTCCAAAAAGCAATAAAATTTGTGACCCGCCACTCTTTCTAGCATTTGATCCATGAATGGCAATGGAAAGTGGTCTTTCCGGGTCACAGTATTTAACTTTCGGTAATCAATACACATCCGCCATCCAGTGGGGACGCGTGTTGGTACTAACTCGCCATCTTTGTTTGGGATAACCGTTATACCAGCCTTTTTGGGCACTACCTGAGTTGGACTAACCCAAGAGCTGTCAGAGATAGGATATATTATCCCAATGTCAAGGAGTTTTAAGACTTCCTTTTTCATGACTTCTTGCATATTGGGATTCAGACGCCTCTGCATTTGTCGCGAAGGTTTAGCGTCTTCCTCCAGATATATCTTATGGGTGCAGATAGATGGGCTTATGCCTTTTAGGTCGGCAATAGTCCATCATAATGCTCCCTTATGCAGTTTGAGCATTTGGATCAACTTATCCTCTTGTTCTGAATTTAACATGGCTGAGATTATAACGGGATAAGTCTTTTTAGTCCCTAAAAAGGCGTATTTGAGCTCTTTTGGAAGCTCCTTTAATTCCAAATCGGGGAACTGAAAGTTCGAAGGCATGGTTTACTTCGTTTTCGGAGGCAAGGGTTCATATGGGGTAACCTACATGCATTCAGCTCTATCCTCTTCTTTAGTTTCCATCATGAGGTAGGCATGATTCAGGGCCGCGTCCAATGGAGTAGAATTATTAGATTGATAAGTAGCGTCTAATTGTGACACTACCACCTCCAAAGGATCTTTATAATCAACAAAATCGGCCTCATCTTCGATGATTGTTTCGATGAAGTTAACTTCTTCTTCATCCTCGTATTCTTCAGGTCGGGGATTCGAGAAAATCTTGACATTCAAAGTCATGTTCCCGAATACGATGGTCATGATTCTACTTCTTATCTTGATTGTGGCATCAATGGTGTTGAGGAATGGACGTCCAAAAATCACCGGGATTTGTGAACATGGGTTAGACACAGGTTCAGTGTCTAATATCACGAAATCAACCAGGAAGACAAAAGTGTCTATCTGTACCAGAACGTCTTCTAGTATTCCTCTAGGATATTTGACTGACCTGTCTGCCAATTGCAATGCAACTTGGGTGGGTTTGAGTTCACCCAACCCTAGTGGTTTATATACTGAATATGGCAGCAAGTTCATGCTCGCTCCTAGATCAAGGAGTGCGTTATCTATCCTTTGATTCCCAATTCTACACAAGACAGTTGGGGTGCCAAGGTCTTTAAGCTTTGGAGGCAACTCATTTTGAATTATTGCGCTTGCTTGGCAAGCGACATAGGCATGTTTCTTTACACTTTGCCTTCTTTTGACCGTGCATAAGTCTTTCAAATACTTAGCGTAGGCTGGCACTTGTTTGATTGCATCAAGGAGTGGGAGATTGATTTTAACTTGTTTGAACAACTCCAAGAACTCCTGATTCTTTGCCTCATTTTGGGGTTTCTTAAGCCTTTGAGGATAAGGTGCAGGGAAAGGGCACTTAGGTAATTCGTCAATGACTGGCTCCTTTCCAGGCCTTCCCTCGACTTCTTCTACTTCTTTAGGAGTGTCTTCACTTGATTCTACTGGTTTATCATTAGTAGACGACTCCTTTTCTTGAGTGGGTGGTTTGTTCCTGGTCACTACTTCCTCCTCGTCATACTCCTCGGGAGTAGAATGAGGCATGTTTTTCTCTATAACCTTGCCACTTCTCAGAGTTGTTATGGCTTTGGCATGCTCATGGTTATTGGGACCATTGTTGAGTCCCTTAGGGTTTGGAAATGGTTGAGCCGGAATCGTACCACTCGAACCCTCCTGACGTGCATCCATTCTCTCTAAGGTTGTAGACATTTTACTCATCATTTGAATTAATTGTTGTGTTAAATTCGCATTAGAGAGTGGATCTTCCTCCTGTACCTTCTTGTGAGGTGGCACGTAAATATTTGCTTGTTGATTGTTAGAGGGTTGAGCTTGGTTGTAGTTATTTGCTATATTTTGATGGAATGGCTGGGACTGCCTATTGTATTGCCCTTGATATTGATTATTATTATTGTAGGGCTGTTGCTGTTGATATTGGTTTTGGGTCCCAGCATTATTTTTCCAATCAAACCGGGGTGATTCCATCTATTGTTATTATTTTGTGAATTGTAATTGTTGTAGAAATTCCCCGCCCCCCTATACCCTTGCATGGCATTCATTTCCATGGGGGGTTGTTCTTGAAAATATGGTACATTGGGACAATATTGAGTAGTGTGCCCCAGCATGTTACATGTGCCACATGGTTCTTCAGGCAAAAACTGCCTAGAAGTCTCTCCTTTCATTCCCAACTCTTCCACTTTCTTCACTAGTTATTCATACTTGTTCATCAAATGATCCTCTCATCCACACAGGATATCTGTGAGCGTGGGACATCGTCTGAATTTGACCACTCATGGGCATGTTCAGCTAACCACTCAAAATGAGCTTCAGCTTCTTCCGTGTTTTTACGCAGAAATGGCCCTGAACTCATGGTCTCGACCAACTTTTTCGTTTCACCATTTAGCCCTTCATAAAAGTAGCTGATGGTTCGCCATTTCTCATATCCATGATGTGGGCATGAGAGTAGCAAATCCTTGAAACGCTTCCAAGTTTGGGTGAACATTTCATTGCTCTTTTGTTTGTAAGAATTGATTTGTCGTTTAAGCTCGGTGGTCATGCGGGGTGGAAAGAATTTCTTTAAGAAAGCGGTGTTCATCGCATGCCAAGTATAGATGGAGTTTGGCTTCAAGGTGAGTAACCTCACTTTTGCTTTATCCTTCAGAGTGAAAGGAAATAGCATTAAACGTGTCACGTCTACAGGACAATTCTGTGAGAAAGTTTTACAAACATCCTCAAAATCCTTGACATGTAGATATGCCTTCCCGCTCTCCATTCTATGAAAGGTAGGAAGGAGTTGAATCATTCCATTGCGAAATTGAAATTCGCCTGCATGGGGTGGAATGAGAATACAAGAAGGTGTAGGTGCATGTTCAGGTGTCATGAGATCGCACAAAGGATGAAGTGAATCGTCGATTGGTACAACCACATTATCACCATTTTCACTTTGATTGTCGGCCATTGAGTCGATCGGTGTAACTATGGGGTTAATAGAACTAGATGGGTTGGATGAATAGAGTGGGTTTCCAAAAATTCCTTCGATGGAATCATCGGACATAAAGGGAAAGACCCTAAGTAGTTTTTAATCTAAAGAACAGAAGAAAAAGAAAAACAGAAAGAAGATAAGGAAAGATTTGAGGTAATCGAAGCGTTAGCTTGTCGCCTTCCCCGGCAACGGCGCCAAAAACTTGACACGACTAAAAAGTTGTGCGCTCTTGTGCAACACCCAAGTGTAGGTGATCGTGCAAGTAATATACTGGTTAAGTCCAGGTCGATCCCACAGCGAAGGTGTTAAACTAATTACTTAGATTAATCTCAAAAAGGGAAAATAAAAATCAATATTTTAATAATGCAGAACACAACGTCCCATAATTTATCAACTACTAAGAAATTAATAAAACGATTAAACTAAGTTAAACTAATTACCAACTAATTAATTACCAACTAATTAATTAAAGCGATAATTTAAAATGTGTTTTTCTTAATTAAAAAGGAATGTTGGGATTACACGAATCCACCGCAACCTAGTCATCTACCATGCAGTTACATTGAAGCTCAATGGAGTACATCCTCTACAGTATTCCGTATTTCTCTTAGGATAAAGAATCCATAGCCCTTTCATGACCGGGACTATATCATCACAATGGAGTTTGAAATATACAAAAGCGGTTTAAAACAATAGTTAAGACTCTCACCTCCAATGGTATTAGCATTGAGGGTGGTTTGCAAAAAGTTATTGAAGAAAAATGCCTCAAGGCTTAAAGTTCATAGACTGTTTTGACAAATTGAGCATTTTGGGACAATTTGATAACAATCCAGTAAAACAGAAAGTCTAGAAATACTACATAGAATGTCCTCAAGAATCAGAGGGTTCGATCGATCGACGCGCTTTCGATCGATCGAATATCTTCTTCTCTCGATCGATCGAACTGTATTCGATCGATCGACTGTGTCTCTGGTCTGATCGATCGAACGACTTCGATCGATTGAACACAGGAATTATTCTGCTGCATGGAAGAGGCTTCAGATCACGATTTCATCGTGATCTCCCAACCTGGAGACTACTCAGACATGGTCTGGAGCGTCACAGTTTTATTCTTAATGTAAATATTCATTAAGGTTGCGTTTGGTTGAGATTTAAACATGCAATCACTAAAAAACTACTATTTAACCACTACCAACAAGAACACTACAATCTACTCAGATTTAAACTATGTAAGCCACTAAAAGAATGCAAATAAAACTGGTGTAACAAAACCTGGAATGAACAAGCTATTAATAAACTTCAAACTTCAACCGAATTCAATATCCGACCTACAAAAATCAAAGTAAAACACTCTCTCTCTATGTAAAACTGATAAAAGTAAAGTGGGCGTCCTTCTGGACGTCTACAATACGAATATATATAGTAAAACCTAATGCTTAGGGTTAAAAATATCTCCTCTGCTGCGTGTGCATAAAATTCTGATAAAAGGCATGTTCGATCGATCGAACATCCTTCGATCGATTGAACTTCCGGAGTCTTCGAGCGCTTGAACTATCTCGATCAATCGAACCGTCGATCGATTGAATGGTCTTCAATCGATCGAGCTCTGCAATTTAGCTTTTGATTGTCTTCATTAGAATTTAGCATTTCCTTTTATCGTTATCTTTCAATCCTTCACACAGCAACTGTAGTCTGCACAAATTACAACTTAAACACACAACTTATCATAGTTTAATCAAATTGTGTATAAACTGGCATTATAATTCAAATTACAGATAAACAAGGGAGTTATAGACTAAATAAGTGTATTTTCTTCTTTTACCGCGGTTGTATTTTACAAATACCCCCGCTTGTCAGAAAGCTACAGTGATCAAGGAAACAAACAATCCCTCAAAGGAGAGCTCGATCTAATTGAAGAGAAGAGGGACTGAGCGTATCTCAGAATGGCAGCCTATAAACAAAGGGTCTCGTTGTACTTCAACAAAAGGGTAAAGCACTGCATCTTCCAGGTGGGAGACCTTGTACTCAAGGAAGTCAACCAGTCCACCAAGAATCCTAGCCATGGGAAGTTAGGGCCAAATTGGGAAGGACCATACAGGGTCATTCGGGTTAACCAACCTAGAACCTATTTGTTACAAACACTAGAAGGACAAGATCTACCACACCCTTGGAATGTGGGGCATTTACGAAAATACTATCAGTAAATCAAAATTAGAACTTCTTAGGGACTACATTACTCCTTTAATAAACTATAGCTCTTTCTGAGCACCTACAACCATTTCCAAGTTGAATAAAGAATCATTTTATAAGCAGTGCTCCATATTAAATGCTTAAAAAAATACCTTGGGATCACACCCGAGGTACCAAAAAGACTTCGGGTTCACACCCGAGGCACCCAGAAGACCTAGGGTTAACCCCTTGGCACCAAAATACCATCGTATCTCAGATGGAAAAAGACCACGGCACTACCTGAGGCACTAATTCCAGTTAGGTCCATAACTTAAGATGGAGATAAATCCCCTAGGTAGCCCACAATAGAGGAGTCAAATGACCCTAGAACTCTTACATTTTAGGTCAGTTACCTACAGTAATCACTCCCACAACACTTACCTTACCAAAAACTTGAGGGGGAAGGAGGGAATGGTGAACTACAAGTAGTCACACCATGCACTTACAGGCCTCGAAAATAATTAAGTGTAAAACCTTAGTATAATACCCTATATTTAGGGTGTACATTAATAAATAAAGACTTTAGACTAATTCTTGTGTACTTGTATAACCCTTACCCTTCATTTGAAAATTTTTGGTTTCCAATCGATTACCCTTGTGTCCCAATCAATTGCCACTTTTTACATACCAATCAATTGCCATTATATCCCAATTGATTGCCATCCTGCCAACGTGAATTCATTACATGGCATATACCAATCGATTGCCCTTGACTCACAATCAATTGCCTTCAATTGCAACTTGTTTTCAACTTGCTTAGTATTATAACACGTGGAACTCTTCCATCACTATATGTATAAGATGTTTTTGTCCCTTGGGACTTTTTTCAGTCTTGAGAGAGAGAGACTATAGGATATATATACACACATATATATACATCCACAAAAAGACACACACACACCTTTAGACAGAGAGAGGAAGGAGAAGAAGAAAAAGAGAAGGAGAGGCAGAAAGAAGAGGAGACACACTCACATACAGAGAGAGAGACAGAGAAAGAGAGAGAGCTAACACACAGAAGAGAAAAAGCTTGAGGATTTCCAAGCCAAACACACCCTACACATATCTAAGTGAGTCTTTGCTCACTTGGTCTCTTTATATACTATTTTTTACAAGTTTTGGTGGTGTTAAGATGTAATAGATACGTCCTTAAGACATTTATATATTCTATTTTACGAATCTGCTGGGGAAGATGAAATATCAATCGATTGGACTTTTCCTAATTGATTGCCATAAGTTGAGTCCCAATCTATTAGATATATTTCCAATCGATTGCCATTAATTATGACCCAATCGATTGCCAAAGGTAGCAATCGATTGTCTTGGTTTTGGATCCAATCTATTATCATTTTTCTTAATCAATTATTATAGTTTATCCCAATCAATTGGACCCTTGTCCCAATTGATTGGCATTTACAGAACATGGTCAGTTCCTTGGTTTATTATATAAAGGGTTCGATTCTCGATTCGAACTTCTATTATATGATTATGGGTTGATAAGTGATAATGTGACAACATAGATAAGTACGATTGATAATAATGCATTACGGTTACAACATTGATTGTTTATATCAGTTCATGTATGAGTTCAATATCCGTTCATTTTAATCAGAGTAGTCAGGCCACAATAGGGTTGTCATATAATCGTTAGTGGTATAACGATAGGTAGGTTTGTTAAGTTCTGGGATGATTACGGGAGGAGTTGTTTCCCAAATGCGATAGACAAATAAAGGTATCTATGACATGTAGTGGCTGGGTAAATAGGTATTTTCAAACGTGGTTGACAAACAAAGGTGTCTATGACTTGCGGTGGCTGAGAATATGTAGATGACGATAAGTCGTGGTAATAGAAATGATGTGTCAATGCTTAAAGCATTTCCTGATATGCAATGGACAATATGTTGTTAAAAGCGGGGGATGGACTGTTGCGGTATACGGTATACACAGTAGATGACCTCTATGACTTGAGGTGTTACGCGGTAGATGGTATCTATGACTTGCGGTGACGCAGTAGATAAAGCATTGGTGTATCTAGGAGTTTTACAATCAAATCCATTCTAAGGGTCAGTATGTGTCGTGTCTTTTATTAACAAGACGATAAGGGTTGAGTAAACAACATTGGAATAACGAGAAAGATTCTATTGTCACACTATATCTTAGACACTTCCATACTTGTTATTATCTTATATCATTGGTACCCTGTGAGTTTCTATTCACTCAGCTCTTAGTAAGTTGACGACCGTTATTGCCTGGACATTCCTCGTCCAGATTACCATGCCCCTCTTAATATAGGTGATGATGCATACGGCGATGGCTACTACCCGAAAGGGGATTATGCTACGGTTGGCCCCACTAATGATAATTATGTCAGGGAAGATTACTATGCTAACGACTACCCTTACGCCAACCAGAGATGAAGAATTTATATCTAGTTTATATTTATGTTATTTTTGTTGAACTTTTGGTAATGGGTACTTGGGCACATGTTGTCTCCACACATGTTAGGTTCCTGAGGACCACTCTGATGTTTGTAATAGATACAGATGTTATTATATTCAGTTTAATTATGTTGATGTTCTTATTCATTAATTGACTGGTACTGTATGGTGTGGACAATTAGTAACATTCACCCATCATTCCCTATGGACCCAAAAAGGAAATTTATTTTTCTCTATTTTTGCTGCTCCTAGGCGTGACAGGATTTTTGGTATCAGAACCCTAGGTTGTGATACTTTTGTTTACTAATGATTTCACACCATCTGGTCCTAGTATTTAAGATTCCCTGAGATAAGATATGAGTTTAAGATAAGTTCGTCCTCTTGATAATAGATAGTTCCTTTATAGGTTAGCATGGATTCGGATTTCCACCTGTTTATGTATGATTCTTTTGGCGAACATGCTATTCATGGCGACACCATGGTCGCCAACCATACCAGAGATATACCAGAGCCACATTCGTCAGACCGCTAGTCATTATTTGGAAGAGAGGATGTGGACTTCTCTCTATGTTGTGGGCACGACACACCCGATAGAGATACGTTATGACCTGAGCAGCCATATACCAGGAGATGGCTAGATTGATTTAGAGTTAGTCAGAGGTAGAAGAGATTGAGTTACGAGCTATTAAAGCTGGGCCTGTTCCATCAGAGCCTACATCTACACCAGCACCGACAGTCCCACCATCATCGGTACCTGACGTACCAGTTCCAGAGCCTGAGCTGATTCAGGGTGAGGATAACCTAGAGCCAGAGGATGGGGATAATGAGGATGCAATAGAGAAGGAGCCTACAGACGACGATGATGATGATGATGAGCCAGAGGATGACCCGGAGGAGCCAGAGTATGTTTTCGATGAGGAGCATGAGCCAGAGCTTGAGCTAGAGGACCCCGAGGCCGTTGAGGCAGATACACTGGTTGGAAAGGATGATACAGTGGTAGAGGGAAATGTGATTATGGAGATAGTAGAGAAGGATGTTCCTGACTAGGAGGTAGTTATGTGGGAGGTACCCGTTATGCCTGAGTTACCAGCCAGACTTATAGTGCATATGGCAGTCATGGCCGATATGGCAGTAGGATGGATAGCTGAGATGGTCAGACAGCCAGCTAGGTTTGTTATGGGAGAAGCTGCATTAGCAGGGGCATTAGACATAATTGATGGATTTGTTACTATAGCCGTTGACGTCACTAATCAGGCAATGTTGGCAGATGACGCAGATGTAGGGATAGTTAAGGATTGGGATATCAGAGTGGTAGTTGGAGATCTTGCCATACTGGGTGAGGATGCTATCCTTGAGGAAATGGATATCATTTCAGAGGATGAGACAGCACCAGCAGGATCAGATGCTGATGACTTTTGAGTCAGGATCTTGAGGAGGTTTAGTTTTTGCTAGTTTTATATCAAAATATGTTGTCCATATGATTTTTGGGAGCTTGAGAGATAGCTATTTGACCATAGCTTTGTATAGATATTATCAGTAGTAGTAGCATTGTAAATAACTGACCTTAGTATATGTCCCATGTGGTACACAGTTTGACTAGTGTGTACAATGTGGTACATCTTTTGATATATATATATATATATACGAGCAGTACTTTTGATATTGATTGTATGTTTGAGTGATATGTACTGATTAGTAGAACTGTTAGTTCTTGTTGCTTCTCACTCTATCTTAATTTTGTTTCTCCGAGAAGACTTTCAGCTAATTGATAGGTCTCTTATAGGTACTGATGATGCCAAAATTTGGGTGAAAAGAAATATACGAAAGAGATAGACACAATGAAGTTTGTATGTGGTTCGGCCCCATTAATGAGGTAGCCTACATCCACGGGTGCGTCGATGCGCTTTACTAGTAGATCACCAGCGGGCCTGGTAAGCCAATAGTTAGGCGGCACTACCAGTAAAACCAACCGGGTGTATGCGTCTTAGTAAAAATAATATGCTATTCTTTAGGTTTAGAATGCGACCCTTTTCAATGGGGGCGGGTGGCCTCTTTTATAGGTGCAAAAGACCACCCATACAAGGTAAGTTTATAGATTAGGAAGCATAATCTATTTATAGCTTGATTTACATGAATTTAGGGGTGTTTCCTAAGTGGTTTAGGAAACTACTTGCTCCTTCCATTAAGTCTTCTAACTGGGATAGGAAACTGCCTGGAGGCTTGCTGGCCAAGTAATCACGCCTATTGGGGGCGCGCCCATGTGGGGTCCATCAGGAAAGAATGCCTGAACTTATGACCAAACTGGGCAGTTTTGCGTAACAGCTCGGGATGACTGTGTAGTCAGTCCCAATTCAAGATGACTTGGCTTCTCTTTGCTAAGGTGGCGAGGCTTGACTTTGACCTGATATTTTTGTGCATATCAGCTGCCCCCCATTTTCGAAA
The DNA here is from genome assembly GCA_033977485.1 of Hydrangea macrophylla. NCBI lineage: Eukaryota > Viridiplantae > Streptophyta > Magnoliopsida > Cornales > Hydrangeaceae > Hydrangea > Hydrangea macrophylla. The sequence goes on along the minus strand of CM066985.1, from coordinate 82,563,678 downwards.
CTAATGGGATGCTCTATCGGATGAGGTTTGAAAATTAAGACTGCTTCTAAAAATCGTTCGGGGAAATGACCCCAGGGGTCATGACCGATCGAGCTGGTCTTCCGGGGTCAGGACCGAGCGGTGGCTATGTGGGCCCGGGACTAACTTCTACCATATGTCACCTAGTTACTGGCCTGGTCAGGATCCAGTGAGGCTGGTACGAACGTAACCAAATAATCATGTCGTAATTGGACCATCACGTTTGGCATTAATTGGGCGCGTCTTTTGAGGTGACGTTTTGCGTGCCCGAGATAACAGTTATCGGCAGGTTTAGGCAAGAAAATTTCCTGGCTAATAGACCCGGCTTGATCTGGACTGTCCACGCTCCTTATATAAAGAACACTTGTTCATTTCTGGGATTCCTGCTGCCAATTGATAGAGATACTAAGCGGTTTGAGAGCAAAAAAGTGTCCGGTAAAGCTTCCCGAGCCCTTCTTCTGTGCTAATCCTTGTAAGTGTTCCCTTTTCAGTTTCAGTACATCATCCTCTTCCTCTTCTTTTCGGAGCGAGGCTGGAGAGGTCAAACCTTCTTAGGTTAGAACGGGAGTGGGACTTTTTCTTTCTTAGGTTCTGTTCCTTCTTCAAGTCAGGAGGTTCGTTAGATAGGTTGAACCGAGCAGGCTATCCCCGGGTAGTTCTGACCGAGTGTCTTCTTGTCTTTAAGACTATATACTTTCTACCTTTTAGGTTGATAACCCTGCCCCCTTTGTACCTCAAACTCAGAGTTCCTGACCCATACCTAGGTTGTAGCCTCTCCCCCACCCCCGGTAGGAGTGCCAGAGATGGAACATTCTGATTTTGACTCCGTGTCTAGGTTAGAGAACGAGCAATCCCGGTCAGGAACTCCCAACACAAGTTTAAGTCAGCCTTCCGCTACCCTGTCAGACCATCAGAGTAAGGGCAGAATCCCTATCTGTGTGTCTGATAGTGAGTCGGACCAGGAGGCCCCCATCGCCTCTTTCTCCCGAGGCGGGGGCGATGAGACACCAGGGGAGCCTGACCCCTGAGGTGGTGTTCGCCTGTGAGTCTACCTCTTCTATTCTCTGTTCCCACGACCTCATCTGGATTAGGGATAGGTATGCTCTTCCTGATGGTTGCTCCTTAGCCGCAAACCCCGGCGGGGCATATCTCGACCAGCCTGGCTTTGTCACCTTGTACGAGGATGCACTTATGGTTGGCTTTCGTCTTCTACTGCACCCTGTCGCCCGAGATGTCCTGATCTACCTCAAGATTACTCCAGGGAAGTTAGCTCCTAATGGGTGGAGATTCTTGATGCATCTCTCTGTGGCCCCAGGTCTTCGGAGATGAACTCACCCTCTAGGAGTTTTTATGGGCCCACCAACCGTTCCCCGTGCACAGGGAGGTCGGGTTCTTTTCTTTTTCCGCCCGGCAAGATAGGAAGATCATTGTCAACTACCCGAGTAACAACAAGTGGTGGAAGAACAAGTTCTTCCAAGTGTCCACCCTTCGTCTTTGCGACCGGGCCCCAGGGAGCCAGCTGAGGACTTCCTGGGTGGGGGAGTTGAGGGGTAAGACTGCCCGGTTTGCTCCTTTTTGTTTTTCTTTACTCCAGGAGGTTGTCAATCTGCTAACTGTTTTTATGTTTTTTTTTGCAGCTGGGTTGACCAAACCTCCAAGGATCCCCGAGGTATGCCAGGTCAGGATCTTGAATTTAGCAGAACTGCCTACCAACATCTGGAATGTGCTGTCCCAGACGGGTAATTTCGTCGGGTCCTACTCTCCAGAAGAGCCTGTTCAAGCTCCCACTTTCTCTTTAATCAGCCCTGGTGAGTGCTTGGATTGAATGCCCTTCTTATTATGCTTCTGTCGTCTTCCATGGATACTGACCATGTATTTTCCCTGGCAGAAATGGCCCCAAAGAAGAACTTGGAGCAGTTGAGGAAAAGACAGGTTGCTGCTGCTGCCGCTCGATTGGCGGTGGCACAGGGAAAAAGGCCTGTCGCAGAGGCCTTGGGTGATGAATGCCCCTTAAAGTGGATCCGTCGCGGGACGTCCAATCGTCCGGAACCCGTGGGGATGTCAGCTCCCCACGTAGTTGTAGACACCCCAATTTTGACCAAACGTCAAATCTAGGGATTGATTACCTCTCAAAAGACCGATGATGACAATAGCCGGTGACATTCTAAGATTTTCCAGGAAATTCAAAATCTTCAATTGATTTTTCAAGACAAATTTCAAAATTAAAAATAGAAAATATAAAACGGAGAAAGAAGAGAGAGGATTTGGGTATTCGGGAGAGCCCCCGAACATTAAAGAACACACGAGGAAATCAGTCTGAAAATTTGCTCAATAAAAAAAAAAGGGGTTTTGGAAGTATAAAATGAAAATGATAAAAAAAGGGGAGGAGTTTTTAATAAAGAAGAATTGTCTCTTGAAGAAAAATAATAATGATAATAATAATAAGCATAGTATATTGAAGAATATACCATGCACAAGGGTGCATACCACCCACAAGGGTGCATACCACCCACATGGGTGCATTTTAGCACAAATATATATAAATATATAAAGATAAATCACAAAATTAAGTTTTGATTAATATTCCTTTCGAAAATTTGAAAAAAAGAGCAAATTCAGTTAGCCCCGGCACCCGGAAAACCCGGCGGCACTCACTGAGTGCCGCGCCGGCATTCACGGGTTGCCGCCCGGCATTCAGTGAGTGCCGCCCGGCACTCAGTGAATGCCGCCGGAACCCGTCGAGTGCCGCTGGCTGTAACAGACTGCTTTTCTCACATGTTCTAGAAGAAATCTTTGCACATGGGCCTCCACCCGAATTTACCCATTTGTCCTTGAGGTAATGGCCTATATAAACAGATCTTCATCTTCATTTTGAGGGGACTTGAGCTTTTGAATCAATATACAAACATATACAAGAGATATACTTGAGTTTAGAGAGAGAATTAGAGAGAGAATTGAGAAGAAGAGAAGAATTTCTTGAAGAATTTGAAGAGTTTTGAGAAGAATTTGAGGATCTTGGAAGAACTTCACAAGAAATTGAAGAATTCTTTGAGGTCATAGAGGTAACCTCTTAATCCTTGGTAGAGTTAGGATAATTCAATCACAAGTTCTTAGATCTAGGAACTTTTCACATTTTCAAAACCTCTCTTCTTATCCCATTTCATCACACACCACCAAGAACTTGTGATTGAATCTCATGACATCTCATTAATTTGGATCTAATCAATGCCTTGGGTTTGAGATAAATTAGTTTTGAAGTATTTGTGTTCCTAAATAAAACTTTGATTTCCTTTATTTCTATTTCATTCACGAGGTTCATGAGATCTTCCATATCTCATTGAAACTCTTTGAGTTTTAATTCCTTAGTTTCCTATGATCTTATGATCCATATGGAGACTAAAATGAATCATGATCATAATCTACACATAGTTGGTGAGATACTAGTATCAACTCATGACTAGGATCTCTTTACTATGGATCTTATGGAATTCATACTATATTCCATGGAGATTAAAGTAGAATTGTTTTTTTTTTAGTCTCCAATGACCATCAAATGGTAGGAGAAGTAGTTTAGTTTAAGTTCATCTCTATGGCTTAGACTAGTCTCTTCCTTGGGTTTTGAGAAGTTCTTCATATTTCATCCAAAACTTACATATATGTGTGTCTTTAGCCTCCAATGACCACCAAGTGGTAGGAGTAATGATTTGAACCCAAATTTTGGTCCATAAGTTTGAATTCATTGTTTGGGATTTTGTGAAGTCCATTTCATACTTCATTAAAAGTCCATAAGTCTAAAGAGGTCCTTAGTCTTCAATGACCATCAAATGGTAGAAGAAATGATTTGGTTTAAGCCCAACATTATGATCTAAAAGTTGAGGCCAATCAACAAAGTGGAACTAGCAAAATAAAAATAGTGAGTTCACAAACTATTTTTGATCAAAGATTTTTAGTTCGAAATCTAACCGTTGAAATCAAGTGAAACCAACGGGAAAGTGTCAATAACATTTTGTTTTACCACTGTAATTTTTGTTTTAGTAAGATTTTATGCTTAGAATGGTTTGATCATGAATTTTGTGAGATAACCACAATCTGTCCAGAATTTCAGAATAGTTTCAGAACAGCAAACCGGTTTTAAAATTGATAGGTCAGAGCTCTAACCACGTTTTCATGACCTATAATAATTTTTTATAAGAACCTTAATGTGTTAGGAAGGTTCCTTAAAAAGAATGAAGCAATTCGGATTTGTTTGCTATTTTTAAAAAATCATACAAGATCTCTGGACAGAGAGTTGCAAATCCTGAGTGAGGTCTAGTGTTTCCCATATTCCCGGAGATCTAACCGTTCAAACCTTGATTTTATTTTGGGTTAGAAACTAGACTCACAGAGGCATAACATATCCAAAAATCATTAAGATCCAACCGTTGGAAGTATTTTATTTCTATTTCTTAAGATCTGGTTTGCTCTCTGTAATTCATAAAAAACTGCTACTGTTTTTGTCTAATCTTATTTATTTCAACTCAAATGGTCTCTTAATGTCTTAGGACTCAAACCATGTTTTGAATAATGATAATTTAGATTAAACCCAGAGGCTTAGTGATCCAAATTAGTGAATAAATCCATGTTTTATTCTTATTCACATTCATTCATTTATGCACATCAATGCTTATGATTAGAACTAGCCATTGAATAAAGTTGGATTTCATGCTTAATAGATCTAAGCTAGAGAATTGGGATTGGTTTTTTGATATCATATTATTATGTGAAGCATGTGGACTAATCTTTGTTTTGTAGCGCATTTGAGGTACAATTTCTCATCTCTTCTCTGGTTTATTTACTTCATTGATTTTAATTGATTTTCGACTCCATGTGCGACACCTTAGCTTAGGTTTTGCCTTATGTGTATATATGTGTTAGAGACCTTTTCTTAGGCTTTGTATTTTGTGTATGCATTGCACGTTTCCATTTCGCGACTGGATCCCGAGTGAGTTCTCTAGTTCTCTATTGCATATCATGTTGCTTGCTACTTGAATTACGTGGCTTATGAATGATATTTTGCCGTTAGCAATTTTACACCATTTCCAACATGCTTGTGTTATGTATACCTATATATGTATTAACTGAGGGCATGCTTAGATTATTAATTTGATTAAAAAGGATGTTGAGTAGAGGCCTATCGCGAGATAGGATGAAAGGGGGTGTTTTAGTCCGTCGGGCTCCTTCCCCTTTCATTCCATAATCCCCGGACCCAGTTTATCTTTGGTTTCGCAAAAGATCAGTTTGCTTTAAAATAGTTTCTTAATTTTCCTTTTAAAAAACTAAGTGGCGACTCATTTGTTTTTAGAAATTGATTTTGAAAAGCTGTGGGTAAAGAATGCCTGCGATATCCACAGTAGTAGCTGTAGAGGAAACAATTCCCCGAACGGACGTGCAGTCCGGGTTACCATTTGGGGGACCTGCTAAAGTCAGGGAGTGGGTGAAGTCTGCCCTCATGCCTAGCCAGGTGGAAGCATGCGCCAGTCTGTCCCCCGAGGACTTTCAGGGGTGGCTTTACAGCATCGCTCATCTGGTAAGCTCTTCTGTCTCGTTCTTGCCTGCTATGTATTTATTTACTATTTCTTGTACTACTGACTTGACCAGTCTCCTATCCTTCATTGTAGGTTGGCTATATGGCCGTCGGATCTGAGTCCCTCCTCTCTTCTTTTGCCAGGAGGGCGAGCACTGTTAAAGCTGCCTTGGCAAAGGAGCAAGCAGAGTCACAGGCCGGGAAGACCGCCCTGGCCATGGAGCAGGACAAAACCAAGGCCCTAGCCCTGAGCCTTGGTGCGGCCAGGCAGAGCTGGCGGCGGCTTTGGCCGATCTGGAGGCTTCCCTTAGCACTTACGGTGGCAGCAGAGGCCCGAGCGAAGGTCGCAACCGAGATGACGGCTGTAGGATCCACGGAGGAAGCATTTAATGACTGCTTCTTCCAGGGTTATGAAGATCGGAAGCGGCGAATTGCCCGGGATCACCCCGAATAGGACATCTCGTCCTACGAGGGGATTGATTCAGATTACTGGGACGTTGATCCCCCAGCTATTGAAGACTCACATGCCTTGGTCGGAACTAATGAGTAGCCTGCCCCGGGTGGTAGCTTGGGACCGAGAGGAGGAGCTGCCCAAGAAGGAGAGACTAGGGAGACCGAGGACGTGGTCGAGGTGGACGACTAGGGTCCCCGGCCTATTTTCTTCCTTTTTGTTATTTTGGTTGTTGATTTTTTTTTTTGGAGGCTACTACAACTGCCCCCAGGCTTTACAAACTATTTTTTAATTAATGAAAAGGTCCTTGAGACCATTCTTTCCATCAATTGTCTTTGCACTTAAATGTCTGTTTGTGATTGCCTGTGACTGACCGGTTGTAAATCCCGTAGGAACCTTGTCTTAGCAAAAGTTAGGACTATAACCGGTAGAGAAAACTTGGTCTTTTAGGGACCTGTTAAGTAGGTTCAGCTCGGATGTAGTGCAGGTTTGTGATTGTTTACTACCCGGGCGGTCTCTCTGGGTACTATAGGTATTAGGAGTGTTAGAAGTGTTCTAGAATTCCAAGTCCTGTTAGTATCCAGTGTGATTTCCTATTTTCTGGTGTTTCCCTGCCCCCTAAGCTTTTACTAAGGCAGGCATATAGAGGGGGTGACCGTAGGAAACCGACCTGAAACGTGGGTGGTTGCAGGGTCTTTTGGGACTTGCCATCATCAGCCACCTAAGGGGCGTTGCCCCCCATTGTAGGTTGGACCTAAACGAAGCCTGTGCATCGGGTTTTGGACCCGAAATCTTTTAACTGCCTGGGGTCTGACCCCAAGGTCTTTTGATTGCCTGGGGTCTGACCCTGAGGTCTTTTGAGTGCCTGGAGTCTGACCCTGAGGTCTTTTAAGTGCATGGGGCTGACCCCGAGGTCTTTTATGTGAGCAAACACGGGGAAGAATCATTTGGTAAAAAAGGAAACTTTTATTATTATAAAATTGCTCGGCCGGAGCTACATTTTTCCTAGCCAACATTATTTTCACATTTTACTGGAAGTACTTGCGGAGGTGCTGCATGTTCCATGGATGAAAGAGGTCGTGCCCATCTAGAGTTTATAACCAGTAGGTGCCCAGGCAGTTGACTCGGGTAACTAGGTACGGACCTTCCCAGTTTGGCCCCAACTTTCCGTGGGCCGGGACCTTAGTAGACTGGTTTACAGCCTTAAGGACCAAGTCTCCCACCTAGAAATTGCGGTGCTTGACTCTGCTGTTGAAGTACCGGGAGACTCTCTACTTGTTTGCTGCCACTTTTAGGTAAGCCCGATCTCTTTTCTCTTCTACCAAATCTAGTTCTCCTCTAAGTGCTTCCTCATTTCCCCGTTCACTGAAATTTTCCACTCGGTAAGTAGGCAACCCGAGCTCTGTGGGGACTACAGCCTTGAACCCGTAGCTGAGTGAGAATAGAGTCTCGCTTGTTACCGCTCGAGGAGTTGTGCGGTAGGCCTAGAGGAGGGTTGGAAGTTCTTCCACCCAAAGGCCTTTGGCGCCTTCAAGCCTAGTTTTGATTGACTGCAGAATTGTTCAGTTGGTAACCTCTGCCTGGCCATTGGCTTGAGGGTGCTCAAGGGAGGAGTAATGATTCGATATCCCGTACCCTACACAAAACTGCCAGAACACCGGGGTGTCAAATTGTCTGTCATTGTCACTGATCAGGACCCGGGGGATACCGAACCTGCTTAGGATATTCTTCTCAACGAAGCTTTCCATCCTCTTCTCGGTGATTGTGGCTAAGGGCTTGGCCTCTGCCCACTTGGTGAAGTAGTCCACGGTGATAACCGCGAACTTAATTTGCCCTTTTCCCATCGGGAGGGGACCGATGATGTCGATGCCCCACTGAGCGAACGACCACGAACTGAGAATTGGTGTCTGAAGCTCTCTTGGGCGGTTGATCATCAGGGAGTATCTCTGGCACTTGTCATACCTCTTTACGTACTCCTGGGAGTCCCGGGCCATAGTCGGCCAGTAATATCCCTGCAGTAGGGCCTTTTTGGAGAGTGCCCGACCTCCGGTGTGATTCCCACACACTCCCTCGTGGATTTTGTACAATATCGCTTAAACCTGTGTAGGATGGACACAGCGGAGATATGGGATTTAGAATCCTCTCTTGTAGAGGATTCTATCAACGATGTGGTATCTAACCGCCCGATATCTGACCCGGCGGACTTCCCCTTTCGCCTCTAGTAAAGCCCCGGTTGTTAGAAATGTCACGATTGGATCCATCCAGCTAGGTCCTAGGGCGACCGGTTCGACCTCCATGCATTCAGAGTAGGCCACACTTGGCTCGGGCAGGTATTCAATCCTTATCCCGAACAATTTTGACTTAGAAGACGAAGCCAGGTGGGCTAACCGATCGGCCCTAGTATTTTTTCCCCTCAGTATTTGCGTGACGAAAAACCCTTGCAGCTTCTTTAGAACCGCTCGGATAAGGGCCAGATAGGCCACCATGTTGTCCTCCCGAGCTTTGTATTCTTGATTGACTTGGTTTACCACGAGCTGGGAGTCGTTGTACCCTTGAATCTGTTGTGCACCCATTGAGGTAGCCAGTTGCAGTCCAACCAACAGGGCTTCATATTCAGCCTCATTGTTGGAGGCTCGGAATCCGAACCTAAGTGCATACTCGAGCTAGATCCCATCTGGTGTAGTCAGGATGATCCATGCCCCGCTACCCTGTTTATTGGAAGACCCATCCACGTAAAGTATCCAGGTTGGGACACCTGGCTGTAGCCCAGGCGGTGGAACTAGTGGGTTAAGCACTTCTACTGGATCCTCTGGGTATGTAAACTCAACAAGAAAATCTGTTGCGACTTGTCCTTTGATCACCGTCCGGGGTCGGTAGACCACTTTAAACTCTTTCAATTCCAAGGCCCATTTAACAAGCCTCCCAGACGTCTCGAGCCTGCTCAAGATCCTACAAAAAGGTTGATCCGTGAGGACCACGAAGATATAAACCTGAAAGTACGGGCAGAGTCTCTGGGCGGAGGTAATGAGGGCGAATGCATGCTTCTCTATGCGTGAATATTTGCTTTCCGTGCCTTGAAGTGCCTTACTGGTGTAGTAGACCAGGAATTGTATCCCGTGTTCTTCTCGGATGAGAGCCGAGCTGACCGCTGAAGGTGACACTGCCAAATATAAGAACAATTCCTCATTTGGCACGGGTGTTGAGAGTAAAGGGGGCGATGCCAAGTACTTCTTGAGCTCCTGGAATGCCTCCTCGCACTCTTTCGACCACTGAAAGGCCTTGCAGAGGATTCTGAAAAATGGCAGGCACCGGTCGGTAGCTCGGGAGATGAACCTGTTCAATGTGGCGACCCGCCCGGCCAAGCTCTGAACTTCCTTGGTTGACCTGGGTGACCTCATGTTTATAATGGCCTGGATTTTTTCAGGGTTTGCTTCAATACCCCGTCTGCTCACTAGGTATCCTAGAAACTTCCTAGACGAGATGCTAAATGTATACTTAGCCGGGTTCAACCTCATTCCGAACTTCCTCAAAATGTTGAAGGCCCCGGCCAGATGCTCAAGATGGTCGGCCTCATCTCGATTTTTGACTAGAAGATCGTCAATGTAGACTTCCATGGACTTCTCGATCAGGTCCTTGAACATGTGATTGACCAAGCATTGATAGGTTGCCCCGGCGTTCTTGAGGCTGATGGGCATTACCTTGTAGCAGTATGTTCCTTGATCCGTGATGAAGGAGGTCTTCTCTTCATCCCTAGGGTACATGCTGATCTGGTTATACTCCGAATAAGCGTCCATGAACGAGAAGAGCGCATGACCGGCTGTGGAGTCCACAAGGAGGTCTATCCTGGGTAATGGATAGCAATCCTTGGGGCAAGCCTTATTCAGGTCAGTAAAATCTACACACATTCTCCACTTCCCGTTGCTTTTCTTGACTTGTACCACATTTGCTAACCAGTCGGGATAGTGGACCTCTCGGATGGAATTGGCTTTCAGGAGCTTCTCAACTTCTTAACATACTGCCGCCTATCTCTCGGGTGCCATACCCCACCTCTTCTGTTTGACCGGCCGGGAATCCGGGTAGGTATTGAGACGATGAGACATGACCCGGGGATCTATCCCAGGCATGTCCTCATGGCTCCAGGCGAAGACATCCTAGCTTTGCCGTAGGAACTGAACAAGCTCCTCCTTGTGGCCTGGCTCTAAGAGAGTGCCAATGCTAATGGTCCAGTCAGGAAATTGAGGATCCAACACCACCTATTCTAGTTCTTCCATTGGACCCAATCCGTCACTTTTGTCTCTAGGGACCATCTCCTGAATGTTTTGCGATTCCGTAATGGCTTCCCAGTGCAAAGAACTGACATAGCAACTACGGGCAACGGCTTGCTTTCTGTGTAGGCTCCCGGGCTTTTGAGGGGTTGGGAATTTAACCACTAGGCTGTACGTTGATACGACCGCCCTGGCCTTGTTGAGGGTTGGCCTCCTAAGGATGACATTATATGGAGATAGAGCTTCCACGACCACAAAGCTTGCCAGTACAGATGGCTGCTAAGGGTAGGCTCCCATGAGGACCGGGAGCTCGATGGTACCAAGCGGTTGGGTGCTGGACCCGTTGAAACCTACCAGGGGAGTGGCATCTAGTGGGAGCCAATCCCAGGATATCCTGAGCTGATCGAATGCTGAGACAAACATGATGTTGGAGGAGCTTCCAATGTCTACCAACACCCTTTTGATCACGTAGTTCGCTACGGAGAGCGTCACCACCAGCGGATCATCATAAGGGTAGTACAGGTCTAGCATGTCCTCGGATGAGAACGTCAACACGTCGGTTGGGGGAGAGTGGGTGGATTGGACATGCTAGACATCCGATCGGGATGCCCGGGCATGCCTCTTCCTGGACGACTGTGAATCCTCTCCGCCCGAAGTGCCTCCGGAGATTACATTGATTTGTCCGAGGGGTCTCGGCTGCTCGGGAGCCCAGGTTTCTTGCCGAGGTCGTCTGTCTGCTGCCACGAATTCGGCTAGGTGGCCCTGCTCGATCAACTTCTCAATGGCAATCTTAAGCTTAAAGCAATCCTCTGTGTCATGTCTGTGGTCTTTATGGAAGCGGCAAAACTTGTCCCGGTTCCTCTTATCGGGCAGGCTTTTCAACTTGACGGGCTCCTAGAGTAGCCTTTGGATCTCTGCGATGGCCATAACTTCATGGATTGGCCGGGAAAGTAGGGTGAATGTAATCGGGGTCTGATCCCGACTGCCTCTCTGCTGAACTTGTCTGGGCTTCTTTCTCGGACCCTTCTCGGAGCCCTTACGTTTCCGTTTAGCTTTCGGGGACTCTTTTCCCATAAAGGTGGCGCGCTTGGGCTTCAGAAACTCCTCCGTGTCGATGTACTCTCCGACCTTCTCTGAGAGTTCCACCAGGGTTACCGGTCGGTGTAGACACCCCAAATTTGACCAGACGTCAAATTTAGGAGAGTGTCACCTCCAAGTCCAATGATGATAAGGACTGAAAAATTCGAAGTATTCCAAGCTCTTCAGAAAGTTCTCCAAAACGCGATAAAATTTCACAAAAAGAGGGAAATACCAGGTATTTAGGATAATTCAGATACAAAACACAACTTTTGGAAAAGATATTCAAAAATAATTTGTTTCAAAAGAGAAAAGACCTAAAAGGAGAACCTTAGCCAAAAAACGGCACACGGCAGACTGCCGCGGCACTCCCTGAGTGCCGCGCGGCAGTAAGAGAGTGCCGTTCCGGCGTTCACTGAGTGCCGCCACAGATTTCTGACTGCCGTTCGCTTTTAAAGTCTGTATTTTGCAGAGCAATACGTATGCGCATGCGAATAAGAACAAAAAACTGATAAAGTAAGACTGACAAAAATGCGGCAATCCATTAATTGCCGCGGCATTTGATGAATGCCGCGCGGCAGTCATGAAGTGCCGCAGCGGCAGTCATGAAGTGCCGCAGCGGCAGTCACGGACTGCCGCGTCAGTATCTGGACTGCCGCGCTGGACAGCAGTCTGCATAATTTCAGAAAGTACACATTATACCACCAAATGAGATGTTTACACCTGTCTTTTACTCCGAATTCACTGAAAATACTTGGTATTTTTTGTCTATATAAGGAGAGGTATCTCCATTGCAAAAGGGGGACAACATACAAAAAATACACTACCATTACACCAACATTTTTAGAGAGAAAAGAGAGGGTTTAGAGAACTAGAGAGAAGAGCTTGGAAGATCTTCAAAGAAGAGAAACTTTGAGGATAGTTGGAGGTGATCCTCTAACCATAAGTTGTTTTATTTGCATTCTTTCCTTTGAATCCTCAAGCTATTTTGTTTTCCTTGCTTCATTTCTTTTATTGTTCATACTTCCTTCTTGAGACTCTTGGAGATTCTCAATATCTCTCTTGAAATCTCTTGAATGTGATCTTTTGAATCCCATGTAAGCTTATGCTTCACATAGAAGTCAAAGTTTGATCATCATTTTATTTTATAAACACATAGATGGATCCAAGTTCATACTCATGACTTGGGTCCTCTAAGCTTGGGTTTTCATGGAGTCTTCTTATATTCCTTGAAAACTCATGAGTTTTAGTCATGTCTTCATCTCTAATGACCATCAAGTGATAGGAGAAAGCATTTTGGGTCTAAACTCATCTCTATGGTTTAGGTTCATCATCTTGGGATTTCATGAAGTCTATTCATACTTCATTTGAAATCCCTAAATATAAAAGTCTTTAGTCTCCAATGATCATCAAATGGTAGGGAAAATGTTTTAGTTTAAGTCCAACTTCTTGGTTTAATAGTTGGGGTTAACAAATAAAGTTGAACTTGACCAATGAAAACAGTGAGTTCACAAACTGTTTTTGATCAAAGATTTTTAATTCGAAATCTAACCGTCGAAATCAAGTGAAACCAACGGGAAAGTGTCAATAACTCAAAGTTCTACCACTGTAATTTTTGTTTTTAAGGTAGTTTTATGTTTAGAGGGGCTTGATCATGGGTTTTGTGAGTTAATCACAATCTGTCCAGAGTTGCAAAATAGTTTCAGAATAGTAAAACGTTTTTGAAATTAGTAAATCAGAGTTTTAATGAGGTGTTTGTGACCCAAAATAAATTTTCCCATGTAGTTTAATGTGTTAGGAAAACCCCCTAAAAAGAATGAAGCATTTCGGATTATTTTACTATTTTTAAAAAATCAAACAAAATCTCTGGACAGAGAGTTGTACATCTCTGAGTGATGTCTGGTGTTTGTCCTTTTCCCAGAGATCCGACCGTTGAAACCTTGATTTTCTTTTTGATTTGGAAACTAGACTCACAGGGGCATCTCATGTCCAAAATTCACCAAGATCAAACCATGGGAGATATGCTTTTTATTTCTTTTAAGTTCTGGTCTGCTCTCTGCAATTTTCAGAGTTTTATGACACATTTGACCAACTTTGTAAATAGTGGTCCAAATGACTTTTCTATGACCTAGGGCTTAAACCATGCTTTAAAAATGATTAGTTGAGATTGAATCCAAAGTTTAAGAGTATTTCATAGTTTATCCTTATCCATGTACATATTCATCCATATGGTTTGACACTTATAATTAAGACTTATTTGCTTTGGATTTAATTACATTAGATAGATGTAAGCTAGAAATTTAGGATTGTTATTTCTAACATCGTATTGTGCATGTCATGTGGACTAACCCTTTGTTTTGTAGCGCTATTAAGGTACGATTTCTCGATCCCTCTCTATTTTATTAAATTTCTTGATTTTATTTGATTTTTGACCTTACGCGCGACACCTTAGAGTTAAGATTTGCCTTATATGTATATATGGATTAGAGACTCTCTTCTTAGGTTTTATTCAATCGCATGCATTGCACGTTTAATATTCGCAGCTGGATCCCGGGTAAGCTCTCTTTGTTCCCTATTGCATATCATGTTGCTTGCTATTTGAATTACGTGGCTTATGAATGATATTTTGTCAATTACAATTTTACACCCCTTTGGACATGCTTTTGTGATGTATATGTATATATGTATTAGTTGAGGGCATGCTTAGATTATTAAATTTGATTAAAAGGATGTTGAGTAGAGGCCTATCGCAAGATAGGATGAGAGAGGGTGCTTTAGTCCGACGGGCTCCTTCCTCTCTCATTCCATAATCCCCGGACCTAGTTAATCTTTGGTTTCTAAAAGATCAGTTTGCTTTTAAAATGGTTTCTTAATTTTTCCTTTTAAAAATTAAGTGGTGACTCATTTGTTTTAGAAATTGATTTTAAAAAGCTGTGGGTAAGTCAACCTGCGATATCCACAGTCGGTCACGGTGGAACAACGTAGCAACTTTGGTGTGTTGAACCCCCGAGCAGAAAGCCATCATTGCGGCCGTTTAGTTTAGGTTACAAATCTGGAGCCTTTGCTGATTGAAACGGTCCATGTACTCCTTCAGGGACTCTCCCTTTCGCTGCTTGACGGTAAGCAGCTGGGTGTCCAGTTGTGACCGGTCGAGCATCCCCACAACTGGCTGATGAAGAGCTTGCTTAATGTCTTAAAGTCATCAACCGTTCGGGGTTTCAGAGCATGGAACCACTACGCGGCCGGGCCTTTAAGGGTACTGGGGAAGGCCAGGCATAGTAACTCATCGACCATGGTGACTAGCACCATCTGAGCCTTGTAAGCTCCCTGAACCGTCATAAGAGGTGAGATGTGGCGGTTTGAATTTCTGTAGGATGGGGAATGTGGTGACCCGAGCGGTGTAGGGTGACTCTGTCTCTATATTGGTATGATCATGGAGCTACTTGCGGTTCAGTTTTTCAATTTGCTGTTGCAAGTCCTCGATCTGGTCCTTTACATCTCACCCGATTCTCCTTTCTATATTCGAGCGGTACGTTGGGTCTGATGATGAGGCTTCATCCTCGAAGTGTGATATCCTCGGGGATAGAACCCGGCTCTGGCTCTAGGTTATCGTATGCCTAAGATCTCCCTGGCTCCGTACTGGAGGGTCTTTGACCGACTCCCGGGCCTTTTGTCCTGATTCCTCCTTCTTGGCGGTGCGTTGTTTGTTGATGATATCTCTAGCATCTTCCACCTGGCGAGGATTAGTCCGAGCTTGCCGCCTAGTACGCCTGGGCGCTCTGCTACGGTCACCATCCTGGACGTGTTCCCAATCCGACGGGGACACTAGCACAGAGTGGGTATGGTTTCAGACTCGTGCGGGCTCCCGGTCAGGGACACTCTTCCAGGGCTGGTTCTCGGATTGAGGACGCTTTTCCTGCAGGGCCAACGACGCTTCAATTTGCTACTAGGTTTGTCGTTGGCCTTCCAAAAGTTGCGCAAGCACCGCTGTCACTTGCTCGGAGGTCATGGAGGCGGCCTGCTGCTCAAGTTGCAAGTTCTCCTGACCGGCTTGGGCAGTATTTTTCTTACCTGTCTTCGGTCGCATGTTGATCAGTCAAGAAATTTGTTGGTGAAAAACTTATTGCTTCCCACAAACGGCGCCAAACTGATGATGCCGAAATTTGGGTGAAAAGAAATATATAAAAGAGATGGACACAATGAAGTTTGTATGTGGTTCAGCCCCATTAATGAGGTAGCCTACGTCCACGGGTGCGTCAATGCGCTTCATTAGCAGATCACCGGCGGGCTTGGTGATCCAACAATTGGGCAGCACTACCCGTAAAACCAACCAGGTGTATGCATTTTAGTGAAAATAATATGCTATTCTTTAGGTTTAGAATGCGACCCCTTTCAATGGGGCCAGGTGGCCTCTTTTATAGGTGCAAGAGACCACCAGTACAAGGTAAGTTTATAGATTAGGAAGCCTAGTCTATTTACAGCTTGATTTACATGAATTTAGGGGTGTTTCCTAAGTGGTTTAGGAAACTACTTGCCCCTTCCATTTAGCCTTCTAACTGGGATAGGAAACTGCCTAGAGGCTTGCTGGCCATGCAATCATGCCTACTAGGGGCGCACCCATGTGGGGTCCATCTAGAAAGAATGTCCGGACTTACGACCAAATCGGGCGATTTTGCGTAATAGCCCGGGATGACTGTGTAGTCAGTCCAAATTCAAGATGACTTGGCTTCTCTTTGCTGAGGTGGCGAGGCTTGACTTTGACCTGATATTTTTGTGCATATCAGGTACACTTCACTAGCACACTACGGTTAGACCCTTGAAAAATCATCAAGCATGAATTGGAGCACGTATTCCAGAGGGAATGGACCCATCTGGAATCTTTGAAGCTTTTATGCAGAGGATGAAACATGTAGGTGACACCTATAACCATGCTACTAATCAATGACCGATCCAACCCTCAGTTGCACCGCTTCAGCAAAGACAAACGGGAGACAAATTACTAGCACATTTTTGTGGATTACATCCTGAGAAGTTCGATGGATTAACATAAGCATGGAAAGCCAAACAATGGATAAGGGAAATGGAATTGATCTTTGAAGCGTTAGAGTATAGTGAATAGGAGAAGCGCTCTTGCTACGTTCTAGCTCACCTATGCTACCGCGGATTGGTGGAAAGTTGAACAAGCCACTATTGGGATAAACAGTGCAAGGGTGATACCTTGCGAAACATTCAAAGAAGATTTCTAGAGAAGTACTTTCCAAAAGATGAAAAAGATCAGCAGGAGAAGAATTTTATGAGCCTTGTCCAAGGAGACTGGACGGTTTGAGAGTATACCACCCAGTTTGAGTGATTGTCTCGATTCGTTCAGCATATGATTGATACACCACAGAAGAAGATCAAACAGTTCCATTAAGGACTGAACCCCCATCTTCGTCATATGATGATTAGGCACCAGAGTTTTGAAGGACTGGTTAGACTTGATGTGAGTCTGGAAAAAGACGTCTATCCAGTACAACAACAATAGATGAATCGACCACAGCCATCAAGGAACTTCTAACAGAGGACTTCCAGAACCTGTCGTCGAGGAATACCCAGGGGTGGAGACCTCGGATACCTTTCAAGGCAACTAGAGAACCTGGGATGGAACCAGAAAGCCTTAGTCAAGCTATCCTCAACCCCAGTAATATCAACAACGAGGACCGCAACCTCAGGCACTACTTACTACCCTACCACCGAGTGACAGGGGATGTTTTAATTATGGGAAGCTGGGACACATAGTGAGGAATTATACTATTCCCAAGACCCACTACCGTAACGATCACTTCTACCACAACTGCAATAAGTCTGGTCACTTGAGAAAGGAATGTCGTGCACCACGCGGATGATACTATGGGGCACCAGTTTAGGAGATACAAGGACCCCCAGATCAGACAAGGATGAATGCCACCATTCCCACAAAAGTAGGCTTTAATGCTGATGAGCAGCAACATCTGGAAGGTACGCTTGTACTCTTTTATAGTCCAGTTAAAGCTTTATTCGATACTAGAGTTGCACGTTCGTTTATTGCTATTAATATTATACGTCAGTTGGGTTTAAAACCCCAGACACTTAAGCTAGCACTTAATGTTGTGTCACCATTAGGAGTAACTGCTAAGCTGGGTAAAGTGTGTTAAGATTGCCCATTGACCTTGGGAGATAGGAATAGACTTAATAGTTCTATCAATGTCAGAGTTCGACACTATCCTAGGGATGGATTAGTTTACTAAGTATGATGCCAATTTGGATTGCCCTACTAGGACGATTGTATTTCCAATACTAGGACGACCGACGATCAGATTTCAGTGTCAGCCAACGAGCGACATGTTTCTTACAAGTTGTTTGGCTATAATCGGGAACACGAGTATAGAACTCATGATGGATCAGATTCTTATCGTACAAGATTTTGAAGATGTATTCCAGGATATTAAAGGACTTCCACCGAAGAGTGAAATAGACTTTTGTATAGAACTAGTACCTGGCACATTGTGATATCTAAGACTCCATATAGGATGACGCCAACTGAGATGTTGGAACTGAAGAAGCAAGTTCAGGGACTTGAAGATTTAGGATTTGTTTGCTCGAGTACTTCACCTTGGGAGCACCAATGCTATTTGTGAAGAAGAGGACGGAACACTTCAACTCTACATAGACTACTGGGAGTTGAATAAGGTTACGATCAAGAACTGATACCCACTACCCCGGATAGATGATCTATTCAACCAGTTACAAGGCTCAAGGATCTTTTTTAAGATCAATTTGTGTTCAGGATATCACCAACTATTAGTTCGACCAGAGGATGTAACGAAGATTGCGTTCAGGACGAGATACGGGCATTATGAGTTTCTAGTTATGCCTTTTGGGTTGACAAATGCACCAGCAGTATTCATATACTTAATGAATAGAGTATTCAGACCATATCTAGATCAATTATAGTATTCATCGACGACATCTTGATTTACTTAAAGATGGAGAAAGATCATAAGGAACCCTTACAGATTGCATTATAGATGCTTCGAGATAGCAAGTTGTATGAAAAGTTCAACAAGTGCAAATTTTGGCTATAAGAGGTTAAATTCTTAGGACATGTTATATCTCAGGATGGTATCTCTGTGGACTCATCTAAGATTAATGCAGTCTTAAGCTGGAATAGACCAACTAATGCTACGGAGATCAGAAGTTTCCTCGGCCTAGCAGGATATTATCAGAGATTTGTCAAAGGATTTTCCAAGATTATAGGGACCTTTGATGAATTTGACGAGAAATGAGATAAAGTATGAATGGACAAACAAGCTTGAGGGTGCATTTTAGGTGTTAAAGGAAAGATTGACTTCTGCACCTGTACTCGTGATACCTAAGAGTGGAGAAAGGTATGTGATCTATAGTGATGCATTACACCAAGGACTTGGTTGTGTGCTGATGCAGGATGGGAATGTCATTGCATATGGATCTAGATAGTTGAAGGTACATGAGAAGAACTATCCTATACATGATATAGAATTGGCAGCAATAGTGTTTGCATTGAAGATTTGGAGACAATATCTCTATAAAGAAAAGTTTGATCTATTTTTCGATCATAAGAGCTTGAAGTATTTGTTCTCTCGGGAGTTTAGCATACGACAACGAAGATGGATGTAGTTACTCAAGGATTATGATTTTTCATTGCAATACCATCCGGGTAAAGCAAATGTTGTAGCCGATGATTTGAGTCGTCAACCTCGACTAGTGATCGCTGTATTACTAACGCGAGAATGGAAGACATTAGAAGTTTTAGACGAGTTCGACCTATATCCAGTGGAGTTAGCAGAAGGACAACATCTTGGATGCCTTATGGTACAGCCAGCTTTGATCAGTTGTATCATAGAAGCTCAACAGACGATGGAGGATTTGAAGTTATGGTTCGCCAAGATATCAGCCAATGAACTAGAGGTTTGGAGTATTGGAATAGACGGGGCCTTATAATGTAAAGGTAGACTCTGTGTGCCTGATGAAGAAAATCTCCAGAAAGAAATATTGGATGAAGCACATAAGTTATGGATGACTATTCATCCTGGAGGTATGAAGATGTACAAGGTTTTAAAGAGAAATTTTTGGTGGGAAGGAATGAAGCGAGAGGTAACTGAGTATGTATCTCAGTGTCTTATTTGTAAGCAAGTAAATACAGAACATCAGAAACCACATGGACTTCTACATTCGTTACCACTTCCCCAACAGAAATGGGAACATATAACCATGGATTTCGTGGTAGGTTTGTCAAAGTCACAACAGAACCACGACGCTATTTGGGTAATTGTGGATCGACTTACAAAGATGACACATTTTATTGCCTATAGCATGATGTATCCAGTCGAACGTTTAAGCCAGATGTATCTATAACATGTTTTACGATTACACGGTGTACACCTTTCTATCGTATCAGATCGAGATTCGTGCTTTACTGCAGAATTTTGGAAAAGTCTCCAAACAGCGATGGAAAAACATTGAACTTGAGTTTAGCTTATCATTCGTAGATAGACGGTCAGACTAAACAAGTCAATCAAGTGAAGGATGACATGCTATACGCTTGCATTATATTCGAGAGTTCTTGGGAGACACACCTACCATTAATCGAGTTTGCCTATAACAATAGTTACCATATGAGCATAGGAATGGCGTCATTTGAAGCTTTGAATAGAATACCTTGCCGATCACCGCTATGTTGGGTTGAAGTCGGAGATACTCAACTTTTTGGGCCAGAGATAGTATGAGAAACAAGCGAAAAGATTCAAGTCATACGTGAAAAGATGAAATAGCTCAAACGCGACACAAGAGTTATGCTGACAAACGACGCAAAGACTTGGAGTTTGCAGTTAGAGATCATGTGCTGCTTAAGGTTTAACCTATTCGGGATTGTTCGCTTTGGGCAGAAGAGAGACAAGCTATCACCTTGATTTATCGGATCGTTTGAAAGTCTAGAATGTGTTGGGAAGGTTGCTTGTCGACTTGCGTTGCCACCAAAGATGTCAGGAGTGCACAACGTTTTCCACATCAGTATGGTGAGGAAGTGTGCTCAACCCAATGCACGTGATCAACTTTAAAGTTATTGAAGTCAACGACAATGTTACATTCAATGAAG
The DNA here is from genome assembly GCA_033977485.1 of Hydrangea macrophylla. NCBI lineage: Eukaryota > Viridiplantae > Streptophyta > Magnoliopsida > Cornales > Hydrangeaceae > Hydrangea > Hydrangea macrophylla. The sequence goes on along the minus strand of CM066985.1, from coordinate 82,543,153 downwards.
AACTAGTGCAGATCCTAGATCATTGAATCAAGAAGTTCATAAATAAGGAGATCCCGTTAGTAAAGATCCAGTGGAAGCATCACGACGAAGGAAAAGCTTCATGGGAGCTAGAGTCGGAGATACGTGAGAAGTTTCTATTTTTGTTTTAGACCTTGGTTTGTTTTCGATTTCGAGGACGAAATCCTTAATGAGTAGTGGATGATGCAATACCCTGTATTTGTTTATTAATAAATAAAGACTTTATACTAATTCCTAAATACTTGTATAACACTTATCCTTAATTTGGTAAATTTTGGTTACCAATTGATTGCCCTTGTGTCCCAATCGATTGCCACTTTTTGCATACCATCGATTGCCCTTGTGTCCCAATTGATTGCCATTCTGCCAACATGAATTCATTACATGGCAAATACCAATCAATTGCCCTTAACTCATAATTGATTGCCATCAAATATCTGATGTCAATCGATTACCATCAACTTTAACTTGTTTTCAACTTTGCTTCGTGTTTTGACGCGTGGAACTCTTCCCTCCCTATATGTATAAGATGTTTTCGTCCCTTCGGACTGTTTTATAGTCTTGAGAAAGAGAGAGAGGGGGAGAGAAAGAGACCATCGGATATATACACACATATATACATCCACATAAACACACATACACACACACCTATGGACAGAGAGAGAAAGGGGAAGAAGAGAAAGAAAATGAGAGGTAGAAAGAAGATGAGACAGAGAGATAGCTGACCCAGAGAAGAGAAAAAGAGAAGGAGGAGAGAGAAAGCTTGAGGATTTCCAAGAAAACACACCCCACACATATCTAATTGAGTCTTTACTCACTTGGTCTCTTTATATACTATTTTTACAAATTTTGGTGGTGTTTAGATGTATCAAATACGTCCTTAAGACGTTTATATATTCTATTTATGAATCTACTGGGGAAGACGATGTACCAATCGATTGGACATTTCCCAATCGATTGCCATTAGTTGAGTCCCAATCGATTGGATATATTTCCATTCGATTGCCATTAATTATCGATTGCCAAAGGAGCAATCGATTCTCTTGGTTTTGGATCCAATCAACTGTCATTTTCCTCAATCGATTGTTATAGTTTTATCCCAATCGATTGGACCCTTGTCCCAATCAATTGGCATTTGCGGAACATGGTTAGTTCCTTGGTTTATTATATAAAGGGTTCGATTGTTTGATTCTCGATTCAGACTTCCATTATACAATTATGGGTTGATCACGGATAATGTGACAACACGGATAAGTACAATTGAGAATAATCCATTAAGGTTACGACGTTGATTATTTATTTCAGTTCATGTATAAGTTCGATATCCGTTCATTTTCGTCACGCCCCAGAACCAATAAGGTGGTCCCAGGTCACGTGGCACGCCATCAAGGCTTACCAACACTGATTAAAGTTCCCAAAATGACCTTAATAAAAGTTTTTCTCCAAGATAACCAACTTCCAAATAGTTTTACAAAGGTTATATTAAACATGTGCCCCAACACACCCTATCGAGTTTTGTTTTCAAAAGTAACAGTTTCGTAGGTTAAAGGGTCTCCAAAGGTACCCCCATACCTAATTGGAAGTTGTTCCGAACATTAAAAGAATGAGTTTAAAACTTGTTGCAGGGGGTATTTTGACCGATCGAATTGCCACGTTCGACCGGTCGAATGGGGTCTGGGCAGAACCCAACCTCCAAAAGACCGTACAATTGCTGGCGTTTTTCATAAACGCCATTAATTACTGTCGCTTACCTAATAAACATTGTCAATTCCCAAAAACAATACTTATTTTACCAAAAGAAACCAAACCAACAAAACCATTTCAAACCAAACCATATCAAAAGCTTTGATAACCATTCTAAGAACTAGTAAAACATACAAACCATTTATACAACCACCACAAACCCCTCCCGAATTTTAAGTATCCAAAGTACAAGCTTTACACGTCTCGGCAAACTAGGTCCTAAGGTGAACCAAGTGTTGTACTCGCATACATAACAAGTCTTATTACAAGCCACACAGTTAAATAACCGGCATAAGTTAAACATATATTACAAAACATGATATAAGTTCGAAAAACATAAGGAGCTTCTAGTCCCTCCTTGCCTCATTACCCGCGATTCTCTCATTACCCGCGATTCTCTCCTCCAGTCCTTGCACCTGAATGGTAATTTATATAACCACAGATATACGGATTTGTTTAAGCTAATGCTTAGCAAATAATATAAATCAAGCATACGGATGATAATTATGTTCCAATCCATCAAAACATATAACTATTCGGTCTCTAGGGAATAAATGCACATTCACCGATCCAAAGTCTTAAGACTCAATCACAACCCATGCCCCTTCGACATGTCGCGTTAATGTCTTTCTTGGAAAGTGACCGTCATCACTACTAATCCTCCCACTTCGAGAGGACGTCTCACGGTGAATTAGCACAAATCTCCCTTTAACCCACATAGGCCAACAAACATGTTCATTTAACACATATCACCATGCTTTTCATTCCAACATACTTTGGGCCTACTTTACACATGAGTTTTGCCCAATATGAACTACACATGGTATCTACATAAAGTCCCTAGCATAGCAAATGCATTAAACCATAGAACCATCCAAAAATCAAGATTTATATCACTCACCTTCGATTTACGCTCTTAAACGTCGATCCAAAGAAAACCCAAGCACAAAAAACGTGCAGTAATTCTTCTAATACAATTCCTATCGATCAAAAATCTGATTATCAACTTTTATGAAAATTCAAGAAAAATAAGCTTTTGAAAAACTTAACCAAACAAACCTTAGTGGGTATCAAAACGAAGCTCTTACCTCTAGGAGTTCGAATATGAAATATGGGAAAAACAAATGGGTAAAAATCCGTCGATTTGTGTCTTGAAGCTCTAAGCCAAGAAATTCCCAATATTCTCTTGAATTTCTAAATTTTGGTTAGACTTATGAAAATATTTCACCTCTTTCTATATAGGCACAACACTCGGGAATTATGTTTCCCTCCCCACAAGTTCTCAAAACTCCTAATCAGTCCATGAAACTTTCTATACAGCTAATGCATAGCTACACGAGTGAAAACTAAAAATTATAAAAGTTTTTGACTAAGTTCCGTTTGGTTGCTAAAACGTAAGTTTCTACATGATTTTATGAAATTGCTAGTTAGCCTACCAATTATGCAACGTGTTCAATTTTGTTCTCACCAGGTATCTAATGACCCTAATGAATCACTATCAGCAATATAATAATCAATTATATTCACATATGCCTAAATAAACATTTAAGCACATAATTATGAGTCATTACTCATTTTCCCAACCATAGGGAATTCTTATATGTCCAACTTTTGGATTGCTTTCAAAGCCAAATACTGGGTTCTCAAAAGACCCAAACAACTAGTGAGTCATCACTCAATTCACACATGTTAATTAATACAATAGTAAGCATACCATATATGCTAAAATAATATAATTAAATATCACGGGAGCGGGTATGACAATTTTAATCAGAGTAGTCAGGGCACAATGGGGTTGTCATGTAATCGTTAGTGGTATAATGATAGGTAGGTTTGCTAAGTTTTGGGATGATTATGGGAGGAGTTGTTTCCCAAACGTGATAGATAAACGAAGGTGTCTATGAAATGTGGTAGCTGGGTAAACATGTGTTCTCAAATGCCGTAGACAAACGAAGGTGTCTATAACTTACGGTGGTTTAAAATATGTAGTAAACAATAAGTCGTGCCTACAGAAATAGTGTGTCGATGCTTGAAGCGTTAAATCCCTGACATGAGGTAGACTGTTCATATATTCTTAAAAGCGGGGGATGGACTGACGTGGTATCTATGACTTACAGAGTACGCGGTAGATGACCTCTAAAATTTGCAGTGTTATGAGGTAGATGTTATCTATGACTTGCGGTGACACGATAGATAGAGCATTGGTGTATCAGGAGTTTTACAATCAAGTCCGTTCCAATGGTCAGTATGTGCCGTGCCTTTTATTAACACGACGATAAGGGTTGAGTAAACGACGTTGGAATAAAGAATAAGATACTATTGTAACACTATATCTTAGACACATTATTACGCTATATCATTGGTATCCTATAAGTTTCAATTTACTCAGCTCTCAGAAAGTTGACGGCCGTTATTGCCTGCACATTCCCCATCCACATTACCCTGCCTCTCTTAATGCAGGTAATGATGCGTACAGCGATGGCTACTACCTGGAGGGGGATTATGCTACGGGTGGCCCCACTAATGACGATTATGTTGGGGAAGATTACTACGCTAACGACTACCCTTACGCCAGCTAGAGATGAAGAAGTTATATCTAGTTTATATTTCTGTTATTTCTGTTGAACTTTTGGTAACGGATACTTGGGCATATGTTGTCTCCAGACCTGTTAGGTTCTTGAGAACCACTCTGATGTTTGTAATAGATACAACTGTTATTATATTCAGTTTGATTATGTTGTTATTCTTATTCATTAGTTGACTAGTACTATGTGGTATGGACAATTAGTGACATTTACTCGTCATTCCTTATGGACCCAAAAAGAAAAAAAAAATTCTCTATTTTTGCTGCTTTGAGGTGTGACACTTAGACATTCCCGAGCACCTACAATGCTCAGAGCCCATATCGGGTTATCACAAGGCTCGGGATTACCCAAGTATAAGCTTTTGATTTATTCCCAAAGTAGTTACTATCCCATGCGGGTATTTACAGGACTCAAGAACTCCCTAGGTACAAGTTCTGAGCCTCTACAAATACCTGGACAGGGACCTACAAACCTGGAATGTTCTAAGTGTTAGTACCTCAAAAACTTTTAGGGCTTTATAGGTCCTCCATAAGACCAAGTGCTCCCTACCAGTCACAATTTCAAACCTTTTGCTAAAAGTAGGATCTAAAGGAAGCCAACAACTGGTCGGGCACAGGCAATTACATGCATATAGATAATAAAAGTATGAAGTACGAACAACAATTGACGCAAAAATGAAGAGCCTTTGTCATTACTAGCTCAGAAAAAGTAAAATGCCTCGGGCCAATTATAGTAGCCACCTAAACAAAAAGATAAATACATGTGTAAACACAAAACATGCTAGGACCAATAGGTCTAAGTGCTCTAGAAGTAGGCCTTGGAAAAATCTTCACTGCCTTCTTTTGCCTAGCAATACGCCTCCAATACCACCCTTTTTATACCAAGCCTAGAAGATGAGCCCAACAAATCCAAAGCCATATGCTTGGTCCTTGATGGCAGCCAGATATTTTAAATGAACTTCTTCTTCAAAAGCAAAAGAATAAAAAAAAACAATAAATAAATAAATAAAATAAAGAAAAAAAAAAACTCGCTAGGATGAAAACCCGAAAGGGCAACTAGGCAAAAGTTAGAGCACAAAAAAAGGGGAGAGGCGAGGGGGGGGGGGGGGGGAGAATGAAATGAAAAAAGAGAAAAAAAAAAAAAAAAAAAGAAAAGAGATGAAGAGAGAGATCGCTAGGATGAAAACCCGGAATGGCGCCTAGGAAAAAGTTAAAGCAAAAATAATATGCGTGTTGATTTCAAAACCCGAATCCTAACTAGTCAAAATCATGAAGAGAATAAGAGATAGTGAGGTAGAAAAAAGAAAAGGCAGAGAATAAATAAGATTGAGAATTCTTGAGCACTTCAAAGCACATCATTGGCACATGAATTATTTCAAGGCATTGTAAACAAAGAAAAGAAATTAGAAATGAAAAGAGAGAGTAAAAGTATCAATTAGTCTCAAAATTTTGAGAGAAGCTCAATGGTTGAGTGGGCCTAAAAATGATGCATAGGTATCTTTGAGAAAAACAGTGGGAGATTTGGAGGAATAATATTGCTTTGAGAGTATGATAGAGGATGATTAAAGTAAAGAGTTGTAAAAATTGACTGGCTAGTAAAAAGGGTGAAAAGAATCAACTGCCACAAATAAAAAAGAGATGAATAAGAAAACAAGAGAAAGAAAAAAAAGAAAGAAAATGAAAAGGAGAAGAAGTTCATCATACTATACAAGGGCTACCACAAGTGACACACACTCACTAGACCCAAATGGCAACATGGCTCAAAAAGCCCACCAATCCTTGAAGCTTAATTCTTTCAAAACCTCCAGAGTAGATCGAACTATGTTCTAACCTGATTCCCATTTGGGGATACGTAGGCAGCCTTCGAGGTTCGGTCACATTCAATCATTGTTCCTCCTTTAGGCCTCAGTCGAACTACTATAGGACCTGATGCATATTCAGGGATAAGTAGGCGGGTCTCCCAAGGCCCTCGGTCCAATGAAGAAACTCATTCATGAAATTACCCTAAAAAATAGGGGCAAACTAACGTTTGCCTAGAAGCCATTTCATTACCCTCAAACCAGGGGCAAACTTTGTTTGCCTAGCATTCCAAAGCCTCTTGTCAAACTAGGGGCAAACTGTTGTTTGCCAAGTAAGATGTCTCTAGGTTTACTGGCTTTCTAAATAAGGACCAAGTTTGGACATCCTAAAAATTCATGAAGTTAAGAGATGAAGTTTTCATGTATAAATCTGAAATTGATTTAAGATGAAAAGAAATATGAAAAAAAGAATTCTTCGTTATCATAAAGTCAATTGTAAAGGAAGATACAATGAAAGAATATTGTGGGATGATAACTTTCTATCAGAGCTAAACTGAGTCTCCTTCTAACAAATCACTACTTAATCAGAAATGCACAAAGAAAAGAAAGCAGAATTTGTCACAATATTTGCAAAAATGTGTGTGTCTTTACTCAGTTTGAGTCTACCTCTCTGAATTTCCAAGATACACTCCTCAAATAGATCAACAAGAGTTGGAATTCTTGAAAAAGGGGCTCAGCAATCCGCATAAGCAATGATAAAAATAGCAACAGAAGAAAGTGAAGAATGAAACTCAGATCCCGCTCCGCCAGGGAAATCGAGCAGAGAATGAGCAATACTCCCAAAAAGAACAAATCCAGCAGATATTCTCAGCCGGGCAGACTCTGAACCGTATCGTCTAATCAACGGATGTACCGAAAAACCTTTGAACTTGTCTCTGGTTAAAAGGGAAGTCCTTGAGTAGAAGAGCGGGGTCGCTATGAGGAACTGGTTTGTACTTCTTCCTCTTCTTGCCAGAATCACCTAAGCCTCCAGAACTATTGACCATGGCAATCAATCTAACAGGAAAAAAAAAAGAGAAATAGAAATTTGGAAAAGGATAAATTCGGATTAAGAAACGCTAAAAATGAGAATTTTCAATTCCGTGTGACTACAGGTTTTTGAAAATTGAAAACAAATTTTTGAGTCCACGTGACTCTAGATCTTTCAAAATAAAAAATGAATTTTCGAGTCCGCGTGACTCCAGATCTTTAAAATAGAAAATAAATTTTCAAGTCCGCGCAACTCCAGGTCTTTCAAAATAGAAGATGAATTTTCGAGTCAACGTGACTTCAGGTCCTTAAAAAATAGAAAAATGAATTTTTGAGTCCGTGTGATCCCAGGTCTTTAAAAAATGAATTTTCGAGTCCTCGCGACTCTAGATCTTTCGAAATAGAAAATGAATCTTTGAGTCAGTGCGACTCTAGGTCTTTAAAATAGAAAATGAATTTTGAGTTTGTGTGACTCTAGATTTTTTGAAATAGAAAATGAATTTTCGAGTTTGCGTGACTCCATGTCTTTAAAATAGAAAATGAATTTTCGAGTCTGCGCAATTCTAGGTCTTAAAAAAGAAAAATGAATTTTTGAGTCCGCGTGACTCCAGATCTTTTGAAAAGAAAATGAATTTTCGAGTCCGTGCGACTCCAGATCTTTTGAAATAAAAAATGAATTTTTGAGTTCGTGTGACTCCAGGTCTTTAAATAAAAAGTGAATTTTTGAATCCGTTAGACTCCAATTCTTTAAAAAAAAAAATTTGAATTTTTGAGTCCGCACGACTCTAGATCGTTCGAAAAGAAAATGAATTTTTGAGTCCACGTGACTCCAGATCTTTCAAAATAGAAAATGAAATTTCGAGTTCGCGTGACTCCAGGTCTTTCAAAATAGAAAATGAATTTTTGATTCTGCATAACTCCATGTTTTTAAATAGAAGTGAATTTTCGAGTCCGCGAGATTCCGGGTCTTTAAAAAGAAAATGAATCATCGAGTCCGCGTGACTCCTGATCTTTTGAAAATAGAAAATAAATTTTTGAGTCCGCGCGACTCCAAATTTTTTAAAATAGAAAGTGAATTTTTTAAAGTCCGTATAACTGTTCTGATATAGAAAAAAAAAGGATTTACCCCTGCAATACCGAGCGTCTTTTTTGCGATTTTGGGTCATTGAATCTGGAGCGATTTTGACTTTTCTGCAATTTGGAGTCATTGAATCTGGAGCAATTCTGACTTTTCTGCAATTTGGGGTCATTGAATCTAGAGCGATTCTGACCTTTTTTGCGATTTCGGGTCATTGAATCTGGATCGATTCTGACTTTTCTGGGATTTGGGGTCATTGAATCTAGAGCGATTATGACTTTTCTGCGATTTGGGATCATTAAATCTGGAGCGATTCTAACTTTTCTGTGATTTGGGATCGTTGAATCTGGAGCAATTCTGACTTTTCTGCAATTTGGGGTCATTGAATCTGGAGCGATTATGACTTTTTTGTGATCTGAGGTCATTGAATCTAGAGTGATTTTCACTTTTCTGTGATTTTGGCATTAAATTTGGAGCGATTCTGACTTTTTTGTGAATTAGTCGATCAATTGATTCTTGGAAGACATCAGGATACAAGGCGCAAATCACATCTCAATCTTTCAAACAGCTCAATTCCTGACACGACATCGGGGTATAAGGCGCGAAGCGCTCTCCATCGATCAGTTGATTCTTGGAAGACATTGGGGTATAAGGCGCGAAGCGTATCTCAGTCTTTCAAACAGCTCAGTTCTTGACACGACATCGAGGTATAAAGCGCAAAGTGCATCTCAGTCGATCAGTTGATTCTTAGAAGACACCGGGGTACGCGAAGTGCATCTCAGTTTTTCAAACAGCTCAATTCTTGGAAGACACCGGGGTATAAGGTGTGAAACACTTCTCAGTCTTTCAAATAGCTCAGTTCTTGATAAGACATCGGGGTATAAGGTGCGAAGCGCATCTCAGTCTTTTTGCTCAATTCCTGACACGACATCGGGATATAAGGCGCAAAGGGCATCTCAGTCGATTAGATGATTCTTGGAAAACACCAAAGAATTAAGCACGTAAAATGCATCTGTATCCACTATGGCTTTCCTGGAATTGGACGACATCAGAGATAAAATTTAGGGCATAGAACACATTTTTGTCACCAGAAAAAGTAGTATGATTACGAATCATCGCGCTTGAGAGCATAGAGCATGAGACTACTTGAGCACGTGCATCACGATAGGATAGGCGCATCCGTATAACTATTTGTGCTTGTGTGTGGTCCCTTACCTGAACTACGTCCTGGTCTGATTCCCGTTGGGATACGTAAATAACTCATCATTAAGCACGACCAGTACCGACCTTTTTTGCGCCTGTTTTTACAGTGCACTTTATTTTTTCCTGAATTCAATAGTTCGATCAAAGGCTTGTCCTCACATAGGCTTGTCCCCACGCATTGCTCCACAGTTCTGCCGAAAAGGGGCAAACTGTAGACACCCCAATTTTGACCGACCATCGAATTCAGGGGATGATTACCTCTGAAACCGATGACGACAATCTCTGATGGAATTCAAAGATCTTCGAGGTGATTCAAGCTCTTCGGAAGCTTCTTCAGTCTCGATAAATTTTTGAAAGAAAGAGGGAGAAAGACCGGGTGTTCAGGAAAACTCGGGATTAAAAACTCGGATGGAAAAATACAGAGTCTGTGCAAAAATATAATAAGAAAAAGGACATTTTTAAAGAAATAAAGAGAAAAGAAAAGAATATATATATATAATGATCTATATAAATAACAGAAGGCGGGGCGGCACGCGGTGAACCCTGCAGTACTCGCTGAATGTCATGTTGAGTGTCGTAGACAAGTTAGTGACTGCCGCGGCCTGTAACAGTCTATTTTTTTAAGAATACGTATTGAACTCTGGAAGATGCCATGGCACATGCCCAAGCACCCAAAAATTACCCAATTAACCTCTCAATGTTAGTTTATATAAGGAGATATACATCTCCATTTTAAGATATACAACAAGGATACAAGAATTTTATATAGATTAGAGATATAATTGAGAGATTTTAGAGAGAGAAAAAAGAGAATTGAAGAAGAAACCACTGAAGGAGTTTGAAGATCTTGAAGAAGGCTTGAAGATTTTGAAGATCTTTATTAAAGCAAGAAAAAAACCCGAGGATTACTAGAGGTAATCTTCTAACCCCAATTAGTTTTAATCTAAATTCAATCACAATTCATAGAATTCTAGGATCTTTTACACAATTTTCAAAAAATCTCTTTCCACCTCATTTCATAACACACCACTTGAATTGTGATTGAATTCTTATCTATTTGTTGATTTGGATCTAGTAGATCATGGATTAAGTTTTGTAATGAGCTCTTTTTAAGAGAAAATTTGCTTTGAATTATCAATTTAGTTTGACTTCTCTCTTCATTTTTCCATACTCTTCTCTTTCTTTATCATCAATTTAGTTTGATCTCCAAGGACCATTAACTTGGGAGGAGAATTGAATAAAATGAATTTACATTCCTCAACGATCATGTGTTTGGGAGAAGAATAAGACGTAGATCTAGTTATTTTCATAATTTGATTGTTGTATCTAAGCAGTCAAAATTCATAGGATTGAATAAGTCCTTGAGGTTCTCTTGCTAGATCTTCAACATGAGATCTATGATGGAGATCCTCTAAGGCTAAATCCATGAATCTCTTTTTTATTTCATTGTTACCTTGATGACCACAATCATACTTGATCTAGATTTTCTCTAGAATCATAGGTTAAGTTTGATTCAAATTATGAATACCAATTCAATAATGGTGTAGTGAATTCAGTAACCAACTGTGATTAAAGATTTTTAATTAAATCATGATCCATTGGAATTGAATGAGACCAATTAGAATATGTTCATAACACAAAGATCTACCACTGCAATATTTGTTTTAATGAGATTTCAAGGTTAACATGGTTTGATCTTAGGATTTGAGAACTAGTCACTCTTTGTCCAAAATTTCAGAACACTAAGTCAGTATTGATTTGAATAGATCAGAGCCTTAATCTAACATTTTTTTACCTCAAATAAATTTTTATATGAAGTTAAATGTGTTAGTGAGATATTCTAAAAAGATTGAAGTAATTCATACTTGTTTACTATTTTTAGAAAATCATACAAAATCTCTGGACAGAGAGTTGATAAATTATGAGTAGTGTCTGGTCATGGTCCAATTCCCAGAGATTGGACTATTTGATCTTTAATTTTCTTTTTAGGTTAGAAACTAGACTCACAGAGGCACTTTGCGTCCAAAAATCATTGAAATCAAACCATGGGAATTATGCTTTTCCTATTTTTGAAAGTCTGGTCTACTCTCTGTAATTCCTTGAATTCTGAGACAAATTTGGTAAAACTTACCAATTATGATCCAAATGGTTTTCTAATGCCTTAAGGCTTCAAATGTGATTTGATTATGATTAATTGGACCCAAATCCATAGGCTAAATGATCCAAATCAACAAATGATTCATAGCTTGTTCATGTTCATGCATACATCACATATGTATTGAATCTAGAAATTAGGACATTATTTTGGTTGTATTAAGTCATAATTAGTTAAACCTAGTCATGGGTTCCTTGTGATCATGTTGGGATTGTATCATCAATATATGGACATTAAATTGGCTCCTAGTTGAGACTTGTATACCTATAGGGGTGTTGTGATCACAACAAATTAGAAGGAATTCATGATTGTGTCAACCTTCTCCATGATTGTTAGATTTAAGCTAGGAGTTTGGTATGATATTTAGGATTTGATATTATACTTTGTACAAAGCATGTGGACTAATCTTTGTTTATAGCGCAATGGAGGTACAATTTCTTGACTTTTTCCTAGTTTATTTTATTTCTTGATTTTATTGATTTTTCGACATCATGCGCGACATCTTAGACTAGGTCTTGCCTTATGTGTATATATGTGTTTAGAAATCCTTTTTCTAGGTTTTCTATTTATTTGTATGCATTGCACGTTTAATATTCGCGACTGGATCCTAGGTAAGTTTCCTTGTTCCTATTGCATATCATCTTACTTGCTATTTGAACTATATGGTTTTGTATGCCATTTTATCGTTAACAATCTTTCACCCCTTTCGACATACTTTTGTAATGTATATTTATATCTATGTATTAGTTGAGGGCATGCTTAAATTATTAATTTGATTAAAAGGATGTTGAGTAGAGGCCTATCATGAGATAGAATGAGAGTGGGGTGTTTTAGTCCGTCAGGCTCCTTCCCCTCTCATTCCATAATCCCCAGACCTAGAAATCTCTGGTTTTCAAAAGATCAGTTTGCTTATAATGGTTTCTTAATTTTCCTCTAAAAAAATAAAGTGGCGACTCGTATTTGAATTTGAAAAAAGTTTTAAAAAATGTGGTTAGCCTGCGAGTATCCATACCCGCGTATCAATCGCTAGAGTTGTGGACCGGCGCATGTAGACACCCCGATTTTGACCTACCGTCAAATTCAGAAGAGGATTGCCTCCAAAACCAATGATGACAATGACCGACGAAAATCGAGAATCTTTAGAGTGATTCAAGCTCTTCGGAAGGCTTCTCAATCTCAAAAATGATAAAATTCAAGAAAAAATAATATAAAGACTAGGTGTGAAGGAATCTTAGGTGTGAAGATACGTGTTGTAAAAAATTAATATGGTTATATATGCATATATGTGTATGTGTGTTTCTTCGAGAGAAAATGAATTTTATTTTTAATTTTAGAAAAGAAAATGAATTTTTGTTTAGAAAAAAAGGAGAAGAAGAAGAAGAGAAAGAAAAGAATTTCAATAAAATAATAATAATAATAATAATAATAATAACAACAATATACATATATATATATATATATACAAATAACAGCAAGCGAGCTGGCATTCGGCAATCGCGGCAGCACTCGCTGAGTGCCGCGCCGGCAGTCAGTGAATGTCGCGAACAATTCGCTGAGTGCCGCCCGCTGTAACAGTTTGTTTTTTTTTAAATGCTTATTGAACACCCAAGTATCACACTTCATATGCAAGATCACTTCAAATTTACTGATTTAACCTCTCCCAATGGGTCTATATAAGGGGGTGTATGTCTCCATTGAAAGGGGGAGGGTCCTAGATTGAACAATTTTGGCAATTAAGAGTGAATTTGGGAGCTTGAAAAAGAATTGGAAGAAAAAGCCATTGAAGTTTGAGAAGCTTGAAGAAGAACTTGAAGATATTTGAAGATCTTCATCAAAAACCTATAAAATCTGAGGATATTTGGAGGTAATCCTCTAATCTTAATATTAATTTAGACTCAATTCAATCACAATTCATAGAACTCTAGGATCTTTTACACAATTTTAAAAAAGTCTCTTCCCACCTCATTTCATCACACACCGCTTGAATTGTGATTGAATTCCTCCTTGTGTTTGTTGATTTGGATCTAAATAGCTTTGGGTTTAAAATCAAACAAGTTTTTCAAAGTCGAATTTATTAACCTTGAATTTCTTTAAGTCGTTATTTAAGTTTGTTTTGATGATGACAAATCTTGTGATAATTGCATGCTCTTAATGGTTCTATTCCAATCAATTATCAAGTCATTTTCTTTGTGCTAATCTCTTGATTTATGCATTTAAATGTTCTAACTTTGTTTGAGATCATGAGATAGAATATGGTGAAGTCCAAGAGTGATGGATCTCAACAAGGATCTGTAGACACCCCATTTTGTCGACTATCAGATTTAGGAGACTCGTAGCTTGGTGGTTCACGATGATCGAAAATGACTCAAAAAGGACTCCTGAAAGTTAGTGCTATCTCTCAAAATGCTCATAATGACCAAAATGTCCCTGATGCCCCAAACACTCCCATATTTTGGCTGGAAGCTCTGGAAACATGCTACGTCATAAAAAATTACTAAAAATGAGTTTTGAAGCTAAATCAGGTGAAATTGTCAGCTCCCAGAGACCCCCGGAAGTTCCCGGAAAGTCTCCGTTGACCGATTTGACCCAAGTTTGACCAGAGTTTGACCAAAATCATCCAAATTCTCCAGAAAATTCCGAGATCATTCTAGATCATGTAAAAAGTACTAGAATGAGTTTTAAAAGAAAATCGGACGAAAACGTCAGCTCCTTGGATCTCCCAAAGGTTCTAGAACTTCTTGGAGATCCAAGTTTGACCGATTTGACCTAAAAGTTGACTTTGATGAGCACCATATCATTTTTCAAACATTTTTCATGGATACGAGAGGTCAATAGCTTTCCAATGGTATATCGCACATAATTTCTGGATTCAAAACGAGTTTATTATGAATTTTTGAATGTAAAAAAGACGATCATATCGGCTTTTATCGCGAATACCGCAAAACTTTTCAAAGTGACCTAAATATGAACTATTTTTATGAAAATTAGACTCCATTACCTTTCCAACGGTATATCACAAGCTCAATTTGGAGTTCGTACGCATTTTCTGTGACTTTCGGACGAAATAGGGCCTTTTCGCAAATACCGGAACCTCTGGGGGCCTAAACAGCATTATTCGGACGTTGGAGGAGCAATACTACTGCGACATTGGCCACTACCGCTGAGGCACAGGCCCACTGGCACCGCGGCACTCTCCTTCAGAATGGTCCATTTTTAATTTATTTTGGGGGTCCAATTTGATTAATCGAAAAGCAAAACGGCGTAGTTTCTTGTTCACATATGTTTGGGACCAATGGGAGCACTCTTTAAATCCCAAAACCACCCCAAATTGACCTATATAAACCCCCATGGGCTTTTCATTTAGGGGGGTACAAATACAAAGCTTACAGAAGTTGTAGAGATAAGGTTAGGATAGTGAAAGTGAGCTTCCACCTATTGATTTCCAACAAGAAAGTGAGTTTATAACTTTGTTTTTACTTTATTACTCCTCTTTACTTCACATTCGATACACCCAACCAACATTTTAGTGAGCATTTATGAGATAGGAAGCTACTTACATATCCAAAGTCATCATATATGAGTGAAACACCAAGCTACAAGTCCAAAATCTCATTGAATATCATCTATTGATTGCTTTACTTGCTTATTTACATACTATGTTCATCTTTTCTTAATCTCATTTCTTTTTGGCTTTTCTTTATTTACTTACTAGTTCATCATCACCTAAATGATGACATTAAGTTTGAGGTGAGTGAATATTTATGGATAGTAGCTCTTAACCTCAAAAACATGTTTGATAGATGATGATTATGACCTCAATGCACTCCTATGTATTCTTGAGGTCACATTCAAATGAAAACAAACCTATCTAACAATCTTGGAGGTTCTTGATATGAGTTTAATGTTGATATTCCAAGAGGTCATAATCTCCATTTGATGTTAAAAATATGCTTCCAAAATCCTCTATTTCAAAACCCCTCTAAAACCTCAATAGTTGGATTTCAAGAAATAAACCTTGTTCTTTTCCAAAAATCTTCAAAACAGTGAATGATCTGAGTTCAAAGATTTCTCTAGAACTCAATACTCAAAGGGTGATTACAAGACTACTTGGAAAATCTTCCTAACTCATTATAGAACACCCATGATTTTTTGTTTGACCTAAAATATTTGGAAGGGTTCCATTTTGGTCCAAACATTCCTTCCAAACATTCTATTTTTACTGTCATAACAGCTAGGTTGACTTTCAACTTGTTTTTTAGAACACTTTTCTAAAAGGAGTGGTCCCAACTCATTTTTCCCTTGAACTTCAGTGTCTTAAGGAACTTTCTATATAATATGGGCTTCTAGATGTTTTGTTTTCATTTTCTAAGATTTTTCAACGTTTCAGTCGACAGTACGGACTCTGTTTCTGAGCAACCCCTCTTGTTCATATGCTTTCTCTAAATCTGTAATAGTTATTGGAGTTTGGCTTTTTGATATATGTTCTAGACATAATAGTGATTATCGCCATAAAAAATCATGCATTAAAAACATTCCTAACCCCATTTTTCCATTTTTACAAAATCAACTCACTGTTCTGTCCACTATTCACAGCAAACATGCTTTTACTTTCATTCTTTGATTTGATGTTCATATGCACTCCAAATTAGTTCATATCTTAGGAAGTGGTCCATACTACATTTTTACATATCCTATGATGATTTCTTTCATAAATTCATGTATACTCTAGACTTCTAAGTCACTTTAGAAAGTCCATGTACACAAACACACTATAACCTTTGCACATTCTAGGCTCATGCATTGCATCCATGCAAGATTTGGGGTTTTTGTGATTCCTAATCTAAGAAGATTATAAGGAATGAACTTGAACACGCGTTTATGCTCTCCCTCGATCTAATCTTCCTTTTTCATCCATCTCGGGGATTGAGAGGTCTTCTTTTCTCAAAGATTAACATGCATCATACTAGCTTGCAAAGCATATTTCATTTTCTTTGATTATTTGTTTCAAGAACAATCCATGTCCCCTTTAGATTAGGAAACTTGATTACTTGATATGTGATTAGACGATTTTTCCTAGGTTTGTTTGTGTGATCTTTCACTTTTGCATTGTGTGGTATTTGGCTTAGATCTTATGAATGATATCTTATCTTTTGATCTTCCATTTCAAGATTCTTATGAGATGCAATATACTATCATAGTATTAATTGTCGAACCAAACATAGTATATGATGATTATTTGGATGCTAATTAAGGCCCGTCAAAAGACAGGGCGAGTTGAGGGTGTTTTAGTCGTGACAAAGGCTCCTTCCTCTCTCGTACCAAAACCCTGAGCCAAGTTCTTTGGTTATGAAAGGTCGGTGCCCTTTATCCATTTGGGTGAGTCAAATTAGGTTTCTTGGTTCCTTAAAGACCAACTGGCGACTCTATATCTGTTTTCAACAGACCTTTCTTTTCATTTCTTGAAAACAATTTCAAAAATAAAGGAAAATCAATTCCGAAACCCCGCCGGGAACAAAAATGGAACGGGGGTGGACTCCGGAGGCCGTGTGTCCATAGGATCAAACTTGAAGACTTGAAGACTTTTCATCCTTGGTTAAAGACTAGAATTTACTTGTCATAAGCATTTTGATCAATCACTCATAGGGTCTCAAGTAACTTTTATTGAACTTTAGGATCCTTACTCTCATACTTTAAAATACTTTCAAGGACCTAAACATACTTAGACCACTCAATTAAATTCATTTCACAAAAGTTTTTAAGTGTCTAAGTCAAAATCAAGAACCCTTTGCACATGGGTCATATTTAATGGCAAACCTGATCTAATTGGTAATGAACTAGATGTTGAGTTTATATGATTGGAAAGTTATTTGAATCTAGTTTCTGAATCTTTAAACGGATCGCAAAAACAAGTTTTGTAGAGGGAGTTATGGCCGTTTTAGTGAAGAGGTGTCAGTCTGCAAAAAATAGAAAAAACCAGTCGACTGAAATATTTCATGTCTAGTCGACCGGAGGTACTGTTCAGTCGACCGAAGGTACTGTTCAGTTGACTGGATTTCACACAGAATGTCTCTTCTCTGTTATAAACTTTCCAGTCAACCGAACCTTCGATCCAGTCAACTAAATTGCGCAGAACTGCATAACGGCTAGTTTTTAAACTCTCCAAAAATTATTTTTACACCCCCCATTCACTCCCAACGACAATAATATTTCAAACGCTACGTATAGGGGTGATTTTAAGAGCTGGGCAAATCAAGGAAAATCATTCAAACACCTTGTTTAATCATCATTCTTATTTGAGCCCTAGTTTGAGTGAAAAATCAATTTGTTATTGATTTCAATTATAATTCTTGAGAGAGCAAATTGTAGTGAGCTTTCATTTATATTATAAACTCACTAAGGAGTTGTTGTGTGAGCTTTTAATTGTATTATCCACTCTAGAGAGAGAGATATCAATTGTATCCAAATCAATCATTTGTCAAGAGTGAGGGTTAGTAACCCTTGTGTGCAAAAAAAAGGTGTTCTTCTTTGGAATAGATTGAAGGCTCTTATAACGGTTTGGTCTACACCCGTGAAGTAGATCGATTAAAGGAATCCTTAAGAGGTGTTCTTGAGGGGTGGACGTAGGTCGCGGTGTACTAATTGCCGAACCACTTGAAAACTCGGTTTGCAAGTTTTTCTTCCCTTCTTTCTTTACATAATTGTTTGTGATTGTATTTAATTCTCTCTCTCTCTCCCCCCCCCCCCCCCCCCCCCCTCCCTCCCTCCCTCCCTCCCTCCCTCCCTCTCTCTCTCTAAGGTTTCCATTTTGGGCCAACAATTGGTATCAGAGCTTCGGTTCTTCTTTTTTCAAAAGATTTTACAATCCAGAGTTAAGATCCATGGAAACTACATTTTTTTAAAAAGGATATTGTATTAGCACTCCTCCATCGTTGAGTGATCATAAGTATAATCATTGGAAGAAGAGAATAGAAATTTATTTTCTTTCACTTGACTACAATCTTTGGAGTATTGTCAAAAATGATTTTCTCCTAAACTAAAGATTGAATGGAATGAAAGTGATCAAAATAACTTTCTATTGAATCTTAGAGCTATGAAAATTCTACGTAATTCTTTAGATGATATTTCATATAATAGAATTCATTCACGCTCTAAATGCTAATGAAATTTGGTTATGTTTAGAAAATATTCATAATACTACTAACCAAATCCTTGAGTTGCAACAAATAGTTGATGATGTTACAGGAAATGTTGAAAATATAACTCATCAACAAGAAGTACAAAAAGGGGATTTTGTACAAGAGAAAGAAGAAATGCTTATTTGCCAATGAAGAAGATGAGGAGAATGAAAAAAAATGGCAAAAGGGGGCACTTGGAGCGATTCGGATAGTGATGCATCCGAACACGAGTCAAGTGACCAAGAAGATGCCCATGAAAGTAAGGTAAAAGAGGTAAACTCCAACTCATCCGCTAATTATGAAGAACTTCAATGTGACTTTGAGGAGTTACATGAGGAGTTGGAAAATTTGGAATGAAATATATTTCTCTTAAAAAGAACTTTTCAATGCATTCAAATGAGTTAAATATTTTGAAATCCCAAAATGAATCTTTGAAGATTGAAAATGAAAAACATGCTTCAAGAGAACAATCTTCAAATGAGCTTGAAAAAGAAAATTTTGGAGTTGAAAAGGCAATTGGATGATTTAAAATCTCAAAATAAAATTTTGAGAAAAGAAAAACTTGTTTCAATCAATCAACCTTCAAGTGAATCTATTGAAAAAGAAAAAGTTGAATTGAGAAAGTGAGGTGGATGATTTGACAAAAATTTGGCAAAATTCACACAAGGTGAACAAATTTTGAATATGCTTTTGGGAAAGCAAAATTGTGTTTTTGACAAAGCCAGTTTGGGATTTAATCCCACATTCAAGGAAAAGAAGTACAAAAGCTTCTTGGCAAAATCCACTCCTTCAATTTCAAACAATTCTCACAAAAATTTCTCTGTTAAGGAATCTATCTCAAATGAGACCCTCCCTCATATAACTTGTCATTATTGTATGAAAAATGGGCATGTTAATTACAAATGCTTATTTCGTAAGAAAATTAACATGGTTTGGGTTGTGAATGGATCCTCTCCTACCATCTGTAGACACCCTATTTTGTCGGCTATCAGATTTAGGAGACCTATAGCTTGGTGGTTCACAATGATCGAAAAAGACTTAAAAAAAGGACTCTTGGAAGTTAGTTCTATCTCTCAAAATGACCAAAATACCCCTAAAAGCCCGAACTCTCCTGGATTCGGACCAAATATTCTGAAAACGCGCTACATCATAAGAAAAGTAATAAAATGAGTTCTACAGCAAGACCAGATGAAATCATCGGCTCCCAGAGACCCCCAGAAGTTCCCAGAAAGTCTTCGTTGACCGGTTTGACCAAGGTTTGACCAAGTTTGACCGAAATCGTCCAAATTCGTCAAAAAGTTCCGGGATCATTCTGGATCATGTGGGAAATACTAAAATGAGTTCTAAAAGAAAATCGAACGAAAATGTCAGCTCTTGGGAGCTCCCAGAGGTTTCCAGAACTTCCCGGGAATCCCAAGTTTGACTAGTTTGACCAAAAGTTGACTTTGAAATCGGAGCACCGTATTATTTTTCAAACATTTTTCATGGATACTAGAGGTAAATAGCTTTCCAACGGTATATCGCACATAAGTTTTGGATTTCAAATGAAATTATTATGAGTTTCCGAAGGTGAAAAAGGCGACCAAATCGGCTTTTATCACGAATACCGCAAAACTTTTCAAAGTGACCTATCTCCGAACTATTTTTTTTTTTATGTAAAGTAGACTCCATTACCTTTCCAATGGTATATCACAACCTCAATTTGGAGTTCGTGTGCATTTTCTATGAATTTCGAACGAAATAGGGCCTTTTTGCGAATACCGGAACCTCTGGGGGTCTAAAAAGGATTATCTGAACGAATGAGGAGTAGTGCCGCCGTGGCACAAGCCCACTGCCGCCGCAGCACAGGCCTAGTGCAGCCACGGCACTCTTCCCCAGAATGGTCCACTTTTGTAATTTCTTTTGGGGGTTCATTTTGATTAATCAGGAACCAAAACGACGTAGTTCTATGTTCACAGATGTTTGGGACCAATGGGAGTACTTCTAAAACCCCAAACCACCCCAAATTGGCCTATATAAACCCTCCTTGACTTCTCATTTTGGGAGTGTCAAATGCAAGCTTTGAAAAATTTTAGAGAGAAAGTTGTACAGATAAGGTTAGAATAGAGAGAAAAGAAGCTTCCTTCTTTGATTTCCAAACAAAAAGAGTGAGTTCTAAACTTTGTTTTTACTTCATTACTTCCATTTACTTCATATTCAATACACCCAACCACCATTTTAGTGAGCATTTAAGAGAGAGGAAGTTATTTCCATGTCCAATGTCACCACATATGAGTGAAACACCAAGCTACAAGTCCAATACATCATTGAATATCATCTATTGATTGTTTATATACTTGCTTGTTTATATTTGTTCATCTTCTCTTACCTCATTTCTTTTTGTTTTCTTTATTTACTTACTAGTCTATCATCATCTAGATGATGACATAAAGTTTGAGGTGAGTGAATCCTTATGGGTAGTAGCTCTTGACCTCAAAAATATGTTTGATAGATGATGATTTCAACTCCAATACATTCCTATGTATTCACGAAGTTGTCTTTAAAATGGAAATAATACTTTCCAATAATCTTGGAGGTTCTTGATATGAGTCAAATGTTGACATTTTAAGTGGTTATAATCTTCATTAAGTATTGAAAATATGTTTTCAAAACCCCCTCTTAAACCCCTCATTTTGATTTCAAGAAATAAACCTTGTTTTCTCAAAACCTTCAAAACAGTGAGTCATCTAACTTCAAAGAATTATTTTGAGTTCAATACTCAATATATGAATTCAAGACTACTTGAAAAGTCTTTCTAACTCATTATAGAACACCCATGATTTTTGGCTTGACTTGGAAGCACTTGAAAGGGGTCCATTTTTGTCCAAACATTCCTTCCAAACATTTTGCCTCTGCTGTCACAGCAGCTAGGTTGACTTTTAACTTGTTTTACAGAAAACTTTTCTAAAAAGAGTGGTCCCAACTTATTTTTCCCTTGAACTTCAATGTCTTAGGGAACTTTCTGTATAATATGGGCCTCTATATGTTTTGTTTTCATTTTCTAATATTTTCTAAAGTCGACAGTACGGACTCTGTTTCTGAATAACCTCTATTGTTTATATGATTTCTCTCAATCTGTGATAGTTATTAAAGATTGGCTTTTTGGGTTGTGTTCTAGATACAATAAAGAAGATCTCCATAAAAAATCATGCATTGAAAATATTCCTAACCCCTCTTTTCAATTTCCAAAAGATCATATTACTGTTCTGTCCACTATTCACAGCAAGCACACTGTTACTTTCATTCTTTGATTTGATGCTTATATGCACTTCAAATTAGTTCATATCTTAGGAAGTGGTCCATACTATATTTGTACATATTCCATGATGATTTACTCCATGCATTCATTCATGTTTTAGACTTCTAAGTCACTTTAGAAAGTCCATGTACACAAACACACTACAACCTTTGCACATTCTAGGATCATACATTGCATCCATGCAAGATTTGGGGCTTTGGTGGCTCCTAATCTAAGAAGATTATAAGGAATGAGTTGGATCATACATCCATGCTTTCCCTCGATCTAATCTTCCTTCTCATCTGTCCCGGGGATCGAGAGGTCTTCTTTCCTCAAAGATTAACATGCATCATTCTAGTTTGCTAAGCATATTTTGATTTATTTGATTATTTGTTTAAAGAACAACTCATGTCCCCTTAGATTAGGAAAACTTTATTACTTGATATGTGATTAGATGATTTTTCCTAGGTTTGTTCGTGTGATCTTTCACTTTGCATTGTGTGATGCTTGGCTTAGATCTTATGAATGATATTTTATCTTTAGATCTTCCATTTCAAATTTTCTTATGTGATGTAATATACCTATCATAAATATTAACTGTCGAACCAAACATAGTATAGGATGATTATTTGGATGCTAATTGAGGCCCGTCGAAAGACGGGGCGAGTTGAGGGTGTTTTAGTCGCGACAAAGGCTCCTTCCTCAATCGTACCAAAACTCCGAGCCAAGTTCTTTGGTTATGAAGGGTCGGTGCCCTTTATCCATTTGGGTGAGTCGAAATTAGGTTTCTTGGTTCCTTAAAGACCAAGTGGCGACTCTGTATCTGTTTTCAATAGACCTTTTTCTTTTTCTCTTTCAAACAATCTCAAAACAAAACTAAAAAGAGTGGATGAGCGATTCCGCGTGTCCACACCACCTCGACAAATGAAGCATCTAAGAGACGCTTGGACAATGGTTAAATCTCTTACCTTAAGCCTAGTAGGAGTAGGATAGATTAATTTGCTTTGATATTTCTCTTGATTTTGATAGCATATTAATCATGTTTGGTTTATCACGTTATTTTGTTTTGATGTTCATAGTTATCCCATCCTCCTAAGGAGTTAATGTATAATTTTGATATTATAATTAACATTTATTCATATATGCATATGTTGAGGGGGAACATGTCACTATGTTCATTTTATTTGTTTTGGTATCTCATTGCCTCCATAACATGTTTGCTTATCTCAAGGGGAAACTTTTAGTTCAAACCCCCAATCTTTTTGTTGTTGTCAAAAAGAGGAAAATTGATAGAGATACTTAAAAATTGGGATAATGATAGGATAGAGATCTTTAAAAATAAAGGTAAAATGATAATAGAGAGTTTTAGAAAGTTATCATTCTTAGATTCATACGTTGCATATCTTGTTACTTTGAATGATAACATGAAAATGACTCTTATCGTGCTTTAATTGATATATCTCTATTGCATGTTTTGACATCATCAAAAAGGAGAAAATTGTTAGCCTTGAATTTTTTTAAGGCATTATTAATGTTTGTTTTGATGATGACAAATCTTGTGATAATTGCATGCTCTTAATGGTTCTATTTTAATCGATTATCAAGTCATTTTCTTTATACTAATCTCTTGATTTATGCATTTAAATGTTCTAACTTTGTTTGAGATCATGAGATAGCATATGGTGAAGTCCAAGAGTAATGGAGCTCAACAAGGATCAAGCGTGAAGACTTGAAGACTTTTCATCCTTGGTTGAAGACTAAGATTTACTTGTAAGCATTTTGATCAATCACTCATAGGGGCGGAAGTAACTTTTATTGAATTTTAGGATCCTTACTTTCACACTTTAAAATACTTTCAAGGACCTAAACATACTTAGACCACTAAATTAAATTCATTTCACAAAATTTTTCAAGTGGCAAAGTCAAAATCAAGAACCCTTTGCACATGGGTCATATTTAATGGCATCCTGATCTAATTGGTAAGGAACTAGATGTTGAGTTTTATATGGTTGGAAATTTATTTGAATCTAGTTTCTGAATCTTCAAACGGATCGCAAAAACAAGTTTTGTAGAGGGAGTTATGGCCGTTTTAGTAAAGAGGTGTCAATATGCGAAAAATAGGAAAAATCAGTCGACTGAAACACTTCATGTCCAGTAGACTGGAGGTAATGTTTAGTTGATCGAAGGTACTGTTTAGTCAACTGGATTTCACACAGAATGTCTCTTCTCTGTTATAAACTTTCTAGTTGACCGAACCTTCGATCTAGTTGACTGAATTACACAAAACTGCATAACTGCTAGTTTTAAACTCTCCAAAAATTATTTTTACACCCCCCATTCACTCCCAACGGCTATAATCTTTCAAAAACTATATATAGGGGTATTTAAAGGGTTGGGCAAATCAAGGAAAATCATTCAAACATCTTGTTTAAACATCATTCTCATTTGAGCCCTAGTTTGAGTGAAAAATCAATTTGTTCTTGATTTCAATTGTAATTCTTGAGAGAGCGAATTGTAGTAAGCTTTCATTTATATTATAAACTCACTAAGGAGTTGTTGTGTGAGCTTTTAATTGTATTATCCACTCTAGAGAGAGAAAAATATCATTTGTATCCAAATCAATCATTTGTAAAGAGTGAGGGTTAATAACCCTTGTGTGCACATGTGTTCTTCTTTGAAAGATATTGAAGGCTCTTATATACACCCGTGAAGTAGATCGATTGAAGGAATCCTCAAGAGGTGTTCTTGACAGGTGGACGTAGGCCGCGGTGTACGGATTGCTGAACCACTTGAAAACTCAGTTTGCAAGTTTCTCTTCCCTTCTTTCTTTACATAATTGTTTGTGATTGTATTTAATTTTGTATAAAGTTTTTAAAAGGTTAATATTCCGCTAAAACCTTATTCACCCCCCTCTAAGATTTTCATTTCGGGCTAACAGAATTCAACTTGGATCATCAATTGGGTTTTGATTTCATCTCTTTTGTTCATGCTCTTCTCTTAAGATTTCATGAAATCTTTAATATTCCATTTGAATTCCTTGAATTAGATCCTTAAATTTTTTTGTAAATTCATATTCATATGAGGTTTAGAGTTGATCAATGTTTCTTTTATAAATAATTGATGGATTTAAGCCCATATTCATGGCTTTAATTCATTAATTTGGAACTTATGAAACTCTTCATGTTTTATTAAGTTCTTTGGAATTTGGGTTCTTAATTCTCAAGGATCATGTATTTGGAAGAGGAATTTGATGTTGATCTAGTGGATTTTATGATTTGATTATTACATTCAAGTGAATTCAAGTGCTTTAGGTTCATTCATGAGATTGAGTAAGACCTTAGAACCCATTTCTATATTCTCTCATGAGATTTATGATGGGGGTTCCTTCAAGGCTAAATTCATGAATCTCTATAATAAGTGAGTATTATATTGTTGATTACAATCATACTTGATCTATATTCTCCATAGAATTATAGATAAAGTTTGGTTTGAATCATGGACATTAATTCATCTATGGTGCAGTAATTTCAATGACAATATGTGATCAAGAACTTTTAATTAAATCATGATCAGTTGGATTTGAATGAGACCAATTGGAATGTATTCATAACATAAAGATCTACAAATGTATTTTCTACCCAACCTTCCAAAAAGTTATATGGTTAAAATAAAAGAAAACCATATTAGTCCTAAAAAAATATTACCCCATGTTTACCCTCCAGAGTGGGAGACTGCAAAATGGCCATCCTTTCAAACATGAAAAAACTGTTGCGGCAAAGCATGCTCTCCCTGCAAGGACAAACACAGTGTAAATGAACCAAAATAGAGAATTTGCTTCTATGCTAAGTTCACATACTACAAATGAAATAGATATTTTGGTATTAAAAGGAAAAAAAAGTTGAACGATTGCATCATAGTTAACACTAAATTATAGTAATATTTAAGCACCGAAACTATTAGGATATTAGGATGTATTATGAAATTTCAATTTTTTGTTTCCATTAATGACCTGTGGTTTAGAAGGGCTCCATTAATTTAGCAGGCGGTTATTGGGACTGTGGTTTCCAAAATTATACTATGTTTCTGCTGATTGATAACACCAATATTTTTGGTCATATTCGTATTACTTTGAACACGCATTTTGGTTCATGAAAGTTAATTTGCCCGCATCATTTGACAATTTTTTACTGATTAAATCTCCAATGTTAAGGAACCAAAGATATTTTAAAATGAAGAAAAACAAAATCTTGCATATTATCGGCATCAGCAATGATTGGAATGAGCGGCGCAGCACCACATATGGAGCGAACAGTTTTTTTTTTCTAAGATATATCAAATCATAAGCGAAAACCCTATCACTACAAAGATGAATCAACGATGATTAATTGGGGCCTTGGGCAATACAAAAAAATGCAAGAACAGATATACCAAAAACGAAAACCCAGATACCTTGGGAGAGAGCCCTGCCAACAGAAAAGACGCATTAACAACACCAGAATAGGTACCTGTTTTCGAAACCAGAGTTCAAACCAATTAAATTAATATTCACATATGATGTAAAAGGATAAAATATCAAATATCAAATAAACATTTTTTTTTTATGCTAAATAGTGCACTTGCCTGTTTGAAAGAATACAAATAAGAAACCAATCAAACCTTCATACATGCAAATATTTTATCCTATATAGCTCAAAAGCCCATTAAACAACTAATTGTTTCAATAGTTGGAAATTTCCCATATAGCTAAACTGCTAAAGCACCAGAAATAATGTGTGTCTGCACACAAAGTATATCAATCCATATAGAAAGATACATTGATAATCAATCAAGACACATCAGTAGCCTATCACAATTGGCTCCATCAAGGACCCACACAGGAAAGTTATTAAGCCACAGAATGTCTTCCCGCAAATCAGTAACAAACTTTGCTAAATTGTGAGCTAGACAATTACCATCTCTCTTCATATGGGCAACACAAGAGTGACCAATCCATGTGTTCAACTATAACAAAATAAAAAGATAGGCTGTCACATTAATTGATTGTTGATCAAAGTAAAATGTGAATCTGAATAGTTGAACCTTTTATGCTATATACTAATTTCATTACCACTGGATCATAATATCAGCGAAGAAGAAATAGATAAGAGAGAGAAACTTACCCAAGTTCACGGCCACCAGCTCCTTATCAGTCCGAGTCGTGCGACTAATTGTGCAGATGCGATAGTTGAACTGTAATCTATGAAATGCCTGCATGTTGGAATGTGTGATTGTACAGATGTGATAGTTGTATCTATTGCAGTTGATGTTGGTAGTGGCTAGGAGGAAGAATATGGAGCAAAAGATGAGAGATGGAGAGAGACATAGAGGCATCTCAATATTCAAGAGAACATAGAGGGTCGTGTCAGTTTCGAGAATGGAAGAGGCAGATTCTTGAGAGGGAGAGAAAAAGGCATGTTGTGCAATTAAAAAAAAAACGGAGGAAAATACACACACAGAGGAAAAAGCCCTAGAGAAAGGGACGGGACACGTGTCAGCATTATATTCACTGCAGGGATAAACTTCTGCTTTTAGATATACTAATAGATATATATAATGGATTTATTCAAATTTGTGAACACACATACAGACCCCTAAGTCATTTGCAAAAAGAGTAATGCTAGAGGTATAATTCATTTACAACCATCTCTATCTCTCTTCTAAGTGGCACTAGGGCTCATTGAAATTTAACCGGACCCCACAATGCCACTTAGGAGAGAGAGATAGAGATGATTGTCAATGAGTTTGCAAGAAAGAGTTGTACACCTAGCATTACACTTGCAAAAATTAAGAGCAATGCTATGCTTCTCAAATCCAGAACCTCCAAATCCACGTCCCAAATGATGTGGCAGTGAGCCTTTTAGATTTTGATTGGAGGATGTTGAAGTGATCCCACAATAGATCCACTGCCACATCATGTGAAAGTGAGACCATTGAATTTTGATTGGAGGATGTTGAAGTGACCCTATTGTGATCTCACTGCCACATCTTCTGATATGTGACATTGTGATTTGGATTTCAGACGCATAGCATTACTAAAAAATTAATCATTTGTTGATAAAAAAACATTTCATTATTATTATTGTTATTTATTTTTATTTTTTTTATGTAATTGAATCACGGAGGTCAAAGTTGTGCCAAACACCCTCTAACAACAATACAACTCATTTACAATAATTTGTATATCTCTTCTAAGTGGCACTGTGGTGTCTGGTTAAATTTTAATGAACACCAGTGCTACTTAAGGCCTCGTTTGGTTGCCAGATTGGATAAAGGGGTATAGTATAAATGTGTAGTTAGTTATCCTGAGATAATTAACCATATGATAAAACAGTGCAGTATAAATTTTATATTGTGTTTGGTTCATACCGTATTATACTGGGGATAAAATGCAATTAGTCCAATACTGTGTTTGGATGACCATGTATAAGCCTGGATTAATATGTAACTTACCACAAATGTTCATTTTGTTAAAAAAAAAATCAGTAAAACAGATACAAATGAACTCAAAATGCAATAAAATATTGATGTAGAAGTCAAAAAATTAACTCAAAATAATTTTTTTTTTAGTTAGTTAATCAAGGTTTGGAAATTGTAATGAATTGCAAATCATGTGAAGCTGTTTAATTTTCATTGATTGAATCTTGATTTTCATATTTATATTCATTTGGACAGAAGAATTTCATTTATTGAATCATTTGAATAGAAGAATTTCATTGATTGAATCTTGATTTATTTATACAGTCAGGCTCTAAAGAGGACGCCCTCTCTTTAATAAAGAGAGGACTTCTGTTTTAGCCGTCGGATTGCGTTTTTATTAATGGCAGTTTTGTCATTTTACAGTTTTTAAACACAATCTGACGGTCAAAACAAATGTCCTCCCTTTAATAAAGAGAGGTGACCCTCTTTAGAGAATCTTTGTTTATTTATATATATATATATATATATGTATGTATACACAATCAAAATGGATGAACACATACCCTAAACTAGAAATGGATGAACCCAATCTGTACTGTCAAAATCTAATAACCAAAATCCATTAAAAAAAAATCTAATAACCAAAACGAGAAAGAATAGTCAAGATCTAACCCATATATATATATATATATATATATTGCTAAGCATAGATTTTGTTACGATGGACAGAGTCCATTATCTTTACAAAAACAAGAAAAATCAACAGTACACCTATCTTGATTACACATTCCAGGTTCAACAGCTTCAAAGCTTTACTGGTACAATGAATCAATCCTAAGCCCCTCAAAGAACATTGCGCATCGCAGAGACACCCCAATCAATCCTAAGCCAATTAATGAATCAATCTAACCCATATATATACAAGATCTAATGCCCTAATTAAGATCTATATACAAGATCTGTATATATATACATATAAAAAAACGAGAAAGACCAGTCAAGAATCAAGATCTAACCCATATATATACAAGATCTAATACCCTAATCAAGATCTATATACAAGATCTGTAGATATATACATATAAAAAAGCAGATCTGAACGAAATAATAAACGAAAACGAAAAAGAAAAAGAAAAATGAAATAAAAAACGAAATAAAAAAAAACACAGATTTGTATGGGTGTCGTCGTCATTGTCTCGTCGTCTTCGTCTTCTCTCGCCATTTTCGATCGCCTTCTTCTCTTCTCTTTTCTCTCTTATCTCTCTTCCCAATTCTGTTTTGGGTGTCTTCGGAGTAGCAGAGAAGGAATTGTTGCTCGTTCCCTTCGTCGTCGCTTCGTCGCCTCACTCTCTGTCTCTCTTTGGTCTGAATGGTTTTTAGAACAGAGTACAAGCAAGATGGGTATATATATGGCAGGGGCAAGTTTGTCATTTTATAACCTAATCCCACTAACCCTTATCCGCGCCTTTTTAATACTGCCCCCCCCCCCCCCCCCCCCCCCAAGACATTATTTTATCCTCCTTAGGAGGCATTAATTTTAACCACACAACACAATACCTTGGGTCAAATGATACTATAAACGCCCAAACAAACACAGTATAAAGTGAGATTAGACTATTTTAATCCAATCCCTCTGATTTATCCGCCAAACAAACGAGCCCTAAAAGAAATAGAGATAGCTATAAATAAGTTTTAGGGTGAAATACATTTTGCACCCTTGGAGTTTACGCCTTGTGTCAATTTAGTCCTTGATATTCCAATTTCATCAATTTCGTCCTCCAAATTTTAAAGTTGTGTCAATGTGGTCCTTCGGTTAGTGTGCTGTTAAAAAATGGACAGAATTTTGCCATGTGAGTGGCAGGTGATGTTTATGAAGGGCAAATAAGTCGTTTCATATTTGCTTTCCTTTGAAAAAAAAACAAACAAAGAAACCTTGTGCAGTTCTTGTATAATGATGATGATATCGAATCCTTCAAGAAGATAGCCGTGGCGGTGAGGTTGAGAAAAATTAATGAAATCCGAGAAGAATGGAAGCCATTAGCTGGTCTTCCAAGATTGCTGACCTTATAGATGTCAACTGCATAGAAACCCTTGGTCTACAACAATTGCAATCAAGCACCACTTATGGTGGACCTTCTGGTTGGTGATCTTTGGGTAATAGCAAGCCATATCATGTTATACACAATCATTTTTATGTTCTACAGTTACAAAAGAGTGAAGACATGGCTCCCTTTTTAACCCTCATGAATAAATAACCCCACCTCTCTCTCTCTCTCTCTCTCACACACACACACACACACACACACACACACACACACCCCGACACACATTTACATAAGCAAGTGGGTACTGGGTAGTGTTTCAAAATCAAAATAAAAAATGATCCTTGATGGACTATCAGCTACCTTGCATCTTTTGCCAAAATCAGCCTCTTCATTGAATTCGTTCAATTTATCTTTACAATTTGATCCTATGGAACTTATTTGTACCTTCAGATTGTTACCTAGCTCTCTCTCTCTCTCAAAATATACGTATATCTCTCACTTATTAGTATAAGAGAGGGATCATGAGCTTCAGGGATCCATCAATGGTGCTTTTGGAGGATAAGCTTTTCGATCGTCCCCATTGAAGCTGACAATCCCTTTGCTCATTCAGTTTGTTTATTTAGGTGTAAATAATATAAATGTGAGAAATGACTTATTTGCCCTCAATAAACATCATATGCTGCTCATGTGACAAAATTCCGTCCATGTCTTAACAGTTTACTAATAGTTGGACTATATTGACATAGTTTCAAAACTTGGAGGATGAAATTGACAAAATTGAAACATCAAGGACTAAATTGACACAAGGTGTAAACTACCAAACCAAACCAAGCCTTGTGTCCCAATCAATTGGGGTCGGCTGTATGAATCCTTTTTCTCCATTCTGCACGATCAAGAGCTATATGCTCATTTAAATTATATATATTCATATCTTGTTGCATTATATATTCCCAAGTCAGTCTAGGTCTACCTCTCCCTCTAACCATTCCATGCACTACGATCTTATCACTCTTTCGCACAGGTGTATCTACAGGTCTTCGTTGCACATGGCCGAACCATCTAAGTCCATTCTCCCTCAAATTGTCCTCAATATGTGTCACTCCTACAGTCTCTCGGATGTACTCATTTCTAATTCTATCTTTCCTAGTCTTACCACACATCCATCTTAGCATCCTCATCTCCGCTACACTCACTTTGCTAATGTGTTGTTTCTTAGTTGCCCAACACTCTGTCCCGTAGAGCATAGCTGGCCTAATAGCTGTCCTGTAAAATTTTCCTTTCAATTTTGCTGGTATTCTCCGATCACATAATACTCCAGAAGCACTCCTCCACTTATGGGTCACGTCATCACCAATCTCTCCGTCTCTACTGATCATTGAACCTATATAGCGAAAGTGTTCCCTCTTTGGGATCTCATGATCTTCGATCTTTACTGCTTCGTTGTCTCTATTTCCACTGTTGCTAAAAGTACTTTCCATGTATTCTGTTTTCGTCTTACTTATCTTTAGCCCCTTAGTCTTCAGTGCTTCTCTCCAAGCTTCTAGTTTAGTGTTGAGTCCCCTTTTAGTCTCATCAACCAAGACGATATCATCTGCGAACAACATACACCATGGGACCTCATCTTGAATGTGTCTAGTCAATTCATCCATAATTAGGGCGAACAAATAAGGGCTCAAGGTCGACCCCTGGTGCAGGCCTACGGTAATTGGGAATTCGCTTGTTTCTCCGGTTGGTGATCTAATTGTAGTAACCGCTTCATCATACATATCCTTCACCACGTCAATATAACCCTTGGTCACTCCTTTCTTCTCTAGCACCCACCAAATTAAATCTCTAGGCACTCTATCATAAGCTTTCTCTAAATCAATAAAAACCATATGTAGATATTTTTTCTTCTCTCTATACTTTTCCATTAGTCTTCTAAGTAAATGAATTGCTTCCATAGTTGATCTCCCAGGTATAAATCCAAACTAATTTTCTGACATTGATGTTGCGCCTCTTAAGCGATGCTCCATCACTCTCTCCCATAGCTTCATAGTATGGCTCATCAACTTAATACCTCTATAGTTGTTGCATTGTTGTACATCTCCTTTACTCTTATATATAGGCACTAGGATGCTCTTCCTCCACTCATCAGGCTTTTTTCTAGTTATTAAAATCCTATTAAAAGCTTTTGTAAGCCAAGATGCCCCCACATCTCCCAAGCATTTCCAAACCTCAATGGGGATCCCATCTGGTCCTAAGGCCTTGTTGGGTTTCATCTTC
The DNA here is from genome assembly GCA_033977485.1 of Hydrangea macrophylla. NCBI lineage: Eukaryota > Viridiplantae > Streptophyta > Magnoliopsida > Cornales > Hydrangeaceae > Hydrangea > Hydrangea macrophylla. Next base: position 82,510,326 of record CM066985.1, on the reverse strand, counting down.
TTCAAAGCAAATTCCACCTCAGACTTCTTTATTCTCCGATAGAATCTGTATTCTCTAGTTTCATCGTAACTTCCAGTTTCTTCTTCCATTGTGTTATCCATATGTTTTTCATTCAGCAACTTCTCAAAATAGCTCTTCCACCTTTCCTTAATCTCTTCGTCGTTTACTAATACCCTAGAGTCATCGCATTTTATACACTTAACCTGATTAATGTCTCTTGTTTTGCTTTCTCTCGACTTAGCAAGCTTATAAATACATTTTTTACCCTCTCTAGTGTCTAGTTTGGTGTAGAAGGCGTCATAGGCTTGCATTTTAGCAACTTTAACTGTCCTTTTAACCTCCTTATTTGCACATTTATAGCTTTTGAAGTGTTCATCACTTCTATCATTTTGCCACTTCTTAAAGCAATCCTTGTTGGTTTTTACTGCAGCTTGTACCTCTTCATTCCACCACCAAGTATCTTTAGAAACTAACCCTCTTCCCTTCGACTCTCCGAGGACCTCCTTCGATATTCTCGTGATGCACCCTGCCATTCTATCCCACATAGTATTGCTTCCATCTTCCAAATTCCAAGGTGCTTCTGCATACATTCTCTCTTGGAATATTGCTTTCTCGCCTTTAAGGTTTCACCACCTAGTTTGCGGGTTTATAGGGTCTTTTCTAGTACGACATTGTCCTTTTATATGGATATCTAAAATAGTAAGTCTATATTGAGATGTTAAACACTCTCCTGGGATAACCTTACAGTCTTTACATGCTAAACGGTCTGCCTTTCTCACAAGGAACAAATCGATCTGGCTTCTATTAGATCCACTCTTAAAGGTTATCAAGTGTTTTTCCCTCTTTTTAAAAAAAGTGTTTGCTACTACAAGATCATATGTTACTGCGAAATCTAAAATACTCACCCCTGCCTCATTCTGATATCCAAAACCATACCCTCATGCACTCTCTCATATGCAGTTCTATCTTTGCCTACATGGCCATTAAAATCTCCACCTACAATTATCTTCTCTCCTCCCGGTATTTCTTGCATTAAAGCGTCCAACTCATCCCATAATTATCTTTTAGTGTGATCATCCAATCCTACAAATGTGTAAAATGTATTTAACCCTAAGTTTTACACTTCTAATTTTTTTTTATGCTAAACAAGTTTTACACTTATAAAAAGGAAAGAAATGTTGTAAAGTAAGGGTCCAAAACGAGTCAAACGACTAGCACTACTTGGTTGGCTCCACCGTAATTCTGCCAATACTCGAGGGCAAACACAAAACTTTGATTTCCCGCCAGAGTTGCACAGAGAAAGTCACTAATTATAATTTACGGAGTATAATAATATATAAAAACATTTTTTTTTTTGAGAAATATAATATATATACTCGTAAATGCAAGTAGCTTTACACACTCATTTTTTTTTTTTCTGCACTGTCCGTTTTCTCTCCTCTGGGCTCAAAACTTGCCCCCTTCATCAACATTCATTCTTCTGGAAATCTGCTTCGTTCACTTGTAAAAAATCGATTACTTTATATCTCATTTCAACATTTCTTGCATATATATATACGATTAAATTCGTGTATATACATATCTATATCTATATATATGTATATGTATGTATATATGTAGATATGCTGAGATTTTACCTGTCTGCTAATAATCTAAAACCCTAGTTCCGTATATTTTTTTCGGAGTTACATTTTTTGTTTCTATTTTGCTGTTTGATTTTGTTTGTTTTATTTTCAAAATTTTTTTTAGGGTTAGAGAGAGGCTTAGAAATGGTGGACGAGAACGGTATAAAGATCGAAGCTTCGGCGGGTTCTCCGACTTCCGTCCTCAAAGATGAGGTTTGCTTTCATTCTCTCTGTGTACTTACTTTTGTATACTTATATGTGCATATATATACACACACACACACACACACTATATATATGTCATACACATTTCAGTATTTCCGCCATTATTATCTTTTTATGTCTGCTTTGTTTGGTGCCTCTAGTCCTTAAATTATTATTATTATTATTATTATTAATTTTTTTTTTTCATTTTTCTGGTTGTACTCGTTGTTGGGTTTGTGATTGTTCGGTTTCGTAGCCCATTGGAAAGTTAGAGTGTTGAGTGTCTGTACTCTGTTTGTCAAAGGGAAAACTGTGAAGAACTTGCCATCATTTACATTCTGTTTGGTTTTTCCTTGTAATGGTTAAGAATAGGTGGTTCTATACAATTTTGGAGAAATCACAAGATCTAACTGTCATTTCAATAATATTTTAGTTAATAGGGATACAAAAGGCTACTGGGTTAAGATTTTGAGCTTAAAGTTGCTAAAAGTTGTTCATTGTTGTTGCTTCTGCTTTTTGTTTCCATGTTGTTCATTTACTCTAGAACCTAAGAGTATAGTTTGACGGGTGGCAGCCATATCGGAAAAAAAAACGGTATTACAATCTATGTAAAACTCTTTATATTCTGAAATCTGAATGCTTGTTACTTGAAGATGCCTATGCAGGTAAGGCTCTTTTGTTCCTTCAGTTTTTTTTTTGTTTTTCCTTTCTCACGAGACTCTTTCTTCCGTATAGTTCCTATGCTCAGAAATGGAGATATGGTTATTCGATATTTCCGAAACACCCCTGTGCTACTCTTATATGTCCATTTGATATTTCTCCTTCACTGTAGAGATGCCATAGGGTCTTCATTTGTGAGTTGCTATTGTAGTGTTGCTTTATTTCTTCTCTCCACCCTCCACTTTCTTTTTCCCCTTGCCTCCTTGCCCATCCCACTTGGGGAGCGGGTGTAAGATACGTATTTATCTAATTTAATTCGTTACGGATTTTTTAGATTTAGTTTCAATTCATTGCTCTTTAATTGTTGCTTGGAACTTTTAACGTGAAGGATATCTGCGAGGACAAAATCACAGTCAAGCTGGAGGAGGAAATACTTCTTGATGCAAAAAATGGTGATTCTTCTCTTATATCAAGAGACATCATGGAGGAGGAAGAGAAGCTTCTGGAAGCCCGGGTGAAGGAAGAGGAAGAAGGAAGAGTGAATGAGCCTGAGGATGCACCTAACTTGAATGACACACAGTTCACTAAATTAGATGAGCTTCTTACCCAGACCCAGCTTTACTCAGAGTTTCTCCTGGAAAAAATGGATGACATCACAAATGTATGGTCTCAGTCCTCTTCTCAAATCAGTTTTTGGGTAGAATGGAGTTCACTAATTATATGAGTTGTTTTGCTAGAATGGAGTGGATGAAGCGAGTGATAGTGTTAAAGAGAAAAGGAAGGGTCGTGGTTCGAAAAGAAAAGCCGCACAGTACAACAATGTAATCTGTTCCCTTCTTTTTGTTCTAGAAGTTAATTTAGAAATTTGTGCATATTGTCTCCTTGATGCTATTCCATCTTGGAGAATATATGTTGTTTCAACTTGGTCTGCTATGTGTTTGTGCACCTGAATTCATGCAGTATAACTTCATTTGCTATATTTAAGTAAGTATGGCCATCTTTTTTATTGTTATATTTTACTCCCTTGTCCCCATATTTAGAGTCCACCAAAGTCCTGTGAATAGGTTGCACATAATTCTCACTTAAGTGAAAGCGGGGATGTAGATGTGTGTGAGATAGACGGGGTGGAGGTTAAACAGTATGAAAATTGGTTACTTATGTTGGTATGTATAGTGTTTCTTCTGGTGATCCTTATCTTGGATGCGGAACTGATCAATTCTTGCAAAGCCAACCTAGGGGAGTTGCCCATTGCTATGAATAAACAGAAGAGAAAAAAAAAAGCAGAGATTATTCTGAGATTTAATATGTCATGTAATCATGTTATCAATGTATCATAGAAATTTTGGAAGTTTCCCAGGAGAGGAGATATGTACTTTGATTTTCCCAAGTGACACGCGCTGACCATTCTGACCTGCAACTTGTTTTGTTAGCTGCAAACTTCAATGTCTGGTGCTAGTGTGGCTACCCATTTGTAATATCTGTTAAATAGGCTAGGCAAATCCGAGTTGCTTATCTGCTTGGATGTGACTGTTCGGCAATTTAATTTGTTGTAAGCAATATACTGAGCGAGTTAAGCCCAAGTCCTAAGCAAAATAAAATGGACATTAATGTTATTCATTGGGGCTTACAAAGGGGTCTACTTTATTCATGTCTGACCTGCCAACTCCTTGCAACTAATCATCCCCTTGCCCCCAACTATCAAATAGTGTTTTATATCATTGCATTTCATTTGTGCGATTATTTGGTTGTCTAGGGCTCTATTGAAAATAGAGTGCTTTCTTCAGCTCCTTTTACTCCTTTTTTTTTATTATTTATTTTTACGAGCCTATATAATTCTTCTAAATGGTAATTCATTCTGTTTATGCATTTTGACTACTTTCTTCTTGTGGTTGCCATGCAATATTTTTTTAAAAAAATCGTGATGTATTATTAGAGAAAGGCCAAGAGAGCTGTTGAAGCCATGCTTACAAGATCTAAAGAAGGCGATTCCTCAGAAGATATTAATCTCACTGAAGAGGAGAGAGCTGAGAAAGAGCAGGCTGAACTTGTGCCACTGTTGACTGGTGGGAAGTTGAAGACTTACCAAATCAAAGGAGTGAAATGGTTGATATCGTTATGGCAAAATGGATTGAATGGTATCCTCGCAGATCAAATGGGACTTGGAAAGACAATCCAAACAATTGGTTTCCTTGCACACTTAAAAGGGAAGGGTTTGGATGGGCCCTATTTAGTGATTGCTCCCCTTTCTACTCTCTCAAATTGGGTAAATGAGTTTGAAAGGTAATTTTGTACCTCAATTTTATTTCCCGAGTAGGTAGAAATAAATTGAAGTTGAATTTAGGGTGGCTGAGCTGAGAATTCTTTGCTAAATTAGCTTAGCTTACTGCCTCTTTATTTTTATGTTTTCTTTTGTAATATGCATACTCAGTTTACCATGTCCCTTTCGTTTCCAAAGGTTTGTGCCCTCGATGAATGCACTTATCTACCACGGAAATAAAAAAGAAAGAGATGAGATAAGGAGGATGCACATGCCAAGAACTATAGGCTCCGAATTCCCCATAATTATTACTTCTTATGAGGTTGCATTATTTGATGCAAAAAAGCATTTGAGGCATTACAATTGGAAATATCTTGTAGTTGATGAGGTAAATTGTCAAACTTACTTCTCGATATGTTTGCCTTCCCTATTTACGTGTTACACATATATAATATACCAGAAGCTAGGGTTGAGCACCTGCTCCTGTTATCTAAACTATTCTTTCTTCTTGCAGGGACACAGGTTGAAGAACTCGCAGTGCAAATTACTGAAGGAATTGAAACACTTAAAAGTTGAAAATAAGCTTCTCTTAACCGGGACGCCTCTGCAAAACAATTTGGCTGAGCTTTGGTCATTGTTGAACTTCATCCTGCCTGACATATTCTCATCCCATGCAGAATTTGAATCATGGTATATGCTTTGTGCTCTCTTATTCTTTTCCTTCATGAAACTTGATGCTTATGAGAATTTGTGAATTGCAACTGTTAATCCATTTTTTTTTTGGCATGTAATTAACTTATCCCGAAGAATAATTCTCAAGTAATATACTCCTGAACTCCACGGAGTTAATATGTGATGTTACTTTATTCGGAACACCGGGCCTCAAGTTTGCCTTCACTACACTTGATTCTGAGTCCTGAATAAGTTCGTAGCACCAGTAAGATTGAGCTCTGGCTGTAGTTTCATGTTTAGTTGGTACAATTACTGATACTAGCGGCAGAGGCACACGCGTCGCGCGTGGACACCTTTTATCTGTTATGTATTTATAATCTCAAGTAAACAAATAAATAAGTATTTTTAGAGATATATTTTTTTTAAAGTGTTAAAGACTTTCTAACAGAAAACTATAACTCTATTTTTAATTTGATTTAAATTGGTTTAAACAAAAAGAGCACTAGCTCGCAGGATACAATTACATTACCACTTTGCAATTATTAGTAGTTAGTACATACTACATACACCAATGGTAGTAAGCACACCTAAGAATCCCCCTAATTCCCACCTCTTTCCCATTGAACAGAAAGTTGATCACTTTTGTCACTTTCAGTTTGTATGCACGCCCTGTAATAGTGTAATGGCATCACTTTTAATAAATATATAACACCCATGGACTAAAATTTACAGTTATCCAAAAAATATGTGATGTCAGCTACTTTACCTCATCCTTCTACATCCTTTACGAAGTCCTCTGCAATTTTATTTCTTACTCCACCAGAATAGGGTCTCAATTTCTCCTCAAATCACTTGTCTCTATGTGGTTCTCTCTCTCTCTCTCTCTCTCTCTCTCTCTCTCTCTCTCTCTCTCTCTCTCTCTCTCTCTCTCTCTCTTTCTCTCTCCTCTTCCGATTTATTTTTTGGGCTTGGGTTTCTCAATTTCGCTATAACTTCTTTTTATATTTTTGTATTAGTTGCAAGATGTTAAAGAGGGAGTGGGAAAGATCTGGAACTGGAGTTTTTTTTTGGTCAGAGATCTACAACTGAATTTGAGAGGCAGTTTTTTTTTTTTTAATTTAATGTAGACGTGTGGCAGTTTTTAGTTGTTGAGGATTTGGTTTGAGTTTGTAATGACCATTTAGGACTCTTGTAGATGTATTTTTTAGTTGATAAACTTACTGGTTTTCATGTAAATTTGAGGGGCAATAAAAAGAGAATGGGTACCCCTCCTTTTCTCTTTATAAAGTAGTATAGATTATCCCAGTAAAGAAACATTAAGTAGTCTTTCACATTTGTATTTTTGTGGAAGCAAAGATTGATTCTTTCATTTTTAACCTTTTGTCATGCTTGGTCTCCACTATCCATGTCTGAATCCAAAAAGCACATGCCAGTATGGCAAATAGTTTAAGTTGGTTCATCACATAGATCTTGTCACTGTAGAGTCCTGTTTCATATTGATGGAGGCATGGACCGCATGGTGGATCAGTCGTGTTACATACAAAACAGTATAAATTTTGAAGTAAAGTTAAATTTCTTCTGTCTACTTATCACTGCTTTTGAATAGAATTTTTATATTGGAGGGAGATCTTTCATATCTATTGAGATCCTACATTATGGGGTTAAAAAAAAAGGCCAAAAAAAGTGAATTTAGCCTTTATTAAAAGAACCTCAGACCAACACAAACCCTGTTCTAATTCTTTTACACAAACCAAAAAACAATTCTTTTACAGTAACCAAAAAAAAAAAAAACACTTGATGAGTTTAGGAGGCATTTTAGGTTGTTTCCATGTCAACTTTTATGAGCTGTTTGATGTCTTTTTTCCGTTAATTCTAGCGGAAGGTAAGCAGTATATCGGTTAGATTTTTCGATCAAAAGTACTACGTGTGTCATAACATGAGTTGGGGAGCACTGAAACCCCGGAATATCACTAGGATTTAAGGAATGGAACATAATATGAGAACTTCCACTTCGTCATTGAAGATGAAGGACAAGAAAAGAAGGGCCAATCACGGGTGTAGATTATGTCTAGACCCTCTATTGATGTATTTGCAACTACTTTCTTTTGAAGTGTGTATTTGGATGATATCAATTCTAACGTTATTAAATTTAACTAATTAGTATTTATTCACTTTAGCCTGATAACTTTGTATGTACTATGTAATGTTATTTATGTCTAGGTTTGATCTTTCGGGGAAGTGCAACAATGTAGACATGAGGGAAGAGTTGGAAGAGAAGAGAAGGGCTCAAGTATGCACTTTTTTCTGATTGCACGCATTTTACTTATGTAGAACATGTCATTTGGCTGTTTGTACAGTGCTCACTGGTTTTGATTCGCACAGGTGGTGGCGAAACTCCATGCTATATTGCGTCCTTTTCTCCTAAGAAGAATGAAAGTCGATGTTGAGCAGTTGCTCCCTCGCAAAAAAGAGATAATCTTGTACGCTAACATGACAGAGCATCAAAAGCATTTCAAGGATCATCTAATTAATAGAACACTGGAAACTTATTTGCGAGAGAAAGTGGACATTGGTAAGGAAGCATTTTTGCTTTAAAATGCTTGACAATATTAATTGGTTTAGAATGTGTCCTATGTGATCTACCTTGCCATCCCTGAAATTCTTTATTTTCTTAGCTGTACCGTGGAAATTTTTCTTCCCTTCATTTTTTTCCCTTCAATTTTTCTGTTCTGGTTGAAGTTTCACCAAAAATTTGGCAGTTTGAAATGACTATTTTGGCTTTGATATAAGGTTAAGTTTGCTGTAGGAAGAGTCTGGAATTGTAGGTGAATGAAACATACTCAAGGAAGTGATAGGCGTGCATTCATTAGTTTGTAATGTATAGGGCATTAATGTTGGTCCCCATCGAAAGTAAATGGTAGAAGAGGATAAATTTTCCAAGGCCTTGTGCAAGAATATCAATGGAACATTATTGCTCTTGGCTTATATTGTTATTGGCATGATTCTAGAAGAATAAAACAGTGCTATGCGCTTTAGGTTGTTGATCAGATCGGGGCTAGAACTCAAATCTGAGTTTGTTATAGAGCATGATTTGGTGATATTTCTGTTCATACACTGTATAATTGGTCCAAACCTTGTGGATTGGCTGTTGGCTAAGCATGCATGATGTCAGTTTGGACAGTCATGTATCCAGCTATTTCTTGTGAGGATTGATAATCTGCCATTATGATGCAGCGGAACGTTGAAATTGCGAGGAAAAACGTGTGGGATGCAACCTTCTTGACACCTGTTGATTATCGAACGATAATACCATAAATTAAGGCTCTATCGTCTTGTTGATTTACACGAATGCCAAGGACAATAGGGAAAAATTGAGAGAAACTCAATACTGTGTTTTATTATCAAAAAGCTGCTAAGAAATAAAACAACTTGACAATATATAGTCTGACCAAACCCAAAAACACAAAGCCAAATAAAAAGACGAAAATATCGAAAAGGGCCGAAAAAACATAAAAGTGGCCCGAAACTTATTCAAACAGCATTTTTGGGACCTAAAATTGTACCTAAACGACGTGGTAGTTTAGCGCGCTGACGGGCTCTGAATTAGCTTTCCGGATTGGTATAATAATTGCGATTCTGACACCTGTAGCGAAAGTTATGGCTGTTTCAGTGGGAAAGGGTCAAAAGGGACTCTCTTCTCTGATCCAATTTCTTATAGAACGCCAAAGCCACTTGTGCTGCATCACAAGGCATATGATGGTTTTTTTTGCCTTGCAGTTGAAAAAATAGACACCCATATTACATGTGTAATTTTCCATGCTTAGTTAAAATATGCATTAATTGCAGGACGTGCTTTTAAAGGGAAGCTTTATAATTTGATGATTCAACTGCGAAAGAACTGCAACCATCCTGATCTCTTAGAGTCAGCATATGATGGAACTTGTATGTTTTTTGCATTCCTTCAATTAGATATAATAGAGTAAATGGGTGCTCCAGAACTTTTAACCATTTTTTACCTTGCCTTCCCCCTCCTCCCACAAACAGATTTCTACCCTCCTGTAGAACAGATAGTAGAACAGTGTGGAAAGTTTCGTTTGTTGGACAGATTGCTTGGAAAGCTATTTGGTCGAAAGCACAAGGTAAGCATCAGAATTACTTAAACATTTTCTTCTGATGTGCTGGATATTGCTTTTCATCTTCTTCTGTTATGTTGGCAAACAGGTTCTGATCTTCTCCCAGTGGACTAAGATTTTGGACATTATTGAGTACTATTTTAGTGAAAAGGGATTTGAAGTTTGTAGAATTGATGGCAGTGTGAAGTTAGCTGACAGAAAACGACAGGTAAGTGCTTTGTCTGACAACTTGATGAGACCCCCACACTGCTGTGTACATTATTTACTCATTTTGGATTGTGTTTCGGTCTATAGGAATTTCTTACATTCAATAGTTTTTTTTAATAGGAAATTGGATAGCATTGTTTTTATGGTTGAGCTTCATGCTCTTTCAAAGTTTATTTCTGTAGCTTGGCTGCTCACAGGGACACTCTTTTATCTTCCCTGAAATTTCAGTAGTGTTTCTAGATACTCGAAGTGTGATCATACCATTCCCACTTAATGCTATAAATATATCTTAAAGTATGTCCTTGGTGTGTTCTTGCAAAATATCGGTCCAAATCATTTTGACATTCCTCCTTCAAGCTTACACAGGCATGCACTTACATGTATATTCTTGGGGAAATATTAATTTTTATTGGGGTTCCTTTTCTTGTTTATTTTCTTTCGCTGTCTGAAAAATTGGAAATGTCTTAGACATAACTCTTAAGGCATAATCCACCCATGATTTTTGGAATTTTCTGTTTTTAGTCCACTATGTTTAGGAGATGGCGTTGTTCTTACTTCTTACACATGAAGATGCTGCCAAGTATTTTTCCTTGCTGTGCAACTTACTTTTTTTTTTTTTGTTTTTTTATTCAGCATGAATAAGTGTGAACTACTGAAGTGCTACGAAGTACTTTTATCTTGCTTGTGCCCTATTTCATGTTGTCATAGGTTTAAAATGATAGTAATGGTGCAATACTTACGTGATAAGTTTTCTGCACTCACAAACAGATTGAGGAGTTCAATGATGTGGACAGTATTTATAGAATATTTCTTCTCAGTACAAGAGCTGGTGGGCTAGGTATCAATCTCACTGCGGCTGATACCTGCATTTTATATGACAGTGACTGGGTACGTGCTTGAGATCCTATGCTTTTCTTTCTTTATACTCTTGTATTTAGTGTTTTTTTTTTTGGTTTTCTACCCTCTTTTAATTTGCTCCTCTCTTTCTTAATTGGTTTTCTATCCTCTTATTATATTTCACTTGCTTCCCAGAATCCTCAAATGGATTTGCAGGCAATGGATCGCTGTCATAGAATTGGCCAAACGAAGCCTGTTCATGTTTACAGGCTGGCGACTGCTCAATCTGTAGAGGTACCTCATGGATGGCTTTGTTCTCAATTTATTATAATGCATTTTAAACTTTTAACATAATTCTACTTGCAATGCCGAAAGAAATTTAGAGAGTTTATGGTATCAGGGTCGAATTCTGAAGAGGGCTTTTAGCAAGTTAAAGCTTGAGCATGTGGTGATTGGAAAAGGGCAGTTTCAGCAAGAAAGAACCAAGCCTGATGCAGATGTGACAGAGGTTTGTGAAATTTTAAATCATGTGTTATTTACAGTTCTGCTCTATGACGCGCGGACACGGGTACGCAAACACGACTGATTTTTTTATTTTTCTTTTTTAAATTGAATGTCGACACCTCACGAGAAGTGTCCCTGTGTCGGACACAACACTTGACACGTCACCTTCTTATAAGTGTCCGTGCTTCCAAGAGTTTTACTTGCTCATAGCTCACTTATACCCTTTTCTTTTTCCTTCTTGTGTTGGTGTTCTCTGTTGGATTTTTGGTTAGTGGGATACGAGGTTATATGTCTGACTGAGTGAGTAAGTGATGCCTCTTCTATTAGGTTTAAGCATTCCTAGTTCATTTCTCATCTTTCACCAACTAATTTTTTAGCATTAGATTTTTTTTAGATGCTGCTGCATAGATATTTATATGTACTTTTTATGAAGGACTTCAATGAACACACCTTAACATGATTAGAGCCCATTTGGTAACACTTGGTTTTTAGTTTTTGTTTTCATTGTTCTGAAACGAAAACTGAAAATGTGTTTGGTAATTGTTTTCATTTTCATTTTTGAAAACGAAAACCGAAAATGTGTTGGGTAAGCATAGTCGTCTTTTTTTTATTTTTATATTTAAATGACTATGAAATTGGTTCTGAAAAACTTTTTTTGTTTTCGTTTTTCTAAAAACCAAAAATAGTTTTTGTTTTCAGCATTTAGAAACTGAAAAATGCACCATTACCAAAGCGGCCTCTTGGTTATTATTCTTGCCCTATTCTTATCACATTCGACATTTAGTTTCTTGCCACCGTACAGTTCTTGATTTTTTTCCTTGTGTTATAGCATCTCCAACCCACTGGCTTCATTTTCTCTTCATTTTGGCATCTACTTTTTTTGAAGGGGGAGGCCCCACCTTTTCCAAAAATGAACTCCATCCATCCCTCCTTCGTTTCACTAATCATTTCTTCAAATCACTATTCTTTTATTAAAAAAAATCATAAAAACTATTCATTTCTTCTAAACTTTAAACGTTGTTTAATTTTTCTAATCAACTCTTATTCAAACTTGATTGCTGGGAATTGTTATTGCCACTCCATTATTAAACTAAGACATTCCTTGGTACCACTCTCAGAGCACATGGTACCATGTATGCAGTGCATGACTTGCATAGTACCACATGCTTTAAGAGTGGTACCATGGAGTACCTTAGTTCAAAGATGGAGTGGCAATAGCGTCACCCTTGATTGTTTTATAGTTTTAAAATTTCTAACTAAAAAAATGTACAAAAAATATTTAATTCTAACTTTTATTTTTTTAAATTGTTTTTCACAACTTTATTATTTGATTCTGAAAATAAAAAAAGTTACTATAGTGGATATAGTTTTAAAAAGTATAAAAGATTATTACATATTAAGTACATAAGATTTGGGACATAAGTGGAATTTTTGGGGATAAATAATATTCTGAAAGGGGTTTCTTCAACAAATTTGAAGCCTTCATATATGGAGACTTAGTATTCACCAAAACTCGATTTTGGCATCTTTTGAAGCTCGGTTGGAGTGATTTTTTTGGTTTGGCTTCAAATTTTGGAGATTTGACTCTCGGTTGGAGTTGCTTTTATATGGATTTTGTGCAATGTCAAAATTTTCCCACTACAAAACTGAGCGTCTTGATAGCTCTATTGCTTTGTGGTAGTAATGAAATTTGCAGAATGCATTCTTACCAATTATAGTTACATTATGACACGTTGGGTACAAAATCATTTTTTTTTCTTTTTTCCGTGGGACATGAGAATTACTGAAATGTTTTAGTACTCCCTCCGTCTCATTTTATGTGTCCCTTTTGGGGAGTCCAACTTTTTGAGGGAACATTTTGATTACTATCCACATGGGCCTAAATAAGAGAGTTTTTCCCAAGTTGCCCTTGCTTTGCTTAAGAGTGTAGTTTGGTGTGTTAACTCATTAGGGGTAGTTTTGGAAATTAACTTTAAAATGGACAATAGTTTTGGGACATCCAAAAATAGAAATAGGGACACAAAATGGGACGGAGGGAGTAATAGAGAGGGAAAAAGGTGCGAAAAATGGGTAAAGATAAGAGAAAGAAACATGATAGAGTAAGAGTTAGTATTTGTCATATAAATTGAGGAGCATGGGGTTCCGACGTTCCGTCAACCTCCAACTCATGTCATCATATAGGCAAAACACCGTCTCTAACTTAAAAGAGGAAGTAAGTAAGATTTGGTTTTTTTGAACAAGTAAAAATTGTGTTAGATGTGCATAAAGTTGAAATGAAAAGGACAAGAGTGTCTGGAATGACATTTGAACGGGGCGGTTGTGTGATGGGGTTCCCTTTCCCTGACCCCGCCGTGGTGTGAGGAATCCCAGCCCCGACCCCGACAATCATCTCCCGCCCCGTCCCGTCTTGATAAACTCTAAACAAATCTCAAATTTAGATAATCATCAAAGGGCAGCCCACTGCACGAGGCTCCCACTATTACGTGGTTTGGGGAGGGTGAGATGTACGCAACCTTACCCCTGCAAGCAGAGAGGCTGTTTTCAGCAAAAAAATCATCTAGCAAAAAAATTCCTCCAAATAACCAATCCAGTTAAAATGAAATGCCAAATCAAGAGCAAATTCAATCCACAAACTGTTATATTTGTACCAAAAGAATTGCAGAAAAAGCCCCAACTAATAGATTTTTGCATGCCTAAATAGGGCATAGAATACATACCAGATTGCTAATCAAAGTTGAATAACACAACTGGAAGTGTTTATTTTGTCAAACACTTTAGAGATAACGTTGTAGGTGGCAGTGGTGGCTCTTCCTTCATCGCAATTGATCCTGGTGGCATTTCTTCTGTTGATTCTTGAACTGAGAGGTCGAATCCCACTCGTGTGTTGAAGACGACATGGTGTTTTCTTGATTGGGGATGGAGAGGGAAGGAGACCGCAAGACAAGAGAGTCGAGGGAGAGAGAGTCCTGAAGTGTGAAAGAATAGAAAGGTCCAGTGGCTGCTAACCCTAAAAATTAAACATAGTAGTTATATATATCGGGGCGGGGCAGGTTTACACAGCCTAATACCGACCCCGACCTGAACCCGGCTCGGGTTTAAAATCCTTTCCCATACCCGCCCCTAACCCTATTGTCTACTCCCCAAAGCCTTGCCATTAGGGGTGGAGCGGGCCCCGAGAATCGGGCAAATTGCCATAATGCCATCCCTAATTCTTTCTAATTATAATTACTTTATCATCCTTATTTTCAACTTATTTTAAAGATGCATTTTAATAGAATTTTTAGTTTTTTTAAAAAAGCAAGCCTTGCTTCCTCTTTTAAGTTGATGGTGTTTTGCAGATAAGGACATATGCGGGGAGTCATCCCAATACTCCTCAACTTCGTCATGTTTCTTTCTCCATTCTACCCTGCATTCGCTTCTTCTTTCTGTGTGTGTGTGTGTGTGTATTTCATTGTAGAAAAATGTACTCTGCAAAAAATATGCTTCCATTCCAAATGCAACAGTATGTACCTAGGATTGTATGCAACTGAAAGTCGAGGTTAATATGTAGACAGGCTGTAGGATTGACTTAGGCTCTGTTTTGTTAGGTTCACTAGAAATTTGGTAGGCAGTAGTCCCGAGTTGACTTGGCCTAGTTGTATGCGGGGCTGATTCTAACACCATTTTCAGATTACAGTGCCACTCTATGAAACACGGACTCTTCGAAAAGGCCGTCGCACCCGCACTTAGTGCACACACGTACTGGTTGCACTGTGGATTATTTGAGTTCTTTTGGAGTGTGACTGTGGCTTTTTTGTAGCGTTCTTTTGAAAAAGAACACAAGTTCTTCGTACAATTTTGAAAACTTTGGGGGTTTAAAAGATAAATAATAGAAAATAAGAATAACAATTATCTAGGGTATACAATAATGCACAAATCGTTATAAAATAATTTGTATATACTACTATCTGAAAGTATATTTTTAATATTTTATCCAAGTACTCCTGCTGCACCTGTACCCTTACTTTTTGGAAAATTGGAGAATCCCTCGCACCTGAATCTCCGCACTAGCACCGGTGCTACCTAGGTGCCACTTCTTGGATGTTCAAAATGTTAATTTTTTTGGTACAAGATCGAGGAAGCTAATCCCTTATCAATTTTGCTTTCCATTCACCTCCTACACTCCTATTACTTTTGATTTGCTAACTTTTTGTTTAATGAATTCTAGTGATGGAAAGGAAAGACTTTGTTATTAATAATTAAAATAGTGAGAAAATAACAAGAAAGGATGAAAGTTAAATTGAAAATTTTAATTTTCGGAAGTCCCTTCTGAGACACCCAAAATCAGTCCATGCCCGAGCGGTTCTATCTGCAACTACTGACAAGCATCATCCCGAGCGGTTTGGTTCACCTGATGCCTCCTGAACGGTTCATCCACGACCCGGTCAACAGGTCGGGAAGACCGCGCAGGCACAGCTCGTCGCAGGGCCAGCTCACCCGGGCCCACAGGCATGATCCCGAGCATTCCAGGCAGTTTCCTACTCAAGGTAGAAGATTAATGGAAAGTGCCTAATCCAATTAGGAAACCCCTACAATTAATGTCAAATTATATCAATTGGATTATGTTTCATTTTCTTTGTACGAGTAGGTCTCTTGCATCTATAAAAGAGACTTCTCACCCCCCATTGAAGGGGCCGACTTTTTAGTCTCTACAGCATCTCTATAGCGGTTAACAACACGCCCGGCCGACATACGGTAGCTCCAAACTATTGTTTGTTCACCACAGGTCCCCGGTTTTTTACAGTATAGTGAACGTGCTCAGACACACACGTGGACGTAGGTACCTTCATTAACAAGACCGAACCACATACAAAAAACCAGTCTCTCACTCTCTCTCTCTCTCCTTAAATTGCTTTAATTTACTTTAACTAAATTTTGGCATCATCACCTACCATTCCTCGTTTCTTGAGATTCTATTATATTTTTAAAAAGTTTAATTTCTAATAAAGCATGGGAAAATCACTAAAGAAATATCTTTCTTTGATTTCTTTTTTCCTTCTTGAGTTTTTATTGTCTTGAAAGATTTCCTTCCTTCTCCTTCTCCTTCTTGGCGCAACTGTAAGGTTGTTCCATTGTGACCTGGAGGTCACGGGTTCGAATATGGAAACAACCTTTCTACTTGTAGGGGTGGCCGTGTACATCTCACTCTCCCCTGACTCCGCAATGGCGGGAGCCTTGTACACTGGGCTGCCCTTTTTTATTAAGTGCCCATTTGGCAACCAATTATTTGAGATTATCGGGAATATTGGGTGCCCGATAAACACAACTTTTATAGCTATTTCAAAAAGCTATAGAAACATGAAAAAGATGTTAATTTTAAAGTAGCAAATTGAAGGCTTTTTTAAAAAGCTGAAATTTTCTAATTCCCACTGCAATACCAAACACAAACCAGCTTTATAAGAAAATCTCTACAGGTAAAATCTCTTATTCTCACAACTAATCCGAAATGGGCTCTAAATCTGCAACCCATATAGGCTACTATTATAGTGACCAATTTACTTGATAATATGAAAATTATGGCTTGTTCTGTGGTGTACCTGTGTGTTATTCTTTCTTGTTAATGGATCTGTATTACTGTATATTCCAGGAAGAAGAACTGTTGGCACTTCTCCGAGACAAAGAAGATGCCGAGGACAAGATGATACAGACGGACATTAGCGACGAAGATTTGGAGAGGGTTTTGGACCGCAGTGATTTGGTTGTTGGAACTTCAATTGATGATTTAAAGCCTGATGCTGCTGCTAATGGTGTGATCCCACTTAAAGGGCCAGGTTGGGAGGTGGTGATACCCAATGCAACTGGAGGTGTGCTCTCCACACTCAACAGCTGATATAGCTATATATATATATATATATATATATGACCATGTTTATACGTATGGGATTTGTTTGGCGGTTGAGAAATGGACTCTTTTTTGGGTATGATGGAGATTTGTCCTTTTTTTGGGTCTACTTTTTATAAGGATTATGGGGATAAAAATGGCTTTTGGGTTAAGCTGAAAGAAGACGGGTTAAGATGGTTTCTTTCATCATTTTGTAAATGTGCGATGAAAGCCACATTCCTACGTGCAAACTGTTTTTTTTTTTTGTTGAAACTTGAAAATGCGGCTGTGTAAAAGCCCTGGGTCTAAGGATGGTCAGTAGTTTAAATTAATGTCAGCAATGCATAGACATTTCTGTATGAAGTCAATACTAGGCGTATTACTAACTTTATTTATTGTTTTTTGGTCTGATTTAAGCATAAATTTGTATTCCAAATTTAGTTGTCAACACGTGGTTGTGGACTAAATTCAATTATTATAGGCCACTTGATTTTTATTGGAATTTGTTTTAAGTGGTTTCACAGCACGTGGTTGTACGCTAAATTTGAGATACAAATTTGAGAACTATAGCAATACTTTTTTGTATTTATAAGCAATTGTGGCAGCAAGTAGTTTGGGGCTGCCCCAGAGGCCAGAAACTTATTTTCTCCAATTTCTAGTGGTCAATACTTTGTCTTTACTCCCTCAATGATTGAAAGAAATGGAGAGAATAAAAGAGAAACCCATTACGTTTGTATAAAGTTGCAATTTTTTGTTTTTGTTTTGTTTTTTTTTTCTTCCGAAAACGACGAAATGAAAACGTGTTTGTAATTGTTTTCATTTTCCCTTCTTTTTTATATTTTTTAATATTTTTTTATAATAAAAAATACGACAATCAAATTGGGCAAAAAAAAAAAAAAAAAATCGAAAGTTGCAATGTTATCAAAGGAGCTAGATAGTGAGTATTTTTTAGCCGACTCATCAATTGGGTGGTCTTAATTCCTAAACCCATCAATTTTTCAACTAATTTTTCAAATCTATCAACTTTTTAAATCCTAGTCGTTAGTTCCACTTGTAAGTTAAAATTGCGACCTCATGAAGTTGCAAATTTAAAATGCGACTTTAAAAAGTTGATGAGTTTGAGAAATAAGTTGAAAAGTTAACGGGCTTGGGATTTAAGACCGCTCAATTGATGGAGAAGTTATTAAGGGTGATGTGGTGTGACACACTAATTAAAATTATCCGAGTATTATAATTTCTTTTGATAATTGTCTCTGGGAATAGAGAACATAATATTTAAAATGGTTAATTACAGTCACATCCCCTGTGTTTTGCCTTAATTACACGGACCTTTATCGTATTTTGGGAAATTACATGAACCTCTCTGATGTCTAGTATTTTTTTTACACTTTGAGGGGGGAAAGTGTTACATAACATTAGTTTTAAGGCTGGAAAGTGTTATAGAATACTAATTTTAAGGGAGGTCCATGTAATTTCTCAGAATGCGAGGAAGTTTCGTGTAATTATGACAAAACACAAAGGAATATAATTAACCGTAATTAAAATTATTAATTTCAAAATATAATGAACGGTATTGATTGATTCGTTACATAATACCAACATGATAATGTGGCATGAGAGATGTAATAGTGGTAATTTATTCTTTAAAAAAAAAAAAAATTTTGTCAAAAAGTTAAGGGTTAGTTAGCATTTAGTCCATAGTGACTACCCTTTATCCTAATAGGTCCAAACTTAAAACAAACTTAGGATTAGGTCCCTAACCAATATTTGTGACCAAACTACCCCCATTTCAAATCAAAATCAGATTTCAATTACTCTCAAAGAATGCAACGATATTTTAGGGCTTCAAGTTCAAAAATCCTGGATTGATGCAAGACCAACGAATTCTACTCCTAGATTTTCTCGTTTCAAGTTCATAATCAATTCCTTCGAAGATGGGTTTCTAAATCAGTGTATTTTTGGAAAAAAATTTCTCACCCAAACACTTGCGTTGAAATTGCATTCACCAAAGTCAGTCTGCTTCCGATACGAACGACAATTCCAGAAGAAGATGACTACAATTTGATCCAGACTAACAAAATCCGATGGGAAAAATAGGTGAGAAATTTATACCATAGTATGTGTAAACGAGTTGTAGTAACAGTCCAACGTTTTCATTTTAACTTGCTTATCTCCTTCATCTATAAAACAAAAATTTGCAGATAATAAGAAGTTAGGGTTTCAACTATTTTGTTGAACAACACCCAAATATATGAGGAGTTGTAATTTTTATCCAAGATTTTCTTACATTGTAAGAAACAAAAACGAGATTCAAAAGTACAAACGTCTTCATAGCAGAAAAATAAAAAATTTATTCATTCTTTCATCTGTGTATTGTTTATTGGAAAACTCATATATTAAAATAACAAAATATTAGAGATTTTTTTTCTTAAAATTAAAAAAAGAAATCTATGAAAATCTGTTGTAGAAAACTGAGATAAAGAAACATGAGATTTACATTTGTCATTAATTTTACTATATCTATAATTTCAACAAAATTGTCTACTACTTTTGGGCTCTATAGTATTTTCTTTAGCAAAATTGCTCACAAATCCTAACATAACAAATGAAAAAAACCAGAATAATTCCACCATTTTATTATACATCTCGTGTTTTTTTTTTTTTTTTTTTTGTGGAGAAATTTAACACTGACATTTTTTCCAAATCTTTTCACTCTTTTCTGCAAATTTATACTATGGTATTCTTTTATACAAATTACTCACCAAATTCACATATAGAATTTAGTCACAACCAATGTACTCCCACCATTTTATTATAGATCAAATTTATTTTATATTATTTAGTGAGATACTCAACAGTACAAATTATCTCAAAACTTTCCACTGTTTCCTGCTAATTTATATGCCTTTCATTTTTTGCACGTACAACCAAGCCTAATCCCAATAGAAAGTGGAAACTACTACCAGGAAAAAATATTCAATGCACCTTGCTGGGGTTTGGGAATGCAATAAATAAATGAAATAAAAGTACGCCCAAAGCACATCAAAGAGATGCAGAAGACACCATTCTGCCATACATATGAGGCTTTCATAACAATCATTGGTCCATGTATTGTTGAACTCACCAGGGCGTTCTTGAACAAAGGAAGACTACAAGGCATTTCAAGAAGCAAGAGAGTTCCAGTTGCTAGAAGATTAGTAAAAACTCTACAATTTCCAAAACAAATGTTTACAAATATGTACCATGACAATATTTTTGCTATATTATCTTTTGTAGTGGTGACTCCGTTTTGGTGACAATGTGATAATCACTCACTGTTTATATCAATAATATCAGTCAGCTACTACGTGCATAAGAAACTGCTCTACAGTTTCCAGGGACATGTTTATAACAATAGATTTGCTTCTATAGATTTATTAGTTGTGGCTTCCTTTAGAAGAATATGTGACAGTTTGATCACTCACTGTCTCTGTCATGTCCATTTCACAACTTACATGACAAAGAAAAAGAACATCATAGATGCTATGGACAGTCCAATAATTTACCATTATCAGTTGGAATTTTTGTATACAATAAATCTGTGCTAAAAAATACTGCAGTCCCAATTTGCCACGCTACAACAGTGAATAATCATGATGCACTATACACTTAAAATGGTGTGAAATTCTTTACAATGGTGAGAAATTCTTTAAATAGTGAGAAATTTCTCACAGGTCATAACAATGATAATTAAATCGTGAGAAATTCTCACCGTTCACACAAAAACTAAAAGATTATGAATCTTATTTTGAACAATAGACATTAGTTTTTGAAACAATGTGAATTATTGTGAATGTACATGCTCTACTGAGCCTTAAAGATTTGTGTGTACATTCAATCAGATGTGTATATGTTAAACAATAATTACATAACTTTTTTTGTTTTCCATTCCTCATTTTTTCCGTTCTATTGCATTTCTCCACTGCTATGAACAATTTCTTAGTTTGATTATCAAAAAATATATCTTGATCGGAAACAAATAACATCATGGGATATCGTCTTATTTTGTTCTCACTTTCTCATTAACAAAAGTGAGAAATTTCTTCTTAACAAAGTGAGAAAAACGGTGAGAAATTTCTCACCAATCACAATTCATGAAACTAAACTGAACATCAATCGAAAGATTGAGTTACAATATTTGAATCTAATTATATTATTAATCAGATAATATGTCAGATTTCTTATTAACCCAATCAAGCATTTCAAATTTCAATGAACTTAATTTAAGCAAACGACTCCTAGAATCATGCATGCATATATGGCCATATCTCCACATCCCAGCACTCATTATCACATTTTAAGTTAGGCCTAAGAATCAGTACCTCAATTAATCCTATCTAATAAATAGGTTATTTTCAAAATAATTAAAACAATAAATGAAAAAAGGGCATATTCGTCCAAAATATGCATCCGAAAATTAGGCAAAGGACAAATTTTTAATCTGTCCTAAATCAAGGGATGAATTTAGTAACACCCAATTCAATTTGGATTTAATCTATTTTAGGCACTAAATGGAGGACTAATTCATAGGTTTCTAAAAAGTTAATAACCCTTTTAAGGATGCAAGTTCCAATAACAAATCATCGAATACTGCACTACAGCAAGTTGTCCAGACGAGAAAATTACAAAATATTTAATTCCGTTGCCGGGAATCGAACCCGGGTCTCCTGGGTGAAAGCCAGATATCCTAACCGCTGGACGACAACGGATTATTTTATTTGTAAGCCAGTAGTTAATTATTGATATAGATAATCTAATCCAGATAAACCATCACTTATATAGGCAAACAAATGTAACTTTGGGAGAATATATATAAAACCTATGCATGGATATCCGTGAATACAAAACCTTTTTTCTTGCTTGAAATTTGTTGGCAAATTGTTTCATCATTTCGAATTCAACCATAAATTCTTACAGGTAAAACATTGCAAGAATATCAAAGATCTTGAACTAAAATTAGAAGTGACATCCACTTATTTGATCCCATTACATCAACTTGCTTGTTAATACTACAGAGAATAACTACTCCAACTTCTAACAGTGTTTAAGACTTTCTCACCATCCAATTTTTTTTTTTTTTTTTTTTCCTTTGGTCCCCCTGGCAACCAAACAGAGTATATATATCTCATAAAAACACAATACAACTTTGTCATCATATTGATAAATTCAAGTTACATCATTTGCTTCTAAGAAGATAATGCACAGAAGCAGATCTCCAGTAGACTCCATTATCATGGAGAACATCTGTAACAAAACCGTTTTTTGTCTTGCATAATGACCGGTTCGTTCAACCCTACATGGAGAGAGGAGAAAAAAAGAAGATACTAAGCCTTTTTTTTTTTTGTACATGCATATATAGAAAGTAATCAGTTTCCAGTGTTCTCCATCCCTTTGATGAGTTTGCATCGAAAACTCAATTTCAGTATGTTGAATCAATTGAAATGAATTTGGGCATTTAGAAGAGTTGTGATAAGATCCCCCATCACTTTTGTTCTGATTGAATATAAAGCAATACTATGAAGCATTAGCAAAAGTGAAAGACACCTCAAATGCCTAACTATCGACCATGTTTCCGTGGTCCAAGATTGCAAAAACTGAATGGAAACAGTACCATTCAGTGGAGAGGGCTACACAATTTACCAGAAGAGTTGAGAAAAATTATAAGAGATATGCTCTCTTTTGTATGATATATATATATATATATACCTTTCTAGAAAGAAAAAAAAAAGGTTTACCTTTTCCCCCAAAAAAGAAGAGATATATATATATATATATACATTGGTCTAAATTTATTAATTATTGTTCTCCTTTTGTATGATATCAAGACCATTCATTAATAGCATATTTGTGCGTTTGATGAATTTGAAGAGCTAATTTGCAATTTAAAGCATTACAAGGTAGACATCCGTCATCTTTAATTATGCCGTTTGAGAAAATGATAGCTAAGTGAAAATTCATGTATAAAATCATCAATTAAATTGATATCATCTCAAGGAAATCTAACAATGAACTCTTTTGAAGAAACATCGTGGAGCTTTCAATTTTTCTCAAGACCATGAATTTACATTAAAATGCTTTAGATTTGTGAATTGGTTCATTTAAATTCGTGGGACGCACACACATGCCATAAAGGTTTCCTATCAATACAGAAGCCCAAAATTTCTGCGTCAAAACTGACTTTGCTGGTTTGTATTCTTAGAATGTTGGATTATAGCTCATATATTTTGTGTGTGCGTGTTTTTTTTTTTTTTCCTTCTCTAGAACATGAAGTAAAGAGTTTCACCCTTTAGAGACCGTCATCAAACTTGAGGGATTGCAAATTTCCCAACTCTTGGTGAAAGAATGCTTTGTGCATCCGTTGTAGTCAATATCTGCGGAATCGACAAGCCTCCAGAGATGACAATCTCTGCAGCATATGACAAAAAAAAAAAAAAAACAAAAAAAAAAACGACATTACAATAATGAATACCAAGAGATCAATATTTTGTAGTTTTGGTTTCTATTCTCACCAATTCCTTCTCGAACAGAGAGATTAGGCCTCATAATATCCTTTGAATTGATGAGGAAAACATCTCCGATATAAAGGTGGTTGGACGGCACATAAACGCAGCAGAGCTCCTCTGCACCTGAACTCTTACGGAGAATAACAGTAGATGTGATGAATCCAAATGCATACTCCCCGATGCGTGGATGCCTTATGATAGCCACTTCCTTGAAGGCATTGGAGCTTTGATCTGAAAGAGTGATTTGGGCCCTTTTGTAAGGATTACAGATGCATGTATATAAATATGGCCTTAGAATTAATTGATTCACTAGTCGATTGCGATTCTTGATTCATAATTTTGAAGTTCGAAGTTTTAAGTGGAAAAATTTTGTTCATTTTAAACATTGTACATTCATTTTACATGTTCACAGAAATTCGTAACTTTGGCAAACCAATTCACGATTAGACAACAATGTATATATTAGCTGATACTAGATTTTAAATTGAAGAAGTGCACCTGGAGATATTGCTGCACTTATCTGTTTCGAAGCAGAGTATATGTAGCTCATAAGAGGCATTTTCTTGATAAACCATTCACCCAAACCAAGAACAGAAGCTCCCAACCAAGAGGACATGAACACACCCACCAGAAAGATAAAAGTGATAGAGGTCACAAAACCGAGACCTGTTAATTAGTATAATACATTCAGACTGGAGTACTTATTTGAGATGGAAATGCTTGCTGCTTGAAGAGTTCACATCTCAAACCCAAAACGGTCATAGTAATGAAATTATCTTTGGAAGCTGAAATTCATTGACTGGGTTTATCACATAGGTGAATGCAGAAATTCCAGTACATTGAAGTGTCTGTGAAATCACTCACGCAAACTGTGTTGCTATAATAGTGATGCAAAATCACAATTTGTTTCTTTTGCCCAATGTTTTAAAAGGCGAAAGCGCTGGGCGAGGCGTTTCACCACCCTTGAGGTGAGGCGTAAGCCTTAAGGTTTGAGGCAAAAGCCTTTCAAAATTTTAATTTTATGATAAAAAGAAGTCAAAATAAAATAGAAAAAAATAGCAATAACAACTAAAAAACAAAGAGAAAATATACAACATAACATAACATTAAAAAAAGTCTCAAATTATCCAACTAAGATCGTAAATTCTTGCGAGCCAATTCCAAGGTAAGTTAAAATATCAAATGACTAAGGAACAGCACAAGCATATCACATTAAGTATTCCTCATTCAAATCATCATCGTCAACCAATGCATCAATTATTGGATGTATAATTTCTTGGCAGGACAAAAACCGACTAAAAAGGCGTAAAAGGTGAGCCTTGAGGCATTTTTGCCTCGCCTCACCTCGTCATGAGGCGAGCCTCAAGGCGCAAAAAGGCACGCCTTTTAAAACATTGGTTTTGCCACAACAAAGCATTGTTCAAATGGGCTTTCATTTTCTGTAACCTTGATTTTCTATGTTGAGATAATTCCTTCAATATAAAAGCGTACCACAAATAAATGTATGTTATTTTGATACTAAAAGTGTTGTATAGAATGATCAATTAATTTTTGCAAATTAGATGTACTAACCAAAAGTATTGATCCCCAAATGAGTATATATTGGGGAGAAGAACCCGTCCACGAAATGAATGAACCACCAAGTGATGTAGAATGTAATTGCTATTGGAAGTAAAATGACACTGCAAATGAATGTCAAATTCATCATTAACCAAAAATATAAATATAGATCCAATTAAATGTTTTCTTTGTGCTATAGTATGTTATGACTTACGAGGATGTGCAAAACACAATGTAAGAAACATATACTCCTTGAGCAATATAGCATTCACCATCAAGTCATAAAAAGTTTTAACGATATAAGGAATGAATGAACTTTGAGCAACACAAAACTCACCATCCCGTCATAAACTTCTTTGATGCCCAGCTGCGAATTACCTTGTAAAATGCCTGCACAATAAAAACAACAAAAGAAAAGATTTTTTAACCTTACTTTTGAGAATACCTTGGTCTCAGTAGTGTTTAGATAGTATGACCACTTATTTTAGAGTAATGCTATGCTTCTCAACAGGGCCAACACATGTAGGTGTAAGACCACCTTCAATAATAGTGGGATTACATCAACTGGGCCCAGTGCCACGTGTGTTGGGAACCACTTTTGGGATGCAAAAGCAAAATTGGGAAGCATAGCCTTCCTCCTTATCTTAACCCCTTAAATGTTTTTAGTGATCTCAACCATAATTTTTCATCACAGTGTATGCGTTGATATGTATATAGAATCCCTACGCAATGCACAGTGCTCATTTCTGGCTTGTACTTGTTTTCGACATTCACCGAAATCTATTTACTTATAAGAGCTAACATTCAAAATCAAAAGGTATACCAAAATTTCCAAATTGACCACAAGAAAATTGAACATTTTCCAGACGTTCCTTTTGGCAAAAACAACAAAATTCAGTAGTAAAAGTGCGCCAATTGAAAAGAAAGCCCTAAAAAAAACATTTATCTTTTCAGAAAACGAAAACAAGATGGCCAATTTCCCAATGGTTTGAAATCACATGTATTCAGTAATCAACAACAACACGAAAGCATTTTTTTTTTCTTCAACTTGTAATACTACACCCTAGACAATCGTTTAATTATAGAGAAATTACAGAAAGCAAGAATGAGAGTAACAATTTCGCTCCATTTGTATTCGATAATCGCCAATACTACACGAAATACATTACTGAAAGAGGTTAATAATTAGAGATCGCATGAACTAGCCAAACCCTATGTTATCAGCAATCGCAAATGCATATAAAATGCATATATATATATATATACATAAATATGCATGTACATATAGATATAGATAACGATGTGTATTAAGAGTGTTTGGCAAAAGCGCAAATGAACCTCTGTGCCGGAGTGATGAGCAGAAGCAGAAGAAGAAGAGACAGGGGACTCTGATGTCGATGATGATTTGGAACCTCCATTCTCGAGCATCCCTAGACCTCCTACCGGAATCAGACGTTCTAGATCTATGTCCTTCTCTCTCGTTCCCATCTCTCTCTCTCTCTCTCTCTCTCTTCCCGAGAGCTGCGACAGCGAGTAACGAACTTATATTCTCTAGTCTCTGGAAACGTTAACGGACTATTATATTTATATTATATATATATATATATATATATAATACGGAGTAGGACACTATATCATCAGCATCGTCTAAAAATGATAGGTATAAACACCTAACGACACATCAAATGATACATTGTGCTTTAAATGCATATATCTTGTGCTGTTTGAATTTTTCACATTTTTCTGTGCATCACTTATACAGCACATGATACATGTATTTAAAGCTAGTATATCGTTTAGTATGTCATTTGGTGTATATCCCTATCATTTTTGTAGAAAAATACGTATTCACAGATTTGTATTCTATTATTTCTATATTCCTCATTGCATGTATAAGTCTGTGTCAACTCGGAATAATATTTTAAGGAAATCATTATGCCAGAGCAATTTTATTTATTGTCAGACTCAGAGCAGATTCTAACACTTTTTTATTTGTAACGGAAAAAATAAACTTGTCCTTGTGTGGGTGTTTGATTATAAAAAAATTCTTTAGTCCAACTTAGCCCAATCTTAAGGGCCTTACACCAAGTCTCCCTTATAAAAAAGAAGTCCTGGTAAGGGTACACGTGTTTTTAATTTGGGTGCTTAATTTTAAATAAAAAATAAAATTTTTACTATTTATTTTAACTAGTATAGGGCACCTCTAATATATTTTTCTAGCTATTATTATATTTGAAAGACAAGTCTAAATGTTTATCTCATTAAGGGTGCGTTTGATAAAACTGAAAATTAAGTACTGAAAATTAAGTGCTGAATTTTAAGTACTAAAAATTTTAAGCGAATGGATTTACAGTTATGAAAACAGTTTTTCAAGTACTGAAATAGACTGCATTCAATGATTATTTTCAGTAGAAAATTTTCACTTAAAATTTTCAGTAGTTTTTTGGCTGCTTTTTCAATTAAGTGATACGTTATCAAACGCACTGAAACAAAATAAGTGCTGAAATTTTTCATTTTCACCACTTAATTGGGTTATCAAACACGCTCTAAGTTATAAGTATTTTGTATGACCAACACATAGTGCGCGCTCTCTCTCTCTCTCTACTTCTATATGACCCAACTGACGAGATTATGGCCTGCCCCCTCAATTTGTATATAATGGGAATTGTAGAAATCAACAAATTAAACACAATATAATAAAATGAGAATATATGGATATATATATATATATACAAAGATTCTCTAAAGAGGGCTTCCTCTCTTTATTAAAGAGAGGGCCTCTGTTTTAGCCGTTAGATCATGTTTTCATTAAGGGCAGTATTGTCATTTCATAATTTTTAAATACGATCTAATGGTCAAAACAGAAGCCCTCTCTTTAATAAAGAGAGGAAGCCCTTCTTAGAGCCTGACTGTATATATATATATATATAAACGGCGAGCATATCAGTGTATGGTATTAGAAGATTCAAAAAGACACATCGTATCACTTAACTCTTTGCCATGTTCATCATACCCAAATAAAGGGATTGTTCTACCCAAATAACTAAAAAAATATCAATTGGCTTATAAATTAATTCTTCAAATAATAGAGATGTACAGATATAAAAATACTCAAATATATCACCATAATATGTTATGAACTCCAATTTATATACACAAGTGAACAACACGAATAGAGATAATTTTCATATGAATGTATTCAAGTGAATTAATCATACCAGTTTGTTACATACTCAGTTCAAACGAAAATGAATTTTTTTTTTCTAATATTGAATCACAAATAACACTATTTTGTATTTATACAAAATTCCACTGTTAAAACCCAATTCACTAATTTGTAATAGGCCAAATCTCATTCAATAACAAGACAGAGAGAACATCTATCCAATAAATCTATTACGGTTATACAACACCGATATGTTTATTTACACGATTCATTCTCAGTTATATGTACCAGCTAAATTAATCACAAATCAAAGTTTCAGAGAGTCGAATTTACAGATTAGCGGGGGTTTCAAAATATAGAGACCCTAGAATAGTGTATGGCTAGAGATTCATACAAGATGAAATAGCAAGAAGAAGAAGATCAGAAGTCATAGAGGAATAAGAAAAAGAGATTGAGACTTACGGGATATCACTTGAATAACAAACACAACCCTTGCTTAGAAAGAAAAAAAAAAACAAAAAACACAAAACCTAAACTTCGTAAATGTATAATTTGTGGGAGGTGCCCTTAATAGAAATAGTGATTTTTTTTATTACTTAAAATAGGTGCCCAAATTAAAAAAAAAAAAAAAACTAATATGTCCTTACCAGCAGTCGTCAAAAAAAGAAAAAGAAAAGAGTAATACTAGATGCACTCTCAAATGCACAACTAAATGCACAACCCTGTTTAAAAATGTTGGACCTCGTGCAGAAAAGTCTGTACACAAAAAAGGGGGTGTGCAAGATGTGCAAGCTTTTCAGCACGAAGTCCAACATTTTGAAGCAGGATTGTGTATTTAGTTGTGCATTTGGGACTGCATCTAGCATTACTCAAAAGAAAATGAAAGTTACTTTAGGTGGCCCACAATCCTTAGAAATTATTCAATGTTTTCGTCCAATATGTTTTTGTATGATTTGAGTATTTATTAATTAGAGAAATTACATGTGAATATACTGTTTGCTTGTAGTTTTGTGAGGGTGTGCTAGAACCAAAAATGGTTCGATGTGTGTAAACTAATTTTCTATGTGCTTGTGTGAGTGACACACAGGACTTTGTGATCTTACTTCTAACAGGGTGATTGTGTGAGATGAGTAGGAAAGTACCCTCACCGAAAGTTTTATGGCAGTATTGAAGCGCACAAGCCAATTAGTGCAGAGTTTATCAGATAAATAATCATAAATAATTAATAAAATATGAAGATATCTTATTGAATGTGTTCGGAAAAAAACTAACAAAATAAAGAATGCAATCAGGGCATGTTCTGATTGTTTAATCAAGAAGATTGAAAACAGAAAACCGCATAGGACGGACCTATTTCTAAGAACACAAGAACGTAGGGTTGAATGCTCCCAGTGCTGTTGGAATGCTTTTGAGTGTTGTTTCGAAAGTGACGCAGAGTCCTCTGAACTGTTGGCCCGCCTTCATGTTTATAGTAGCCATTAGGAAATTCTGATATGGTTAGGACTCCTTTGATTCCACCCCAAGCAAGATATAGCTGGCAAATCCTTCCTAATCTTAAACTTTTTCCTTAGTCCTTATCTTGATTGATCCAATCCCGAAATCTTTGGGCTTATCCACCCATACCCAGTTGGACGTGACCTGATTCCTTCCTAAACAACCTTTGTTGCTTGATCTCAGGATGACAACTGCCATGATAACCAAGGACAAAACCGCCTAATTTGCTCAACCATCGGGCTCCCATGACTACGCCTTTTCCCCATCGGATTGCCTTACTTACCAACTGTATGGGTCTGTTGACGGCTAAGAACACATTTCTAACCAATCTGGCTCAGTACTTGTTACTGTTTATCCTAAATATGGTGCCCGATTGCTGGGTACCTGACCCTTATCACCTATGGGGCTCCAATAGGCTTGATCCTACACTTTATTCTTCTAAATCACGTAATATTTCACCTGTTGAGCCCGATAGCCCTTTATAGCCCTGGGCCAGAAAGTCCCAAACAGATTCTGGACCAGCCCGATCCAAGCCCATATGAATTCATTCGGGCTCAAAAACCCTTGGCAGTATTTGGGTACAAACAATTGCCCCCCAAAAGGTCATGTCAATTGTCCCGCCTTGATTGATGCGACGTTTTAAATTTGAAAGGTGCCACGTGTCTGTCATGCACTATCAGATCTCGAGAACTCCATCAGACACCCCATTAAATACAAAAGAAACGTATAAAATGATAAAAACTTAGTCCCCTCCACTTTCCCAAATCAATTTATCTCTCTCTCTCTCTAAGACATCAATCTAGAGCCTCTCTCTCTAAACTCCATTCTTTTCGACGAGCAGCTTTCTTCACCACTTACTGAAATGGCTCCCAAGATTGCTCCGGTGGAATAAACCAAATTCAAGAAAATATTTTTGGATGCTCCACCTCCATAGAACCGGTGCAGAGAGGTGCGGCAACTAGCCAAAACTCATGCTTTGGACATTTCCACAGAAAGCTTTGTCAGCTATGCCACTACCTATGGAACTCCGGCGGTACCTGGTTTTGGCACGGTGTTTCGCGGAGGCCTTCCTTCCACCTTCAGCCCCTATTTTTCTCTAGTGTCTAATGAGTCTTTCCTCCAACATCCAGCCCATTGGAGCAGAGTCTGGTGTACCTTTCATCTGAGCAGGGGTTGGCCTACTCCTGTCGCAGACTGGGACATATGGGTGACAAGGGTTTCAGCCTCGAAGGCCAATCTCTGGAAATGGATAGGCATCTATGATTCCATCATGCTCAGTCAGTCTAAACTGGAGATCGACCGATGGGGCCAACTGTTAAAGACATCAGCCTTTTGCTCCGGCTCTATCCTCATGGGCAAGAAGTTATTTCTGGGCCTAGATGTTGGAATGACCAGCTTTTCCTATCCCCAGCAAGAGTCTGTTAAAGATGGGGCAGTTTCCTATAAGCCTATCACTGCTTATGGAGGTTTTTTGGCCGCTTCCATGGGCAAGGAGGGGACACCTGTGTTCATTGTCGAGCATACCACCTTCCTCATCTACTGGCTGAATAGGCATCTTTTCTGCTCGGCCAGTCAGGTCATAACGAAAGAGTACACCACTCTGGCCTTTGCTTTGGCATCTGGCAAACCCTTGGCGTTGGCCACTCTTGTCCGGGCACACCTAGTCCGGAGTGTGACAGACTTTCATTCGGGCTTCAGTGCTGGAGGAAGCCCGATCTGGATCCTCTAGGTTTGGTTGTACTCGTACTTTCCAGAATTTCAACTAGCTGCCCATTAACTAGCTGACATTCTAATTTTTTTTGTCCATTACATGGAAGTTGCGGCTTTCTCACACTCCTTTGAATAATGTTTTACCTTCTTTTATGAAGGATGCTCCAATCAGGCTCTTCATTTCTATACCCCCTTTTTCTCTCTTCAATTTCGTTCTTTCCTCTAACTCTCTAATAACCCTGCCAACTGGGGTCCGAGCACCCAACTTAGCTACAATGAAATTTTCTCTAGTTGCTTGGTGGCTAGAGATATCATATTCAGGCCGAGCATACCTTCTAGCAACAAAAAATGTAGGGTAAAGTACTACTTTGTGTTGGGTTTGTGCCCTCAAACCATTACTTTATGTATGAGACATTAGCATTATAATATATGGATATCAGCTTTACATTTCATTGTGTATGTTTCTTTCATGAGATGATTGTTTTGTCCTTAAGTATCATAGTAAGCAATTCGTGTGTGTATGAGATACACACAAGTGAGATACAAATTACTATTCTTTGATACTTAGAGTATGTCACAGTGGATGATGAGACTGGATACCTCATCAGGTCTACACTGTAGCATAATTAACTACCATTGGATGGAGTGATTAATCTCAATCACTAGAGTGTAGCTCTTAGTTGATATGCTAGTGCTTATAGTGCATTGACGGACCTGAGCTTTCCTATTGACGCTTAAGGTTGTCAACAGTCAATAGGAACTCATAACTTGTATAAGGTACGTGTTCTCAATCTTGAGATGATTATGAACACAGACTATGGATATGGCTGCTTTGACTTACCAACCAGTGAGGTCTATAGAAGATCAACACCTGGGTATCTTGGGTATGTCATGTCCATAGGGTTGTGAACATATATTGTCAAGATAGAATCTACCCTCTGATTCAGAGTAAGCATTCCCTTGAGAATGTCACCAAGTTGATTACTGAGTACTGCAGTCTTGTTGATAAGAGTTATCAACATGTTTGGTAATCATGAGTAGTGAATGGGACTCAAGGAATACAAGAAGTAATCATGATTCAGGTTGACAGTAACAGTTATCCGACTACCTGAATATGATTACGAATGCTGACGGTAGAGGGACATTAGTACACCATACAAGTCTAGTTATCGCTTCGGATATGTTCTTTTGCGTTGGAGTTCAGTTATCGTTTTATAGTGGAATAAACGTTAACTGACCAGTTAGTTAGTTTGCTGATCAAAGAGTTTGGTCATGGTAATTAACAAACTGGTCTGAGCCAACAATAAAGAGCCTAGGAGGTCCCACTCTTAGCTCCGCTAGGATGCTTGGAAAGACACTTGAGGAAGCTGTTAAGACAGGTTCGATCGATCGAAGTATGTTCGATCGATTGAAGTCAGCAGGTTCGATCGATCGACAATGGTTCGATCGATCGAAGGTTCGATCGATCGAAGTCACTTCGATCGATCGATCGAAGGTTCGATCGATCGAAGTCACTTCGATCGATCGAAGTCTAGGTCGGTTCTGGAAATCTATAAATAGGGCAGCTGCGTTCTGGGAGTAAGTGATCGTCGTTTTTATACGCAGAAGCTGCAGAAACTATCATAGTCTTCCCAAAACCTTCCTATCCTCTCTATTAGGGTTCCCACCAACCCTAGTCTTTCCGACAGGCATCCGCAGGAGTCATAAGGGTGAAGATCATCTAGTGGAGGCTGCTGGAAGTTAAAGTTTCAGAATTGGGTTCAAGACACTAAGGTATAATTCTTGCACCCCCTTGTACGCATCTATGGAATTGACGAGTAGTAGATCCTGGAATACCAAAAGTTTTATAACTTAACCTATTTTCGCTGCGCGTTTAAACTCTAACTTTAAACCACTTTTTCCCTCAATTGGTATCAGAGCCACGCTCGTTTGGATCTATAGATGCATTTTTGGAACCCTAGTTTTGATTTGCATGTTGATTTTAGAACTGTTTTCGAAACTGCATCGTCACAGATCTGTTTCTGCAGTGTTATCGCAGCAGAATACAAAACTGTGATTGCATAGGATGCAAGGTGGGTTCGATCGATCGAACTTGTTTCGATCGATCGAACTTGTTTCGATCGATCGAACATTCTGTTCTCAATCGATCGAACTAGTTTCGATCGATCGAAGCCTTCTGGTGTTCGATCGATCGAATAGTGTTCGATCGATCGAGACAGATTCTCTGTCCAGGTGTTCTGTTCACAGTTGTAATTTTTTTTTTTAAATTATACTTTAATCTTAAATTATTTCTGTAAAATTTTTAAATCATTCTGTGAAACAGAATGTTCAAGCGATTGAACTGTGACAGAGAAGTAAGATGCTGTTTTAAGTTCTAATTCAGTATGTAAAGTGTTTATATACTGTGTGAATCAATTAAGTGTTCCAATAGTTACATATATTTGTTATGTATGTGTGGATGCGTGTATGACTAACCCTTTTGCAGCAAAATTAGTCGCTATCTCCCATGGCACCAAGTCGTTTAAATATTTATATTTAAATTGTTTGAGATTGGTGCATGTTGTAATTTATTAATGGTTTGGTTTTAAGGCGTATGTAAAAGGCGCTGCGGCTTCAATCCTACGAAAAGGAAAGTCGCACCGTTTTCCCTAGCCTTTTATTTCTTTTTGCTATTTCCTTTTTCTAGATAAATTGTAAGCTTCAAAAGAAGCATAGGTCCAATGTAATAGAATTAGAAATTCCATGAAGATGGAGCAAGGAGCCGTTGTCCATAAAGATGGAGCCGGAGGCGACCAAACCAAGAAGGTGGATCTATGGAAATAGAGCCATTGTTTGAATGCCTATATTTCATTTTAGTTTTTTGTTTTATGTGCTTGTTTTGTGATTGGCGTATAATACATCGTTGCATGCACTTAAAACAAGTTTTCTAAAATAAAATTCAAAAACCGTTTTCAACACATTAGTAAACATTGGATGTTTATGGGTAGTGTGTGGAAACATTTTTCAAAAGCAAAATCCTTAATTTACTAAATCTAGTGGGAGAGGGTCTTATCAAATAACACCCACGATCTTCCATTAACGGTTCATTGTAAGATGAGTAGTGTATTCTGTGTCACCTCGCCAGGGGTGATCATTCCATACGGAGGGTACACTGCTCATTGGTTACTAGATGTGAACTTCCTATGGATAGGATCAATCAGACGTGTTAGAGGGTGACCACCACACGGAGGCGCTACTTGAGACGGTTGTGATTGGATCCTAGTTAATGGTACACACTAGCTAAGCTATGGATAAGGGATCCCACACGGGGCATTATTCAGAAACTTAGAGATCAAATAGGTTCGGGAGTCATGGCTATTTTGCAAGAGTTGCATAGCGGATAAGTCATGATAAATCGAAAGATCGAACATTGACCACCACACGGAGGCTTTATTCTTTCGTTTCGATATTCCGGCGACTTTGTTTTAAACAAGAGTTTTAAGGATTCTTGTATTTCAAACTATCAATTCTGATATCCATATTTATTTTGTTTGTTTGATTTTCAGTAATCATAATGTCTGGATCTGCATTTAGTCCACTTGCTACCATACTCACTCAAAACAAGTTAACTGGAAATAACTACACTGAATGGAAACGTAACCTTGACATCGTTTTAACTGCGGAGGATCACATATATGTCCTCACCACCCCAAGCCCTGAAGAACCCGCGGCAAATGCTTCGGCAGCTGCCAGACGCGAGTTCGACAAATGGAAGAAGTCGAATGGAATGGCCCGTTGTTACATTCTGGCCTCAATGGCTGGTGTGTTACAACACCAATTCCAATCGAACGATTCTGCCAGTGACATTATCACATCCCTGAAAAAGATGTTTTGGGAGCATGGCAGGCCTGCCAGACAGGTAGCCATGCAGAAGATAATGAGTGCAAAGATGTCGGAAGGGACTCCAGTCAAGGAACATGTTTTAAAAATGATTGGTTATTTAAACGAGCTGGAGACCCTAGGTGCCAACATCGATGCACAGACCCAAGTTGATATGATCCTCAATTCCCTGTCGCCTTCATTCGCTCAATTTAAACTTAACTATAATATGAATCAAATGAATTTTTCAATGAGCGAATTGATGAGTTCTCTTTTGGCAGCGGAAGGGGTGATCAAACCTGGGGTCAACGTTTTGAACGTTGAGAAAAGCGCTTCTTCTTCCCGATCTACACCGAAAGGTAAGAAAGGAAAGAAGAAGGCTGGCACTGGTGGTTCAAGTGTTGGACCAGTCCCTAAGATTGCAAAATCTAAGGGAAAAGGTAAGGGCAAAGGGAAGGTGGGTGGCCAAGGCAAAGGAAAGTGTTTCCAATGCGGTGAGAAGGGCCACTGGAAGAGGAACTGTCCAGAATTCTTAGCTACAAGAGTTCAAGGTATGATTGAATCACATGTGATTGAAGTAAGTTTTATTACGGATACTTCAACACTTGGTGCATTGATTCTGGTGCGACTAACCATATCTGTAATTCATTGCAGGGGTTCAGATCAACCAGGAAATGCAGTGATGGGGAGATCGTGCTTACTCTAGGTTCTAGCGCAACCGTATCTGCGGTTGCTATAGGAGTCGTAGTTTTAGAATTTTCAGACAATAAAGTTTTGATTTTATCAGATGTACTTTACGTCCCTTTAATGAGACGTAATTTAATTTCAGTTTCTAATTTAACGAATAATGGTTATTCCTTTCATTTTGGAACTGAAGTTGTCATTAAAAGAAGCAGTTCTTTTATATGTTCTGGTGTTAAATCAAATGGTTTGTATGTGATTACTCCCAATATTTCAAAAGATTCTTGTTTGGAACTTAATAACTCAGTGGTAACTTTACCATCTAAAAGAAAGGAACCTTCCACTAATCCAACAAGGCTTTGGCATATGAGGCTTGGCCATATCAATCTGAATAGGATTGGCAGACTAGTCAAAGAAGGGGTCTTAGGCGATTTGGTTCTCGAACCAATGGAAGTCTGCGAGTCTTGTTTGGAGGGTAAGATGACCAAAAGGCCCTTTCCTGCAAAGGGCCCAACAGGACCAATGCATTGTTGGAATTAGTTCATACTGATGTGTGTGGACCAATAAATATTAGAGCAAGGGGTGGTTATGAGTATTTCATAACATTTACCGATGACCACTCTAGGTATGGATATGTGTACCTAATGCAGCACAAGTCTGAAGCCTTTGAAAAGTTCAAAGAGTTTAGGGCTGAAGTGGAGAAGCAATCGGGCACACATATCAAGGCCATTCGATCTGATCGAGGTGGCGAGTACCTCTCTAATGAGTTTATTGATCACCTCGTACAGAATGGGATTCTGTCACAGTTGACTGCACCTGGTACGCCTCAGCAGAACGGTGTAGCGGAGAGAAGGAATCGGACTCTTTTAGACATGACTAGGTCGATGATGAGTTATTCAGAGTTGCCATTATTCCTTTGGGGTTATGCTTTGGAAACCGCTGCATACATACTAAATCTAGTACCAAGCAAATCTGTTCCCAGGACACCACGAGAGATGTGGATTGGGCGCAAGCCTTCTTTGCAACATCTCCGGATATGGGGGTGTCCGGCACATGTGCTCAAAGGAAAGATGAGCAAGTTGGATTCTAGATCGGAAGTATGTTACTTTGTAGGGTATCCAAAGGGTACTTATGGATGGTATTTTTATGATCCAAGAGAACAGAAAGTGTTTGTTAGTACAAATGCTGTTTTCTTGGAGGATGATTATATCATGAACCATAAACCTAAGGGAAGGATAGATCTTAGAGAGATAGAAGGAGAGCCCTCAGTCCAACCCGCAGTTGATAACGATGAAAATCAAGAAAATACCACTTCTTCACCCATTTCCGCACCAGTACCTCGTCGTAGTGGGAGGATTATCAGCCAGCCTGATAGATACATGTTCTTAGGAGAAGTTTTTGAAGCTGTCTCCATAGAATCTGAATCTGATCCTACCACTTACGAAGAGGCAATGGCTGATGTTGATTCAGCTCATTGGATTAAAGCTATGAAGGCTGAATTGGAATCTATGGATTCCAATCAGGTTTGGGATCTTGTAGAACTTCCAGCCAATATTAAACCCATTGGCTGCAAGTGGGTCTATAAGAGGAAAAGAGGATCTGATGGAAAGGTTGAGACCTTTAAGGCAAGGCTTGTGGCGAAAGGCTATACTCAGAGGGAGGGCATTGACTATGAGGAAACCTTCTCGCCGGTAGCCATGCTCAAGTCCATCAGAATACTCTTATCCATTGCTGCATGCCTAGATTATGAAATCTGGCAGATGGATGTCAAGACTGCATTCTTGAATGGCAATCTTGAGGTGGACATCTATATGCAACAACCAGAAGGGTTCATAGCTGGTCGGAAAGGTAACTTGGTATGCAAGTTGCAAAAGTCCATTTATGGGCTTAAGCAGGCATCCAGAAGTTGGAACATCCGATTTGACCAAGTGGTCAAGTCGTTTGGTTCATACAGAATCTGGATGAGCCTTGTGTATACAAGAAATGTGAAGGGAAAGTAGTGGCTTTTCTTGTGCTTTACGTTGACGACATTCTACTCATTGGGAATGATGTAGCGGCGCTGTCAACGGTCAAGGTTTGGCTAGCTAATACTTTCGATATGAAGGATCTAGGAGAGGCGAGCTATATTCTTGGGATAAAGCTCTTTCGGGATCGCAAGCGAAAGATAATGGGATTATCTCAAGCTGGTTATATCGAAAAAGTGCTAACTAGGTTTTCAATGGATAATTCGAAGAAAGGTTTGTTACCTTTCAGGCATGGTTTAGCGTTCTCCAAGGACCAGTGTCCAAAGACACAAGAGGAGAGGAATCGCATGGTAGGAATTCCCTATGCCTCGGCAGTGGGAAGTCTCATGTATGCGATGTTATGCACTAGACCAGATATCTGTTTTGCCGTTGGCATGGTTAGCAGGTATCAATCGAATCCTGGTCCAGAGCACTGGACAGCCGTTAAGCACATTCTTAAGTACTTGAGAAGAACTAAAGATTACATGCTTATGTACGGCGGTAGTGAGTTAATTCCAGTAGGATACACTGACTCGGACTTTATGTCAGATAAAGATTCGAGAAAGTCGACATCCGGACATCTCTTTACCTTGGGAGGTGGTGCTGTTAGTTGGAGGAGCATTAAGCAGAAATGCATTGCAGACTCAACTACAGAAGCTGAGTATGTGGCTGCTTGTGAAGCCGCAAAGGAAGCTGTTTGGCTCAAGAAGTTCCTTATGGAACTCGAGGTGGTACCAGCGTCGTTGTCACCTATTACGCTATACTGCGATAATAGTGGGGCAGTGGCTCAGTCCAAGGAGCCAAGGAACCACGGGAAGGGAAAGCACGTAGAGCGGAAATATCACCTAATCCGAGATATAGTTCAACGTGGAGATGTGACTGTCACCAAGATTGCTACCGCTGACAATCTTGCTGATCCGTTTACAAAGGCCTTACCACAGAAGGTCTTTGATCGTCATCTAGATAGTCTAGGTCTTAGATGTAGTTCTGAATGGTTGTGAGTGCAAGTGGGAGTTTGTTGGGTTTGTGCCCTCAAACCATTACTTTATGTATGAGACATTAGCATTATAATATATGGATATCAGCTTTACATTTCATTGTGTATGTTTCTTTCATGAGATGATTGTTTTGTCCTTAAGTATCATAGTAAGCAATTCGTGTGTGTATGAGATACACACAAGTGAGATACAAATTACTATTCTTTGATACTTAGAGTATGTCACAGTGGATGATGAGACTGGATACCTCATCAGGTCTACACTGTAGCATAATTAACTACCATTGGATGGAGTGATTAATCTCAATCACTAGAGTGTAGCTCTTAGTTGATATGCTAGTGCTTATAGTGCATTGACGGACCTGAGCTTTCCTATTGACGCTTAAGGC
Source organism: Hydrangea macrophylla (assembly GCA_033977485.1). Classification (NCBI taxonomy): domain Eukaryota; kingdom Viridiplantae; phylum Streptophyta; class Magnoliopsida; order Cornales; family Hydrangeaceae; genus Hydrangea; species Hydrangea macrophylla. The sequence continues at coordinate 82,470,967 of CM066985.1, read as the reverse complement.
TGTCAACAGTCAATAGGAACTCATAACTTGTATAAGGTACGTGTTCTTAATCTTGAGATGATTATGAACACAGACTATGGATATGGCTGCTTTGACTTACCAATCAGTGAGGTCTATAGAAGATCAACACCTGGGTATCTTGGGTATGTCATGTCCATAGGGTTGTGAACATATATTGTCAAGATAGAATCTACCCTCTGATTCAGAGTAAGCATTCCCTTGAGAATGTCACCAAGTTGATTACTGAGTACTGCAGTCTTGTTGATAAGAGTTATCAACATGTTTGGTAATCATGAGTAGTGAATGGGACTCAAGGAATACAAGAAGTAATCATGATTCAGGTTGACAGTAACAGTTATCCGACTACCTGAATATGATTACGAATGCTGACGGTAGAGGGACATTAGTACACCATACAAGTCTAGTTATCGCTTCGGATATGTTCTTTTGCGTTGGAGTTCAGTTATCGTTTTATAGTGGAATAAACGTTAACTGACCAGTTAGTTAGTTTGCTGATCAAAGAGTTTGGTCATGGTAATTAACAAACTGGTCTGAGCCAACAATAAAGAGCCTAGGAGGTCCCACTCTTAGCTCCGCTAGGATGCTTGGAAAGACACTTGAGGAAGCTGTTAAGACAGGTTCGATCGATCGAAGTATGTTCGATCGATTGAAGTCAGCAGGTTCGATCGATCGACAATGGTTCGATCGATCGAAGGTTCGATCGATCGAAGTCACTTCGATCGATCGAAGTCTAGGTCGGTTCTGGAAATCTATAAATAGGGCAGCTGCGTTCTGGGAGTAAGATATCGTCGTTTTTATATGCAGAAGCTGCAGAAACTATCATAGTCTTCCCAAAACCTTCCTATCCTCTCTATTAGGGTTCCCACCAACCCTAGTCTTTCCGGCAGGCATCCGCAGGAGTCATAAGGGTGAAGATCATCTAGTGGAGGCTGCTGGAAGTTAAAGTTTCAGAATTGGGTTCAAGACACTAAGGTATAATTCTTGCACCCCCTTGTACGCATCTATGGAATTGACGAGTAGTAGATCCTGGAATACCAAAAGTTTTATAACTTAACCTATTTCCGCTGCGCGTTTAAACTCTAACTTTAAACCACTTTTTCCCTCACTTTGCTCCCCTTATTGCCCGTCAATTCAGGCTATCACAGATGGTTCCAGTTCCGTAGGCCATTACCGTGAATATGGACTGGGTAGAACGGGGCCTGATCGTTATAATGAAAAAGTGAAAAAAATACGAGAACGATCGGACAGGCTAAAAGCAGCCTTCACCTTCAAGCCATTCTCAGCTCGACCGGTTGTTTTTGAAGAGTTCGGGAAGTGGTGGTTTGATCAGACTACCCAAATATTCAGGAGTACCGCTTCTGAGGTACTTCTTTAATTTACTGTATCATCGGCCACCGTGGCCGACGAACCTATTGCTGCACCAGCTGTAACTCGCAAAAAATAAACAAGCAAGAGACCGACTTCAATAAAGGCAACATGCAAAGAGTCAACCAAGAATAAGAAAAAAGCTGCCACTTCATCTACTCAGGTATTCCATCTTTTTGTCCTTTTTGTTTTGTCCGATTCATCTCATCCCCATTCTAACCCCTAATATTTTCTTTCCAACTGGTGGACGAGGATTCTGAAGAAGAAGAGACACTGCCAGCTGAACAAGCCTCTCGAACAACAACTCAACCACCAGCAGACCGACTATGAGTTGTACCACCTCCTCTCCTAGTTCCTACACCAGCTGAACGAGCTGCGGCCATTTTAGAACAAGTTGTTGAAAGAGGACCGATTTCGATTAGGGTCGTCCCTCTCTTGACTCCCTCAGACGGAGATGATGATACCGACCTTGCTGGGACTACTATACCAGAGCCAGTGGTTCTTTCTTCTAGCAGTGAAGACCTGCCTGGAGTTGATGCCACATTGGGGACGCCCGGAGAAGAGTTATAACACTCGGTCTTCCAAGTGCTGGAATGGGCCAACAGAGATGTTATGACTAATCGAGCTGACTCCGTTGCTACACCAGGATTAGCCGTAGAGAGTATGGAAGAGACTATAGTGGCCGATCCTGACACATCTAATTTTTCAAAAGTAACGGCCCCATCTGGCGAAGACAAGCTCCAGCTGCTGAGATGGTCATTAAAGTAGATGCTCAACCTAGTACGGGTATGGGCATTGGAGTTTTGACAGAGGCTGCTGCTATGGCTCCTCCTAAGCCAAGTCACCAATCAACCCAAATTCTAGTGCCTCATCCTAGTAGGGACATATCAACCTCTACGTCATCACCTGTCCATGTAATTTGCTTTATGTTCGGGCTCATTGTTCCTCGTATGGTTTCTAGCTGCTAACTAGTGTTTTTGGTTCCACTTGTGCAGGCAACGCCCTTGGGTCCAGAACCATTCGTTCCCTTTGATGACTTCTTTACCTACCCGGACCTTGAGGCATTCAATTTGGGAGCCTTCGAGTCCAAAGCAGCAACACTGTCAAGCCTTCAATGGTCAAATGACTTACTTCTCGGGTTGGCTAACCATGACCTAGCTGGGCTACCATCGTTTGCTGAGGTCAACAATGCTTTATGTGCCCTCCTTGTCGATCGCTCGCTCTCGACTGGGCAACTTTCTTTACTCTAGGAGATTCAAGAATGGTTGCCTGACTGTCGCGCTTTAGTGCAATCAGCCAGTATGATCCAAACAGAGGCCGATACTCATCTTTCCTCCTAGGCAAAGGCGGTAAAATTCCTCGAGGCGGCCAAGGCCAAATATGAAGTTGGGAAAAAGAAGCGGGTAGAAGTAATAGCCCGGGACGCCTGTGTTCAGACTACCACCACCAAGCTTAGAGCTCAACTACAGAAGTTGGAGGCCGAGGTGGTGACCAATGATGCTTCTCTGGCCCAAATCGATGCAGCCTTGGCGGTGATAGGAGAAGACGCCAAAAAATGCAATGACCAACTCCAAGTCAACCTTCCCATTTCTCAAACTTGGTCTTAGAATCTTCACAAAGCCCAGTAGGATTGGGAAAGAGCAGAAAGGTCTGGGAAACCCTCAGAGAAAAGCTTAGAAATTTTGAGTCGGCTTAGAGGCCGACTTCTATTCTCTGTACATGTATACTTTTGTTCACTCATTTTGTAAGTAAGTTGTGCTCAACTCTATTTAATACAATGATACTTTTTTATTATTCCGGCTCATAATTTATTAGAGGCTCGTATTCTAACCTAGGGTTTAGTCTGTACTCTAAGTCAATGATTTCCCATAAAGTAAGTTAATAGGACTTTAAATACTGACTGTTTAGCCTGGTATGAACCTCTCAATCCATATCACGCAGCTTGTATGCCTACTTCTCTTGACTTGGTGGACAATGAACGGACCTTCCCAGTTGACCGACCATTTGCATAACGGTTGTCTTTGTCCCTAATAGGCAAAACGGCCTTCCAAACCAAATTCTCTGTGCAGAAAGACTTCTCTTTCACCCTCTTATTGTATGCTCGGGCTGCCCGAAGTTTCTGTACTCTTAACGAGTCCAAGGCCGTTAGCCTTATTTCATCAAGCCCCTCTAACACAGCTATCATGGCCTCAATGTATTCAGCGGGTTCAAGCTAATTTTGCAGGGCACTCGTAGATTTCGGACTATAACTTTCATAGGTAACATAGCATCGTGCCCATAGGTCAGCATAAATGGTGTAACTCCAGTACTTGACCTTTTGGAAGTCTGATTGGCCCAGAGTGCTTCTAACAGCAGTTTGTTGCACTCTCTTGGGTTCTCCTTGACCATTTTCTCAATGATCCCTTTGAGGATGTTGTTAGTTGACTCAGCCTGCCGTTTGCTTGAGCATAATACGGGGTGGAGTTAAGAATAGTGATTCCTCTACTCTTGGCAAAGACCATTGATGTTGTCAATATCAAGATATAAAAAGTATTATTTACTTTTCTAAAGATTTGTAGTGTGAAAGTAAAGGTCGAACCCACAGAGATTGATTACTACAGCTCTTAATTTTAAAACCTAAGTCTAATTAATTAGGAAAAACGGATTTTGATTTGGATTTAATTAAACTAATAACAATAAAAGTAATTCTAAACTATGAAAGCATTTAAAATTGTTTTAAATAATGTTTAAGGGAACCTAGGATTACAAATCCACCACTAGCTTCATAATAAGGATATTTATGAATTACTTTAGCTTATTACGTTGGATGAATATGGGAAATTGTAGCTACAAGCCCAATTCCTCCGACAAGAAGATAATCATGGTTCAAGAACCAACATAATCCATCTTCGGGTAGCACGAATTATCTCACACTAAACTAGGGTTGTGATCTAATCCGTCTAACCTAGGCATGGACTATTCGGATACTTGATAGCACGAATCAATAAAGCACCATCACATGTAAACAATCTAAACAAGCACAGCAAGAATAGATCGTTGAGCACATCACAGTCAAAATAGATCTAAGACAAGAATAAATTCTGAAAGCAATGATTTAATCAATGTAAGTACGATTTATTTATAAAAATCCTCTAAACATGTGACTGTCATCCATACATAATAAAACTAAAATAAAAGCATAAATAAAACCCTATTACTCGTCTAGGGCTTCATTGAAACCCTAGATCTATGATCTAGCCGTCCATAGAAGTGATAGATGGCAAGAGGTTGATGGAGGAGGCCATGGAAACCCTTGGTCTTCTTCTTCTTCTCCTTGCTTCCCTCTCTTCAATGGCTGGAAGTATGGTTGTAGAATATGTATGTATGGGTGTGTAACCCTTAAATTGAAGTAAAATAGAGTATATATAGATTTACAACAAGTTTTGGAAGCCTTTACAATTCGAAACGGACTGAAACTGATGTAATTTACAATCTGGACGTCATTCTGCAGTTTCGTTTGCACAGGAGTCTTCAGTATACTGAAATACGCAACATTGCTTTTTACCCATATCGCGCGAGCGCGACATTTTGGACTTCGCGCGCGCGGATCGCGCGAGCGATTCTGGGGTTCTCGCGCGAGCGGATCGCGCGAGCGATTTTCTGGTTTTCGCGGGCGAGGGTCGCGCGCGCGACTTGGCTTTTTCAGCTTCTTTACTTCTGCTTTTTCACCCTGTTTAGCCTGGTTTAATTGATTTCTTCCAAAACCTGTCAGAAACTAGAAAATAGAGTAAAAATATACAAAAACAGGATAAAAAGGTACTAACAAATGCTCGTTAAGGCGTATAAATAGGATTAGTTCTCTCCCGATCACACCCCCAAACCTACATTTTGCTAGTCCTCGAGCAAAACTAAAATAAAAACTAACTACTAATAAAGTACTACTCCATTTTCGTATGGATCACGATTGCATTTAGCGTATGCAACAAGCCTTTTAAACCTCTAGGCGTCCCTAGTTGGACGAGTGAAGTCTCGTGAGGGTTCTCGTCAACAAGTCTCCCACAACCATATTTATTAACTTGTGAATTTAAAAAGTTTTATTAACACTAAAGAACATAATATTCAACACTCCTTATTATATAACAAAGATTTGAAATAGAATAACGAACATAAAGAAACAGAATCAAATGTCTACCTACATCATGAAAAACAATCTCAAGCACATGCATCGTATAAATCAATAGAGTTTCTCATAAAATTGCACGTGTGTGATATGGTAGTCAAATAAACACGCGTATGTCATGAACATGGAATATAACTCGGATAACCATTCAACTATGCTTCGACTACGAATCTCACAATTAATTACACTCTCAAATGAAACACTCAGAAACAGGTGTAATTTATCTAGTATATGCGAGCAAAGGAAATATGTTTTCAAAACGAGAAATGCTCACATATGACTCGAAAAAGACGCATGACATAAAAGAATAGTAGTCTCATGAATAGGATGCCAACAATCAAGAAAAATTAATCATTACCATGTTTTAATCCCCCTCCCATCGTTTTCATATCCAAACCATGTTCCCTAGGATCAAATAGGACTTTTCAAAGGTGGTAATGTGGCTTAGGCTATGAAAAATACAGGACAGATATATCAGGTAGTTTCAGAATGGCATTGTAACGCATGTTCGATTTCTTTCATTCTTCTTCTACAAACTTTCATCTTTTCTTTCTCTTCATTCCTTTTCATTCATTTTTTCTTCTTTTCTTTCATTTTTTTTCAACCTTCCTCTTCTTTATTTTTTTTCTTTTCCTTTTTCTTTTCTTGCTTCTCAAATGATTATGCATTGAATACCAAGTAACTACCCCAATAACATCTAATTTTCTTCTTCTCAATCAACACATCGCCTTAATACTACTAAAAGTTGATCACTCTTCCGTATACTCCAAGTTGATCAGGTTGGAGCTTTTAAAGAGGATAATGGTGAACAAAGAAAAATAGGCATTGTAACGGCTCAAAGGGGCAAACTAAGGAAATTTTATCTTTTATCGGCCGGCAGTAAACAAAGAAGGCCTAAAATCATGTCCTATGGTTATCTGGTTCTTCAATATTTACGACGGAAGATTATTTAGCATGGTAACAAATATTTTAACTTGACTATCAACCAAAACAAGAATAATGAGACTAAACAACAAGTTAATGCGCTATTTCAATGAAATTCGACAAACACAATGTATTTATAACCCTCTAAATAGAAAAAGATAGGCTCAAAAGCTCACCGGGTCTAGTCTCCACCATGTGTTATCTAGAAATCCGAATCATATTATAGTTCACATCAAACATGTATTCCAAGCGACTACGTGCAGTGCATAAGTTGTGTGCAAATTTATGATATAAAACTACGATTCAAATGATACATAACCTAAAACATTTCAACATGACTTCAGTAAATATTTAACCACATATTCTCATGTTTACCATTCTATAACAATTCAAAGTTATTGAACAAGAAGTATCAAATTGATATTGCAAAAACGTTAGTACTATCGTTTATTTAAACACACTTTTTTTTTTTAAAATTAGTGCATAATATATGCATGTGTATGTGTGTTTGCATACCCCCAAACCTAAACCTTTCATTGTCCCCAATGAAACAATAAAATAAAAGAAATGAGAGTACGTAAGAAAGGAACGATAATACCTCGATCTCGGCAATGACAAACAGGTGAACACAATGGAATATGTCAAAAAATTTCAATGTTACCTGTGACTACTAGATAAACGAAAAGAACTAACAAAAGAATATTAAAAGGAAATGAAACAGAAATATAAATATAAAATAGAAATTTAAAAACTAATGTAAACTAAACTGAACTATCAAATGGAAAAGAAATAAAATGAAGAAGTAGACATGTAATAATAAGGAAAACAACGAACACGCGATCTAAACAGAACCAACTAAACAAAAACAGAAAAGAAACACAAATAAACTAGGCAGGGGGAAAGATATAGAAAACAAAAGAAAATACCAGAAAAATGGGGAAATCGCCCGAGCGGCCGTCGCGCGCGCGAATCCTAATTTTTTTTTTTTTTTGGGAAATCGCGCCCGCGATATCAGGCGCGAAGAAAACCTGAGGGCTCATAAAAGAAAAAGAAAGGAAAAACACTAAGGCACATTCTCACGCCAGCGGGCCGCGCGAGCGACGTCTCGCGCGAGCGGGCCGCGCGCGCGAGAATGGTATTTTCCATTTTTTTGTTAAAATTATGTATACACTATTAAAATAAATTAATTCCAACCCCCAACCCTGTCCAGCATGTCCAAAACAGACACAAACAGACCCAAAAACGACCAAAAATAAGAAAAACGAATGAAATAAAGCTTGGGTTGCCTCCCAAGAAGCGCTAACTTTTACGTCTTCAGCTAGACCGTTCTAGCTCAAGATTTTATGGAGGCCGTAAATCGGACTGTGTACCCCTAAGGATGTCAGGTAGAGCTCGATGGTAAGCAGAAATTACGTCGCTTTGAATTAATTCAATCGACGGTTTGTCATTATGTTCGAATCGATTTCTTACCTTCCGAGTAGATTCCGCATTAGGGTCCACGGGATTAGGATTCATCCACTCATCATCGTCCGCTATATTATTTTTCCCACTCACCTTTATTTCTTTGGTAGGATCAATATTCCGTGTTACCTCACCTTCCACCTCACATAGGGAATCGTCGTTTTTAGGAGGTTGATCCATAGCATTAAAAACGTTTAATTTTAAGTTCATGTTCCCAAATGACACTTTCATTACCCCCGTCCGACAGTTAACACGTGCGTTTGCGGTTGCTAAGAATGGGCGGCCTAAGATGACAGGAGTATGTTTCCTAGCATCTGGCACGGGTTCAGTGTCAAGGACCATGAAGTCGACGGGATAATAGCATTTATCAACTTTAACCAAAACGTCCTCGACGATTCCTCTAGGAATTTTAATAGAACGATCCGCTAATTGTATAGTAGCGGCCGTAGGTTTCAGTTCACCTAGTCCTAGTTGTTGATAGACGTGATAAGGTATGAGATTAACACTAGCTCCTAAGTCAAGGAGAGCCCTATGGATGATAGTGTCACCTATGACACATGAAATCGTAGGCGTACCTGGATCCTTATATTTCAGAGGTGAGTGTTGAAAAATAGAACTTACCTTTTTCGTGAGGAAAACCTTTTTAGGAGTATGACTGCGTATTTTACGCTTTTGAGTGCAAAGGTCTTTTAAACATTTAGCATAAGCGGGAATTTGTTTTATAGCATCGAGGAAAGGAATATTTATTTTGACTTGTTTAAATACCTCGAGTATATCTTCCATTTTTGACCCTTTCTTAGGAAAATGTGACGGTCCCTCAACGTTCGGTGGATATGGCATTCTCGGAATATAATTCGTTGGGTCCGATTCTTTTTCTTTCTTATTTTGGCTCACGTCCTCACCCTTCTTCGTATTAGAGTTGATATTCATATCTTTCACATTCTCATTCGGAATTTCTATTACCTCTTCCTCTCGTGTAGTCATCCTAGTTGATACGGCGTTTACTTGCTCATTCGACCCCTTAACCTCATATTGTCCCTTAGGGTTTTGAATTGTTTGACTAGGCAACGTCCCCTCATTTCTACGACTCACTACAGTAGCTAGTTGTCCCATTTGGGATTCAAGCTTCGCAATGGATTGTGTGTGTGAGTGCACTATTTGTGCTTGTGCCTGTACTTGCGTTTTAATTTTATTAAGGGATGCCAACACCTTTTCCTAAAAAATGTTACCCCTTGAAGGATTCGGATTAGGATGTGGTTGTTGGTATTGATTAGGTTGAAACTGAGGTCGATATGCATTAGGAAAATTAGTCGCCTCATTAGGATTATTATTATTATTTTTCCACGAGAAGTTAGGATGGTTTCTCCATGGCCCATCCGGATTATTAGTAGTTGCATTATAATTAGTTCGTGGGTATTGTTGAATAGAATTAATGTGTTGCTCCACGAATTCCGGAAATTGACTCGCCGATGGACATGCAAGTATCGAATGTGAAGGATCAGAACATAATGCACAAATTTCATGAGCGGGTGAGGCTGTCGTTTGGTTCATTGTTAAAAGTCGGTCAAGTTTGTTAGATAGTTCTTTTATTTCAATTGATTGACTTGACTCAAACTTTACCTCCCTCTTAGGTTGTGGGTATCCCTCCGAACGGACAGACACCGCTTGGTGCATCGAATTCTCGCTTAAAGTTTCAAATATTTTCCAGGCCTCGTCGGCGCTTTTGTGTAGGAAAGTTCCCGCACAAACGGCATCGACGGTATTCCAGACCAAAGGAATAAGTCCCTCGTAGAAGACCTGGACCAACTGCCACTTAGGAACCTGATGATGTGGACACGAACGTAATAATTCTTTAAATTTTTCCCACGTGTCGTAGAGTGATTCCCTATCTTGCATTACAAAGTTTGTTATAGATTTTCTTATCTGATTCGTACGCATAATCGGGAAAAACTTTTGTAAAAATGCGGTGTGTAAGTCTTCCCATGTTTTTATTGTATTTGGCTCCAAAGATTGAAGCCAATATTTAGCTTTGTCCTTTAATGAGAATGGAAAGAGCCGCATTTTTAGTTCATCATCAGTAAGATTTTGAATTTTCAAAGTGGAGCATATGTCCTGAAAATCTCCTAAGTGTTTATAAGGGTCTTCATTTAGACGGCCATGGAATGATGGAAGTAGCGAGATGGTAGACGACTTTATCTCAAAGTGAGATGCCGTCGCCTCCGATAATTCAATACATGTTTGTGGCGTGTAAGTCGTAGGAATAAAATAATCTTTAAGCGGCGGAGGTGGCGGTATATTAAGATTATTCATATTAGCTCCGTTGTTATTTTGGTTATTTTCGTTATTATTTCCAATGTCTGCCATTTTAATTGGTTCTATGTTATGAAAACGTGGTTTCTTTAGTCTTTGAAGGGTACTACGTATTTCAGATTCAAATAAAGACGTTGGTTTTGGTGTCAAATCGTCGTCTATTAAAAACCTTGTTCTAGAAGTTAAGTTTGAAGACTTGTTAAGTCTTAATGTACGTTCAAGTTCAGAGTCGAAAGGTTTTAATTCCGGTTTGTTTGCATGTGTACCTAACATAAACTAAAACAAAAGAAAAGAAAGTAAAAACAAAGACTAACTAAACAAAATAAACAAATAACAATCACGCAAAAAAGATAACAAGCACTCAACTACTATGATGCATGCAAATTATCCTGTAATGCAATGACCGCGTCAAGCCCAGCGCCCCGGGTTTCCTAGCTAATGCAGTGCAATTAACCCTAAACTAATGCAAATAGTGCGTCACAGCGCCCTGACTTACAGCGGTTTAAAGCGAATTCCAAAGGAAGCAATTTATTTAATTTTATTTATATTTTATTTGCGTAAGCTCCTTTGATGTAATTAGCTGCTCCACTCGGAAACGTTGATTAGGAAATAAAAGAACAAGTTAGTAACTAAAAACAAAAACAGAAAATAAGAAAAATAAAAACTAATCTAATATTTACGAATTAACTAAACTACGATTATAAAACTAAGAGTAGTAATACAATCCCCGGCAACGGCGCCAAAAATTAATGTTGTCAATATCAAGATATAAAAAGTATTCTTTACTTTTCTAAAGATTTGTAGTGTGAAAGTAAAGGTCGAACCCACAGAGATTGATTACTACAGCTCTTAATTTTAAAACCTAAGTCTAATTAATTAGGAAAAATGGATTTTGATTTGGATTTAATTAAACTAATAACAATAAAAGTAATTCTAAACTATGAAAGCAATTAAAATTGTTTTAAATAATGTTTAAGGGAACCTAGGATTACAAATCCACCACTAGCTTCATAATAAGGATATTTATGAATTACTTTAGCTTATTACGTTGGATGAATATGGGAAATTGTAGCTACAAGCCCAATTCCTCCGACAAGAAGATAATCATGGTTCAAGCACCAACATAATCCATCTTCGGGTAGCACGAATTATCTCACACTAAACTAGGGTTGTGATCTAATCCGTCTAACCCAGGCATGGACTATTCGGATACTTGATAGCACGAATCAATAAAGCACCATCACATGTAAACAATCTAAACAAGCACAGCAAGAATAGATCGTTGAGCACATCACAGTCAAAATAGATCTAAGACAAGAGTAAATTCTGAAAGCAATGATTTAATCAATGTAAGTACGATTTATTTATAAAAATCCTCTAAACATGTGACTGTCATCCATACATAATAAAACTAAAATAAAAGCATAAATAAAACCCTATTACTCGTCTAGGGCTTCATTGAAATCCTAGATCTATGATCTAGCCGTCCATAGAAGTGATAGATGACAAGAGGTTGATGGAGGAGGCCATGGAAACCCTTGGTCTTCTTCTTCTTCTCCTTGCTTCCCTCTCTTCAATGGCTGGAAGTATGGTTGTAGAATATGTATGTATGGGTGTGTAACCCTTAAATTGAAGTAAAATAGAGTATATATAGATTTACAACAAGTTTTGGAAGCCTTTACAACTCGAAACGGACTGAAACTGATGTAATTTACAATCTGGACGTCATTCTGCAGTTTCGTTTGCACAGGAGTCTTCAGTATACTGAAATATGCAACATTGGTTTTTACCCATATCGCGCGAGCGGGTCGCGTGAGCGCGACATTTTGGACTTCGCGCGCGCGGATTGCGCGAGCGATTCTGGGGTTCTCGCGCGAGCGGATCGCGCGAGCGATTTTCTGGTTTTCGCGGGCGAGGGTCGCGCGCGCGACTTGGCTTTTTCAGCTTCTTTACTTCTGCTTTTTCACCCTGTTTAGCCTGGTTTAATTGATTTCTTCCAAAACCTGTCAGAAACTAGAAAACAGAGTAAAAATATACAAAAACAGGATAAAAAGGTACTAACAAATGGTCGTTAAGGCGTATAAATAGGATTAGTTCTCTCCCGATCAACCATGGTCTTTGTTCCTGTAAACACTGATCCTTGATCGGCCGTAATAGTCTCTGGTAGGCCGAATTGGTGTATTATGTGTTCTTCTATGAATTTAATCACTGTGGCCTAAGCTAACATTCTGCACGGTATTGCCTCAGCCCACTTCGTAAAGTAGTCCGTAGCCACTATGATGAAACAATGTTAGCCTGATGAAGGAGGAAGAACTTTGTCATTAAGTCCATGGCTCATCCTCTAAACGACCATGGCTTTATTATAGGCTGGAGTTCCTTGCCTGGCACCCATTGAATTGGGCCATGCTTCTGGCAGGCTTGGCACCCTTTGGCATAGCTGATACAGTCCTTTAGCATTCCTAGCCTATAATAGTTGTACATTCTTAAAAGCCACTTCATTTTGGTGCCGGGCCTGATGTACCCCACATATTCCCTCGTGAACTTCGGCCATTACCTGTATGGCTTGCTTCTTGCCTAAGTACTTCAGGATTACATCATCACTGATAGGTTTCTTGAACAGCTCACCATCGAGTACCATAAATTGGACTGCGAACAGTCTTATTTTTCGATCCACCCTAGCGTTTGGGTGTTTCAAATATTCGATGATAGGGATTCTCCAATCGTCATTCTCCATTAAGACCGAATTGGTTACGGTATACCAGCCTCTTTTTGCTACTGATGGTAGTGATCGGGTTTGTATTGTAATTGCTTGATTCTCCCATGCCTTTATGGGAGATGAGGCCGATCTTGTCTTTGCTAGCCTATCAGCCTCAACATTTGTTGCCCTTGGAATGTAACTTACACTTACGTCATCGAAAGAGTCCATGAGCTGAGTGGCCACGGAGTGAAATGGGCATAATTCCCAGCTTTTTATATAAAATTCACTAGATATCTATTCGATAACTAATCCTGAGTCTCCTTTTATATGTACGGATGATACCCCTATCTCAAGGAGTATCTCCATTCTGATGATAAGTGCTTCATATTCGGCCTGGTTATTAGTGCATTTAAAATTGAGCCGAAACGACATCTTAGTCTTTTTATACTTGGGCGATATAATGACCACCCCAGCCTCATCACTTTCTACATTCTTGGGCCCATAAAAGATTAGAGTCCATGGCACTAGGGATGTGCTTAGTATTTCAGGTACTAGTGACAGATCTTCCAGATTAGTAAGGTCTGGGTGATCGGTCAGAAAGTTGGCTATGGCCTGGCCCTTGACCGATTGCTGTGATCGGTACTGAATGGAAAACTTCATAAGGGCCAAGGTCCATTTTCCAATTCGGCCACGCATGATACGTCTGGATAGCATATGCTTCATCATATCAGTCTGGCAAATAATATAAGTAGAAACGGGCAACATATATGTTCTTAACTTCTATGATGAAAAGTACAATGCTAAGCACAACTTCTCAATTGGCGCATAGCGCTGCTCGATTGGAGTTAAAATTCGACTCAAATAATAAACGACCTGCTCACTACCTTGCTCATTATCTTGGGCTAACATCCTTCCTATAGAGCAATCAGAGGTTGATATATACAATTTTAAACACCTACCCTTCTTGGGTGGCATTATAACTGGAGGGGTCGACAAGTACCCTTTTATCCCGTCAAAGGCCTGTTGGTGGCTGTCTTCCCACTTAAAATCTTTATCAGTCTTGATCTTCAGCAGTGGGGTCCACACTTGTGTTTTCCCTACGCAGTTGGAAATAAACCTTCTGAGGAAGTTTATCTGCCCGAGGAGCCTTTGCAATTCCTTCTTGTTAGCTGGGGCTTTTGCAACTTGGATAGCCTGAGCTTTGTCTTTATCTATCTTAATGCCTCTTTGGTGTACCAATAATCCCAAGAAATTTCCTATTGAAACGCCTGACAAACACTGAATATTGCACATTCATGTGCCAATATAATAGACATAGTGCTCATTTAATCCCCAAATCCCTAGTTTTACATGCATATTTGAATTAATATAATTTATTGGTGATGTCACTCAAATGCATGTAATTATTTGTTTTTATACATTTTATATGTTTAGGTAAAAATGAAGTGAAATGAAGGGAAGGAAAGAAGTAGCAACCACACCAAAGCATTTCTCATATATTAGTCAAAACATGCATTCCGTAAACTAACCAAATGGGGAAGAAACAAAACAAAAGAAGACAGAAAATAAAATATAAACTATCCTAAAAATCAAAGCATTGACAGTGGTGCATGTTATATGCATTACATTTCTCTCTTTCTCTCTCTCTAGTAGGAACTGTCAGAAGCACGAAGACAATTGGGACGAAGCGAAGAAATATTGCCAATCGTGTGCCAAAGTGACGAGTGAAGTGACGAAATTTGTCAAAAACTTTGCCTATAAAAAGAGACAAGCAAAAGCCAAGGAAAAACGACACCAACAAGCTGCAACAGCTTCACACACACTGTTAGAGAGAAAATAGTTTAGAGAGGTTATCATGTGAGCACTTCATATTGTCCCTAGAAGTAGAAAGCTTTAATTTTCTTTGCCTTTTCTAGTTCTAGTAGTTGTAAAAATTTACTTTTATGTAATTGACGATTTCATGTTAAAAAATATGTAACAAAAACTTTGTGTATTGTATTTCTCAAAATAATATATTTATTTTCTTGTACAACATTTGTCACTTTGTAGTAGTAAAATATTCCTAGTAAAATTTAGATTTAATATTTTTAGTCTAGTAGTACTTATAGTTGTCCCCTAAAATAGTTTGAAATCCAAAATTTCCAGTTTTTATAACAATAGTTCAATTCACTAGAAGACAGATTTTGCAAATAAATGTCATATTTCTCAGCCATGTAGTTGTTATAATCACCTATCAAAGCCCCAAGAACACCATACCCATATCTCACTCTCAAAGTAGATTAGGATTTGGTTTGGCCTTGCTTGTGTTCTTGAAGTTCAACCATTGAGACCCCACAAGAATCCAAAGTCAAAGGTTTAGTATTTTATTATTGATTCAATATTTCCATTTATTTATATTCTATTAGCTTAGTTGTACTAAACTTTGTTAATTTGCAGATTTCACAAATTCAACCCCAACTCATGTTAAGTGAAGAAAAAATATATTAATATTATATTTCACCCTTACCTTAGTTTTATAACTTTAATTTTAATTGGACGGTGATTGTGTGCATCTTTTTAATTTATATTTGTGGATATCGCAGGTTTTCTTTTTACCCACAGCTTTTCAAAATCAATTTCAAAAATAAATGAGTCGCCACTTAATTTTTAAAAGGAAAAATTAAGAAACCATTTTTTAAAGCAAACTGATCTTTTAGAAACCAGAGATTAACTAGGTCCGGGGATTATGGAATGAGAGAGGAAGGAGCCCGTCAGACTAAAACACCCTCTCTCATCCTATCTTGCGATAGGCCTCTACTCAACATTCTTTTAATCAAATTTATTAATCTAAGCATGCCCTCAACTAATACATATATACATATACATCACAAAAAGCATGTCCAAAAGGGTGTAAAATTGCTGATGACAAAATATCATTCATAAGCCACATATTCCAAGTAGCAAGCAATATGATATGCAATAGGGAACAAGAGGGCTTACCCGGGATCCAGCGGCTATATTAAACGTGCAATGCATACAAACAAAAGAAAATCCTAAAAAAAAGTCTCTAATCACATATACATATAAGGCAAGCTCCTAATTCTAAGGTGTCGCGCATGAGGTCGAAAAATCAATAAAACCAAGGAAAGAAATAAACTAGAAGGGAGATGAGAAATTGTACCTCAAATGCGCTACAAAACAAAGATTAGTCCACATGTTTCACATAATAACATGGTATCAAACAATCAATCCTAATTCTCTAACTTAAGTCTATCTAGCATGAAATCCAACTGTGTTTGATAGCTAGTTCTAATCATGAGCAAATAAATGTACATGGATGAATGAATGTAAACAAGAATAGGACATGGATTTATTCACTAATTTGGGTCACTTAGCCTCTGTATTTAAGCTAAATTATCCTTATTCAAAGTATGATTTGGATCCTAAGACATTTGGAGACCATTTGAGTTGGAATAAATAAGATTAGACAAAAAAGGTAGCAGTTTTTATGAATTACATAGAGCAGACCAGATCTTAAAAAATAGAAAAACCATGCTTCCAACGGTTGGATCTTAATGATTTTTGGATATGATATGCCTCTGTGAGTCTAGTTTATAACCCAAAAAGAAAATCAAGTTTTGAACGGTTAGATCTCTGGGAATATGGAAAACACTAGACGCCACTCAGGAATCTGCAACTCTCTGTCCGGAGATCTTGTACGATTTATTCAAAATAGCAAACAGATGTGGAACACTTAGATCTTTTTAGGGGATCTCCCTAACACATTAAGGTACCTAGAAAAAATTATTAGAGACCTCAAAAACTCCGTTAAAATTCTGATTTATTAGTTTCAAAATGGATTTACTGTTCAGAAATTCGGACAGAGAGCTGCATGTATTAAAAATCACAAGTCCAAACCATCTTAGGCATGAAATCACCTTAAACCAAAAATCACAGTGGTAGAATATTGTGTTATTGATATTTTCCCGTTGGTTTCACTCGATTTCAACGGTTAGATTTCGAACTAAAGATCTTTGATCAAAATCAGTTTGTGAACTCGCTGTTTTCATTTGACAAGTTCAACTTTATTTGTTAACCCCAACTATTAAACCATGGAGTTGGACTTAAACTAAACCATTTTCTCCTACCATTTGGTGGTCATTGGAGGCTAAAGACCTTCATATTTGTAGATTTCAAATGAAGTATGAATGAACTTCATGAAATCTCAAGATGAGGAATCTAAACCATGGAGATGGGCTTAGACTCAAAACCATTTTCTCCTACCATTTGATGGTCATTGGAGATGAAGACATGACTAATACTAATAAGTTTCAAAGAGAATATGGAAATGATTTCATGAAATATCAAGTTTAGAGGATCCAAGTCATGAGTATGGACTTGGATTCATCTATTTGCTTATGAAATGAAGTGATGATCAAATTTTGACTCTCATGTAAAGTATAAGCTTACATGGGATTCAAAAGATCATTCCCAAGAGATTTCAAGAGAGATATTGAAGATCCCCAAGAATCTCAAGAGAGGGACATAGACAAAAGAAATATAAGAATGATCAAAGAATTAGAAACAAGAACTCCTAAGCTTACTAGACAAATTCTAAGACTTAATCAAGAAAAACTAAAATAGACTTGAAGATTAGAAGCTCAAAAAGAAAGAAAACACAACCAAGATTAGAGGATCACCTCCAAACTATCCTTAAAAGTCTTTCTTTGAAGATCTTCCAAGCTCTTCTCTCTAGTTCTCTAAACTCTCTCTTTTTTCTCTCAACATATGCTAGTGTAATGGTAGTGATTTTTTGTATTTTTTGGTGTATATATCTCTTGTTGTATCTCTCTTTGCATGTGTTCCTCCTCTTTTATAGGCAAAATTACCAAGTATTTTCAGTGAATTCGGAGTAAAAGACGGGTGTAAATCTCTCATTTGGTGGTACAATACGTACTTCCTGAAATTAGACAGACTGCTGCCTAGGGCGGCAGTCAGAATTCATCTGCGGCAGTCTGTGGGTGCTGCTGCGGCACTCTGTGACTGCTGCACCGGCATTACGTGACTGCCGCACGGCTCTCCGTGAGTGCCGCGGTAGATTGTTGATTGTCGGGTTTTCGTCAACCTTACTTTATCAGTTTTTGTTTTTATCTGCATACACATACGTATTGTACCACAAAATACGGACTTTAAAAGTAAACGACAGTCAGAAAATGTCAGCGGCACTCAGTGAATGCCAGCTCGGCACTTACTCAATGCCGTGCGGCACTCACTGAATGCCGCCCGGCACTCACTGAGTGCCGCGGAATACTGCCGTGTGCCGTTTTTTGTTGAACTTCCTCTTTTAGGTCTTTTCTTTTCTCCTTTTTCTTCCAAAAAAATATTTTTGAAGATTTTATCCAAAAATGGTGTTTTATACCTGAATTCTCCTAAATACCTGGTATTTTTCTCTTTCTGTGAAATTTTATCGTGTTTGGAGAACTTTCTGAAGAGCTTGGAATACTTCGATTCTTTCGGTCTTTATTATCATCGGACGTGGAGGTGACGCTTTCCTAAATTCGACGGTCGGTCAAAATTGGGGTGTCTACAATATTTAAATTTTATTTGGAAGACAATTTCAATTCCAAAATGGTAGGCTAAAACTTTAATTGGGGATATGCAATAAAAACTTAGAAACCACATATTCTGTGCACTAATCTTAAATGGGTAAATTTATCTAGATGGGTTGTTTTTCCATTTATGGCCAAAAATATCTATGTATCTATAGTTTATGACTATTTAATATGTTTATATACTATGGCTATACTAGGCTCAAGAGATTACATATTTAAAATAAGAATATAATTATGTGGATTGTTAAACTATACCTTTTGTCATAAAAAAAACACCTAGCATACTCAAACAATTCTCATATGACAAAGTTTACATTTCAAATATGTGTAGTGGTAGAGTGGTGGGGACTAGGTGCCGAATAACCCACATCCGCGGTGGGTCACGATTCGATCCTGGCTACTGCCCAATTGCCTCTTTATTTTTCTTTAAACCAAACGACGTCGTTTCATATCAAACCTGACACACTTGATATGACCCCGATTAGTGAAAGTTTAATTTCAAATAAAGAATGACTCTACGGTCTTAAATGCCAAATCCTTTTCAAATGCACAAAAGTTGTGGGATCTAGTGTTGGTTTTGCATATTTTCAATTCCTTTATATCATTTCTATCAAGTTAATTAATATTTCTTGTTTTTAATAACTTAATTTGCTTAAATATCTATAGTATTTCTATCTTTCACTATTATAAAATCCAAAAAGTTTATCTCATGAAAATCTAGTTTTTATTTATTTTTCTTCCTTTTCTTACTAATATCTTAGTTAATCACTGTTAAAATCTTTACCGTAAACTACTTAGAAAAAAATAGTTTTTAATTAGTTTTATTGCAAAAAAATATAAAAACTAGTAGCTTAGTAAAACCCCACAAAAATCCATAACCTTTTATTTTTCTTTTTAGTGACAAAATAGTTACTGCCTATCTTTGTTTTCCGTTCCCTGTGGGTTCGACCTGGACTTCTAGAACTTTATTACTTGTACAATCACCTACACTTGGGCGTTGATAAGAAAACGCGTCAATAGGATGTCGTCAACGCCGAATGGACATTTGAGTAGATTCATCTTTAGCTTGTAAGTCCGCATTCTTTCAAATGCTTTCTCAAGGTTAGCCAAATGTTCGACATTGCTTCCAGACTTTATCACCACATTGTCAATGTATACGTCCATAAATTGTCCAATCATGTCATGGAAGATTGAGTTCATTGCCCGTTGATAGGTGGCTCCTGTATTTTTCAGCCTGAATGGCATGACGACCCATTTAAAGGTCCCAATCGCCCCCGGGCACCGAAAAGTTATCTTTGGGACATCCTCTTCGGCAATGTATATTTGGTTATACCCTGAGTGCCCATCCATGAAGGACAAGATTTTGTGTTTGGCGGCCGAATCAATTAACTGATCGGCCATAGGCATCAGGTACTCATCCTTTGGGGTAGCCATGTTTAGGTTTCTGAAGTCAATGCAAACCCAAAGCTTCCCGCTCTTTTTTACCATTGGCACCACATTAGAGACCCATTATACGTACCTGGCAACCTCTGGTGACATACGCCTAGGAAGCTGTTCGAACGGTCTGAACCCTGGTTTAATTGGTAGACGATGTTCCACTAGATCTCTGGACAGTCCAGGCATCTCGTTGTAGTCCCAAGCAAAACAGTCCTTATACTTATGTAAGAAAGCTATCACCTTGACCTTGAATTGTGGTTCTAGCACCCGACTTACATAATTTGGCTTGTGTTCTCCTTCATCCCCCAGGTTGACTTCCACAGAGGGGTTTTGCTATGGCTATTTCCAATTCATCCATTTGAATTTCTTCTTCTTTCAGGAGCTCTTCCTCATAGATATAGTCGGCCAAATTAACTACTCCATCAGTTGGGCCGATCTTTAGCCTTCTATCAGCCAGGTATGCATACCACCTGGCTCTGTTGGCCCTTAGGGCCAGCTATCTTCGAGCCTCAATCAGTTATGGATTCATTAATAACATCTTGTTCGTCAATCTTTATCGGCTTCGATTCTTCAGTCTGACTGAGTTTGTGGTACAATGCCTTCACATCCTGACCCTTAGAAAAGGTTGCTGCATTTGATCTTCCACGCTCGTTGTACCTAGGACTGCTCAACTTTAGCCTGAGACCCAACCCACCTGAGGTGCTTTTTTCAATTTTTCGGCAGGTGGGTTTGAGTCACGGGTCTAGGAGGCACATAATCCTCGGGTTCGGTTCAGTCGTCGATTTGCAATTCCCCAGACCGGACATACCTGACCCGACCCAATGGCACTTAATATGTTATACAAAGTATATAAACTCTCTCACAATCAGGGTTTACAAAACCCATTTTCTCTCAATTCTCACTCTTACCACACCAGTCCACCATGACTAGACCACCACCTCCGAGAGGTCCTGGTCGAACGACCATTGGCCACCACCTCTTAAGCCGTCGCACGACTCGTACGTACCACCACCTCTTCCCTCTTCCCTCGTAGGCCATTGCGACCACTCTACCTTTTCCCCCTTCGTTGAGAGGTTACAGTTTTGCAACTAATCTCTACTCAGGTAAACAAGTTACTAATTATATATATATAGATTTATTCTATTCTTTGCTTTTTTGCTTGAAAGTTAAAACATATTTGTTTTTGTATTTTCTTTATTGCTTGAAAGTTAAACAGACCTGCACCACTCTTTTGATCTATTTCTGAAATTGGTTTCCTCATTTTCTTCTTAAATTGGTCTGGAATAGAATCTACTATAAATTTTGGAATTAAGCCGAAATCATGTATGAAAAGCATCCCAAAACAGTCCTCAATGACTGTTCGGGTTTCACCCAAATCCACCTGACCCAACCCAAACCCGAGGGGTCAGTTTTACCCGACAATATGAGTGGATGACGGGTAGAAGCATGCCAACCCGACTAGCTCACAAGTGGTGATCGGGTGAGGCCCAAACCCGAATCACCCGACCCGTGAGCACCCCTAGCTGTAACCCAGCAACTTGACTGGTCCAATGTCATCTTTATATAAAACTACGTCAACCGTTTGCACACGTGCCATGAACGGCTTAGTATCAGCCCCTACCACTTCGATCTCATCATCCCTCTAAAATATTAGTAGCTAATACAAGGTAGAAGGGATACAGTAATTGGAATGGATCTAGTCTTGGCCTAACAACGTGTTGTAACCAGTCGATGTTTCCACAATGAAGAAGGCTGTCATAACAGTCTTGCTTCTAATAATTAGTTCTAATGGTAGGATACCTTTAGTTTTTGAAGGTGTCCCTGTGAAGCTCTGTATGTTCATTTCAGTCAGAATCAGCTCCAACTCAGACTTAACATAATCTTAGGCATGATATTGATGGTGGATCAACCGTCAATTAGAATTCTATTTATCGGGACCCCTTCTATGTGCCCCTTTATGTACAAAGGGCTTTGAGTGTTGAGACATTTGGAATGTGGGTTTTTCAAAGACGACCTTGACGGGTCCTCCTGATTTATGTCCCTCCTCAACTTGCTGCTCTTTCAGCCTTAAAATGGTAATCTTGGGGCGATCGAACTGTTGTGGCGTCCACATTTTTGCTAGTGGCCTCCACTATTATGGGCTTAACGGTTTTACCACCATTCAAAAACAACTCCTCTATAGCCGCTGCCTCTTTGGTCTGATCTTCTACCACATCTTCTTACATGGCCGCTAGTTGATCTGGCTTGGCCATGAAAGACATTGGCAAGGTAAACACCATGTTGACTATCAGTTCCTTCGGGATAGTCCCAAATTGAATCATTGAGTCGTTCAAATCTGAAAAATCATCAGCCTCCTTGATGCTCTCAATCTTACATCGCTCTATGGATTGGCCGACTCCGCGCAACTGCTTTATTTGTTCTGTAGATTGCATTGGTTCGTCCTTTTTGTTCTCATCTACTACCTTTTGTTCCTCTGCCCGATACATTTGAGAATTGGGTGTATAAGGTTATAAAATCCTGGGTGGATTATAAGCCCGATTTTTCCAATACTGTCGTTCTCTTTTTTCTTGCCTTGCCCTTTGAGACCTCCTCTTTTGGGACTTGCTATATTTGGGCATCATTGGGAGCTTGGGATGATCCAACTGATACCATCTTCCCTGTTCTTCTATCGGTGGAAGCATCATCCTTGAACGTATATCCGATGATGCAGCCTTTTCTGGCGCATTCAGCCTTAATAGCGGCTGATGACGCTTTTTCCTAATCGGCCCACTCCAAGGCTAATCTGCAACGTCGGCAATGATTTTGGCTGCCATTCAGGCTTAGATTGCCTAGGCAGGGTAAGTCTTTCATGTATAGACTTTCTCGGACTATGCTCATGATATTGGATGAATCTCGGCCACTTGCTTGAACCTGTTGACTCTTTCTTGACGTCAACTTGGCATCTCAAGCAGTGGCCTTGCTCGATTAGGTCCAACTGTCTTTGCAAATTTGCGATCAAACCATCAGTGTTTGATCGGGCCAATTTAATTTTGAACTTCCGCTCTGCTTTCCTCCTCTGCTGGTATGACACTCCACTAATAATTGTGTTGTATTTTGTAATATGATATTGGAAAACGTGTGTGGGTACCCGAACCCAGCTTAGGGCCTAGAAGGATTAAGCCTGCTTGATTGTCCGATTTTAAATCTCATGCCAACAGCCACGAGTGAGGTACACCACCCTTCATTAGCCTTTATCCGATCAGACCGATATGGATTACTCGTATTTTGGATTCCATGGGGTTTTTTATCCAACCCGAGGCAACTATCAATGCCTATGATCCATATCCGAGGCTACACGAGTGAGTAATCCATGTATATCTCATAAGGCTAAATCCAGAGAGATCCTCACTGATAGAGTCACTACTTGGTTTGATAAAGAAAACTAAGAAAACTAAATCTATCAAATCCAATGGATAGAGAGCACCGCCCCGTCATCACCAAAGAACTCGGTTCGGTGGTTAAGGTACGAGAGAGGAAGGAGCTAGATCATGCTAAAACACCCCCTCTCACCCCGTTCGAAGACAAACCTCTACTCAGTTTTCAAGGTGTTTGACTAAAGATTATGAAGACTGTTTTAATTACACTAATGTAATCCTAATTCAAGTTATAAACAACTAAAGAATAAAATCGTGCAAGAAACTAAGCAATTGCATGCAATGCACGTGCTAAAATAGTAATTCAGGAATTAACGTATTACTACGCTCCCATATGTATGCAAAAGGAAAATAAAATGAATTAAATGTGAAAATCACACACAAAACCCAAGAAAAACATGAATTCTATGCATATGTAATCATATAGGGATTTTAAATCTATGTTTTATCCACCTAAGCATGCTTCTATGTGATCCTAAAAAAGCGGTAAATAAGAGGGATGCTAAAGAACTTACCCGGGATAGCATAGCATTCCCACTTAGTCCTAATTAACCATGATTAGGACAATAAAAGCATAACATATGGGGTAATTTGAGAATATCCTACTATTCTAAACATGGATAGCATGTATGTGTGTCCAAACATGACTACTATGTGTAATAATGTGCATGTGTAAGCTTAATTAGGGTGCTATCCCTAGTATGGATAACCTACTATTCTATGTGAGGATAGTGTGCAAGTGTATACATGTGCATGGATAATAATTACTATGCATGGATATAAACAGGGATAGCCTACTATCCCAACTAATATGAATTATTACATGATTCCTATATGAATACCCTAATTCTAGACTCGTAGATCCGATTAAGGTTTTGTTATCTTCGGGCTCGGATATCTATGTATTGAATACCAACCCCACACCCACGGCTACCACAACATTTGGGGGTAGCTCTGTCTGGGATAACTCTACTTTAATGGATACTACAAACAAGGAAATTCAACTACCATAGAACTTTAAAGATCAAAAGCAATAAAAATGAAGAACGCGAAGAACAAACAAGAAACTCAACCTAGATCTAATAAAATAAAGATCAAAAAAGAAAAAAAAAACAAAGAAAAAGGACGAATTTAGCTCAAGAACTTCCCTCAGAATACTTCTGCAGGGCTTCGTCAGCACCACGGACTCCAAGAACCCTACAACTAAAAGATTAAACTATCCAAAGAACTTTGAGTTCTTCAGAATCCTCCAAGGGGGTTTCCTTGAGCTCTCTAGTTCTCAGGATTTTCAGGTGTATTGGATGGGGAGGGGAAGATCCCCTTTTATAGTTGAAGATTTGGGTGAAAAGTCTTCTGTTTAAGCGATGTAGGACAAAAGAAACACAAATTTTCACTTTTTGGACGTTTTCACGCGGATTGGGGTCAAATCAAGCATCCAAAACACATATGAGGTATCTAAAAGCCATAGTGGCACTCAAGGTTGCCATGCAGCAGTGCGAGAGTGCCACATGGCACTCAGTTGAGAGCCACCATGGCTCTCAGCCCAAAAGTTATGTTTTCCTTTTGGACTTCGTTCTCTCACCTCAGTTATCCTTTTTGGGCTTATGATATATCGTTGGAAAGGTATGGGAGTCTAGTTTAAGATGTTTTTGGTCTTATTCAAAAAAACATTTGTGGATTTTGAGTTATGGTGTAATACCCTAAATTTTTGGAGAGTATTAATAAATAAAACTTCATTCTATAAACTTTTCTTTCTTTTTGGTGAAATTTGGTTACCAATCGATTGCCATTTATCCCATTCGATTGACACTTTTTGATACCAACCGATTGACATGTTCCCAATCGATTACCATTTTACCGACTAAAATTGATTACGTGTCAACATACCAATCAATTGACATTGTTCCCAATCGATTGCCTTCTAATATCTGTTGCCAATTGATTGAATTGTGTCCCAATCGATTGACATAAGCTGAGACAAGTTTTCTTTTTTTCTTTAGCTTTAAACATGTGGCACTCTCTCAACTCTATATATATGAACTCAATTTGTGCCTTGTGTCTGTTTTGACCAGTTGAGATTGAGAGAGAGTTTGTATATCATATATACACACGTATATATATATATACCTATACACACTCACACACACTCACTGTTGGGCAGCAGGAGAAGAAGAGAAGAACAAGGAAAAAGAAAGAGAAGGAGAGGCATAGAGCTGGGCAGAGAGGAGAAGATAGAGAAGGAGAAAAGAGAGAACTTGAGCACACACACCCAAACACACCCTAGGTGAGTTTCTAACTCACTTGGTCCCTATATTTGAAGTTTGTACAAGTTATTATGAAGCTTAGACGTGTTATATGCATGACGTGTACGTTTATATATGCTATTTTTGTATTCTACTGGTGAAGATGAAGTACCAATCGATTGGCATAATTACCATTCGATTGCCATCAGTCTGGACCCAATCGATTGGATAGAATTCCAATCGATTGACATTCCCAATCGATTGGCAATGTTAGCAATCGATTGACATCGTTTCAGACCCAATCGATTGCCATTGTTAGCAATCGATTTACATTATTTTTATCCCAATTGATTGGACAGAATTACAATTGATTGACATTATTTAATTCCCAATCGATTGCCATGAGTAGCAATCGATTGACATAGTTTTTATCTTAATCGATTGAACCTTATACCAATCGATCGGTATGGGCAGAGCATAGATTCCTTTGCTTGTTTATTATATTAGGGTTCGGTTCAATTTTTGATTTGGACTTCCGTTATGCGATTTTGGGTTAGACTGGGATAGTGGGACAACAAAGTTAAGTATAATTATACATAATGATGGAAGTAATAACGTGGGTAGTCTGTTGATTCTTGTATGAGTTCGATATCTATTTTCTTTTAATCCGAGTAGTCAGGCCACATTGGGAAATTATCATGTGTCCTTATTGGTATTGAGTATAAGCAGGTCTGGTAAGTTCTGGGAATGGTACATGGATGGACGTTTAGTCATGATATGCTCTTAAAAGCGGTGAGCTGTGCATATGCTCTTAAAAGGGTTGAGCTAGACCAAGTAGTCCTAAGATAGACCGGATAATCTATGATGTGCTCTTAAAAGCGGTGAGCTATGTAATATGCTCTTAAAAGCGGTGAGCTGGGATGTTTGGTAGATGACCTTGAGTCGTGGCAATAGATGATATGCCTTGTTCAAAATGTTGTGTCCCTGAAATGCGATGAATAGGATACATTATTCTTAAAAGCTGGGGACGGACTGACGTGGATTC
Source organism: Hydrangea macrophylla (assembly GCA_033977485.1). Lineage (NCBI taxonomy): Eukaryota > Viridiplantae > Streptophyta > Magnoliopsida > Cornales > Hydrangeaceae > Hydrangea > Hydrangea macrophylla. The sequence continues at coordinate 82,444,300 of CM066985.1, read as the reverse complement.
CATGACATGTGGTGAGCTATGCATATGCTCTTAAAAGTGGTGGACTGAATGAGGTTGTATCCTTAGAGTTAAACAATTGAGTCTGTTCGTTCAGTCAGAATATGCTAATATCGATGTTTGAGTAATAACACGTTAAGGGTTGGTTTACGAGGATGAATAAAGGCACAAGATATTGTTATTATTATAATAAGATGTTAACTCGTGTTTTCATAAGCTCGTGTTTACTTCAGATAACTGGTACCTTGTTAGTTTATACTCACTCAGCTCTCAGTAAGCTGATGGCCTTTTATTGCCTGGACTTTCTCCCGTCCAGACTATCCTGTACCTTATTCTACAGGTGACGGATCTTACAATGACGGTTAGCATCCAGGAGAGGAATACACAGAGGGTGGCCCCACTGATGATACCTATGCCAAGGAGGACTACAATGCTGATGTTTATGCTAGTTGAAGACTTGTAGATAGTTGATAGTTTATATTTCCGTTTAGACTATTTTGTTATATTTGGTACTTGGGCATATGTTGCTTTCAAACCTTATATACTTCCACTATAGCTTTTCTGTTGTAATAACTCTGATGCTGTAATATAATAGGTTTCTTTTATATTACTGTGGGTTGTTCTTTCTTTTATCTAGAACTATGTGGTGTGGAAGATTAGTGACATTCACTAGTCATTCCCTATGGACCCATAAAGGAAATTTATTTTTCTCTATTTATGCTATTCCAGGGCGTGATAGGATTTTTGGTATCAAAGCCCTAGGTTTGTGATACGTTCGTTCACAAATCACTCCACACCATCTGGTCCTAGTATGTTAAGATTTCTTTGAGATAAGATATGAGTTTAAGATAAGTTCGTCCGTCTGACGATAGATAGTCTCTTTGCAGGATAGAATGGATCCAGATTTCATTAGTTTATTACCGATGCTTATGGAGGACATGTCATCCATGGGGATACTGTGGAGCCAGCTGACCCTGAGTTTTATCGCAAGCGAGTGTGCCAAATAGCTAGTTGACACTAAGAGGAGGACATGTGGAGAGCGCTTTATGTGACTGGGAGTACTCACCGGACTCAGATGCGTATGGATGCTTACCATTCTGCGAGAGTTGGTAGAGATATTTGTCATGAGATATTACGGTTAGTTCGGAGTAAGCCAGAGATGGATGAGATTGAGCTGAGAGCTATTTCAGCCGTTCCACCAGAGCCTGTAGCTGTACCTGCACCAACAGCCCCACCATCACCGGTACTTGACGTGCCCATTCAGGAGCCTGAGCCGATTCAGGATGATGAGGATTTAGAGCCAAAGGACGAGCATTCTGACGAGGATATTGATGGGGATGGAGAAGAGGAACCGATAGACAATGAGGACCTAGTAGAGGATGAGCATATGGACGATGCAGATGATGATGAACCGGAGGATGATCTGGAGGAGCCAGAGTTTGAGCCAGAGGATCCAGCACCAAACCCAGAGGCCGTGGAGGCAGATATAGGGGAGGAGGCCGATGTAGTAGTTGAGAACGTGGTCGATGAAGAGATCATTGTACCTGAGCCATCGGCTATGCTTGAAGGAAAAAGTGGTTTAAAGTTAGAGTTTAAACGCGTAGCGGAAATAGGTTAAGTTATAAAACTTTTGGTATTCCAGGATCTACTACTCGTCAATTCCATAGATGCGTACAAGGGGGTGCAAGAATTATACCTTAGTGTCTTGAACCCAATTCTGAAACTTTAACTTCCAGCAGCCTCCACTAGATGATCTTCACCCTTATGACTGCTGTGGATGCCTGCTGGAAAGACTAGGGTTGGTGGGAACCCTAATAGAGAGGATAGGAAGGTTTTGGGAAGACTATGATAGTTTCTGCAGCTTCTGCGTATAAAAACGACGATCACTTACTTCCAGAACGCAGCTGCCCTATTTATAGATTTCCAGAACCGACCTAGACTTCGATCGATCGAAGTGACTTCGATCGATCGAACCATTGTCGATCGATCGAACCTGCTGACTTCAATCGATCGAACATACTTCGATCGATCGAACCTGTCTTAACAGCTTCCTCAAGTGTCTTTCCAAGCATCCTAGCGGAGCTAAGAGTGGGACCTCCTAGGCTCTTTATTGTTGGCTCAGACCAGTTTGTTAATTACCATGACCAAACTCTTTGATCAGCAAACTAACTAACTGGTCAGTTAACGTTTATTCCACTATAAAACGATAACTGAACTCCAACGCAAAAGAACATATCCGAAGCGATAACTAGACTTGTATGGTGTACTAATGTCCCTCTACCGTCAGCATTCGTAATCATATTCAGGTAGTCGGATAACTGTTACTGTCAACCTGAATCATGATTACTTCTTGTATTCCTTGAGTCTCATTCACTACTCATGATTACCAAACATGTTGATAACTCTTATCAACAAGACTGCAGTACTCAGTAATCAACTTGGTGACATTCTCAAGAGAATGCTTACTCTGAATCAGAGGGTAGATTCTATCTTGACAATATATGTTCACAACCCTATGGACATGACATACCCAAGATACCCAGGTGTTGATCTTCTATAGACCTCACTGATTGGTAAGTCAAAGCAGCCATATCCATAGTCTGTGTTCATAATCATCTCAAGATTGAGAACACGTACCTTATACAAGTTATGAGTTCCTATTGACTGTTGACAGCCTTAAGCGTCAATAGGAAAGCTCAGGTCCGTCAATGCACTATAAGCACTAGCATATCAACTAAGAGCTACACTCTAGTGATTGAGATTAATCACTCCATCTAATGGTAGTTAATTATGCTACAGTGTATACCTGATGAGGTATCCAGTCTCATCATCCACTGTGACATACTCTAAGTATCAAAGAATAGTAATTCGTATCTCACTTGTGTGTATCTCATACACACACGAATTGCTTACTATGATACTTAAGGATAAAACAATCATCTCATGAAAGAAACATACACAATGAAATGTAAAGCTGATATCCATATATTATAATGCTAATGTCTCATACATAAAGTAATGGTTTGAGGGCACAAACCCAACAAACTCCCACTTGCACTCACAACCATTCAGAACTACATCTAAGACCTAGACTATCTAGATGACGATCAAAGACCTTCTGTGGTAAGGCCTTTGTAAACGGATCAGCAAGATTGTCAGCGGTGGCGATCTTGGTGACAGTCACATCTCCACGTTGAACTATATCTCGGATTAGGTGATATTTCCACTCTACGTGCTTTCCCTTTCCGTGGTTCTTTGGCTCCTTGGACTGAGCCACTGCCCCACTATTATCGCAGTATAGCGTAATAGGTGACAGCGACGCTGGTACCACCTCGAGTTCCATAAGGAACTTCTTGAGCCAAACAGCTTCCTTTGCGGCTTCACAAGCAGCCACATACTCAGCTTCTGTAGTTGAGTCTGCAATGCATTTCTGCTTAATGCTCCTCCAACTAACAGCACCACCTCCCAAGGTAAAGAGATGTCCGGATGTCGACTTTCTCGAATCTTTATCTGACATAAAGTCCGAGTCAGTGTATCCTACTGGAATTAACTCACTACCGCCGTACATAAGCATGTAATCTTTAGTTCTTCTCAAGTACTTAAGAATGTGCTTAACGGCTGTCCAGTGCTCTGGACCAGGATTCGATTGATACCTACTAACCATGCCAACGGCAAAACAGATATCTGGTCTAGTGCATAACATCGCATACATGAGACTTCCCACTGCCGAGGCATAGGGAATTCCTACCATGCGATTCCTCTCTTCTTGTGTCTTTGGACACTGGTCCTTGGAGAACGCTAAACCATGCCTGAAAGGTAACAAACCTTTCTTCGAATTATCCATTGAAAACCTAGTTAGCACTTTCTCGATATAACCAGCTTGAGATAATCCCATTATCTTTCGCTTGCGATCCCGAAAGAGCTTTATCCCAAGAATATAACTCGCCTCTCCTAGATCCTTCATATCGAAAGTACTAGCTAGCCAAACCTTGACCGTTGACAGCGCCGCTACATCATTCCCAATGAGTAGAATGTCGTCAACGTAAAGCACAAGAAAAGCCACTACTTTCCCTTCACATTTCTTGTATACACAAGGCTCATCCAGATTCTGTATGAACCAAACGACTTGACCGCTTGGTCAAATCGGATGTTCCAACTTCTGGATGCCTGCTTAAGCCCATAAATGGACTTTTGCAACTTGCATACCAAGTTACCTTTCCGACCAGTTATGAACCCTTCTGGTTGTTGCATATAGATGTCCTCCTCAAGATTGCCATTCAAGAATGCAGTCTTGACGTCCATCTGCCAGATTTCATAATCTAGGCATGCAGCAATGGATAAGAGTATTCTGATGGACTTGAGCATGGCTACCGGCGAGAAGGTTTCCTCATAGTCAATGCCCTCCCTCTGAGTATAGCCTTTCGCCACAAGCCTTGCCTTAAAGGTCTCAACCTTTCCATCAGATCCTCTTTTCCTCTTATAGACCCACTTGCAGCCAATGGGTTTAATATTGGCTGGAAGTTCTACAAGATCCCAGACCTGATTAGAATCCATAGATTCCAATTCAGCCTTCATAGCTTTAATCCAATGAGCTGAATCAACATCAGCCATTGCCTCTTCGTAAGTGGTAGGATCAGATTCAGATTCTATGGAGACAGCTTCAAAAACTTCTCCTAAGAACATGTATCTATCAAGCTGGCTGATAATCCTCCCACTACGACGAGGTACTGGTGCGAAAATGGGTGAAGAAGTGGTATTTTCTTGATTTTCATCGTTATCAACTGCGGGTTGGACTGAGGGCTCTCCTTCTATCTCTCTAAGATCTATCCTTCCCTTAGGTTTATGGTTCATGATATAATCATCCTCCAAGAAAACAGCATTTGTACTAACAAACACTTTATGTTCTCTTGGATCATAAAAATACCATCCATAAGTACCCTTTGGATACCCTACAAAGTAACATACTTCCGATCTAGAATCCAACTTGCTCATCTTTCCTTTGAGCACATGTGCCGGACACCCCCATATCCGGAGATGTTGCAAAGAAGGCTTGCGCCCAATCCACATCTCTCGTGGTGTCCTGGGAACAGATTTGCTTGGTACTAGATTTAGTATGTATGCAGCGGTTTCCAAAGCATAACCCCAAAGGAATAATGGCAACTCTGAATAACTCATCATCGACCTAGTCATGTCTAAAAGAGTCCGATTCCTTCTCTCCGCTACACCGTTCTGCTGAGGCATACCAGGTGCAGTCAACTGTGACAGAATCCCATTCTATACAAGGTGATCAATAAACTCATTAGAGAGGTACTCGCCACCTCGATCAGATCGAATGGCCTTGATATGTGTGCCCGATTGCTTCTCCACTTCAGCCCTAAACTCTTTGAACTTTTCAAAGGCTTCAGACTTGTGCTGCATTAGGTACACATATCCATACCTAGAGTGGTCATCGGTAAATGTTATGAAATACTCATAACCACCCCTTGCTCTAATATTTATTGGTCCACACACATCAGTATGAACTAATTCCAACAATGCATTGGTCCTGTTGCCCTTTGCAGGAAAGGGCCTTTTGGTCATCTTACCCTCCAAACAAGACTCGCAGACTTCCATTGGTTCGAGAACCAAATCGCCTAAGACCCCTTCTTTGACTAGTCTGCCAATCCTATTCAGATTGATATGGCCAAGCCTCATATGCCAAAGCCTTGTTGGATTAGTGGAAGGTTCCTTTCTTTTAGATGGTAAAGTTACCACTGAGTTATTAAGTTCCAAACAAGAATCTTTTGAAATATTGGGAGTAATCACATACAAACCATTTGATTTAACACCAGAACATATAAAAGAACTGTTTCTTTTAATGACAACTTCAGTTCCAAAATGAAAGGAATAACCATTATTCGTTAAATTAGAAACTGAAATTAAATTACGTCTCATTAAAGGGACGTAAAGTACATCTGATAAAATCAAAACTTTATTGTCTGAAAATTCTAAAACTACGACTCCTATAGCAACCGCAGATACGGTTGCGCTAGAACCTAGAGTAAGCACGATCTCCCCATCACTGCATTTCCTGGTTGATCTGAACCCCTGCAATGAATTACAGATATGGTTAGTCGCACCAGAATCAATGCACCAAGTGTTTGAAGTATCCGTAATAAAACTTACTTCAATCACATGTGATTCAATCATACCTTGAACTCTTGTAGCTAAGAATTCTGGACAGTTCCTCTTCCAGTGGCCCTTCTCACCGCATTGGAAACACTTTCCTTTGCCTTGGCCACCCACCTTCCCTTTGCCCTTACCTTTTCCCTTAGATTTTGCAATCTTAGGGACTGGTCCAACACTTGAACCACCAGTGCCAGCCTTCTTCTTTCCTTTCTTACCTTTCGGTGTAGATCGGGAAGAAGAAGCGCTTTTCTCAACGTTCAAAACGTTGACCCCAGGTTTGATCACCCATTCCGCTGCCAAAAGAGAACTCATCAATTCGCTCATTGAAAAATTCATTTGATTCATATTATAGTTAAGTTTAAATTGAGCGAATGAAGACGACAGGGAATTGAGGATCATATCAACTTGGGTTTGTGCATCGATGTTGGCACCTAGGGTCTCCAGCTCGTTTAAATAACCAATCATTTTTAAAACATGTTCCTTGACTGGAGTCCCTTCCGACATCTTTGCACTCATTATCTTCTGCATGGCTACCTGTCTGGCAGGCCTGCCATGCTCCCCAAACATCTTTTTCAGGGATGTGATAATGTCACTGGCAGAATCGTTCGATTGGAATTGGTGTTGTAACACACCAGCCATTGAGGCCAGAATGTAACAACGGGCCATTCCATTCGACTTCTTCCATTTGTCGAACTCGCGTCTGGCAGCCGCCGAAGCATTTGCCGCGGGTTCTTCAGGGCTTGGGGTGGTGAGGACATAAATGTGATCCTCCGCAGTTAAAACGATGTCAAGGTTACGTTTCCATTCAGTGTAGTTATTTCCAGTTAACTTGTTTTGAGTGAGTATGGTAGCAAGTGGACTAAATGCAGATCCAGACATTATGATTACTGAAAATCAAACAAACAAAATAAATATGGATATCAGAATTGACAGTTTGAAATAAAAGAATCCTTAAAACTCTTATTTAAAAACAAAGTCGCCGAAATATCGAAACGAAAGAATAAAGCCTCCGTGTGGTGGTCAATCTTCGATCTTCCGATTTATCACGACTTATCCGCTATGCAACTCTTGCAAAATAGCCATGACTCCCGAACCTATTTGATCTCTAAGTTTCTGAATAATGCCCCGTGTGGGATCCCTTATCCATAGCTTAGCTAGTGTGTACCATTAACTAGGATCCAATCACAACCGTCTCAAGTAGCGCCTCCGTGTGGTGGTCACCCTCTAACACGTCTGATTGATCCTATCCATAGGAAGTTCACATCTAGTAACCAATGAGCAGTGTACCCTCCGTATGGAATGATCACCCCTGGCGAGGTGACACAGAATACACTACTCATCTTACAATGAACCGTTAATGGAAGATCGTGGGTGTTATTTGATAAGACCCTCTCCCACTAGATTTAGTAAATAAAGGATTTTTCTTTTGAAAAATGTTTTCACACACTACCCATAAACATCCAATGTTTACTAATGTGTTGAAAACGGTTTTTGAATTTTATTTTAGAAAACTTGTTTTAAGTGCATGCAACAATGTATTATCCGCCAATCACAAAACAAGCACATAAAACAAAAAACTAAAATGAAATATAGGCATTCAAACAATGCCTCTATCTCCCATGGCTCTATTTCCATAGAACCACCTTCTTGGTTTGGTCGCCTCCGGCTCCATCTTTATGGACAACGGCTCCTTGCTCCATCTTCATGGAATTTCTAATTCTATTACATTGGACCTATGCTTCTTTTGAAGCTTACAATTTATCTAGAAAAAGGAAATAGCAAAAAGAAATAAAAGGCTAGGGAAACCGGTGCGACTTTCCTTTTCGTAGGATTGAAGCCGCAGCGCCCTTTACATACGCCTTAAAACCAAACCATTAATAAATTACAACATGCACCAATCTCAAACAATTTAAATATAAATATTTAAACGACTTGGTGCCATGGGAGATAGCGACTAGTTTTGCTGCAAAAGGGTTAGTCATACACGCATCCACACATACATAATAAATATATGTAACTATTGGAACACTTAATTGATTCACACAGTATATAAACACTTTACATACTGAATTAGAACTTAAAACAGCATCTTACTTCTCTGTCACAGTTCGATCGATCGAAGACCGTTCGATCGCTCGAACCTTCGATCGATTGAACACTGTTCAATCGCTTGAACATTCTGTTTCACAGAATGATTTAAAATTTTACAGAAATAATTTAAGATTAAAGTATAATTTAAAAAAAAACTTTTACAACTTTGAACAGAACACCTGGACAGAGAATCTGTCTCGATCGATCGAACACTATTCGATCGATCGAACACCAGAATGTTCGATCGATCGAAACTAGTTCGATCGATTGAGAACAGAATGTTCGATCGATCGAAACAAGTTCGATCGATCGAACCCACCTTGCATCCTATGCAATCACAGTTTTGTATTCTGCTGCGATAACACTGCAGAAACAGATCTGGGACGATGCAGTTTCGAAAACAGTTCTAAAATCAACATGCAAATCAAAACTAGGGTTCCAAAAACGCATCTATAGATCCAAACGAGCGTGGCTCTGATACCAATTGAAGGAAAAAGTGGTTTAAAGTTAGAGTTTAAACGCGCAGCGGAAATAGGTTAAGTTATAAAACTTTTGGTATTCCAGGATCTACTACTCGTCAATTCCATAGATGCGTACAAGGGGTTGCAAGAATTATACCTTAGTGTCTTGAACCCAATTCTGAAACTTTAACTTCCAGCAGCCTCCACTAGATGATCTTCACCCTTATGACTCCTGTGGATGCCTGCCGGAAAGACTAGGGTTGGTGGGAACCCTAATAGAGAGGATAGGAAGGTTTTGGGAAGACTATGATAGTTTCTGCAGCTTCTGCGTATAAAAACGACGATCACTTACTTCCAGAACGCAGCTGCCCTATTTATAGATTTCCAGAACCGACCTAGACTTCGATCGATCGAAGTGACTTCGATCGATCGAACCTTCGATCGATCGAACCATTCTCAATCGATCGAACCTGCTGACTTCAATCGATCGAACATACTTCGATCGATCGAACCTGTCTTAACAGCTTCCTCAAGTGTCTTTCCAAGCATCCTAGCGGAGCTAAGAGTGGGACCTCCTAGGCTCTTTATTGTTGGCTCAGACCAGTTTGTTAATTACCATGACCAAACTCTTTGATCAGCAAACTAACTAACTGGTCAGTTAACGTTTATTCCACTATAAAACGATAACTGAACTCCAACGCAAAAGAACATATCCGAAGCGATAACTAGACTTGTATGGTGTACTAATGTCCCTCTACCGTCAGCATTCGTAATCATATTCAGGTAGTCGGATAACTGTTACTGTCAACCTGAATCATGATTACTTCTTGTATTCCTTGAGTCTCATTCACTACTCATGATTACCAAACATGTTGATAACTCTTATCAACAAGACTGCAGTACTCAGTAATCAACTTGGTGACATTCTCAAGAGAATGCTTACTCTGAATCAGAGGGTAGATTCTATCTTGACAATATATGTTCACAACCCTATGGACATGACATACCCAAGATACCCAGGTGTTGATCTTCTATAGACCTCACTGATTGGTAAGTCAAAGCAGCCATATCCATAGTCTGTGTTCATAATCATCTCAAGATTGAGAACACGTACCTTATACAAGTTATGAGTTCCTATTGACTGTTGACAGCCTTAAGCGTCAATAGGAAAGCTCAGGTCCGTCAATGCACTATAAGCACTAGCATATCAACTAAGAGCTACACTCTAGTGATTGAGATTAATCACTCCATCCAATGGTAGTTAATTATGCTACAGTGTAGACCTGATGAGGTATCCAGTCTCATCATCCACTGTGACATACTCTAAGTATCAAAGAATAGTAATTCGTATCTCACTTGTGTGTATCTCATACACACACGAACTGCTTACTATGATACTTAAGGACAAAACAATCATCTCATGAAAGAAACATACACAATGAAATGTAAAGCTAATATCCATATATTATAATGCTAATGTCTCATACATAAAGTAATGGTTTGAGGGCACAAACCCAACAATGCTTTAGATACCAGCTAGACCTATTATGCATATAGCAGCTATGGCCGATATGGCAGTAGGATGGATAGCCGAGATGGTAGCCCAGCCAGTAGGTTTTTCTATGGGAGAGGTTGCGATAGCAGGAGCTCTTAATATAGCTGATGGATTCACCTTAGTGGCAGTCGAGGTCGCCAACCAGGCGATAGCATACGTGATGGATGACCTTGATGCACATGTGATAGAGGATTGGGATATTGGAGTGGTAGCCGAAGATCTTGTCGTACCAGTTCAGGATGATCCACTCGAGGAGATGGATATCGATTTGGAGGATGAGGCACCACCAGTAGGATCAGATGCTGATGACCTTTAAGTCAGGATCTGCTGAGGGTTTTGTTCTTGTTAGATTATATCAGGATATGTTGTCCACTAGATTTTTGGGAGCTTGAGAGATAGCTATTTGATCATTGCTTTGTATAGATATTAGCAGTATTAGTCGTAGCGTTGTAATAGCTGACCTTAGTGCTGTTTTTGCTTTGTCCCACATGGTACATAGTTGACTAGTATGTACTATGCGGTACATCTTTTGATTTATACGAGCAGTACTTTGTTATTGATCGTATGTTTGTTTTGGTATTTGTTTTATAGAACTGTTATTCTTGTATTTTCTCACCCTATCTTGTTTCGTTTCTGCCAAAACACTCTCAGCTAATAGTTGTGTCTCTTGTAGGCAATCCTCGTTATCATTATGGTAGGACCCTTGAGAAATCACCAAGCGCGTATTGGAACACCTATTCCACAAGGAATGGACCCATTCGGAGTTTTTGAAGCATTCATGCAGAGAATGGACCATGTAGGCGATACCTACAACAATGCTACCAATCAACGACCGATCCAAACCCAGTTGCACCGTTCCAGTAGAGGCAAAAATGAGACAAGTTACTAGCAAATTTTCGTGGATTATGTCCCAAAAAGTTCGATGGACTGACGGAACCATGGATAGCCGAGCAATGGATAAGGGAAATGGAATTGATTTTTGAAGCATTGGAGTGCAGCGAGCAAGAGAAGCGTCGCCTTGCTACATTCCAGCTCACCTATGCCGCCGCAGATTGGTGGGAAGCTAAACAAGCCACTATAGGAATAAACGCTGCAAGAGCAATGCCTTGGGAGACGTTCAAGGGAACATTTTTGGAGAAGTATTTTCTGAAAGATGAAAAGGATCATCAGGAGGAGAATTTTCTGAGCTTAGTTCAAGGAGATTTGACGGTAAGGGAATATACTACACAGTTTGAACGACTGTCTCGATTAGCCCAGCATATGATTGACACACCGCAGAAGAAGGTGAAAAGATTTCACCACGGACTGAATCCCCATCTTCTCAATATGACAATTAGTCACCTGAACCAGAGTTTTGAAGGACTAGTCAGACTTGCTGTAAGTCTAGAGAAGGATGCATATCCAGTACAGAGACCACAGATGAATCAACTTCAATCGTCAAGAGGGTTTCCGCAGAGGAATTCCCAATCACAGCTACCGAGGAATACCCAAGGTTGGAGACCGTAGGGGAATTTCCAAAGTAACAAGAGAACCTGGGAAGGAGCCTGGACACCTCAGCAGGTTTATAATTGACCCCAGCAATATCAACAGCGAGGATCACAACCTCAAGCACTGTTAATAGCCCCGCTAAGCAATAGTGGAGGATGTTTTAATTGTGGAAAGCCAGGAGATATTGCAAGGAACTACACTGTCCACAGATCTAACCGCATGCCAGATATTGACTGTCGCAACTGCGATAAACTAGGACACTTGAGCAAGGATTGCCGTGCACCACGAGGAGGATACTATGGGGCACTAGTTCAAGGGATTCAAGGACCTTCAGATCAGATAAGGATGAATGCGATAATCCCGAGAAAAGTGGGATTTAATGCCAATGAACAGCAATATTTGGAAGGTACGCTTGTACTCTTTCATACTCCAGTTAAAGTTTTATTCGATACTAGAGATGCACGTTCTTTATTGCTATTAGAATTGTACGTGAGTTGGTTTAGAACCCCAGATACTTAAGCTAGCACTGAATGTTGTGTCACCTTTGGGAGTGACTATTAAGCTGAGTAAAGTGTGTAAAGATTGCCCATTGACTTTGGGAGATAGGAATCTTCCAGCTGACTTGGTAGGTCTATCGATGTCGGAGTTTGACATTATCCTAGGGATGGATTGGTTGACTTAGTATAATGCCATTTTGGACTGCCCTACTAGGACGATTGTATTCCCAATACAAGGACGACCGGTAATCAGATTTCAGTGTCATCCGACGAGTGATATGTTCTTAACAAGTGGGTTAGCTACAATCAGAAGTGCAAGTATGGAACTCAAGATGGATTAGATTCCTACGGTACAAGACTTTCAGGATGTGTTTCAGGATATTAAAGGACTTCCACTGAAAAGAGAGAGACTTTTGTGTGGAACTAATACCTGGAACATTGCCGATATCTAAGACTTCATATAGGATGGCACCAACTGAGATGTTGGAACTGAAAAAGCAAGTCCAAGAACTTGAAGATCTAGGAATTTTTCATCCAAGTACATCACCTTGGGGAGCACCAGTTATATTTGTAAAGAAGAAAGAAGGGACACTTTTTAATACCTGTAAAATTTTTGTAATTAATAAAATGAGCTCCGTATTTTGTTCGTAGAATTCCAGTGTTTTGATTTTCGTAAACCCAGAAACTTGTTTATATATGCATGCGTATTTAATTATGTAGTAGCTTAGACTGTAAGTTACAAGCTCGGACTGACCCAGCACGTTAACTCGTAAAACCTGTGTAAATTAGACTGTATTGCACGTGGATTCTAGCGACAGCTCAACCGTACCAAAAATGGAAAATTAAAATCTTACCTAGAATGGAAAGTGTACTACCTAACAAACTTATACCCTTTGGACACAAGCACTACCCAAACACTCCCCCTTAACCCGCCGGACACCCACACACCCTCCCTGCCGTCGCACACTCCCCCACTCCCTCTCCAATCAGTCTCACTCCATCCTGTCCATCTTTTCCTTCAATGTATGCAGATCTGGGTATATACATATTTGTATATGTATGGGTGGGTTAGAATATATATATACATGAGGGCACCGGGAAAGAAACTAAGCACACACCCTCAAAAATCTATATGCCTCACCACAACTCACTACTTCATTTCATACACACACACAGAACTGGTGAGAAGGGGATGTAGAGAAGGGAGGAGAGAGAAAGAGCTCACCAGAGATAAGCAAGAAGGAAGAGGACCCGAGGCCACTAAGGTAAACCCCACCCTCTCTGGTTCATTTCTGTACACTCACACTCACACACAGACCCCTCATGCACGCCCAAATAGAGCCTTAAGCTCTGGAAATGGCAAAGCTGCCATTAAAGCTCCCTCGCCGGAGCTTGAGATCCCAAACTCAACCATAGCCCCTAAAATCCATACCAAACAGACCCTTGTAGTCTCAAGAGCCCTCCCTAAAAGCAACTTTTGGTTTAGGGCTTGTTTGGTAGGTCATGCATTCGATTATTCCTTAAAAACCTAAAAAGAATAATCCATCAATAGGCCCTTAAAATGAATGAACCCGGTCTTGGCCTCCTAGTATATTGAAGAAGAGGGAAAACCGGTCATTTTGGCGTTGGATAGAGCAATTTCTATGGAGTAATGAGAGAGTTATGAGCTGGAGAAGTTTTCCGGCAAAAACGGGCCCACTGGCGGGTGCATAGGCTCGCCGGAGAAGAAAGGTTATCGGGTTATAACATTTACCCGAATTAAATGATTTGGGTCAGGTCGGGTTGATTATGGGTGGTTTAGTTTGTTTGTATAGACGGTAGCGGGTTCGGGTTATAACAATTAATATGGATCCGGGTCGGACTTTTAAGTTGGATCAAGCTAAGTGTGTTAATGGGCGACCCATGGGTGCGGGCCGGATCTGGGTTGACCCGCGAGTAGGGGTGGGCATTCGGTCGGTTGGATCGATTTGGGGTAAAACCGCCAACCGAACCGATGTAATCGGTTTTTTCAGCACTAGAACCGTCAACCGACCGTTACTGTCAGTTTTGGATCAATTCGATTTTGTCGGTTGAAGGTCGGTTGGCAGTCGGTTGGGCCATTTTTAATTCAATTTATACATTTAGAGTCTTAAACCTATTTTTCGGACAACACCTGCATAATTGCAAACATAATTGCATATAAGAATAGGAAAGAAACCAAGCCACAAACAAATACTACCGAGCATTAGCAATAAGCACAGTGAATGCTATAGATGTTGACAATTGACACTTTTCGTACAAAACTTAAAAAAAATTAACAAACTTCAACATTTGAAAGAGAATAGAGAGTTGAGAAACAAATTTGAAAAAAAAAATTTAAAATTGAACACTTGCTAAAACCTATAAAAACAATATATCATCAACAGATTCAACACTTGCTAAACAAATTTGAAAAAAAAAAATTTAAAAGAGGAGAGAGTTGAGAAACATACTGTATTAGAGTCAGACTTAGTAGGGTTTTCGAATTTGGGGGTATTGGAGGATATGATTACTGATCAGAGATTCAAAGAGGGAAAGTGAAGAAAAGTGGTGGTGGTGACTGTCATCTGTCGCTGAGATCTGAGAGGTACAGTGGTGGTGGTGCTGACTGTCAATGCGATTGGGTTTGGTCATTTAGGGATGAGTTGGGTTTGAGTTGGTGAGTGGTGGATCAGTGGTGAGGGAAAAGGGAGGGAAAGTAGTGGTGGTGGTGGTAGTTGTGGTGGTGTCGATTGGTGGTCTTGGTGGAGGAAGAGAGGCATTAGGAGGGAGGATGAGAAAGAGACGTTAAGAGGGAGGAGGGAGCTAGGCGGCTGGAGGGATAAGGTTAGGACATAAGGTTAGGACTTAGGAACTTAGGGTATACTTTTAGTTTTAGTCTTACATGATTATTTTATATTATATATATTATTATTATATCTAATCTATATCATAGATCAGTGAAGTACGTAGAAGTATAATTACTAACATTCGGTCGGTTCGGTTTTATCGGTTTTTTAACATTGCCAACCGTGAATCGACTGTGGAACCGAAAAAATCGAATACATGCAACCGATTTCGACTGCCAACCGAATTTAAACCAACTATGTTCGGTCGGTTCGGTCGGTCTACGGTCGGTTCTTTGGTTTGGTTTTGGTTTTTTTTCCCACCCCTACTCACGGGTATTTGTCTTTAACTATTATTAGTTATTTTATATTACTAATTAACCTATTAATCTTGATTAAGATTTTAATAATCTATTTTAGTAATAATTAGTTACCATATTATTCTGTTAATTAGGATTAGAGTTTATATGTATTATTTATTATATATATCTTGTATAATAAATAGTTATAAATAGTATATATAAATAGTTTAAATGGTTAAATTATTTTGAAAATTGGTTTTAAATACTATAAATGAATTATACATATTCTGGAATATTATTTTAAATAAAATAATATTCTTATATTCTAAAAATAAATTATTATGGTTTATTTCGTATATAATATACTTGTTATTTATTAGTTTAAATATATAATAGGAAATAGTTTATAATTATAACAATTAGGTAATAAATACCTAATGACCAATTTCAAGAGTAGGAAAATTATATAAATTTCCCTATGGTCTAAATGCCTTTATGTCATAAATTATTAATTATAAAACCCATACTTTAGTATTTATGATAATTACTAATCGTTATTTAAGGACCCGTTTGGTTGTATTTAATTTATTTAAATACCAAACAAACTCTGAAAATTATGAGAAAAATATCACTAGCCTAATTTAATGCCTAGTATTTAATAAAAATATTTACAAGGGTCAAATGTCTTCCTAAAATATACCTTATTATTAGGGCGTTCTTAAGTCTATTACTAGACTATTAAACTTAAAAAAATTCATAATAAATAAATCGTAACTCAGAAAAATACGCGGTCAGTTCCTAGAGTCTTAGAATGATGTCTAGAACATCCCCTTAAAGTTTGGTGGCCTTTTGACTCGGTCAAAAATACTGCTTATCTCTAAGGCCCACACTGGTATAGAAAACACAGCCTTTTATGCGACGGACTCCGATTTAAGTCTAGTCAATGGCGTTAGACTCAAAATAATATCCAGATCATCATGTTGAGGTTTAGGGACCCACCCGGCACAATTACCATTATGCCCTTGATATTAGTGCACCTATTAATCAACGTTCTATAAACTTATATACTTTGTAGGAACCGCAGTTACGCTTACGCAAGGTGAGTCATCCTAACTCACTTGGTATATTATATAAATATTCTCGTGGATTATATGTGTACCCAGTATGTCCTGTGTGGGCGAAGCTGATAAGTACGAATTATGTAAATGTTGAGATTCGTTCTTATACAATGAACGCATGTTAGTTAGCTATACTTCACGTTTAGTTAATACTCGTTGACATGCCTGTTTATCATGTTTTCACATTTATACAATCACATGAACATAGTTAGGTCACGACGTCAATGTTGACGTCCGCATGGTTAGTCAAGGAGACTAACCCAGCCATTATGTCATACATGTTAAGTGGACCGCGGAGGTTCAAGAGTTGAATGGATTTGAGTTAGTAGATGAGGTCACACCGCCCTGGCCCATAAGAGAGGTCAAGAGGTATGTTGATAATATCGCTTTAGTCCATGAGAGAGGCTAAGGGATATATCTAAGAAAGTATGCTGATAATATCGCTTTAGTCCATGAGAGAGGCTAAGGGATATATCTAAGAAAGTATATTGATAATATTGCTTTAGTCCATGAGAGAGGCTAAGGGATATATCTAAGAAAGTATGTTAATGATATCGCTTTAGTCCACGAGAGAGGCTAAAGGGTACACCGATGATATTGCTTTAGTCCACGAGAGAGGCTAGAGGGTACACCAATGATATCGCTTTAGCCCACGAGAGAGGCTAGAGGGTACACCAATGATATCGCTTTAGCCCACGAGAGAGGCTAAAGGGTACATCAATGATATCGCTTTAGTCCACGAGAGAGGCTAAAGGGTACACAAATGATATCGCTTTAGTCCACGAGAGAGGCTAAGGGATACATCAAAGGAAGTAATGTCAACACTACCGCCTTGGTCCATGAGAGAGGTCAAGGGGTACATCATTCGTAAAAAGAAATATTGTATCACGGCTGTCGCTTGGGCCCACGAGAGAGGTCAAAGGGTATGCCGACACTATGGTCATAGAAAATTGGAGTTACAATCAAAAGTGGTTGAGTAAAGTCGAATATATCGATACTGCATCATGTCATCATAAAACCATGTTATATGCTCATTAAATGTTGTTTCAAGATATTCGTTGTACTTGTATATTATTATTTATATTAGGAGTGATCGGTTAAGATGATCTCACTTAGCTTCAAAAGCTAACAGCTCCTTCCCTACCCTGGACATCTTACGTCTAGGTTATGATGAGGAGAATTATCAAGGTGACCCTAAAGATGAATATAACTATCCTCAAGATGGGAACTATCAGGAAGGTGATCTTGAGGCAGACTATGAGGAAGAGTTTGATAACGAAGGTTACGGGTTTGCCAGTTAGAAGGAGGACTCTGGCCCACTTTCGTATTAAGACTACCTTTATGTTTTAAGAACTACCTTTTGTTAATGTAATAATTCAGTGGCATCGATCACCCAACTTGTCTTTTGTGGTTTTCATTTGGAACTTCTGTAATAGCATAAGTAGCAAAACACTTTAAGTTCCCCCATGAATACCATTAGACGCTTTTGCAATTCGTTACTCTGATATATATTATGTTAGTATGTTACACGGACAGGTCAGCTTTATGTAACTCGTCATTCTCTATGGGTCCAGAAAGGAATTTTAAATTTTCCATATTTTTGGCTACTCCGGGGCGTGACACACTTCGACTCTGTATAGACTACAGGGAGTAAATAAGGTCATAATCAAGAATAGATATCTGCTACCTCGGATAGACGACCTATTCGACCAGTTGCAAGGATCAAGGATTTTCTCTAAGATCGATCTACTATCCGGATATCATCAACTTTTAGTTCGATCAAAGGATGTATCGAAAACTGCGTTCAGGACGAGGTACGGGCATTACGAGTTTCTAGTTATGCCTTTCGAGTTAACAAATGCTCCAACAGTATTCATGGACTTAATGAATAGAGTATTCAGACTATATTTGGATAAATTTATTATAGTATTCATCGATGATATTTTAATCTACTCAAGGACGGCAGAAGACCATAAAGAGCACTTACAGATTGCTTTATAGACACTTCGATATAATAAGTTGTATGCAAAGTTCAGCAAGTGTGAATTTTGGCTACAGGAAGTCAAATTCTTGGGACATGTCATATCTGAGGACGGTATTTTAGTGGACTCATCTAAGATCGATGCAGTCTTAAGCTAGAACAGATTAACCAATGCTATAGAGATTAGAAGTTTCCTCAGTTTAGCAAGATATTACAGAAGATTTGTAGAAGGATTCGCCAAGTTAGCAAGACCTTTGACAAATTTGACAAGGAAGGAATAAAGTACGAATGGACAGACAAGCATGAGGGTGCATTCCAGGAGTTCAAGGAAAGATTGACTTCTACACCGGTAATTGCAATATCTAAGAGTGGAGAAAGGTATGTAATCTATAGTGATGCATCGCACCAAGGACTTGGGTGTGTACTAATGCAAGATGGGAATGTTATTGCATATGGATCAAGACAGTTGAAAGTACATAAGAAGAATTATCCGACACATGATCTGAAATTAGCAGCAATAGTGTTTGTATTAAAGATCTGGAGACGCTATCTCTATAGAGAGAAGTTTGATCTGTTTTCCGATCATAAGAGTTTAAAGTATTTGTTCTCTCATAAGGAGTTGAAAATGCGACAACGAAGATGGATGGAGCTACTCAAGGACTATGACTTTTTGTTACAATACCATATAGGTAAAGCGAATGTTGTAGCAGATGCATTGAGTCGTAAACCTCAATTAGTAATCACTACATTGTTAATTCAAGAATGGAGAACATTAGAAGTGTTAGCTAAATTTGAGCTTCAGCAAGTAGGACCAATAGAAAGACAGTATTTTGGATGTCTTATGGTACAACCAACTTTGATCAGTCTTATCATAGAAGCTCAACAAATAATTAAAGATTTAAAGTTATGATTCGCGAAGATGTCAGCTAAGGAGCCAGAGATTTGGAGTATCAGTACGGACGGAGCCTTACGATGTAAAGGTAGACTCTGTGTACCTGACGAAGAAAATCTCCAGAAAATGGATGACGATTCATCCAGGAGGTACAAAGATGTACAAGAATCTGAAGAGGAATTTCTGGTGGGAAGGAATGAAGAGAGAGATAGCTAAGTATGTATCTCAATGTCTTACTTGTAAGCAAGTAAAGGCAGAACAACAAAAACCACCTGGACTTCTACAACCATTGTCGATTCCTCACTGGAAATGGGAACACATCACCATGGATTTTGTGGTTGGATTGTCGAAGTCACAGCAGAACCATGATGCTATTTGGGTAATCGTGGATCAACTTACAAAGATGGCATATTTTATCGCCTACAGTATGACGTATTCAGTGGAACGTCTGAGTCAGATATATCTGCAAAATGTAGTACAATTACACGGAGTACCTATTTCTATTATGTCAGATCGAGATTCGTATTTTACTGCAAAATTTTGGAAGAGTCTCCAAATAGCGATGGGAACGACGTTAAACTTGAGTTCAGCTTTTCATCCGCAGACCGATGGTCAGACTGAACGAGTTAATCAAGTAATGGAAGACATGTTACGTTCTTGTGTCATTGATTTTCAGAATTCTTGGGAGACACACTTACCTTTGATTGAGTTCACCTACAACAACAGTTATCATTCGAGCATATGGATGGCGCCGTTTGAAGCTTTGTATATAAAACCTTGCCGATCGCCGTTTTGTTGGATCGAAGTCGGAGATACTCAATTTCTTGGGCCATAAATGGTACGAGAGACCAGTGAAAAGATTCAAATTGTGCGTAAGAAGATGAAGACAGCTCAAACCCGACACAAGAGTTATGCTGACAAGCGGCGCAAAGACTTGGAGTTTACCGTTGGAGATCACGTGCTACTCAAGGTTTCACCTATTCGAGGCATCATCGGATTTGGTCAGAAGAGAGGTAAGTTATCGCTGCGATTCATCGGACCATTCAAAATTTTAGAGCGTGTTAGAAAAGTTGCTTATCGACTTGCATTGCCGCCGAAGATGTCAGGAGTACACAACGTGTTCCACATCAGTATGCTGAGGAAGTGTTCCCACAATCCAGCGCATGAGATCAATTTTGAGGATATTGAAGTCAACGATAATGTTACGTTCAATGAAGGACCGGTTCGTATTTTGGATCGAGGGATCAAGAAGCTCAGAAACAAGGAGATTCTGCTAGTCAAGGTTCAGTGGAAGCATCATGATGAAGAAGAAGCTTCGTGGGAGCTAGAGTCAGAGATGCGTGAGAAGTTTCCATTTTTATTTTAGCCTCATTTGCTTTTGATTTCAAGGATGAAATCTTTTGTTGAGTGGTGGATGATGTAATATCCTAAAATTTTGGAGAGTATTAATAAATAAAACTTCCTTCTATAAACTTTTCTTTCTTTTTTGTGAAATTTGGTTACCAATCGATTGCCATTTATCCCAATCGATTGACACTTTTTGATACCAATCGATTGACACGTTCCCAATCGATTGCCATTTTACCGACTAAAATTGATTACGTGTCAACATACAAATCGATTGACATTCTTCCCAATCGATTGACTTGTGTCCCAACCGATTGACATAAGCTGAGGCAAGTTTTCTTCTTTTCTTTAGCTTTGAACGTGTGGCACTCTCTCAACTCTATATATATGAACTCAATTTGTGCCTTAGGTCTGTTTTGACCAGTTGAGATTGAGAGAGAGTTTGTATATCATATATACACACACACATATATATATACCTATACACACTCACTGCTGGGCAGCAGGAGAAGAAGAGAAGGATGAGAAGAACAAGGAAAAAGAAAGAGAAGGAGAGGCAGAGAGCTGGGCAGAGAGGAGAAGATAGAGAAGGAGAAAAGAGAGAATTTGAGCACACACACCCAAACATACCCTAGGTGAGTTTCTAACTCACTTGGTCCCTATATTTGAAGTTTGTACAAGTTATTATGAAGCTTAGATGTGTTATATGCAAGAGGTGTATGTTTATATATGTTATTTTTGTATTCTACTGGTGAAGACAAAGTGCCAATCGATTGGCATAATTAGTAATCGATTGCCATAAGTCTGGACCTAATCGATTGGATAGAATTCCAATCGATTGACATTCCCAATCAATTGGCAATGTTAGCAATCGATTGACATTGTTTTAGACCCAATCGATTGCCATTATTAGCAATCGATTTACATTATTTTTATCCCAATCGATTGGACAAAATTACAATCGATTGACACTATTTAATTCTCAAACGATTGCCATGAGTAGCAATTGATTGACATAGTTTTTATCTCAATCGATTGAACCTTATACCAATCGATCGGTATGGGCAGAGCATGGATTCCTTTGCTTGTTTATTATATTAGGGTTCGATTGTGCAATTTTTGATTTGGACTTGTGTTATGCAATTTTGGGTTAGACAGGGATAATGGGACAACAAAGTTAAGTATAATTATACAGAATGGATAGAAGTAATAACGTGGGTAATTTGTTGATTCTTTTATGAGTTCGATGTCCATTTTCTTTTAATCCGAGTAGTCAGACCACATTGGGAAATTGTCATGTGTCCTTATTAGTACCGAGTATAAGCAGGTTTGGTAAGTTTTGGGAATGGTACGTGGATGAACGTTTGGTCATGATATGCTCTTAAAAGCAGTGAGCTGTGCATATGCTCTTAAAAGTGGTGAGCTAGACCAAGTAGTCCAGATAGACCGGATAATCTATGATGTGCTCTTAAAAGCGGTGAGCTATGTAATATGCTCTTAAAAGCGGTGAGCTGGGATGTCTGGTAGATGACGTTGAGTCGTGGCAATAGATGATATGCCTTGTTCAAAACGTTGTGTCCTTGAAATGCGGTGAACAATATACATTATTCTTAAAAGTTAGGGACGGACTGACGTGGATTCCATGACATGCGGTGAGCTGTGCATATGCTCTTAAAAGTGGTAGACTAAATGAGGTTGTATCCCTAGAGTTAAACGATTGAGTCTGTTTGTTCAGTCAGAATATGTTAATATCGATGTTTGAGTAACAAGAAGTTAAGGGTTGGTTTACGAGGATGAATAAAGGAACAAGATATTGTTATTATTATAATAAGATGTTAACTCGTGTTTTCATAAGCTCGTGTTTACTTCTAGATAACTGGTACCTTGTTAGTTTATACTCACTCAGCTCTTAGTAAGCTGATGGCCTTTTATTGCCTGGACTTTCCCCCGTCCAGACTATGTTGTACCTTATTCTGTAGGTGACGGATCTTACAATGACGGTTAGCATCTAGAAGAGGAATACACAAAGGGTGGCCCCACTGATGATACCTATGCCAAGGATGACTACAATGCTGATGTTTATGCCAGTTGAAGACTTAGAGATAGTTGATAGTTTATATTTCCGTTTAGACTGTTTTGTTATATTTGGTACTTGGGCATATGTTGCTTTCAAACCTTATATACTTCTACTATAGCTTTTCTGTTGTAATAACTCTGATGTTGTAATATAATAGGTTTCCTTTATATTACTGTGGGTTGTTCTTTCTGTTTTCTAGAACTGTGTGGTGTGGAAGATTAGTGACATTCACCAGTCATTCCCTATGGACCCATAAAGGAAATTTATTTTCTCTATTTATGTTGTTCCGGGGCCTGACATATGGTCAAAAGAGTGAGGCTGACTCCAAGAAAGAGCAAACCTATGAGGTGCAAAAAGAGTGAAAATTCTCCTAAGTGGTTTTTGGCCAATGTGAAGGCTTGGATCACTAATTTGACATATTTTAGGACTATTTTGTAAAGGGAGTTCTCAGGATCCCACCCCGAGGTCAGGATTTTTCTTGGTAAAAGGCATTTTTTTGTCATTTCATGTGAAAAAGGTAACTTAAATTGGGTTTTTGTCTCTGATTTGAGTTTCTAACTTACTAAAGTTTTCCTAAAGGTTATTCTAACATATCTCGGAGACCACGATGCTTCATAGAGTTCTACTTTATAAAATTGACATCCCACTAATCCTGATTCCAGTCATTGGATTGTTCTTGAGGCGGGGTTCCTTCTGTTGAATGGATGAACCAAAATAGGGTGTCTACAACATAGAGAAAGGAGTGTTCAAGTTTTCGGACAAAGCCATGGGTATTGATGAAAATCCATTTCCCCAGATCACCGGCATAAACATGGTGGTACCCGATCTGAATAAACTGGCTAGGCCCAGACCGAAGGTTGACCTGTCAGAAACAAAAAGGACAAAACAGAGGAAAGGGAAGTAAGTCGCTGCTGCGGCCATGGAGGGGCCGAAGGTAATGATCCACGAATTATGTCACTTACAATATGTCTTCTAGGCCATGAATTATGTCACTTACAATATTTTTTATTCTTACTGTCATCAGCCTTTGGAATCCGATGACCATCACTTAGCTTGATCACTTTTTTGGCCAGAAGGGCATCAAAAATTTGATCGGCCATTGTGATATCGAATGTGTAATTTTTTCCTACCTCAAATGCCATTTTCTTTGCAGTGTCGTTATTTTTTATGGGTTTGTTCAAAGCATTCTATATGATTGGCCGTTTGCTAATCAATTTGGCCATGTCAATTTCTGCTTCGAGGTCACAATCTGCCACATGGACCTCATAATTGGGATCTTTAGAATACATCCCCTTGGAAGAATTCTTCTTATCCTATTCATCCAAAAGGATACGTTCATAATGAGCAGCCCAAGTAGCTAGCTCGAATAGATCACGGAAGTCAGTCCCTTCAAACCTCTTGCGAAGCTCGAAGGACATTCCTCCGATTGCCATCTTGACATACTCCTTTTCTAAAACGGGCTATATAGGTTTCAACTATCTTCCTACCAGTTAGAGCATTCTGGATAGATATGCCAGAGATGTTTCTGGCTTAGTTCTATAGAACTGGCCATGAAACAACTCCTCCATCCCTTGCCAGTTCACACAGAATTGGAAGGAATGTTGACATACCACAGGAGCGCAATCCATGTTAGAGAGTTTGGGAATAGCTTTAGTTTTAATGGGTCACTACCACCCACATGACCGCATTGCACTATGAAACGACCTATATGCTCTACAGTAAACTGTTTTACCTTCCCCAGAAAACAAAGTAAAGTTTGGGACCTTGTATCCCTGAGGAAAGTTAACTTGGTCAATCTCAGGAGGATATGGTCGTCTATATGTCGGCCTTACCATCCTTCCCATTAACGGGTCATACTCTTCATGTATGGCCGCCACCAACTCCTACCTATTGATAGCCTATAGAATAACGGGCTGCGCTACCACAGGCGGTGCTATAGGAGGTGGTATCTGGTATTGGTTGTTATTGGCCTTATGTGGCCAAAAAAACATCATTAGCCGTTTTCCCCCCAGCAGCGTAGGAAGGTGAACCAGTACTACTTCTTACCTCTGTATTTCAGCCTATAGGTGGAATAAACACTGGTGTCACCGATCCAGTGGGGTCGGTGACTTCCATACTGCCCGATCCTCCTTGGAGATCTGGCTGTTTGTTTGACCCGTTCAGTTCTCAGAGATTCGAGCATACATAAGCAGGCTCTTATTTTTTATCTGCCCAACTAGATGCACCGATTTGCTCCTTAGGGCTCTCGAGGGTCAACCTGTTCACCAGCATCGAGATGGTTTTTGATAGGTCTATATAACACCCGCATTTGTGTTATGTCTTTTGCATTACATTGTCATGCATGATAATGTGATGTGGCGTGTCCTATGACACATGTTTGGGTGAGTTTTGACTCACGAGTTGATTTGGGTGTCTGTATTAGAGAACCCTCCGAGACTGTGGTGATTTAGAATTTGTTGTTGTGACATCTCTCCGAGTGTGAGACGGTCACTGTGGAACACTTTAAATGTTTATCTGAAAATAAATGTTTACCTGTGTATTTCAATATCTGTATTATTTTCTGGCTTAGAATTTATTTCTGTTGTTAGATTTAGTATCCTGGTGAGAACGAATTAACACGTTATTAATTTGGTAGGCTAATTAGCAACTTCGGAAACGTCATATGGAAATTCGCGTTTTAGCGACCAAACGAAACTTAGTCGAAAACTTTTATAATTTTGAGGTTTCACTCGTAAAGCTATGAATTAGCTGTGTAGAAAGTTTCAGAGACTGATTAGGAGTTTGGAAAACTCGTGGGGAGGTAAACGTAATTCCCGAAGAGTGTTGCCTATATATAGATAGAGATGGTTGAGATATTTCATTAACTCTTAACCTAAGTTCAAGAAAGGAGGCTAGAGGGAGATTTGATTGTTTAGAGCTTTGCGACGCCAAACGACGACCTTCCGTCAGTCTGGTTTCTCCCAGATTTCATATTTGAGTTCCTCGAGGTAAGAGCTTCGATTTGATACCTATTAGGGCCTGTTTGGCTAAGTTTTCCGAAAAGTTATTTTCTAGAATTTTTCATAAAAGTTGATAAATGGAATTCTGATCCATAGGAATTGTACTAGACGGACTTCTGCACGTTCTTTGTGCACTGGTTTTCTTTGGATCGTATTATAAGCGCGTAAATCGGAGGTGAGTGATTCAACTATGTTTTGGAATGATTTCTTGGCATGTATTCATGTTATGTTTGAATAGCATGTATAAATTTCTAGAGATATATTGTGTAGTTCATATTGGGCATTTATATTGATAAGTAAGCTCAATAGCACGGTGATATGTTTTAATTACCGCGAGCATGGTGATATGTATTTGAGCATGTTAAGTTGCTTATGTGGGTCAGAAGGAGCACGTGGTCACCGTGCCATTTTGTGGAGCCGATATAGGCATTAAGGTCGCACGATTATTTGTAGAATCGTGGGTCTTACCCTTTCGCGTGGACTTATTGGCGAGGAGTCGCAGATTGGGAGTATGGACGGACACGTGAGTCTCCGGCGACTAGTATGAAATGTAGAGATGTGAATGCGGACATGTTTATCATTCATGTACATATGTTGATTTATTCACTAAGCATTAGCTTAAACAAATCGAAATATGTGTGGTTATTCAAATAACCATTTCAGGTGTAAATGCTGGCGAGGAATCAGAGAAGTGACTACGTGGGTTGGGAGTTCTTTTGGAAGGCAATTTGAATGTAAATCTTGTAGTTTTGGGATCCTAGAAATGTTGTAATAAGAATTTGGTTGTTTTTAACCCATGTTTAATTTGGTATGTTAGAATGGATTTTAAACCGTTGTAATAGACTATAACAGGTTGTAATTATGTTTGGTAATGCTTTAATACAGTTAAGATTACTTTGGACTGAGTTTGGATTGAGTGGTTGATCATTGAATGGAAGTTAGGAAGCTTTTAAACTTGTTTTCTGCAGATTGGGCTGCTGCCAGGGGAGCAGTCGACTGAACCCCTGAGCCTGTTAGCTACTGCTTCTTATTTTAGCAAAAGCAGTCGACTGGACCCCGCATCAGTCGACTGGACCTCCAGTTTCAGTCGACTGGAATTGCGATTAAAATCCCTGCCCTCCTCCGTCGACTGAGCAGTCGACTGAACCTCTGGTTTTAAATTGTGTTTTGTTTTTCCGCTGCGTGTGTTCTTCAAACCTAATTTTGGGAACGTTAATGAATTGGTTTAGCCTCGGTGGCGTGCCACGGACTCCGGTTCCGCTATTGTGGGACCGGGCTGTGACAGTCTAAGATTTTTGAGGTCAGGCCTTCTATCTTCACATGCGTAGTCCGAGTAAACGAGATTAGGTCGATCTGACCAAAGTGTATTTTGGCCGTTTGACCGACTAACCCCTTAAAGTTATCCAGCAAACCTATCAAGGCACTGCAATCTTGCCTTATATGTTCAATGTTTTGCCTCATAACCTCTGAAAGTGCTTCCAGAGTCACAACATTATCCTGTGGTGAACAACCAGTGCTTTATTCTTCTGTAGGGTTTACGGTCGGATCGTCCTGTCCATTTTTCCCATTCTTTTGATCTTTCTTTGGAGGCATATTCTAACACTATAGGTCCCACTAGGCGTGCCAAAAATGTTTGCTTGTAGTTTTGCGAGGGGCGTGCCAAAACCAAAAGTAGTTCGGTGTGTGCAAACTAATTTCCTATGTGCTTGTGTGAGTGATACACAAGGCTTTGTGATCTAACTTCTAACAAGGTGATTGTGTGAGATGAGTAGGAAAGTACCCTCACGGAAAGTTCTATGGCAGTCTTGAAGCGCACAAGCCAGTTAGTGCAGAGTTTACCAGATAAACAATCACAAACAATTAATAAAATATGAAGATATCTTATTGAATGTGTTTGGAAAAAAACTAACAAAATAAAGAACGCAATCAGGACATGCTCTAATTGTTTAATCAAGAAGATTGAAAACAGAAAACCACATAGGACGAACCTATTGCTAAGAACACAAGAACTCAGGGTTGAATACTCTCAATGCTGTTTGAATGCTTTTGAGTGTTGTTTTCGAACATGATGCGGAGTCCTCTGCATGGTTGGCCCGCCTTCATGTTTATAGCGGCCATTAGGAAGTTCTGATATGGTAAGGACTCCTTTGATTGTGCCCCAAGCAAGATAGAGCTGGCAAATCCTTCATGATCTCAAACTCTTTCCTTAGTCCTTATCTTGATTAATCCAATCCCAAAATCTTTGGGCTTAACCCTCCATACCCAGCTGGACGTGACCTGATTCCTTCCTAAACAACATCTGTTTCCTTGATCTCAGGATGATAGCTGCCATGATAGCCAAGGATGAAACCGCCTAATCTGCTCAATCATCGGGCTCCCATGACTATGCCTTTCCCCCATCAGACTGCCTTACTTACCAGCTGTATGAGTCCGATGATTGCTAAGTACACATTTCCAACCAATCGGGCTCAGGTGCTTGTTGTTACTGTTTATCCCAAATATGGTGCCCGATCGTTGGGTACCTGACCCTTATCACCTATTGGGCCCCAACAAGCATGATCCTACACTTTATTATTCTAAATCGTGTGATGTTTCACCTCTTGAGCTCGATAGCCCTTTACAACCCTGGTCGGAAAGTTCCAAATAGATTATGGGCCAGCCCGATCCAAGCCCATCCCAATTCATTCGGGCTAAAAAATCCTTGGCAGTTTTTGGGTGCAAACAATTACAGAATGTCCTAGTTACAAAATATCCACTTTTGTATCTTCCGATAACTAAATTTGTGATTCAAAATTTTTTAAAAAAATTAGTGTTAAGTTTTTCCCTTTTTTATGAATGGGTGGTTTGTCGTTATTTGGTCTCTATTAAAACCTTGTACGAAAATTGAGGAAAACTCATTTGTTATCACAATTGTTTGAGTGACATGATATCAGAAAACTAATTAGACTCGTCTATTTATTCATATGTCCCTCTAATTTTGAGGGGAAAAAAAATTTTGTCCACGTGTTCTCAATCTCCAATTGGAGTAGAGCATCTCTAATGGTGTAGGTGGTAGGGTAAGTTATGTTAGTTTTTGGGAAAAAACAGCCGCAATGGTGTAGTTGTAGGGTAACTTAACTTAGCTGTATGATAGTGGAACTTAACTTTAGCATTCAGCTAAATTTCTTACCCTATAGACCAACCAGCAAAGGTAATGTCGTTTGGTTACAGCCGGCAAAGCCTTTGCTGTTTGAATTTATTTTTTATTCTTTAATGGTCAGCTCCCTAGCCGACATTGGCAAAGCCAGCAGAATGCTGGCCAAAAAAGCCTCTGCTGGCTAGGAAAGTTTTGAATTTTTTTTTTGTTAGGCAAAGAAACGATTAAAAAACTAAAAAAAAAAGGATCAAACAGCATTGTTTCAGCCGGACCACCCTAGCCGGTATTCCTTCTGCCGGTTAGCTTATTACACCATTGTGTGAATTCGTTATTTGGTGTAGGAACTTAAGTTAGTTTTAGCATATATCACCATACACCATTAAAAATGCTCTTATAGTGATATTCCTATTATATCCTGTATTTACCCAAAATTGAGAGTTAGTGCAGTTATGCCAGCAAATACTTCAGTGCTTTTTTTGAAGTGTTTTGGTTCTGTTGTAAAATACTAATGGTCTACTTGTATGTCTTATAGACACACTTGTATTGGTGTAAAGATCAAACTTTGAACACAAAGTCCCCTCTTTGATAAAAACTGAAAGTGCAAATTTTTTTAAACTACTAAATTTGTAGTGCACAAAATACTATTGCAAGTACTGAAATAGAATGCGTTTAGCGAATTCTTTTAGTTGAATTTATGCATTTAAAGTTTTCAATATGTATTTGGCTACTTTTTAATTAAGTGGTAAATTATTAAACACACAAAAATAAAATAAATATTAAAAACTTTTCATTTTCTTCACTTAGTTATTGTCAAACATAACCAAAGTAAAAGTGCATAAACAAAAGGCAAGACAAGTTTCTCCGAGTTGTATAGTCATGGACGATAGTTCCAATTAGGGGAGTATATTGTATAAGAGCTGAGTCGAGATCATGTATATTTGAACATGACTTGTTTATTAAATGAATTAAAATCCATGCTTGAGCTTGTCTTATTTATTAAATGAGTCTTAGTTTCAAGCTTAATCGCGAGCTATTTTACCAACCATCTAAAACTATGTAGTTTTATAATATATATATATATATATATATAATTTAGTTCCAATGCGTACTGGAAAGTGCACTGGGCTTTTAAGTCTTAAAAAACTGCGAGTTAGCAGGCAGCCCATGTTTTTTTAGGCTTAAAAGCACAGTGTGCACTAGAGCCTTACTCTACATATATAAATATATATACAAAGGTCAGCATATAAACTCTTTTTTTAAGCCTATTCATGAAAATTTTCACGAGCTCTCTAAAATTAATTTGTTGTATAATAGATATTTATAGAGTGGTCATTATACAAACTTTTTATCAAGCCTATTAACGAGTTTTTTCACGAGCCTACTAACAAGACTTATTCAAACGTGGTCACAAGCTCTATCTTGCCGAGCTCATGTGTGTCTAAAATTGACTCGTTTATTTAACGAGCCTAAAGTCTAGGCTTGAGTTTGACTTATTTATTAAATGAGTCGAGTAAAGACTTTATCGAACATGTTAGCCAGGGCTTGCTGAGCAGCTCGGTTCAGCTTGTATACAGCTCTTGTTTTGGTAAATAGAGGACTGTCACTTAACCAAATAAAATTTTTACGACTTCACCACATGATAATGCCTTATTGGCGGCCGGAACACCACGAGGCAAATGCTTCAATCCCAAAGAATGATTTCGGGTTAAATATATTTTACCCCTTATAGTCAGGCCCATTTTCACTTTACACCCCTGTGGTTTAAAATTGGACACTTAACCCCCTGTGATTTCGGACTAAAATGAATTTGTTAAGATTTTCTTCACAACTGATAAAAATTGTAAAATTGGTCAAAAATATTAACACTTAACCCCCTTTCTAAGGTTAATTTTGGGGTCATTCTCCTATGTGGAGAAAAATGCTACCATTTAACTCACGTATGTGGGGCTAAATTTTAACACTTAACCCCTTTGGAAAGCTATCTTTGGGGGTTAATTGCGTATGTGGTGTTAATTTGGATATATAAACCC
The DNA here is from genome assembly GCA_033977485.1 of Hydrangea macrophylla. Lineage (NCBI taxonomy): Eukaryota > Viridiplantae > Streptophyta > Magnoliopsida > Cornales > Hydrangeaceae > Hydrangea > Hydrangea macrophylla. The sequence goes on along the minus strand of CM066985.1, from coordinate 82,413,318 downwards.
TCCCATGTGAGGCTAATTTTAATACTTAATTTTTATGTGTGACTATTTTGAGAAAAATCTTAGTAGTTTGACTTTATTCCAAAAATACAAGGGAATTAAAAGTCCACTTTTAAACTATAAAGGGTTAAAGTGAAAATGTGCATAACTACAAGGCGGCAAAATTTAATTAACCCAATAATTTCTCGGTTTTCACTGTTCTATGGTCTTTCAGTTCAGTTTTCCCTATTCGAACTAAAACCTCCTCTAATAAGTTCTTCGATCTTAATAATAAGACTACAAACAAAATTCCACCAAAAAGTAAACACCACAATCTTAGTATTACTATTACACATTGAATTGAGTTTTGTTCCAATTTGAACTCCGATCAGTCAACGGAAATTCAACACCAATTCGTATTTAGGAGGAGTAGACTCAGTTTTGGAGAGACAATGATAACTCGTTCTAAACTCGTGGAGCAACTCAGAGAATACCAGATCCGATCTCAGAACAAGTGCCATGCTCTCACTTTCTTCTCTCCCAAACCCCATATCATCACCTGGTACGTACCTACCCCCCTTCTCTCTCTCTCTCTCTCTCTCTCTCTCTCTCTCTCTCTCACACACACACACACACACACACACACAGAGATAGAGACTTGTGCAGATTGCTTTTGTAGATTTTGGTCGGTGCTTGCATTTGCATTATCTGATTTTGTATCTATCTCATTCTCAAGTCAAATTTATATATATATATATATATATCATCAGAACCGGATATAAAAGCTGCCTCGCCGAGCTATTGTCACATTTAAAACATGTTCATCCTTTGCTCTATAATTAAAGCTATTACTTGAATAACTTTTGCTGAAAAGAAGTACTTATAGACTGCTAATATAAATACAATGCCTAATGTATATATGATCTGTGGTGACAATCCGAGTGAGGAATTTTATTTTTTATTTTTTATCTAGGAGTCTTGGATATACTATTAATCTAATAGAAGGTGTGCCACTACTCACTAGGTATCAAGTTTATGTTGAATTGTCAGCTTAGACTAGTTTAATTATGGATACTGTATCTTCACTATGGATTTTTTCCTTGTTAGTTGTTTGGATTTGGTAGAATGAGTGGAGTACCAAAAGTGGTGCTGATTGAGGTTACTGGAGAGTAAACATGTTGCCTTATGGTTTCTCAATTTATGAAATGATGCAAGTTCAAAAGTTCTAGTTTTTGTAGTTAGTTACCATTCATGGTAGTGTAAGTTGTTACGAGAGTATAAATACTTATGTTACACTCTCTCTAACAGCTTAAGCTTTTAGAGTAGATGGTTGTTAACGTGGTATCGGAGCTAGGTTGGAATCTACCCCTTGTTGGGCTTGCCCTGTCACTATTGGTGAAGGGGTTGTGTTGGATATCCCATATCGCCTGGGTTGAGCCTCCACATGTGCTTCTTATAAGCTTGGGTAATCCTCCGCTCATAAAGCGTCTTTTGAGGGTGAGTCATGTCCATGGTGTCTTTCTATTTGGTATCAGAGCAGGCAAAGGTCCTGTGTTCAATTCTCGTTGTCACCCTGATTTCTAAAATTTCCACGTGTTTGGCCCTTATCAAAGAAAGTCTGGCCACACGCGAGGGGGCGTGTTGAGAATATAAATACTTAAGTTACACCCTCTCTACCAGCTTAAGCTTTTAGACTAGATGGTTGTTAGCATAAGTATAGTAGTGTGACACTCTTCATGCAATTGTATAAGTGGTTAGAACTTAGAAAGGACTGATACATATGTATACATGTTATGTATAGAAGCTCCTTTTTGTGTAATAAATGGAGACTATAGTTTGCCAAGGGAGAATTTACTTTGGGGATGCTCAGTAAGGGCTTAAGCATGGAAATAGGAGGTTGTAATAAGTATTCTGGCCTCTCTGGAAGCACTTCAATCTCTGTGGTTCCTGTTTATAGAGACAGCAATGGATGATCTGCCCACCCCACTCTGTCCTTCTCTGCCTCAGTGAGAGACATACTGTGGACTTGAATGAAGTATCTTTGGATGGTAATATTGTGCTTTGTTCCCTGTATGAGCTGTGGTGATGGAATTGGTTCCTTTGAACATACTCACTACTTAATTTTTTTCATCTTGAAACCTTGATCGTATATTCCAAAAAGAAAAAAAGAAGAAAAAGGTCACTGCTTAAAATTCAGGAATTTTGGAGTAATCTGAGAGGGTTATCTTTGATGTCTGCTAATACCAAATGTTAGCCATGAGAATTATCCTCATCCTGGGCGTGTTTGTAAGTATATGAAAAGAAAACGTATCATACATCAGTTGTTTAGGACTAAAAATTGAAGAGGGGGGATAGGTGCCCTTGTAGATTTGGTAGAATTTGGAGTGTGAGAAAATAGCTTTTACAATGTTTAATCTAGTAAATGGCTTGAGTGAGACCGGATGGAACGTTTGATGGATGAGGTCACTGCTGAAGATGTTTTATAATTTTACCTTCTTACATCCGCTGTTTATATGATTAGTCCTTGTGGTACAAAATCTTGATGGTAGACTTCATGTTTCCAAAATTTATTAAACATGAGCTATGAAACAATATCTGGATGATTTTGTAACGTGGGTGGGTCAAGATTTGGAGACATATTGGTACATTTACCTTCCTGGTCCGCCTACAAGGCCCGAGGGAATGGTTGATTAGTTGGGTCAACATTGGGATTACCTGCAGGTTCTTTCTGAACATCTGGAATGGTCCTTAATCTTCATAGGTACTTTCCATTGGGGAGCTCAGTATAACAAATGGTGGTTTGGCTTGTTGTATGGTTTAGTGATTAGGTTACAATGTCTACAAGGAATAGATCAGGCTGGCATAAATTCTAGTTCCTTTTAGTGAAGTCCTTTTTGCTTAAATTTTGTGTGTGGAAGTTAGTTCCACTTCCCATTGAGGTAGGTGGTTACAAATTTTCCCGAGGTTACTTTTCTGAAGTCAGTGGATTTTATGAAACTAAGGTTCTGTGCTAAGCCTAAGAGCAACAATGAACTGTAGCTGCTTTATTGTCTGCGTTCAGTTGCTGCATCGCAGCTTAATTGCTGGGAGTCACATGCTCTCTCTTTAATCAAAAGTGGTTTTTGATTCTTTGCTTGTTAATGGGAAGGGATCGAAGTTGTGTTTTATAGGGAAATGGAAGGGTCTTTCCTTCATTTTGTTTGGTTGAACTAGTAAGAAGGAAGTGTTGTTTCAAATTGTTCTACATATGTAACCTTTACTTTCTAAAGAAATGAGGCCACGTGAAGCAGAAATATGTCAAAATAAGGAGAGAATGACGCGCTCCTTTTCCGAAAAGTGGGTGAAAAGGGAATATGGTGGACTTCGGGAAAGGAATTCCCTTCTCTGTTGCCCTCTCATCAAACAATGAAACCCATCTGGTCTTCCTAGTTCCCGTCTCCTCTTCCTTCCTTGGAGTAAGAAAAGTAAACAAGATATGGAGACCAATTATAATATATTTGTCCATATTCATGGAATAGGACCAAGAGGAGTTTTAGGAACATTAGTCCTTATGGTTATGATGGTTTATTCTTTTACCATAATGCATCACAGCAATTTTGTGGCCTCCTTTTCATGTTGTGATTGATCTATTTGGGTTTCAACTGTCTACATTGTCTCCATGCCTGCAGCTTTCAAAATCTGCACATATATGGGTTTTTTGTTTCGTGGTCACGCTTATGTACAACTTCAACCTTCTTGTTACGAATATATGTATATAGATTTTGTAATACTGGGCTTGTCTCTATCCAGTTTAGCTGGTAAACGTTAGACCTTGTTTTGAATTTTTGCAGGGTTGATGTTGCTGTGGCAATCTTGTGGGCCCTGCTGTTCTGCATGCTTTTACTGTCATCGTGTTTGACCCTTTACTTCAGACATTTTTGGCTTTCTTTTCTCATTGTATGTCTCAGTATCATTCTTCCCATACGCCTGAGAATTTCTCGGCGGGCATTCGCAAAGAAGAGGGATAGAAGATTGTCACTACCTTTGCACATGTGAATACCAACCGCATATAATGAACGTGCAGCCCAGTACCTCGGAAAACGGGCTTATTACTCACATTTGTTTTGTGGAGCTCTGTTAGATTCTTTACAACGTACTAATCCCGATCAACAATGATACTTGCCAGCCTTCTTTCCAAATTGATGGTACGGTTCTTTTTTCTCTATGCGGTTTACACACAGCCTTGAAATTCTGCTAATGAGTTGTTCCTTTCACATGTAAATCCCACCTCTATGAGCTGGACTCAAAGGTCCCCTTAATTGGTAATTGTCTTGTATATTTCATTTTGGTTCAAGAAATTTTTTTTTTCTCCTGCTAATTGACTTGTTATGTATTTTGCTCCGAAGGTGGAAAGTCAAATGGTACCGGAAATAAAATTTATATAGAAAGGTTTAAAGGCTTAACTTCAGGACGTATATTGAAAGATGGGTGGAAAGTGTAGATTGAATTGTATTGGGAAAAAGAATACAATGATTGGCCTACTTATGGGTTAAATTAGCTATCTACCAGTCAGTTCTTTCGTCTAGGGGTGTAAACGGTCGGTTTGGTCGGTTATTTAGGACAAAAACTTCACCGAACCGAAACGGTCGGTGTTATGTAACATGACACCGAAGTCGACCGATCACCTAAACTGTCGGTATTTTTCGACCAGTCTAAAGGTGGTCGGTTTTCGCTGTTTTCGGTCGGTGAAGTGCTGCTTTGTTGGGCCAACTTCTGGGCCAAAATCTGATATAATTTTGGGCCATTTTGAGCTTTTTTGGGGCCATTTTGAGCCTTTTTTGGGTCATGTTCTCAAAACACACCAAACATGTATATATATATATACAAAACACACCAAAACATATATATCTCCTATTAAAAAAAAAAAAAAACCAACCCAAGGTGCCAAGCATAAAACAAAACACTCCAAACGTAGTTATCTCCTGTTAAAAAAAAAAATTTTAAAAAGAAAGAAAAAGAACCAACTCAAGCATATAACAGTAACTAGCATTATCATCCATAACACCATCTAGGTGAATGTCCAACAAACACATATCCAAATAGTAAACAGTTAACACATAGAATCAAGACATTAAATACATATTACACAGCCAACCAACACTACCACAAGTCTTTGACTAAAATTAAATACCAAGTCCATACTTCAAATAACACCCAAAACACAAATACTCAAATGCCAAATCCAAAATGAAATACACCACATTGACTCACCTTGGGTGGGAGAGGTGGGAGAGGGTGGGGGTCATCTTTCTTTGTCTCACTTACTCGATTAGCATCCACGTCAATTGGAGAATCTTTGCCAGCCATCAACAATTCTACATAAGAGATTAGCAAAAAAAACCAATGAGAAATTACAATAAACTCGTATCATAAAATTCAAAATTCTATTCTCTGTAGAATTAAAATCTTAGCTTTTGCTATCTATCATTACATTTGTGCCAAAATTTCAACAACATAATTACAATAATAAATCAATAATATATCTATCTACACCAGCCTATAAGATGATATTCTTTATCTTATGCTCTTCAGAAAAATTATATCTTTACCTATAAAGATCAATTATCTTGGTAAGCTGAAACCATAGTAGTAGTAGAAGGTTTGTTTATTAACTTCAAAAGAATATAATGGTGTAAAGAATATAATTCTGAAAGTAGAAATAATTGATGAAAGTATAAACAAATAGAAAACAAAAAGGGAAATAAACATCCCTTATAGTTATTACCTTGAGTTGGTGAGGGATTGCTCTGAAAAAATTGAAATATAAACACAGTTTGAGAGAGAGAGAGAGAGAGAGAGAGAGAGAGAGAGTCATAAATATATATAGTTATATACACAAATAGAGAGAGAAATTAAAACCTTAATAGGGAGGAGGAGAAGATCTAGTTGCCGGAGGAGGAGGAGGAGGAGGGTGAGGTGAGGTGGCGGGTGCCGATGAGGTGAGTCGGTGGGTTCACAGGGAGGAGGACATCCGGCGCCGGAGAAGGAGGGTGAGGGCGTGGGTGCAAATACGGCTGGGTTGTTGTGCCATGGTGGGTTTTGGAGGAAGGTAAGGCTGGTGAGTGGTGACAGTAGTGGTGTGAGGCCGTGAGCTTGGAGACTTGAAGTGGAGGCGTGGCAGCGCTAGGGTTTCTACTTTCTCTTGAAGAAGAAAAAGATGTTGACTGATTAGGACTATTAGGTTTAGGTTTCATTTTAGAAAATAGAAAGGGAGTTATAATTTATAGGTAATATATTTTAGGGAAAATTGGCTAAAAGGTCATTAAGTTGTCCTTTATTGGGATCAAGGACAACTTAAAATACACATTGGGTATGAGTCCTCCCAATGTCCATAGACAAAAATACCCTCACCTTCAACCACTAACCCTAAACAAACCCTAGCCACCATTACTCCTACTCCACACCATCTCCGACCACCACCCCTGCCACCTCCCTCGGCCACCACCCTCGCCATCTCCGGCGACCACCACCCTCATCTCCGGCGACCACCACATGGCCATCTCTGGCGACCACCTCCATTGCACCTTTTGACCACCACAACGCCACTCCTAACCACTAGTGACCATTCCCTACCACTCGATTGACCTCCAGCCACCACCCTCGCCATCTCCGGCGACCACCACCCTCTCAATCTCCGACGATCACTCAGTAAGTGAAATTTGTCTTAGGATATATCCTAAGTGAAATTTGTCTTAGGATATATCCTAAATGATATTTGTCTTAGAAATTTCTCTATTCAAATGGGACGGTGGTGATGGTGGTGGTGGTGGCGGTGGAGACTGGTGGTGGTGGTGGATTAGGGACGGTGGCGGTAGAGACTGGTAGTAGTGGTGGTGGAGGTGGACTGAGATCAGTCATCGTAAGAGAAATTTCTCTTAGGATGACTGAGATTAGTTTGGCCATGATTTTTGTGTGACCGGCGGTGGTGGTGGTGGCAATGGAGGGGGAAGAGAGAGAGATGGTGGTGGTGGTGGCTATGGAGGGGGAGGAGAGAGAAAGTTTGAGAGAGAAGAGAGTTGGGGTAGTGGCGATGGCTTCGGCGACGGCTCCGGCAGCGACTCCGGCGACGACGAGGACTGCTCCGGTAGTGGCTCCGGTGGTGGTGGCTATGGAGGGAGGAGGAGAGAAAGTTAGAGAGAGAAGAGAGATGGTGGTGGTGGTGACTATGGAGGGTGAGGAGAGAGAAAGTTAGAGAGAGAAGAGAGTTGGTGGTAGTGGCGACGGCGACGGCTCCAGCGACGGTGGTGGTGGTTGTGATGGTGGTGGCTATGGAGGGAAGAGGAGAGAAGGTGGTGGTGGTGGCGGCTATGGTGGGGGAGGAGAGAGAAGATGGTGGAGGGAGGAGGAGAGAAGATGGTGGCTATGGTGGTGGTGGTTGTGATGGTGGTGCCTATGGAGATGGTGGAGAGAGAGATGTTGGTGGTGGTGGCTATGGAGAGGGAGGAGAGAGAGATGTTGGTGATGGTGGCTATGGAGGAGAGAGAAAGTTAGAGAGAGAAGAGAGATGTGGTGGCTTCTTAGGATTCCATGGGCAATTTTGCCATTTAGAATGAAATTTAAAATTTTATAGGACTAAGAGAGATAGTTTAAATTTTAAAAGACTTTAGGAGGGAAAGTTTTTTTTAGAGTGTGTCCTTGTATGGGTGTTTGATTATGACTTGTCCTTTAGTCCAACCTTAGGGGCCTTACACCATATATAAAAAATTCAGTATGTGTTAAGCCATCTTCGGTCGGTGTTCGACATATACTTATGAATTTCGAAAATCGACCACTAATTTCGGTTTTTAAAAACTGAACACCGCAGACTGACCAAAACCGCCTGTACCGGTCAGTTCCAGTCGGTTAGTTCGGTCCGGCGAAAAATCTTTACACCCCTACTTTAGTCAATTAGTCACGCTTTTGCCTTCCCATATATCGAACTCCCGAAAGGCTTCTACATCATAGTTCAACACCAGTCTCATATATAAACAACTAGGAATGACAACGGGCGGAATTAGGGGTGCTCAAGAGTCGGGTGAGTGTGGTTTGGCCCTCGTCCGCTCATCCATCCGAACATAGTCGGATTTGCCTCCTTCCATCTGTCATCCACTCGCTTTGTCGGGTGCACCCGACTCATCGGGTGGTCGAGTGAGTCGGGTCAAGACGGGTGAAACCCGACTGTCTCATTTGTCTCAATCAAGCATTTCCTTTACAGATGACTTTGTCTTCATTTTCTTGTTTTTTTTGCTTTGAATGTTTTAGTCTACATAGTCATGGGCTAACCAAAGCTCTGACCAAACAAAAAATAAAAATATAGTCATGTGCTAGTTTGATGGTTTTAGTGTTTTTATATCTCCACTAGTGACATATATTTTTTATTGATACAAGAATATAGCATATATATATTTAAAGACTATGTAATACATAATATATATACTGATATAAGCATATTACATATATATATTAAAGACTATATAATACATAATGCATATATTGATATAAGCATATTACATATATATTTAAAAAAAATTAAGTGTGTTTCGAGTTGGGTCGGGTGAATCGGGTTTTCACCCCCTAGACCCGTGACTTCACCCGAAACTGTCGGGTTTCTATCCCCAAGACCCGTGACTGCACCCACATTGTTTAAAAACCAATAAAAAGGCAACGGGTGAGTCGGGTGGTCGGGTGAGTTGGGTGGGCGAGTGGATTTTGAGCAGCCCTAGGCGGAATTGGTACGGCGTCCCTCTTTCACCAAATCCCCATCCCGCTTTTAAGTGTATTCTGACTCCGCCCCGCCCCGCCTCGCCTAAATGATTTTATTTTACTTTATTTTATATTTCCCTTTTTCCTGCATATATATATAACTGATCATAACAATGATAAGTACTCAATCTTGTTCATCAAAAGTTTGATCCTTCCAAATTTCAAATATGACCAACAACTGTCACTGAAAGACATTTGAGATAAATGTACTACTTATTATATGTTTAAGAAATAAAATCCATCTCAAATCAATAATGGTGTTGGTGTAAAATTTATTTCCCATTTGGCTCTCTTTCTAGAGATGTTGATGTAATTATTCATTTTTTTTTTTATATTTATATTGTAAAATGATTCTGATTTTGATTTGTGTGATGTTATTAATTCTTCACTCTTTGGGCACTTAATTGGGAGATATTTCTCAAGCATGGTCTCCCATTGTTGAAACTTGAAATCTCAATACAACAATGTCCCATGGACCCCATGAGATTTGATCTCAATGGAAAGTGGAAGTTCAATATGATCGAGTAAATATTGGGTATCACAGGGATACCAGGTGAGATTTTATCCCCTCTCACAAGATTTAAAATTTATTGAGTTAGATAAATTACAGTAACACCCCCTAAATTATGACTGTTTTTCATTAACACCCCTAAATTTTAAAACTGAACAGACTCACCCCGAAGTAGCCAAAAATGAACAATCTCACCCCTTGAAGAAGGGGTTTTAGTGTCAACAAATGATTTAAGGGGTGAGTTTGTTCAGTTTTAAAGTGTAGGGGTGTTGGTAAAAAATGGTCATAGTTCAGGAGGTGTTACTGTAATTAACCCTAAATTTTTGCTGAGTTGAACCATGAAAATAGGGGCCAGATGAATTAATGCATACTCCTTATTGGTTTATGATGTCATGTAACATTATGCAACAGTTGCATTCATGCAATATTTAGCCCAATATGATCGATCTGATTTGAACACCACCTTCATTATGACCAAAATAAGAAGAAAATGAAAAAGGCTCCACACTTGTAGAATGTGGAGTTCGAAAGAACCTCTAAATTCTCCATTTTTCCTCCCTTCTGAAGAATGGCTATTTGTCTGTACTTCTAGAATTCTTATACGCGCAAACAAAAGTTCATGTCTTTATCTCATTAAATTGAGAGTATTGATGTAATCAATTAGGCTACTTATCACCATTGTTTAAATAATGTGACACAGATTATTTAGTACATTCAAGAAGGAATATTTTCTTTCACAAGAGCTCACTCGTGAAGTTAGTATAGGATTTACCTATACGTATATATGAAAATTCAGATACATATATATTGTTTACTATGAAGCACGAATACAGATGCGTCGATAGGGATACGACATGCACCGGTAAGTTGACACGACAAGTCCTAAAAAATGATGACACGATATAGCAGGAATACACAATTTTTAAAAACAAAACTTGTTCAATTTTAAGTTCATTTCTTATATTTTTTCAGAAACGTAATTCAATTATTATCTACAGGATGTTCAATTCATATTTTCCAAAAGTTATTTATTAATATTAACAAAATGAAGAGAGGCAGACGATCAAAGAAGAGAGAGAGAGAGAGAGAGAGAGAGAGAGAGAGAATAGATTGGACAAACAGAGTCTTAAGAGACTATTTCGGGAAAACATGAGGAGAGAAGTGGTGCAATGCTTGACAAAATTAACTCCGTTAAGGTTTTAAATATGTAAAAAACTAACAAAGGGCAGCATTTCGGTCAAAAAAGAGTTTTCTGCTATCCCTTGAAGTGTCCCGTCGTGTCGGTGATGTGTACGCCTCTAAAAATTGCATAACAAAAATAAGATACGTAGTTGTCGCGTCCGATACATGTCCGAGGTGTGTCGGACATACGGGACCCTTTTCGAAGTGTCAGTGCTTCCTAGATTGTTACTTTGGCATTATTGAAAAACCTCATAAGATGAGTTCTCTATTATTCTGACCCTACAATCACACCATTTCACTATGGGAGAGATTATTGCTTCGTCCTTGGACTCCACGTGATGGACCCAAGTCCCAACCTATCAAGCACGGACATGGGCACAACGATACGGATATGAGACGACACGAATATGACAAATTCTAAAAATTTACACGTAGATACTACATGAAAAGTGTCTGCAAAGTGTCGTGTTCGTGTGTCGGCGACGAGATGAGACGACACGACACGATACGTAAACTTTTTAGAAGTGTCCGCGCTACTTAGACCCCAACTAACAGTGGACTGTCATGTGATTAAGTTCTCTTAGTAGCTAACAACTAGGCCACATGATAATTCCTTATTGATTCGGACCAATACATGACCATGGTCCAGGACTGGTCAATGAATATGGGGAACCAGAGACTCTTGTAACCATCAATGAAAGTGAATGTCTCAAGAATTTTGGGAAAGTCGATCAACATCCATTTAAACCAAGAAGGCTCTTTTGTCCCTTGAAAAGTCAGTTCTGAGTTCTGACTCGTTGCTTTTGGCTTGTACTCCCATTTGGAAGGAAGCCCGTTTTGTTGCAATTTAAAATTAGCTGAGAAGTTATAATCTCAAAAGTATCTAAAATTCTGTTTTTAATAAGTTAGTTTATTTTTTATTTTTAAGTTATTTATTTTGCTTAAAATAAGTTCGAAGTTAAATCCTGCTTAGTACAGCTTAACTTATAATAATCTATAAGCTAAAAAAATCAACTTATAAGTTGCAATCATTGTTTGGCTACTCTACCTACGACGAGAAATTATTGCATATGACAGTACACCGTGTGTGATAGTCATTGTGATCTCTTTATCAATGTGGGACTCGCATGAGACTTATAAGACATTCAAATCATAATGCACGTCCATATCTATGATTAGGGATGGCAACGGGTCGGAGTTGGTACGGAGTTCCCCTATACCAACTCCTACTCCGTTTATTTTCCTCCAACTCCGACTCCGCCCCATCCCGTTTAAGTAAAATACCAACTCCTACTCCACTCCTACTCCGTTTACTATCGGGTACTCCTGTTACACTCCTACTCCGTTTGTTAATCACCATTGCAAAATTAAATGTTCTTTTATAATTCAAAACCCACTTAATTTTAGCTTGATTTCATAAAAATCACTCACGCAAATGATTCTAAATTTGTTAATCACAATTCAGAAATTAAATATTAATATTGAAGAGATAGAGATGTACATATATGTCCTAATTTGTTGTAAATAACTGTAAGTATGAGAGTAATTTAGTAACTTAATGAATTAGTCGGGGCGGGGCGGGTTTTAAATGGTAGTATTTCATGGATACCAACTCCGTCCCGACTCCTATAGAGTTTTTATATTTCCATACCAAATCCACTCATACTCCTATTATAACTCTTCCAAACCCGTTCCATTAGGATCGGGGCGGGGCGGAGGTCCAGCGGGGCAGGGTAAATTGCCATCCCTATCTATGATTTACTTTGGGGCCATTTCTAGTTGTTTTTGGTGTCCACTCCAAGGGTGGAAATAAAACGTTGAAAAAATTATTCAGAGTGACCGGCACACCACGTCAATAGATGTGATGTAACTTTTCTTTAATACATACTATACATGTGCTCCTACTTCCAAGGGAACACTCCAAGTAATTTGCAATTGGTAAATTTAAAATTTTACTAATTACTTTCCATCACTCCGCTCAAAATAGGGGATTGGTGTTTTACCTGAAATTAGTGAAATAGAATGTCATATCACATCATAATGTTGATGTAGTGGAACAGCCACATAAATAATTTCTCCATGGATTGGGTCATGCAATGGGCACGATGTGGTCCATTTGGTAGATAGAAATCACATATAAACTTTTGTCGAGGAATGGAATAGATTAGGTCATTTCCCAAGATCAGTAGCTAAGTGATGCATATAATTATATGAGTAATATTTGGGACACAACTTTTATACAACTTTCATACAACCTCCCCAAAAGATGTGTCTATCTCTCTCCTGTGATGTCACTGGACCCCACAATGACACAGGAAAGAGATAGACACATCTTTTGGAGAGGTTGTATGAAAGTTGTATGAAGGTTGTTCCCCAAGTATTACCCTATATGATATCCACAAAATAAATCATAAGTGATTTCGTAGTGTCTGTATAAGATACTTATATACAGTATCTTTTTAATTCTGTACGTTTGTTGTTTAGATGTATTGTTAGATCTGTAATCTATAAAACTGTAGAACTCTAGAGTAGTAAAAGCACAATCCTAGAATCATATCATGTCAGATTATCAAGGATACAAAATATTAGAATACATACCTGTATCCATGGTAGCAATTAGCAAGCCTTAGGAGAATGTATGTTTTCTAATGATACTGGGCAACATAGTAATATTAATTATATTATAAGGGCTATTAAAATTAAATTGGCTTATGTTATGTGGTATAATCATAAGAAGCCCATGGACTTCTACTGGGTATAAGTTTAATGAGTCGATACCAAATACTGATCATGTTAGGAATAAGGGAGTCCTAGCACAGTAGTATATAAGGGCATTATAGGTTATGGTTCCCAATATGTCAAATCAATATACTACTTCCTCCTCCATTCCATCTAGAGAAGGAACCCATTACAGAACTAAAGAGATTTGACTGAGGAAGACAATAACCGGTCATCATTGTTCTTTGCTGTCCTGGATATAGGTATTTATTCTATTTTATTGTATCCTTAATAATCTGACATGATATGATCCTAGGGCTATATTTGGTAGTCTATTGCTCTACAGTTGTGTAGATTAAAGATCTAACAAATGGTATCAGAGCAGTTATCATCTTGATTATTAGGATTGTTGATTTAAATTCGTGATATTCATGTTGATTACATAAAATTCAAACCGAATCAATCAATTAGATTGTGTGTTGAATTACGGATCCGAATACCTTTTTCTTGGATCCTATTTCCCCTTGGAATTCCTCTGTATAGCCCACTTTTAAGCTTTGGTGCTTGTGGTTCTTGACTGTAATTAATCTTTGGGGCCTTGGGTTGCTGTATCTATGTATTGTACTCTTGTGTATATCTAATGATATGAAAACTGCTTTTGACGCTCATCAAAGGATTACGTAAAAAAAAAAAAGGCTTTCAACCTCATAATTGCGTAGGGATGCAAACATGAAATCCGGCGCCAATCTTGGGGATTTTGTATGTCTAAATTGTTGCTGTTTGTGAGGCCCATATGTGTGGATTTTGTATGTCTAAATTGTAGTAATATGCGTTGGGCTAGCTTAATTGTAATAATATGTGAGGCCCATATTAAGTTGACTTTTGTGAGCCATGGACACAGTTTGTGCCTTATGTACAAAAGCTCAGCTGAGCTGTTTCTGTCTTATATGGATTTCCACTTTTATTTCTAAATTAACAATGACAGGGATACACACCAAACGATACATTAAATGACACATTGTGCTTTAAATGCATGTGTCCTGTGCTATTTGAATTTTTCACACTTTTTTGTGCATCACTTACACAGCACAGAGTACATGCATTTAAAACTGGTGTGTCGTTTGGTGTCTATCCCTATCATTTTTGTTTCTAGATTGTATCATATGAATGAAAAGTGTAATTAATTTGAAGCTCTTCTATTTTAATTGTACGGTGATCAACTTTAATTGCGCTTCAATTCATGGGTAATTTATAACATGAATTAAGTTCTATGGTACCTTAAGATTTTGCGGTCTATTTTAGGCTCCAATACATGTCTGATATTTTAAATAAATAAATTAAATTAATAAGTTGCCAAAGTAACCTCTAGTGTGTAAATTTATTTATTCTGAAATATTAAGATAGTATATCTGTCATTCATGCGATTACAATCAACCCAAAGAAAGATTCTTAATTGGCCGAATGATGGGTGTAAATGTGGTGGTAAATATGTGGCAATTATCAAGCTAGTTATCCATGTGTGTAGTGAGTCGGCGCAAAGGAAGTCCACTGTTTGACAGGACTTACTGTCAGTATTTGATCACTATATAGTGAGTACCACTTACAGTTGATATTTTTGTACAAAGATTAAATGTCAATGTTCTTCTAGGTATCCTGTGATGGAGCCACCAGTATGTGAATTGTTTAATGTGTCATGCATACATATATAAAGTATTTCTGATATGTTTATGTTATGGCATGCTATTAATTGTGAACATGTTATTTTATTTTATTTTGTTTTCTATTCAGTTTCTGCTACTGCTACAAATGTTTCTGCTCAAATTAGTGCTATCCTAATGGTGAATGGGGGAAACTTTAAGGTCTAGAAAGAGAACGTGGAAATCGCTCTCGAATGTATGGACTTGGACCTTGCGCTGAGGACAGAACGACCCACTTCGACTACGGAAAACCCGAATGAGGTTAAAATTGAGAAGTGGGATCGTTTGAATCGCATGAGTCTGATGATTATGAAACGTTCCATTCCGGAAGAGTTTCGGGACTCCATCACTGAGAGCACAAATGTTAAGAAGTTCTTCTCTGAATTACAACAATATTTTGATAAAAGTGAAAAGTCAGAATCGAGTACCGTTTTGGCTACTCTAATTTCCATGAGGTATAAAGGAAGGGAAACATAAGGGAGTACATTATGGAAATGTCTCATCTCAGTGGGATACTCAAGGCACTAAAGTTAGAGTTGTCTGAGGACTTGCTCGTGCATTTGGTTCTCAAATCCCTTCTTGCGCAATTCAGTCAATTTAAAGTGAGTTATAACACCCAAAAGGACAAATGGACACTTAATGAGCTCATAAATGACATAGATGCCCACTTCACACTTGGCATTCAACGAGACAAGACTGAAAGTGCTCACTTAGCATCAACCTCTTAGAATAATAAAAGGAAGAGAGCTAAGGATGCTGCAAATGAAACGCCTCAGCAGAAGAAATTAAAGAAGCAAAATGAGGAATTTCTTTGCTATTTCTGCAAGAAGATAGGCCACATGAACAGAGACAGTCCCAAATACGCTGCTTGGCATGCAAAGAAGGGAAAGCTTCTCGCTTTGGTTTATTCTGAAGTTAATTTAGCTTATGTACCTAAAGATACTTAGTGGGTAGATTCTAGTGCTACTACTCACATAAGTATGTCTATGCAGCGTTGCCTGTGGAGTCGCGCCAACTGATGCTGAAAGATTCATCTTTGTGGACGATGGCAAGAAAGTTTTAGTGGAAGCTATATGAAATTTTAGATTATTATCAAAAGACTGGTGTTTATTCAGATTTGATTGAGACTTTTGTTGCACGGTTTTTTAGACGGAATTTAATTTCTATTTCTAATTTGGACAAATCAGGTTATGATATATGAGCTCACTAAGAGTTCATTTGTCCTTTTGGGTTGTTATAACTTACTTTAAATTGACTGAATTGTGCAGGAAGTGATATGAGGACCAAGTGCACGAGCAAGTCCTCAGACACTCTAACTTTAGTATCTCACTGAGATGAGACATTTCCATAATGTACTCCTTTACGTTCCCCTTTCCTTTATACCTCATGGAAATTAGAGTAGCCAAAATGGTACTCGTTTTCGACTTTTCATTTTTAGCAAAATATTGTTGTAATTCAGAGAGGAACTTCTTAGCATTTGTGCTCTCAGTGATTGAGCCCTGAAACGCTTCTGTAATGGAACATTTCATAATCATCAGACTCGTGCGATTCGAGCGATCCCACTTCTCAATTTTACCCTCATTCGGGTTTTCCGTATTAAAAGTGGGTCGTTCTGTCCTTATAGGAAGGTCCAAATCCATACATCCGAGAACGATTTCCACGTTCTCTTTCCAAACCTTAAAGTTTCCTTCATTCAGCATTGGAATGACACTAACTTGAGCCGAAACATTTGTAGTTGTAGCAAAAACTGAATAGAGAACAAAAAAATAAAATAAAATAACATGCAAACAATGAATAACATGTTATGACATAAAAATATCAGAAATACTTTATACATACATGCATGACACATTAAACAATTTACATAATGGTGGGCCCATCACAGGATATTTAAAGCAACATTGACATTTAGTTTTTGGACAGAAATATCAACTGTAAGTGGTACTCCCCGTGTAGTGATCAAATACTGACAATAAGTTCTGTCAGACGGTAGCCTTCCTTTGGGCCAACTCATTGCTCACATGGATATTTGGCTTTATAATTGTCATATATTTAACACCATATGTACTCCCATCATTCGGCCAATTAAGAATCTTCCTTTGAGGCGTTTGTTAATCGCATGAATAATAGATACATCATCTTAATATTCAAAATAAATAAATTTTACACAACAGATGTTACTTTGACAACATATTATTTCAATTAATTTTTTTGAAATATTAGACATATTGTACTGGGGTCTAAAATAGACCCCAAATAAATCCTCTCTTTTGTGTGTGTGTGTGTGTGTGTGTGTGTGTGTGTGTGTGTGTGAGGAACATAATCATAAGCTACCATAGAATTTAATTCATGTAATGAATTGCCCAAAATTCTGAGGCACAATTAAAAAATAAATACAATAATTTTTTGTTATAGATACACACACCGATGTCTAAAATGTCAAGAAAAATTGGAGGTGATACCAATATCAAGCTATCGAGAAAAAGCTCTGGCCTTTTATAGGTGGGATTTCTAAAATATATTAGAAAAATGTTGCGAGAGCACTAATATATGTGTCCATGACAAAGAGATCTTCATGCAGAGTCTCTTCTTCGACTCTGGCGAGGTCGCGATCATGCTTAGACTAGATTGATTCTCATCAAGCTGAAGCTATGGAGGATTGTATTGAGTTCTTGAATCATATTATTTTAATATTAAGTGCCATCAAAATCATATTAATAATCAACCATATTAGTAATCAACATATTATTAAGATCATTCCGAAACATATTGTTCCATGAATCAACCGAATCAAAAGTCAAGTGCCATCATTCCGAAACAACAATCGGCCAATATATTATGAATCAACCAAACGTCATGCATACAATCCCTAATACTAAGAACAGATGGAGGCAAGGAATACCAGAAAATTGAGTTTTAAACATTGTTGAAACACAGTGGTATTCATCATCAAAAGTCTTGGCCCAAGACATCTTCTCAGAATGGTATTGCTGAGAGAAAGCACAGGCACATAGTAGAAACTGGCCTTACCCTCATGTCCGCAGCTTCATTACCACCCAAGTTTTGGTTTCATTCTTTTTCTTCTGCCACTTTTCTAATCAACAGAATGCCAAGTGCCACTACCTCTCATAAATCTCCCTTTGAGATTCTTTTTGGCTCAATTCCTGAGTACTCTTCACTTAAAGTCTTTGGCTGTGCTTGTTACCCACTCCTCACTCCCTTTAACAAGCATAAACTTCAACCAAAAACTACACAGTGTCTATTCTTGGGTTATCCTTCAGATTATAAGGGCTATTTGTGTTTGGATGTGTCTTCAAATAAATTCTGTCTCTAGACATGTCATCTTTGATGAAGGTGTTTTCCCCTCTGCTAAAAATTCCAACTGTCCTGTTTCCTATGACTTTACTCAGTGGTTTCTTCCTAATTCTAATGTTGTGTCTCCTTTTGCACTTTCTCCTGTCATACCCAACTCTTTTTCTACTTTTATTCATCTTCATCTCTTTCCTCCTTCCTTCACACATGGTCAATCTGTCTCTTTTCTTCTCCATCTCCTTCTACCCTTCAATCTACTTCTGCTTCTATCCCTCCAGCACCTACCACTTCTTCTTCTTTTCCTATTATTTCTTAGGATTTCAATACTCATCATATGACTATTAGGTCCAAAGCAGGGATAAGCAAGAAAAAGGCCTATCTTGCTGCTTCTTCTCCCTCTGAGCCTACCTCTTATTCTCTTGCTGTCAAGTCTCCAGAATGGAGAGTTGTCATGGTTGATGAATTTTCATCACTTCAAAAGCAAGGGACCTGGTCTCTTGTTCCTTATCAACCAGGAAAGAATGTTGTAGGTTGCAAATGGGTGTACAAACTAAAACACAACCCTGATGTTTCTATTTCCATATACAAAGCTCGTTAAGTAGCTAAAGGTTTTCACCAAGAAGAAGGTGTTGACTTTTCTAAAACTTTTAGTCCAGTAGTTAAGTATACTACTGTCAGAATTGTTCTTAAGTTAGCTGCTCACTTTGGCTGGTCTTTACGATAATTGGATGTTAAAAATGCATTTCTCCATGGTTGTTTACAAGAAGAGGTGTATATGACCCAACCTCAAGGATTCATAGACCCTTTACATCCTCAATTTTTTTACAAACTGCATAAAGCCATCTATGGCCTTAAACAGGCCCCCAGGTCTTGGTTTGAAACTTTTACCACTCATCTCCTCTGATTCTAGTTTGTACAGTCTCAGGCTGATACCTCTGTGCTTATCAGATCTATAGGGACCTCTTATACCATCTTGTTACTTATGTTGTTGATATTATTATCACTGGCACATATACTACTTTTATTCAATCTCTCATTGCCAAACATAGTCTTACCTTTGAGACGAAGGACTTGGGTCTCTTCCACTACTTTCTAGGACTGGAAATTCATCACACTTCCAATGGTTTGTATGTCACTCAACATAAATATCTTCAAGACCTTCTCTTCAAAGCTTCTATGCATGAGTCCAACCTTATAAATCTCCTTGTGTTGCATCCACTAGACCTTGCAAAATAGATGGGATTCCTCTTGTTGACCCTACTATATTCCGTAGCATTATTGGGGCTCTCCAATATCTCACTTTTACCAGACCCGACATAAGTTTTGCTGTTAACTCTGTTTGCCAATATGTGCCCTATCCAACAGATGTCCATTTTGTTGCTGTCAAACGTATCCTCAGATACCTCAAGGGTACTTCTTCTATGGGTCTTTCTTTTAGTAAAAATTCCCTTCACCTTCATGCCTTTACTGATGCAGATTGGGCTGGTGACCCATCTGATCACAGGTCCACTTTTGGTTTTGTTGTCTTTCTCGGAAAAGATCCCATTAATTGGGGTGCTAAGAAACAACATATAGTGGCTCGGTCCTCCACTGAAGCAAAGTATCGAGCCTTAGCCACTACTGCTGCAGACCTCTCTTGGGTTCATATGCTTCTCTGTGACCTTCATAATCCCCTGTTTACAACTCCTACTCTTTACTGTGACAATTTTCTGCCTTATCTCTAGCCACCAACCCTGTGTTTCATGCCCGTACTAAACACATTGAAATTGATTTTCATTTTTTTCGTGAGAAAGTTCAGAAAAAGGATCTTGCGGTTCAGTTTGTGTCTTCTAAGGATCAGCTTGCAGATATATTTACCAAAGGCCTTTCCTCAGTCAAGTTTATTCTTCTGCGTGACAAACTCATCTCAGCTTCTCCTGGCATCAGTTTGAGAGGAGTTGTTACAGAGTCTAATGCAGCCAAACAACACCTAAGCTCAGAAGCTTCTAAAGATCACTAATAGAAGATTAATTAGTGATTCTATTTTCTCTAATCGATAATTAGTTGTAACTAACTCTCAGGTTTGTTGAGAGATTATTGTAAATCTATTTACAGAGATTGTATATATAGATTGAAACCCTAAGATTTGCTGGATGAGAATGAGAGTCTTTTCTACATCTTTTTGTTTCCTCTGTAAAACTTCACATGCGTGGTTGGTGCACATTTATAAATATCTTTAACATTGATGATAGTTTGTAATAAGAAAGAACATCACGATCTTGTTGGGAATTTAAAAATGCATAACCGAATTCCCCCAATAAACACACAGAAATACACAAACAGTAATAAATATACACACAAAGAAAACACAGATTTGTACGTGGTTCGATCAACACTGCCTACGTCTACACCCTAGAGAACCATTCTTTTACTATTGAGGATAAATAATTGGTACAAGACACTTTGGATTAAATCTCATAACCCAACTCTCAAACCCATTGTATACCCACTCTCAATAAACAAAAGAACTCATACTCTCTCACCCTAAATCATGCACCCCCATAAGGGGAGACTCCCAACTTGGTACACCAAGGGTGTGACACCTGCTCCCGCAGATACTATTATTATATTAGCTGGCATTATTAATCATATAATAACATTAGAAATACATTTGTGACGTGAGTTTTTACCCACTGAGTTGACTATGGTATCCGTTTGGGAATCCAGTTGTTGTTGAGGTGGCAATGCTCGATTGGGACATGGGTTGCGCAGTCCCTGTGTGATGGGACGGTGATGTGGAATCACTCTATAGGACTTTTGTGTTTATTAAGGCTTATGTGAAATATTCTATTATATTATTTTATAGTATGTTAGTGGGTTTTGGGATACCTTTGTGAGTATGAATTGAACATGCTATATAATTAGTAGGCTAATTAGCAACTTTATAATATTATATGGGACCACTTATGGGATCCATGCGAAACATAGACAAATACCTATTTTTGGGTTTGTGATAGTTTAAAAATAGTTTCATAACTAGTAGGGGTGTAATAGCAACACATTAGAACTTTGAGGGTTGTAATTATAATTAGTAAAACTTGGATTTACATGTAGCTTGACATGTGTCTTGGAGTGACACATGCCAAGACTTTAGCCTTCTTCCTCACTATTCTCGGCTAGGAGATACAGAGGGAATACGAGAGTTCGACGGAAAATTTGACGTACTGTTTGACGTCAATTGCCGCTCCATTTGACGTTCAATTTCAATACGGACTACATATTCGGACTCCTAGAGGTGAGTCTAACGTGTAGATACCAATTTGGTTAAGTTTCGTGATAGTTTTTCCACGACCCATTTCGGGGGTTTTGCTTATAATCTATAATTTTGATATAGGAATTGTACCCAGCAATTAGAGGAATAATAATTTGGAATTAGGAGTGATTTCTACGAGATGAGTGATACTAATTGGGGGTCCAATGGGTTGAAGGTTTGTTTTAATCCATTTGTATACTAAACATGTCTATTTGTATAATTTAGCTTGTTTAGTATAATGGGCAAACCCATGTGGTTAACAAGACCCAATTGTATGTGAAAGCATGGTGTAATAAACTTATTTGGGCATGTTAAGTTGTCTAATTGGGTCAATGGGGTACTTGTGTTGTTCACTGTGTGTGTTGGATTTTGAGCCGCCAGAGGCTATTAGGTATTGCCCGTCTGAAAGAAGAGACGTGGGGCCTACCGGTTGCGTGGGAGATTCAATGGTGGAATCATGAACCGGGTTATGGGTGACAACAATGTATTCCCGGTGACTATAGTTGATTGTAATTTGGTGAATTGTGACTTGTCGTTACTTCCATGTTTCTATTTATTATTATTCAAAAGTGTATAGCTTATATATTGTAGTGGTTATTGAATAACCATTGCAGGTGATCAGACTGGTGAGGACCCAAGAAAATGAATCTACGAGTTGGGCAAGAGCGGGACTTTGGGAATAGTTTAACATTTTATTTCATGTCTTAAGTTTTAATGTTGAACTTGTTTAAAATGTTACACCGGTTCTTAATCCGGACTTAAAACTTGTAATAGCCTTAACTAGACACTTTGTGGATGTTGTATTTGGTTTAGATTATGTTTATACAAGTTGTTGGTATTGGTTTTGATCACATTCTATTATGTGTTGAACATGTTTGGTTTGACTTTGGTTTAGAGCAGGGTTGCTGCAGAATTGGAATCTGCTGCACGAGCCAGTCAATCGGATGGCCGACCCAGTCGACTGGATCGTGTAACAGAATGCCAACTTCTGGGGTTAGGGTGTACAGTCGACCAGACTCAAGATCCAGTCGACCGGTTCGACTGGACCAGTGGTCTCCCATAATGGTGCTCTCTGCAATTTGCATTTCCAGTCGACCAGGTCCTCAATCAGTCGACTGGATTTCTCCTGTTTTCAAAGGTAATGTTTTATAAGTGTTTTAAATTGGGAAAACTTTTATAACTCTAATTTTTAATTGGTGTTAATAGACCCTAGGAGTAAGGTGATGCCTTGGGTGGCGTGCCACATGTCCTAGAATCATAAGGATGGTTCCAGGGCGTGACAAAAGGCTTCCTAAATTTCTATACACCTACCCCTTTTATAGAGTTTACATACCATTCATTGTCCAACAAGGAATCAGAGATTTATCCCAAATAAAACTCTATCACAAAGGAAATTTATTACAATAGGAATCTAGCCAATCAACAATTCTAAATTAATGGAATTATGCCACATGTGATATAATCCCAATAGACCTAACAAATTTGCAATATTAGTTTTCATAACTCATAAGTATATAGTTGATTGATAAATAAATGGATGTATGCAAGAAGGGAAAATATATTAGCCTCACAAAAGAGAAACGTGATGCTTTAACAAAATAGTTGTGATGATTTGAAGATGTATTTGATTGGTCCAAAAAAAATTTAACTAAAATTGTTTGATATAGTATTACAGACTAAAAATTAAGGCAATTGAAATGCTTAGACGGACAAATAGAAAGTAAGAATGTTATGGTCAAACAATAAAGAACATAAAAATGGCATAGCTAAGTTATTAAAACTTTGAGAAAATCAGTGAAGTGAGAGTGCACAATTTGATAACATAGAACCATGAGAATGATTTGTGATGATCAACATCACAACGTTCCAAATATAAAAATTGTAGTTGTCATACTTATAAATATGGTTGATTGATAAATAAATTAGTGTAAGTAAGAAATGGAAAATATATTATCTTCAGAAAAGAAATCAATCTAAGATACTTGTTAATTGTAACTTAAACTTAGAAGGGTCATCTAGTATTAATCATTTCTGCAAAAGAAAAATACAAAGTGATATTTGCCTAGTGTGGAAATCGGAAAGCTGGGTTAGTCCAGCTTCACACACATGGCTTCAAAGACAAAAGTTTGTTATCTTTACATAGTTAGGTTACTTGTAGAATATAAATTTATATATGTATGTATAATTGCATTATGGTGTTTTAGTGCTTGATGGTACCATATACTATTGCAATTGGTAAAACTTACAAAGTATTTTAAAAGTTAAATTTAAGTAGGAAGTTGCACCCAATGGACTGACTTCACAGGGTTCTTGGGCGCCCGAAGCAAAAAAAAAAAAAAAAAAAATTTGGTCTATCTATTCATATTTTTTTTAGTATAATTTTCTATAAAGTTTGAAATGGAACGAAATCAACTTGGGTTATGTTAAGTTAATAAGGGAAAAGAAAATATGGACCCAATACTTAAAATGGGTTGGATTTATATGAAATTTATGACTTGGCTCATGGTCCTATTTTACTCTTGGAAGTGATCGGTATTTAACTTTCGTACTTATTTTGGAAACATACATAGATGTTACTTTGTCTTTATTGTAAGGGTATTATACAAAGTTTATTAAATTTTATAATTGACTTTCAAAAGTGTCAAAAGTGGACACTTATTTTGGGACATCCAAAAAGAAAATGTGCACACTTATTTTGGGACAGAGGGAGTAATAGGAAACTAAACATTAGAAACATGAGAAAGGAGGAAAATAGAGTCCATTAAGGACCAAAAAAAAATAGATATAGATTACAGATTGTAGATATAGATATAGATAGATTATATATATACATGTATGAAAAGTCTCTTGAACTAAGAACCAGGGTTTAAGTGACGAAATTTTGACAAAAAGTAGTAAAAGGGTGTTATCCTTGAGACTAAAAATGTGGAATGCAATGAGTTTAGAGTCCTTGTTTTTAAAAATATAAAGTGTAGTATCATGCACCTTTTCCAACCTCCATTTAAACTCACACTTCTTTGTATATTCTCACTCTATTTATTCTTGGAAAAAAAATTTAGTTTCTATTACATGTTTTTCTTCTAATTTTCATTAAGTCACACTTTATGAAAGTCCAAGGGTATAACTTTAACTTCAATCTTAGTTCTATGCTAAACTCAATTACTCCTACAAAGAGCTAATAATGAAAATGAATCTATGTAGCTAGGCATACATAATTATTCGAGACATTTTCAAATACTTATTAGACTTTGTACTTACATTGTATTTATGTGTGTTATTATTTATTTTGTAATCATATTCTCATTAAATTTCATAAAATAGTCCAAAATATTTTTACAATATCTGTAATTCTCTCAAACTATTTATGAATTACATTCACTTCAAGATCCTTTTTAAATATATATAATGTACTAATATAAATATTATAAGATAAATATTGTACAACAAAAGTTCAAATATAAATAACTATAACTGAGCTAAGTAAATACGTTTACATTTCTTACAATTATTTTACTAAAACAAGAAAACTTAGAACTTAGTAGAAAAATTGGTATCTAAATTCCATTGTTAGTACTCTTACCTATGAAATTACTTTTCTTTTCTAAATGCCTTAGGCTAGACTTTTCTTGTTGTTAGTGCTTATTTCTTGAAATAAATAATATTTGTGTTAGATCTTAAATTTCTTTTATTGTCTCAGAGAATCCATTTTTATTTTCAACTTTTCTCATTTAAGTTTCATGTAAAAAATAGTTTAATTCTTGTATTCATTATTGTTAACTATGTTGATACATTTGACTTCTAAAAACTCTATGCCACATAACAACTCTGTTAGTGATATTTTACTTTGATAGCGACAAACTTACACGCAAATACGTCATTGTTAAAATTTGAGTAGTGTTACAAAAATATCAATACCAGACTCAAAAAGAGAATATATATATATATATATATCAATACCCATCTAAATGAAAATTCTCTAAAGAGGGCGCCCTCTCTTTATTAAAGAGAGGGCCTCTGTATGGCCATCGGATCGTGTTTTCATTAATGGTAGTATTGTCATTTCACAATTTTAAAACACAATCCGACGGTCAAAACAGAGGTCCTCTCTTTAATAAAGAGAGGACGCCCTCTTAAGAGCCTGACTGCCCATCTAAATTTATAAGTTATAAATACACATGTTTCCACAATTGTTTTTTTTACTATAACCATCCTAGATAAATATAAATTATGAATACCATCTAAAATATTTTTCAACTTCAATATTATATGTATAGCTATTAAAAAAAATGTATACTCTTTTTTAAAGTTTGTTATATATCATATAATGTATTGCTACCTACTTTGTAATTTGTAAATTACATGGAATACACAATGTATGTAAAAAGTTTACTAAACTACAAAAAGAAGCAAGATTACTTTTAGACAATTTAATGTTTTCATAATTTATTTCTACAACTGCATATAATAATTATTAAGACACATTGAGGTACATAAACATGATATTACAAAAGATTATTTGTAAACTTGTATCTCATGTTAAATAAATCTATGTAAAAAAAATGTATTTGAATTCAATTATAAAATTTCAATTAAGATTTTAACAATAACGTTCACACAAAGTACGTAATCTTTCATAAATCTAGAATACTCTTTGATTAAAATGATCAATTATATCGTACTTTAAGTTTTTCTTATTTATTTCAGTTTTTATTTTTATTTCTAAACTGATATTCTCAATAGTGTTTATATATGCATATATGCAATAAAATAAAATAAAATAAAAAGTACAAATTATATTAGATGAGATTAAAAAATATTATTAAAAGACAATCGGTAAATTATACTTGTATCAAATATCAAGTGAAATTAAATATCAACTATGGTAGCAATACTTTATTATTCTATCCAAATCATATACATTTTTTTCCCAATCATCATTAGAATTTTGTGATGAGTATTCATTAAAAAATGAAAATAATTTGTGAATGACAATCTTTATATAGTTGTACACTTTGGAAGAAATATTAGTTCATCTCAATTCAAATTTTGTATTTTTATTAGACTATGTATTAGTGTTAAAAAATGATTAGATATTTTAAGATTCTTGTTTGTTTATTTTTAACAAATAAATATTATAATACTATGCTCAAGCAATATAAATTCATGATGTAATAGGTAAAATGTTAATTTTATTTTTTGAATTTTGTGTTTTTAATAATGATTCAAGACTACACAAGAAAATCAATAGATGAAAGTGATAAAAAAAAAATTCGAAGTAATTTTGTTATCAAATTCAATAATAGAAGATTGGTAAAGTAAATGACAAAATTCCATCTAGCCATATATAGCATGCATTGAGATCAAGTTATAGTAACGTAGACAATAATATAAAATTGATTACATATCAAAATATTATTCAAGTATTGCCATATACGTACTCTAATATGAGTTAATTAATTACTTATTTATTCAAGTAAGAAGTCTCAATTGTCAATATTAATTTTCAGTTTTGTCAAACAGAACCTAAGATTATGATGTATTGCTATTCAATGGAGTCTACCCAAATAAAGGGAAAGAAAGTATGAAAAAAATTGGCAATAAGAATGTGAGCCAAGATTAAAATTTAAAGAGTAATATTATAGTAATGCCACATGTATTGGGTACTACATTTGGGATACGAAATTTGAGAAGACTAACAAATCTAATAAAAAATGAAAAATCAAAACATGTTTTTAGCAAATTTATTATCTCTGTGATCCATTAACTTCATGTAGGAGTAACTATCATGAGCAACCATCAAAACACAAAGTACGACACGTAAAGGGTTATATTTTTTTGAAATAATTTTATTTAGGTTTCTGTTAAAACTTTTCAAGTTTTTTTTATTTTTATTTCTTTTTATTTTAAGTATGATTTTTTTTTAAAAGCTTTAAAATCTTTAGAGGGTCAGATATTCTTATAAAAAACTTGTGTGGCATTTTGATAAAGTGCACCAGCATTCATCTTTTTTTTTTCTATCAATGTTAATGAAATTCTCCATTTTCACATAAAATTTTTTTAAAAAGAATAAGAGTATGACATAGAATATTGTATTCAACCTAAATTGTTTATGATTTTTAATGATTCCAAAAAGAATTATATCCTTTTTTTTCACAAACTGAACTGAATCCAGTTGAAATGACACTCAAATGTAACTGAATCTATTTGTGATCCAGATAAGATGGGAACATAGATCACAAGAGTTCGAATTCAAAAAAAAAAAAAAAGAAGGTTGGGTGGGCTTTTCATCATATGCGCATTCACTTCATCTTCATATTGAGGGAAGTTAGTTACTTCGAAAAACCTTACGCCCATATTTATTTGAATTTTCAATGATGCATTTTGAATAAAAAGAGGAAAGAAAACGACCTATATTCCCTATCCCTTAAATGAGGTATCCTGATCATTAATTCTCTGTCAATCCCGGAATTCTAAGGATCTCTTGAATTCGAAATAAGAGAACGTGGTACTAATTGAATTCAATTAATGGGGATTAAGTCTCTTAAGACTGGATTAGGGTAAAATCAAAATAGGAGCAAGGACTTAATTTGAACTTGTTCGGCTTTGTACCTAAACAAGATAGTTAGCATCCGATAAAAAAGGATCTTTTTGATTTATAACTCATCATCTTCATAGAATTCGAGAAGTAAATAGGAGTTAATTAACAACAAAAGGTGATACGCTCAAAATTGGCTCTATCATATGACCGAACGGTTCCACTCAATGGCCGACCCCTATTTCAACCAAATCATGCATAGTTCCTTGGATAAGCATCAGCCCGAGCGGTTCATCCATGTCACGCCCCGGAGTAGCAAAAATAGAGAAAAATAAATTTTTTTTTGGGTCCATAAGGAATGACTGGTGAATGTCACTAATGATCCACACCACACAGTACTAGTCTACAACAAGAATAGTAATAAAAACAAACTGGATATACAAAACCGTTGCTTCTATTACAAACATCAGAGTTATTACAACAGTAATATTACAGCGGAAGTATATAAGGTTTGGAAGCAACATATACCCAAGTACCAAATATAACAAAACAGTCTAAACTGAAATACATAAACTATTAACTATCTCTATGTTTTCAACTAGTGTACAAGTCAGCGTAGTAGTCCTTCCCAGCATAGACATCATTGGTGGGACCATCCTCGGTGTATCCTTCTCCCGGATAGTAAACATCGTTGTAGACTCCGTCACCTGTAGAATAAGGTGCAGGGTAGTTTGGACGGGAAAAATCCAATCAATAAAGGCCGTCAGCTTACTAAGAGCTGAATGAGTATAAACTAACAATGTACCAGTTATCTGAAGTAAAACAAACTTATGAAGACACGAGTTAGGTCTCACTATAATAATAATATCTTGCTTATTATTCGACATCGTCAACCAACCCTTATCATCTTGTTACTCGAAGACCGATGATCAACATACTCTCTAGAAAGAATAGACTCAATCGTTTCACATATATAGACATACCATCATTTTGTCCATTGCTCGTTAAGGATATAAACCATCCACCGCATTTATGGACACCATGTCAGTCCATCCATCGCTCGTTAAGGATATAAACCATCCACTGCATGTCAGGAATACAACGCTTTGAACAACAGCACATCAGATCTATTGCCACGACTTCTCGCTATATACCAGTGATCCCCCATCCACCGCGCGTTAAGGATATAAACCATCCACCGCCCGTTAAGGATATAACATGGATTATCTGGTTACCTTAGGACTACATGGTCCCGCTCACTGCTAGTTAAGGATATAAACCATCCACCGCATGTGAACGCATATTATGACCAAGCGTCTTCCCACATACCATTTCTAGAACTTATCAAACCTACTTAAACTCGGTACTTCTATCGATACATGACAATTCCCATGTGGCCTGACTACTCTTGATTTGAAAGAAACGAATTCATCGAACTCATACATGAACCGAAATCATCTAACGTCATTATATTAATCCATTATTTTTATTCATACTTTATCTTTAATGTCACATTATCCCTGGTTAACCCAGAATCGCATAACAGAAGTTTGAATTGAGAAATGAACAATCGAACCCTTAATATAATAAATAGGCAAAGGAATCCATGTTCTGCCCATACCAATCGATTGGGATAAGGTCCAATCGATTGGAACAAAAATCATAACAATCAATTGAGGAAATCGGTAATCGATTGGGTCTTGCCAACATTGGCAATCGATTGGAATGTCAATCGATTGGAATTCTATCCATTCGATTGGGTCCCGACTGATGGCAATCGATTGGTAATTATGCCAATCGATTGGCACTTCATCTTCACCAGCAGATTATAAAAACAGCAAATATAAACATAAAAACCATGCATTTAACAGATCAAATCTTCATAATAACTTGTATAAACTTCATGTATAGAAACCAAGTGAGTTAGGACCCACCTAGGGTGTGTTTGGGTGTGTGTAGTTGAAAAACCTCCAAGCTATCTCTCTTTCTCCTTCTCTTTCTCTCTCTGTCTCAGCTCTGCCTTTCCTTCTCTTTCTTCCTTGTTCTTTTCTTCTTCTTGTTCTTCTCTTCTTCTTCTCCCAACTGCCAAGGCAGTGTGTGTGTGTGAGGGTGTTTATAGATATATAGATATGTGTATATATATACCACAAGATAAGTGTGTGTGTATGTCTCTCTCTCTCTCTCTCTCTCTCTCTCTCTCTCTCTCTCTCTCTCTCTCTCTCTCTCTCTCAAGGCTGCCAAACTGGCCCTAGGCCATGAATGATTTCATATATATAGAGAGGAAAGGGTGCCACACGTCCAAAGCTCAAGCAAAGATGAAAACTTGTCTCAGCTTATGCCAATTGATTGATAATGATGGCAATCGATTGGTAACAGATATTTAAAGGCAATCGATTGGAATCAATGTTAATTGATTAGAATGTTGCCACATCATAAAATTTAGTCGGTAGAATGGCAATCGATTGGAAATAATGGCAATCGATTGGAATCCAAAAAGTGGCAATCGATTGGGAAGCAAAGGCAATCGATTGGTAACCAAATTTCACCAAAAGAAAGAAAAGTCTATATAAGTATACAGAACGAAGTTTTATTTAGTAATATTCTCGAGAAATTCAGGGTATTACATCATCCACCACCCATTAAGATTTCGTCCTCAAAATCAAGAACAAACAAGGTCTGAAATAAAAACGGAAACTTCTCTCGCATCTCTGATTTCTAGCTCCCATGAAGCTTCTCATTCATCATGATGCTTCCACTGAACCTTGACCAATAGAATCTCCTTGTTCCTGAGCTTCTTGATTCCCCGATCTAAAATCTGCACTGGTCCTTCGTTGAATGTAACATTGTCATTGACTTCAATATCCTCGAAGTTGATCTCATGCGTTGGGTTATGAGAACACTTCCCCAACATACTGATGTGAAAAACGTTGTGTACCCCCGACATCTTTGGCAGTAAAGCAAGTCAATAAGCAACTTTTCCAACACGATCTAAAATCTCGAATGGTCCAATGAATCGTGACGATAGCTTGCCTCTCTTCTGACCAAAACGAACAATCCCTCGAACAGGTGAAATTTGTGTAGCACGTGATCTCCAACGGCAAACTCCAAGTCTTTGCATCGCTTGTCAGCATAACTCTTGTGTCGGGTCTGAGCTGTATTCATCTTTTTACTCACAATATGAATCTTCTCACTGGTTTCTCGTACTATCTCTAGCCTAAGAAGTTGAGTATATCCGACTTCGATCCAACACAGCAGTGATCGACAAGGTCTTCCGTACAAAGCTTCGAACGGCGCCATTCCTATGCTCGAATGATAACTGTTATTGTAGGCGAACTCAATCAAAGGTAAATGTGTCTCCCAAGAATTCTCCAAATCGATAACACAAGCACGTAACATGTCCTTCATTACTTGATTAACTCGTTCAGTCTGACCATTGGTCTGCGGATGAAAAGCTAAACTCAAGTTTAAAGTTGTTCCCATCGCTTCCAAAACTCTGCAGTAAAGCGCGAATCTCGATCTGACACAATAGAAATAGGTACTCCGTGTAACCGTACTACGTGTTGTAGATACATCCGGCTCAAACGTTCTACTAGATATATCATACTATAGGCGATAAAATGTGCCATCTTTGTAAGTCGATCCACGATTACCCAAATAGCGTCGTGGTTCTGCTGTGACTTCGACAATCCTACCACAAAATCCATGGTGATGTGTTCCCGTTTCCATTGAGGAATTGGTAACGGTTGCAATAATCCTGGTGGTATCTGATGTTCTGCCTTTACTTGTTTACAAGTAAGACACTGAGATACATACTCAGCTATTTCTCTTTTCATTCCTTCTCACCAGAAATTCTTCTTTAAATCATTGTACATCTTCGTACCCCAGGATGAATCATCATCTGTAACTTATGCGCTTCATCCAATATTTATTTCTGAAGATTTTTTTCGTCAGGTACACAGAGTCTACCTTTACATCGTAAAGCTCCGTCTGTACAGATACTCCAGATTTCTGGCTCCTTTGCTGACCTCTTAGCGAACCATAACTTCAAATCTTCCGTCGTCTGTTGAGCTTCTATGATGTGGCTGATCAAAGTTGGTTGTACCATCAAACATCCAAAATGTTGTCTTTCCATTAGTCCTACTGATCGAAGATCGAATTAAGCTAGAACTTCTAATGCTCTCCATTCTCGAATTAGTAATGCAGCGATCACTAGTCAAGGTTTACGGCTCAAAGCATCTGCTACGACATTCGCTTTACCTGGATGGTATTGTAACAAAAAGTCATAGTCTTTGAGTAACTCCATCCATCTTCGTTGTCGCATGTTCAGCTCCTTCTGAGAGAAAAAATACTTCAAACTCTTATGATCGGAAAACAGATCAAACTTTTCTCCATAGATAGTGTCTCCAGATCTTTAATGCAAACACTATTGCTGCTAGTTCCAAATCATGAGTAAGGTAATTTTTCTCATGTACCTTCAACTGTCTTGATCCGTAAGCAATCACATTCCCGTTTTGCATAAGTACACATCCAAGTCCTTGGTGCGATGCATCACTGTAGATCACATACCTTTCTCCACTCTTAGGTATTGCGAGTACTAGTGCAGAAGTCAACCTTTCCTTTAACTCCTGGAATGCATTCTTATGCTTGTTCGTCCACTCGTACTTCATCTCCTTCCTTGTCAAGTTTGTCAAAGGTTCTGCTAACTTGGAGAATCCTTCTATAAATCTTCTGTAATATCCTGCTAGGTCAAGGAAACTTCTAACTTCTATCGCATTGGTCAGTCTATTCCAACTTAAGACCGGATCAACCTTAGATGAGTCCAGTGAAATACCATCTTGAGATATAACATATCCCAAGAGTTTGACCTCTTGTAGCCAAAATTCACACTTACTGAACTTTGCATACAACTTGCTGTCTCGAAGCATCTGCAAGGCAATCTGTAAGTGTCCCTTGTGGTCTTCCTCCGTCTTTGAGTAGATCAAAATATCGTCGATGAACACTATAATGAATTTATCTAGATATGGTCTGAATACTCTATTCATTAAGTCCATGAATACTGTTGGAGCGTTCGTCAATCCAAAACGCATAACTAAAAACTCGCAATGCCCATATCTCGTCCTGAACGCAGTCTTCGATACATCCTCTGGTCGAACTAATAACTGGTGATATCTCGAACATAAATCGATCTTGGAAAAGATCCTAGATCCTTGTAACTGGTCGAATAGATTTTCTATCCGAGGTAGTGAATATCTATTCTTGATCATAACTTTGTTCAACTCTCGGTAGTCTATGTAGAGTCGAAGTGTTTTGTCCTTCACGAATAGAACTGATGCTCCCCAAGGTGACTTACTCGGATGAACAAATCCTAGATCTTCAAGTTCCTGGACTTGCTTCTTCTATTCCAACATCTCAGTTGGTGCCATCCTATATGGAGTCTTTGATATCGGCGAAGTACCAGGTACTAATTCTACACAAAAGTCTATTTCTCTTTTTGTTGGAAGTCCTTTAATATCCCGGAATACATCCTGAAAGTCTTGTATAGTAGGAATCTGATCCATCTTGAATTCTGTATTCGCACTCCCAATTATAGCCAGACTGCTCATAAGAAACATGTCACTTGTTGTCTGACACTGGAATCTAATCGTCGGTCGTCCGGGTATTGGAAACACAATCATCCTAGTAGGAAAATCCAAATTAGTATTGTATTAGTCAACCAATCCATCCCTAGAAAAAAATGTCAAATTCTGACATCGACAAAATTACCAAATCTGCTGGAAGATTCTTATCTCCCAAAGTTAATAGGCAATCCTTACATAGTTTACCCAACTTAATAGTCACTCCCAATGGTGACAGGGCATTCAGTGCTGGCTCAAGTGTCTAAGGTTCTAAACCCAACTGACGTACAATCTTAACAGCAATAAAAGAACGTGTGGCACCAGTATCAAATAAAACTTTAACTGGACTATGAAAGAGTACAAGCGTACCTTTCGAATGCTACTATTCATTGGCATTAAAACCTGCTTCTCTTGGGATTATAGCATTCATCCTTGTCTGATCAGGGGGTCCTTGAATCCCTTGAACTGGTGCCCCATAGTATCCTCCTGGTGGTACACAGCAGTCCTTGCTCAAATGCCTTAGTTTGTTACAATTTTGACAGTTAGCACCCATTCGGTGGTTAACCTTAGAAACTGTGCAGAACTTGGCAATATGTCCTTGCTTTCCACAATTAAAGCATCCTCCATTATTGCTTGGCGGGGTTGTTAGCAGTGCTTGAGGTTGTGATCCTCGCTGTTGATATTGCTGGGGTCGAGGATAGGTCGACTGAGGCTTTCAGGTTCTGTTACGCCCCGACGTAGCATAGATAAGGAAAGTGTTTAATTTCCTTTATGGACCCGTAGGTCATGACAGTTTGAAGGATCGATTCCATCCCAAACGTCAACAACAAAACATAATAATCAGAGCAGAGCAATCAAGGCTTACAATATTTTTCTAACTTAATAGTTATTACAGCACGGGTCTTTAAAGGCACAAACCGCCTTAAATCAAAACAATAACTTAACATCTATTACAATCATCCTTATTACAAAACAGTTCATAAATTAAAGCATAAGATATTGATAACAGTTTCATCTTCCAAAAGCAGTCGTTCTCAGTTAGCGTAGTCATAATGTTCCGCTTGATCAAAACCTGAAAAGCCTAGACACAAATGTCCAGGACGCATCAACGTCGTCAGCTTCAAGAAGCTAGTGAGTATTAAAAATATAACTTTGAATGTAACACATACTCATTTACCATTTTCAAATTCCCATTCAATTCAACAAGTTTACATTAGAGTAAAGAGTTCATTTTAAAAAAACAATGACAATATCATTTAAAAGCTATAATTCACATATATGTGACCGTGTATGAAAACAATGCACCATCTCATCTTACCGACTCTGTTCTCTTGACAAATACAACACCCAACTCTCTCACACTAGTATCTTTGAAATACTCTGATAGCCACACTTTAGCACAGGGGTGCCAGGGAATTGTTAGGGATATATACTAAAAGCCATGCTTTTATGTAGTTGATTTATTATTCATCTAATAAAATCAGTTAATCCATTTTTTTATGAGAATCTGTGTGAGCAATATTTGTATTATATTGTTTATTTAATATTATGCATGTGCGTCTTTCACTCTACATAGTAGGTGGTTTGATGTGTAGAGTTTGACTTGCACAGGGAAGATTAGACCATCGAATCTTGTAGAATGTAAGATTTTGGTTTACAGTCTTAGATGGATTGGACACACAATCAGTAGGACTGCAGCATGGTGTTGTAGTAGGTTTGTCTGGACTGCGGGAAACAGTATAGTTTCAACTCACCATGCTGGTACATTTTGTGTATTAAACGGGACCGACTTGGGGTAATTATCTTTATACTGACTTATAAGATAATTAATACCTCATGACTATTATGAGTGCTTATGCTCTAAATTCTAAGTTAATTTGTAGACACGTACATTTGATATTTACACTTTGATCCCTAAAAGGGTGAGATCCTTAAATGGGTCAATATCTCATTGGATTGGGTGGCAATATTAATTGTGTGGTGGATATTAATTAATGATGGAATCCATGTCTCAATTTTGGGATTGATGATATCCCCTTGAGAAAGCTTATAAGTTTTGATTATGTCAAACCCTGTAGGTAGATTTTGTATCCGACATATCAGATAAGTTAAGCAGAGGATCTCAAGGAATTTTAAGAAATTAATTAAATATGATTGTCAGTAATTATATTTAATTAATGGATATCTGTAATCTTAACGTGGGGAGATAATAAACATTTAATAACATGGAGCTCGAAATATATTTTTGAGATAAGGGTAGGAGTGCAATTATAATTCTTTAGTGGTATGAATTATAATTTATGGAAATAGGAATCTGATTCACTTCGAATTAGGGTTTCCTAATTTCATAAGGAAGCCTATTCTTTATTGACTTCTTATGGTCCCTATCGTAGCCTATATATATATGCTACTTTGGCTCTCTCCTCAGTTTGCGTTTTTCCATCAAGAGTATTATTACTCGGAATAGAAAAGAGAGCGTAAAAAGAGAGAGCAGAAACATAAAGGATTTCGAAAGAGCCCACACTCAGTTCGATATTCTGGCAGTGGAGGAATACGGTAGAAGATCGTGAGTTGTTATCGAGCCCGTGTACTCGATTCGTCTACTACAGCAATCCGTTTTTGCAGTTCAAGGTAACCCTAGTTCCGCCCTTGTAGGGTTATTATAGATTTCACGAAATATTTTCCAGTACCAACTTATACGCACTGTCAACGGAATTTGGGAACACAGTTTCCTAACAGGAATGTCCAGTTTGCCTCACACTTTAGCACGGGGTGCCAAGGAATGTCCAATGCCTCACACTTTAGTACCTAATCCGCCTCGCAAATACATCACACAGTATCCAGACTTGGGTACCAGGGAGTGTCCGTAGGCCACACTTTAGCACTACCATGGGTGCCATGGAATGTCCAAGTTCGGCGTCACACACTTTAACGCATCCATGGGCGTCAGGGAGTGTCCAATTTTGCCACCGTCGCATTTCAAAGACACTCTAGCCGCAATCTCAACCACAACACACTTTGGTACTCACTTACTAGGGAATGTCCACAACACAATCTCAACCACACACTCTATACCACACTGACCATTACTCTTTTCAACACTGACCAACACTCACACTCACCATGCATGTACAACTGACACCATATGAATGTCGTGCAACAGAACATATGACATGTCGGGATCGATAACCATGTATATTTGAAAAGAATCGAAATCATAATCATCCTTTAACAACCAAAACGTAATCTGTTTTAACATAACTTTCAAACAAAGGCTTAAAAACCCATAAAATGTCATCTAAACAGTCTCTTAGCAGAAAACAGACAGAAACCAGAAACTGTAAGAAGTCACACGCGCAGGCCGCTCGCGCGACAGGTCGCTCGCGCGATATGCCCCTTTTTCCTTTTTATTATAAAAATTTTCTATCTGCCAGAAAACACACAGCTCGCGCCCGCAGGTCGCTCGCGCGGATCGCTCGTGCGAGCCGCTCGCGCGATTTGCCTCATTTTCATTTTTCTTTTAAAAACCTTTTGTCTGCCTGAAACCAGCCACCTTGCGCGCGCGGGTCGCTCGTGCGACCTTCTCTCGCGCGATCGCGCGCGCGAGTTTCAACAGTATCTTCATCTTCTTCATGGAGAATGCCCTGTTTCAGATTTTGATGCCAATTTGACCCATTTTGAAATTTGACAACAACCAAGCCTTATTATATATAGATCTCTCCGGTTTTTCGCAAGGATTACGAATCAACAATCAATTTTACATGAATCAATCTATAACTTTAGAATTTTATGAAAGATTACAACATGGCAGAACTTAATTTCTTTTGTACTTTCACATATGGATGAATTAGGCTTAAATACTTTAACCATAGTCTATATATATACTATAATCTTCCTAAATCATCTCTAAAAACTCATTTTGATTAAGGTTGAAAAATCCGTATTTTTAAGCCATGGAGTTCATATGCAAATTCATCAATGGTGATTACAATTAAAACTACTCAAAACAGTAAATACAATCTGAAAAACATTCTAGGTGAGTTTAGAATACTCACAGATATCAAGGATGAAGAGATGAGAATATGTTGAGAAAGAATAGCAAGCTAAGAATTTCAAACCCAAGCTTTGGCTATGGGGATTAAGAGCTTCTCTCTCTACAAATAATTTTCTAAAATTTTTCTTCTCTGGACTATCTCTAAACTCTCTGTTATAATTTACCAAATGTGCAGTTGTGTGCCCCAAAGTGAAGTGTGTATGATGTATATATGGAAGAATGGATTTGCTAATCTTGGAGCCCAAGCATATTCTCCAATACTCAACAAAATAGGTTGTTTCAATTTTATTAAATACACAATACACATACGTATAACAGTTATATCAATTCTCAGATGAGCCAAAGGTCAAGAATAGGTTAGTAGGGGCCAAATTAGAGGTGTTCGGAAAAGTAGCTTTAGGCACAACATTAATACACACAAGATAAATAGATCCAAACAAGGCACAAGCCAATGATCACTTGCCATAAATGGAAAGTAAAATAAGTGTCAAATATTGCTTTACATCACTTCAAAAATCTATGGAAGTTTAACATAGAGCGGACAGTTTTAAACACAAATTGGTATTTTCGTGGCGCGGTGATCACCACAGAAATACAGAAAATTCATTTTAACGTAAGAAATGGTTTTCTGGTTTTATAAAAATATTGATTGAGTCAAAATAAAACATTTCCACCGCTTTGACATACAGTTTTGAAATCTAACACAGGTATCACTAATTTTATAAAAAAACTCAGTTGACCCCAACAAAAATCTTAACTTGAAATAAATCAAGGAATAAAATTTAGAACATGAGAAATGAAATTAAGTAAAAGCAGATAATGCATTTTAAATTTTAAATATGACAAATGCAATTACAATTTATGTGAAAATGCAGGTTGTTATAGGTTCCATCCTAGATTCTCTTGTTTCCTTAGGAATTCCCTTGAGGTCTCCACCCTTGGGTATTCCTTGGTGGTTGTACTTGGAAATTTCTCTGTTGGAAGTTCCTTGATGGCTGTGGTCGACTCGTCTGAGGTCACTGTACTGGATATGCATCTTTTTCTAGACTTACAGCAAGTCTGACCAGTCCTTCAAAGCTTTGGTTTAGGTGACCAATTATCATGTTGTGAAGATGGAGATTTAGTCCCTGGTGAAATCTTTTCACCTTCTTCTGCTGTGTATCAATCATATGTTGGGCGAATCGAGATAGTCGCTCAAACTGTGTGGTATATTCTCTTACAGTCCAATCTCCTTGAACTAAGCTCATGAAATTCTTCTCCTGTTGATCCTTTTCGTCTTATGGAAAGTACTTCTCCAGAAATCTTCCCTTGAATGTTTCCCAAGGCATTATTCTCACAGTGTTTATCCCAATAGTGACTCGCTCAGCTTCCCACCAATCTACTGTGGCGTAGGTGAGCTGGAACGTAGCAAGACAACGCTTCTCTTGTTCGCTGCATTCCAATGCTTCGAAAATCAACTCCATTTCTCTTATTCATTGTTCGGCTTTCCATGGTTCTGTTAGTCCATCGAACTTCTCGGGACGTAACCCACAAAAATTTGCTAACAACTTGTCTCTTGTTTACCTTAGCTAGAACAGTGCTGCTGGAGGTTGAACAGGTTGTTGATTAGTAGCATTGTTGTAGGTATCGCCTACATGTTCCATCCGTTGCATAAATGCTTCAAAAATTCCAGATGGATCCATCCCTGCCAGAATAGGTGCTCCATTCGCGCTTGGTGATTTTTCAGGGGTCCTACCATAATGATAGCGAGTATTGCCTAGAAGAGACACATCGATTAGCTGAAAGTCTTCTCACAGAAATGAAACAAAATAGGGCGAGAAGCAACAAGAACTAACAATTCTACAAAACAACACATCAAAGCAATCATACGATCAATATCAAAAGTACTACTCGTATATAAATCAAAAGATGTACCACATAGTACACACTATTCAAACTGTGTACCACGTGGGACAAAGCTAAAACAGTACTAAGGTCATCTATTTACAATACTACGATTACTATTGATAATACCTATACAAAGCTATGGTCAAATAGCTATCTCTCAAGTTCCCAAAAATCATGTGGACAATATGTCCTGATATAAACTAATCAAAAACTACACCCTCTGCAGATACTGACTCAAAAGTCGTCAGAATCCGATCCTGCTGTTGGTTCATCATCCTCAGGTGCAATGTCCATGTCTACTGGTGGATCATCCTTAGTTGGTGCTGCTACTCCTACTACTACCATCCCAATATCCCAGTCCTCGACTATCATGTTGTCAACCTCTATCTCATCAACATCAAATGCTGGCTCGACAACATTGATGATCAACTCAGCAAAATCCCCAACTATAGCCATAGCATCTGCTAACGTAACCTGTCCGATCAGAACTCCAACTGGTTGTGCAACCATCGCTGCTACCCACTCGGCTGCCATATTGGCAATAGCTTCCATATGTAAAACAGGCCCTGCTGGTAAATCAAACATCACAGGTATCTCGGGTATGACTACCTCCTCAGGCTCTACTGCAACATCCTTGATACCCTCATCTCCTACTACCTCGATCTCATCCTCCCCAACTATAATGTCCTCATCAGCTAGCTCTGGGTCCTCCTTTGGATCTTTGTCATCCTCGACTGGGTCGATGTCCTCTATGGGATCCTCCTCTGTCTTAGCATCTACTATCGGCTCGGCCTCTGGTAACTCTGGCTCCTTAGGCTACTCCTGTGGCTCTAGAATGGGTACCTCAGGTACTGGTGATGGTGGCACTACTGTAGGTGCTGCCTCAATAGGTCCTCCAAGAATAGCTTGTAGCTCGATAGTATCCATTTTCAGCTTATTCCTAATCAAATGTAAAATTTCCTGATAAATATATCTGCCAATCCTCGCAGAATGGTAAGCCTCCATACGCATCTGGGTCAGGTGAGTCCGTCCATCAACATAAAGAGCCTTCCACATGTCCTCCTCCAAATAACGACTGGCTATCTGACGTACATGATTATGGTAATGCTCTGGGTCAGCTGGCTCCACGGTATCCCCATGGATCACGTGTCCTCCATATGAGTCATCCACAAAAATATGAAACTCTGGATCCATGCTAACCTGCAAGGAAACTATCTATCGTCAGACGGACGAACTTATCTCAAACTCATATCTCATCCCAGGAAATCTTAAAATGCTAGGACTAGATGGTGTGGAATCGTTTAGTGAACGAAAGGATCACAACCTAAAGCTCTGATACCAAAAATCATGACACGCCCCAGAGCAG
The DNA here is from genome assembly GCA_033977485.1 of Hydrangea macrophylla. NCBI lineage: Eukaryota > Viridiplantae > Streptophyta > Magnoliopsida > Cornales > Hydrangeaceae > Hydrangea > Hydrangea macrophylla. Next base: position 82,372,392 of record CM066985.1, on the reverse strand, counting down.
CAAAAATAGAGAAAAATAAAATTCCTTTTTAGGTCCATAGGGAATGACTGGTGAATGTCACTAATGATCCACACCACACAGTACTAGTCTACAACAAGAATAGTAATAAAAACAAACTGGATATACAAAACCATTGCTTCTATTGCAAACATCAGAGTTATTACAACAGTAATGCTACAGCAGAAGTTCATAAGGTTTGGAAGCAACATATGCCCAAGTACCAAATATAACAAAATAGTCTAAACAGAAATACATAAACTATTAACTATCTCCAGGTCTTCAACTAGCGTACGTGTCAGCGTAGTAGTCCTCCTCAGCATATACATCATCGGTGGGACCATCCTCGGTGTATCCTTCTCCTGAATAGTAAACATCGTTGTAGGCTCCGTCACCTGTAGAATACGGTACAGGGTAGTCTGGACGGGAAAAATCCAGGCAATAAAGGCCGTTAGCTTACTGAGAGTTGAATGAGTATAAACTAACAAGTTACTAGTTATCTGAAGTAAAAAAAACTTATGAAGACATGAGTTAAGTCTTACTATAATAATAATATCTTGCTTCTTATTCGACATCGTTAACCAACCCTTATCGTCTGTTACTCGAAGACCGATGATCAACTTACTCTCTAGAAAGAACAGATTCAATTGTTTCATATATATAGACATACCATCATTCTGTCCATTGCTCGTTAAGGATATAAACCATCCACTGTATTCATGGATACCGTGTCAGTTCATCCCCCGCTCGTTAAGGATATAAACCATCCACCGCATGTCAGGGATACAACGCTTTGAACAACAACACATCAGATCTATTGCCACGACTTCTCGTTGTATACCAGTGATCCCCCATCTACCGCTCATTAAGGATATAAACTATCCACCGCTCGTTAAGGATATAACATGGATCGTCTGGTTACCTTAGGACTACATGGTCTCGCTCACTGCTCATTAAGGATATAAACCATCCACCGTATGTGAATGCATATTATGACCAGACGTCTTCCCATGTACCATTTCCAAAACTTATCAAACCAACTTAAACTCGGTACTTTTATCGATACATGATAATTCCCATGTGGCCTAGCTACTCTTGATTTGAAATAAATAGATACATCAAACTCATACATGAACCGAAATCATCTAACATCATTACATTAATCCATTATTTTTAATCATACTTTATGTTTAATGTCACATTATCCCTGGTCAACCTAGAATCGTATAACAGAAGTTCGAATCAAGAAATGAACAATCGCAGCCTTAATATAATAAATAGGCAAAGGAATCCATATTCTGCCCCGCCGCGGACGTGGGTTATTCGACGTCCAGTCCCCACCACTCTGCCACTATACAATTGCCTATCCATTATTGGATAGAAATATATATAAACACATATTTGAAATATTAACTTTGTCATGTGAGTTGTTTGAGTATGTTAGGTGTTTTTTATGACAAAAGGCATAGTTTGACAATCCACATAATTAGGCTTTTTATTTCAAATATGTACTCTTTTGAGCCCAATATAGCCATAGTATATAAACATGTTAAATGGTCATAAACTATAGATACATAGATATTTTTGGCCATAAATGGAAAAACAACCCATCCAGATAAATTTGCCCATTTAAGATTAGTGCACAGAAGCTGTGGTTTCTAAGTTTTTATTACATATCCCCAATTAAAGTTTTAGCCTACCATTTTGGAAATCAAACTGTCTTCCAAATAAAATTTAAAGATAAATTAAATAGGTGTAAACAGTGACTGCTCAATTAAAACTAAAGCTATAAAACCAAGGTAAAGGTGAAAACTAATATTATTATATTATTTTCTTTACTTAACATGAGTTGGGGTTGAGTTTGTGGAATCTGCAAAATATCAAAGTTTAGTACAACTAGGCTAATAAAATATACATAAATGGAAATACTGAACCAAAAATAAAATACTAAACCTTTGACTTTGGATTCTTGTGGGGTCACAGTGGTTGAACTCCAAGAACACAAATAAGGCCAAACCAAATCCTAATATACTTTTGGAGTGAGATATGAATATGGTATGCTTGGGGCTTTGGTAGATAATTATAACAACTACGTGGCTAAGAAATCTGGTATTTAATCGCAAAATCTGTCTTTTAGTGAATGAAAATATTGCTGTAACAATTGGAAATTTGGAGTTTCAAACTATTTTAGGGGACAACTATAAGTACTACTAGACTAAAGATATTAAATCTCAATCTAAATAGGACTATTTTACTACTACAAATTGACAAAGTTCATACAAGAAAATAAATATTTTAAATTTAAGAAATACAGTACACAAAGTTGCTACATATTTTTGAACATGAAATCATCAATTACATAAAAGTAAAATTTTACAACTACTAGAACTAGAAAAGGCAAAGAAAAATTAAAGTTTCCTATTTTTAGGGACAATATAAAGTGCTCACATAATAACCTCCCCTAAACTATTCTCTCCCTAACAGTGATTGTTTTTTAAGTGTGTTGTTGCTGTGGAGCTTCTCTTCTTCTTCGTTGTTCTCCTCTATCTTTCCTTTTATAGACGAATTTTGAGAAGTATTCGTCACTACGTTCATCATATTTGGCACTTCTTTCTCCGCGCTTCGTCCAATTTTCTTTACCTCTTCTGACAATTGTTGAAAAATGAAACTGAGAGAGAGAGAGAAAGAGAGAGAGAGAGAGAGAGAGAGAGAGAATAGAGAGGATCTGTTAAAAAAAAACATACGCATGTCATTGTCAATTTTTATTTTTTTATTTTTTGTTTGTTGTCGTTTTGGACTCTACTTTTCAAAGTTTCCAGATTTTTTTACATTCAAACTTTGACAATAATATACGAGAAATGCTACGGTGTGGTTGCTACTTCTTTTCTTCCCCTTATTTCACTTCATTTTTACCTAAACATATAAAATATGTAAAAACACATAATTACATGCATTTGAGTGACATCACTGTTAAATTATATTCATTCAAATATGCATGTAAAACTAGGGATTTGGGGGATTAAATGAGCACTATGTCTATTACATTAGCACATAAATGTGCAATATTCAATGTTTGTCACCAGGCCCGTGAGACACGCTCTAGAAATATTCCAGGCTGTTTCCTAATCAAGTTAGAAGGATAATGGAAAGTGCACACTGTTTCCTAATCTAATTAGGAAACCCCCACAATTAATGCCAATCAATCTTAATTGGATTATATTTCCTTATCCATGTAGTAGTGGGTCTCTTGCATTTATAAAAGAGACCTCTCACCCCCATAGAAAGGGATCAACTTTTCAGTCTATACAGCACCCCTATAGCAGTCATCATCATGCTCGAACAACCTACGGTAGCTCCAAACTATTGTTTGTTCACCACAGGTCCTCGGTTTTTTACAGTATAGTGAACGTTCTCAGACACATACATGGACGTAGGTTCCTTCATTAATAGGGCCGAACCATATACAAAAACCAGTCTCTCACTCTTTCTCTCTCCTTAATCTGCTTTAATTTACTATAACCAAATTTTGGCATCATCAAAAGGTATTAATTGTTGGATACAATGGATAAGAAACTTTAAACAAACAGCAACTAAACTTAAGTACGAAGCACATATGAATACGTTGTCCAAAAAATAAGTTTACGTCCTACACACCGTTGTTTTGTGGACTACGATGCCTTATTCTTGAGGATACTATGATCTAATAAATGAAGTACAACTTAACTTCAATTGTTCTGCAGAATATATGTATATAACTTGCTCTCAATAGACTCTAAAATAGATGACGAAGAGAAGATCAAAATCTGTGAAAAGTATATAAAATTATCTATATAGTATATATATATAGAGGTGTCTATTGGGTAAGAGATGTCTCTCTACACAAATAGGTGTGTCCCAATACCTATACACTAAGTATATAACTGTATATACACATTTATCAGCCATTAGAACAATAGAAGTTCAACCAAATTCGAAATTTTGACATGAAAAGCTGTTACTCATCACAAACAAGGTCCGATCGACCGGTCGAATGCCCCTCTACCTGAACTTGTTTACAAACTTCATATAGCCGTTGACCCGGTCGACTGGTCAAAGGGACCCAGTCAACCAGTCGAAAACCCCTCTGCTAGAGTCTTGAAACTTAAGGTTCCAAACCTTTTCTTGAGCGTTGAGCCGGTTCATAGCGATCCTAACAATCCCCTTGAGCTTACATAAGCTCCCATTCACACCCCGAACCTAACAATCCCCCACATGTTAATGATTATGGCTAACTAAACAAAAATGAAATACAATAAAAGTACGAGATCAATTCACGGACTTGCGACGCATTAGGAGAGTGTCTTTTGGACTTAAACTTTCCCTTAGTGAATAATATCTACTGGATTTACTCGGTGACACAGTGTACATTAAGTATTGAACTGTTCAACCTTTTAGTATAAACCAACACTAGATAACACACAGAACTTATTCTTATACGTATTAATTCATTCGGTTGTGTTCATTTTGTTCCTGAACATGATCCTTATTCACAAGAACTCTTAGAGAACCAAGCCTTTGAAGTTCTCATAGAAGAGACCCCACTTCCATTCTCATATAGGTGATACCAATTAAGAGTACTATCATTACTCATCAATATCATTAAATGTAATTACATAGCCTCAACAAATTTTATTACACACCTGAACAATATACATGAATGATGACACAATGAATGTGTGTTTACAACATGAACTTTCCCAACTAGTTTTCTTATTGAACCTAGTTCTTGGGATCTCCAGTCAACTAGGTTAGGTTTCCGCAAGGTTGTTCAAAGTATTGGCTTTAGGCTCATTCCTTTTGTCGTATATTGAACTTGATCTCTAGGCAATCCTTTCGTAAGAGGATCCACAATATATTCCTTTGACTTAACATAGTCAATTGTGATTATACCACTAGAGAGCAATTGCTTGATAGTGTTGTGTCTTCGTCTTATATGCCTTGACTTGCCATTATACACAACATTCTTAGCTATGGAAGATGCCGCATTGCAGTCACTTTGCACAACTATGGCCGTTACTGGCTTTGTCCATAACGAAATGTCTTCTAGGAAGTTCCGAAGCCATTCGGCTTCCTCACCTACCTTATCTAAGGCTATGAACTCCGATTCCAACGTCGAACAAGCTATACATATTTGCTTAGTTGATTTCCAAGAAATTGCTGCTCCTCCTATAGTGAATATATATCCACTAGTGGACTTAGTCTCTTGATTATCTGAAATCCAATTCGCATCAGAATATCCCTCTACCACAGGTGGGTATCGTGTGTAGTGAAAACCATAGCTCAGGGTATGCAATATACACCTGAACAATATACATGAATGATGCCACAATGAATGTGTGTTTACAACATGAACTTCCCCAACTAGTTTTCTTCTTGAACCTAGTTCTTGGGATCTCCAGTTAACTAGGTTAGGTTTCCGCAAGGTTGTTCAAAGCATTGGCTTTAGGCCCATTCCTTTTGTCGTATATTGAACTTGATCTCTAGGCAATCCTTTCGTAAGAGGATCCTCAATGTTTTCCTTTGACTTAACATAGTCAATCGTGATTACACCACTAGAGAGAAATTGGTTGATAGTGTTGTGTCTTCGTCTAATATGCCTTGATTTGCCATTATACACGGCATTCTTAGCTATGGAAGATGCCGCATTGCAGTCACTTTGCACAACTATGGCCGTTACTGGCTTTGTCCATAACGGAATGTCTTCTAGGAAGTTCCGAAGCCATTCGGCTTCCTTACCTGCCTTATCTAAGGCTATGAACTCCGATTCCATCGTCGAACAGGCTATACATATTTGCTTAGTTGATTTCCAAGAAATTACTGCTCCGCCTATAGTGAATATATATCCACTAGTGGACTTAATCTTTTGACTATCTGAAATCCAATTCGCATCAGAATATCCCTCTACCACGGGTGGGTATCGTGTGTAGTGAAAACCATAGCTCAGGGTATGCTTTAGATATCTTAACACTCTCACAAGAGCATCCCAATGATCTCTACCCGAATTGCTAGTGTATCTAGCAAGCCTTCCCACCGAATATGCAATATCTGGACGTGTACAATTCATAATGTACATCAAACTCCCGATTACTTGTGAGTACTCAAGTTGAGATATGCTTTCATCCATATTCTTCCTCAACTTATAATTAGAATCAAACAGTGTTAAGACCGATTTGCAATCCAATTGTCCAAACCTCTTTAATATTTTTTCAATATAATGTGATTGCGTGAGAAGATATCCTTCAGGAAGTTTGTCTCACTTGTATGCCAAGAATAACATCTGCTTTACCCATGTCTTTCATGTTAAAGCTTGACCTTAGCATTTTCTTGGTTTCATTGATTACTTTCTTACTCGTTCCCGTAATAAGTAAGTCATCAACATACAAGCATACAATAACACATGAGTTTTCAAACTCCTTGACATACACACACTTATCATATTCATTGATTTTGAAGCCATTTGCGATCATGGTGTGGTCAAATTTCTCATGCCCTTGCTTTGGAGCTTGTTTCAAACCATAAAGAGACTTAAGGAGTTGACACACTTTATGTTCTTATCCCTTTACAACAAACCCTTCCGGTAGTTCAATATGGATCTCCTCATCTAGATTTCCATTGAGGAATGTGGTCTTTGTTAAGAAAACTGCGTTCCCAAAATCTGTTGACAGTGCGTATAAGTTGGTACTGCAAAAATTTACGTGAAAGCTACAATAACCCTACAAGGGCGGAACTAGGGTACCTTGAACTGCAAAACAGATTGCTGTAGTAGACGAATCGAGAACACGGGCTCAATAATAGCTCATGATCTTTTACCGTATTCCTCTGCTACCATAATATCGAATTGAGTGTGGGCTCTATCGAAATCCTTTCTGTTTTCTACTCTCCCTCTTTTACTCTCTCTTTTTTATTCCGAGTTATAATACTCTTGATGGAAAAACGCAAACTGAGAGGAGAGCCCAAGCAGCATATATATAGGCTACGATAGGGACCAAAAGAAGTCAATGAGGAATAGGCTTCCTTATGGAATTAGAAAACCCCAATTCGAATTGAATCAGATTCCTATTTCCATAAATTATAATTCATACCACTAAAGAATTATAATTGCACTCCTACCCTTATCTCAAAAATATATTTCGAGCTCCGTGTTATTAAATGCTTATTATCTCCCCACATTAAGATTACAGATATCCATTAATTAAATATAATTACTGAAAATCATATTTAATTAATCTCTTCAAATTCCTTGAGATCCTCTGCTTAACTTATCTGATATGTCGGATACAAATTCACTTACAGGGTTTGACATAATCAAAACTTATAAGCTTTCTCAAGGGGATATCATCAATCCCAAAATTGAGACATGGATTCCATCATTAATTTATATCCACCACACAATCAATATTGTCACCCAATCCAATGAGATATTGACCCATTTAAGGATCTCACCCTTTTAGGGATCAAAGTGTAAATATCAAATGCACATGTCTACAAATTAACTTAGGATTTAGAGCATAAGCACTCATAATAGCCATGAGGTATTAATTATCTTATAAGTCAGTATAAAGATAATTACCCCAAGTCGGTCCCGTTTAATACACAAAGTGTACCAGTATAGTGAGTTAAAACTATACCGTTTTCCATAGTCAAGACAAACCTACTACAACACCATGCTGTAGTCCTACCGATTGTGTGTCCAATCCCATCTAAGACTGTAAACCAAAATCTTACATTCTACAATATCTTATGGTCTGATCTTCTGTGTGTAAGCCAAACTCTAAACACAAAACCACCTACTATGTAGAATGAGAGACACACATGCATAATATTAAATAAATAATATAATACAAACATTGCCCACATAAATTCTCATAAAAATGGAATAACTGATTTTATTGAATGAATAATAAATTAACAACATAAAGCATGGCTTTTAGTATATATCCCTAACAATCTCTCACTTAGACTCAAAGTCATGATGCGACACACCTCACTCATATCCCTTCTATGTGACTATCAAATGTCTTGGCCGGTAAGCACTTGGTGAAAGGATCTGCCAGGTTATTTGCTGATGCTATCTTGGTCACTTCAACATCACCTGTTTGCATGATCTCTCATATCAGGTGATACTTACGCTCAATGTGTCTTCCTTTCTTATAGGCCCTAGGTTCCTTTGAGTTAGCAACTGCTCCGCTATTATCGCAATAAAGAGTAATAGCCGATTGTACCGTATGTACTACTCTTAGATCCATAAGGAAGTTTCTGAGCCAAACTGCCTCCTTAGCGGCTTCCAAAGCAGCCACATACTCGGCTTCTATGGTGGAATCAGCAATACATGACTGCCTGATACTCCTCCAACTAATGGCTCTACCTTCTAGGGTAAACAAATATCCGGAGGTAGACTTTCTGGAATCCCTATCTAACATGAAATCAGAATCTATGTACCTAATGGGTACAAGACTATCTGCTTAGTAAATTACCATATAGTCTCGAGTCCTTTTCAGGTACTTGAGAATATTTTTCACCGCAGTCCAATGTTCTTACCCTGGATTAGACTGATATCTACTAACCATGCCAACAGCAAAATAGATGTCAGGTCTAGTACATAGCATAGTATACATTAGGCTTCCTACTACCGAGGCATAAGGATGTGCCTTCATCTTCTCTATCTCATCAGGTGTCTTAGGACACTGATCCTTAGATAGAGTAATTCCATGTCTGAAGGGAAGGAATCCCTTCTTGGAATCTTGCATGCTAAACCTAGCAAGAATATTGTCGATATAAGTGCCTTGTGAAAAGCCCAACATCCTATTCTTGCGATCTCGCACAAGATTGATCCCTGGGATATGACCAGCTTCTCCCAAGTCCTTCATATCTAATTGAATGGACAACCATACCTTTACACAAGATAATACTCCCACATTGTTTCTGATTATCAAGATATCATCCACATATAGTACTAAGAACACCACCATGCTTCCATCATGTTTCTTGTACACACATGATTCATCCACACATTGATCAAAACCAAAGGACTTGATTGCTTGATTAAAGCGGATATTCCAAGACCTAGATGCCTGTTTAAGTCCATAAATTGACTTCTTAAGGTTGCACAACATGTGTTCTTGGCCCTTCGTGATGAACCCATCTGGTTGCACGATATAGATGCACTCGTCAAGATTCCCATTAAAAAATGCTGCCTTGAAATCCATTTTCCAAATTTCATAATCGAAATGTGCAACAATGGATAAGAGAATCCAGATAGACTTTAGCATGGCCACTGGCGAAAAAGTTTCCTTATAATTGATTCCTTCTTTTTGAGTGAACCCTTTCGCAATAAGCCTTGCTTTAAAGGTTTCCACCTTACCGTCTGCTCCTCTCTTCTTCTTATAGATCCACTTGCATCCAATAGATTTTATTTCATTAGGTAGTTCTATAAGATTCCAAACTTGATTAGAGTACATAGACCCCATTTCAGACTTCATAGCCTTTTGCCAAAGATCTGCATCTTTATCTTGGAGTACTTCATTGTAGTTACAGGGATCGATACCTTGTTCATCAGGAACCCAGTCATAAGACTCTCCCAAGAACATATACCAATCTGGTTGAATAATAACCCTCCCACTATGACGAGGCACAACCCGTGTTTGTGTATCACTAATATTTCATTGTGAACATTCTGAAACTAATACACCATTATGTGCATGATGTACTAGTTCAGGAACCTGCGTGTTAATGGTTGGTTCGGGATCTACACAAGTTTCGATAATCCTTCCACTACAATGTGGTAATAGAATATCGATAACTCTTTCTTGTGGTGTTTCTTCTAGTATCGATGGTATCGAAGAAGAATGTATCAGTGTCTCTCCTCTCATTTCCTCTTGAACAATATGGCTTCTGGGCTTGTGGTCCATAACATAGTCCTCTTCTAAGAATGTGGCATTGGTGCTAACAATAACCTTATGATCCTTAGGACTATAAAATAGACCACCTTTAGTTCCTTTTGGATACCCAACAAAGAAACATACTTCTGTTCTTGATTCCAACGTTTCTGCGTTCCCTTTCAGTACATGTGCTGGATTACCCCAGATCCAAACATACCGCAGACTAGGCTTTCACCCAGTCAACAATTTCGTAGGAGTAGTAGGTAATGACTTAGATGGTACCAAGTTTAGAATGTATGCAGCTGTCACTAATGCGTGTCCCCAAAAAGAAATTGGTAAATCCGAATAACTCATCATAGATCTTACCATGTCCATGAGAGTCATGTTCTTTCTTTCTGCTACACCATTCTGTTGAGGCATACGAGGTGCAGACGACTAGGATGTAATCCCTTGCTCTAATAAGTATTCCCTAAACTCTCCCAAGAGATACTCTCCACCACAATCAGATCATAGTGTCTTGATACATTTGCCTAGACGCTTCTCCATTTCAGCCTTGAAGTCTTTGAATTTCTCAAAGCATTCAGACTTACGCCGCATCAAATAAATGTACCCATACCTTGAGTAATCATTGATGAAAGTGACAAAGTACTCAAATTCCCCTCTTGCTTGGACAGTCATAGGACCATACAAATCATAGTGAACCAGTTCCAACGACTCTTTTGCTCTATAGCCCTTGGCCGAGAACGACCTATTGGTCATTTTACCTTCCAAGTAGGATTCACAGACAAGAAGTGCCTCCACTTCCAATGAACCTAATGGCCCATTTTGAACCAGTCTTTGAATCCTTTTCAAATTAATATAACCAAGGCGTAAGTGCTAAAGATGCGTTTGGTTCATCCTCAAAGGTTCTTTTCTCTTAAATGGCAAACTATTTGTGTTATTCAATTCATTAAGTTACAATATTGGAGGACATGATTTACAATATAAAGATCATCCACCAACTGACCAAAACAAATAAAACGATTATTTTCTTTAATAACTACTATTTTATTAAAACAAACTGAATATCCATTCTTTACTAAACTAGAAACTGAAACTAAATTCTTTCTAATAGGAGGTACAAAAAGGCAATTTCTTAATATTAAAATTCTATCTCTACCAAAACTAAGATTTAGATCTCCTACTGCAACTGTTGCTACTCTTATAGCATTTCCCATATATAGATAAATCTCTCCATCACTTAGCTGTCTGGTCCCCTGGAACCCCTGCAAAGAATTGCATACATGATCAGTGGCTCCCGTATCTACACACCAGGTACCGGTAAATCGGACTTCTAAACACGATTCAACAACTAGTAAATGAGATTTATCTCGATTGTTCTGTCTGGCGAGATAAACTGGACATTGCTTCTTCCAGTGTCCTGGCTGCTTGCAAACAATACATTTGCCTTTAGACTTTCTTGGTTGTCCTCTTGGCCTTTGGATTAGCGGAGGACCCGCTGCCTTCTTTTGAGCCTTTTTCATTTCTTTCTTACCTTTCGCCTTTGAAGCAGAACCTTTCTCAAACACAAGAGCACTCCCTGACTTTCTATTGAGACCCTCAGCTGCCTGGAGTTCTTTAAGTAGCTCCGCCAAAGTATATTTAAATTTATTCATGTTGTAATTGAGGCAGAATTACTTAAAAAACTCTGGCAGTGACTGGAGTACGATATCGACCTGGGTTTCCCCATCGATTTCAGCTCCAAGGATCTCTAGTTCATTAAGAAGAGATATCATCTTTAAGAAATTAATCCCTTATAGGGATTCATTAAGAAGAGATATCATCTTTAAGACATGATCCCTTACAGGCGTCCCCTCAGCCATGGTTGTTGACAAACATTGAATATTACACATTTATGTACCAATATAATAGACATGGTGCTCATTTAATCCCCCAAATCCCTAGTTTTACTTGCATATTTGAATAAATATAAATTAATGATGATGTCACTCAAATGCATGTAATTATTTATTTTTACACATTTTTTATGTTTAGGTAAAAATGAAAGTAAAATAAAGGGAAGGAAATAAGTAGCAACCACACTGTAGTATCTCCCATATTATTAGTCAAAAGTGAATAGTAATAAACTGGAAAAATTACTGTTTGAATGAGACCAAAAAAAAAAAAAAACTCAAACGAATTCAACATCTTGGATGTTGATGGTTGCTAGTACATAAGATATAAATATTTTTTATTCTTTCACACTTTCTGCTCTCTCTCTCTCTCTCTCTCTCTCTCTCTCTCTCAGCTGTGTTTGTCAAAGTGTCAGAGAGGGAGGAAGAAAATCAAGGCGCAAAGAGGAAAAAACTTCCAAACGCTACCTTAAAGTGACGAAAGCAATGACGGAATTGCTCAAAAATCGTCTATAAAATGAGGCATCCCAACAGCGTAAACGGCATCATCACAACAATCTCAACACACTGTTAGGGAGAGAATAGTTTAGGGAGGTTATCATGTGAGCACTTCATATTATCCCTAGAAATAGGAAACTTTAGTATTTCTTAGCTTTTTCTAGTTCTAGTAGTTGTAAAAAATTACTTTTATGCAATTGATGATTTCATGTTCGAAAAATATGTAGCAAAACTTTGTGTATTGTATTTCTTAAATTAAAATATTTGTTTTCTCGTAGTTCCTTTGTCAATTTGTAGTAGTAAAAATAGTCCTATTTAAATTTATATTTAATATTTTTAGTCTAATAGTACTTATAGATGTCCCCTAAAATAGTTTGAAATCCCAAATTTTCAGTTTTTATAGCAATATTTTTATTCACTAGAAGACAGATTTTGCGATTAATGTCATATTTCTTAGCCATGTAGTTGTTATAATCACCTACTAAAGTCCTAAGCACACCATATCCATATCTCACTCCCAAATTAGATTAGGATTTGGTTTGACCTTATTTATGTTTTTGGAGTTCAACTACTGTGACCCCACAAGAATCCAAAGTCAAAGATTTAGTATTTTATTTTTGATTCAGTATTTCCATTTATGTATATTTTATTAGCCTAGTTGTACTAAACTTTGTTATTTTGCAGATTCCACAAATTCAACCCCAACTCATGTTAAGTGGAGAAAATAATATAATAATATTAGTTTTTACCCTTACCTTGGTTTTACAACTTTAATTTTAATTGGACGGTGATTGCGTGCATCTATTTAATTTATCTTTAAATTTTATTTGGAAGACAGTTTCAATTCCAAAATGGTAGGCTAAAACTTTAATTGGGGATATGCAATAAAAACTTAGAAACCACAGCTTCTGTGCACTAATCTTAAATGGACAAATTTATCTAGATGGGTTGCTTTTCCATTTATGGCCAAAAATATCTATGTATCTATAGTTTATGACCATTCAACATGTTTATAGACTATGGCTATATTAGGCTCAAAAGATTACATATTTGAAATAAGAATCTAATTATGTGGATTGTCAAACTATGCATTTTGTCATTAAAAAAACACCTAGCATACTCAAACAACTCATATGATAAAACTTATATATCAAATATGTGTTTATATATATATATATATATATTTCTATCCACTAATGGACAGGCAATTGTGTAATGGCAGAGTGGTGGGGATTGGATGCCGAATAACCCACATTCGCGGCGGGCACGGTTCGAACCTGGCCACTACCCAATTGCTTTTTTATTTTTCTTTAAACCAAACGATGTCGTTTCGTATCAAACCTGACACACTTGATATGACATTGATTTGTGAAAGTTTATTTTCAAATAAAGAATGACTCTGCGGTCTTAAATGCCAAATCATTTTCAAAAGCACAAAAGTTGTGGGATCTAGTGTTGGTTTGCATATTCCCAATTCATTTAAATCATTTCCCCTAGTTAATTAATATTTTCTGTTTTTAATAACTTTGCTTAAATATCTGTATTATTTCTATCTTTTGCTAGTATTAAATCCAAAATGTTTATCTCACAAAAATTTAGCTTTTATTTCTTTTTCTTCCTTCTCTTACTAGTATCTTAGTTAATTTATTTTGCACTGTTAAAATCTTTACCGTAAACTGCTCAGGAAAAAAATAGCTTTTAATTATTTTTATTGCAAAAAAAAAAAAAACTAGTAGTTAGTAAAACCTCACAAAAATCCATCATCTTTTATTTTCTTTTCAAGTGACAAAATAGTTAATTGCCAATCTTTGTTTCCCGTTCCCTGTGGGTTCGACTTGAACTTCCAGAACTTTATTACTTGTACGATCACCTACACTTGGGTGTGATAAGAAATCGCGTCAATAGAATGTCGTCAGTTGTGTTCATCAAGTCTTTCATGGCAACCTACCTAGCAGCACGACTTTGATCCCCGAACATCTCTTGGAGTCTCTCCATCATGTCATAGGCACTGGCCATTGACTGATGCTGATGTTGTAGAACATTCGACATGGATGCCAAATGTAACACTGCGCCATCTCATCGGCCTTGACTCATTTCTTGTGAGCCTGGGTTTTCTCAGCGGTTTCCCCATCACCAGGTTGTTCAGGACATTCTTGAGTAAGCACAAACTTGTACTCTTCAGCAGTTAACACAATATCTATATTCCTTTTCCAGTCTATATAGTTTAATCCAGTAAGTTTGTTTTCTTTAAGTATAACAGCGAGTGGATTGAAAGAACCCATTTAAAAGCCTGAGAATCACATAATATAAATAATTACGTTTGGGCAAAAAATTACTATGGATTCGAGTTGAAAATATTGGTTCTCTCTACCATATTTGAAAAGAATCCGCCAGCAACTTGATACACCGCGAATAGTATAACTCGATGGGAAGCCATATACTATCCATCATTTGTTTAGATAGGCGGTTGCCTTTTAATTTTACTCTCCAGGCGATGTACCTTGCCTAGTAAAATTAAACTGCCGACTTGCTTTGGTCCTATAAATAAAACAGTGACTCAGATGGAGAGGATATTATTATTTATAGCTAAGTGTATACCATCACTTAATTCTGGGTCAAGAGTTCCATGAGGAACACCTCTGATGGAGAGGTGACCCACACTAACAATCACCCAAAACATTCTTTTAAAGAAGTTTGTACCGATGATTCCATGATCAACTGCATCTGATGGGGAGGATGGCACTAGAGCCATCACAAAATTAATCATATCATCTACAAACCAGTGATGGAGACCATGGGATTTATACTTGATAAATTTCCTCTCCCACTTAGAATTTTAAAAAAAAATTGAGGGTTATAATTTTTAGAAAAATCTTTAATTTAATTAATAAAAAATAGTGGAATACTTGACATGGATTAGTCCATCCTTACTTGTCAAACACACATGTGTAGATAATAAAATTATTCTATTCTCATGATTTTAGAAAATAAGTACTTATGTTTTCAAAATATAGAATTAGTTTTATTTCTAAATACGCATGTAGTTGTCCATCATTTTAAATTAATATAAATTAAACATACAGCTAGATATCTGAAATAGGTCTAGGAACAATTATCCATGTTATCCTATTCATTAAGCATGAAACAATAATAATCATTCAATGACACATAAATAAGGAAACCACAATAAAATAGGAATCCCACTATTATGGTCAAGCTGTTATGAAACTGCGTTCCCAGAATCCATTGACAGCGCGTATAAGTTGGTACTGCAAAAAAAAATTATGTGAAAACTACAATAACCCTACAAGGGCGGAACTAGGGTTACCTTAAACTGCTAAAACATATTGCTGTAGTAGACGAATCGAGAACACGGGCTCGATAACACGGGCTCGATAACAGCTCACGATCTTCTATCGTATTCCTTTGCTGCCAGAATATCGAATTGAGTGTGGGCTCCTTCGAAATCCTTTATGTTTCTGCTCTCTCTCTTTTTACGCTCTCTTTTCTATTCCGAGTTATAATACTGTTGATGAAAAAACGCAAACTGAGGAGAGAGCTAAAGCAGCATATATATAGGCTACGATAGGGACCATAAGAAGTCAATAAGGAATAGGCTTCCTTATGGAATTAGGAAACCCTAATTCGAATTGAATTAGATTCCTATTTCCATAAATTATAATTCATACCACTAAAGAATTATAATTGCACTCCTACCCTTATCTCAAAAATATATTTCGAGCTCCATGTTATTAAATGCTTATTATCTCCACATGTTAAGATTACAGATATCCATTAATTAAATATAATTATTGATAATCATATTTAATTAATCTCTTAAAATTCCTTGAGATCCTCTGCTTAACTTATCTGATATGTCGGATACAAAATCCACCTGCAGGGTTTGACATAATCAAAACTTATAAGCTTTCTCAAGGGGATATCATCAATCCCAAAATTGAGACATGGATTCCATCATTAATTAATATCCACCACACAATTAATATTGCCACCCAATCCAATGAGATATTGACCCATTTAAGGATCTCACCCTTTTAGGGATCAAAGTGTAAATATCAAATGTACGTGTCTACAAATTAACTTAGGATTTAGAGCATAAGCACTCATAATAGCCATGAGGTATTAATTATCTTATAAGTCAGTATAAAGATAATTACCCCAAGTCAGTCCCGTTTAATACACAAAGTGTACCAGCATAGTGAGTTGAAACTATACCGTTTTCCGTAGACAAGACAAACCTACTACAACACCATGCTGCAGTCCTACTGATGGTGTGTCTAATCCATCTAAGACTGTAAACCAAAATCTTACATTCTACAAGATCCGATGGTCTGATCTTCTCTGTGCAAGCCAAACTCTACACACCAAACCACCTACTATGTAGAGTGAAAGACACACATGCATAATATTAAATAAGCAATGTAATACAAATATTGCCCACACAGATTCTCATAAAAAATAGATTAACTGATTTTATTAAATGAATAATAAATCAACTACATAAAGCATGGCTTTTAGTATATATCCCTAACACAAGCTGCAACTCTTGTGAAAAAAATCTTCATTGAACCTGATTAGATCTATGTCGCCACTACATACGGGGATCGAGCTGTTCGGTCAGCTCCCTGGGATTGCTTTCGAAAACAGCAACTGCCTTCCAGAACTATTTTCTGAAACAGCCTTCTGAAACTGTTTCTAGATTGCTTTCGGAAATTGCTTGTATAACTGCTTTCACGAACCATCTTCACGGATTTACTTGCCTCCATGAAGGAGTTCATATGCTACTTATTTGCAGTAAATTAACCACGCATCAATAAAGCGTGAGATCCAATACATACAATCCTATGCCTCCATAAAGGAGTTCACATGCTATATCAAAATAGTAATATTAACAACGGATAAAACCATCATAGAATCCAATCACACAGAACCGGTGACTATAATAGTGGAATAAGAACGTTGCAAAATAAGGGTTAGCACAGATCTACGTTCTATCCATCCATCAATGCACGCATAAGATATGTATTACTGGACAACATGGTTATGTCCAACCCATACGCAGAATCAATATTACTCTGATACCACTATTAGGAAAACTGCGTTCCCAGAATCCGTTGACAGTGCATATAAGTTGCTACTGCAAAAATTTACGTGAAAGTTACAATAACCCTACAAGGGCAAAACTAGGGTTACCTTGAACTGCAAAATGGATTGCTGTAGTAGACGAATTGAGAACACGGGCTCAATAACAGCTCATGATCTTCTACCGTATTCCTCTGCTGCCAGAATATCGAGCTGAGTGTGGGCTCTATCAAAATCCTTTCTATTTTCTACTCTCCTTCTTTTCTATTACGAGTTATAGTACTCTTGATGGAAAAATGCAAACTGAGAGGAGAGCCTGTAATACCCTGTACTTTCAGATACATGGTTTTATAAATAAGACCCTGTATGCTTATGTGAACCCTTGGTGAAGAATCTTTCTCGATCGATCGAAGTTTTCTCAACCGATCGAACCTTGTGCTTTCTCGAGCAATCAAACATACTTCGAGCGATCGAAACTCTACTGACCTGATTTTATGACGTGGACCTTTTCTCAAGCGATTGAACTTCTTCATTCGATCGAACCTTGACTGACCTGTTCTCAATCGATCAAACTAACATTGATTGATCGAATGTTATTATTCATATCTTACGTGTTTGCCACCTGCACCTCTTTTCCTCCCTATATATATGTTAGTTCGTGTGTATATGTGGGGTTTTTGGTAGTTTAGAGAGTTAGAGAGAGAGAGGGCTTGTGTGTGTGTGCTATATATATGTAGATAACCATGTGTGTATGTATATGTATATATATGTGCTTGGGCAGAGAAAGGAAAAGAGAAGAACAAGAAGAGGAGCAGAGAAGGGGAAGAAGGAGGACATAGAGAGACCAGAGAGAGACAGAGAATGAGATAAGAGAGAGAAAGCTCGCCGCCACCATAGTTGCCGCCGCGAAGCTTGGGAACGCTGCCACCGGACTGCCGGAGTAAGGTGAGTTCATTAATTCACTCAAGGGATGATTTTAGGATGCTCGTGGTATGCTTAGGATATATATTTAGTGACTCCAAGACCTTTGTTCATCTCTTCCAGTTTCTGGGTAGAAGATGATGTTCGAGCGATGAACTATTCTCGATCGATTGAACTGCCTGTTGCTAAAGAGATCGAACGATCTTCGATCGATCGAACTTACTTTGACTTCAATCGATCGAGAAGACCTCAATCGATCAAACCTCATAGAACATGTTTATTTTCTGTTAATTATAATACATACTGTTTAGTTGTTTAAATGTTGATCCATGTTTCTATGTGATATTGTTAATTTAAGTGATAATGCAACACTATAACAAGATGGACTGTTTAATTATTATATAAGATATTGTTAAACTGAATAGTAGAACGGAACACGGCTGTATGCTGACAATCATTAAAGAATAGATATGATGAATACAGAGCATGTGGTAATTCCTGTATCTAGAGCATGAGCATTGTACAACATGTGGTCAGCATGCATGGGATAGTGTTATGAAGAGATAAGAGAATATGATGAGAATCGGGAACTGTGCCTCATTGTGGAATATGTGATATGTGTACTTTGGATCCGTGGGATCAACGGCTGATGAGCCAGGTGGACATGGGATGGTTAGAGTTCCTAGTGCGCCTCTCACTATTGAAGACATCCAGTGATGCGTTTGCACTGTTAAAGATGTCCAGTGTACCGTTGAAGACGTCGGCTAGTGCTCTAATGTATTCTCAGCTGTGTAGACGACCAGTGAGGGTATACGCATTGTTGAAGATGTTCGATGTGCCACATCTATTGTTTACAGATTGGTGGTACCGTGTAGACGACCGGTAACCCTATCAAGGGATTGTGGGACCTACTGACTAGTCGGGTGATTCTGATTGGTATTATTGTATCAACGTATGGATATCAGATTGGTATTATTGTATCAACATATGGATACAGATGAGAATGAGAACGAGAACATGGATACGAGTATGAATATGGATATGGGTTTGGATAGAATAGATGATGGTTCAGTCGTGGATTCAGCGTCCCGATGTAAAGGTATATGCATAGGATGGATGCATGAGTTGCATGCATGGATTTGGTGAAAATGTGATAAGTTGCTATACCATGATCCTTATCTTTGTCATTACTAAATATGATTCCTGTTATCATTGAGTTAATGTATAGTTTAATGAGACCTCTGCTATGTCTGTGAGTGACGTCATTGTTAAGAGATTAACCGCATTTTAAGATGCTGAACAATAACGGTGAGGAGTGTTGTTTAATGTACTCACTCAGCTTTGTATTCAAAGCTGATGGCGTTTGTACCCTGGGCATTCCAATGTCTAGAGCTTGGTAGGTCTTGAGGACGAAGACTGATGTTTCGCCAGACTTGGAGCTGGAAGCTTAAAGACAAAGACGTGCTGCTTTGTAATAGTTAGTTTGTATATCTATTGTACTTCTGTTAATTATTGTTATAGGCCTCAGACCCTAAGTCAGCTGTTGTAATAGATTTAGTAGACTTTTATAATTGGTACTTGGGCATATGTTTCTTCCAAACTTTTATATTTCTACTGTAGCCTCTGATTATGTTGATAAGATATGTTCTATGAATAGCATCTTCCCTATCGTTATATTTATTGGTTTGTATAGATGACAATGTTGTTATTCACTAGTCACGAACCTACGGGACCAAAAAGGAACTTATTTTCTCTATTTTTGCTTCTCTAGGGCGTATATATGCTATGATTGGGACCATAAGAAGTCAATAATGAATAGGCTTCCTTGTGGAATTAGGAAACCACAATTCAAACTGAATCAGATTCCTATTTTCATAAATTATAATTCATACCACTAAAGAGTTATAATTACATTCCTACCCTTATCTCAAAAATATATTTCGAGCTCCATGTTATTAAATGCTTATTATCTCCCCACGTTAAGATTACAGATATTCATTAATTAAATATAATTATTGACAATCATATTTAATTAATCTCTTGAAATGCCTTGTGATTCTTTGCTTAACTTATCTGATATGTCGGATACAAAATCCACTTGCATGGTTTGGCATAATCAAAACTTATAAGCTTTCTCAAGAGGATATCATTAATTCCAAAATTGAGACATAGATTCCATCATTAATTTATATCCACCACACAATCAAAATTGTCACCCAATCCAATGAGATATTGGCCCATTTACGGATCTCACCCTTTTAGGGATCAAAGTGTAAATATCAAATGCACGTGTCTACAAATTAACTTAGGATTTAGAGCATAAGCACTCATAATAGCCATGAGGTATTAATTATCTTATAAGTCAGTATAAAGATAATTACCCCAAGTCGGTTCCGTTTAATACACAAAGTGTACAAGCATAGTAAGTTGAAACTATACCGTTTCTTGTAGTTAAGACAAACCTACTACTACACTATGCTGCAGTCATAACGATGATGTGTCCAATCCCATCTAAGATTGTAAACCAAAATCTTACATTCTACAATATCTGATGGTCTGATCTTTCGTGTGTAAGCCGAACTCTACACACCATAGCACCTACTATGTAGAATGAGAGACACACATGCATAATATTAAATAAATAATATAATACAAATAATGCCCACATCGATTCTCATAAAAATGGAATAACTGATTTTATTGAATGAATAATAAATCAACATAAAGCATGGCTTTTAGTATATATCCCTAACAGTCTTCACATCATTTGATGTAACTCTAGGTTATAGACGGCGGCTATAGCGATTACCATCCTAATGGAAGTGATCGGAGAATAAGTATCAAAGAAATCTATTCCCTCTTTTTGTCTGTAACCTTTTGCAACTAGTCTAGCTTTGTACTTATCCATGGTACATCAGCTTTGAGTTTCTTCTTAAAAATTCATTTGCAACCAATTGGTTTACTACCTGGAGGTAAGTCAACCAACTCCCACGTATGGTTTCATAATGGAGTCCACCTCACTATTTATCGCTTCTTGCCAATAAGGCACTTCGGGTGTACTCATAGCCTCGTTAAAGGTTTGAGGTTCACCTATGGTAACCGGTGTCACAAAATTCGATCCAAAAGAAGTAGCTTTCCTAACTCTTTTGCTCTTTCTAGGAGCAACTTTGCTTTTTTCGTTGTTCTTAGAACTTGAAGAAATTTCTTCAATACTTCTTTAGGTGCTAAATTTTGTCTTCCTTCCCTAAAAGGAAAATGTGTTCGAAGAACTCAACATCTACTGATTCCATGAATATGTTGACACGAATGTCTACATTCTCAAACTTAACCACAAGGAATCGATATGCAGCACTATTATTAGCATAACTGATAAATACACAATCTACGGTCTTGGTCCTAGTTTCGTTTGTTTAGGAAGCAGAACTTGTACCTAAGCTAGACACCCCCACACTCTGAGCTTTTTATATGAGTGAACTCTGTCCTTCCAAACTTCATAAGGAGACTTGCTAGTCTTCTTATCTGGAATACTATTAAGAATGACATTCGCCGTAAGAATGGCATCCCCCCACAAGTTGTGTGGCACACCAGAGTTATTTAGCATAGCATTTGCCATTTCCTTGATGGTTCGGTTCTTCCTTTTGGCTGCACTATTTTGTTGTGGTAATAATCACATTATTAGCACAATACTCGGTTAGTGGAGTTGAATCATATTCACATCCTCTATCCGATCTAACTCGATTTATTGTTCTAGATAGTTGATTTTCAATTTCAGCTCTATATGTCTTAAACATATCAATTTTTAAACTAAATAAATAAACATAGCAATATCTACTACTATCGTCTATAAATGTAACAAAATATTTCCTTCCACCTCTTGTTGTCAAAAATTGATGTTGTCAATATCAAGATATAAAAAGTGTTCTTTACTTTTCAAAAGATTTGTAGTGTGAAAGCAAAGGTCGAACCCACATGGATTGGTTAACTACAGCGACTTAATTTTAAAACCTAACTTTAGTTAATTATGAAAAACGAATTTTGATTTGATTTTAATTAAACTAAGAACAATGAAAGTAAATCTAAATTATGAAAGCAATTAAAAATTATTTTTATAAATATGTTTAGGGAACCTAGGATTGCAAATCTACCACTAGCTTCATAATAGGAATATTTATGAATTACTTTAGCTTATTATGTTGGATGATAATGGGGAATTGTAGCTACAAGCCCAATTCCTCCGACAAGAAGATAATCATGGTTCAAGCACCAACATAATCCATCTTCGGTTAGCACGAATTATCCCGCACTAAACTAGGGTTGCGATCTAATCCGTCTAACCTAGGCATGGACTATTCGGATACTTGATAGCACAATTCAATAAAGCACCATTACATGTAAACAATCTATACAAGCACAGCAAATATAGATCATTGAGCACATCACAGTCAAAATAGATCTAAGACAAGAATAAACTTTGAAAGTAACGATTTAATCAATAGAAGTACGGTTTTATTATAAAAAATCCTCTAAACATGTAATCATCATCCATACATAATAAAACTAAAAGAAATACATAAATAAAACCCTATTACTTGGCTAGGGTTTCATTGAAACCCTAGATCTATGTTTAGTTGGCCATAGAATTGGTGAATAGCAAGAGGTTGATGGAGGAGGCCATGGAAATCCTTGGTCTTCTTCTTCTTCTCCTTGCTTTCCTCTCTTCAATGGCTGAAAATATATGTGTATATTGATGTATCTAATGTTGTGTAATGATGTGTAACCTTCAATTTGATTTAGAATAGGATTTATATAGAGTTTGGAAGGATTTAGGAAGCTTTCCTAAGTTAAATCGCACTAAAACTGCTATATTTTGTAATCTAGACGTCATATGCACAAACCACCTTCGCTGGGCACTTTAATTTAACAAAATACGTGTTTTTGATTTTTGCACAGGTCGCTCGAGCGACCCGCTCGCGTGAGGTCCTTTTCGCTGCACTGCGCGACTTTCGTAGAATTGCGATAACTTTTGACTCGGACCTCGGATTGACTCACCGTTTACGGCCACGCGTCCGTAACTCGAAGAACTACATTTTATATCTCTGGAGAAATTTCTCAAATCTGAAGTATTTCTTGTCAAAAATGCAATTTTCCGAGGCTTCTACTGCATTCATCCTCCACCGGAATCATCTTTTAAGCCCAGAATGACTTCCAAAGCCACCAATCGTTGGATTTTTGTGCATTTTCATATTAAAGCTCCAAAATCTACAAAATATAGAATAATTATTAAAAAATAACTAATAACTATATGAAATGGGCTAACAAAGCATATTTTTAGGACTATAAACGGCAACTATTCGTCGCCGATCAGAGTTAGTTTTAAATCACATAAATCCGTATGAATTAAGTCGAGTAA
This sequence comes from Hydrangea macrophylla, assembly GCA_033977485.1. NCBI lineage: Eukaryota > Viridiplantae > Streptophyta > Magnoliopsida > Cornales > Hydrangeaceae > Hydrangea > Hydrangea macrophylla. Next base: position 82,348,654 of record CM066985.1, on the reverse strand, counting down.
TTCACTTGTTCTATCAATGGATTTAAATGGCTTTCTAGTAAATTTTGATTCTACACATGTTTCACATCTATGTGATTTGTCAATTTCAAATTTAGGCGATAATCCAAGGTTAATCATTTTATGCATGTATTAAAAATTCACATGTCCTAATCTAGAATGCCACAACGAACATAACTCAACAATATAAGAAGAAGCTATAGCATTCTCATTAATAATAATTTAGGAGTATAATTGATCTTGAAGAGCCCTTCATTGAGGTAACCCTTTCCTACATACATTCCTCCTTTAGTTAATACAAACTTATTGGATTCGAAGACAAGCTTGAATCCTTTCTTACTAATCATAGGACCCGAAACCAAATTCTTACGGATTTTGGGAACATACAATACATCCAAAAGAGTCATTTCCTTTCCGGAAGTGAACTTTATAACCACATTGTCTTTTCCTTCAACGGTCGTAGCTGTGGCATTTCCCATATAAAGCCTCTCACTACCATGTGTAGATAGAAAACATGTTTCTATCCCCACAAATGTGCTTGGTAGCCTCGGTATCTATCCATCAACCTTTTGAGTCGGTTACAACACAAGACTCCATGATTACCGCCGTAAGGTCGACAATGTCCATCATGTTAGCTTGGATAGGTTTCTTGTTCCCATTCGGTCCTTTTTTAAGACGACATTTGCTAGCACGATGTTCGGGTATTCCACATACCCAACAATTCCCTTTTATCTTCTTGGGATCTCGGTCCTTAGACCCATTGTATGTAGACTTCCTTTTTCCTCCATTATTCTTAGATTTAGAAGTGGGTTTTGAGGATTCACCTTCAACAAGATTTGCTTTAAGTTCCGAAGTACCTTGCTGCCCCTTTAAGTTCCGAAGTACCTTGCTGCCCCTTTAAGTTTCGAAGTACCTTGCTGCCCCTTCTTGTCTCCCTTGCGATTATCTTCTTCAATTCTCAAATGAACCACCAAAAATCCTCCATCGAAAGTTCCTTACGCTTGTGCTTGAGATAGCTTTTGAATTCTTTCCACAAAGGTGGCAATTTCTCAATTATAGATGCCACTTGAAACGGTTCACTGATAGCCATCCCCTTCAAGATGTTTGGTGATGATCACTTGAATCTCTTCCAATTGCTTGACCACCGAAACTAAATCCACCATTTTAAAGTCCAAAAATCTGACCACTATAAATTTCTTTGTATTGGTATCCTTGGTCTTGTACTTTTTCTCCAAGGATTCCCATAATTCTTTGGCGGTGGTGATAGTCGAGTAGACCTTGTAGAAAACATCTTCTAGCCATTTAGAATATAATTACGACATAGAAAATTAGAATGGTTCCATGCTTCCAATGCGGCTTCTTGTGTGACTACCAAGAGCCAATACTCCTGAGGCAGGATGGCCAAGATGGATGAGGTGAGGTTGAGTGTGTGGACTTATCCCACATCGCCTGGGGTGAAGTTCCTCGACTAGTTTATAAGGATTAATCGCCCCCTCTATATGCAACAAGGCCTTAAAACCATAAGGGAGCTAAACACGAAAGAATTCCACAGTTAAGCCTGCTATTGCCTGAGCAGTACCAGGGATGGGTGACTGTTTGGTTGGAAAATTTGTAAATGTGTGCGAGCGTGCCAGGCAAGCAAGTTGACAATGTGATTGTGTGTGATATCCAAACTGCGCCTCACCAGACAAATTGTGGTGACGTTCGATGCCTTGAACAGGAGTTTAATTATGTAAAGATGTACTTAATTGAAGCACTTCGAACTAATTTAAAATAACTACTCCTAAGTAAAACAATAAAGGAAGTAATAAAGTAAGAAACTACTTTGATTAAATTAAACAAACTACAATCTAACCTTGAAGATAACTTCGAAGGTGTTCTACTCCTAAATTTAAGTATCTAGATAACAATACAGTAAGTGTATTGAGAGATATATGTTGATGTTGATCGAAGGATCTTTTTCGAATGCACAATCCTTCTATTTATAGACGTCGAGGGTCCTCAACAACTCTGTTTGAATACTCCCGCTCAATTTTCAAACTGATAACTTTGCTGACACCTGTTATGTCCTGGAATTGACACCTGTTCTTCAGTTACTTCATGATGATTAACACGTGTCCTCTAGCAGTTACATACTTGAACGAAGTGAATCAGCAACAAGTGCTCATAGCGGTTTCCATATTCTTCCATGTCTACCATTTATCCTGCCACGTAAAATCTTATGTGTCAAGTCTGCATTGGCTGAATATTTTCATCACAAACATTACCCCCCGCGCCATTTTCCTTTTGGTTTAAAAAAGATAATGGTGATCATGGCCGGATTGTGGTAGGTAGTTAACATCTTACGTCATCTTTGAATGTCTTTAAATTGCACGTTTACCTCTTCAATTATCTTCATATAAACCATCATTCCTGCTTGATTTAATCCTCCATTTTACCTTGCTCTCTTGAGTCTGCTTTATTGATCATGTCTTCCTCTCAGTCTTCCTTCGACACTAGTAATTACTTTCCTCTAGATCTTCCTGAAGAAGTGATGCTATCAACCAGACGCCCTGAAATTTCTTCTCGAACCAATTGGGATCTTCCTGAAATTCCTCCTGAACCCTTCACCTACTCGAAATGGGGAAAGTGGCATGAAATGTTAAACAAGCCAAGTGCCTCATCAACAGGGCAAAATCCTTCTTCGAGCTCTTCCAAATCGATCTACAACAGCCAGACATTCCCTTTAGCTTGGGAACAACCTATTTCCCATGGAGAAGGAGTAGGATATCGTAAAAGCATGAAGCTCGAAACCCCAATTACAATGCCTTCAGTGCCTTCAGTTGTTCATCCAAACTTCGACTATCCTAAAACTGAAGGGATTATTCGAAGCAGGACAATAAAACCATACTATCCATTTTCGAATCGTCTCTCTCGGGAGCAAAAGCTGTTGAATGTCTGGTTGATCTCCTCAACCAGCCCTCCTGGTGAGAGACTTCAAAGTGGTAATGTCTTGATTCCTCAAGGCAGGCTCCCTATTCACACATATGTGAGAGCATCTCGTGAAAATTTTTCTAATGAGCATTATTCTTCAGCCTTCCTTTCTAAATGCAAACTTTTCGATAAAGACTATGAAGAGAGGGTACTTCTCTTCGACCATTCTGTACTAGGCTTTCCTGACACCAAAGTTCAAGTGGTGGATCCCACTGAAGATATTGGTGACCCTTTTTTGAGATTAGACCAATTATGCAGGCATGGTCCCATTTTTGAGCATATTCCACCTATTCTATCACCTTCTCCATGCTTGATCATTCAAGCCCAAAGGCTTCTAGTTGCCTTTTCACATTTTCCCTTTTCCATTTTACAAAATCCAAAGGCTCGAATTAATTTCGAATGGAGTTGCCATATCTTATGCCATGAATGGAATATTTCAACCCTTGTTCGAACCCAAATGGATTTCACCCTTCGAACCCTGGCTTCTCATATAAGGTGGCATTCTCATCACCAAGAAAGTGTCCATCATTTGAATTATCTAATGGATCTTTATGAGAGTCTTAAGGAAGTACCCAATGCACTTCTTGATGAAGTTTCAGAGTTCAAGGAGAAATACATCTATGGTTGTGGAAGTTCTGATGAAGAAAGCAGTGTTTCTCACTACTCGAAACCTGATCTCGAAGGTCGAATTGCATGTCTTAAAGAAGAAGCCAAGGCTGCTGGCATATCTCTTCGAGGCAAGACTTCATTAGCCAAGGAACTTCGAAATCTTCGCAAAGCTTTGTTCAAGATTAACTTACGGCTAAATCAATATGATGAACAACTCAAGAATGCTTATCTCACACTTCAAAGCGAAGATAAACTATCTTTACAAGCCAGGAACTTGTGCCTCGAAATAGAGCTAGAAGCAGAATACTTTGCCTATTACTGGGCCATGTTTCACAATTTAGTTACTTATGGGTTTCCCCATTTATACCAATTATGTTTATGAATTGTAACCGCATCTCCTTTTCAATGAAATGAATTATGAAAAATTTATGTTTTTATTAATTAGTTCATTCTGAACCAGTATGTCTTTTCCTTTGATGCAACGGTCCAAAAGGAGTAACCGAACCTAACGGCTATTTTTCAATAAATGCATCTTTTTCCAAACGTCACCAAAGGCTATAAATAAACAAGCACAAAGGGAAAAACAAACCTTCTAACTTCATTTTGCTTTCTATCAATTCCCTTCGTACATTGTTCTCTTCTTTACCATTTTCTTTGCAATCTGACCCCTTCACTTCTAAAGATGACAAAATCTGGTGATAACACTCAGCTTTAGAAAATCTGTGATGACTTTGAACAAATCATCAAAGACGAACAAGAACGTTACTTGCAAGGGCAAGAGACTTCTCTGATTCATGAGGTTCTCGTTCCCATTACTTTTCCCGACCATGAATCCTCAATTGCCGTAGGTCCTTGCCTGAGCACACCAAGCCTGAGACTCTATGTCTATTACCCCAGATTAGGAGAACAACGCCTGACTTACCAACAGGATCTTCCAAACCCCAAGTATGACTGGAAGTTTCAACATTGGCCTAAACCCGCAAAGGATTGGCCTGAATGGGTAGATAGAATCTTAGAGAACAAAAGAGAGATTCTAATCACAACGGGGATTTACCATGCTGTTCACCTTTCAAAATTTCCCATCGAATCCAGTCCTAACTTATTAGCTGCAGCCCTCTATTTTTGGAACCCTATTTTCAACCATTTTCAATTTCGATTTGGTCCAATAGGTCCCACTGTTCTAGACATCTGTCATTTATTAGGGTTTTTGTCTCATAGGGAAGATGCTCACCCCTATATGGCTGAATCTGATAGTCCTCCAATCAATACTGATTCTAAATCATTAGGGTATACCAATTTCTTGACTACCCATAAAAAGTCATCAGGAGCAGTGACAGACAAGGAATATTACTGCTTCCTCTTATATTGGCTTTCGAAGCATCTATTTTGCACTTCTTCTCAGAGGGTTGTCCTCGAATTTTCTAACATTGCTAAAGCTCTGGCTGCTGGTCGAAGGTTAGCCTTAGCACCTTTTGTTCTAGGATCTCTCTATAGGTCCTTTTCTGATTTATGCTTCGACCCCTTTATTCTTACCCAAGGTGGTCCTTTCTGGATATTACAGCCATGGCTATATGCTTATTTTCCAGAAATTCATAACTTAGAATCTTTATCCTACACTGTTGCTCATGGAATCTTTTTTGCCTTATTACCAAATGTTGAAAAGATTTTCAAAGAATCCATCTCTTTCTTTTTCAATCTCCTTGCAACAAGGCCAAACAAACTGTTCCAACCATTTGCTGTCCTCAACAGTCCTGAAGACAAATCTCCTCTTTCTCCTCATTGGCTTTGTCAAATTTTGGACAGAGCAGCAAGTGCTCTCGAATTAAAAGCTGCATGGGGAAGTTTTTTGATTAGTAGGGATTTGTTCTTTGGGAACACCTTTAGCCTCAAATCTCAAGGTGAACTATACCTTCCCAATCAGTTTTCGAGGCAATTTGGGCTTACTCAATCAATTCCTTTCCCAATAAGGAGTCAAACCAATATACTTATGGCTTATAAAACTCACTCGAAAAGTGCTAGAATCAGTGGTAACTGCTGCATTGGCAGTTTATCAGAACAAAGTCAGCAATTTGGAGTTTACTTCTCTACCAGTTAACACCACCTGCACCCCTGCCTTCTCAAGTTGGTGGGAAAATTTGATGTCAGTGGAGATGGACAAGTGCCAACTTTTGAGATATATCGATTCGAAGCAACCAGGTAATAAAAATTCCCATTTAATCCTTCTCCCCTTAAATGATGAAGAAAAACCTGATTTATACTTGTTTGAATTTTACAACATAGGAGTAGTAATTGGAAAAAGCTCTTCACCAACAACCAGAGCTTCGAAGGTCAAGCCAAACATTCCGATCCCTTCAAAGACCTCAAAAACTTCAGCTCCTGCTCCTCCATCCTCAAAACCAAAAAGAAAACTGGTCCTTCCAGCAGAGAGTTCACCTCCTCCATCAGAGAATGTTGAGTCTGAAGGAGAGGAAGAAACTAGCCCTGTCCCTGCTTTATCTCGAAATAAAAAAGCCAAAACAACAGTTGAACCATCTGCTGGTTTAAAAATCACCAAGGAAATTCCCATTCTAGCAGTTCCTATTTCGAAGGTGGCACCTGCACCTGAATTATCACAAACCACCTTAGAACCATTATCCCAACATTCTGACCTTCCAGAGATTCAGACATCTCCTCCATCCAGTGCTCACCCCCCATTAATTACATACCAACCAATAGTAAGTTATTCAAACTTTTCTGGTATATATCTCTTACAGACACATTCTAATGAAGATGTTCTGCCTTTATTGCCCAGATTGGATCTGTTCCTGAGACTGTGGCTGGTTCCTCAAAACCAAGTACAAGTTCTGATCATAAGACTACTCCAACATCAGCTTCGTTCGAACCTCAAGCTGCCCCAAGTGTCTCAAGTTCTGGGGAATTTCACCTGTCTCTTCCTCCCAATTTAACTCATGAAGAAGTTAAAGAATTTAAAGAAGGTCTGAAGTCTGTTTTGAAGATGGGAGACACTACGGTGACCAATTTCCAAGAATTTTTCCAACAAATGACAGGTCAAAGCAAGCCAAAGATACCTTCTATAGATCCAGTAGTTGCACTTGCTACATTGAGACTATTTAGTAAGGTTTCTTTTGAAATATTCGAGGACAAAGAAGTGCAAAGAGCTATGAAAATCTTAGGCCAGTTCATGTTGGACAGTTCTGTCATAACTGTTCCTGACAAGGAAACCATCTCTGCATTGATGTCTACCTTTGATTTTGACTGTTTTTTACTTGAAAAGGTCATCGAAGAGAGGAAACAACTAGAAGTTTATATGGAGTACACAGCAGAGAAAACTCTCGAGATGGACCAATTATTGGCAAAATTTGGTGAGAACACCACCACAATTGAAAAACTTTCAAGCAAGGTTGAAAAGCTTAGAAAGAAACTCGAGGTTGCAGAAATTGAACTGGCCAAGTTGAAGGCGAAGCAAGGGAATGCTGAGACAAAGCTGCTGGCTCTGAAGACTGCAATTGAATCAAGGCCTTTGAAGAACCAAGAATCGATTTCGAGGCAGAAATTCATTCTGAGCCAGTCAAAATTGTACTCAGGTCTTGGGACAATTTTAGATTGAAGGCCCAATTCATAAATAAACTGTTGTGAAAGATTATATCAATAGGACTTTGCAATGTACCAACATCTGGTTTTTGTATCTTAACTTTAAATGTGGAATACATGTTCTTATCCTATGAACACTGCATTCTTTATTCTAGATTTCTTGCTTCCCAAATAGTGGGGTAATATTGCTTCAAAAATTTTCCATTGATCTTTCTGATATGGACAAACCCATTCAAATTTCTTAAATGGTAAAATCCACCTTTAAAAACCTTGTGAATTTGGAATGGACCTTCCCATTTAGGGGACCATTTTCCATATTTTGGGTCTTTAGATCCAATAGGCAATATTGTTTTCCACACCAAGTCTCCCTCATCAAAGGTTCTTGGTTGTACTTTTTTTATTATATCCCTTTGATGCTATTCTCTTCTGTATCAAAATATTATTGAGAGCTTTGCTCCTTTCTTCATCTATATCTTCCAGTTCAATGGCCATGGATGTTTGGTAATCATCCAAAGATAATTGATTCTGCTTCATAACTCGAAGAGAATTAATCTTTATTTCAATAGGCAGAACTGCCTCATGTTCAAAAGTTAAGGCATAAGGAGATACACCTGTACTTGTTCGCTTCGAAGTCCTATATGCCCATAAAACTTCTGGCAAAATCCCATGCCACATCCTTGGGTTACTTTTTATGACTTTAGCCATATTTTCTTTTATGACTTTGTTGGTGGCCTCAGCCTGTCCATTTGATTGAGCATAATATGGGGTTGATTTTGACATTATAATCCCCAACTTATTTGCAAATGTAATTACATCTCCTTCGAATATAGAAGCATTATCAGATACAATGGTTTGAGGGATACCAAATCTGTACACTATGTTTTCTAGAAATTTTACAACCATTGTTTGAGTCACAGTCTGCATAGGTCCTGCTTCTACCCATTTAGTAAAATAATATGTGGCTAAAATAATGAATCCATGACCCTTCGAAGAAGGAGGACTGATTTTTCCTATTACATCTATGGCCCAACCTCTAAAAGGCCAAGGTTTTACCACATATTGAAGGTCAACAGTTGGTAAATGCTTCAAAGGACCGTTCTTTTGACACTCTTGACATCTTTTGGCAAACTCAATACAGTCCTTCAAAATAGTTGGCCAATAAATGTTATGTCTTCGAAGTAACCATCTCATCTTAATTCCAGATTGATGAGCTCCACACAATCCCTCATGAATTTGAGCCATAGCTTCTAGTCCTTCGAGATTGCTCAAACATTCCAGTAGTAATCCATCACTTCCTCTTTTAAATAATTTACCACTGTATAAGATGTAATTGACAGATTTCAACCTTATACCTCGATCAGGCTTTTCATTACATCCTGAGAGATAATCTATGATTGACCTTCTCCAATCATCATGAACTTCTATATTTAAGGTATCAACAGAAGGTAATCTATCCACCAATATTGGTAATAATTTCCTATAAGTAACTTGCTCCATCTCAATATCTTCCATATTGGTTTTGAATCCGGAAGCCTTCTGAGCCACATCATTAGCTTCTTCATTAAAACTTCTAGGTACATACAGAAGATTCACATTATTGAATTTGGATAATAAATCCATTATAGTATCATAGTACACTTTCAATGTACTACTCATACATTTGTATATCCCATTCATATGATTAATGACCAACTGGGAATCTCCAAATACATCTACAAATGTAGCTTCAAGACTTAACAATGTTTCAAGACCCATTATTAAGGCTTCATACTCAACTTGATTATTGGTACATTGATTCGAATCCAGTTTATATCCATATTTGGTTTTAATCCTTTCAGGTGACTCAATGACAAAACCAATACCTGCAGCGAATTCAGTTTTTGAACCATCAAACCATAATTTCCATGGAGTAATAGTTATTTGTCCAATTTCATAGTTTTCCTCTGTTTTGAGGCAATTTGGATGATCAGCCAAAAAATCTGCTAAAGCTTGGCCTTTTACTGCCTTCTGTGGTACATAAAACAGACAGAATTCTGACAAAGTTAAAATCCATTTGCCAATTCGATTCCTTAAAATAGGTCGAGTCAACATGTATTTGATTAAATCGAATTTAGCAATCACATAGACTTCAGTAGGAAGAAGATAATATCTTAATTTCATTACAACAAAATACAAAGATAAACATAGTTTTTCCATAAAGGAATACTTGCATTCGACAGGATTCAAAAACCTACTAAGGTAGTACACAACCTGCTCTTTCTTGTCATCATTGTCTTGGGCTAATAAGACCCCAATTGATGCTTCTGCTGCTGAAATATATAGCTTCATAGGCCTATCTTTTCTTGGAGGCATTAATACTGGTGGCTTCACCAAATAATCCTTCAAGACTTGAAAGGCAGTCTGATGTTTGTCTTCCCACTTTAATTCTTCATGATCCTTCAATTTCAACAAAGGGGAAAAAATTAAAGTTTTTCCAGCAGTATTGGAAATAAATCTTCGAATGAAGTTAACCTGACCTAGAAACCTTTGCAATTCCTTTTTTGTCGAAGGGGGTTTACTTCGAATAATTGCTTGTGCCTTATTTTTATCCACCTGAATTCCTTTTTCATGTACCAAATATCCTAGGAAATTTCCAGTACTAACTCCAAAGGCACATTTTAATGGATTTAACTTGAGTTTAAAAAATCTCATTCTTTCGAATGTTAACTTCATGTATAGAAGATGGTCATTGAATGTTTTTTATTTAACAATTATATCATCTATGTAACATTCTAAAAATGTTCCAATCATGTCATGAAAAATAGCATTCATGGCTCTTTGATAAGTAGCTCCTGCATTTTTTAAACCAAAAGGCATTTGTACCCATTCGAAGGTACCTATACTACCTGGGCACCTAAATGTAGTCTTATGGATATCTTCCTCGGCAATACATATTTGATTATATCCTGAGTGACCATCCATCATGGACATTATAGTATTTCCAGCAGATCTATCAATTAATAAGTCAACTATAGGCATGGGATATTCATCTTTAGGTGTGGCTAAATTAAGATTTCTATAATCAATACAGACTCTCAATTTACCATTTTTCTTCATAACTGGAACAACATTCGAAAGCCATTCAACATACCTAGCAGTTCTAATGAACCCTGCCTTGAGTAATTTTTCAATCTCTTCTTTGATCTTTATAGTGACTTCTGGAGTCATTCTTCGAGGTTGCTGCTTCACTGGTTTGTAGCCAGCTTTGATAGGCAACCTATGTTCTACTAAACTCCTTTCGAGTCCTGGCAACTCATCATAATCCTAAGCAAAACAATCTTTAAATTCCTTTAACAACTCGACCAATTTATACTGGTCATCCTTTCCAAGTTTGGAACTTAAGTAAGTAACTCTCTTTTGTTGATCTGATCCTAAATTGACTTCCAACAGAGGATCCTGTGACACTTCTTGTATTGAATTTTCTGGCAATATAGACAATTCTTCTTTGCTAACCTCCTTTAATTCTTGTGCATCTTCCTCAAAGACATAATCTGACCAGTTTATGGTCGAATCTTTCTCAATTCTTGACTCTAAATCTGCCATCATGAGCTTTTGTAAGACCAGTCGAATGGTCTCTTCTACATCTCCTATTTCCATAGGTGTATGAGTCATTAAACCATTTTATCACCACCGAATGGTTCCAAAGAACCAAATGGAATTTCAGCCAAAATGTCCCAATTTTCTTCTGGAGATTCATCTTCTAATTCTTTAAGGTCAATTGGCTTGACATCATCTTGATACAATTGAGCTTCGACACAATTGGAACTTGTATGAAAAGGCTGAACATCAGCCTTTACTGTTTCAACTTCACAGTTTTCCTTCACAAGCAACAGTTTCTGATGCATTGAAGAAGGAACACATTTATTAGCATGAATCCAATCTCTTCCTAATAATGCATGATAACTAGGATTTGCATCTACTACAAAGAAAGCAGTTCTGGATTTGTTAGATCCTACTATGGTTTCAATAGGTATCACACCTTTGGTATTTTTTTTATCACCAGTAAATCCTGATATCATAATGTGAGTTTGTATCAACTTTGCATTTTGTTTATTGATCTTTTTTAAAGTATTCTGAGGAATAATGTTGACAGCAGCACCATTATCAACCAGTATCTTGTTTAAAAGGACACCATTTAAACAAGCCTTTATATATAATGGTTTAAGATGCTTAGTCATTTCCGTTGATGGTTCTTCGAATGAATAACCAAAATTACAATCACTAAAAACAAACTCAGGAAGATTTACCTCAGAGACATCTTCAGTAGAAACTTCCATTTCCATTTCTTCATTTAATTGTTGATCTTCTATTGCTTCGAAGATCTTTGGTAGCATGAATGTGGCAGTGTTAACTTCCATATGCTCTGGAAACGTGCCAAACTGAATAAGCATTTTCTCATCTTTGGTATTTTCCTTTTCGAGTTTCATTTCAGCATTTCCCAAGACCTGGGATTCTACCATTATCATTGCTTCATCCCCATCATCAATACTCATTGCCTTTTCCAACTGTAATACTTTGGCTTTAACAATGCTTTCTTCAGACATAGTATCAGACTCAACCCTTGTATTTCGATCGAACCTGGGATTAGGCCTCGAAATATCACTGAACTCCCTTTTGATTTCATCTCCTAACTCTTGACTTTGAGCTTGCATTTTAGAAAATTCTTTCCACATTGTGAACTTCCTCTGCAATCTCCTTTGTTGAGTCCTGTTTATCATAGGGACCATATTCTGGTTCTTTTCCTTGGGATGTTGCAGTACATGCCATGTGTTTTTCTCAACATGAGGAGGTTTGATCATCCTATTCTTGTTTTGAAAACTTTGTTGTTCCATCATATTTTTGACTCTATCCTCTTGTAGGACAAACCAGTTTGGTACTCCTGATACCAATGCAGGTTCGCATACTTGAGATGTCTCACCAATCTTTGGTGCTTTATTCAATGCTTCGATGTCTATCTCAGCCTGTACCACATGTGCTGGTAACAATTTTGATGGTACAAATCGAGTTTGTCTCTCTCTCTGCATCCCATAATGTTTCTTTGGTGCGTGAGAGAAACCTGGCCTTACATATTGCAAGTTTCTTGATGGTCGGGCATAATTACTAGCATGAAAGTTTGTTGAAAAATTGGCTTTAAAAGGGGCCATTGGCCTTAGAGCATACCTTGCTGTCATAGGACCAGTGTATGTTGAGGCTTGATAAATTGGTCCTCTAAACTGTCCTCTTCCAACATTCATGATTGGTTGAAAAGGAAGTTCACAGGAAATGCTTGCCTTCTTTTGCTCGAACAGAGGCTGTTTGTTTTTCTTGCCTGTTTTGACCCCAACCCTTTCATCATAGATTTCAGCATACCTTTTGCCACAACCAATGCATAAGTTTTTTTGCATATTCTTGGTTGAAAACTGAAAACTCAGGATTTTTCTTTGTTATCTCTTCGACCCTTTTCATTTGGTCTTCTGACTTTGTAATTTCCCTATCCTTGATCAAAGTTTCGAGGGAAATGTCATGGACATTAATGGACACCTCTTGCACTGCTGGGAATGGATCTTCATCAACCCCCATCTATTTTTCAGGGAACCTTAATTTCCCTTTCTTGATCAAATCTTGAATCCTGTCTCGAAAAACAGTACAATTATTAGTTAAATGGGTCCAAGAATTATGCCACTTGCAGTATTTCTTACCTTTTAACTCATCATTAGAAGGTAATTTTGTCCCCTCAGATAACCTGATAATTTTCCCTTCTAGTAGATGATCAAATATTTCATCTGATTTATAAACATCGAATGAATATTTTTTGAATGATCCTTTAGATTTGTATATTTCAGCAGAAACATTTTTCTTCACAAGACTCTTACATGTGAAAGGTTCTTTTCTTATTATTTCTGCAGCATCTATCTCATAATTAGGATCTTTATAATATGTTTTGATTGAAGAAGCATTCCTTTCATTTTCTTCTTCCAATAAAGCTTCATATCTAGAGACTCGAGCAGTTAACTCAACAAGATCTCTAAACTCTAAAGCATCGAATTTCTTTCTAAGTCTAAATTTGAGGCCATTTTGAGCCAACTTAACAAATTCAGGTTCAGGCAAAATGATTTTACACTTTGTTCTGGCCCTTTTGAACCTATTTATGAATTGAGTGGCCTTTTCATCAGGCTTTTGACATAGTCTGGCCAAGTCAGCCATTGATATTTCTGGTTCTGTTTGGAAGAATTGAGTATGGAAGGATTCTTCCATCTGTGCCCAATTATAGATCGAATTAGGGGCTAAATTAGTAAACCAAGTGAATGCAGTATCCGTTAATGAACTAGGAAACAAACGAAGCCTAAGATATTCATTATTTCCTGCATCAGCACACTGACTGATAAATTTTGCTATATGTTCAACCGTGGATTAACTTCCATCCCCAACAAACATAGCAAAGGTGGGAAATTTAAATCCCCTAGGGAATTCGATCCTATCAACCCAATCAGGATAAGGTTTCCTGTAAACTGGAGTTTGTACCCCCCGAGCCATGGGTCCACAAACTTCATGGATTAAGTTAATCATATCATTTCTATCAACCATATTGAATGGTTGTTGATAACCTGGATGACCCAAGGGAGGGTTCAATGGTGGTATTGGAGGTGGTTGAGGATTATTATTCATCCTCCTAGGATTTTCATTCCTTCGACCCACTCCTATTCCAGTAGGGTCCGGTTCGAATGTAGGATTATTGTTTATTCTCCTATTTTGGCCTGCTGTGTTTTCTCTAGGCCTTGGTTCTTCAAAATTTACTGATCTATAAACATGATCTTGACTATTCACATGGTTCCCTTGCATCCCTTCGAATACTGGAGGAGTATTATTAGGGACAGACATATAGAAACTCTCTTGTGAATTTGGCCTAAGAGGAGGCCCATTTACATGATTCATAAGATTTGGCTGAAATGAGCCATGAACATGACCTCTTTCACTCTGTCAAATCATAGAGGGATTTCCACTTGGCACCATTACTGGTGAAAATTGTGGTAAACTATTGTTAAGGGAAGTGATCAGAACATTAACGTTCTGAATCATATTTCCCAAATGATCAAATATTGGTGTCAATTGACTCACCAAATCATGTTGACTTTCTGAACCAACATTTCCATCATTTGGAATTGAATTTAAATTTTCAATTCCTATTTCTGGATTGTCATTGGTTGCATGATTGCCAGTATTGCTGCTCTGAGGATCTTGGTGTGGAGAACCACCAGTTTCAGCAATATTAACACCAACATTAGTGTTATCAACAGACCTATTACTTCGAAGGTTTCTGTTTGTCATCTTTTGACACTTGGGTCCCACCGGACGTGCCAAAAATGTTTGGTTGGAAAATTTGTAAATGTGTGCGAGCGTGCCATGCAAGCAAGTTGCCAATGTGATTGTGTGTGATATCCAAACTGCGCCTCACCAGACAAATTGTGGTGACGTTCGATGCCTTGAACATGACTTTAATTGTGTAAAGATGTACTTAATTGAAGCACTTCGAACTAATTTAAAATAACTACTCCTAAGTAAAACAATAAAGGAAGTAATAAAGTAAGAAACTACTTTGATTAAATTAAACAAACTACAATCTAACCTTGAAGATAACTTCGAAGGTGTTCTACTCCTAAATTTAAGTATCTAGATAACAATACAGTAAGTGTATTGAGAGATATATGTTGATGTTGATCGAAGGATCTTTTTCAAATGCACAATCCTTCTATTTATAGACGTCGAGGGTCCTCAACAACTCTGTTTGAATACTCCCGCCCAATTTTTAAACTGATAACTTTTCTGACACCTGTTATGTCCTGGAATTGACACCTGTTCTTCAGTTACTTCATGATGATTAACACGTGTCCTCTAGCAGTTACATACTTGAACGAAGTGAATCAGCAACAACTGCTCATAACGGTTTCCATATTCTTCCATGTCTACCATTTATCCTGCCACGTAAAATCTTATGTGTCAAGTCTGCATTGGCTAAATATTTTCATCACAAACAGTGACCCCCTGGGAAGTTCTTTGTGTTTAGGCCCAAAGCGGACAATATTGTTGCTAGACGGGGAGGTGGGTCGTTACATCTTATTCTTTTGAAGGATTTTCTATAGGAACCACTGGCTTCTCTTGTCGTAGGTGTGTGCAAGATTGAACGTTGTGAGATAGAACATCATTTTCATTTGCTATCTCTTGAAGTCCTCTCCCTTGAACTTCTCCAATTTTTTGGCATGAGTGTTCTTGGCAATAGTTGTAGTAGAAGTAGTTTCTCCGGCCATTATTCTAACTATTAAACTTATTTTTCGATTCTTGTATACAATGGATAAGAAACTTTAAACAAACATCGACTAAACTTAAGATCGAAGCACGTACGAATACGTTGTCTGAAAAACAAGTTAACGTCCCACACACTGTTGTTTTGTGGACTACGACGTCTTGTTCTTGAGGATACTACAATCTAACAATTGAAGTACAACAACTTCAATTGTTTTGTAGAATATATGCATATAAGTTGCTCTCAAAGACTCTAGAAAAGATGAAGAAGAGAAGATAATATCTGTGTAGAAAGTATGTCGAAACTAACTAACTATATTATATATAGAGAGGTGTCTATTGGGTAAGAGATGTCTCTCTACATAAATGGTTGTGTTCCAACAACTATACGCTAAGTATATAATTATATATACACGTTTATCAACCATTAGAATAGTAGAAGTTCAACCAAATTCAAAATTTCTACATGAAAAGTTGTGACTCTTCACAAATAGGGTCCGGTCGACCGGTCGAACGGGGTCGGTCGACCGGTCGAATGCCCCTCTGCTTGAACTTGTTTACAAACTTCATACAGCCAGCCGGTCGACTGATCGAAGGGACCCGGTTGACCGGTCGAAAACCCCTCTGCTAGAATCTTGAAACTTAAGGTTCCAAACATTTCCCTAAGCATTGAGCTGGTTTATGGCGATTCTAACGATCCCTTTGAGCTTACATAAGCTCCCATTCACTCCACGAACCTAACATTAATTTGAATATCTGTGTTTGTACGAATCTCATTAACAAACAATCAAGTTACATATGTAATCGACGTATTTTCTTTGAACCTTATCTTTAAGTATTTTGTGTTTGGATCTAATGAATAATTAAAGATCTATATTCAGACAAGGGTGATTCAAACATTTTATTCACTTTACTTTATGACAGGATTACAGAAAGTTAACCACAAACAAAATATGAAAATGCATCTAAAATGAGGAAATGCTTAACTTATATGTATGTATTGTTATCGGTTTTTTTTTTTTAAATTTCAGTGAAAATGGTTTTTCAATTTTTGTGACAAAGATTTGTGATCCCTTACCTGAAAATTTCAAATTTCAATATTTAACATAGAATATCCATAACAGTGATAGTTCTTCAGTCTATCTAATAGATACGACGAAGCCCTATTCTTTGGATTCTTATTTTATCTATCTCACGGAAAAAAAAATCGCTTTATCGTTCGATCTACCTATCAGCTTTAAATCATTCATAACTCAATGATTCAATTTGAAAATAAAGAGAGATTTCTTTCTCTTATGTGTGGTCCTGTTTGTAATCCTTTTATTCAAAGCTAGATAAAACTTCCAAATTGTATCTCCACATAAGAGTGTTTTTTTGTGTATTAATTTACAGTGTTAAAGAAAGAAAGTAAAATCTGATCAAAGAAAAAAGAAAGTAAGTAAAGTTCATATCTATAAAGAAAAAAAGGAAACAAATCCATAAAATAAAATAAAAAATAAAAAATAAAAACATGGCAAAGAAAGAAATAGTTCAACCGTGCATGTGTAGGACTCATTCACTTTGGTAGCCTAATGATAGTAGAAGTAAAAAAATCCTTCTACATACAAATATGCAATCTAATATTAAAATTGTGAAATAAAAAAAACATAAAAAAATTATTCTAAAACATTAGGACTTGTATTCAAACGACACAACTAATAAGTAGCAATTGTACAGGGAAAAAAAATACTTTAATGTTGTTAAGTTGTATAATTGTAGGACTCTTATGGATGGACAAAAAAAAATGGCATGTCAAACTTATTAAAGCTCTAACAAAAATAAGTTAAGCAAAAGTGCACCAGTTAATAAAAGTTTAAAATACTTAAGGGGATTGGTGCACTTATATATATATATATATATTATATAGATTACAGATTACATATATATATATATATCCTATTCAAACAAAAAAAAAAAAAAAAACTACATGGAGTGGTGAGGAGCTTGTAAATCGAGGGTTAGATCCTAATTCAAGTCGTGTCAATTTTTTTTTGGGGAAAATATCATTGATCTCCCCTGAGATTTGGTCCAATATCATAAACCTCCTATGGGTTTTAAATAATAATATCGACCTCTCTTATTTTTAACACTTTGTATCATCAACCTCCCTTGTATTAACGACAGTGGTTGAACTCTTGTGATGTAAGCAAAATTTTAAGGTGAACAGACATTGTTGTCTTTATTTTTAACTAATAGACCACAATAAACTCACAAGCTTCCGTCAAATGACATAAATGCCTTCATATTAGATACTAATAATTGCCCGCACCCGGGAGCACGGTGCCAAAAAAAAAAAAAAAAAGATGTTGCGGTAATTGAATAATTTGAGTGCCTTCGGCACTAACTCCGCGTCCCATCGACACTTAGAAACTTTGAGTGCCTTCTATACTAATTCCACGTGCCTTCTGCTTTAATATCCAAACAACCCTTAAGCCAAAAGTAAATTTTTTTTTTCCTCTTTTTTTTTTTTTTTTGAAAAGACCAAAATTAATTTTTCAAAGATGACATGTAGTTAAGTCCAACCATTAGATTAAAGTCTTGGGCTGGATTTGTTTGGGTTGGACTGAGTTTGTTTGGGCTGGATTTGTTTGGGTCATTGGAAATAAAGAGATAAGAAAGCCTAGAGTAATTATCAACCATTGGATCTTACCAATGGAGAGATATGAAAGCCTTGAGTGATTGTCAACCATTGGATTAAGATCCAAGGAGTGAAAATGTCTCTCCATAAAGGCATTCCTCCTTTATTAGATAGATTTCACGTGACAAATTAAAGTGCCCATTCCTTAGAAATACCAAATATGAGGGAATTTATATCATTTGACACAAGTTTGTGAGGTTATTTGGTCAATTACTTAAAAACATAGGAAATAGTGTCATTTCACCTTTAAAATTTGCTGACATCATAAGATTTCATCCACTGCCATTAAACAGAAGAGAGGACAGTGATACAAAGTTGTAAATATAAGGGGGGCTTATGATTTTATTCAAAACCCATAGGAGGTCTCTGATATAAAGCCATACCTTAGGAGATGTCAATGATATTTACTATATCTTTCAAAGGTAGCACAACTTTTCACTTTAGTGTCTTTATTTTTATCGAGTAATGCTACACCCGCACCCACTTCGCACCAAAAAATTCACACCCATGCACAAGAACTTCTAGGTGGTACTGTGGGGCCTACTGATACTGTGGAGTCCACCAGGAGTGATTGTGAGTGGGTGTGAAGTGGTGTGACTGTGGGTAGGGATATAAAAAAAGCCCGGTCCGACGGGCGGCCCGAAGCCCAAGATAGGGCCAGCCCGACTCTAAGCCCTAACATCTTGGGTAGGGTTTGGGCCTATCTCTTGAAGCCCAAGCCCAGCTCGGATCTCGGCCCGCATAAAAGCCTGACTAGAAGGTTTCCAACAATAAAAATATTGATCGATTTCAAGTATTAAAAATATAACAAATTACAAGTTGTTATATTGAAAGTTATTTTTAACCTGTAAAAAATGGTTACGTAGATAATAGTATCTATATACCATTTAAGGATAAATTTAAAACACTCACTTAGGCTCTACCTTAGGGCTTAGCTAGGCCTAGATTGTAAACTCTTAAACTCGGTCCAGCCTTAAAAGAGACTTGAGACCGTGGGCCAAAGCCCAAACCCGCCAAAACCCGATCAATGTCTGGCCGGGTCGGATCCGACGGACCATTTTAACATCCCTAGGTGTGGTTATAGCATTACTCATTTTTCGCACTCCTAATACATACTTGATGACATTACAAATTATACCTCTATCAGTCTATCTTACTGTGAAGGTATTTCCATGTAAAATCCATCATAACCATCTAGATTGGGTTGATGAATCGGCACTTTAATGGATTTGGTATTTAGCTTTTGGCTCTTGATGTGCATCTATCAGTATTTAGTATTTTATAATTCAGGCTATAGCTCATGGGGTGTTTACAATTACAGTCATAGTTCCAAATGCACATACGTGATTACGCACAGGGTAATTAACACTTTGTTTGCTAATAAAAAAGTTCAAATAATAATTACCACTTCGTTGAGGCTATAAGTTAGATAGGCTGAATGTCAAGTTTAAGCTCATACCATTACCGGACATAGTACGAGCTGCATAATTTAATAGTAGTTCACTCTTAGAAAAGAGAATATTTTTGCTCATCCAAAAAGTGATCACTCATTGCTTACCTAACTCTCTCATTTACCAATATAGTGCGACGCATGATTTTACACTATTAATTAATTCTCATTAATCTTGAATCTCACTGTATTAGTCAATGAGAGAGTTATGTGAGCATTAAGTGAGCAATTTTTTAGTGAACAAACATGCATTCCTTAGGAAATGAGTCGAAATCATAAAACTCATCTTCCACCATTCCTTGCTCAATTTGGCAATTAGTTTCATATTTATTTAATTAATTTTTTATTTTTTATTTTTTATTTTTGCATTTAGTGTACAAATATTGTAGAATGTTTAATATATTTTTCCATTGACCTATATCCCGTGCTTTGCACGGGTTTTACGTCTAGTCATAAGTAACAGAAAAGAAACTTAAATGCTTTTAGAAAATGCTCCAATGACTCAATGAGTAACGGTAAAGGACACCTTTCACAATGACCTTTAATGATATATATATATTTTATTATATACTTTTAAATTGTTGCATTATAGGTTTAATGCTTATGATGTCAAATTCATCTTTCTCAATTTGTGTAACTATATAATCATTTATCAATTAATTATTTATTTGATGTTTTATTATAAGCTGTCTAAATCTTATCAAATTACAAATTTGATAACTATCTCTTATTCTTTTCTTTATTTTAGTGCAGTAAACTTAATATATATATATATATATATAGCTGCCCAAATATTTTATTTCAATTTCTAGTGGATTGAATTGAACTAACTCAATTACATATAACTTTGCCCCTGCATGGAGAGGTCAATGTCGGCCAACTCAGATATAAACCTTGATCCTAACTATACTTTTGGTTCTTTAATTTCCTTTTAAGTTTGGATCACCGAAAGCAACATGACATTATGCCAACTATTATGGGTAAGGCCCTAAGGGTATGTCTGAAGTGAGGAAGGTGAGTTTTAACTGTTAAAGATAAGAATCTAACAATAAATGTATTTCTAAATTTTTGAAATTTTTTTTAGCTAAATTCTTATCAAACGATTAAATTCTACCTTCTCATATAAGAAACTTCTCAAAATCTCACAATAGACTTTACCCTATGAGTAAACATATTTTGCTATAATTTCATAATCAGAATCAGAATGGTTTGAATGACATTATGGAACTCATTTTCAGAAATTAGCGGCTGGACCAATTGCCACATGGGTGCACTTTCTAGGCTAGAATGGCTGAAGCGCGTTCCCTCTTCTTACCATTAATCAGTGCATGAAGTATTTAGTACTTTCCTTTTTCTTCAAGGATCTATAAATTTACTCAAGTGTCCTTTCATTTTAGCAATAATATCAGAAAAGTTTGTGTATTTATCTGTCATATGAAAATAAATTTTTTTTCTTCTTAATTTTGTAGCTGACATATAACTTTAATCAACCAAATTTAATGAAGCCTTATTTCAAATTAGCCAGAATAACTATGTTCTTTTTAATCTACATTGTTCAGAATTGTCATGTGTAATAAAAATTTCATCTATTATCCAAAATCTTGAAAAAAAAAATGAGAAATAAATCTACTTAGATTACAATTCACGCTGATAAACAAAAAAAGATCACACTTCACATTTGTAAAATTTACTCATTATATTAAGACATATGACAGCTTCATAAAAAATAAATAAGGTACTGTTTGATAAAATGAAAGCTAAGCATTTTAAAATTAAGCTCTGAATTTTTATTGCGGAAAATTTTAAGTTATTGAATTTGTAATTCTGAAATTAATAATCTTTCAAGTACTTAAATATATTGCATTAAGAGATTTAGTAGAACTTTTTTTACTTAAAGTTATTTAATAGTTTTTGGTTGCCTTTTTCAGTTAAGTGCTACATTATCAAACGCATTGAAAATCAATAAAGTGGTGTAGCACTTAATTTAGTTATCAAACATACCAAGTATGATATTGACAAACTTCTTTTCTTCCTTTGAAAAAAGGTGTTTCTTGTAATTATAATAACAGTGTTAAAAGGAATTTCAATTAGAACAATAGTTCTATATTGTGGCTCAACTCCCCCATTGTAGTAGTTAAATATAATTTGTAATGGTAAACTTGTTAAAGATCTAAATAAAAAGTGAAATAAATAAATGGACATCTCTAGTTTCATACCTCGGGCAAACTAATAAAAAGTTACTAATGAAGAAAATGCTATATTTTCTGGATTTTAATCTCAAATGTTTTCTGATTTATATTATATGATGTGGCAGTGATCAGTGAACAATAGTACTATATACTATTATACGTGTACAACTATTGAAGAATTTAGAATTAATTTTGGGATTTTAATTTGAAGCATGACATTACAAAAAAATAAAAAATAAAAACCCCTTAATAAAAGGTGGTTTCATCCTATTTTTTTTTTCATCCTATCTTAATATCTTCTCATTAACTAATTATGCGAATGTTTCTTGTTAAAGAAAAAGCAATAATATTAAAGGTTTGTCTACGCAATCAAAGTCCGGTGAATATGAAGACAATTTTGGTTCAAATTGTGCAGTCAATTTAATAATTAATAAACACTATTTTCAACTTATATTTGACCAGTCAAATTTATTGAAATTATTGGTGAAAGTTGAAGTTCTATTAGAAAACACCAACTAACAAAAAGAAAATGTCCTATTTCTACAGAAATTTACAACACTCTAATATTGCAAACACTGCAGATGAAAGAGCAATGATTCGTGCACATAAAATGTGTACATAAAGTGTGCACATAAAGATTTAGGCCATTCATTTTGGTGGGTCTCATGTGTGTAGGGATGGATCCCATAAAAATAAATGGCCCAAATTTTTATGTGCACACTTTATGTGTATATTTTATGTGCACATAACATTACCCGCAGAAAAAAAATACCTTTTTCTTAAGGGAATTATTATTGCCACTTCATCAATGAACTAAAGCACTCTATGATACCACTCTCAGAGCATGTGGCACTATGTATACAATGCATGACATGCATGGTACCACATGCTTTAAGAGTGATACCATATAGTGTATTAGTTCAATAATGAAGTGACAATAACATCACCCTTTTCTAAAATATTATTGAATTATATGTACAAATGCCTTCTATAGATATTGCATCAGAGCATTATTTTTTCGTCCAAAAGGTGGATACCAACTAGGACCTTAGTGGCAATGATGTAAGCAGCTTCACGTCTAAGTTCAAATCTTATCTTACTTGTATTAGTTTTTGCAAAAATCAGTATTATGTTGATTTATATAGAACAAGTTTTGGAGTCATTTCTAAGTCAAATATGGTACATATGGATTCAAAGGGTCATTTGAAAAAAATAAATAACCGATCAATTTATTGCATAAGAGTCCGTAACTTGTATAATAACTCTCGTTTTCTAATAAGAGTAATACTTGAACACAACTAAGAGACACGACTTTAGGATATAACCTCCATTTTATTACTTAATAATAAACTACTTAATAATAAACTATCGTTACTTTGATTCTCACAAAACTAGATAAAAAAATAAACCTAATATAACTACACAAACAAAAAAATTAGTAAGAACTAGTTCTTCTATCGACTATTGGGGCCTGTTTAGAAAAATTTAAAACAAGATCAGATTTAATTCAAGTCCAACTGTTGTTCTTTGGTTCTTATGAGAATTAAGTGTGCGTTAATTTGACATAAAACTTATTTTAAAAAATTTATTAGATGGGCATAGACTATTTGCAAGGAATAGACAAATAAAAATTTAGACTCCAACTGTTCCAAATTCTATTTTAAATATTTTCAAACATGCCCTTTTGTTAAATTCGTATTCCACGATTTAAATCCAATGGCATCTCAGTAGTTTATGTAAAGATTAGGGATGGAAACGTAATTCCGAATCACATGCAATAGCTACCCCCAACTACGTCTTTCCCATTTCTCTGTCCTTATTTTATTCTCTTTCTTTTTTGTATCTCACTTCTGCGATCTTCGAGAAAACAAGCAGCAGGTACACTGCAATTGTAGTTATATACACATATATATATATATATATATATTCACAGAGAGAGAGAGAGAGAGAGAGAGAGAGAGAGAGGTGAGAGATTAAGATTGATATACGGAGATGTGGAGGTGCGTTTCTCGAGGTCTTCGACTTCCTTCAAAGAAATCGATCTCCGGCGATTCCCTCAAACCTCACATTCAGAGATTCTTCTCCACCGAAGCAGTACGATCTCTCTCCTCTTTCGATTTCACTCATCATCATCACTTAAAGACTCTTTACCATTCTCTGAATTTTAGGAAATTTTTTTCCCTCTCATTTTTCAGTTTATTAGAACAAATTTTAATCTTGTTTTTCCATAGAAATGAATTTTGCTGTGTTCAATTTATGTTTCAAATGCTAATTTCTTTCATTCGTATCCTAATTTACCGGTGTATTTTGGTCTCGCTTTACGATTAAAATGTTTGATTGTTGATTTTTACTTATTATAAGTTCTCGACTCTTTAGTCTTTACCATTCTCTGAATTTTACGGGTTTTTTTTTTAACCGACAAGTTCTAATCATGTTTTCCCATTACAATCCATTTCCCGAGTTAAATTTTTGTTAGAAACATTAATTCTTTGATTCGTACCTTAATGTGGCTGTGTGTTGATTGTTGTTGTAGTGGTTATATACTCCCTCTGTCCCTTAAAAATAGAACTCAACTAGAGTCTACACCTACTTTCCACAATTGCCCCTAATCATTTGGAAAGTAAGTAAATTGAATACCAATTTAGGAAAGTGGACAATAATTTTGGGACATCCCAAAAAAGAAATGTGAACTATTTTGAAGGGCCGGAGAGAGTATATAATATATATATATATATATTTGTTTTGAAAAATTTCTGCGGAGCAGTCTGGGGGACGATCCTCGTATACGGTGGTTGATCATACGTATGATGCGGTTGTGGTCGGCGCTGGTGGTGCTGGGCTCAGAGCAGCCATAGGTCTATCTGAGCATGGTTTCAATACCGCTTGCGTTACCAAGCTCTTTCCAACTCGCTCTCACACTGTTGCAGCTCAGGTATGATTATATTAGCTTTCTAGGAATTTGTTTGTCCTCTTTTCAGAATTTTACTCATACGTGTTGAAATCGCTAGTTTGCATTTGTTCATGTACTTTGTTAAATGTACAATTTGAAGCGTCTTTTACTAGAATATAGCTTCCATAACAAGTTTAACAACTAATGACCATGAGAGTCTCTCCTCCTTCATCGGATATAAATGTTGCTCCGTCTTATTGGTATGCAAGTCTATGTGCATTAAGTGTTATGTGGTGTTTCTGTTTGTAATTGGTTGTTGATTCTATAGCTCTTTTTTTATCTCCCCCCTCCGGCACATTCTTACATATGGGCTGAGTGATTTTAGGGGCTTATGGAGAGAGATCCTTATTCTCGACTAGGCTGTTTGAACCTCTTCTAAGCTTTATGGAATAGAATAGTTGGTGCAGATATGTTCAAAAGGAAAATGAAGACATTTATGAGTTTTGTGTCTTTTTGTAGAGTTAAGAGGAATGAATCCTGGAAGTTGTGGTGGGTATCTAAAATAAGAGATGAGATAAACACATAGGAGAGTTGCTACGATGGCAAGGTCGAAGTTTTATGTTGTAGGTACTAGAAACCTACCGACGCACTTGGCACCATCTAATGCCAAACAGTACTTGCAATGGCTGCAATGAGCCATGTACATACATGTAGCCCCTCCAAGAGGGAGGCAAGTGTAATCTCCACAAGCGCACTTGGAAGGTTATCTAAGTTTTGACTAAGCACTACGCTCTAATGCTTCTACTTCGCGTTCCATCTAGTGCCTTGTTGGCTTACTGCACGTCGTGCTTTGGCCCAAGAACTAGACATGGGACGCTAAGTCCCACCTCACCAATGAACTATCCAAGCATCCCCTGTGACCTTTTGGAAAACTATCCGAAGTCTCTAACCTATATGATTATCTAAGTCGAATTGCATGAGCATTTCTCGTTTATGACAAAAGGCAAAACATTGCCGCTCAATTTGTCACCATGTGAGTTCACCTTGCTGCCATCACCACATGAACTCACCTCGCTACCAGAACCTCGGGAGTCTATATCACTCCTATCACCTTGTGCGGGCAACCACCAAGCCATCACCACGCAAATCAACTGACGGGTAGCCCCCTTGCTCATTCACCTCCCTAACTCGCTCTCCTTGCCATCATCACACGAACTCACCTCGCTACCAGAACCTTGGGAGTCTATATCACTCCTATCACCTTGTGAAGCCACCACCTGGCTATCACGACACAAATCAGACTTAGGGGTGGCCACCTTGCATGTTCACCTCCCTAACTCGCACTCCTTGCCATCATCTCGAACTGACCTCAGTGAGGCATCCTCTTCCATGCCTAGGTCGGAAAATATGCCTTGGGACCTCCTCTAGCTTGGTGTTCTCCCGTAGGTTCCTAGAGGTTTATGGATTCTTGCCAGGCCAAAGGCTTTGTCTTACCACAGTCTTAAGACAGGTTGAGAGAGAGAGAGAGAGAGAGAGAGAGAGAGAGAGAGAGAGTTACAACATTGAATTCCCTGTCCGGGATGGCCTTGCCACCTACCTAGCTACTTAGTCTGCCAGTTGGCTAATTGGGTGGGAGGGAGGGAGGGAGGGACGGAGGGAGAGGGAGTATGCATTTGCTCGCAACTTCATGGCTAAAATGTTACAACATTGAATTCCCTGTCTGGGATGGCCTTGCCACCTACCTAGCTACTTACTCTGCCAGTTGGCTAATTGGTCACTAATACAGACGACAACTGTCCACATTTTCGTCTCATATGAATATAGATAATTCCCTGCACTGTGAGGCATTACCAGAAAGAGAAGAGCAGGCAAAAGAAGATCCCAAGCAAGATGTCCATTCCCCAACTGCCATCCCCTCGCATGTAAGATTGCCTCAGTTCCCACTCTAGTCCTTATCTTAGGACTTACTCCGTCTTATTTGTTATGTCTCAACTTTCATTTCAGGATAAGAAAAGTAATATTGCATAATGGATACCCAATGCTAGAATGGATAAAATTTATATGTAGGATCAAATAAGAACATTTTCAGGATAAGAAAGTAATATTGCATAAGCAATTTTGAAGCAATTAGGTAATGAAACATAACTATGTCAAAGTTTGTTCTCTCGCAAAACTTTAGTAAAGAAAGGAGTTGTCCACATGAAAAAAGAAAACAAGAGAAGGGGATGGGCTATCCCAAATCTCATTATGATCATTTGGGATAAAAATTGAAGATTAGAGTTTCATAACCAGCTTGTCAACTAATCAGAGCAGTTGAACTCTTTGTGTGTTGTATTCTTGATGTAAATAGGTAACAACTTTCCCCCTTTCAATGTTGGTTACGATTTTGTCCCACCAAGTCTGGATACTTTTTGTTTGTTAACAGAATGGAATGTTCAGGGTCTGCATATATCCTCTCCCTCACTATCTCTCTCCCCTGAGTAAAGAAAGCAGTGATCCGTTAAAGCTTTGATAACTGTTGTATGCACTGCTTTGTTGTCGCTGTTTAAACTGTATGTTGATGAAGTTGGACATGTTTCTAATCTCTGATGGCACAACTTTTTCAGGGTGGTATAAATGCTGCATTAGGAAATATGACTGAAGATGACTGGAGGTGGCACATGTATGACACAGTTAAAGGAAGTGACTGGTTAGGTACAATTCAAGTCTGGACACTCCTGAATTTACATTTGATTTTACACGGAGGATATTGTGAGAGTCGCTATCTGACATTTATCAAAATTAACGAGATATTGTACAACTATTGAGCTTTCCTGGTGCTATTCCCTGTATTTACACCAATTTTTGTCCAAAGAAGCAAGAAGGGCTGAAATTTTACATCTCTACGTATCACATTTTATGGTCACTTCTCTTTTCAAGTTATGCCTTCTGATTTATCTTTAAGACTTACATTCTTGCGTTGCTGTGGTTCTACAGGTGACCAGGACGCTATTCAGTATATGTGTAGGGAGGCACCAAAAGCAGTGATAGAGCTTGAGAACTATGGTTTGCCCTTTTCTCGAACTGAAGAAGGGAAAATATATCAACGTGCTTTTGGTGGCCAGAGCCTAAACTTTGGGAAAGGTATAGTATCTTGTAATTAGAATGCCTTCGCATGATTTCTGGGGAAGGCTATCTGATCTTGGGTTCCTCTGTTTGGTATTTTAATAGGTGGTCAAGCATATCGTTGTGCATGTGCTGCTGATCGAACTGGGCATGCTTTGTTGCATACACTTTATGGCCAAGCCATGAAACATAATACACAGTTCTTTGTGGAATATTTTGCTTTGGATCTATTAATGAATAGCGACGGTATGTTATTGGACACGTATGCTACTAAGTTAACCGTGTAGCAATTTCTATTTCTTTTGTCTATCTTTTGATGACTTGAATATTCCCCACTTAAACTGCTAGAATCATAGCAGAAGAAAGAGGTGGTTAATATACTTGCATCAAATTTGCACCTGAAGAAAAGTCTTTTTGGGATGTGTCTGCAACTTTGTACCTAGAGCTATGTCAAGAGGAGATTATACCAGTGTTCATCTGTCTATGCTTTGGCTGGAAACTGGAATTGTCAAATGGTGGTTGTATCATCATTTTTAGTGCTCATCGCTCAGTATTTGGAACATGGAACTCTAACTTGACACTAAAACCTTTCAACAACATTTTTCTTACTGATAGTAATTCTCAGCTGTAGGAGCTTTAAATTGTTGCTTTTATCCTATGTTCTACAAGGTTATCGTTAAGTAATCTACTCCTACTGTGAACTTTATGGGTGGTTAGCCAATTTCATGGCTTCCTGATAGTCATACTATGATCATAGTACATATAAATTGCTTAATGGCTGATATGTATGCAAGTTTACATAATTAATTGACAAAGCATTTGAAAAGGGTGATTCTTAAAACCTTCAATAACTTTTTTGTTGGACATCATATTTTTCCATGCTCGTTTAACCGGTCTTAGACTTTCCATACCAGTCTTGTAATGCACACCAAGTATTGTTTAAGGATGGTTTGCTATTTGATCCATATGGTGAATGCTTCGTTCATTAATAAGGTCAAGTGCAACTCTAGTTTGGACTTGGAAATGGATAGGACATCTATCAGTCTTTGGTTGATTTGATATAAGAGCACGCTAACAAGGATGGGAAGAACATGCAATGGACTTGATAAAAGGACAGTTTCTATGCAAAATTAGTAAAAAGCATGAAACTAGCAATGCTTTAACTTTCTTGATAGTCGAGACTAATGTAAATCCATGTGCCTCTATTTTGGAGATGGCATATCGAACCACAACAGACAAAGTAATATAGTTCTTGTATTTGAAAATAGATTGGATGATCAAAGTTGTACAGAGAATCATGGCACTAAGTTAATGTCATATTGTAAACGTGATTGGGTAATGAATAAGACTTTAAACTACAGTTTCAGAAAATCAATTGGTTGATGCTAGGAAGACCAACTATGGAAGTGATCTATTCCTTGAGGAGACTAATGGAAAGATACAGAGAAGAAAGCACTTTAAATTATGGTGGAATTTTGCCTGTCAGGAAAAAAAAAAGATATGGTGGATTTTAGAGTGATAGTATGCACATTATGGGAAATGCATGGGTAGGGGGAGATTAAAATTAACATGGGAGAGGTAGCATAGAAAGATTGACAACGTAGGGACTAAGTGAGGGTATCAGATTGAGCGGGATGGAGGAATAGTTTCATGTAGCCACCCAAAATAGTCTAGATGAGTACGCATTATGCCACACCAAAGAGAGCAAAATGGCCTTCCCTTTGGATGAGAAATAAATATTTCGATGCTATATAGTATTCTTATTCCGGGAGTCCTTTTAGTAATGTTGGTGTATATGCACGAGGAAAGCTAGTTGATTATTATTTTCACCAACAGGTAGCTGCCAAGGAGTAATTGCATTAAACATGGAGGATGGGACATTGCATCGCTTCCGTGCTGCCTCAACGATTCTTGCCACAGGGGTATCCATCTTTGTTTCTATCTCTATATCTAACTTTAAGTCAGAGTCATATTTACATTTTTATGTGATGTATTAATATGTAATTTCTTTGTTCCATGCTTAACTTAGGGCTATGGAAGAACATACTTTTCTGCAACTTCAGCTCATACATGCACTGGAGATGGCAATTCTATGGTTGCGCGTGCTGGGCTACCCCTCCAGGTCTGTTTGTTGCTTTTGTATTGAGATTCATTTCCTATGAATTATATCGTTTTCTTGATATCATTATTGCCTGTAATTTTCTCTTGTAGGATCTTGAGTTTGTGCAGTTTCACCCAACTGGTATATATGGTGCTGGGTGCCTCATCACTGAAGGTTGGTGATCTCTACTTTATAGATTTGAACTTGTGAACGGTTGTACATTGTAAAAGATAAGGTCTAAATTCGATGTCTGGTTCAGTGTTCTGTTTTATCCAACTACTTTTTCTTTGTGCAAACTCTATTTCAACCTAAAGCACACTTTTCTGTTCCTTTCTATTATCTTTCTACCACTTGTAGGATCTCGTGGTGAAGGTGGTATTTTGAGGAACAGCGAGGGGGAGAGATTTATGGAAAGATATGCCCCTACAGCCAAGGATCTTGCATCAAGAGATGTTGTTTCGAGATCTATGACTATGGAAATCCGAGAAGGTCGTGGAGTAGGTATGATCTAAAACTTCATTTAGACGATACCAGAAAAATAGACTGGATTGAACTGGGGTTGTGGCTTGAAATTTGGCCTGGCACACTTCGGTTCAATTGATATACCCATTGGCAATGTATATGTGAACTTTGGAAGGAAAATGCATCCTGCTGTTTATTTATTTGGAGCCCGTTTGGATTAGCTATGTCACAGCGTTTAAAAAAATCTGAGCTAAAAAGTCGGCTTTTTTGAAAGCTCCAATTTTGTGGGTCTTTTTAAAATTCTCTTATCTGGAAAGTGATTATTTTAGAAGGTAGTAATATTGGTGTGCAGTTGTCTATCATTAGATTATATTGTTGCATTATATGTAGGCAACAATAGGTTCAATGCACATCATGTGTTAAACATGTTGAGAAATATTTCCACCAAAGATTAGAGAGACAAAGGGTGTGTTTGATAACCCCATTAAGTGCTGAAAATGAAAAGATTCAGCACTTATTCTTTTTCAGTGCGTTTGATAACACACCACTTAATTAAAAAAGTAGCTCCAAAACCACTGAAAACTTTAAGTGATAAATTTCTACTGAAAATAATCACTGAATGCATTCTACTTCAATAGTTGAAACACTGTTTTAAGGAATAAAACTTCAAGTGCTTAAAATTTTCAGTACTTAAAATTCAGCACTTAATTTTCAGTACTTAATTTTCAGTTTTATCAAACGCACCCAAAGTGTCCCTCTCTTGTTTTATTAATCAGATTAAGAAGAGAAAATAAAATTACAAGAGTGCCCTGTTAATATAAACTAAATACTACTCAACTCATAACATAAAAAAGTAATAACATCCAACACTCCCCCTCAAGCTGGTGCAAAGATATTTCTCATGCCCAGCTTGCTAAGGATGAAGTGAAATGATCTACTTGCGAGACCCTTAGTGAGAATGTCGGCCAACTGTTCCCCAAACTTCACAAATGGAGTACAGATCTGCCCACTATTTAGCTTTTCTTTGATAAAGTGATGGTCAATCTCTACATGCTTAGTCCTGTTATGCTGGACAGGATTGTGGGCAATACTAATGGCGGCCTTACTATCACAATATAATTTCATTGAATCTTCTAGACTTAAACCAAGATCAGACAAGATAATCTGAATCCATAATAGCTCACACCCCCCTTGCGCCATAGATCTAAACTCTGCTTCGGCACTAGATCTAGCCACTACAGGCTGTTTCTTGCTCCGCCAGGTTACTAAATTCCCTCCAACAAAGGAACAATACCCCATTGTCGACCTCCTATCAGTCACGGATCTTGCCCAATCCGTATCAGTAAAGACTTTAGCTCGAGTGTGACCATGCTTACCAAAGAATAGACCTTTCCTTGGTACTGACTTCAGATACCTCATAATACGAAAGACGGCATCAAGATGGGTTTGCCTTGGAGAGTGCATAAATTGACTTACCACACTCACAGCAGGCAATGTCTGGTCTGGTGTGAGATAAATAAATCAGCTTACCAACCATTCTCTGATATCTCCCTTTTTCTACACGTTCTCCACTTATATCATCACTAAGTTTCTAATTTGAATCTTTTAGAGTATCAATTGCCTTGCTTCCAAGCATCCCTATTTCCTTTAGTAAGTCCAGCATATACTGTCTCTGTGAAATAAAAATCCCATCTTTGGATCTAGCCACTTCAATACCCAAGAAATATTTCAAGCTTCCCAAATCTTTGATTTCGCATTCCTTAGCTAGGTAGGTCTTCAACTTCCCCATTTCTTCTAGATTATTCCCAGTGAGGACAATATTATCGACATAGACTATCAAGACTGTTACCTTGCCACTAGGAGAGTGCTTAGTAAATAGTGTATGATCACCTTGGCTTTGCTTGAATCCGTATTTTACCACAACTTGAGAAAAACGATCAAACCATGCTCTAGGTGATTGTTTAAGCCCATACAATGATTTTCGCATACAGCAGACTTTAGCTTCAGTTTTGGTATCCTCAAAACCTGGAGGAACATCCATGTAGACCTCCTCCTCCAAGTCCCCATGCAAGAAGGCGTTCTTTATATCAAACTGGTGCAAAGGCCAGTCTAAATTTGCTGCGAGGGACAATAGTATTCTTACAGAGTTCATCTTATCCACTGGAGCAAACGTCTCTTGATAGTCCACTCCATAAGTTTGAGTAAATCCTTTAGCAACCAGACTTGCTTTATATCTCTCAATGGTTTCACCAGCTTTGTATTTCACTGTGAACACCCACTTGCAGCCTACTGTCTTCTTCCCTTGAGGTAATTCCACTAATTCCCAAGTACCATTTTTAGAGAGAGCTCTCCTCTCTTCAACCATGGCAGATTTCCATTTGGAATCGGATAATGCCTCCTGGACACAATTAGGAACAGAAACAGAGGAAAAACTAGAAACAACGGCTTTATAAGACGGAGACAACCGAGCATAAGATACAAAATTGGAAAGAGGATACGGGTGTTTAGAACGTGTCCTAGTACCTTTTCGAAGTGCAATAGGAATGTCTAAATCATTACTAGGATCAGAAACTAGGGATGAAGGAATACCTGGATCATCACTACTTGAAGAGATTGGTTGAAGCGGAGGAAAAGAACCAACTTCTAAATCTGCTGCCCCAAACCTCCTTCGCTCCTTCTGTCTCGAGTATGTCAACAACTCTTTCCCTCTCTCTTCAAGTGGGACTTCTCCTTCTCCTTTATTTCCTTCCTCACTTTCTCTCAGCTCATCTCCCTTTCCCTCATCCTCATCACCCTTCCCCTCATTTCCCTCATTATTCTCTCTCAATATGTCCTCCTAGTTTGTTACCTCACTCTCTCCTAATACGTCATCTCCTTCTCTATTTCTCCTTGCTACTATGTCTTCCTCATCTACTGTGCCAATGGTAAACGGTACAGTAGCAGCAGGCATCTCTTCTACACACCGCCCGTTCTCCCCCTGAAGAGGTGGCTGGGAAGACTGGGGCACCAAAAAATAAGAGGAAGTTTCATGGAAGGTGACATCCATGGAGACAAACCACTTACAGGAAGGAGGATGGTAACACTTATACCCCTTTTGAGTAGGAGAGTAACCAACAAAGACACACTTAAGAGCACGGGGATCCAATTTTTTCCGCGAAGGAGAATGGTTGTGAACAAAACAAACATACCCGAACGCACGAGGAGGAATAGGAAATAGGGAAGAGGGACGAAGAAGAACTGCAACTGGAGATTTTTTTCCCAAGAACACGAGCGGGTAAACGGTTAATAAGATAGGTAGCAGTTAACACCGCCTCACCCCAATTACTTTTCGGAACGTGGGTAGAAACCATCATGGACCGAGCAGTCTCTAACAAATGACGATTCTTCCGCTCAGCAACTCTATTTTGTTGAGGAGTATTAGTGCATGAAGTTTGGTGGATCATGCCATGTTCAGTAAAGAAATCCTTAAGGCCCCCATCAATATATTCCCCTCCTTTATCTGAATGGACAACATTAACAAACCAAACCAAACCAAACCAAACCAAGCCTTGTGTCCCAATCAATTGGGGTCGGCTGTATGAATCATTTTTCTCCATTCTGCACGATCAAGAGCTATATGCTCATTTAAATTATATATATATATATATTCATATCTTGTTGCACTACATATTTCCAAGTTAGTCTAGGTCTGCCTCTCCCTCTAACCATTCCAGGAGCTACGATCTTATCACTCTTTCGCACAGGTGCATCTACAAGTATTCGTTGCACATGGCCGAACCATCTAAGTCTATTCTCCCTCAACTTATCCTCAATATGTGTCACTCCTACAATCTCTCGGATATACTCATTTTTAATTCTATTGTTCCTAGTCTTACCACACATCCATCTTAGCATCCTCATCTCCGCTACACTCACTTTGCTAATGTGTTGTTTCTTAGTTGCCCAACACTCGGTCCCGTAGAGCATAGTTGGCCTAATAGCTGTTCTATAAAATTTTCCTTTCAATTTTGCTGGTATTCTCCAGTCACATAATACTCCAGAAGCACTCCTCCACTTAAGCCAGCCCACTTTAATTCTATGGGTCACGTCATCACCAATCTCTCCGTCTCTACTGATTATTGAACCTAGATAGCGAAAGTGTCCCTTCTTTGGGATCTTCGGATCTTCGATCTTCACTGCTTCGTTGTCTTTACTTCCACCGTTGCTAAAAGTACATTCCATGTATTCTGTTTTCGTCCTACTTATCTTTAGCCCCTTAGTCTTCAGTGCTTCTCTTCAAGCTTCTAGTTTAGTGTTGAGTCCCCTTTTAGTCTCATCAACCAAGACAATATCATCTGTGAATAACATACACTATGGGACCTCATCTTGAATGTGTCTAGTCAATTCATCCATAATTAGGGCGAACAAATAAGGGCTCAAGGCCGACCCCTGGTGCAGGCCTACGGTAATTGGGAATTCGCCTGTTTCTCCGGCTGGTGATCTAATTGTAGTAACCGCTTCATCATACATATCCTTCACCACGTCAATATAACCCTTGGTCACTCCTTTCTTCTCTAGCACCCACCAAATTAAATCTCTAGGCACTCTATCATAAGCTTTCTCTAAATCAATAAAAACCATATGTAGATCATTTTTCTTCTCTCTATACTTTTCCATTAGTCTTCTAAGTAAATAAATTGCTTCCATAGTTGATCTCCCAGGCATAAATCCAAACTGATTTTCTGATACTGATGTTGCGCCTCTTAAGCGATGCTCCATCACTCTCTCTCATAGCTTCATAGTATGGCTCATCAACTTAATACCTCTATAGTTGTTGCATTGTTGTACATCTCCTTTACTCTTATATATAGGCACTAGGATGCTCTTCCTCCACTCATCAGGCATTTTTCTAGTCATTAAAATCCTATTAAAAACTTTTGCAAGCCAAGATGCTCCACATCTCCCAAGCATTTCCAAACCTCAATGGGGATCCCATCTGGTCCTAAGGCCTTGTTGGTTTCATCTTCTTAAAAGCAAATTCCACCTCAAACTTCCTTATTCTCCGATAGAATCTGTATTCTCTAGTTTCATCGTAACTTCCAGTTTCTTCTTCCATTGTGTCATCCATATGTTTTTCATTCCGCAACTTCTCAAAATAGCTCTTCCACCTTTCCTTAATCTCTTACTAATATTCTAGAGTCATTGCTTTTTATACACTTAACCTGATTAATGTCTCTTGTTTTCCTTTCTCTCGACTTAGCAAGCTTATAAATACATTTTTCTCCCTCTCTAGTGTCTCGTTTGGTGTAGAAGGCGTCATAGGCTTCCATTTTAGCAACTCTAACTGTCCTTTTAACCTCCTTATTTGCACATTTATAGCTTTTGAAGTGATCCTCACTTCTATCATTTTGCCACTTAAAGCAATCCTTTTTGGTTTTTACTGCAGCTTGTACCTCTTCATTCCACCACCAAGTATCTTTAGAAGCTAACCCTCTTCCCTTCGACTCTTCGAGTACCTCCTTCGATATTCTCGTGATGCATCCTGCCATTCTATCCCACATAGTATTGCTTCCATCTTCCAAATTCCAAGGTGCTTCTGTATACATTCTCTCTTAGAATATTACTAGTTTCTCGCCTTTAAGGTTCCACCACCTAGTTCGCGGGTTTATAGGGTCTTTTCTAGTACGACATTGTCCTTTTATATGGATATCTAAAATAGTAAGTCTATGTTGAGACGTTAAACTCTCTCCTGGGATGACCTTACAGTCTTTACATGCTAAGCGGTCTGCCTTTCTCACAAGGAACAAATCGATTTGGCTTGTATTAGATCCACTCTTAAAGGTTATCAAGTGTTCTTCCCTCTTTTTGAAAGAAGGTGTTTGCTACTACAAGATCATATGCTACGGCGAAATCTAAAATACTCACCCCTGCTCATTCTGATCTCCAAAACCCCCCTTGCACCCTCTCATATCCAGTTCTATCTTTGCCTACATGGCCATTAAAATCTCCACCTACAATTATCTTCTCTTCTCCCGGTATTTCTTGCATTGAAGCGTCTAACTCATTCCATAATTGTCTTTTAGTGTGATCATCCAATCCTACTTGGGGCGCGTATGCACTAATCACATTAATTATATCCACTCCAACTACCAGTTTGATAAGCAATATTCTGACTCCTTTCCTCGTGACTGTCACAACTTTATCCTTGAGGTTCTTGTTAACCACGATTCCGACATCATTTCTATGCCTATCTTTTCCTGTATAGAATGTCTTATACCCGGTCTTTTCTACCTCCTTAGCTTTCTCTCCAACCCACTTTGTTTCTTGTAAACATACTACATTAGCCTTCCTTCTAATCATAGTGTCTACTAGTTCCATAACTTTACCTGTTAAGGTTCTTATATTCCAAGTTGCTAACTAAGCCTATAGTTCTGGACTAGCTTCTTTATCCGCGGTGGCCCAAATGAGCGCGGGAACCCTTGCTTATCTAACACCGCACCTGAGCGTCGATGCGGCGCTCCTTGCACTTTTCGAAACACCCGAGGGCAGGCGCAACACGTCGCTTAAAGGGAACGCCCTAGCATTTACACGAGTATTCATATTTGGATTCATATCATAAGGATCCGACTTTTTTTTTTTTACGTGCTGGTTGTCGAGCTACCTAACGCACTAACCCTCTTCTTTTATCCGGGCTTGGGACCGGCAGTGTTGAAACTATCCAGGCAGAGTTGAACGGACAACTTTAACAACGGTACTAAATTGAGTGCATACCAATTTGTGAAAAGTTTTGAAAATAGAATACACATCACTTTTCTCTTTCATCAAATACACCCAAGTAGTACGAGAGAAATCATCAATAAATGTAACAAACCATTTTATATCTATTTAAGGAAGAGATACGTGAAGGACCCCAAACATCAGTATGAATCAATTGAAAAGGAACAGAACTTTTATTTAAACTTAAATTAAACGTGGCACGATGATGCTTGCCAAGTTCACACGCTTCACAAAGAGTGTCAGAAATATTCTGATTATTTAATAACGAAGGAAACAAAAAACAAAGAAGATGAAATGAAGGATGTCCTAGTCTCTGATGCCATAACCACGCCTCTCGGGGTAGAATTGTCCGCATTGAATGATTAGCACTCCTAGGCACACTACTCGCAGCTTCATTAGGCAGCAGAAAATAGAGTCCATCCTTTTCCTTATCACTGCTAATCATCTTCTTTGTGGAGAGATCCTGAAAAACATAGTGAGTGGGGAAAAAAGTCACACAATAGTTGAGATCACGAGTAATGCGGCTAATAGAGAGAAGGTTTGTAGAAAAATTGGGAACATGAAGAACCGAAGACAAGGACAGTGAGTTAGAAACATGAATGACACCTTTACCAGATATAGGGGAAGAACTACTATCAGCAGTTCTAACTTTATCTCTACCTGAACATGGAACATATGTAGAAAAAAAAGGAGAATGACTAGTCATATGATCGGAGGCCCCGGAGTCGATGATCCATGATTGGTGAGAGATATCATCTACAGTACTAGTAAAATTAGCAACATTACCTGCGAGAGCAAAAGAAGTAGACGGTCCCGTGGATGTGTCAAATTGTGCCATGATACGCCGCAAAGTCTCTAGATCGGCACTACTAATACTTCCAGTCGCGGGTGAGGGAGATGAGGATGGAGATGATAACTCCTCAGAAGAATAAGAATCGGAACCAGTAGATAAATGGGCGTGAGGGCCACCTCCTCGCCCACCAGTACGACTGCCACCCCGCCCTCCTCTAGTCGAGGGTGGACGACCGTGAAGCTTCCAGCAAGTTTCATGGACATGCCCCGGTTTGTTATAGTGATCACACTACTTATCTCTGATCCCAGTCCCATCTGAAGAACTATCCTTCTGAGAGTTCGGCACGAAACTTTTACCCCCTCGCTGACCAGATGAGGCAAGTGCAGAGCGATCGGTAGAAGGACTAGGGAGCATAGCTGAACGAGGACTTTCTTCATTTTGAACATAAGCAAAAGCCTCGCGAAGGGAGGGTAGAGGCTCTAACCCCAGAACACGACTTCGCATTGGATCAAACTCAGAATTAAGTCCGGTGAGAAACTTGAAGATTCGTTCACTTTCAATGTATTCTTTGAAGCTAGTAGCATCGGTAGAGCAAACTGGGCGATAATTTTTTAAATAATCAAGACGGGTCCACATTGTACTTAAACATGTAAAATACTGAAGAATTGACCGGTCACCTTGAACCTCAGCTTCGATCCGCCGTCTTAGCTCATACACTTCTGCCACATTTCCTTTCCGGGCATATGTCTGGGCAAGAGTATCCCAGATATCAAGTGCAGTCTCCATTTCCAAGAAAAGGCTGCAATACTAGGCTCCATTGAAATGGACAAGCCAACTCATAACCAAAAAGTTCTCCACCTCCCATTTCCCGTAGGTGGAATCATCACGACTAGGTGCCTTAAGTGTGCCATCAACATAACCAAACTTGGCCGGACTGCGGAGCCAGAAGGTGGCGGATTGGGACCACGACCTATAGTTTTCGCCATTAAATAACTCTGTAGTAATCTTCGACCCAGGATTCTCAGCAATGAGGGAATGCTTCTCAGTACCCATAGGAGAATTACCAACACCAGATTTCTCGCCGGTGACACCGTCTTTAGACATCGTGAGGGATCAAGAAACTCATAGAGGATTCACACGAGGCAAAACAAGGCAGTCCTAGTCGTCAAAGACACTGAAAAGGTGTACTAGCCACTCTATGGACTATGCATGGGTCCGAAACACGGACCTAACAAGTAAAGGGGAAGAACACGGATAGTGATCAGATCACAGACTGAAAATTGACCCAAAAAACTATAGTTCAGAGAGAAAAAGAAGGAAGGAGGAAAGGAAGGGAAGCCTCAGGCCAGTTTGGTGACTGAATGACCTAAAAAAGGAGGATCGGCTGGGTCTAGGCTGCCTCAGGAGGTTGTAGCGCAGCCCAGAA
Source organism: Hydrangea macrophylla (assembly GCA_033977485.1). Classification (NCBI taxonomy): domain Eukaryota; kingdom Viridiplantae; phylum Streptophyta; class Magnoliopsida; order Cornales; family Hydrangeaceae; genus Hydrangea; species Hydrangea macrophylla. The sequence continues at coordinate 82,309,319 of CM066985.1, read as the reverse complement.
AGCCAAGGAAAAGGGTCGGCTAGGGCTCAGGGTGGTGGGCGAAGGCTGGGCAGTGAGGAAAGAAGGCTGCGCAGGTGGTGGTGATTAGTGGCTGATGGCAGTGTAGGTGGTGGTGGTGGAAATTAGGGTTCCCCTACTTCGGGTGGCTCTGATACCATATTGAGAAATATTTCCACCAAAGATTAGAGAGACAAAGTGTCCCTCTCTTGTTTTATTAATCAGATTAAGAAGAGAAAAATAAAATTACAAGAGTGCCCTGTTAATATAAACTAAATACTACTCAACTCATAACATAAAAAAGTAATAACATCCAACAAAACTGCAATGCAAAGCCTCTTTGACTGAGTTCCTATTCAGGTTTATTATTCTTGGTATACCCTTTTAATTAACTATGGGTTTTTTTTTTTTTTTTTTATTAGGACCAATGAAGGACCACATTTATCTTCACTTGAATCACTTGCCACCAGAGGTCCTCAAAGAGAGGCTTCCTGGCATCTCTGAAACTGCTGCCATTTTTGCTGGTGTTGATGTTACAAAAGAGCCAATCCCTGTTTTACCTACTGTTCACTATAACATGGGCGGAATTCCCACAACTTACCATGGAGAGGTAAACGATGACTCTTGATTGTGTGGAACCTTTATATTCTTATCAGCACAGTTGTTAGAACCTGTCGATTCATTTGAGTCGATTCAAATTTCATACAACCCAATACAATTCACTATTAATAGTTTTGAATTTGAGTGGAAAACTTTCAATATTTTGAGCCTTGATGTTGCATGAAACTTTTTTAAAATTGTTCTTTTGGTCATTTTAGTACTGTACATGTTTTTATTAGTATATGTATATATTGTTACCATTTTCTGAAAAAGTGAATCTTACGATTCACGACAATTTTGAAGTTTTCAATATCTGACTGGTGAGATGATGTACTCAGGTAGTAACAACCAAAGGTGAGGACCCTGATGTAGTAATTCCTGGACTTATGGCTGCTGGGGAGGCAGCCTGTGCATCAGTTCATGGTGCCAATCGGCTTGGCGCAAACTCTCTTCTTGACATTGTTGTTTTTGGCCGAGCTTGTGCAAATAGAGTGGCGGAGATTCACAGACCAGGCAAGTTGGGAATGATGGTTGTCAGAATTGGTTGATTTATGAATCAATTTATACGAGTCGATTCGAGTTTCAAACAAACCAATGCGGTTCATGATTCAGCACGATTTGCATTTTGCAATTTTGAACTTTGAAGTTTCAAGTTGAAAGAATTTCAACATCTATGTAGCAGAGAGACTTCACTTTGGGTGCCGTTTCCGTTTCGTTCCGTGTCAGACGCTGGCACTCGTCAGACACGCGTCATCACGTGTCAAACACTCTAAAAAACGTGTCTTAGATTTTTTAACAGCAGACACACCTTGAGCACGTGTCGAATATGGCTGACATGGCCGGACACTCGAGTCAACGTGGCATGGTGGCCTCTCATCTGAAACGCTTTTAAGATTTTGAGGAAATAGTCTTAATATGGTAAAAATTGGGGATAAGCAATTGGTTTATTTGAGAATAATGGAGGCAGAAGTGGACAAAAGACTGCAGATTGTATATTTATTTCAAAGATAGAACTATTTATTCGTCGTATCCTAGCCGGTCTGGATCCTGCATTTTAGGTTTTGTCGTTTCAGCGTGTCCGTATCGTGGTGTCGTATCCGTGTCGTGTGTCCGTATGCATGCTACACAATTCAACATTTTGTGCCTTGAGATTCACAGACCAGGCAAGTTGTGAATATGGTTGTCATAATCGGTTGGTTTATGGGTCAATTCATACAAGTCGATTCGAGTTTCATCCAAACCAATACGATTCATGATTCAATACGATTCTCATTTGCAATTATGAACTTGGAAGTTTTAAGTTGAAAGAAAACATCCCATGCCTTGATATTACATGAAATTTGTGTCAAAATCCTATTTTTGTTCATTTGAAGCTTTCTACATGAATATATTTATCATCTATTTTCTGATACAATTCTCGATTTATATTTATAATTCAATTCACGATGTGAACTTGCATCAAATTAATGTGGATACTGTGCAAACTAAGGGTGCGTTTGATAAAACTGAAAATTAAGTACTGAAAATTAAGTGCCGAATTTAAGTGTTGAAATTTTTAAGTGATTTGTATTAGCAAAACTAAAAACAATATTTCAAGAACTAAAATAAACTACATTCATTGATTAATTTCAGTAGAAAATTTTCACTTAATGTTTTCAGTGAATTTTTGACAGCTTTTTCAATTAAGTAATACATTATCAAATGCAATGAAAAAATTAAGTGCTGAAAATTTTCATTTTCATCACTTATTTGAGTTATCAAACACACCCTAAGATGCTTCCTCTTTCTGTTTCCAGGGGAAAAACAAAAGGATTTGGAAAAAGATGCTGGAGAGAAGACTATTGCATGGTTGGACAAGCTAAGGAATTCAAATGGCTCAATTCCAACTTCACAAATCCGGCTGAATATGCAACGAGTAATGCAAAATAATGCTGCTGTTTTCCGCACACAAGAAACATTAGAGGAAGGTAGATAATAATTCCCTCACTCCCCCCCTCCCCCCCTCCTTTTTTTTTTTTTCCTTCTGTTCTTTCTGGCCCCATTTTGTTGTTCTCAGGAACACACCGAAAAATAAAAATAAAAATATTTTTTTTTTTGAAAAAACAGTAACGGTTGCCAAACACTTTTTCAGTTTTCGTTTTCCAAAAAATTGAAATTGACAAATCAAGAGGCAGATGAGAAAAATAAAACCAAAAACTGCAATTGTTACCTAATGGGGCCTTAAAAAGCTCCAATTTTAGCTTTTTCGAAACTCTCTTATTCCAAAAAGTTATTAGTTTAAAAGCTAATCCCTAAATCCACCAAGCTGAAAAATAAACATTAAATACGGAAAGGGAAAACTTGGAGGTTTTTTTTCCCCCTTCCCTCGAGAAGGAAAATTTATGTTCTTGTGCACATTGCTATCAAATCTACTTCGCTGCAGTATTGTACAGTGTGTTCTTTTAGGAATGTATAAGATGCTTGAACCACACACTTATCTCCTTGAAATCAATCCTTCCAACTTTCTAATCTATGCTTTCTCTGTTTGGCTCTGTGTGTGATTTCTGTTGTAGGTTGTCAATTAATTGACAAAGCATGGGAGAGCTTTCACGATGTTAAGTTGAAGGATCGGAGTTTGATATGGTAAAATTCTGTGTATTATGATTGTTATTTGAAGATATTATTCAACAGAATTTATTCATTTTTCAATTTTCATAGCCTTGGTTCTCAAAAAATCATCTTTGACCAGGAACTCGGACCTGATAGAGACTGTAGAACTAGAAAACCTTTTAATCAACGCATGTATTACCATGCATTCTGCTGAAGCTAGGAAAGAAAGCCGAGGAGCACATGCCCGCGAAGACTTTACGGTTAGTTTTAGATTCTTATTCATCTAATATTCACTTCCCTCTTTTTTTTTTTTTTAGCCTCCCTGCTATTATAATGTGTAAGAAAATTCTGGCTCTGCAGACAAGAGATGATGAGAAGTGGATGAAGCACACTTTGGGGTAAGGCCTTAATTCTTTTGTTCTTAATTTCTTTCTGTTGTTTATTTATTAGTTATTTGTTTTTGTTTGGATTTTCTTTATTTATTCCTTTTTTATTTTTTTGGTCGTGGGAGGGGGGTTCTACAATTTTGGCATTATAACATGACTACACATTTGATTACTTGCATTTCACTGGATTATAAAACAAAAATATTAGATACATTTAAGGCGTTAACTTAGCTAATTCTTCTCTTAGGCTTCATTTGTTTCAATGTGTACAAGTATCACTATACTATCGCCTATCGGTGAGCTTTTATCACACAATTTGCATACTACTGTCAGTCTCCTTAAATTGCAAAATCTTAAATAAAGAAATGCCACTTTTGGTATTTGGAGTAACATAAAAATCATTGATAAAAGTAACATAAAAATCTTAAATCATTGATACAAGTATCACTATACTATCGCCTATCGGTGAGCTTCAAGTACTTTATGGGGTTCAGAGAATTTAGAATTGGATATGGGATTGTTATAGTCTTGGTGATATTAATTGGGTCTAAGCCATATCTCTCTCTCTCTCTCTCTCTATATATATATATATATATATATGTAGAGATAGTGTGTGTGTATATATATCTACATGTTTTTATTTGGTTTTAGACTCCATAGTTTCTGTGATTAAAAAATAAAAAGAAAAGAGACTCCATAGTTTCTCAGGCGTTTAATGCAAATTACGTGGGTACGTAACGACTTAGTAACGTGGATTATATGTTACAAAATCCATATTTTGCAGCCATGAATATGTTATGTTGTGATCGCTGGCAAGTATCATCCTTCTTCTACTGTTAATCTAGTTCTAGCAATGTAACTGGTATCTCGAAATGATCCACAGATTTTGGGAGAACGAGAAGGTTCGGCTGGACTACAGACCGGTTCACATGAACACGTTAGATGATGAGATTGAAACATTCCCACCTAAAGCTCGCGTGTATTAGTGCATCTGCTCATAAGAGATGGTTGATGCGGATGAATTGTTGACATTAAGGTTAAAATAAATAATTTGGAAAGCAGAATTTTGAGAGAAAATTGTTGCTTTCATCAATGTGATTATAAACCATGAATCTCCGTCAAGCATTTGTACTGCATGAGGGAATAAGAGCTTATTGATACCTTCTATTTTGGTACTCAGTTATATGCTCTATACTTCTTTCAGAGAATAAATCTTCTGCTTTGAACATTGTTGAGTACCTTGACTTAGGATGTGAATGCCAGTGTCTATTAGTACCATAGTGCATTCTTTTATGTTATGTTTTGTAGGAGGAATGGAAAAATAGATATATGATATGTTTGGTAGGAGGAATGGAAAAATTGAAGGAAAGGGAATGGATGCGGAATGGAAGAGATATCGAAAAGGTAGTCTTCCCTCCTTTTGTTTGGTAGGCTTTGTTTGGTTCATGGATTTCATGAGTGAAAAGAAAAAGGAAAGGAAAACAAGAAGAAAAACTAGTTCCCTCGTGTCTTCCTTCCTACTTAAATAACATCAAAAATAAAATATTTCTAAAATATAACTAGAATATATAACTAAAGGAAGAGAAATGTCTCACAACAATAAAAAATTTTAAGTTTTTTTTCCCCTGAACATATTCTTGTTTCTTTTCTAGTTTTCTCATTGTTTTCCTTATTAACCAAACAAAGGAAAAGCATTTTCCTTTCCCTCGCGAAATCCCAGAACCAAACAAAGCCTAAATGGGAAGGAAAAGCACAACAGACACACAGCGAGGCACCAAGAGACACACACACAGGGGTGGGACTAGGATTTTCATTCAGGGGGGTCTAACCCTGTCACACCCCAACCGCGGGCGGATTAGGACACGTTTAACACGGCTACAAGCATCCCAACTATACTAATTAGCAATGAAAGCATGATTTTGACATCATAAAGAACCTTACTATGACAAAATAGCCTAAGGGAAAAATGGTCATTTAAAAAATATGATTATATTTTATATCAAAAGATAGCTCTTTGAGTTTCGGTTCCAATGCAAAAAACGACGTGCGAATTCGAGTACCCCATTGCTTGCATCATTCGAAGAGCTTTCGCATCGTATACCTTAAGCCCCTTTCTATTAGTAAAGCTCCTTTGTGTCAGCTAACTTCCCATCTCCTTTCACTTTCACACGACCAGTCTTCTATCATCAAGCCTGCTTGCTGTCCATAAGTCCGTAACGTTCTCTTCGTTTCTCTGGGTCCCTCGTTGTTTTGTTGTCGTCGCTATAGTCCACAAGTCTGGATTCAGCCGGAGCAGCCATCTAATCGTCCGAAGTTGTAACCGTGCGAGTAGCCACATCCAATTTCTAGAAGGAATTATGTCCGCTTCTGTAAAAGTTGACGAAAAATATTTTCAAAATCATTGGTTTGGACAGAGGGTGTTCGACCGGTCGAATAGGTCCCTTTGATCGGTTGAAAGCACCTCTGCAGCAACTCTTTTGCTGCAGTAGCCTTCAACCTGTTATGCACCAAATTTTGTTTGAAACTAACCATCACTACAACACTTGGAACACCTTCACAACCTTTATATACAAGTCTATAAACATATTTAAACATTCACCCACATAACCAACTTGTAACAAACACAATTTAACCAAAAACAAGTGCTCAACCCAAATTCTTGTTAAAACAAGCCTTATTATATAAAAGTTCCAAGAAGCAGTCCAAAACCTTATTTAGGACTTGGTTACAAACAAGACTTATCTAAAGTGGTTGTGGTGCATATCCGGACATGCCGTAATAACCCAACTTAACAAACACACACATTGCCCATCGCTACAACATAAGGAAATGCATGACGTTTACAAGTCTAATCTCCAAATTCATTAACCAGTAATATTACAAAGTTTCCTAGAACGTAAGTCTCAAGATTCTAAGTATATAAGTTACATCATATTACAAGTTATAAACATGTCCACAAAACCAATCTCTTCCATTTTCCCATTACACACGTCACCTCCTCTCTGGGCTTTGCTCCGAACCTGCAGTGGTTATATACCACAACAGAAAAGGAAAATAATTTTTTTAAGCATTACGCTTAGTGAATTAACTAACGTGCTTAATATGACATGAACATGTACAATGCTACAATTTAAGCACATAAGCATACGTAATCGCAGAATAGTTAGTTTAATGGTTCACTTAGAACCGAAGACCTTTCCCATGGCCTCGCGGTCCCTTTTATTCCTTGGACATCCGTTCTTATAACGGATTTCTTCCTTTTCTCCTCCCTTATTTCACCATAATGAGCTATTACTCCCAATCATTCATTAACCACCTAACCACATCAACATGATAATTTCTTCACTAAATTAACATGAAATTGCAACTTTAACATAAATTCAACTACTAAATCCAGAATCATAATTTTCTAGCTAGTAATTGAAGCATAAGACGTACCACATCAAGCTTAAGTTAGAAAACTCATCTCTTTCAGATTCTACCCAAAATTAAGCCATAAATGCTGAATTTCACCAAAATCCAGCTCAAAATTCACTCCGGAGTAATTCCTACATGGTTTCAGCAAACTGCGTGTCACCGATTAGAAGTGGCCACAAAATTACGACAATTAAAACATACAAAAAGGTATAGAAATGACCGTCTCACCTCCACGAGTCTGATTACGAGTTTGGTTCGCGAATTGAATGACGAACGGCAACGGAACATCAAATTAACGACATTGGGAACGTGTTCTTTCTCTTTTCTCTCACCGGTTCTCTCTCTCTCTCTCTCTCTCTCTCTCTCTCCTATTTTCTGTATAATTTTGAGAGGTTACTCACTCTCTTGACACCCGTGCATCACATGCTGGAGAGGTGTCACCATTTTCCTCTATTTTCATTTACACCACCAAATGTTTCTAACTCTTATTATGAAATCCCCAAACATTCCATCAACTACCCAATTATTTAAGTGAGTGCTTGTCTAAGTCCCGTATGGGTCCCACACGTGGTTCTAGATATTTTGTAAAGTTACTATCGTACCTTCTAATTATGAACCTTTTGCAAAAACGCCCCTATCTAGGTATCCAAATTGATATTAAAACTCACATATTAAGCAATATGATATGAAAGCTATTTAAACATATCTCCAATTAACTATATAAATGCATCTAATCATTTAAATGCAAACTTATTTTATTCGGGCCCTTCACTGGGTCCCACCTCAATACCTGTCCCAACTTACTGGGGACTTTTCAACTGTGTTCTTCACTGAACACTTTCCTTGGGTGAGTCCTAAGCCTCCCCTTAATCCATTTTATGCACTAATTAGGATAATTAATGCATATTAAAAATATTAACTTGACCTTTTTCCGGGTACGGGTGTTATAAACCCCCGAGGCGAATTTTTTTCGGGCTTTTATATGTATATATATATATGAATACAGCCAGGCTCTAAAGAGGGTGCCCTCCCTTTATTAAATAGAGAGCCTCTGTTTTGACCGTCAGATCGTGTTTAAAAACTGTGAAATGACAAAACTGCTATTAATGAAAACACGATCCGACGGCCAAATTTGAGGCCCTCTCTTTAATAAAGAGAGGGTGCCCTCTTTAGAGCTTTAGAGCCTGACTGTATATGAATAATATAATATAATTGTGTGTTGAAATGGTTTATTTGGTTGGGCAACTGGCCCTTTTATTTTTGGGTTGAACTGAGAAACAAGAATGTCACTACCCAAGCCTCCCCCGCTTTGGGCCCAACCCGCACGGATTTTTCCTGGCACAAGCCCACAAGCTTGCCCAAAATGCATCTTACTAGGTTCCACTATGGCCCTCCATATAGAGCACATTACCCTTCCTTCCCCAGGCTATGTGGGATGAACTTCCCATAGTGTGTAGCCTGCCAGCACCTACTATTCCACTCCCCTTAGGGTCCAACGTCCACGTTGGCACACTTTCGGCTGGGTCTAGCTCTAATACCATTCTGTCACGACCCAAGTCTCACTCAGTAAGATATTGTCCGCTTTGGGCCCAAACCCGCACGGATTTGTTCTTGGGCCACTACCCAAAAGGCCTCTTACTAGGGAGACTTGGAACCACACATATATAGCACATTACTTTTTCACAACCAGGCGATTTGGGACGAACTTCCCATGGTGTGTAGCCTGCCAACACTTATTGCAGCCACAAAAGCACCTACAGCAGCGTGCCCACAATACCAGGGTCATTACAAAGCATGACTTAGTCTGTCCGGATGGATTTCTTGAATCTTGCAAAGACAGAGAATCCACTATATATATAAAATATAATATAATATAAAACAAAAAAGCTACCACTATTGCCGAAGTAATATTAGTTATTGCCAAAGCAAGCTGGCTATGTGGCAAATTGAGACTTATACACTGTTAATGATATATACTAAAAGTCATGATTTATGTACTCAATTTATTATTCATTTAATAAAATTAGTTATTCAATTTTAATGAGAATCAGTGTGGGCAATGTTTGCATTATATTTTGTATTTAATATTGTACATGTGTGTCTCTTATTCTACATAATAGATGATCTGGTGTGTAGAGTTCAGTTTATACACGGAAGATCAGACCATTGAATCTTGTAGAATATAAGATTTTAGTTTACAGTCTTAGATGAGATTAGACACACCATTGGTAGGTTGGTCTTGACTACAGAAAACGATATAGTTTCATCTCACTTTTGCTGGTACACTTTGTGTTTTAAATGAGACCGACTTGAGATAATTATCTTTATACTGACTTATAAGATAATTAACACCCCATGGTTATTATGAATTCTTATGCTCTAAATCTTAAATTAATTTATAGACAAGAATATTTGATATTTATACTTTGATCCCTAATTAGTGAGATCCTTAAATGAGTCAATATCTCTATATATAGAGAGAAATGAGTTGCCACATGTCAAACCACGAGGCAAAGAATAAAACTTGTCTCTGCAGATGCCAATCGATTGGGACTAAAGGCAATCGATTGGTTACAGATATTTCATGGCAATCAATTATGAGTCAAGGAAAATCGATTAGTATATGCCACGTAATGAATTTAGGTCGGCAGCATGGCAATCGATTGGTAAAGAAAGCAGTCGATTGGTATGTAAAAAGTGACAATCGATTGGAACACAAAGGCAATCGATTGGTAACCCAATTTTACCAAATGAAAGGTAAGGTTATACAAGTACAAATATGAAGTTTTATTTATTAATACACTCCAAAATACAGGGTATTACAAAACAACCATGGAAATCAACAGGGAAACACTTGTAAAAAACATATCAAAGCTACTAAGTGAGTATGGATACTCACCTATGGTTGTGGGGGTGTGTGTTCTTTGGAAGCTCAAAGCTTTCTCTCTCCTCTCTCCTTCCTCTCCTCAGTCTCAGTCTCTCCTCTCTGTATCCTTCTTTCTTCTTCTTTCTAACCTTCTCGTTCTCTTCTTCTCTGTGTGTATGTGTGTATATATGTTTGTATATAGGTGTATATATGTATATGTATGAGTGTGTGCATATATGTGATATATACTCTCTCTCTCTCTCAAGATTTTCCAAACAGACTCATGGGCAAGAAATAAACTCATATATAGAAAAAAATGAATGCCACGCGTCAAAACGCAAAGCAAAGTTGAAAAACGAAGATTTGTAGATGGCAATCGATTGGCACCAGTGGCAATCGATTGGCATAAGATATTCCAAGGCAATCTATTGGATAATATGGAAATCAATTGGGATAGTGCCACGTCATGGATTTAGGTCGGCAAGGTGGCAATTGATTGGAGAACAAGGCAATAGATTGGTACTCAAAAGATGACAATCGATTGGTATAAGGGCCATCGATTGGGGTCTAAAGTTTAACAAAGACAAGGATAATTCAGAAGGCCTTGTTTACATAACGATATATATAATTACAAAAGTGCAATGAAAGTTCAGGGTATTACACAAGATGAGAAGAATTTTACATATAGAAAAAAGAGAATTTACAAAGAAGAGACAGAGATAATGAGAAGGAAAAAACAGAGAGTTAGAGAGAGAAATAAGAACTAGAGAGATTTTAGAGAGAGCAAATCAGAATTTGTATTATCAATTACATAAGCCATTTGTAAATATAAACCCATTTATTGCGAAGAGCTCATCCAATTAGAGAGCAAATCACCCAACCCAGTTCATCTTCTATTCTCAGTCATCAAAGGAGAGAACCAGAAAAGAAAAATAAAGTAAAAAGATAAAGAAGTTTGATCTATATCCAATGATCAAGCATAGGTACTGTGCTTCAAAATCAAAGGATGTAGAGTGTATACTCATCAAATCCAAATGATTTCCTGGTAACAAACGGAGAAGAGAGAGAAATAAGAGGCTAGAGAGAGAAAGAGGGAACGAGAGAAGAGGCTTTTAGGTATAGGTGGGCATTCAGTCGGTTTGGTTAGGTTCAGCTTGAACAAATTCGGTTCGGTTTGGAGAAATGTGAACTGAAACTAAATTGAATTATATTACGGTTCAGTTTTGGTTAGTTCGTGTCACACCCCAACTCGCCCCTAGGTTAGGGCACGTGTAACAAAGCCAACAAGGACCAACAATTATTTTTAAATTTCCAAAAATAACATTTTGACTAAAATATCAGGGGTAGTATATCCTTTTAACAAACAAAATAATAAAAAGAAATAATATAAGTTTTAAACCGTCGAATGGTGCTTGGGAAAAGTTTCTCCTATTATAGCCCATTCACGCTGTTGTCATAAATTAAAACATTTCAACCCCTGTCGCATTTTTTTATTATTAAATCTATATAATAAATTAGGAATGGGTATGTCTCCAATCGAGGCAAAGACAAAGAAGGGCTGAGATTGAGTTTGGGAGAAGATAAAGAAGGACTGAGATTGAGTTTTGATTTCAAAATTCAAAAATCCCTAAAAGACCCCACTCTCTTCGTCATCTCACTTCTGCCTCTCTCTCTCTCCCTCATCTTACTCTCAGTTCACTCCCACTCTCTCTAGCCCTTTCATCTCCTTCCACCTTTCTCTCTCTCTCTCTCTCTCTCTCTCTCTGGAAAATCATAAGCCCAAACCCTAATCTCTCTATCTCTTGGACCCTCTCTCACCAGCTCCCTCCCTCCCACCTCCCATGCAACATCTCTCTCTTTCACTCCTCCGTATAGTTCAAAGAGATCTTGAATATTTTGGGGTAAAATAGAATGGGATATCAGAGATGCTGAATGGAGTTGGGGTTCCTGAGGATCGAACATGTCTGACATTAAATCAAGTTCTACTTTAAGCGACATAGCACACATCGATCGCTTTGATTCAAAGATATTTTGATTCGCTATTCTGATTTGGTTTGTATTTGTGAATCGGTTGTTACGATTGCTGATTTTTTTAGGCTCTGTGTAAGGAAGATAGGTGCTGGTTAAGAAGGTAAGTGCTGAGAATGCTGAAGAATGCCGACAGCCAAATCGTTAGTAGTTTATTCCTGGTGATGTCCCAAATTGCTACCAATCTTGCGAGTGAGCGTTTGATGTAGTAACCAACAATAGGAGATGATTAGTGCAATGGGGTGCATTATTTTGAAACACTGGTGGGTCATTAAGTGTCCGAGCAGATATTAGAAGAGGTAATATGTTCTCTCTCTCTCTCTCTCTCTCTCTGACTCTCTCTCTCTCTCTATCTGTTTCTCTCTCTCTCTCTCTCTCTCTGCTTTGCATAAAGATTTTATGTTATGTCTTATGATTTTTTTATACGTTTTCTTTCTTTTTTAGATCTCTAATTTCAGAATTATTGTGGAGGTCTCTGGTAATAATGGATTTTTTAATCTTACTTTTTCCTTAATTGGGCGTGGCTTCTCGGAATTGCAGCATTACGTCTTATTTTCCTTTGGTTTTGACGCCATAGTGAGTGTCCATTATCAAAAGCAAAGCACTGCATATCACTTTACTGTCTCCCTAAGCTTTTGAGTGTTTGATCATGATTTCCTTAGTATTGTTGTCTTAAGCAGAAACTGTGATTCAGGAAATATTTTGCACACACATGGAATATGACACAGAACATGAATTAGAAGCTTGTTTTTACATCGAAACTGAAGTTGGATCATGTGGAAACTTGCAGGCTATTTGATTTAGGTTCAACTCAGGAGTATGTAAGGAATTCCAGCGAAGTGCAACTCTTCACTTGCAGATGGTTCCCTTTTTAGTCCAAAAATGGAAATAGAGAGGTAAAAAGTTCTATTTTGTGGGTTCTGTTAGGGCTAACCTTGGAGCAAGTTTTTTTTAACATAAAAAATGGTTTAAATGGTTGGGTATTTCTCACGCATCTTTTTCTTAATGAAAAAGAAAGAAAAAAAAAAGTTGCAATGTCACAATTTGAATTATATTCTTTTTTGTTTCAACAGGTTGGGGAATACCAACTACCAAGGTGCATACAGTGTTCGACTTGCTTAATTAGGTAAACATATAGCTCTCTCTCTCTCTCTCTCTCTCTCTCTCTCTCCTAACAAAAATATTTACGTGCTTCTGTAGCTGATTTTGAAAGTTGTAGATAGTCATACTAGAATGTCCTTAACATTGTATTTGTATGATTGGGTTTTTTTGGACTTTCATGCTAGACTGTTATTCTGAAATTCTAAAATTATGCATTTATGGAACAATTAGCATGGTTACATCTGTTTGGCATCGTTGTTTCTATCAGGATTTAGTGAAAGTGTATGAAGTCATGATTTTTCATTAAAATTCGCCAAAAAATGAGGCAATTGTTACAATTGGCATTTGGATTTTGGTCTAGATTAGAAGCAATAACCCAACTGGGGAAATTTACTTTGTTAGGAATATTTGGTGATGAATTGATGAGCTGTTACCAAAATTTTTTAAGCTAGGATAGGAAACTAATTGTGTAAACATTTTTTTTTCCCTTTTTTATTAAATTCGGTAGTGCCTTTGGACTCATTGTAGAGCCAGTTGTTGGGTAAGTATTCTCTCTATTTTTCCTGTTTCTTTCTCTATGTAAACACAAAATTCTAGAACATTGTATTTGGGATATAGCAAATGAAGTTGTGGCCAATTTGGGTTATAGAAAATGAACCTGGTGTATCCAAGCATTTGACTACTGACTTTGAAACTATACATTTGTATTCAAACATTTTTCTTTTCTATTTTTTTTTTCGGTGGCTACGTTCTGTCAAGCACAAAGTTCATCATCAACTTTGGCCACTAGGTTTGGCATCAAACATTTGAAAAACACATTGTACTTTTCTTTAGTTTTTATCAATATTGAGCTTTGCATTTCAACAAAAAAAAGGTGGTGGGGTGGTAGGGGAAGATGAAGGAGTCAGACGCAATGATTTTCAAGGTAAGAGAACTTGATTGGGCGTGATCTTTTATTTGCAGAATTACCTTTTTTGAGCATTCTAGCCAGCGTGTAACATTTCAATCACCTATTTTGATGGGAAAACTTGCAACCAGGAAAATCACTTTTTCTCATGTAAATGTTATATGTTTACATTTTCTCGATAGCTAAATAACTTTTTTCTATATAATCCTCGCCCATCTGTTCAGTTTGTGAATCCAATTTTTCTGTCTTTCTGACAAACCAAATGGACATAAACGCGTGGGACATCAAGTGCATTAAGTTTTTCAAATGTACAGTTTTGTAACCTGCACGATTTAATTTTCAGAAATTAAATCCATCAAAATACATTTGTTTTGCTTAGTTTCCTAATGTGCTTACATATTTAGTTTTTACGTAGTTGGGTTTAAATATGTGCTAAAATTCCCTTGATGATGAAGAAACCATTAAAACAGAAAAACAATTAAATGGTCCTTTCTATAGATCTGTCTGGTGCTGACTCTATGTTATCCTCTGTTTGTGTTCTATCTATAAATAAAAACAGCTTGACAATAGATTTGTGTTTTGTGGCAATGAACAGGTTTCTTTTTAGACTAACAGAAGATGATATTACTTAGAAAAAGCATGGGGAAAAAAAATATAGTGACTATTTAGTAAGACTTAAAATCTTAGCTAGAATTTTCATTGCATTTTAGTTTAATCATTAAAATGAATTTTTTTTGTTAGATAATGATTAGAGGTGTTATAAGATTGGAGTTGCGATGGCTGAATTTTTAATGCTGTAGATGTTTTACCACTGAAGAGACTGAAAGAGAGGCGAAGAGGTATGGTGGGTTCAACGCCCATGCTAGCACTAAATAAGCTAGCCACTGATTTAGTTCTTATCTGAAAGCACACAAACCGTCCTTTCATGGAAACAAGTGAGGAAAATTGAGGCTGTGACGGGAAGCTTTGGGACTACCCTTATTTTGCTTTGGTATTGTTGCAAGGTTGTGTTTGGATGAAAACAAATGGGGTTCTACAGTTGGAGAAGGGCAGGTAGAATAACAGCGTGATTATTGCTTTGAAAGACTCATTGGTGGCAAGTTTGAAGATTGTAAGTAGAAGATTCATTTGCTTTTGTACCAAGTTATAAGGTTTGTAAACCATCTTTTGTATTGTCAGTGTGATCATGTAAATTAATAGAGGGTCTAATGTTGAAATAATGCAAAGGAGACTTTGTTTATTTTGTGCACTTATATGCAGTTTTAGATTTAAAACCAATTTTATTGCTCATTTTAAACTTTGAAATCCTTTTTTGTTTTTGTGGAGGTTTAAGCTAACTATTTTTTTTTGGTATTGCCCACCACCAAGCCTTTGTTGTGCCTGTCCCCACACCTCTAGCCCTTTCTTTTGGGCCATGCCTGTGCAATTCCAGGTGCGGTATTTTGGATTTTTTTGCGGACCATGTTCTTAAGTCTTTGTTATAAAAACACATGCTAAGAATGACACGTTGAATTAGTTACTAGCTGAATGCACATATGGTTATGATTGTTTAGTAGTGGCTTTAGCCACGGGTTATACCTAGTATTCTAAAACACACAAAAACTCAGATAAAACATATAAATTCATTCTAACAAACTAAAAAATTAAAACATATTTTCTAATACATTTTACATATACTCCATAACTAATATACAATAACTCCTAAAACATTTCCAGCAAGCAGTTAAGTTTAAATAATATAAACTCATTCTAGAATTTATTGCTAAACACATTTTAAAGCATAAACTTCAAGTTTATCCATATCCTCACATATAAAAATATAAGCAAGTTAGACCCAGCCCCGTAGTCTTGGTCATTTCTCACTGTGATGGTCATCTGAACTTGCATGGTCATTAGCCACAAAAAATCAAATAAGCTTTCACTCAGTGAATACGTGGTACTAATCATGCAATTGGAGTATTTAATGATTCATAACACCAATTAAACATTCAAAACAATAAATGGTCGCCGGTGTGTCAAGTAATCAATCACCATCGTTCTGAACCCCTGATTCTGGGCCTTTATCACTTTTTTCGTCGCATATTCCAAAATCACACTCATTCATTTGTGACCGTAGTCAATTCGTTGTGGTCGTCACCACTATCCCATTTTCTCTTAGGATTTCAACATCTCTCTGTCCCTTATATATGGGCTAATTAATGGTGATTATCACTTGAGATCCTTTGACCCAAATAAGCACATAAGCAGCTCAACATGTCAACATGGCAATTTTAGCATTTTGGACATGTTAAATAATAATTAATCACATGCTTTTCTACTTAATCACAATTAAGCAATTTAAGCATTCACTAATAAATAAATAACATTAAATATCCAATTTTGAGATTAGGACACTCACCTATATGAATAATCAAATAAGCCTAGAAACCCCGAATCTTTCCTAGATCCAGCCCAAATATGAACCTACAGCTAATCCTACACAATTTTGGTAAATTAAATGTTACCAACCCATTTGGGTCACGAAAAATCTGTCGATTTAATTCAAATTAAATTATACCATAATGTTAGGCTTACCCCCACGAGTCCAAATATGATTTCGTATCGCGATCTGAACAACGTACGACGAACCTATGGCATTGAGAAGGTCGAAACCCTCACTTTTCTCTTCTTCTCTCATAGCTCTCTCTCTCTCTCTCTCTCTCTCTCTGTCACTCTTTTTATGTTTATGTTTCTTTTTTTATTTTTATTTTTTATTATTAACTAATACTAACTAGTATATCTACTACTATATTATAAGAAGACAGGCCTCAATTAAGCTAGCATGCCAAAACTTATGAACCTCCTATTTTTCCCTCCCTTTGTATAGTGAGCTTACCATGCTACCCTTTATAGCACACCTATGTAATTCATTTTCTCCAGCTTGCTCTCTCTCTCTCTCTCTCTCTCTCTCTCTCTCTCTCTTGTCCTTCAGTTCTTCTCAATTTCTCTCGCATTATTTTTTGTTTTTTGGCTAAGATCTCTCTCATCGTTTGTTTCTTCTACCAATTTTTCCGTCTGTAGTGATTTATAATCATCTCCTTCTTCTTCGTCTTCTTTTGACGCTTCTCTTTTGATTGTTGAAACCCTTATCGGAAGCAACTAGCGATTAACAGTAGTCAATAGATCTATCACATCAAAGGGAAACCGGGGCTATTCATAGCGAGTGAAATCCCTTTACAAAGCTACCGACTACAATGGCTGAAGCTAGGTTTCAACGTGGATGAGGATTGCAAAATTAGGGCTGTAAATTTTGACATAGTTGAGTCGATTGATTTACAATTCATGGTCTGACAAGTAAGGGTTCTCTCTCTCTCTCTCTCTATCTCTCTCTGCTTTTGCTCCTTCTATCTAACACTGAAATGTTTGGACTTTCAGTTCAACGTGGCTTCTCTTATTCACAATACATGTATTCTTCCATGATTCATGCCAATACGTGGCTTTCTCTAGTGAGTAGCAGACAATCCAATTATGGTTCATTATCTGCATCCACTCACTTCATCTTCTCTCTCATGGAACCAGTTCATCTTCTTCGAATTCTCAGGTTGCAAAGAACAAATTGAAGGCCTCACCCAGCTTTGCAAAGGAATCAAGGTTAGTATTAAACTCTCTTTTCTTTTTATATATGATCAGTATATGTTGTTGAAACTCAAATTGTATTGTTGTTTCTTTGTTAAACTCCTTCTATTGATTCAAAGATTACTTTTCCTTATCTGGGTTTGTTTCATTTCCTCTTTCCTCTTTATTTTTCTGGGTACTCCCTTCCCCCCCCCCTGCTTTTGTGGCTTTGGAATTCTTTTCATTGGGTTTTAGTCTATTGGGTTATTTTGCCACTTTGATTGATTGTTGTAAATTTGCTCTTCCAAGCAATTTTTCATCTTTTTTCCATTTTTTTTTGAAACAATAAGCAGTTGTATCATCAAAACCACTTTGTTCATAATAGAAGCAAACTCACCTTTGGTTATTTTAAATTTGATATTTCCAATTTTCCCCCAATTGGTTTTATTGTTTATTTTTTTTTTATCTCTTATGTGTTCCCATGTTGTTCCATTATACAGATTGTTTTGGTCTTGTCCTTTTTCAAATTTTGTTTTCGCTTTCATTTCCAATGCTAATAAACATCTTGCTCAGCTTTACAACATAGATTTACTGAGGGTTTGACTTCTTGTTTTGGTGGCAGATTTATGGTTATGGCCTTTTAGCTTTTGGTAATAAGCTCCACTGATGAATTGGTTTATCATTTTAAGTCAGCTTTCTCCAAAAATGGTGCAAATCATTTCATTATACTTCCCATCGATATTTTCTACTTGTTTAACTTTAGTTTTTAAGAAGGTTTAAATGCAATGTATGCTCTGGTGTTCAACTAATTTATCTTTTTGAAAGCTATGTTTCTAATGACTTGCATTGGCCATGACTGCTTATTTTTTTAGTACGCTCACTGGAGATGTATGCCACCAGGTGGACTTTTTCCTTTTCCCATTTCTTTTTTAATCTAGAAATTGTTTTCTTGTCCATTTAATTTCTGGTTTTTGACTTTATATGTTGATATAATGCTATTAAAGGTTATTAGGAAAACTATTGCTCTTTGCTCTAACTTTTTTATGTGTCACCTTGCAATTTAGTTGTCTTATTTGCTTATTTAATGTTAAATTCATGTGAAATTCAGCAATTCAAACCAGGTCATACAACACTGCCTCCTATATTTTAGCTTGGGAGTCAGGTGCAACATTTTTTCCATTATATGTTTTCTTATGTACTTCATATAGTACTATATTTTTCATAAATTCGCTTTTTTACTTTAATAGCTTGAATAACGTGCTCTAATAGTGATTTACCAGGGAAAATTGGGAGGTTAGACGAGAGTTGAATTATCCTCAAATCATAGCGACGGTTTCAATAAACCGTAATTTTTATGATCCTGACTATGATGAGTATGCAGCTTCTACATCAACAATTAGTTTGATTTGTTGTCATTCAGTTGCCTTATTTGTAATCTCTCTCTCTCTCTCTCTCTCTTTCCCCTCTTTCTCTCTCTGCAAAGAATACAGTTTGAAGTACAAAAAAAAGGGAGAGTTCTCAAGCACCAGTCTTAAGGGTTCAACCAAAGAAATGCTCATAAACTCACACTCTTACTTGAATAGAATGCTAAAGAAAAAGACTTCGGTCCTTTTCTAGGGGTACTTTTCATCATGTTCTAAGGTGCAATTTGACAACTTTAGTGTTGTCAAATGCTTAAATAGATATTAGTATCTTTTTAGGTTACTACCAGTGAACATGTCCTACGCGTACAAACTTAGGAAAAAACTCTCCACGTACCCATCTACACCATAATTATAGAATTTATCCTACACTAAGAGTCGATTCAACCCTAAGCTTGATTAAACAAAATCTAACGCATGCTTCATATGAAATTGTAAAGTAATTGCCTCTTTACTTGTTATAATACTGGGTTTCACAGACATGCACAAAGTGGATTAGAAAACATTGCATGTCTCATTCTTCAATGAAGAAATATCTCAAACTTATTCGGCTGCTTAGAAAGGTGGTGCGAGGCTATAGAGATATCATACAAAAACTAGAATGCTTTGTTGTTGGTGATGTTGCAAGTCATTACCCTGATTGAAATAATTACTCTTTCTTGTAGTTTTGCATTTCTTAATGTTGTCAAAGTAATGTAAATATTCAATCTCAATGATTTATATTAGTAGTTATCATTTGTTTGCTTCCTAACTTCCAGTACTTCCATTTTCCAAGCTGTTTGTGCATAAAATAACTTCCACATTTAAATTCAACAATACTCTCCGACGGGCACGTGCAACCTTCACTAGTATATATATATATATAAATATAATATATAAACCACACACGCCGCCGCCACACTTGCACGTTTTGTCTTTCTTTTTACCTTTTTTAGGGAGGTGTCATCCTCTAGCAATGTCACACCCGTTCCAGAAATTACATGGTTTTAATATGACAACGTGGTAACATGTGAATTATTAATGTTTATTAATTATTGAGTTAAGTGGTTGACTGTGGTCAACGGTGACATGTCGGTTGAGGACACAGTAATCGGAGAATCATGATGCATTAGTATGGGTAAATGGCATTTATACGATTTAAACGTTATTTAAAATATTTGGTGTTTTATGAATAGTGGATTATACCTGTGTAGTATAATTTCTGGTAGTTTTGTTGTCGCTGTAGAGCATTTGGAAAACTGTGGTGAGAACATGATGGATACGTTATATAAAAGGTAGGTTGTGTAGAGATTTCACAAAATTTAGTTTTCGGACGTAATTTTGGACCCAAACAAGACTTAGTCGGAATCTTTTATAAATTTTAGTTTTCACTCGTGAAGTAATAAAATGGATGTGTGCGACGTTTCAGGGAATAATTAGGAGTTTCGAGAACTCGTGGGGAGGTAAACGTAATTCCCGAGAGTCGTGCCTATATATAGAAGCTCATGAATTAATTTTATTTCTTCAAACCTAAATTGGAAATCAAGAGAGGGGAGATTTGGGGATTTAGTTGGTACGAGCTTTCTGACACAAATTGATGACCTTCCGATCGTCAGTTTTTCTCCAAATTCTAGATTTGAGTTCCATAAGGTAAGGGCTTCATTTTGATACTAGTTAGGACTTGTTTGGTTAAATTTTATAAAAGTCTTAATGTTAAAATTTTGGGGAAAACATGTCTAAACTTATAGGAATCCCTTGTAATCGGAGATCTGACGTTTATTTGGTCTCCTAATTCATCCTTAAAAGTAATAGGAAAATCGCACGAGGTATGAATCCTAAGTCTATGAATTATAGGAAATTCCATGTTTTAATTATCAAACTTGATATTTTGGATCCAGGCGAAATTCATGTATTAGTTAAGCCCGTTAAATTTGTGTATGAAACTGCGATAAAAGCACGTATATATGATTGTATGAATATGCTATGTGCCTATGTGGGTTGAAAGAGGGTTTTGTGCAAATTCATCCAGGGGCAAGCTCCTCGATGTTGGAGGGTTAGAGTAGCGACGGCTACTGTGCATGGTGTGGGAGAAGGCCCAGCCAGGGCACTGGATGAGTAGTAGGGAGAAGGCCCTCCACGTCATCAATTTTCAAATGTTTCATTACCGGATGAATGCGTACTACTCTCCCTAGAGACCATTTTTGATGTGTTGATATGTTAAGGCATGAACCTATTCCCCTTTTCGACGATTCGGTGTTTAGAATTGTACACTCAGCATATGGCTGAGCAGTGGAGATTTACTCCATTGCAGGTGAAAGAAAGAAAGGAAGGAAGAAACGTGAGGAATGAGACCGTGGAGGCGACAGGGATCCTTCTCTTGTATATGTTTTTGTTTTCAATCCCAAATGATGTAAATTGAAATTTTGAGAAGTTAGAACTATTAACTTCAACTTGTAAGGTTTGGAATGACTTAGAATGTTGTAATAAGTTGTAAAACTACTTTTGGTTATGTTGGAGCATGTCCGAACTCATGGATACGTGTTTGGGATACTTAACTTGTCAAACTTGAATTTCGGAGGAATGTAATAGTTCTTTTATGTTTTAATCCAAACAAGCCTTAGCTTGTTCCGTTATTGTTCTTTTCGTGTATTACCATGTCTTAATAATGTTCTTGAAAGTCTAGTATAGATGGTGAAGTTTAAAAAGGTAACCATGCTTGGTGGAAGGGAAGGAAGGGTCGGTTGTTTGATGCCTTAGCAAAATTTTGCAGCATTGTGCAGGACTCTGCTAAAGGGTCATTCGACCGGTCGAATGGGGTCGCTCGACCGGTCGAGATGCCCCCTGCCAGAATTATTTTTCTATACCTTCCGGAAACATTTTAAATATTTTGATCGGTTCTTAGGGTACCTTTGGGACTCCTTTGAACATGTATTCATCCGATTCGAAATATAACTACGTTTTCAATTTTACATAGATTTTACAACTCGGAAGGTAATGTTTCCTAAAGTTTTAAATACTCGAGGTTGTTTTAAAGTTCTTTTCCATTGCGTAAAGTTATTTAATGATTGGTTGAGCCTTGGTGGCGTGCCACGCGCCTCATTTCCACGCGTAGTGGGATGGGTCATGACAAGCAACTCCTAACCATTTTTTTTCCATTTATTCTACTTACACCCCCACAACTTCTATACCCTCATTATAAAACTCCTAAATGTTATAATAACTACCCATTATCTAAGTGGGTATGTGTCTATGTCACATATGGGCCCCAAATGTGATCCCAACTATTATATGAAGGCACCAATTAGCCTACCAAATAAGCCACGTGTTCAATTACGCCCTCACAAGTGTACCCAAACTGGTCACATAAATAAACATGAACAATAAAAGAATATTAAAACACTTAACATTTCATCAATTAAATAATCATGTGGCATCAACATGTATTATAATGTACACATTTACATTTACATATCTACTATTTAATCATAGAAAATGCAATTTTATCCAATCTGGACCTCCATAGGGTCCCATTTCGTATCTGTCCAACTGTGCCCTTTATCAAGCACTTATCACAAACGGGTAACTGAAACTTTCCCAAATCATCACATACAATTAATTATACTAATTAATACATGTAAAATAAATATTACTACCTTTTTCCGGGTACATGTATTACATCTCTCCCTCTCTTTTAGGAAGTTTGTCCTCAAACTTTTCTCACTTCACGAATCAAATAGATGTAAACGTTCCTCCTCGAACCTGTACTGGTTCATATGTAACAACACGGTTATAAAATGCATTATATCCACTGGTGTGACCACAATCGCAGCTGGCTGGCTCCTATTCCTTTCAATATTACCAACTGGCGTACTTGAATTTCAATCTCAATTGGTTCGTTAAACTATACCCTTTTCTGATAATGAAACTTCAAGAAATATTTTTCATCCCACAATAGTCTTTTTCTCCAAATATTCTGGAACAAAACTCACTTGCCTTTATCATATTTCTCCACCAAATATCAGCGGGTGATAAAATGTCATGCAAAAGTTCAGTTCCACTTTCATTGCTTCTTGCAAAATTTCAGAACTTATTCATAATCGACTACTTCCTTCTAGGATGACAAGTGCTAGTATCCACAAAATTCCGTAATCGGTTAATCCCAGCAAATTCGCAGTTTCAGTCAATACCACAATCTGATTGGGTCACCTTGTCCACAATCATTTATATGACAACGACTAATTCTCGTTGGCTTTGCAATCCTGTCATGAAATTTACCACGATAAATATTCAATTTCAGATTGTCAATAATATCAATCACAATCACTCCATAAACCTTTATTACTTCTGCCCTTATACCACACATCGCAAAGAATACTTTACATTTCTCATCTGAAGGCAGCTTTCTTGACATTTCAATCTTCAAGAAGACTTATGTCCCTGTAACTAATTACTAAGTCATTATATTAATGAAATATAATTAGTAATATTGCTTACCCAATTAGTCAGTATTATATTCTCAAATCTCATTATATACTTCAATATTTCTTCTGAACCCATTTCCTTGAGCTACCTTCACTCGAAGTAAATGCTTGACATTGAGATTTTGATACATTTTACTGTAGAGCAAAGCCCAATCACTTTCCTTTTAGTACTTTATCACAAATTTCTAAAACAGAAACTCAAACCGATCTTTAAGTCAATTTCCGCTCATCTATTATAGTAATACTGGTTGACCTCAATTTATTATCATCATTATTTTCCTAATTTTTGGAACAATTTTAGTTTCCAATAAATCTTGAATCTTGACTCAAATCCTTTTTGAATAGTCAACGCACACAACAAATCCCCGTTGATCTCTGATTCGAGCACCAACAACCATTTTGTCTTCACCTGATTAATACAAACTTTCAAACTGTAGCCTTCATGAGTTCCAGCTGCCATTCGTACCATGTATTCAATTTGTCGTTGTATAATTAAATATTCCAAGTCACGACAATTAATATAAGCTTCTGGCTCATAAGAATATTACTATCAAATGCTCAATATAGGAAGAATACCACGAATTCTAAATCTTGTACCAGATAATTCATTTTATGAAATTTCAGCCATATGCCGTATAACTTATTGTTGCATCCACATAACCCAATCCCAACACAAACCTTTCAATAATAATATCAATATCATCATAGATCGATTTTCTTTGATTATTGAGAACTTCACCGTAATCAAATATAAGTTTCACTCATGTCCTCGTATTGAAAAGAAATCTTCAACATATTTTTAATAATACCCAGTCACTCCCGTAACTTCAAATTCATGTCACCTTCGTAAGTCCCAATTGATTAATTTTCGACGACACCCATGAAATTTCTATTCTTTAAATCCTATATTCCAGAAATACAACTCATCCACTAGATATTCAACATAAGGGAAAGCTTCATAATTCTCAAACTATTCAGATTTTAGAGCTTACTCGTCTTTCGGTTTACGCTATTTAAACCCCAATATATAGAAATCGATATATACATTTGTCCCCTCCCTGAAGCACTTACAATCAATAAGCAACTGATTTTGTTGTAATAAAACTTGAATATGATCCGACACTCCTCAATATAAAATTTTCTCATGTTTATACAAGTGTACAATACCCTTTTAAATGCATCACTTGTATGTAACAAGATCACTCATTAATCTCCGACTGTAATCCCAAGCAACAAGCGATAACCTAAAGATATCCAGAATATGTCTTTAAAATGAAGTACTTCATTACCCTGTCATACTCATCTTGTAACCAAGGATATCCTAGGGGTGGCAATTTTCGACACGACAACCCGTTTTACTGAGACAATCCGATTATGGCACGACACGACACGATTAAATAAAAAAAGTTAATCATTTTTATTGAATAGTACTCCAAACTAAAAATTAACCCAAAATCACGCAACCCGTTTATGACCCGATTATGACACGCCTAACCCGAATTGCCACCCCTAGGATATTCCAACTCAGTTCCCAAGAAATAAATTGATACTTCTTACAACCCATCAACCAAAATCATGTATCCACTATAAATAGTATTAAGAATAATACATAGAATATCACAAGTTACTTTCATACCCTTTTCTCACCAAGGTCATTTGGAATTCATTTAAAAATTTAGTATTCCAATTTAAAATCAAAGTAAAAAGTAATGTACTCATCTGAGCTTCCTAGCCCAACAATATTCATTTAAAATCTCTCTTCATAGAATACAAATGTTTACACAACTATCTTGAAATATTTTCCATTAATAACTCCTTTAAACAATAATTGAAATACCTAAATTTCATTAAAATAATTTTCACTAATTTCCCCCTTCTACCCAATTTGGGTCAAATCCAACCACCTCCTTTTATCAAAATATTTTAAAACACTTATTGATTCACAATAAATCCGTTTTTTTTTTTTGTTTTTTTGTTTTTTTTGTTTTTCTTCCTTCCACCCAAAGATGACTTCAAAACATTTTCTACTCATTTAAACATATATAAACTCACTTAATGTCATTCGAGTATCTCAGAAATTTCTAATACATTATTAGTAGCTAAATCCAAAGTCTGAAAGTTTCTAGTAATATACTAGGATAATTGACAATTGCTACAGTGCAGTGCAATAGTCAGATCTCGATTACTTACATAAAGTACAAAGAAATAATAAGAATATTATTACCTGATACACATGGTAGTTGAACGGATCTTGGAGTGGTTTGGATATCAAAGAGATTACTACTTATTAAACTAGTAAACCCATTTTCAAATTCAGATCTCTGGTAGAAATTCTGATACCCCCCTACAGCCAATCAACCCAATTAGTTATTCTTGCAACACAACTACTTAGTCTTGATCATAATTAACCATATTCTTAACCAGAAAATAATGATTTATAATCGCAATGATGCCCAATCGATAGAACACAATGGAAAAATCTATTACTTTTAATTGACCCTAAATCTACTATTCATACTGACACGTTGGAAAACCAATCATTATTCGATAATAAAAGAAGCATCCTAAGAAATCGAAATAAATAAATTTATGTTAAGAGATTCCTCAACAAGCCAATATAACCCAAATAGAGTTGAGAGATTCCTCAATAACCCAAGATAACTGAAGTGATTGGATAAGTCCCCGATTATCTTATCACCTCGACAAACTCAATATTTTACCCTCAATCCCAAGAGAATATATATAAGGAGCTCAATAAATACTCCCAAAGATCATTACCGAATAAATGGAGAAATAAGTGATAACAATAATACCATATTTGCTCAGGAGACCCATATAAATCATAAGAAATCCAGAATTTCCCAAACTATAATATTTGAATACTAGAAGACCCACCGTAAATAAAGAAATCCAGATATCCATTTTCTTGACAGAAAATATGAAATAATCTTCACAAATAATAATAATACCCGATAATATTCGGAAAGAACTCCATACCCACAATCATAACCCAATACACAACAACCCTTTATCAAGTCGATATCCTTGATAAAATAATATTAGTCAAATCATTTTAGGATGACCAACTTAACTCTTGATTTCTAAACCCAAATTTCACAAATACTCCCAAACTTGGATTTTTCTTACTGAATTCACAATCCCCCTTTATACTCCATTTTATCACAGTAAAGTTTCCAGCCATCTCTCCACATATTATAATATGTAGAATGCATGCAATATGATATGCATGCTCAACAATATTTAAATCACGTGCAGTAAACATGTATACCTCTACATGTAGCTACGTGCCATGATAATCATATACATGCATTTTTTTGTTTTGTTTTACGCGCCGTATTCATCTCTCGTCCCCAAAGGCTCTAACCTATCGCTCTGATACTAAAATTTGTCACACTCTAACCCGCCCCGCGGGCTATGACACGTGTAACAAACCCAACAAGGACCAACAATTATTTTTAACGTTCCAAATATAACATTTGGACTAAAATATCATGGGTAGTATATCCTTTTAACAAACAAAATAATAAAAAGAAATAATATAAGTTTTAAATCGTCGAATGGTACTTGGGCAAAGTTTCCCCTATTATAACCCATTCACCCTGTTTTCATAAGTTAAAACATTTCAACCCCTATAGCATTTTCTTTCATTAAATATTTCAAAACACACAAAAACCCAGCTAAAATATATAAATTCACTCTAACATACTAAAAAATTAAAACATATTTTCTTATACATTTTACATATACTCCATAACTAATATACAATAACTCCCAAAATATTTCCTAATATCCCAAAATATTTTCAAACATTCAACTAGCAGTTAAGTGTAAATATTATAAACTCATTCTAGAATTTATTTCTAAACACATTTTAAAGCATAAACTTCAAGTTTATCCAAATCCTCACATATAAACATATAAGCAAGCTAGGCCCAGCCCCAGCACCGTAGTCTTGATCATTTCTCACTGTGATGTTCATCTGAACCTGCGTGATCATTAGCCACAAAAATCAAATAAGCTTTCACTCAGTGAATACGTGGTACTAATCATGCAATTGGAGTATTTAATGATTCATAACACCAATTAAACATTCAAAACAATAAATGGTCGCCGGTGTGTCAAGTAATCAATCACCATCGTTCTGAACCCCTGATTCTGGGCCTTTCTCACCTTTTCGGTCGCATATTGCGAAATCACACTCGTTCATTTGTGACCGTAGTTAATTCGTTGTGGTCGTCACCACTATCCCATTTTCTCAGAGGATTTCAACATCTCTCTGTCCCTTATATATGGGCTAATTAATGGTGATTATCACTTGAGACCCTTTGACCCAAATAAGCACATAAGCAGCTCAACGTGTCAACATGGCAATTTCAACATTTTGGACATGTTAAATAATAATTAATCGCATGCTTTTTTACTTAATCACAATTAAGCAATTTAAGCATTCACTAACAAATAAATAACATTAAATATCCAATTTTGGGATTAGAACACTCACCTATACGAATAATTAAATAAGCCTAGAAACCCCGACTCTTTCCTAGATCCAGCCCAAATATGAACCTGCAGCTAATCCTACACAATTTTGGTAAACTAAATGTTAGCAACCCATTTGGGTCATGCAAAATCTGTCGATTAAATTCAAATTAAATTATACCATAATGTTAGGCTTACCCCCCACGAGTCCAAATATGACTTCGTATCGCGATTTGGACAATGCACGACGAACCTATGACATTGAGAAGGTCGAAACCCTCACTTTTCTCTTCTTCTCTCGCAGCTCTTTCTCTCTTTTTATTTTTATGTTTTTATTTATTTATTTATTATTAACTAATACTAACTTATATATATGTAAGTATAATATATACACCACACGCCGCCGCCACACTTGCACATTTTGTCTTTTTTTTTTTTTTCTTTTTTTTTTGAATGGTGATGATGAGTGACATGGAGGTGTCATCCTCTAGCAACTCCATTTTTTTTTCATTTATTCTACTTACACCCCCACAACTTCTATACCCTCATTATACAATTCTTAAATGTTATAATAACTACCCATTATCTAAGTGGGCATGTGTCTATGTCATATATGGACCCCAAATGTGGACCCAAATATTATATGAAGCACCAATTAACCTACCAATTAAGCCACGTGTTCAATTACGCCCTCACAAGTATACCCAAACTGGTCACATAAATAAACATGAACAATAAAAGAATATTAAAACACTTAACATTTCATCAATAAATAATCATATGGCATCAACATGTATTATAATGTACAAATTTATATTTATATGTCTACCATTTACTCACAGAAAATGCAATTTTATCCAATCTGGACCTCCATAGGGTCCCGTTTCATATCTGTCCAACTGTGCCCCTTATCAAGCACTTATCACAACGGGGTAACTGGAACTTACCCAAATCATCACATGCAATTAATTATACTAATAATGCATGTAAAATAAATATTACTACAATTTTTAGGGTACGGGAATTACAGTTCGGTTCGGTTCAGTTCTGTTCAGTTTGGAAATTCGGTTAACCAAATTTTAAAAAACTAGACTTTTTATTTTTTTTTTCACAACTTTTAAATTATTTTTATTTTTTTGATGTTTTGTTTCCCCATTTTTCTTTCATATTGCAAAGAAAACATATGTTTATATTTAGTCGAAAATTCTCCAGAGAGGTCGCCCTCTCTTTATTAAAGAGAGGCCACTGTTTTGACCATCGAATCGTGTTTAAAAACTTGATCTGATAGCCAAAATAGAGGTTCTCTTCGTAATAAAGAGAGGGAGCCCTCGTTAGAGCCTGACTGTATATTTAGTTATATATATAATACTTACATTTTTATATTATATATAGTTGTATATAAAATGATATGCACAAAAATATCAGGTCAAAGTCAGGCCTCGCCACCTCAGCAAAGAGAAGCCAGGTCATCTTGAATTTGGACTGACTACACAGCCATCTCGGGCTGTTACGCAAAATCGCCAGGGATGGCCATAAGTCCGGTCGTTCTTTCCATATGGACCTCACATGGGAGCCCCCCCCCCCCCCCAAGAGGCGTGATTGCTTGGTCAGCAAGCCTCCAGGCAGTTTCCTATCCCAGTTAAAAGACTAAATGGAAGGAGCAGGCAGTTTCCTAAACCACTTAGGAAACATCCCTAAATTCATGAAAATCAAGCTGTAAATAGATTAGGCTTCCTAATCTACTAACTTACCATGTATGGGTGGTCTCTTGCACCTATAAAAGAGGCCGCTCACCCCCATTAAGGGGATCGCATTCTAAATCTAAAGAAGAGCGTATAAACAACTCACTATTACGTATAAACCCGGTCGGTTTTCTGGTAGTGCCGCCCACTCTGTTGGCTCACAAAATACCACCGATGATCTGCTAGTGAAAGCGCACTGACGCAACCGTGGACGTAGGTCACCTCATTAACGGGACTGAACCACAAACAATCTCTTGTCTCTCTCTCTAAACCTCTCTTACCTATTTTCGACATCATCAGTTTGGCGCCGTCTGTGGGAACGACAAGTTTTTCACCAACAAATTTTTTGACTGATCAACATGCCACCGAAGACGGGTAAGAAAAATACTGCCCCGGCCAATCAGGAGAACTTGCAGCTCGAGCAGCAGGCCGCCTCCATGACCTCCGAAAAAATGACGGTGACGGTCGCGCAACTTCTGGAAGGTCAGCGGCAAACCCAACAGCAAATCGAAGCGCTGTTGGCCTTGCAGGAAAAGTGTCCTCAATCCGAGAACCAGACCAGGAAGAGTGCTCCCGATCGGGAACCTGCACGAGTCCAGAACCATACCCACTCTGCACCGGTATCCCCTTCAGATTGGGAACACGTCCGGGATGGTGACCTTAACAGAGCGCCCAGGCGCACCAGGTGACAAACTCGGACCAATCCTTGCCGGGTGGAAGATGCTAGAGATATTATCAATAGACGACACACCACCGAGAGGGAGGAATCAGGGCCAAAGCCCTGGGAATCAGCCAAAGACCCTTAGGCCTGGAGCCGGGGAGATCTTAGGCATACGATTACCCAGAACCGAAGCCGGGTTCTATCCTCGAAGACGACGCACTTCGAGGAAGAAGCATCATCATCAGACCCGACGTACCGCTCGGATATGGAAATAAGAATCAGGCGAGATGTAAAGGCCCAGATCGAGGTCTTGCAATAGCAAATCGAAAAATTGAGCCGTAAGCAGCTCAATGACCATACCAATACAGAGACCGAGTCTCCCTACACCGCTCGGATCACCACGTTCCATATACCGTGGAAATTCAAACCTCCATATCTCAACTCTTATGACAGTTCAGGTAGCCCAGTAGATCATATCCGCACTTATAAGGCCCAGATGACGCTGGTCACCATGGTTGAAGAATTACTATGCCTGGCCTTCCCTAGCACCCTTAAAGGCCCAGCCGCGCAATGGTTCCACGCTCTAAAACCCTGAACGGTTGATGACTTAAAGACATTGAGCAAGATCTTCATCAGCCAGTTTGTGGGGATGCTCGACCGGTCACAATCGGACACCCAGCTACTTACCGTTAAGCAGCGAAAGGGAAAGTCTCTAAGGGAGTACATGGACCGTTTCAATCAGCAGAGGCTCCAGATCCGCAACTAGAATGAAACGGCCGCAATCATGGCTTTCTGCACGGGAGTTCAACACACCAAAGTTATGACGTCGTTCCATCGTGACCGACTGACGACATCCTATTGACGCGTTTTCTTATCACACCCAAGTGTAGG
This sequence comes from Hydrangea macrophylla, assembly GCA_033977485.1. NCBI lineage: Eukaryota > Viridiplantae > Streptophyta > Magnoliopsida > Cornales > Hydrangeaceae > Hydrangea > Hydrangea macrophylla. The sequence goes on along the minus strand of CM066985.1, from coordinate 82,278,159 downwards.
TGATCGTACAAGTAATAAAGTTCTGGAAGTCCAGGTCGAACCCACAGGGAAAGGAATAAAATTTTATAAAGTTAGGCAGATAACTATTTTGTCACTAAAAAGAAAATAAAGATGATGGATTTTTGTGGGGTTTTACTAAACTACTTATTTTTATATTTTTGCAATAAAAGTAATTAAAGCTATTTTTTTCTTAACAGTTTATGGTAAAGATTTTAACAGTGCAAAATAAATTAACTAACATACTAGTAAGAAAAGGAAGAAAAATATATAAAAGCTAAATTTTTGTGAGATAAACTTTTTAGATTTAATAATAGAGAAAGATGTGAATAATACAGATATTTATGCAAACTATTATAAAACAGGAAATATTAATTAACTAGGGGGAAATGATTTAAAGGAATTGGGAATATGCAAACCAACACTAGATCCCACAAATTTTGTGCCTTTAAAAAGGATTTGGCATTTAAGACCACAGAGTCATTCTTTATTTAAAAATAAACTTTCATTAGTCAGGGTCATATCAAGTGTGTCAGGTTTGATATGAAACGACGTCGTTTGGTTTAAAGAAAAATAAAAAGGCAATTGGGCAGTAGTCAAGTTCGAACCGTGCCCCGCCGCGGACGTGGGTTATTCGACGTCCAGTCCCCACCACTCTGCCACAACACAATTGCCTATCTATTATTGGATAGAAATATATATAAACACATATTTGAAATATTAACTTTGTCATATGAGTTGTTTGAGTATGCTAGGTGTATTTTATGACAAAAGGCATAGTTTGACAATCCAAATAATTAGGCTTTTTATTTCAAATATGTACTCTTTCGAGCTCAATATAGCCATAGTATATAAACATGTTAAATGGTCATAAACTATAGATACATAGATATTTTTAGCCATAAATGGAAAAATAACCCATCTAGATAAATTTGCCCATTTAAGATTAGTGCACAGAAGCTGTGGTTTCTATGTTTTTATTACATATCCCCAATTAAAGTTTTAGCCTACCATTTTGGAATTGAAACTGTCTTCAAAATAAAAATAAAAGATAAATTAAATAGATGCACGCAATCACCGTCCAATTAAAATTAAAGTTGTAAAACCAAGGTAAGGGTGAAAACTAATATTATATATTATTTTCTTTATTTAACATGAGCTAGGATTGAATTTGTGGAATCTGCAAAATAACAAAGTTTAGTACAACTAGGCTAATAAAATATACATAAATGGAAATACTGAACCAAAAATAAAATACTAAACCTTTGACTTTGGATTCTTGTGGGGTCACAGTGGTTGAACTCAAAGAACACAAATAAGGCCAAACTAAATCCTTATCTACTTTTGGAGTGAGATATGAATATGGTGTGTTTGGGGCTTTGGTAGGTGATTACAACAACTACGTGACTAAGAAATATGATTTTTACTTAGAAAATCTGTCTTTTAGTGAATATAAATATTGCTATAAAAACTGAAAATTTGGAGTTTCTAACTATTTTAGGGGGCAACTATAAGTACTACTAGACTAGAAATATTAAATCTAATTTTAAATAGGAATATTTTACTACTACAAATTGACAAAGGTCATACAAGAAAACAAATATTTTAAATTTAAGAAATACAGTACACAAAGTTTTGCTACATATTTTTTAACATGAAATCATCAATTACATAAGAGTAAAATTTTACAATTACTAGAACTAGAAAAGGCAAAGAAAAAATAAAGTTTCCTATTTCTAGGGACAATATAAAGTGCTCACATAATAACCTCCCCTAAACTATTCTCTCCCTAACAATGATTGTGAAACTGTGCTTGTTGTGTGTGTTGTTTGCTTCTGTCTTTCTCTCCTTTTTATAGACGAAGGAATGATGAAAATCATCATCTCATTCGTCACTGAACTGAACCTTGCCATTTTTTTCTTCTCGTGTGCGTCCCAGTTTCTTCTTGCGTCTGACACTTCATTTGAATTTTGAGAACCTGCAGTTGAGAGAGAGAGAGAGAGAGAGAGAGAGAGAGAGAGAGAGAGAGAGAGGAGAACCAAGGAAAAAAACAAAAATCATTATCAAAGCATCACTATCAACAGTGATGCCTATGTTTTACTTTGGATTGTAGGTTTTTTTTTTTTTTTATCATTCTTTCTTTTATTTGGTCCAGAACTTGTACTATGCAAGTTTGGACTAATATTTTATGAGAAATGCTTCGGTGTGGTTGCTACTTCTTTCCTTCCCTTTATTTCACTTCATTTTTACCTAAAGATATAAAATATGTAAAAATAAATAATTACACGCATTTGAGTGACATCACTGTTAAATTATATTAATTCAAATATGCATGTAAAACTAGGAATTTTGGGGATTAGATGAGCATTATATCTATTATATTGGCACATGAATGTGCAATATTCAGTGTTTGTCACACCCGTCAACTAGCTTATTGCTAGTCCCTAGCAATGAAGTGAAAAGAGAAACTGTTCTAAAAGTTTTATTAAAAGTGAGAATAAACTAAGGAAAATAAAATCTAACTCACTGTCGCAGGAATCGCGATTGCATTTAGCGTATGCAACAAGCCGTTAAACCCCTAGGTTACCCTTAGTGGACGAGTGTTGTCTCATGAGGGTTTGCAATGAATATACCCACAAAATTCATTAATTTTTTTAAAATGTAAAAATAAAGTAAAATAAAAATAAATGTAGATTTTCTCCTTTTGCAACAGATAAGATTAATTTTGACAATAAAATGAAAATTTCAAGTATGTAATAGTAATGCAACACTTATACTCACAGTTTGTCAATGGTAGCATTTTTTATACTCTTTAAACTTACAGTGTGTACTTGAAAAGTCAAGCAACTGATCTTAACTTCAAAGTTTACATAGTCAATAGCAGTCATAAAACTTGTAGTTTTAACTCAAATCTCACTAGGATTTCACTCTTTTAATGAGAAACTCTCAGAAACCGGTATAGAGAACATCTCACTTGGTAGGGAAGCAAAGATAGAGGAATTGCTTTCATTTTTTTTATGACTCAATATATAGGCATTTGGAGTACAATAAGTCTCATAAAAGAGTACTTAGCATTAGAAGAGCGATCTACCGTGGAGAACATCCTTATCACTTAAATTTAAAAATCAATTTCTTTTAAATCATTAGGACTTTGACTGGTAGGTTAGAAATTAAGATGAGTAGGAAATTGGGGTGTATTTGTTCTAAGCATGTGATTGGAGTATTTGCGTAATTCATTCCAACCTCTTCTTTTCTTCTCCTTTTTATGATATGTATAGTTGATTTTTTTTTTTAGTTTCTCATTTTTTTTTTCTTTTTTTAAATCAACTCCTTTCTTTCTTTACCACTTCTTGCACTATTAATACAATCCAATCACATACCTGGATATAGAAGTGAGGTTTGTACTCCTAGGTAGAGCAAGGCATGATTTGGATAGAACTGAGAATAAGGTAATATAAGGTGAAGGGGGGTGCATTTGAAAGAAAAGATGGCCTAAATCATTTTTAAAAATAGATTGACTTTGTTCATTCAAGTAATTTAGACGTTCTAATGGTAAATCTTGAACGTTCTCTTCTAATGATTAGTCAAAGAAAAAGAAAAATAATGAGACTTTTAACGAGTGATATGATAAAGAGAATAAAGTGAGATTGAAAAGAATAGTAACCCTCATAAAGGAAGATTGGCACAAAAGCTCACATGGGTTAATTAGTTTCCACTACTTGTTTTTAAACTGCATAGTATATGCTTACTCATCCATTTAGATTCAGTAAATTTCTTCACACTGTTTCAAAAGTGTTTAATGTTTGAAGAGTTTTAAGCATTTGAAAATAGTAAAACATGTGACAATGTGTTATATGCTATTAACATACCCAAAATAACATTAATGTGTCAAATTTATCTTATATAAAGTAAAAGAAAAACTTCTGAAAAATTCCTAAGCGCATTCACTAAGTTGGATACATATATGGTGCAATTAGTATCCTCTGCACCTATACAAAAGAGGCTACGCAATCCGGAGCGTCCAAGCTGTCATGATTACCCATCCACCTCTAGTAAAAGAGATGGGTCTAGAATCACTAGCAAGCTAAAACATCAGTAAGAGGCTAGGAGATAACTCTGGCTTTACCTAGTTTTTTGCTACCTCTAGGGACATTCACCGCACTAGACATATCTGGTGATGCTTGGATCATGCAAATAACTCCTATCGAACCAGCTAATGAAAGTCAGATGCATACGTAGGATCATTTTAAAGTTTGACCTGACTGAAAATTATTATATGTACAAAAACTAAAAATAAAAATAAAAATAAATGAGGGATGGGAGAACAAAATTTATTTGGGTATCAAAGGATCCAGTCCTCTTTCTCAACCAAAATTTTCTTTTGTTTTGATTTGAATTGTCTTTTGTAACAGTAGTAAACTTTAAAAGATGTGTCATTATGAGCAATTAAACCAGGACATTCTTCTCTATAACAATTGAAACACCATCGTAACATTTTAGCTTTCCTTTTGATGGCATAAAGGCTAGTGCTAGCAAAGGATTTCTTCTGCTCAGAAACAAGTGAGCGACCCATTAACGTCTGGTCATCGACTATTGGATCCATTTTTTATACTCTCAGCCAACAAGAGAGGCTAGACTTAACCCTTCCACTCCTTCCAACTATCAACTAAGATCTAATTAAAGAGAGCTTAGAGGGGGTGGGTGGGAATTTTACTTAGAAACTAAAAATATTTATATTAAGAAAAATATATACATTCAGAAACTAAATTTTTTTTTTAAACAAAAAACTAGAAAACTACATCTCTCTCTCTCTCTCTCTCTCTCTCTCTCTCTTTTATAGAAAAGTCCAAGACAGCGTATCATTACAATAACAATAATAAGGAAAATTATGGTATAAACTTCGAAAATCATAAGAGCGGTGACGTCTTCGTCATTCATTTAAAAAAAAAAAAACAGAAAACTTGGATTTTTTTTAACAAGGGCAACACATCATTATCATAGCAAGAACCAGGATAAAAATAATATAAAGTTCAAAATTCATAAGGTCGATAGCTATCGCATCGTCCATTTTTTTTACAAAGAAATGGAAAAATATCACCTGTCACTTGAAAATCTGAAAGCCTGGTAGGGTCGTGGATCGAGTGATATTTCCAAGTTTGTTTGATGAGTGGGTACCTACAACTTATGCAGCTAAATAATGGAAAAGAGAAAAAATAAAAATCTAAAATAAAAACTAAGCCGAAATTGGAAAAATAGAGAATAAAATCAAAATCAAGCTTTTATCTGGATTATAGATCTTACGTTTAGTGATCAGTAGAGTGGATCTTGATTTTGGATCGAAGAAAAAAAATATGAGAGATTGAGAGATTGGGGAAAGAGAGTGAGAGAGTTGTAGAGAGTGAGAGAGAGATCGCGGCGAGAGAGTGAAAGGAAGAAGAAAAAGAAAGGAAAAAGAGAGGGAAAAGTTTTTAGGGTTCAAAGCCCTATATAAAGCCATTTTCTCTTTTCAGTGTATCTCTCTCTAAAAAGATTAATTTTTTTTTTATGAAATAAAGATAAAATAAACAAACAGGTGTTAATCGTGAAACCGTCCCCCCCAACTGAGTTTGACATTGTCCTCAATGAGTGAGATGAGAAAAAGAAGCTAAGGATAACACCTGTAATAAAAAGAAATACAAAAGGAAATGATAGAATAATAATGACCAAATTAACTTATATATAAAAAGTTATCTAATTAAGAGTATAGGACTTATGAAAATATAAATACTCTGATACACTATGTCCTATACCAATTATATTTTAAGATATTAAACAGCATTATAGTTAGGGTCCTCCAAAGGAATGGACTCCAACTCAGGTTCAAATCCTTCTAAAAATGACTTTAATCTATGTCCATTAACTATAAATGTAATTCCATCTTTAGGGTCCTCAATTTCGACAGTTCCATAAGGATAAACATTTTTTACAATATATGAACCAGTCCATCGAGATTTCATCTTTCCTCTAAAAAGATGTAGTCTTGAGTCATATAATAGAACTTTTTGCGCAGGGGTAAATCTTTTGCGCAAAAGATTCTTATTATGATACATTTTAGTTCTTGCTTGATGAATTTGAGCATTGTCATATGCGTTTTTATGAATTTCTTCAAGCTCACTTAATTGTAATTTTCTTAAAATTCCTCCCTCTTCAATATTACAATTTAAAGTTCTAGTAGCCCAATATGCCTTATGTTCTAATTCTACTGGTAGGTGACAAGCTTTTCCATAGACAAGTCTATATGGAGACATCCCCAAATGGGTCTTATAAGCAATTCTATATGCCCACAAAGCATCTGTTAATTTTAAAGACCAGTCTTTACGATTAAAATCAATAGTTTTTTTTCAAGAATATGCTTAATTTGCCTATTAGCTAATTCAGCTTGTCCATTTGTTTGTGGATGGTATGCAGTTGACACCTTATGGGTCACTCCATATCTTTTCATTAATTTTTCAAATGGCTTGTTACAGAAATGAGTTCCTTGATCACTTATTATTGCTTTTGGAGTTCCAAATCGAGAAAGTATATTATCTTTTAAAAATGCAATAAATGTACAGTGATCATTCTTTCTTGTAGGAATAGCTTCTACCCATTTGGAAACATATTCGACTGCTAATAAAATATATTCATATTGGCAAGATGGAGGAAAAGGTCCCATAAAGTCAATGCCCCAACAATCAAATATTTTAATTGTAATTATAGGGGTCATTGGCATTTGATTTCTTTTCGTAATACTGCCCAACATTTGGCAGCGGTTACAAGCCTTACAATATAAATATGAATCTTTAAATAGAGTTGGCCAATATAAACCGCTTTGTAAAATTTTCATGGCAGTTACTCGAGATGAAAAATGTCCTCCACAAAAGGATGAATGACACATGAAAAGTACATTTTCGATTTCTTCATTAAGAACACATTTCCTAATTACCTGATCGGCACAATATATAAACAGATATGGGCCATCGAAGTAGAAATGCCTAGCAATAGCTAGGAATCTCTTTTTATCTGATGATGACCAATTGCTTGGTATTTTTCCAGTTACTAAATAATTAACAAGATCAGCGTACCATGGTAGGGAAGTCACAGAAAATAACTGTTCATCAGGAAAAGAGTCTTGAATAGGTAAGCGTTCACTAGTATTGCCTTCAAAAGTGAGGCGGGATAAGTGATCAACTATCACATTTTCTACTCCTTTTTTGTCTTTGATTATTAAATTAAATTCCTGTAGTAGGAGTATCCACCTAATAAGCCTAGGCTTACTGTCTTTCTTTGACAAAAGATATTTAAGAGCTGAGTGGTCAGTAAAATAGACAATAGGGGAACCAATCAAGTATTTCCTAAATTTATTAAGGGCGAATACTACGGCTAGCAATTCTTTTTTAGTAGTTGAGAAGTTTATTTGAGCACTATCTAGAGTTCTACTGGCGTAGTATATAACTGATGCCTTTTTATCCTTTCTCTGCCCTAGGACAGCTCCAATGGCAAAGTCGCTAGCATCACACATTAATTCAAATGGTAAACTCCAATCAGGAGATTGCATAATAGGTGCAATAGTGAGATGCTCTTTTAATTGCTCAAAGGAGTTTTGACGCTCTTTAGTCCATTCAAAAGGTGTGTCTTTGGCCAATAATTGACATAAAGGTCTGGAAATAGTACTGAAATTTTTTATGAATCGGCGATAAAAACCTGCATGTCCTAAGAATGAACGGATGTCTTTTACAGTCTTGGGAATGGGTAAATTAGCGATAAGATCTATTTCAGCTTTGTCTACTTGTATCCCATTTTCAGAAATAATGTGTCCTAAGACAATACCTTTAGTGACCATAAAATGACATTTTTTCCAATTTAAAACTAAACTTTTTTCTTCATATCTCTGGAGAACTTTTTGAAGAAGGCTAAGGCAATCATCATAGGTTTTGCCAAAAATTGAAAAATCATCCATAAAGACTTCTAAATTCTTTTCTACCATATCGCTGAAAATACTTAGCATACACCTTTGAAAAGTCGCAGGTGCGTTGCAAAGACCAAAGAGCATTCGGCTATAGGTGAAAGTTCCAAATGGACATGTGAAAGTAGTTTTTTCCTGATCTTCTGGTGCAATCTCTATTTGATTGTAATCACTATAACCATCTAGAAAACAGTAATACTTATGACCCGCTATTCTTTCTAACATTTGATCCATAAAAGGTAAAGGAAAGTGATCCTTACGAGTTACAGCATTGAGTTTTCTGTAATCTATGCATACACGCCCTCCAGTAGTGACACGAGTGGGAATTAATTCTCCCTTTGAATTCGGAACAACTGTAATTCCTGCTTTCTTCGGCACAACTTGTGTTGGACTTACCCATTTACTATCGGATATTGAATATATAATGCCAATGTCGAGTAGCTTGAGAACTTCCTTCTTAACTACTTCCTGTATAATTGGATTAAGTCTTCTTTGCATTTCTCTTGAGGTTTTAGCATTATCTTCAAGATATATATTGTGAGTGCATATTGAAGGGCTTATTCCTTTTAAATCTGCTATACTCCAACCGATGGCACTTTTATGCTTCTGAAGCATACTAATGAGTTTATTTTCTTGACTAGAGTCTAGAAGAGATGATATTATTACGGGATAAGTATTATTATTATTAAGGAAAGCATATTTAAGCTCTTTAGGGAGCTCTTTTAATTCCAACTGTGGAGTTTGTAAATTAGATGGTAGTGTTAATGTAGTCTTTGGTGGTAAAGGTTCAAAATATGTGGTCCACATTGCTTCTTGAATTATTTCTTATGTTGAATCTTCATTAAAACATACTTGACTCATAAGATGTTCTTGTAGATTATTACTGTCTAGCTTCTGAATAGAGTTATTAATAACAGATTCTACTGGATCATTGTAACAAGTCAAGTTAAAATATTCTCGTGATAGAGATTCAATAGCATGAACTTCTTCAATATTCTCATCTTCTTCTTGATGTTGTGGATTAGAAAAAACTTTAATATTTAAAGTCATATTTCCAAATACTACAGTCATCATACCACTGCGGATTCGAATAGTGGCATCAATGGTAGCCAAGAAGGGCCTTCCAAAAATGACTGGTATTTGCACATAGTATCTAATACTGGTTCTGTATCAAGGATGACAAAATCTACTGGGAAAATAAAATTTTCAACTTTGACAAGAACATCTTCCAGAATTCCTCACGGGTATTTTGTAGATCTATCAGCAAGTTGTAATACCCTGCGAGTAGACTTTAGCTCACCTAATCCAAGTTCTTGGTAAACAGAATAAGGAAGCAAGTTCACACTAGCTCCTAAGTCAAGGAGTGCGTGATTAATTTTGTGTTTTCCAATAATACACGATATTGTTGGTGTACCTGGATCTTTAAATTTTGTTGGTAAATTATGCTGTACGATGGAATTAATTTCTTCAACGAAGTCAGCAGAATACGCATCCTTTCGTACATTTTGCTTACGTTTTACAGTACATAAATCTTTAAGAATTTTGCATAAGCAAGTACTTGATTAATTGCATCTAAGAGAGGAATATTAATATGCACTTGTTTAAATAATTCTAAATATTCCTGATTCTTATCATTTTGGTGTTTTCTTAAACGTTGTGGATAAGGAATTTGAGGAAAGTATTCAGGAGTTTCCTCTATTTCTTTTTCCACTGGTAAAGCAGATGTTTCATTTTCTTGAGAAAGTTGTTATTTTTCAAGGGTTTCAACTTCAACTTCATTAGTAATTTTATCTTCATTTATTTCTTCTTCGATTTCTATCATATTATCTTCCTTATTTGTATGCTCAATTTCTTCTAAAGAAGGTGAAATTTCTTGTCCAAAGGCCTTACCACTTCTTAGTACAGTTATAGCTTTTGCTTGTTCATGTTGATTATTACCAGAAGTTGAGGGATCACCTTGTGGTTGTCCCCTTGGATTCGGTTGTGGTTGGGCAGGAAAAATGCATTTTCCTTTAGAATCGTGTTGATTATTAATCCTATCCACAGATGTTTGTAGTTTCCCCATGATTTGTATTAATTGTTGCATCATAGACTGTAAAGGCTCTTCTTGCACTTTCTTGTGCGGAGGCACATAAACATTAGAATTTTGCTGTGTATTAGGATATGTATTTTGTGTTTGTTGAAATTGAGGCGGAGGAGGTAAATATTGATTATTTTGAGGAGGTTGATGTTGAGTTTGAAATTGTAGAATACCCTCTTTTGTATACATATGATTTGGAGGATTTCTCCAGTTAGATTGGTATGAATTACCATAGGCGTTTTGGGGACCCCTATAATTATTCACAGCGTTTATCTCTGTTGGAGCTGTTTCCTGACAATTTGAACTATTAGGACATTCATTCGCAGAGTGTCCTAAAGTATGACAACTGTCACAAAGTTCTCTTTTCTTCTTAGGTAGATTATTTTTTTCTACTGTTATAGCTTCTACTTTACGTGCTAATTCTTCATATTTCAGTGTTAATTCATCTTCTGATTGTAATTGGTATAAACTTTTAGCTTTTTCCGTTCTACCAATTTCTTCTTTTTCCTATTGGGAACGCTAAGCCAATCAAAATATAATTCAGCTTCGTCAGCAGTTTTACTCAAAAATTCTCCTTGACACATAGCTTCAACTAATTTCTTTGATTTTGGTTCTAATCCTTCATAAAAGAAATTAATTAGACGCCATTTTTCAAATCCATGATGTGGACAAGCTAGTAGGAGATCTTTAAAACGTTCCCAAACTTCAGGGAATGGTTCCTTTTCTTTTAGAGTAAAACGTTTAATTTGACACATCATACTATTAGTTAAATTTTTTGGATAGAATTTTTTTTAGAAATGCTTCATTCATATCATGCCATGAAGTTATAGATCCAGGACGGAGAGATAAAAGCCAAGCTTTAGCTTTATCTTTTAAAGAAAAAGGAAAAAGCATAAGACGGATTATTTCAATAGGATAGCTTTGATCAGAGAACGTACTACAAACTTCTTCAAATTCACGAATATGAAGATAAGCACGTTCTGACCCCATTCCATGGAAAGTTGGTAAGAGTGGAATCATGCCATGTCTAAAGTGAAACTTTCCTGCGTGTCTAGGTAGAGTGATGCAAGAAGGAGTGATGTTTCTTTCTGGGGTAAATAAATTACGTAAAGGACGTTGTTCACGTTCTAGTAAAACAAATTGTGGTATATTTTCCCCCCTGCTCACTATGAGCATCATCAGCTATTCCTTATATGCCTTCAATTTCAGCCATGATTCTAGGAAACTGTATACTAGATGATTCACTAGAAATATTAGAATTATGTGATACTTGATATAAAGCCTATCTAAGGACATAAGAAGTAAGTGAAAACTAACTGATAATAATATTATTATGATTATTATTATTATTATTAGCTAAGTAAAAATAAAACTCTTTTTTTTTTATTTTATAATTTTTATAATAATAGGTTTTTTTAGAAGATAGGCTTATATATGTATATAAATGATTTCCCCTTTTTTTTAGAAGATGCACAAGTACATATCTATAAATATATATTTATATATTTTTCACAAGGAAAGATTATATATAGCTTTTTTTTTCTTATGTTATCATTTTTAAAAAAAAGAAAACTAAAATATTTATAAAGTAAAATAGGTATATATAGATATAGATATAGATATAGATATAGATATAGTAGGAGAAAATAGTTTTAAACCTAACTTATTTATTTATTTATTTTTTATTAACCGGTCCCCGGCAACGGCGCCAAAAACTTGACGACATCCTATTGACGCGTTTTCTTATCACACCCAAGTGTAGGTGATCGTACAAGTAATAAAGTTATGGAAGTCCAGGTCGAACCCACAGGGAACGGAATAAAATTTTATAAAGTTAGGCAGATAGCTATTTTGTCACTAAAAAGAAAATAAAAGATGATGAATTTTTGTGGGGGTTTACTAAACTACTTATTTTTATATTTTTGCAATAAAAGTAATTAAAGCTATTTTTTTCTTAACAGTTTATGGTAAAGATTTTAACAGTGCAAAATAAATTAACTAACATACTAGTAAGAAAAGGAAGAAAAATATATAAAAGCTAAATTTTTGTGAGATAAACTTTTTAGATTTAATAATAGCGAAAGATAGAAATAATACAGATATTTAAGCAAAACTATTATAAAGCAAGAAATATTAATTAACTAGGGGGAAATGATTTAAAGGAATTGGGAATATGCAAACCAACACTAGATCCCACAACTTTTGTGCTTTTAAAAAGGATTTGGCATTTAAGACCACAGAGTCATTCTTTATTTAAAAATAAACTTTCACTAGTCAGGGACATATCAAGTGTGTCAGGTTTGATATGAAACGACGTCGTTTGGTTTAAAGAAAAATAAAAAGGCAATTGGGCAGTAGCCAAGTTCGAACCGTGCCCCGCTGCGGACGTGGGTTATTCGACGTTCAGTCCCCACCACTCTGCTACTACACAATTGCCTATCCATTATTAGATAGAAATATATATATATATATATAAACACATATTTAAAATATTAACTTTGTCATATGAGTTGTTTGAGTATGCTAGGTTTTTTTTATGACAAAAGGCATAGTTTGACAATGCACATAATTAGGCTTTTTATTTCAAATATGTACTCTTTTGAGCCCAATATAGCCATAGTATATAAACATGTTAAATGGTCATAAACTATAGATACATAGATATTTTTGGCCATAAATGGAAAAACAACCCATCTAGATAAATTTACCCATTTAAGATTAGTGCACAGAAGCTGTGGTTTCTAAGTTTTTATTACATATCCCCAATTAAAGTTTTAGCCTACCATTTTGGAATTGAAACTGTCTTCAAAATAAAAATAAAAGACAAATTAAATAGATGCACGCAATCACCGTCCAATTAAAATTAAAGTTGTAAAACCAAGGTAAGGGTGAAAACTAATATTACATATTATTTTCTTTACTTAACATGAGCTGGGATTGAATTTGTGGAATCTGCAAAATAACAAAGTTTAGTACAACTAGGCTAATAAAATATACATAAATGGAAATACTGAACCAAAAATAAAATACTAAACCTTTGACTTTGGATTCTTGTGAGGTCATAGTGGTTGAACTCTAAGAACACAAATAAGGCCAAACCAAATCCTTATCTACTATTGGAGTGAGATATGAATATGGTACGCTTGGGGCTTTGGTAGGTGATTACAACAACTACGTGGCTAAGAAATATGATATTTACTTGCAAAATCTGTCTTCTAGTGAATTAAAATATTGCTATAAAAACTGAAAATTTGGAGTTTCTAACTATTTTAGGGGGCAACTATAAGTACTACTAGATTAGAAATATTAAATCTAATTTTAAATAGGAATATTTTACTACTACAAATTGACAAAGGTCATACAAGAAAACAAATATTTTAAATTTAAGAAATACAGTACACAAAGTTTTGCTACATATTTTTGAGCATGAATTCATCAATTACATAAAAATAAAATTTTACAACTACTAGAACTAGAAAAGGCAAAGAAAAACATAAAGTTTCCTATTTCTAGGGACAATATAAAGTGCTCACATAATAACCTCCCCTAAACTATTCTCTCCCTAACAGTGATTGTGAAACTGTGCTTGTTGTGTGTGTTGTTTGCTTCTGTCTTTCTCTCCTTTTTATAGACGAAGGAATGATGAAAATCATCATCCCATTTGTCATTGAACTGAACCTTGCCATTTTTTTCTTCTCGTGTGCGTCCCAATTTCTTCTTGCGTCTGACTCTTCATTTGAATTTTGAGAACCTATAGTTGAGAGAGAGAGAGAGAGAGAGAGAGAGAGAGAGAGAGAGGAGAACCAAGGAAAAAAACAAAAATCATTATCAAAGCATCACTGTCAACAGTGATGCCTAAGTTTTACTTTGGATTGTAGTTTTTTTTTTTTATCATTCTTTCTTTCATTTGGTCCAGAACTTGCACTATGCAAGTTTGGACTAATATTTTATGAGGAATGCTTCGGTGTGGTTGCTACTTCTTTCCTTCCCTTTATTTCACTTCATTTTTACCTAAAGATATAAAATATGTAAAAAAAATAATTACACGCATTTGAGTGATATCACTATTAAATTATATTTATTCAAATATGCATGTAAAACTAGAAATTTTGGGGATTAAATGAGCATTATATCTATTATATTGGCACATGAATATGCAATATTCAGTGTTTGTCACCTACCAACAACCGTGGTGGAACTCTCAGAGAGAGTAGAGAAGTACATTGATACAGAGGAGTTTCTAAAGTCCAAGTACCCAGCTTTATGGGAGAAGATTCCTCGAAAGCTAAATAGAAACGGGAGGGCTCTGAGAAGGGTCCAGGAAAGAAGCCCAAACAAGTTCAGCAGAGAGGTATTCGGGATCAGGCCCCGATTACCTTCACCCCACTTTCCCAGCCAATCCATGAAGTTATGGCCGCCGCAGAAATTCAGAGGCTACTCCAGGAGCCCGCCAATTTGAAAAACCTGCCTGTAAGAGGAACCGCGACAAGTTCTGCCGCTTCCACAAAGATCATGAGCATGACACAGAGGATTTCTTTAAGCTTAAGATTTCCATTGAGAAGCTAATCGAGCAGGGCCACCTAGGTGAATTCGTGGTAGCAGACAGACGACCTCGGCAAGAAACCCGGGCTCCCGAGCAACCACGACCCCTCGGGCAAATCAATGTAATCTCCGGAGGCACTTCAGGCAGAGGTGATTCACAGTCGGCCCGGAAGAGGCATGCCCGGGCATCCTGATCGGATGTCTGGCATGTCCAATCCACCCGCTCTCCCTAAACTGACATGTTGATGTTTTCATCCAAGGACATGTTAGGCCTACACTACCCTCACGATGATCCGCTGGTGGTGACACTCTCCGTAGCAAACTACGTGATTAAAAGGGTGTTGGTAGGCATGGGAAGCTCCTCCGACATCATGTTTGTCTCGGCATTCGATCAGCTAGGGATATCTAGGGATCGGCTCCGACCAGTGGCCACTCCCCTTGTAGGGTTTAACGGGTCCAGCACTCAACCGCTCGGTACTATTGAGCTCCCAGTCCTCATGGGAGCCTACCCTCAGCAGGCATCTATACTGGCGAGCTTTGTGGTTGTAGAAGCTCCATCTGCGCATAATGTCATCCTTGGGAGGCCAACCCTCAATAAGACCAGGGCGTTCATACCAACGCATAGCCTGGTGGTTAAATTCCCAACCCCCTAAGGGCCCGGGAGCCTGCGCGGAGACCAAGCCTTCGCCTGGAGTTGTTATGCCAGCTCTCTGCGCTGGGAGGCTATTGCCGAAACGCTGAATGTTCAGGAGATGGAACCGAGGGATTAGAATGATAGAGTGCGACCGACCGAGGATCTGGGACAAGTGGTGCTAGACCCGCAACTCTTCGACCGAACGATCATGAAGACATACCCGGGATTGATCCCAGATCCTGCACTAAAGTCAAGATGTGTTTACTTTGTATCATGAAGACATGCCCGGGATTGATCCCCATGTAATGTCTCACTGACTCAATGTCAACCCAGAATCCCGGCCTGTGAAGCAGAAGAGATGGGATATGGCCCCCGAGAGGCAAAAAGCAGTGCACGAGGAAGTCGAGAAACTCCTCAAAGCAAAATCTATCCGAGAGGCCCACTATCCCGACTGGTTAGCAAACGTGGTACTGGTCAAGAAAAGTAACAGGAAGTGGAAGATGTGTGTGGACTTCACAGATCTAAACAAAGGCTGTTTGAAGGACTACTATCCTCTGCCCAGGATAGATCTCCTTGTGAACTCCACAGCCGGTCATTCGCTTCTCTCGTTCATAGATGCCTACTCCGGGTACAATCAGATTAGCATGTACCCGGGGGACGAAGAAAAAACCTCGTTTATCACGGATCAGGGGACCTACTGCTACAAAGTCATGCCTTTCGGTCTCAAAAATGCTGGGGCGACCTATCAGCGCCTGGTCAATCACATGTTTAAGGACTTGATTCGGAAATCCATGGAGGTCTACGTTGACGATCTGCTGGTTAAAAGCCGGGACGAGTATGACCATCTTGAGCATTTAGCCGGGGCTTTCAGCATTTTGAGAAAGTTTGAGATGAGGTTGAACCCGGCCAAGTGCACATTTGACGTCTCGTTCGGGAAGTTCCTTGGGCACCTAGTCAGCAGGCGGGGGATTAAGGCAAATCCCGAAAAAATTCAAGCCATCATAAACATGCGGTCACCCAGGTCAACCAAAGAGGTACAGAGTTTGGCTGGGTGGGTGGTTGCAATAAATAGATTTATGTCCTGAGTTACCGATCGGTGTTTGCTATTCTTCAAGATTCTTTCATAAAGCTTTTCAGTGGTCAGAAGAGTGCGAGGAAGCATTCCATGAACTGAAGAAGTACTTGGCATCGCCCCCTCTACTCTCAATGCCCACACCAGGCGAAGAATTGTTCTTATACTTAGTGGTGTCACGCTCGGCGGTCAGCTCGGCACTCATTCGAGAAGAGCATGGGGTACAATTTTTGATCTATTACACAAGCCGAGCACTTCAAGGCGCAGAAAGTAGATACTCCCGCATTGAAAATCTCGCCTTTGCCCTCATCACTTCAACCCGGAGACTTCGTCCGTATTTCCAGGCCCACGTCATCGTGGTCCTTACAGATTAGCCCCTTCGTAAGATCTTGAGTAAGCCTAAAATGTCCGGGAGGCTCGTCAAATGGCCTTGGAGTTAGAGGAATTTGAAGTGGTCTACAGACCCCGCACAGCAATCAAGGGACATACAATGGCAGACTTCATTGTTGAATTCACATACCAAGAAGACCCAGCTGAAGAAAACTCCCCACTGACCTTACCACTCGGGCTACAACCGAATATTTCGACCTGGGTACTTTACGTGGATGGTTTTTCCAACAAACAGGGTAGCGGAGCAGGGATCATCTTAATCACGCCTGATGGGATCCAACTCGAGTATGCGCTCAGGTTCAGATTCAAAGCCTCCAATAACGAGGCCGAATACAAAGCCTTGTTGGTCGGGTTACAAATGGCAACCTCAATGGGTGCACTGCAAATTCAAGGTTACAACGACTCTCAGCTCGTGGCGAATCAAGTCAACCAAGAGTATGAGGCTCGAGAGCATAATATGGTAGCTTATCTAGCCCTCGTCCGAGCAGTTTCAAAGAAACTTCAGGGGTTCTCTGTCATGCAGATACCTAGGGAGAAAAACACTAGGGCCGACAGGTTAGCCCGCCTCTCTTTATCTTCTGAGTCAGACTTGCCCAGGATAAGGATAGAATACCTACCTGGGCCAAGTGTGTTCAACTCCAAATGCAAGGAGGTCGAATCGGCCACCCTAGAACCTAGCTGGATGGACCCATTCATCGAATTTCTTGCAACAAGCGCAGTACCAGACAGAAAAGAAGAAGCCTACCGGGTTAAATACCGAGCGGCAAGGTACCTCATCATTGATGGCAACCTCTACAAAAGGGGATTTTCTATACCGTACCTCCACTTCGTCCATCCTACACAGGTCCAAGCAATATTGTACGAAATCCATGAAGGGGTGTGCGGGAACCACATCGGAGGCCGGGCACTCTCATGCAAAGCCCTGTTGCAAGGTTACTATTGGCCGACCATGGCCAAAGACTCTCAAGCATACGTCAAGAGGTGTGATACGTGCCAAATATTTTCTCCTATGATCAACCGTCCGGGAGAACTTCAGACCCCAATCTTCAGCTCCTGGCCGTTAGCTCAGTAGGGCATTGACATTGTCGATCCCCTACCAATGGGAAAAGAGACAAGTCAAGTTCATTGTCATTGTCGTGGATTACTTCACCAAATGGGTGGAGGCCAAGCCCTTGGCAACAATCACCGAGAAGAAAATGGAAAACTTCAAGGAGAGGAATATCCTCACCAGGTTCGGCGTCCCCCGGGTTCTGGTTAGTGACAACGGTAGGCAATTTAACGCCCTGATATTCAGGCAGTTCTGCTCGGGTTACGGGATATCCAATCACCACTCATCCCCTGAGCACCCGCAAGCCAATGGCCAAGCCGAAGTGACCAACAGGATAATTCTTCAGTCAATCAAAACAAGGCTTGAAAGTGCCAAAGGACTATGGGCAGAGGAACTACCAACCCTCCTATGGGCCTACCGCACTACACCCCGAGCGGTAATAGGCAAAATGCCATTCTCCCTAACCTACGGCTTTGAGGCGGTGGTCCCCACGGTTGCCTACTTACCGGGTGGCAAATTTTAAGGAGCTAGACAATGAGGACGCCCTAAGGGCGGAACTCGCCTTGGTAGAGGAGAAAAGAGATCGGACGTATCTCAAAGTGGCAGCTTACAAGCAAAGAGTCTCCCGATACTATTATAGTAAAGTGAAGCATCGTAGTTTTCAGATAGGAGATCTGGTCCTGAAGGCAGTTAACCAGCCCACGAAAGTCCCAAGCCATGGGAAGTTGTGGCCAAACTAGGAAGGTCCATACTTAGTTACCCGAGTGAACCGCCCGGGTACCTATTGGTTACAAACTCTAGACAGGCACGACCTCTCTCATCCTTGGAACATGCAGCACCTCCGCAAGTACTTCCAGTAAAGCATGATAATAATGTTGGCTAGGAACTATATAGCTCGACTCAAGCATATCTATTCATATAGTAATAAAAGTTTCTTTCGCCAAACAACTCTTCTCCATGCTTGCTCATTCAAAAGACCTTGGGGTCAGACCCCAGGCACTTAAAAGACCCCGGGTCCAAAACCCGAGGCACAAGCTTCGCTTAGGTCTAACCTACAAGCGGGGGTAATGCCCCCTAGGTGGCTGATGATGGCAAGTCCCAAAAGACCCTGTAACCACCCACGTTCCAAGTCGGTTTCCTACAGTCATCCCCTCTATACGTTTACCTTAGCAAAAGCTTGGGGGGCAGGGTAGACTAAACAGGAAATCACACCGGATACTAACAGGACTTAGAATCCTAGAACACTTCTAACATTGCTAAAGTACCTACAGTACCCAGAGAAACCACTCGGGTAGTAAACAGTCGCAAACCTGTACTGTACCCGAGCGGGACCCCTATATCAAGTCCCTGAAAGACCAAGTGTTCTCTCCCAGTTATAGTCCTAACTTTTGCTAAGGCAAGGTTCCTACGGGAATTACAACCGGTCAGTCACAGGTAATCACAAACAGGCACAAGTGCAGAAATAGTAAACAATTGGAAAATTGGTCTCGATGACCTTTTCATTAATTAAAGACAATTTGTACAGGGCCTGGGTGGCAGTTGTAGTAACCTCCCAAAAAAAAAAACTACAACACAAAAAGAAAACAGATCGGAGACCTTAGTCATCCACTTCGACCACATATTTAGTCTCCCCAGCCTCTTTTCCTAGGACAGATCCTTCTTCAGGTCCCGAACCCCTGCCCGGGGTAGGCTCAATAGCTCCAATACCAGTAAGAGGATCCTCACCAGCCGTGAGATCGATGTCCCAGTAGTCCGAATCAATCCCCTCGTAGGACGAGATGTCCCACTCGGGGTGATCCCGGGCTATCCGCCGTTTCAAATCCTCTAGTAGCTAAAGTAAAAGTGATGCTTCCAGTCCATGAAAGTTATCAGACAGATATGGTTCTAAAGACCGCGTCGTAGCCCTAGAAGAAGCCGTCATTAAACGTCTCCTCCGTGGCTCCGGCGGCCGTCACCTCAGCTGCGGTCTTTACTCGGGCCTCAATCGCCGCTGTAAGGACTCAGGAAGCTTCTAAATTAGCCTGAGTAGCCGCCAGATCTACCTGGGTTGTACCCAAGCTCAAGGCCAAGGTCTTGGTCTTGTCCTTCTCGATGGCTAGGGCAGTCTTCCCTGCCTCTGATTCTGTCCGCTCCTTTGATAAGGCAGCTTCGGCGGTGCTGCCCTCCCTGCCAAAGAAGATAGGAGAGACTCAGACCCGGTGGCCATGCAGCCAACTTGTGATGAAAGAAAGGAGACTGGTCAGTCAACAAGGTAAATAAAAAGAAAAAGGGGAAGAAAAGCAACCGTGCGGGAGACAAAGAAGCTCACCAGATGAGAAAGGCTGTAAAGCTAGCCCTAAAAGTCTTCGGGAGACAGGCCTGCGCATGTCTCCACCTGACTAGGGATTAGGGTAGACTTCACCCTCTCCCTAACCTTGGCAGGTACCCCTATTGACAAGGCAAAAGGTGCGTCCGCCCGGGGTCCTGTTTCCTCAACCACCACCACAGATTCTGGGCGGTTTACCGTCCCATGCCATATCTGCCTGAGGGGACGCTCGCTGCTCGAGGCCTCAGCGACGGATCTTTTTCCCTGTGCCACTACTAATCAGGTGGCGGCAGCAGCCTGTTTGGCCCTTAACTGCTTCAGATCCCTCTTGGGAGCCATTTCTGTAGAAAAGAAAATTACCCAGTCAGTAAACGGAGGAGGTAGCCAAAGGGAAATGTGGAACGGAAATACAGGTTGCCAGGCGCTCACCAGGAATGATTGGAGGAAAGGTGGGAGCTTAGACGGGTTCTTCTGGAGAATAGGATTGGACGAAATTGCCCATCCGGGACAGTATGTTCCAGATGTTGGTATGCAGGTCCGCTAAACCTACGACCCTAGCCTGACACTCCACGGGGATCCCTGGAGGGTTGGTCGACCCAGCTGTAACAAAAAAAAACATGAAAACAGTTAGCAGATGTACAACCTTCTATGGTAAGGGAAAGCAAAAAGAGAGGCATACCAAGCGCTCTTACCCCTCAATTCCCCCGCTCAGGAAGTCCTCAGCTAGGTTCCCGGGGCCGGGTCGCAAAGACCAAGGGTGGACACCTGGAAGAACTTGCTCTTCCATCCCTTGTTATTGCTCGGGCAATTGACAATGATCTTTCGGCCCTGTCGGGCTGTAAAAGAGAAGAACCCAATTTCCCGGTGTACAGGGAACGGACGGTGCGCCCATAAGAACTCTTGAAGGGTGAGTTCATACCCGAAGGCTTGAGGCCAAAGGGAGATTGACCCCATCAAGAACCTCCATCCATTGGGAGCTAATTGCCCGAGGGCAAACCCGAGGTAAATCAGGACATCCCGAACGACTAGATGAAGCAGAAGGCGGAGGCCAACCATCAATGCATCATTAAACAGGGTGACGAAGCCTGGCTGGTAAAGGTATGCTCTGTCGGGGTTAACAGCTAAGGAATAATTGTAAGGAAGCGAATACCTCTCCTTAATGTGCACAAGATCTTGGGAGCGCAGGGTAGAGGAGGTAGACTCGTAGGCAAACACGACCTCGGGGTCGGGTCTCCACGGTGTCTCATCACTTCCGCCCCTAGAAACAGAGGCAATGGAGGCCTCCTGGTCGGACTCATTATCGAACACGCGAACAGGAATCCTGCCCTCACTCTGATGGTCAGATGGGGAGGCGGAAGGTGGATCCAAGCTGGTTTAGGTGTTCCCTACCGGGACATCTCGTCCTCTAATCGCGAAGCAGAATCGAAGTCGGAATGCTCCATTTCTGGTACTCCTATGGTAGGATGGGGAAGTAGGTTACGGCCTAAGTATGGGTTAGAGACCCCAAGTCTGATGTATAAAGGGGGTAGGATCACTAACCTAAAAGGCAAAGAGTAAATGGTCCTTAATGCTAGGTGGCACTCTCTCAAGACTACTCCGGGGACACCCGCTCGGTTCAATTGACCCAAGGCACCTCCTAACCTAAAGAAAGAACAGAACCTAAGGAGGAAAAAATCCCACTCCCGCTCGAATCCCAGGGGGTTCACTCCTCCCAGCCTCGTTTCAGAAAGAAAAAGGGAAGGGGGAAGAAGGAACTTGGAGGAAAAAGAAACCTACAAAAATCAACGCAAGAAAGGGCTCGAAAATTCTGACCGGGGACTTTTTTGCTCTCAAACCGCTCGGGAATATACGTCTTGGCAGTAGAAATTCAAGAAATGGACAAGTGTTCCTTATATAAGGGGCACGGACGACTGAGATCAAAGCAGATCCAACGGTTTAGGCACTTTCACGCCGAAACTGCCTGACAGCTGCCACCCCGGGCACGTGAAGCGTCGCCTCAAAAGGTGCGCACATTAAATGCTCGATGAGACGGTTCGGTTATCACGCAACTACTCAGTTACTTTCAGATCGACCTTGCTGGATCCTAACCAGGCCAACCAGCAATTGACGCGTGGCAGAAGTTGATCCCGGGCCCATATAGCCACCGCTCGGTACTGACCCCGGAAGATCAGCCCAATCAGTCGCAACCCGGGACCGTTTCCCGAACGGTTTTCTATTAGAAGCAGTCTTAATTTTCAAACCTCATCCGATAGAGCATCCTGTTAGTTTTGAAAATGGGGAGCAGCTGATATGCACAAAAATATCAGGTCAAAGTCTGGCCTTGCCACCTCAGCAAAGAGAAGCCAGGTCATCTTGAATTTGGACTGACTACGCAGCCATCTCGGGCTGTTACTCAAAATCGCCCGGGATGACCGTAAGTCCTGTCGTTCTTTCCATATGGACCCCACATGGGCGTACCCCCAAGAGACGTGGTTGCTTGGTAAGCAAGCCTCCAGGCAGTTTCCTTTCCCAGCTAAAAGAGTAAATGGAAGGAGCAGGCAATTTCTTAAACCACTTAGGAAACATCCCTAAATTCATGAAAATCAGGTTGTAAATAGATTAGGCTTCCTAATCTACTAACTTACCATGTACGGGTGGTCTCTTGCACCTATAAAAGAGGCCGCTCACCCCCATTAAGGGGATCGCATTCTAATTCTAAAGAAGAGCGTATAAAAAACTCATTGTTACGCATAAACCCGATTGGTTTTCTAGTAGTGACGCCCACCCTGTTGACTCACAAAATACCATCGGTGTCTGCTAGTGAAAGCGCACTAACGCAACCGTGGACGTAGGTCACCTCATTAACGGGACCAAACCACAAACAATCTCTTGTCTCTCTCTCTAAACCTCTCTTACCAATTTTTAGCATCATCATAAAATATATGAATAATATATAAACTAAAAAATATATTTTGGTTCGGTTCGGTTTAGTAATATAGTACAGAAAATTGAACTGAAATTTTTATTTTGATTCGATTTTTAATCGAACTGAAATTTTTAACCGAATTAAATGAACTGAAATTAAAAATTCGGTTCAGTTTGGATTGAATTTCGGTTAACTGAACTATTTGTCCCACCCTACTTTTAGGTCATTAATGAGATAGAGAGAAGAGAAGACTCTCCAGAAAATTCTAACTGTTAAATATTAAAGTTATTTTGGGATAGTATCATAGTGATATGAACATGGCATAATTTTATTAGAAAACAGTATGAACTAAACTCAATTGACTATCCCGGAGTTGCGTCCCACAAGTGTGAGTTGTCATTTGTTTGAATTAAAAAGTGAGAGTTGTCATTTGTGCATATTTTTGTATTGAGTAATGCTCTATATACACATGCCTAGGTACCATAAGTGTGAGTTATCATTTGTATTTAATTGAATTAGAAAGTGAGAGTTGTCATTTGTGTATATTTTTGTATCGGGTAATGCTATGTTTTCGAAATGATAAACTCCAATTACCATTTTAAATGATATGACAATAGACCCACTTTACTAAAATTCTAATTTTAAATGATGTGATAAGTCCTAATCCCAATCATTGCAGTACTCTTTTGTATTTGGAACCCTGCTTCTCGGAAAGTTTAAAATTGGACAAGTTCAATTCAAGTATCACTTCCTATTGAGTTGGGAAAATGGCTGTGATACATCCCAACAAAAATGGGTGGTATGGGCCACACCATACATCCCATCTAAGGGTTGGGATTAATCCATAAAGATAAAAGTTGACTCTGTACAGCTAAGAAGAAGGACAGTTGGTGCATTAAATGCGCTATTGACTGGTGCAGCCGGTCATGTTCACCCCTTGTGTTGTAAATGTTGTCCTGTGTAATAAAACTTGTTTCTGTATTAATAAGACTTGTTTCTGTATAAGGAAAAACTGTTCCTGAGGACAATTTTTGGACATAATTGTACCTAATGTAACCAATATAGTACCATACCAGTGTTCCATTATAGAATTTAAGTGACACACTTGCACACACTTGTACCTAATGTAACCAATGTGGTACCATACCAATATTCCTTTGTAGAATTTAAGGTTGTTATTAAATAACAACACACCAACCACACAAATCCAAGGATAACACACCAACCACTATAATCCTAGGATTATTTTGAAAAACTTCACTCTTCCAAATCAATTTAACTGTAGCCATTTCTTGGAGAAAGAAGATTTATTTTTGGAGCCCAAGAGAGTGGTTTGTTGAAAACAAAAAATAGATGTGAAGGTTGAAGGTTTTTTTTGGAGCACAAGAGAGGGAGCAATAGTTTGTTGTTTAAAAAAAAAGAGGTGAAGATTTTTTTTGGAGCACAAGAGAGAAGACAATAGGTTGTTGTAAAAAACAAAAAAAGAGGTAAACATTTGTATGTTCTTACTTTGTATTTATTTATTTTTATTGTAAGATTTATAGAAATACGAGTGTTTCTTACTTTATTTGTGACAAAAATAAATATTAGTGAATTAATAATAAATAAGAGTTGTCTTACTTAATTTGTGAAAAAATTAATATTAGTGAATAAGAGTGTTCTTCATTAGTATATCTTAATTAAGAAACAATAATGGAACAATATTTATTTAATGTATCTACAAACATTTTTAGGAATAAGAGTGTTCTTACTATATTAGTACCAAAAAAGAAGAAGTGAAGAAGATTAGTGAATTAATAATACGAAAACAGTAAGGGAACAAGAAGGAAACAAAATTTCTTCATCAGGGAACAAGTAGGGTACATAATTTATTAATCAAGAAACAGTTACGGTACAATATTTCTTAATCATGAAACAAGAAGGGTACAAAATTTCTTGATTATGAAACAATAAGGGTACAAAATTCCTTAATCAAGAAACAACAAGGGTACAAAATTTCTTAATTATGAAACAATAAGGGTGCAGAATTTCTTAATGCAGGTTTAACAAAGGTACATAATTTCTTACTCTTGAAACAACAAAGGTGCAAAATTTCTTAATCATGAAACATCAAGGGTACAGAATTTCTTAATCAAGAAGTAACAAGGGTACATAATTTCTTAATCAAGAAATAATAAAGGTGCAGAATTTCTTAATCATGAAACAACAAAGGTACAGAATTTCTTAACCAAGAAACAACAAAGGTGCAGAATTTGTTAATAATGAAACAACAAGGGTACAAAATTTCTTAATCATGGAATTCATAACATCATTCAGAAAGGATGTCCAAACCAGATAGATCGCCATAGTATTCATAGCAACAGAAAGGCTATCCATCATCTCTGATTAGACACTCAGGAAGAAAACGTTGAAAATCCCCATCAAGATCATCTTCACTATAATCCGGTAGATTGGGATATACATCAGCGTAACATGGATCATCTTCAATATCTTGTATAGCAAAGACTGGTGGGTCGTAGTACTTTTTTGCATCTTCGATTGCATGAAAACGATGCAATCGTCGTTTTATCTGTCGAATCTCTTGCTTCAACAAACGTATGACTCGATCGTCATCCCTATTCGGATTTTCATCAAATCAGCAGCGCGAGAAATCGGTACTGGCAACCCATGCCAACGACATCATACTCCGCATTCACACCTTATGCTAAACAATTTTGTCCATCGTAGATCATCTCCAATAAGGACTGCATTGTTTGGTAGTCGAGTGTAAGCGTCACCAATGATTATGTGGCCAAAATTAGAGAAAGAGAAATTATAAGGTATTGGGGTGTTGACAGAAGGACGTCTTTTGCCATACCAAGTAAGAGCAATATATATGCCATACATCGGTAATTGAAGGAGCATTACTAGCCCTTCTTCCCCTTCCTCCACTTCTCCCTCCACCTCTACCTCTTCTCATCCTAGGGAGATTTGAGTACACAGTATATAGTATGAATTGTGTTGTTGCTTGCAACTCCTATTGCTTTTTTATAGAATATGATTTATACTATTGCTTGAAACTGAAAAATGACTACACCTACTATCACTAAGGATTTCATAGAAGGGACAGTACTATGAATAAGATATGCTGGACAGTTCCAGCGAGTTGTTCCATCCTTTAAAAAATCTCTTAGTTGTTATTTCACGGATAGTTCTAGTGAGTTGTCGACATCTCTCAATCACTTAGACAGTTGAAAGTTTTGTCAGATCACTGAAAAATCTGTCATTTTACAAAACGCTACAGTTGTATCTGGACAGTTTCAGTGAGTTGTCCTCTCACTTAAAAAATCTCACTTTTTATAGTTTTGTAACAATAAGTGACAATAATATTGTGGAACAATATTAGAACAACAATTACTTATTGTTAATTAAGAAACAATTAGGGTACATAATTTCTTAATCCAGGTTTAATAAAGGTGCAAAATTTATTACTCTGGAAACAATAAGGGTACAGAATTTCTTAATCAAGAAACAACAAGGGTACAAAATTTCTTAATCAAGAAACAACAAGGGTACAGAATTTCTTAATCAAGAAACAACAAGGGTACATAATTTTTTAATCAAGAAACAACAAAGGTACATAATTTCTTACTCTGGAAACAACAAAGGTACAGAATTGCTTACTCTGGAAACAACAAAGGTACATAATTTCTTAATCAAGAAACCACAAAAGTGCAGAATTTCTTAATCATGAAACAATAAGGGTACACAATTTATTAATCATGAAATAACAATGGCACAGTATTTCTTAATCTTGAAACAATAAAGGTACATACAATAATTTGTTATACGCATACTTTACATTTATTAATTGTTGTTTGTTATGTAACAAGGTAAAATTCAATGGATGGAATGCGGAGATTTAAGGGAAAGTCAGTATGCATAAAGGTCGATGAAGAAACATGTTTCGAAAATGATTTAGATGATGAAAGCGAATTGGAATACACATATAATATTCATACCGGGGTTGACAGTAATGATCCACAAGCTGAACAAAGTAATGTCGTCCAACAAACCTTCGACAGTGCTTCGGACCAAGCACTGAATGTATTGACCGTGGATGAAGTCATACGCATGACATTCAAATCCGTGGTTGAGGCTGAAAAATTTTACAATAGTTACGCGAAGGTGGTGGGTTTTAGTATACAGAAGGATTCAATGAAATACGAAAGGGACAAATTAGTGTTATCGAGACGTTGGGTGTGTTCTAAAGAAGGGGAAAGGTTCCAAAAATATTTAGATCGTGAAGACAGATTGAGGGAGCCCAAACTCCTAACTAGAGTTGGATGCGGTGCACTCCTCTGTATCAAATTGCATAGAGCTTCTCAGCAGTATTATCTTGTGACAAAATTTATTAAAGACCACAACCATCCGCTATGTACTCCTCAATGTGTGCCTTTCCTCCGGTAGCACAGGGAAGTCCAGACAAAAGACAAAGCTCAAATTAGTTCAATGCGCAGTGTCGGTATCAGATCTAGTAAGATAATGGACTACATGGTACATCAAGCGGGTTCGTACGAGAAGGTTGGGTTCATTCAGAAGGACTTGTACAACTATATTAAAGCTGAACGTACATCGGAACTTGTAGATGGTGATGCCAAGAGAGCACTAGCGTATTTGTGTTCTAAAGGTGAGAGCGATCCAGATTTTTATTACAAGTTCGAGGTGGATGAGTCACATCGATTGTCTAGGTTGTTTTGGACAGATGCAAGATCCCGTATCGACTACGACAGATTTGGCGATGTCCTAGCATTTGATACAACTTACCAAACAAATACCTATAGGAAACCATTTGTCATACTTGTAGGCGTCAATAATCATTTCCAAACTACAATTTTTGGTTGCGCATTATTGGTTGATGAAACCATAGACACTTACATTTGGGTGTTGGAGACCTTACTTGAAGCAATGAAGGGTAAGGCTCTGACTTCTGTACTAACTGATGGAGATAAGGCGATGCGGCAGGCAGCAGTAAACAAAATTTAAAGCGCTGTGGTTATTGCAGGTTATTTCTTATTATTTACCTAAAATTCACATGCATATCAGAGGCACAATATTTCTTACTATTGGCACAACAAATGTTCAAAAATACTGATCACAGAAACATAATGGGTACAAAAAAACTTATCACAGAAACA
Organism: Hydrangea macrophylla; assembly: GCA_033977485.1. NCBI lineage: Eukaryota > Viridiplantae > Streptophyta > Magnoliopsida > Cornales > Hydrangeaceae > Hydrangea > Hydrangea macrophylla. The sequence continues at coordinate 82,250,025 of CM066985.1, read as the reverse complement.
TAATGAAACAATAAGGGTACAGAAACAATAAGGGTATATAATTTCTTACTCATGAAACAATAAGAGTACAGAATTTCTTAATCAAAAAACAACAAGGGTACATAATTTCATAATCAAGAAACAACAAAGGTGCATAATTTCTTAATCAAGAAATAACAAAGGTATATAATTTCTTACTCATGAAATAATAAGGGTACAGAATTTTTTACTCAAGAAACAACAAGGGTACAAAATTTCTTAATCAAGAAACAACAAAGGTACATAATTTCTTACTCATTAAACAATAAGGATACAGAATTTCTTACTTAAGAAACATTAAGGGTACAGAATTTCTTAATCAAGAAACAACAAAGGTGCATAATTTATTAATCATGAAACAATAAGGGTACATAATTTCTTAATCATGAAACAACAAGTGTATAGAATTTATTAATCAAGAAACAAGAAAGGTACATAATTTCTTTCTCATTAAATAATAAGCGTACAGAATTTCTTACTCAAGAAACAACAAGGGTACAGAATTTCTTAATCAAAAAACAACAAAGGTGTAGAATTTCTTACTCATAAAACAATAAGGGTACAAAATTTTTTACTCAAGAAACAACAAGGGTACATAATTTCTTAATCAAGAAACAACAAAGGTACATAATTTTTTACTCATTAAATAATAAGGATACAGAATTTCTTACTCAAGAAACAATAAGGGTACAGAATTTCTTAATCAAGAAACAACAAAGGTGCAGAATTTATTAATCATGAAACAATAAGGGTACAGAATTTCTTAATCATGAAACAACAAGGGTACAGAATTTCTTAATCAAGAAACAAGAAAGGTACATAATTTCTTTCTCATTAAATAATAAGCGTACAGAATTTTTTACTCAAGAAATAACAAGGGTACATAATTTCTTAATCAAGAAACAACAAAGGTGTAGAATTTCTTAATCATGAAACAATAAGGGTACAAAATTTTTTAATCATAAAACAATAAGGGTACAGAATTTCTTAATCAAGAAACTGCTAGGGTACAATAATTTTTTAATCATGAAACAATAAGGGTACATAATTTCTTAGTCATGGAACATTAAGGAAAAAATATTTCATATCATCATTCAGAAAGGATGTCCAAAACAGATAGATCGCCATAGTATTCATAACAACAGAAAGGCGGTCCATCATCTCTGATTAGACACCCAGGAAGAAAACGTTGAAAATCCCCATCAACATCATCTTTACTATAATCCAGTAGATTGTGATATACATCAGCGTAACATGGATCATCTTTAATATCTTGTATGACAAAGAATGGTGGGTCGTAATACTTTTTTGAATCTTCGATTGTGTGAAAACGATGCAATCGTCGTTTCATCTGTCGAATCTCTGGCTTCAACAAATATGTGACTCCATCGTCATCCCTATTCAGATTTTGCATCAAATCAGCAGCGCGAGAAATTGGTACTGGCAACCCGTGCCAACGACAATATACTTCGCATTCACACCTTATGCTAAACAATTTTTTCCATCGTAGATCATCGCTAATAAGAACTGCATTGATTGGTAGTCGTGTGTGATTGGTGGCCAACATTGGAGAAAGAGAGATTAGAAGGTATTGGGGTGTTGACAAAAGGACGTCTTTTGCCTTACCAAGTTTTCCATTTAGGATCTGTGTAAGAGCAATATATATGTCATACATCGATAATTGAAGGAGCATTACTAGCCCTTCTTTCCCTTCCTCCACTTCTCCCTCCACCTCTACCTCTTCTCATCATAGGGAGATTTGAGTACACAGTATAGAGTATGAATTGTGCTGTAGCTTGCAACCCCTATTGCTTTTTATAGAGTATGAATTATGCGGTTGCTTGCAACTCCTATTGCTTGACTATTCTGATTAAAATGCAATGGATTATCAAACTCGATTAGAATCAACCATCTACTAACGTTCCGACCCCGATCACGTTACTCACAAAGCTATAGTAATCGATTGGAGTCATATCCAATCGATTAGAATCTGATGGTGATTGATTGGGAAAAGACCTTGGAGCATTTAATATACCCTTGAAGCATTTAACAAGTTACACCCCAACCAATTTTAGTTAGAAAACTCACCTTAATAGAATTTTACCTAAATAAGCTAGAAAAGCTGAATTCCTTAACAATTCTTGTTCAATTCTCACTCCGGAGTAAATCCTACATGAATTCGGTAACTCTTGTACACAGAAGGTGCATGAGAGAACCAAATTGCATGAGAGAGCCAAATTGTTGACGTGTAAACACAGTGTTGAGTCCCATCACTGAAAACGTTGAAAATCCCCATCAACATCATCTTCACTATACTCCGGTAGATTGAGATATGCATCAACGTAATATGGATTATCTTCAATATCTTGTATGGCAAAGACTGTTGGGTCCATGTAGTATTTATCCATATTTTTTTGGTAGGATTTCTATGTCAAAACAATTACATATTTGCATAGAATTAGTAGTGCAATTCGCACATTTACATAGACCATTGCAAAAAACCTAAAAAATAAAGGGGTGAATATGTAAATTATTTTAATTTGCAGGGGCTGTGGATATCGCATTTTTCTTACCCACAGCTTTTCTTTTAAAATTCTTTTAAATTTCAAATTCAAAACAAACGAGTCCCCACTTAATTTTTAAAAGGAAAATTAGGAAACCATTTAAAAGCAAACCGATCTTTTAGAAACCAGAGATTAACTAGGTCCGGGGATTATGGAATGAGAGAGGAAGGAGTCCGTTGGACTAAAACACCCTCTCTCATCCTATCTTGCGATAGGCCTCTGCTTAACATCCTTTTAATCGAATTATTAATTTAAATGTGCCCTCAACTAATACATAGGTATATATATACATTACACAAATATGTCAAAATGGTGCAAAATTACCAATTTACAAAATATCATTCAAAAGCCACGTAATTCAAGTAGCAAGCAATATGATATGTAATAAAAAACAAGAGAACTTACCCGAGATCCAGCCGCAGAAATTAAACGTGCAATGCATGCGATTAAATAAAACCTAGGAAAAGAGTCTCTAATCTACATATATACATTTAAGGCAAAATCTTAATTCTAATGTGTCACGCATAAAGGTCAAGAAAATCGATAAAATCAAGAAATTAAAATAAATTAAGAGGAGTTTAAGAAATCATACCTTAATAGCGCTACAAAACAAAGGGTTAGTCCACATGATATACAATATGTAAAGTTGGATCTTAAATAACAATCCTAGACTTCTAGCTTAAATCTATCAAATGTAATTCAATCTAAAGCAAACAAGTCCTAATTCCAAGCATCAAGCCACATGGATGAATATGTACATGAACAAGAATAAATTATGAAATAATCAGTGATTTAGATCACTTAAACTTTGAATTCAAGCTTAACTAATCATTATTAAAACATGGTTTGAGCCCTAGATCATAGAAAAGTCATTTGGACCATTATTTACAAAGTTGGTCAAATTTGTCATAAAAAATTCTGAAAATTGCAGAGAGCAGACCAGAACTTTAAGAAAATAAAAAGCATGCTTCCCGTGGTTTGATTTTGATGATTTTTGGACACAAGATGCCTCTGTGAGTCTAGTTTCCAAATCAAAAAGAAAAAACAAAGTTTCAACGGTTAGATCTCTGGGAAAAGGACAAACACCAGACATCACTCAGAGATGTACAACTCTCTGTCCAGAGATTTTGTTTGATTTTTTAAAAATAGCAAAAAGATCAGAAATGCTTTGTTCTTTTTAGGGTATCTTCCTAACACATTCATCTACTTAGAAAAAATTATTTTGGGTCACAAATACTTGATTAAGGTTCTGATTTGCTTATTTCAAAAGGGTGTTGCTGTTCTGAAACTCTGGACAGATTGTAGTGACTTCACAAAACTCATGACCAAACCACTTTAAGCATGACATCTCCTTAAAACAAAAATTACAGTGGTAGAACTTTAAGTTAGTGACATTTTCCCGTTGGTTTCACTTGATTCCAACGGTTAGATTTCGAACCAAAAATCTTTGATCAAAAATAGTTTGTAAACTCACTGTTTTCATTTGTCAAGTTCAATTTTTATTTGTTAACCCCAACTATTAAACCATGAAGTAGGGTTTAATCCAAACCACTTCTCCTACCCTTTGATGGTCATTGGAGATCAAGACATGACTAAAACTCATGAGTTTTCAAGGAATATAAGGAGACTCCATGAAAACTCAAGCTTAGAGTACCCAAGTCATAAGTATGGACTTGGATCCATCCATTTGCTTATAAAATGAAGTGATGATCAAACTTTGACTCTCATGTGAAGCATAAGCTTACATGAGATTCAAAATATCATACTCCATAGCTTTCAAGAGAGATATTAAAGATCTCCAAGAATCTCAAAAGAAAAGTATAAACAAAAAGAAGAAATGAAATAAAGAAGACTAAGAGAGCAAATGCTCTAAATCCATCAAAGAATCTTTTGGTAAAACTTGTTTACTTCAAATTCATAGATGCTTTCAAACCAAGCTAAGAAGAAACAAAAGAGAATGAAAACTTAAACAAGATTAGAGGATCCAAACTATGGTAAGGGTTTGGATTCATCTATTTGTTTCTAATAAAATGATGATCATCTTTAAATCTCATGTGAAGCATAAGCTTGCATGAGACATAAAAGATCAAACTCATGAGATTCAAGTGAGATATGGAAGATCCCCAAGAATCTCAAAAGAAAAACATAAACAAGAAAAAAAAAATAAAAGAAGAATCAAAGAACTAGGAAGCAAGGACTTCCAAGTTTGCTAACAAAACTCTAAAACTTAATCAAGAAAGACTAAGTGACTTGAAGATTAGAGGCTCAAAAGGAAGAAAATACAACTAAGATTAGAGGGTCACCTCTAAGACTATCCTCAAGCTTCTATATTTTAAAGATCTTCCAAGTTCTTCTTCAAGCTCTCCCAAAAAACTCTCTATCTCTCTCAAATATGTATTAGTGTAATCTTCTTCTTGTATATTATGGTCTCCCCCTCCCAAGGAAGATCCTCCTTCTTTTATACACAAAATTACCAAGTATTTTCAGTGAATTCGAAGTAAAAGACAGGTATAAATGTCTCATTTGGTGGTACAATACGTACTTCCTGAAAATAGACAGACTGCTGCACAGGACGACATTCAAAAATCTCTTGCGGTAGTCAACGGATGCCGCTGCGGCACTCCGTGAAAGTCGCAGAGGCATTTCGTGACTGCCGCGCGGCTCTTAGTAAGTGCGCAGAAAATTATTAATGGCCGCATTTTAGTCAGCCTTACTTTATCAGTTTTTTGTTTTTATCCGCATACATATACGTATTGTACCACAAAATACGGACTGTTAAAGCAAACGGTAGTCAGAAATTGTCGGCGGCACTCGGTAAATGCCGGGCCGGCACTCAGTAACCGCCGTTCGGCACTCACTGAATGCCGTTCGGCACTCACAGAGTGCCGCCAAATACTGCCGTATGCCGTTTTTGTTGAACTTCCCCTTTTTAGGTCTTTTCTTTCCTCTCTTTTTTTTAAAAGAAACTTATTTTCGAATATTTTTTCCAAAAGTGATGTTTTATACCTGAATTCTCCCAAATACCTGATATTTCAATCTGTGAAAATTTTACCGTGTTTGGAGAACTTTCTGAAGAGCTTGGAACACTTCGAAACTTTCGGCCCTTGTCATCATCGGATGTGGAGGTGACGCTCTCCTAAATTCGACGTTTGGTCAAAATTGGGGTGTCTATAGGGGCCAAGATGTATATTATCCAAAAATTTAGAGGCAAAATTAGAATTCTTGAAATTTTTTGGGTGAGTTGGATTAGAATTAGTGGTGCAATATATACATTTACATAGACCATTACATAAAAATTAAAATTTGAAGGGTGAATACATATATTAATTTCATTTGCAGGGGCCAAAATGTACAACATCCAAAAATTTAGAGGCAAAATCAGAATTCTTGAAATTTTGGGGGGTGGGGGGTAGGGCCCCCCTTGGCCTCCATGTGGCTCCGCATCTGCACGTGAGAACATTTTTTTTTTGTGTGTGTGTGGCTGAGATTCATGTGGGAATGGAATGGGAATTACTTAAATTTTGATAAAGAATATTGCACATTTATGCTTAAGTGGAAATAGTCATTCCAAAAGAAATGTCCATTCCATTGTATCTAGTCACACCAAATACCGTAATGGAATGAACCGAGAAATGACTAATCCATTCTGAAGTTCATTCATGTCTGTCAAACGTACCTTTAATACTTTTAGGATCATATACATTATTACATAACAATTGTACCACATTTTGTGACAATTATTAATCGTACTACATATCATTGCATGTAGTACAATTGACAAAGTATTGGGGAATCTTAGGACATATGTTAAGGTTCCAAAAGTGGAATAAATAAGGGAGACAAACACAGAACCCCACACCGGACACTGAAACCCACACTGTACCCCTTATTTATTTCCATTTTTAAAACCTTAACATATGCCTTAAGGGCTTAGGGCATATGTTAAGGTTTTAAAAATGGAAATAAACAAGGGAGACATATGTTGTGCCCTTAGGGCATATGTTAAAATTTTAAAAATGGAAATAAACAAGGGAGACAAATATTGAACCCCACGCCGGACATTAAAACCCACACTGTATCCTTTGTTTATTTCAACTTTTAGAGCCTTAATATCTGACCTAAGGGCACATGTTAACAAAACCCATAAAATAATACAATATATATTGTACAATTAATTAAGTCTATCAAAAAAAATTACTACAACTAAAAAGTAGAAAGAGAATGAAAGATGGCAACTTTTTAACAAAAAAGAGACAACCGGCTATGCAAGGTTTTTTGGCATTGGTAATCGGCCATGCAAGTTGGAAAAGTGGATTTCCAAAAACTTCAATTTTTAATAAATATTTGCCTTCCATCTAAGCCTCTCGTACAACCCATCCTGTGGTAAAAAAATGTCCGCATGTGCGGACGAAACTACTAGGACGTATCACAGCCGGACCCATTGAGTTGGTGTTAAGACCAAAGTGGATATCGATTTGACAAAAACCAATTATTCCGTTTGGTTGGGCGTTTTGACCACGATTTGAGAGCTTTTGGAGCCACACGCAGTAGTTGTCCGTTTCGCAGCCATTTATTTTATCCATCGATTACCCCAGTGACAGTCAGCCAATTTGGAATTTTCAATCACAGTCGCTGGTAGAGGTGTCAAACGGGGCGGCCCGCCCCGCCCCGCCACCTTAACGAGTTGGGCGAATTTTGGCCAGTTTCGGGACAGGTCGGTGAAATAGACGGGGCGGGGCTAATTGACTCGGTAAGGGATATAGGGTGATTCACCCCAACCCACTAATTCGTGGGTCAACGGGGCGAGGCGGGGCGGCTAACTCGTGGGTTAGTGGGCGAATTAGCTCGCGAGTTAGCCCGCGAGTTGCTTGCAAAAACTTATTTTTAATTTTTTTAAAAAAATATTTCTAAAAAATAGTTTAATCAAATACTTTATTTAAAAATAGTTTGTTGAAAAAAGTATTTGAAAACTTAAAAAAAAAAAAAAAAAATTTATTTTCTACTTAAAAGTTTAATAAAATTGTTTATTAATAAATAGTTTATTTGAAAATAATTAAATAAAAATATTTTATTCACGGGTTGGTGAGGTGGGGCGGGGTGGGTCCGCGAGGCGAGGCGGATTGGTGGCGAGTTGATGGGTTAGACGAGCTGGGTCACGGGGCGAGTTGTGGGTTACAAAAATGAAAATCGACCCGGACCCATACCCAATGAATTAAGTCACGAGCTGGGTTCGTCCACGGGACGAGACGAGTTACGACTCACCAAATGACGAATTGAGACGGGCGGAGCGGGCCAATTCGCCCCGTTTGACACCCTAATCACTGGCCAGAAGAGTTTGATTTTTCCCCCGCATTTGGCACATCGCGGTCAACAAGTCAGTCAATGTCATACCTATGGGCCAATGAGGAAGATGACCTGACATTTCTAATGTGGACATGCAGAACCTTACTAAAGGACAAGAGCTAGAGAATTGACCGCCCATCGCCGCAGTTTGTAAGGTCAACAAAATCATCCTATATTTAAGAGGGAAATGTTTTTCACACATTTTTTGATACACTATACTTTAAAACACATGTATCTTGTGTTACTAGAATTTTTCACTTTTATGTGCGTTACTTATATAATACATGATACATATATTTAAAATTGTGTGTTAAAAAGTGTGTATGTGTAGCACTACTCATATTGAGAACACATGTTATTAACCGATGTGGGATAGGCGTGAAGTGAAGCAAATTTTGGCATCTATAAAAAGAGTAATGATATGCGTCCCAAATTTTAATCCCAAATAAATATTTCAAATGATGTAATAACGATGTGGTAGTGGATTCACCTTCATTAATGATGAGACTACTTCAACATCATTCAATAAAAATTCAGTGAACACACTGCTACATCATTTGGGATGTGAATTTGGGGTTAAGATTTGGGAAACATAGCATTACTCCTATAAAAATAGAGCAATGCTATGCTTCCGAAATTTTAATCCCAAATCTCCATTCCAAATGATATGATAGTGGATCTAATAGAAATAATGATGTGCCCATAACAATATCATCCAATTAAAATCCAGTGATACCACTATCACATCATTTATGATTGAGCCTTGAAATTAGAATTTGAGAAGTATAGCATTACTCATAAAAATATATACATCCTTACATGTAGTATTTTAAAAAAATATGATACCACGGGGCATGACTATACGTTGCCATGTGGGTTTCTATGGAAATGCATTTATTTTTTTCCTCTCTAAAATCACTAATACCTATTATTAAACTAACAATCATTTAAATAATAACATATAAAGGCCTTTTATCTTCTTCACATTTCAACTTTTTTTGGATTTGTTACTGACATAACTAGTATATAATACATTTCATCTTCCTTTGGCCTAAAATCGGTGGAAATTGACTTCTGTGAAGATTGTGTCTTTGGCAAATAGATGAACATGAGTTTTTCGAAAGAACAATGCTATAGTCACCGAAGGCAACCGAAAAAATTGCACCGAAATGTTGTGAGGTCCACTTATTCTCTCTTTCTTTCGTTTCTTCTCTCTCTCTTTTACCCAAACCCCACCATCGGACCACCACCACCACCACTACCACCACCACCCTCCCCACTCTCTCTCTCTCTCTCTCTCTCTCTCTCTGACCCAAACCCATGCTCCTTCCTACCGCTGTAAACCCCAACCCCTTCTCACCGCCAGTCTGTAAGTAGTCATATCCATTGTCTAATATTTTATCACTTTGAGATACACTCTCTGAAAACTAAATGGGTTTCACCTCCCAAAGGTCCAATCACCAGAAAAAGCTAAGAACCATTTTCTAGACTCTCAAAAAGGCTAAAGAGGTTCTCCGGTGAGGCTGCTCTGGCCAAGTTAGTGTCGGCCATTCAAAATCATCAAGGAAACCAGACAAATGATCTGCGTTATTCAGATCTGGCTCCCTTCCCTCTCCTGCCGCCATCGTCGTTTCGCTCTCTCCGACCGTCGTATCTGTACCAGATCTGGTCACTCTCTCTGGTACTTTACGTTTGATTCGGATTACCAAATCATGAATTGGGTTTGCAGATTAAGAGAATAAATTGTTGAAAATGTTTTTGAAATGCTTTGAATGGACCTTATAAACATTTTGACTTGCTTGGTCGTGGTGGTGGTATAATGAAGAAATTACCAGACAGTGGAATTTGGCTATTTAATTTTAACTTTTTTTTTTGGAGTACTTTACGGGGGAAGTGTATAGGTTGTTAGAATTGATTCGATGGAGTAAAATATATGAAAAAAATGGAATTTGGATTCAATGGATTCAATGGTGGTGGTGGAAAGATCTTTAGAGAAGAGAGAGAGAGAGAGAGAGAGAGAGAGAGAGAGAGAGAGAGAGAGTAAGTGGACCCCACAGCATTCGGTGCAATTCTTCGGTTACTGTCGGTGACTTATAACATTGTTCTTTTAAAAAACTGGGAGAATTTTGCGTGTGGATAATCATTCTTATTTATTATTTTTTTTGGTAATAAGGAATGACTGCTAATTATAATTTGTAAAGCTTGGAATGATTTTAAAATAATTTAGATTGGACTAAACTGATAACTGAGAAGAAAGTGTCACTACAACAAAATATGGCTTTAATGAGGAATCCATTTCCTCGCAACAAGCCCTAATTTCCTCGCTAAAAACTTTAGGGAGAAAATAATTCCTCGCTAACATTCCTCGTAGTAGTATTGTCATTAAAGGGATACTGGCGAGGAAATTTACTTTACTCATCATTGGAAAATTTTAGAGACAAAATGTTTCCTCGCAATTGGCTTCACATTTTCTTGCCATAACCAAATATTTCCTCGCTAAAAGTCTAATAAATTTTTATAATATTGTAGCATTTTGTGAGGAAATAATTTATCCTCGCCAGTGAAAGGTTTTAGCGACAAATATTTCCTCGCCATAGTTAAGTGTTTCCTCGCTAAAAGTCTTCTAAATTTTCATGTATTGTATCTGTCACACCCATTCCAAAGATTCCATAGTTTATCATGCATATTTAGATTTTGTGAATCATCAGTGTTATTTGATAATTGAGGATGAGGTTGACTGTGAGTCAATGGTAAGGTGTCAGTGAGGACACGGGAACATGATGGTTCATTTTGCATTAGCATAAGTAAATGACATTTATGTGATTTAAATGCTATTTGACTTTCTGGTATTGTTGATGAATAGTGGATTTACTTGTGTAGAGTAAATTTTGATAATCTCGATATTATTATTTATTATTTTGAGAACTGTGGTGAGAATGTGAGTGACACATTATATAAAAGGTAGGTTGTGTAGAGATTACACAGAATTTAGCTTTCGGACGTGATTTTTGGACCCAAACGAGACTTAGTCGAAAACTTTTGAAATTGATAATTTTCACTCGTAAAGTCATAAAATGGACGTGTGCAACGTTTCAGGACTTAACTAGGTGTTTGAGAAACTCACGGGGAAGTAAACGCGATTCTCAAAGAGTTTGTCTATAAATATAGGGGGTGAGAATTCATTTCTCACAAAACCTTATATAACATCTTGAGAGAGGAGAGAGAGAGGAGATTTGATCCTACGGGCTTGGCGACGACGATCGGCGACCTTTTGTCCGTCAGATTCTTTCCAGATTCTAGATTTGAACTCGTGGAGGTAAGATCTTCATTTTAATATCACTTAGGCTGCATTTGGAAAACTTTCGAGATCGGGTTATCACCAATTGAAAGTGAAGGCCGGGGATGTAGAGAAAATAGCTTTTCGAACACGCTACGGACATTATGAGTTCTTAGCCATGCCATTTGGAGTTACAAATGCACCAGTCGCGTTCATGGATCTTATGAACCGAGTCTTTAAAGACTACTTGGATGATTTTGTGATAGTATTCATCGACGACATTCTGATTTATTTGTCGAGTGAGATAGAACATGAGAACCACTTGAGACTTATTCTTCAGAGGCTGCGAGAGAAGCAACTACTTGGAAAATTCAAGAAATGTGAATTTTAGTTGTCTAACATTACTTTTCTTGGTCATGTAATTGACAAGAATGGAGTCTCTGTTGATCCTCACAAGGTGGAAGCAGTATCGAATTGACAGAGGCCGACATCCGTATCTGAAATCCAAAGTTTCTTAGGATTAGCAGGATATTACTGTCGATTCATTGAGAATTTCTCAAAGATTTCGTTACCAATGACAAAGTTGATGAGGAAGGGTGTTTCTTTTGAATGGAGCCAAGAGTGTGAAGACAACTTTCAAGAGTTGAAGGCACGACTAACGAGAGTACCTATTTTGATAATACCATTCGGGACTAAAGGATTTGTGATTTATAGTGATGCGTCACATCAAGGTTGGGATGTATGCTCATGCAAGGTGGCAAGGTGATTGCCTATGCTTCTAGATAGTTGAAGACACACAAAGTAAATTATCCGATTCATGATTTGGAATTTGCTGCAGTAATATATGCTTTAAAGATTTGGAGACACTATTTGTACGGGAAAAAGTGTTAGATATTCACGGACCACAAGAGCTTGAAATACATCTTCACCCAACGGGACTTGAACATGAGACAGAGAAGATGGTTGGAGTTAATGAAGGATTATGATCTTTCGATCGACTATCATCCGGGAAAGGCTAATGTAGTAGCTGATGCATTAAGCCAGAAAATGTCGAGGAACTTAGCCGGCGAGCTAACTCAACAAAAAGAATTGATGAAGGAAATGTAATGTTTAGAGTTCGATGTGATTCCAAAGACTAGTGGTGGTATAATGATGGCAATCATTGCGCACCCAGATATTATTGATGAGATCAAGAGGGAACACTTTAATGATGTCTACCTGTGCAAAATGAGAGACAAGATACCTTTGGGAAAACGACCTGGTTTTGTGTTAGAATAAGGAATGCTGAAACTTAGAAATTGGTTATGTGTACTGAATGTCAAAGGCTTGAAAGAGAGAATTCTAGAGGAAGCACATAGTACTAGATACTCAGTGCATCCGAGAAGTAACAAGATGTACTATAATTTATGAGAGAACTTTTGGTGGAAAGATATGAAGCATGAAATTGCTAAGTATGTTTCAGAATGTTCAACATGTTAGTAAGTAAATGCAGAAAGATAAGTACCTGCAGGACTACTACAACCATTATCAGTGTCAGAATGGAAATGGGATGAGATTACGATGGATTTTGTTTTTGGCTTTCCAGAATCGTTCAATCAGAATGATAAGATTTGGGTTATAGTTGATAGATTGATGAAGTCAGCTCATTTTCTACCAATCAAGACGCCTAAATCTTCGAAGTTAGCCGAGTTGTATGTGAAAGAGATTGTAAGACTACCTAGGTTTCCAGCAGTGATTGTATCACATTGGGATAGTAGCTTCACATCGAGGTTTTGGGAAAGTCCACAAAAGGCTACGGGTACGAAGTTGAGTTTCAGTACCGCGTTTCATCCTCAGACCGACGGACAGTCAGAAGGCATGATTCAGACATTAGAGGATATGCTTCGATTGTGTGTTCTAGATTTTGGGAATGATTTGGAGAAACATCTACCTTTGATTGAATTTGCGTAGAATAACGGATTTTAGTCAAGTATCGGAATGGCACCGTATGAAACTTTGTATGGCCGTCAATGTTGATCACCGGTTTGTTGGACCGAGGTTGGAAAAAGAAAGTTGCTAGGACTTGAGCTAATGTAGATGACTACTGAGAAGGTAAAGTTGATTCAGGAACGACTTAAGGTAGCTCAAAGCCATTATAAGAGCTATGCGGACTCTAAGCGACGACCTATGGTATTTAAAGTGGGATATTTTGACTACTTGCAAGTATCGCCTTCGAAATGCATTGTACGATTCAGAAGGAAAGGAAAGCTTAACCCGAGATTTATAGGACCTTTTGAGATTCTAGAGAGAATAGGACCAGTGGCTTATCGATTGGCCTTGTCATCAGAGTTGGAACATGTTCATAATGTATTTCATCTGTCAATGTTGAGACGTTGTATGACAGATAGGAGTAAGATCATTATACCTGAGCCGTTACAGATTCAGGTAGCCTTGACTTATGTTGAACAACCGATAGAGATTCTAGATTGAAAAGAGCAAATATTGAGAACAAAGACAATTCCAATGGTAAAAGTGCTATGGCGTAGTCATTCAGTTGAAGAAACAATGTGGGAAAATGTGGAAGAGATGAAGAATGAGTATCCGTACCTGTTTGATATATGAGGTACATGTTTGGGGACAAACTTCCTTTTTGGAGGGGAGAGTTGTCACACCCGTTCCAAAAAATCCATAGTTTGTCATGCATATTTAGATTTTGTGAATCATCAATGTTATTTGATAATTGAGGATGAGGTTGACTGTGAGTCAATGGTAAGGTGTCAGTAAGGACACATGAACATGATGGTTCATTTTGCATTGGCATGAGTAAATGACATTTATGTGATTTAAATGCTATTTGACTTTCTGTTATTGTTGATGAATAGTGGATTTACCTGTGTAGAGTAAATTCTAATAATCTCGATGTTGTTATATATTATTTTGAGAACTACGTTGAGAATGCGAGTGACACATTATATAAAAGGTAGGTTGTGTAGAGATTCCACAGAATTTAGTTTCCGGACGTGATTTTTGGACCCAAACGAGACTTAGTCAAAAGCTTTTGAAATTGATAATTTTCACTCGTTAAGTCATAAAATGGACATGTGCGATGTTTCAGGACTTAACTAGGTGTTTGAGAAACTCGCGGGGATGTAAACACGATTCCCGAAGAGTTTGTCTATAAATAGAGGGGGGTGAGAATTCATTTCTCACAAAACCTTATATAATATCTTCAGAGAGGAGAGAGAAAGGAGATTTGATCCTAATGGCTTGGCGACAATGATCGGCGATCTTTCGTCTGTCAGATTTTCTCCAGATTCTAGATTTGGACTCGTGGAGGTAAGATCTTCATTTCGATAACACTTACGCCACGTTTTGGTAAATGTTTGTAAAAATCTAATTTCTATACTTTTGGAGAAAACCCAGTAAAACTTGTAGAAATTGCCTGAAATTTGAGATTCGACGTTTAATTGGCCCTCTAATCAATCCTTCAAAGTTTGAGAGGAATCACATGAGGTATGAAGTTCTAACTTGTGAAATATAGAGAAATACATATTTTAAATTTCGACGACGAAATTGTGATCCGGGAAAAATTCATGTGTTAATCTTAGGCCCGTTAATTATGCACGCGCTTAAATGTAAAATGCATGTATAAATTTATGCAAGCATGTTGAGTTGTCTATGTGGGTCAAAGGGGAGGGGGGACTTATACAAACTCATGCCGGAGTAAGCTTCTTGATGGTTGAGAATTATAGTAGCGACGGCTACTGTTCATGGTTTAAGGCTTGGACTTGCCAGGGCACTTGGGGATGTAATGGTTGTAGGCTTGGACTAGCCATTGACATCGCGGTTTAAAACTTGGACTTTCCACTACCGGATGAAGGCGTACATCTCTCCCTAGAGACTATTGATATGATTTATGAGATTAAAGCATATTTTTTCATGTATTGCTTATGTTAGAACTTGTGCACTTAATATATAGCTGAGCAGTGTATATTTACTCCATTGCAGGTAAGAAGAAAGATAAGAAGAAACGTGAGGAGTGAGGCCGATGAGACGACGAGAATCACTCTTGTTTATGTTTTTGTTCCCATTTCCAAACTTGTAATAAGAACCTTGAATTCATAACATGTTGGAATAGACGTTGGACTAGTTTAGTAGTATTGTACTTGCTAGTAAACTCTTGTAGTTATGTTTTACATCGTTGGTTTACTCTTGTGTTTGCGTTGGTTTAGAATCGGAGAAGTATAGCTTGAATTCTGCAGAATGCTTAGTGTGCTGAGGCCTATCAGTTGACTGGTTTTTGTTTCAGTCGACTGGATCACTGTGTGGAACTAAACACTTCTTGATATGTTTGGGGAACAGTCGACTGGGTTGAAAACAGTCGACTGGATGGGGTCCCAGAACATAACTTTCTGCTTGAATAGAGTGCCAGTCTACCGGATAGATCCGGTTTACTGACAATTTTCGGCATCAGTCGACTGGGTCCCCGACACAGTCGACTGGACCAGGCCGTTGAATTTTTTTTTTTAAACTTACTGCTCTTGATGGTCAGTCGACTGTGCTTCCGATCAGTCCACTGGACCTCTGTTATCAAACTGAATTCTTTAGAAACGTTTCCAATTGGGCCAAAACTTTTTATGACTCTATTTTTGAATAGATTTGACTTATGTTTCTACTGCTATTTTTACTTTAATGGAATTGGATGAGCCTTGGTGGCATGCCATACATCCTATTTCTGCGCGTAGCGCGAATTGGTCGTGACATTTATTTTATTAGAGCTATAGGTAACAAAACTTTGGGAAGTGCGACGACGAGTGGAGTGTTGAGTGATTTATCACATATTCTAGAGTGCATCCATACATAGTAGAGAGTTTTAATACATATGTATGTTGTTTTACATACATGATATTGTTCTGGTCATACGTGCATAATGTTTATGCATCGAGATTAACAGGTTGAATAATCATGGGTGACCAAGAATAATCGCCGCATACTCGACGTACGAATGAAATGGCAGAAATGATGGAGAATATGGGTGACATAATCCGGAATATAGCAGAACGGTTACCTCCATCACCTCCATTGGAGCCAGTACCGATAACTGTCGGTACCAGCACCTGAGAGTAGGGGTATGAGATCAATATATGAACAATTTGGTAGGAAGAAATCGATAGAATTTCATGGGACTTCTGACACAACACTGGCACAGCATTGGGTTATGGACTTGGAAAGGATTTTTCGATCTATCCCGATGACTGATGGAGAAAAGATTGAGAACGCTAGTGATATAATTAAAGATGAGGCTCATAACTGGTGGGTGAATGCCCTAGATCAGGGAGCATCGATAACTTGGGAGGGATTTAAAGCAGAGTTTAATCGTTGATTCTTCTCAAGGGCTGCTCTTAATGCAAAGAAGAGGGAATTTGATAATCTTCAACAAGGAGAGATGACTGTGACAGAATACACCTCAAAGTATAATGCTTTGCTGAGATTTGGAAAGGGATCGGTGTTGAACGAGGAAGATAGAGCAAGGAAATTTTGAAGGAGATTTAAGGGAAAATATCTGTTTGAGGGTAGAAACCTACGAGCACTCGACTGTGGATACAGTGCAATAAACGGCGCTTGTGGTCGAGAGTGGAATGGAAAGATTGAGGCAAAATCAACATGGAAAACAGGAAAATGAGGGTGGTAATAGGAACCAAGGCGGATCTTTCAAGAGGCCGTTTTCACGAGACTCTGGTTCTAGTTTTAGTGAGTTCAGGAGGACACCAAGCAACATACCATTGTGCTCACTTTGCAATCGACCACATTTAGGCCGATGTTTCATGACCAAACCCCAGAACAGGAACCAAGGAAGAGGTAGTGTTAATTTGACACCCGATATGAGAGGCAAGTGTTATGACTGTGGAGTATTTGGGCATCAAGCTAAGGATTGTCCGAGAAGGCATTCCCAGTAAGGAGCTAGTTCTATGGCTTCTAGTGGTTCGAAGCCTAGACAGAGCAATGACGGGAGACAGAGGACGGAGCAACATAAGGGAAGGTCATTTTAGATGAATCCAGGGGATATGGCTGCTTCAAAGATAGTAGTCTCAGGTATGGTGCTTGTATGTTCACACTTAGCACACATACTTGTTGACTCAGGATCTACGCATTCATTTGTATCATATGACTTTTGTTGAACTTTTGAATGTTAAGTCAGTATCTTTAGGATATGAATTATCTATTGCGGTACCTCTTAGTAAGCTGATTGTGGCATCTACGATATATAAGAACTGTGAGATCAAACTAGGTGAACAATTGATGACCGTGGACCTTATACCAATCATTGTGAACCATTTTGACCCAATACTAGGAATGGATTGGTTAGCCCTTAACCAAGTTACGATAGACTGTGAACAGAAAGAGGTTGACTTTCGATCACCGGTGCACAGGAACTTTTTGTTTCCAAGGAAGGGGGTTACACCATCGCCGTATTTGATTTCGACTATTAGAGCGAGTAAGTTGTTGAGAAAAGGATGCTAGGGATTTTTGTCTTCAATAATTGACATTTCAGCGATTGAATTGAAAGTAGAAGATATTCCAATAGTACGAGAGTATCCAGATGTGTTTCCTGATGTCCTACCAGATGTTCTTATCGAGAGGGAAATTGAGTTCACTATTGAGGTAACACCAGACTCAAGACCAGTGTAGAAAGCGCCTTATAGAATGGCACCCGTGGAGTTGAAGGAGCTAAAAGTTCAACTACAAGAGTTACTTGACAAAGGTTTTATCCGACCTAGCATATCACCGTGGGGAGCTCCAGTGTTGTTTGTAAAGAAGAAGGATGGTTTAATGAGAATGTGTGTAAACTATTGAGAACTAAACAAGTTGATAATTAAGAATAAGTATCCATTACCGAGAATTGACAATCTATTTGATCAACTTCATGGAGCACAAGTATTTTCAAAGATAGATTTGATATAGGGTTATCGTAAATTGAAAGTGAAGGCCGAGGATGTAGAGAAAATAGCTTTCCGAACACACTACGGACATTATGAGTTCTTAGTCATGCCATTTGGAGTTACAAATGCACCAGTCGTGTTCATGGATCTTATGAACCGAGTCTTTAAAGACTACTTGGATGATTTTGTGATAGTATTCATCAACAACATTCCGATCTATTCGCCGAGTGAGATAGACCATGAGAACCACTTGAGACTTATTCTTCAGAGGCTGCGAGAGAAGCAACTGCTTGGGAAATTCAAGAAATGTGAATTTTAGTTGTCTAACATTACTGTTTTTGGTTATGTAATTGAAAAGAATGGAGTCTCTGTTGATTCTCACAAGGTGGAAGCAGTATCGAATTGACAGAGGCCGACATCCGTATCCGAAATCCAAAGTTTCTTAGGATTAGCAGGATATTACCGTCGATTCATTGAGAATTTCTCAAAGATTTCGTTACCAATGACAAAGTTGATGAGGAAGGGTGTTTCTTTTGAATGGAGAAAAGAGTGTGAAGACAGTTTTCAAGAGTTGAAGGCACGACTAACGAGAGCACCTATTTTGATAATACCATTCGGGACTAAAGGATTTGTGATTTATAGTAATGCGTCACATCAAGGTTGGAATGCGTGCTCATGCAAGGTGGCAAGGTTATCTCACTCACAATTTGGAATTGGCTGCAGTAATATATGCTTTAAAGATTTGGAGACACTATTTGTATGAGGAAAAGTGTGATATATTCACGGACCACAAGAGTTTGAAATACATCTTCACCCAACGACACTTAAACATGAGACAGAGAAGATGGTTGGAGTTAATGAAAGATTATGATCTTTCAATCGATTATCATCCAGGAAAGGCTAATGTAGTAGCCGATGCATTAAGCCAGAAAATGCCCGAGGAACTTAGCCGACGAGCTAACTCAACAAAAAGAATTGGTCAAGGAAATGGTACATTTAGAGTTTGATGTGATTCCAGAGACTAGTGGTGGTGTAATGATGGCGATCATAGCGCACCCAGATATTATTGATGAGATCAAGAGGGAACAGTTTAACGATGTCTACCTGTGCAAAATGAGAGACGAGATACCTTTGGGAAAGAGACTTGGTTTTGTGTTAGAATAAGGAACGTTGAAACTTGGAAATCGGTTATGTGTACCGAATGTGAAAGGCTTGAAAGAGAGAATTCTAGAGGAAGCACATAGTACTAGATACTCAGTGTATCCGGGAAGTAATAAGATGTACCAGAATTTGCAAGAGAACTTTTGGTGGAAAGGTATGAAGCGTGAAATTGCTAAGTATGTTTCAGAATGTTCAACATTTCAGCAAGTAAAAGCAGAAAGACAAGTACCTGCTGGACTACTATAACCATTACTAGTGTTAGAATGGAAATGGGATGAGATTACGATGGATTTTGTTTTTGGCTTTCCACAATTATTCAATAAGAATGATAAGATTTGGGTTATAGTTGATAGATTGACGAAGTCAACTCATTTTCTACCAATCAAGACAACAAAATTGTCGAAGTTAGCCGAGTTGTATGTGAAAGATATTGTAAGACGACAAAATCGGATCGTGATAGTAGCTTCATATCGAGGTTTTGGGGAAGTCTACAAAAGGCTATGGGTACGAAGTTGAGTTTCAGTACCGCATTTCATCCTCAGATCGACGGACAGTCAGAACGCATGATTCAGACGTTAGAGGAAATGCTTCGATTATATGTTCTAGATTTTGGGAGTGATTTTGAGAAACATCTACCTTTGATTGAATTTGCGTATAGCAACAGATTTCAGTCAAGTATCGGAATGGCACCGTATGAAGCTTTGTATGACTGTAAGTGTCGATCACCAGTTTGTTTGACCGAGGTTAGAGAAAGAAAGTTGCTAGGACCTGAGCTAATACAGATGATTACTGAGAAGGTAAAGTTGATTCAGGAATGACTTAAGGTAACTTAGAGCCATTATAAGAGCAATGCGGACTCTAAACGATGACCTATGGTATTTGAAGTGGGAGATTTTGTCTACTTGCGAGTATCGCCTTCGAAAGGCATTGTACGATTCGGAAAGAAAGGAAAGCTTAACTCGAGATTTATAGGATCTTTTGAGATCCTAGACAGAATAGGACAAGTGGCTTACCGATTGGCCTTGTCATCAGAGTTAGAACATGTGCATAATGTATTTCATGTATCAATTTTGAGAAATTGTATGATAGATACGAGTAAGATCATTGTACCTGAGCCGTTACAGATTCAGGGAGACTTGACTTATGTGG
Source organism: Hydrangea macrophylla (assembly GCA_033977485.1). Taxonomy (NCBI): domain Eukaryota; kingdom Viridiplantae; phylum Streptophyta; class Magnoliopsida; order Cornales; family Hydrangeaceae; genus Hydrangea; species Hydrangea macrophylla. The sequence goes on along the minus strand of CM066985.1, from coordinate 82,229,593 downwards.
AACAACCGATAGAGATTCTAGATCGAAAAGAGAAAATATAGAGAACAAAGACAATTCCAATAGTAAAAGTGCTATGTCGTAGTCATTCAGTTGAGGAAGCTACGTGGGAAAATGAGGAAGAGATGAAGAATGAGTATCCATACTTGTTCGATGTATGAGGTACAAGCTTGGGAACAAACTTCCTTTTTAGAGGGAAGAGTTGTCAAACCCGTTCCAACAATTCCATAGTTTATCATGCATATTTAGATTTTGTGAATCATCAATGTTATTTGATAATTGAGGATGAGGTTGACTGTGAGTCAACGGTAAGGTGTCAGTGAGGACACGGGAACATGATGGTTCATATTGCATTGACATGAGTAAATGACATTTATGTGATTTAAATGCTATTTGACTTTCTGTTATTGTTGATGAATAGTGGATTTACCTGTGTAGAGTAAATTCTAATAATCTCGATGTTGTTATATATTATTTTGAGAACTATGGTGAGAACACGAGTGGCACATTATATAAAAGGTAGGTTGTGTAGAGATTCCATAGAATTTAGTTTCCGGATGTGATTTTTGGACCCAAATGAGACTTAGTCAAAAACTTTTGAAATTGATAATTTTCAATCATAAACTCATAAAATGGACGTGCGCGACGTTTCAGGACTTAACTAGGTCTTTGAGAAACTCGCGGGGGAAGTAAACAAAATTCCCGAAGAGTTTGTCTATAAATAGAGGGGGGTGAGAATTCATTTCCCACAAAACCTTATATAATATCTTGAGAGAGGAGAGAGAACTAGAAAATTTGATCCTACGGGCTTTGCGACGATGATAGGAGACCTTTCGTCCGACAGATTTTCTCTAAATTCTAGATTTGGACTCGTGGAGGTAAGATCTTCATTTTGATATCAATTAGGCCGCATTTGGCAAACTTTTGTAAAAATCTAATTTCTATACTTTTAATTGCCCCTCTAGTCGATCCTTCAAAGTTTGAAAGGAATCGCACGAGGTATGAAGTTGTAACTTGTGAAATATAGAGAAATGCATGTTTTAAATTTCGATGACGAAATTATGATCCAGGCAAAATTCATGTGTAATCTTAGGCCCATTAATTATGCACGCACTTAAATGTGAAAAGCATGTCTAAATTTATGCGAGCACGTTGAGTTGTCTATGTGGGTCAAAGGGGGGCGGGGGGCTTATACAAACTCATGCCGGAGTAAGCTTCTCGATGGTTAAGAAATATAGTAGCGACGGCTACTGTGCATGGTTTAAGGCTTGGATTTACCGGGGCACTTGGGGATGATATGGTTGTAGGCTTGGACTAGCCATTGACATCGCGGTTTAAGGCTTGGACTTGGCGCTACCGGATGAAGGCGTACTTCTCTCCCTAGAGACTATTGATATGATTTATGAGATTAAAGCATGTTTTGTCATATATTGCATATACTAGAACTTGTGCACTCAACATATAGCTGAGCAGTGGAGATTTACTCCATTAGAGGTAAGAAGAAAGATAAGAAGAAGCGTGAGGAGTGAGGCCGATGAGACGACGGGAATCACTCTTGTTTATGTTTTTGTTCCCATTTCCAAACTTGTAATAAGAACCTTGAATTCGTAACATGTTGTAATAGACGTTGGACTAGTTCAGTAGTATTGTACTTGCTAGTAAACTCTTGTAGTTATGTTTTACATCATTAGTTTATTCCTGTGTTTCCGTTGGTTTAGAATCGGAGAAGTGCAGCTTGAATTCTGCATAATACTTAGTGTGCTGAGGCCGATCAGTCGACTTGTTTTTGTTTCAATCGACTGGATCACAGTGTGGAACTAAATGCTGCTTGATATGTTTGGGGATTAGTTGACTGGTTTGAGAAAAAAGTCGACTGGATGGGGTCCCAGAACATAACTTTCTGCTTGAATAGAGTGCCAGTCGACCGGACAGATCCAGTCGACTGACAATTTTTGGCACCAGTCGACTAACACAGTTGACTGGACGAGGCTGTTGATTTTTTTTTTAAAACTTACTGCACTTGATGGTCAGTTGACTGGGACCCCGATCAGTCGGCTGGACCTCTGTTATCAAAACTGAATTCTTTAGAAACGTTTCCAATTGGGCAAAAACTTTTTATGACTCTATTTTTGAATAGATTTGACTTATGTTTCCGCTGCTATTTTTACTTTAATGGAATTAGATGAGCCTTGGTGGCGTGCCACGTCTCCTATTTTCGCGCGTAGCGGGATGGGTCTTGACAGTATCATTTGCAACAAAATATTTTCTCGCTAAAAGTGGTCAAAAATGCTATTAGTAAAACTTGTAGCGACAAAAAATTTCCCTACCAAAACTAATTTTTTTTAAATGTACATAATTTTATATTCTTGTTCCCATTTATACATCCAATAAAACAATAATAGACCACAAATTAAATGCTATTACATAATGATGTTCAACACTAATAAAAATCACAAAATACAATTACTTATTATTGTTCATGTCAAAACTAATACAAATCACAAAATACCCTTACATAGTGTTCATGTAATTAAAAAAAAATAATACATAGTGTTCATGTAATTAAAAAAAAATACGAAGTTAAGCAGCCGAAAATAAACCATGTCCATAGCGAATCTTTAACACAAATAAATAGAAAACATTAGTTATACGCTGATAAGAAAAATATGGTCGTCAATAAAATAATAAAGGAATGAAACATACAATAGAGACATTTTCTATCGAAAATTTGACAGAGCTCCCTTTGTTTATCGAACATCCCAAAAAATTGTAATTATAACACAATAATAACTAGACCTCAACTACCATCTCATATATAACCACAACAACCAATCAAGTCTCATGGTTATTTTCATTCAATCAAAAAACAATACCGATTTATTTTTGGGTGTGATTTACGAGTTTTGCTCTAATTTGCAAATTGCATCGTATATGTTGTTTGCTTTCACTCTCCCCTATCATAAACATAAATTTTGTGACATCTCCAATAATAGTGATAGGCTTCCCAAAATTAATACTTAAACATGCAAATGGTCTAACATGAAATTCTTACCCCTATGACAATAGAATTTTTTTCCCTGTGTTTTACCTTCCTTTGAGAGGTCTCTTAGAGTTCCATGTATGCTATGGTTCAATGGGGTCCTCCTATTTCTTGCAAAAAAAAGAAAAGAAAATGAGAGAGAGAGAGAGAGAGAGAGAGAGAGAGAGAGTTTTTCATAAATAAGATAGATGGAAGGAGAAAAGGCAAATGAGGGAAAGGAATTCGTAACGAAAAGGAAGAATGTGGAAATTAGAAAAGGAAAAAGAACATGTGAGAGATTTGAAAGAAAAATAAAATAATTTGGATAAAGAATTAGCACTACCACTATTGACAACATGAAGCACCACCACCAATCGAGCAACCTACCATCTAAAAATAATGATGAATATTAGTTGTTGAAGTGAATTTCATATTAGGTAGAAAATAGCTAGGCACACAAAACGGGCCAATTTTTTGTAAATCATATCAAAGATCAATTTCCGAAACATTTGATTAAAAAAAAAGTAAATTGAAATAACTTACAGCTTGTAGTAAGGTTCTCTCGGAGACCGTCGTATCCTCTCGTCGTACCCTATCAATCATGGGGGTTTAACCTTGTTTAACCCCAATGAAAAGAAATCAGTCCACTAAGAAATCAGTAACGTGCACATTCCAACAATCCAGAAAGTTTTGTCTATATAAAATGACAACTCCATTAGGGGTTGTTTGGTCTTAGGGCAAGCATACCTTAGAATTTTAAAGGACACAATGTAATTTTAAACTCTTGATACATTCATGGATGCCATTTAACACTCGAATGGTTATACAAAGTTGATTGAGCTTGTGAAAAAAAGAAAAAAAAATAATAAATAAATAAATAAATACCCACCTAATTAACATCCATGATTTGCAGGAACCATTGCTTTACCACAACGCAATGGTAAAAATCTACACTATTTGGAAAATGGGTTAACTAGTATTAAATCCATTTTAGTGTAACTTTATTATAGTAGGTCTACTCCTAAAAATATTTTGGTGAGAGGTCCACAAATTTAATTTGGACAAGACTACCATTCTCTATCCAGATTTGCACAATCATTGCTAAAAAAAAATGAATTTTCAAATTCAAAATCATATCCAATGTAATATATTTATACCCACAATCTAGTCAAAAAGAGAGAGAGAGAGAGAGACGTTGCCGCCCTCCACCACCACCTTCGATATGAATCCTCCAGTTCCTCCGCCCTCATTACCACCGTGCACAGCAAGTTCTCCTCCAACGACTACGATCTCGCCTGGGCCAATAACTCCACCGATGTCTCCGATCGGCTCCTCCTCGTGTCTTCCAAGTTTCAATCTTTCGTCGTCGATCTGATCTCTCTTCCGATGCCGATAATTGTCGCCATCTTTGGCCACGCCTCAGCTGGTGGCTTCATCCTAGCTCTAAGCCACGACTATATCTTGATGAGAAAGGACAGAGGGTTTCTCTATATGAGCGAAGTGGACATTGGGCTTAAGATTCTGGCTTGGTTCAGTTTTGGTTTTTGATTCAAAATCTTTATGGGTTTTAGCTTCAATTTTGGTTTCTTGCTTCGGTGATGAGTAGTGTTAAAACTTTTTATTTTTACCGATTTGTTTACTCATTTTCAGTGTAAAAAATGTGCTGATTTTTAGTGTAGAAATGTGTTGAGTTTACACTTGTTCACTGATTTTCGGTGTAAAAATTGACTCTTGCTGGGTTTTGTTTTGATTAATGATTTGTTTTGATCATGATTTTTTTTTGTGCTTTCACTGAATTTTACTATAAAAATTGTGTTGATTGTCAGTGTAAAATTTTATTGAATTATATATTTGTTCACTAATTTTCTGTGTAAGATTTGTTCTCTCTCTCCTACGCACCGTTTATCTACAGTACAACTCATTTTTCACTGACCTCCCAAATTGATTTTGTGTGATTTTTTGTTCCAAAATTTGGTTAATTGCTCAATGATGTGAAATTTTACACTAGTGACAAATTTCCTGTATGTTACTTTGCTTGTTATGAGATAGTGAGAAATGATGTGAAATATTACACTAGTTAGAAAATTCTTGTATTTCTTTGCTTGTTATGAGATAGTCAGAAATTCTATACAGTGGAAATTTAATTTGACACTGAATTTTTTCATTAAAAGTGAGAAATTTCATATAGTGATAAATATAGTGTAAAATTGTACACTGTAACGTAGTGTAAAAATGAACGATAATTAAGTGATGCCTAATGGATATGTTTTGGTCCTTTATGCCATACTTGTGAGCAGGATTTTGAAAATCTAGTGAAAATCGCACACTGATAATGCAATATAAAATTGACAAAAATTACCTGGATTTAAATTAGTTACCTAAAAAAAGGGATTTAAATCACAAATTAAATAATTCAATTTTTGACTATATAGCCAACTATCCGTATTTAATGGAGTATATGCATGTATATATATATACACACACACATGCTACCTATTTGTTCCAAAAATAACTCCTCAATTAAAGGGATGTGCATAACCAAAAATCACAATAATATCCAAGTTGTATTACCATAAATAACTGAATGTATGTATATATCTGTATATAATTCTGTATATAACACTTGTGGGTAAAAAGGTAAAATTATTTACCTCAATTTGGGGATTTTGCTATTTTTGGACCTATTGCTAGCATCTTTTTTAAGTTGGGCCTAATTCAAAAATCTTTGGCAGAGAGGGATTTATGGATAATTTCCTATTGGAAAATCCCAAATTTTGGAACCATTGGCTTTACTATTAGGAAATTAAAACATATGAGATAAATAAAATAAAAAGTGAATAACATAAATCCAAAACGTCATTGTTTGAGTTGTGAAGTTTTCTCCTAAAACGGTTCGTCCCCTTTGGGCTTCCCTCTCTCTTCGGACCCTATTCTTCACGATCTATTAGAATAGGAGCCATTGGCTTATTTACTCCCTGACACCTGGGGATGAATGTATTATAACTACTTAAATTATTCGACTCATCTGGCATAAAATTGTATTTGGTAAGGATAAAAAATCAAATTTGCTACATTTATGCTTAGCTAAAGCTTGAACAAAACAAGGAATGAAAGCATATTTTACAAATAAGACACATAAATCTACAATGGCATGGTTTCCAAGTTTCCAAATTAGGTCCCCAAATACTTTGATAGTTGTACCACAAAAAACAACTTCCCTTGAAAATTCAATGGTTCCCACCATAATTAAATGTGGTTACGACTTCAAACCATTTGGGAAACAAATTTCGAAACTTTAGCATTATTCTAAATCTCAATTAGGTCACACATTGCAATCACACACTGTTGGTTCCCAAACAAAGTCATGAAACGTCTAAACAGAACTAATAGCAAAAGGCCAAAGAAACAAATTTGTTCCTCATTGCTTTATAAAAAAAAAACAATTGTTCCTCAGAAGTAATGCTAGCAAATTATAGCAAGTATCAAATAATCAACTAATTCTTAAATAGGAAGATTTCGTAAGTTAAGTAGCAAATGGCGGGTTGATAAAGTAAGTTAAGTAACTATGTTCATGCTCTGAGATTCTTTAGCTATAGGAAGTTTCAAAACATAAATGAAATGGAGGAAATTAGATGCATGTAGTCAAGAGAGGAAGAAAAAGACAAATACCCTCCACATTAGCATTGTTGATAATGCATTCATGAAGAAAGAAAATGTACTCCATTAAATCATTGAAAGCATAGAAAAAAAGAGCCAATACTTTATTCATGGAATTTAAAAAAAAAAAAAATTTAAAACTGAAACTACAATCATCAGCCTTCCTCCAATATGAACATCCTCAACTTCTAATTTTTTGAAAAAAGAAAAAGAAAAAGAATGATATGGTACTGTGATTAATTAGAGAGAGATGTGACTGTAAAGCTTACAGAAAGGCCTGAACATGGAGTCTTGAAACCTCTGAGCCAAACCCTTATGAACACATCTGAAAGCCCTAAATCAAAAATCAGATTTACTATCCAAAATTAGATACATAAGAAAGCCCTAAATCAAAAATCAAGTAAAGCCCTAAATCAACTCACAAAGAACTTCAATATCAGATTTGTGAGAGAGGTCGAGATTTTAGGGAGGTTGAGAGAGGGTGGTAGTGGTTCGGTGATGGTGGAGCCGAGTGCGAGAGGGAGAAACAGGGGTGGTGGTTCAGTAATGCTGGAGTCGAAAGGGGGAGGGAAAGATAAGAAAAAGAAGATGAAGAGCGGTGGTGGTCGAAGGTGTAAAACGCAGTGGTGGTTCTAAGAGAGGGGAAAACATGGGGTGTTGAAATTTTTTGTTTAAAATTTAAGAGGAGGAGGGGAAGCGTGCATTTGGGGGAAAATGAGGCGTGCCAAAGTTTTAGGCCAATTTGGGGAATATATTCAGTGTATATACACGTGAGGGAAGAGTTGTGTGAGTGATATGTGAGTCCTTTGATGATAATTAAAGGGTGTAAAGTGTCCAATTAGTCAGTTTATGTCACACCCCAATCCGCCTCGGACGGATTAGGATACGTGTAACAAAGCCCACACACCAATTTATCCTCAAACTACTAAGAAACACATGAATTAAACTTCATAAAAGGAGTTTATAAAAACAAAACAACCCCCAAGGGTAACATGGTCATAATTAAAGTATAGCAAATTTTATACCAAAAGATTGATCTTTGAGTCCCGGTTCCAACGCAAAAAATGACGCGTGAATCCGAATTTTTTAGAGAGAGTTATGCTTATTTCCGTAAAAGTCGTTGGGCTGGAGTCAGACCAGCGGATCGATCCGCCGCGAAACCGGATTGATTCGATTTTAGCAGAATGTTATTTTCTACTCCTTCAGATGCCCCGAATCGATCCGCACCAGACTCGGATCGATCCGGATTCTGCTGATGGATTTTCATGCTGCTAAAAACTCACTTTTTCAAGTCCAAACCAAAACCAAACTTCACCAAACTTTGGGGAACCACCAAAGATCATTACCAAAGCATTTCTAAGTGCTTTAAAACATTAACAAATCCTATCCAAGTATGAATTGACAATCAAAACACATCAATTCCTCATGTGGTTCATAAGTTTACCCCAAAATCCATGTTTCTCTCAAATACACACACAACCATTCAACATAAGGAAATCCAAGTTAAATTTACAATCAAAATCACTAAGGTTCTTCTAAGTTACTCCCAATACACGTGACTTGTAACTAGCAACCATGACACATGGTTTGTTGTACAACCAAACTCAACACCTAACTTAACATATTACAAGCTTTCTCAAAACATGAGTTGTTTACATATCTATTATAAAGGTTACATTTGAAACTAAAATTAACTAGTCATATGAACATATCCACATATGCACAACTTCCGCGCCAACCCCATCGTGCGGATCATTTCCTCTCGTTCTCCCGTTCGGTGCCTGCGATGGTTATTCAATAACCACAACAGGAAATATATTTTCGTTTAAGATTTCGCTTAGTGAGGGAACTAATGATGCTATTGGAATACTCAATATACAAATGCAACAATCAATATAAATATCCACAAATTGATCCCCAGAAAGTCAAGTAACTCAAGCCACCACCATGGGTCCTTCTCACCCTGGAAATTCTCACTCTTTTAACGCATATAGCGTATCACACTCTCTTGTGATCTCGAAGGCATCATCGTTTCATCATCGTGGTCATCACCATGCCCCGCTCAATGAGAGCTTACTATCTCTTACATGTGGTACCTATAAATGGTGACCACTACTCGTCTTTCCTTTGATCCACATAAGTAACTCAAGCATATAACATAGCAAGATACACATAATTGACATGCTTTACTCTAAATTCATTAACATATATGTACATAAGCATGAGTTGAGTAACAATTATCACATGAACATAACTAAACATCCAATTATGGGATTATAACACCCACCTCCTCGAATTTCACGCAGTTAAGCCTAGAATCTCCCAATTCGTCCCAATTTCAGCTCAATTTCTAATTAATGATAATCATACATAAGTTTGGTACCATAAACATCGTGTATCAAGAATGATTTCTGTAAAAACATTTCCAAAAATGAAAATAAAGAACGTGCATGCGATCCTCTTACCTCCATGAGTCAAAAAATGGTGTCGGTTCGTGAATCTGACGTTGAACGGCGAAGAAATGGCAAGAAATCATCGTTGAGATTACCATCGCCGACCGAGAGCTCAGTTCTCTAAATTTCTGAAAATCCCAGCTTGGTTGACACTTGTGAGACACATATGCAAGACATGTATATGTGTTGTCAAACTTTCACATTATTTGTACTTACCTCTCCCAACTTTCTTTAAGCTTTATTATGAAACCCCCAAGTTAATTACATTAATTACCCACCTTTTTAAAATTGATTTAATCTAACTCCTGCGTGGGTCCCAAAGGTGGTCCCTCATAACTTATGAGGTTGCTATTAAACCTACTCTTTATCAATTATATTCAAATGCGCCCTCACATGGGTATCCAAATTGGTTCCCTTAATCAATCATAAGACATAACAATATCTTTAAACATTTAAATAAATATTCATGTCTGTGAAATTATAGAAAGAGAGAATTATATATATTCAGTATATCAATTACAATGAGGAGGGGTCCTTTATATAGGACAAGAGAAAGACCAAATAAGGAAATTGTACTAGACAGTGTAGTACAGAATGGTAGTACAACCCTAAACATATATACATATACAGAATGGTAGTACAACCCTAAACATATATACATATATTAACATCCCCCCTCAAACTCAAGGTGGTAAAATGGAGAGCAGCTAGAGTTTGGAAACCAAGTCCTGAAGACGTCCTGGAGTATGAGCTTTGGTGAAGATATCAGCGGTTTGATCAGCAGATGAGACAGAGATAAGTTTGACGTTCCCTTGAGTGAGATGATGACGCACAAAATGACAATCGATCTCAATATGTTTTGTGCGTTCGTGAAAAACATCATTGTGAGTAATCTGAATAGCACTCTGATTGTCACAATAAATAGTAGTGGGAGTGGAGTGAACAACTCCTAAGTCCTCAAGTAACCAGCGAAGCCAAAGGAGTTCTTGGGTAGCATCATCTAGGGCACGATATTCTGCCTCTGTGCAAGAGCGGGCAATGACAGTTTGCTTCTTGCTTCGCTAGGAAATAAGAGAGTCACCAAGAAAGAAACAATAACCTGTAGTAGAGCGACGATCCGTGGGATCTCCTGCCCAATCAGCGTCTGAGTAGGCACGAAGTTCAAGTGAAGAATGGGCAGAAAAATGTAGACCATGAAACATAGTTCCTTTGACATATCTGAGAATACGTAGTACAGCTGCAAAATGAGGCGAGCGGGGAGCAGAAAGGAACTGGCTTACGATATGAATGGCATAAGCAATGTCCGGTCGAGTAACTGTAAGATAAACAAGGCTCCCTACCAGCTGGCGATACAGAGTGGGATCATCAAGAAGGGTCCCATCCATAGGAGTGAGCTTAGAATTGGGCTCAAGAGGAGTAGGACTAGTTTTATTATCAGTGATGCCTGCACGGGTAAGAAGATCAGAAGAATACTTTGCTTGTGAGATATAATAACCATTATCATTGGAAGTGATTTCGAGTCCCAAGAAATAGTTAACTCTCCCAAGATCTTTCATCTCAACATGTTGACTGAGATATGCCTTGAGATCTGAGATGCCCATTATATCATCCCCCGTAATAATCATATCATCAACATAGAGAAGAAGAAGAATAGTTCCTGGAGCAGTTTTATGAATGAAGAGAGCAGAATCATAGGAGCTAGAAGTGAACCCAAAGTTCACAACAATAGTGCTAAACTTGGTAAACCATGCGCGAGGGGCCTGTTTGAGACCATAGAGAGCCCGACGCAGCTTCTAGACTTGATGAGGAGAGTGATGATAACCAGGAGGAGGACGCATGTAAACTTTTTCATTGAGTTCGCCATTGAGGAAGGCATTTTTCACATCCATCTGAAATAAATCCCAACGACGAATTGCTGCAATAGTAATAAGGCTACGAACTGAAGTAAGACGAGCAACAGGAGCAAAGGTTTCCTCATAATCGATACCATACTCCTGTGTAAATCCCTTAGCCACTAGACGCACTTTATAGCGTTCAATAGACCCATCAGAGTGGGTTTTGACTTTGAAAACCCATTTACACCCCATAGCATTTTTTCCAGTCGGAAGATCAACTAGGTCCCATGTGTGATTTTGATCCAATGCCTGTAATTCATCATTCATAGCTTTCTACCAAAGTGGGTCAGAACTAGCCTCACGATAGGTCTGAGGCTCATGATAAGATAAAATGGTGGAAAGAACAACAAAATCACGAAGACGAACTGATTGTGTTCTTACCCGATCACTACGGCGAGGATGATCATCAGAAGCTGGTGCAGATCCATCAGGCAGAACAGACAGCTCAGGAGAGGATAAGGTAGATGACTCAGGTTCATGTCCATCGTGTGGGTCTAGTGGCTCAGGGGTTGGAGTTTGTAGATTAGGAGAGGGTAAAATGGATGGTGACGGATTTGCATAAGTAGTATCCGAGAACAGTTCAGTGGAAGGATCAGTAAAGAAGATGGGAGTAGTAGCAGGTGAGAGATGAAACTGGGACATGGACGAGAACATTTTGTGTTCCCAAAAGACCACATGACGAGATACACGGAGACGTTTTGAAGAGGGATCCCAACATCGATAACCTTTATGTTCAATGCCATAACCCAAGAAACAGCATAGGCGAGCTCGTGGTTCTAGTTTTGTACGTTCATGGGGTTGGAGAAGAACAAAGCAGGCACAACCAAAGGTTTTAAGGGTGGTATAGTCAGGTAAATGACCATAGAGACGTTCATAAGGGGATTGATTTTCTATAGTAGGAGAGGGGACATGATTCATGGTATGAACAGATGTGAGAGCAGCTTCCCCCCAAAAAAGTTCAGGACATGATACAGAGAGGAGTAGAGCACGAACAATATTGAGAATATGTCTGTGTTTGCGCTCAGCAGGTCCATTTTGTTGTGACGTGCCAGGGCAAGACCGATGGGGAAGCGTTCCATGTTGACGAAGGAATTTAAGAACTTTACAGTCCTTGTATTCAGCTGCATTATCAGCACAGAAGACTTTGATATTGCAAGAGAATTGTGTTTTGATCATATTAGCAAAGTCAAAATATATTTGTGATAGTTCAGAATGACTATTCATAAGGTAAAGACAAGTGTAACGAGAGTAGTCATCTACAAAGATTACATAATATTTAGATCCTCTCATAGTAGTGGTGGGAGAGGGACCCCAAACATCAGAGTGTATCAAGTCAAAAGGTGCAGAAGAAAGTGAGACACTTTTATTAAATGGCAATGCCGATTGTTTTGTAATTTGACAAGAGAGACAATCAAAATTGTCATTATTGACTATCCCTAGTTGACCACTAGAAACCAAATTTTGTAGACGACCAATAGAAGCATGGCCCAATCGTGCATGCCAAAGACTAAGAGAAGAAGTGGATGTGGTTGAGGCTGCCTTTTGGATTGACTGAGTAAGGTCTGATGGAATGTGGAGGCTGATAAGTTCAAAGAGGTGTCCAATCTTACGGCCTATCCCAAGAGCATGTCCCGTCTTTGGATCCTGCACACAACAACCAGAAGCAGAAAAACTTATAGTGAGTCCAAGATCACAAAGTTGACCAACAGAAATGAGATTCATTGTGAGTTTGGGAATGAAATAGGTATCAGGCAGAGATGTATGAGAGGTGGAGATATATCCTATATGATTGACAGACATATGGGAACCATCAGCAGTGTGGATGGTTGGAGTATGAGGAGTGGTATATTTGGTGGAAAAGATGGTGGGATCAGGTGTCATATGATTGCAACATGCAAAATCAAAAAACCAAGAAGAGGTACCTGGAGTGACAGACATGGCAGTGGAAGGTACATTACCAGATTGTGACAAAACCTGTTTGAGAAGGTCCTCAAGATGCGCAGCAGAAAAGACTTCGGTAGGGGCAGTGGATGATGGACTCTCAGTAATAGTGGCGGCATACTTGTTTGGTCCTCTGTATGTAGACCTAGACTGACCCTCTCGGGATATATTGCTATGGGCAGGTCTGTCAGGGTTTTTGAAGCAGTTGCTTTGATAGTGACCAGGACCTATCTTCTTACAGTACTTACAAACACGTGTGGGACAATTCAAGAGAACGTGTCCAGGTATTTTACAATAGTTGCAGAGTATTCCGGAAGAGTTGGAGTCCTGATGATGACACTGATGTTGCTGATTATTTTTATTACCAAAAGAGGACCCTCTGTGAACTGCAAGGACTGTATTGGTTGGCGAAGTCTTGCGAGTGGCAAGATGAATTTCCTCAGACAGAAGCTCAGCAACGGCTTGCTCCAGTGCGGGTAGAGGAGTACGATGAAGGAGAGATGCATGGACTGGCTCAAATTCATCAGTTAAAGCCATCAAGAATAGAATGAGATGTTGCTGATCTCTATAGTGAGAGAACTTTTCTGCATCAGAGGAATTGGTCCATGTGGGCTCTGAAGAAGGTAGTTGATCCCAAACATAGTGTATTTCAGAGAGGAATGTATTGATGGACTGGCCAGGTTGCTGTTGCATGCGATGAAGATTCACGAGCAAATCCCAGACATAGTGTATTTCAGAGAGGAATGTATTGATGGACTGGCCAGGTTGCTGTTGCATGCGATGAAGATTCAGGAGCAACTGGTACTGATGAGCAAGATCAGCAGTGGTGTACCAATTTCTAAGGAAATCCCAGACAGATTTGGCAGTAGAGAATCTCCCAAATTGAAGATGAATAGAGCTAACAGCGGTGTTTCAGAACCACGTGATAATCTGGTGGTTTTTGCTATCCCAATCTTCAAGGCGTTCTACAAATTTGATATCGTCTTCCCCGGTAGTTTGTTTTGGTTCAGTGATGTCACCCGTGACATAATGCCAGAGTTTGCGGCCTTTTAGAAAGCTAGATATAGCCTGGGCCCAAGGTATGTAATTGTTTCCATCCAAAATGGTGGAAATGGGATGCGATACCTCGGTGCGCTCCATAGAGGACATAAGGAGGTCGGGCCGGGTCGGGTCGGGTATAAGGGGGGTCGGGCCGGGTCGGGTCGGTTGGGTCGGGTAGGGTGAATAGGTATAGGACCACTAGAATATGGATAATTGGGTAAATGGGTGTGAGTGTGCTGCGGCCAAAATCAGAAAGGAGGGGGGGGGGGGGGGGGGGGGCAGAATGAATCTGAGAGATTTGATGATGGATCAGTGGGTACAATTTGTGGTGGTCTTTTGGTGTTCGGTGGTGATGGTGTTAGGCGAATAGGTGGTGATGATACAGGTTGATGGTGGGAAGAGATGGTGGTCAGCAGAATAGTGGTGTGCAGATTCGATGGTGGTCTAATGGAATGGTGATGGTAGTGATAAGTTTGGGGTTAGAGGTTAGGATGTAATGATGATGAAATGATGATGTGGGTTAGGATTATAGAGTGATGTAGATAAGTTTGGACGGATGGTGATGAGTTGATGATGTAGACCAAAAGTTTGAACGTGATGGTGATGAGATGATGATGTAGATCATGAGTTGATGATGTAGACCAAGAGATGATGATGTAGATCAAGGTTGGCAGATTGTAGTGATGTAGATCAAATTTGGTGTTTGGGCTTGAAGGTGAGGCGGGGGGCGGCAGATTATGATTTTGATGATGTGAGGCGACAGATTACAGGTTTGCACAAATTACCAACAGTGGTTTGGCTCTGATACCATGTGAAATTATAGAAAGAGAGAATTATATATATTCAGTATATCAATTATAATGAGGAGGGGTCCTTCATATAGGACAAGAGAAAGACCAAATAAGGAAATTGTACTAGACAGTGTAGTACAGAATGGTAGTACAACCCTAAACATATATACATATACAGAATGGTAGTACAACCCTTAACATATATACATATGTTAACAATGTCAACATATAATAACATCTAAATATAAATTTTACCAACTAGATCCTCATTGGACCCATAGTTATACCAATCCTGCCTTTTACAGAACTTTCATCTGTGTCCGCATTTGAACACCTTTTTACCTGTGGGTTCATAACCCCACTTTAAACCATCTTATGCATTAATTATCTTATAGTAACACATACTAATATCACATTTATCTTCTTTTCCAGGTACGGGTGTTACATTTCTCCTCCCTTTTATGAAGTTTGTCCCCAAATCTCACCTATTAGTTGAACAAGTGTAGGTACTTCTCGCTGATTTCATCCTCCTGCTCCTAAGTTACGTCTTCAATGCTATGATTACGCTAGAGGACCATGACAAAGGGAATCATCTTTGTTCTTAACACTTGATCCTTTTTGTCTAGAATCCACATTAGATGTTCAACATATGTCATATCTTCTCAGACTTCCAATGGTTCTGGTTCAAGAATATGACTCGAATCTGACACGTAACATATGAGCATAGACACATGGAACATGTTATGAACGTGTGTCAACTCTTGTGGCAGTTCCAATCTATAAGCTACCTTTCCCACCTTACTCACAATCAGAAAAGGTCCAACATATCTTGGACTCAACTTACCTTTCTTACCAAACTACGTAATGCCCTTTGGAAGTGAAACCTTTAAGAACACATAATTACCAACTTCAAACTCCAATGGTCTTCTACCCGTATCAACATAACTTTTGTAGCGACTTTGTGTGACTTATAACTATTGCTTAATCAATTTAACTTTATCAGTGGTGATTTGAATAATTTTCGGCCCTAGAAGTTGCTTTTTCCCAACCTCTGTCCAACACACGGGGGATCTACATTTCCGACCATACAATGCCTCAAAAGGCGCCATTCCAATGCTTGTTTGGAAACTATTGTTATAAGAAAACTCAATTAATGGTAAGTGAGTTTCCCAATCAGCCTTGAAATCCATAATGCAAACTCTAAGCATATTCTCGAGACTTTGAATAACTCGTTCCGACTGGCTGTCAGTTTGCGGGTGAAATACCGTGCTAAAATGCAAAGCTGTCCCTATTGCTCTTTGTAGCCCTTCCCAAAATCTGGATACAAATCATGTATCACGATTCGATACTAGATACTGGTGCTCCATGCAATCTTACTATCTCTTTCACATAAAGTTCCGCTAACATCATCGAGTCAGTGGTCTTAATCGGCAAAAAGTGGGCTAACTTAGTCAATCGGTCAACGATCACCCAAATACTATCTTTAGATCTAGGAGATCTCAGCAACCTAGACACAAGATCCATAGTAATGTGCTCCCATTTCCATTCCAGTATTTCCAACGGTTGTATCTCCCCCGCAAGTCGTTGATGTTCAAGTTTTACCAGCTGACATGTCATACATTTGTCTTCATATTCAGCGACTTCATGTTTTATACCACTCTACCAATAGACCTCTCTTAAATCTCTATACATTTTTGTACTTCCCGGATGCACAAAATATCGAGTACCATGAGCTTCTTCCAAAATTCTTTCTTTTGAATTGCCAACATTAGACACACACAACCGATTAATGTACCATAATACCCCATCATGCAAACTGAACTCTGGTCGATTATCCTTGGGTAATTCATCTACAACTTTCTTTAAGTTTGAATCCAAAAGTTGATTCATTTTAATCTCTCCAATCAGATCAAGTTGTGCACAATTGCAGCCATTAACCCTCTTTCAACTCTAGGAATAACTTTCAATTCTAGTCGTTCAAACTCTTTCACTAACCCTTCTTGCACTATCAGCACATATGTCAAACTTTCTGATGATTTCTGACTCAAAGCATCGACGACAACATTCGCCTTACCCAGATGATATTGAATTTTTAGGTCATAGTCCTTTATTAACTCTAACCATCTTCGTTGTCGCATATTTAGATCCCTCTGGGTAAACAAGTACTTTATGCTCTTGTGGTCAGTGAAAAGTTCACAAGTCTCCCTGTATAAGTAATGTCGCCAAATTTTTAAAGCAAAGATTACCGCGGCAAGTTTCAAGTCATGGGTTGGATAATTCTTCTCATGTGTTCTTAATTGCCTCGAAGCATATACTATCACCTTGTCCCCTTACATTAGGACACATCCCAAACCTTGATGAGAAGCATCACTGTAAATACTAAATCCCCCAGTGCCTGTCAGAATTGCAAGGATCAGAGCAGAAGTCAACTTACTCTTCAATGTCTGAAAACATTCCTCACATTCTTTTCCCCATTCGAACAGAACATCCTTTCTCATCACTGTTGTCATTAGGGTTACAATCTTTGAGAAATCTCGAACAAACCTTCTATAGTACCCAGCTAATCCCAGGAAACTACGAATTTCTGACACATTAGTTGGTCTCGCCTAGTTCATAACAGCTTTTATTTTCTGAGGATCAACTGACACATCATCCTTGGAAATTACATGACTAAGAAAGGTAACACTTGTTAACCAGAATTCACTTTTCTTTAGTTTTCCAAACAGCTGCTTTTATCAAAGTCATTGCAATACCAATCTTAAATGCCTATCGTGTTCCTCTGGACTCTTTGAGTAAATGAGAATATCATCAATAAAGACGATAACAAATTCATCTAAATATGCTTTAAAGATTAGATTCATTAAATCCATAAACGTAGCCGGTGCATTGGTTACTCCAAATGGCATTAGAAGAAATTCATAATGACCGTACCGAGTTCTAAAGGTCGTCTTCTCAACATCCTTAGTTTTCACCTTTAACTGATGATACCCTGACCTCAAATCGATCTTCGAAAACACTTGAGCCCCTTGCAGTTGTTCACATAAATCATTGATCCGTGGCAATGGGTAGTTGTTTTTAATGGTTACCTTGTTAATTTCACGATAATCAATACACATCCTTATCGTCCCATCCTTCTTTTTCACAAAAAAAAAAAAGAACCAGTGCACCCCAGGGTGATAGACTAGGCCGATTGAATCCCTTGTCCAACAACTCTTGTAACTAAGTCTTCAACTCTTTCAACTTTACTGGAGCCATTCTATATGGTGCTCGCAAAATGGGTTGTGTTCCCGGTATCACATCTATACCAAATTTGATCTTCATCTCAATTAACACACTCGGCAAATCTTCTGAGAATACATCGGGAAATTCTCTAACCACTGGTATGTCTTCCAACTTTAATTCGGTGCTTCTAGTATCTAATATACTATAAAGGAAACCTTGACACCCCTTCCCCAATAAATGACAAGCCTTGACAAGGGATACAAGGTAAGGTGGCGACATAACACCTATCCCTTGGTGTTTGCACCTAAAAAATACATTTTTTTTTAAATCAAAGTTGGTAGAGGTCGATTGGAATATTTTAATCGGACTCATGAGACCGATGGCAAAATTAATGGCTAAGTGGTTACTTCAAAAGTTGATCGGGCTTATTATAGTTGGGATAGCATCTTTGCTCACTCAGACTGACCACCATGAGATCGGACTAACCACTAGTTGATCGGGCTGATCATCATTATATCGGGCATCAATTCAATCGGGCTGCCATTGTAATTTCAACAACGGGCTGCTACTTCATGGCCCAATCCGATTGCACGACCCAATGCTAATTTAAATCAAGTCAAAATATGGTGGAGCCCGATGGTCATTCAACAAAGTCATCAACTCGTCCAATACTTTGGTTTCATCGGGCTGCTTGGTTAAATTGGTACGACGTCACCAGTGCTGCCATTTTGGTTGATATAAGGCACATGGTGGGTCAATCCTGAATGATGACTCAAGCTTAGTCAATATGTCATCCACGTCACTTATGGGGTTTGGATTATCAAGTCTGGTGGGCCATGTGTTCAATTCTTGTATTATCAATTCAACTGCAATGTTCAGCTATTATTTTGGTTTCCATCGGGTTCTACATAGATACAGATTTGGCCATCTTGGGAATATATATATACGTGTATATATATAGAGAGAACACTATGACTGGTTACCAACTCTGAAAGGTCTCCTAATTAATACTACCATATTGTGATAAGGGCAGTTATATCAAATTATGGAAGGATAATATTTTAGATATTAGCACTTATGGGAAGGTAATATTATTTGATTAGGAAAGTATATCTTTTACTTGCTTGAGAAGGAAGCCGAATGAAGATTGAATATGGACCACATTCAAGCTGCAAATATATATACACATGTATATATTTCGAAGATATGGCAACTTATATCTAATATGGAAGAAATCTGGTAAATTTTACCAGATAATGATTCATCAGTTATTTCCTACCTTATCTAGGAGACCTCCATGGCCGCTATAAATTAATAGGCTGGCCAAGCAGTCAAGGGACCCCGCGTCACTTCGACGAACCGCATCCAAAAAAGCATTCTAAAGCATCCTTTAGCATTCTTAGGATTAGTTTTATTTTCTTAGCTTTCAATTACTTCTTGTAATTTTCTTTTCTACAATTAAATAAAATCTATCTTTTATTTAATTTCTTTATGGCTTTTCATCAATTGCTAGACTTGTATGCTTCAATACTGTCTAGGGACCACAGGTCAAGGGTACTTTCCTACTTGACCATCACAATTACCTGTTAGAAGTCAGAATTTCAAAACCCTTTTATATCACTCACACAAGTGATTTAGGAAATTTTGTGTTTATTAGTTTGGGTCTACCTAACAAGGCTCTGGCACGCCCGAACAACAAATATAGCAAACAATTTGGCACGCCCGGTGGGACTGTCGAGTGATGAATCATGTTCACCGAAGCATGGTTGCAATTCTACTACCACCAAATTGGTTGGTGTAATGAATCAATCAGCGAACTTCAACAAGAGATTAATCGTCTCAAAAATGATAAATCTGCTACTTACAGGACTTTATGGGACAAGCTGTGGGATCCGCAGTACCCAAATCGGCACGCCATTGTAGCCCCATATGATTTTACCATCCATGATCTTTACGAAAAGATCTGGTATTTTGAGGCCGATGTTAAGTACTTTACCCAAGGTATCGGCCACCTTCAAATGAGTAGAGCTGACTGTCCACCCCCCAATGGAAACTCTTTCATGTCTCAGGATGAGTTGCTAGATGGTGGTTGGAAGCAAAAACCAATCGGCTTATCAGATTTGCAGGTTGAAGATCAAGACGAATCGGTTGCTGCTCGAGAAAGCCGTAGTGGTGTACTTAATGATATCGCTCTTCAACTTAAACTCCTAAAATCACAACGGGCCAAGAAGGCGATGTTACCACGATGAATCAAGAGGCTGGTGTCTCTGGTCATCTTGACTCCACGCTGTTGAAAATGCTCGGGGGGCAAGACGGCGAGAAAATAAAGAAAGAGCCGAATGATCTTATTTCGGCCATAGAGCTCCTCACCGATGTTGAAGACGATGACGAAGCACTCGGGGGACAAATTCAAGATGAGCCTCAAAATTCTATTGAGGCCGAAGAGGAAAAGTGTGATAGGCTAAGTGATCTTGTATCGGCCATAGAGCCTCCTAGTGACGAGGAGGACGATGATGAAGACCCCATTATTGACGAAGAAATCGGTGATGAACCGCTCGAGGGGCAAGCATCGCAGAGACCGATTAGAATTAAGTCGGTCCATGAAGCTTTTGAAAATATTTCTTTGAGGAAACTCAACCTCAAGGAGTTTTTCAATTTTTTCGGTCTCCTTGTTGTGTCCGATTATTATTTTTATTTTAAGCCAATTAATTATTTGGCTTGGGTTGATTTACATCCACGTTGGCTGTGTGGATGTCACCAAAAATTGAATATTATTTGGTGGTTATTTCTGCAACAATGGTATTATCGAGAGACTGAAAAGCTATTAAGACCGAAGGTGAAAATATTAATTCGGTCTAACTAATAGTGCTATTCGGACTCACAAGACCGAAAGCAAGAAATAATAATAATAAATAAAGTAATGCTAGAAGGATGATTGGGATGCTGAATCGGACATAGAGGCCGATGGTGTAGTGTTAAAAGTGCTTGTATAACAGTCAAGTGGTGGAGCCCGATTATATGGGGTTGTTCCAAAGCAATTACATGTCTCAGTCGTGTTACACAGTGAGGTATTACACACGGAGGGCCCGATGGAAAGAAAATAAACACCCTCTTTTGTCCTCATTCAGTTTATTTGAAAGGGGCGTTACATGATAGTTGCAACAATTACAATCGGTCTCATGGGCAAGACCGATACCAATCTTTATGAAATAATCGGTCTTGAAAAAATTTGGCTATTCAAAATTCAAGCTTTTTCATTTTAAATAGCCAGGGGGGCAATTGTTTGCACCTAAAAAATTCATTTTTTTAAATCAAAGTTGGTAGAGGCCGATTGGAATACTTTAATCGGACTCATGAGACCGATGGCAATTAATGGCTAAGTGGTTACTTCAAAAGTTGATCGGGCTTATTACAGTCGGGCTAGCACCTTTGCTCACTCGGACTGACCACCATGAGATCGGACTAACCACTAGTTGATCGGGCTGATCATCATTATATCGGGCATCAATTCAATCGGGCTGCCATTGTAATTTCAACAACGGGCTGCTACTTCATGGCCCAATCCGATTGCACGGCCCAATGCTAATTTAAATCAAGTCAAAATATGGTGGAGCCCGATGGTCATTCAACAAAGTCATCAACCCGTCTAATACTTTGGTTTCATCGGGCTGCTTGGTTAAATTGGTACGATGTCACCAGTGCTGCCATTTTGGTTGATATAAGGCACATGGTGGGTCAATCCTGAATGATGACTCAAGCTTAGTCAATATGTCATCCACGTCACTTATGGGGTTTGGATTATCAAGTCTGGAGGGCCATGTGTTCAATTCTTGTATTATCAATTCAACTACAATGTTCAACTATTATTTTGGTTTCCATCGGGCTCTACATAGATACAGATTTGGCCATCTTGGGAATATATATATACGTGTATATATATAGAGAGAGAACACTATGACTGGTTACCAACTCTGATAGGTCTCCTAATTAGTACTACCATATTGTGATAAGGGCAGTTATATCAAATTATGGAAGGATAATATTTTAGATATTAGCACTTATGGGAAGGTAATATTATTTGATTAGGAAAGTATATCTTTTACTTGCTTGAGAAGGAAGCCGAATGAAGATTGAATATGGACCACATTCAAGCTGCAAATAAATATACACATGTATATATTTCTAAGATATGGCAACTTATATCTGATATGGAAGAAATCTGGTAAATTTTACCAGATAATGATTCATCAGTTATTTCCTACCTTATTTAGGAGACCTCCATGGCCACTATAAATTAACAGGCTGGCCAACCAGTCAAGGGACCCCGCGTCACTTCGACGAACTGCATCCAAAAAAGCATTCTAAAGCATCCTTTAGCATTCTTAGGATTAGTTTTATTTTCTTAGCTTTCAATTACTTCTTGTAATTTTCTTTTCTACAATTAAATAAAATCTATCTTTTATTTAATTTCTTTATGGCTTTTCATCACTTGCTAGACTTGTATGCTTCAATCCTGTCTAGGGACCACAGGTCAAGGGTACTTTCCTACTTGACCATCACAATCACCTGTTAGAAGTCAGATTTTCAAAACCTTGTGTATCACTCATACAAGTGATTTAGGAAATTTTGTGTTTATTAGTTTGGGTCTACCTAACAAGGCTCTGGCACGCCCGAACAACAAATATAGCAAACAATTTGGCACGCCCAGTGGGACTGTCGAGTGATGAATCATGTTCACCGAAGCATGGTTGCAATTCTACTACCACCAAATTGGTTGGTGTAATGAATCAATCAGCGAACTTCAATAAGAGATTAATCGTCTCAAAAACGATAAATCTGCTACTTACAGGACTTTATGGGACAAGCTGTGGGATCCGCAGTACCCAAATCGGCACGCCATTGTAGCCCCATATGATTTTACCATCCATGATCTTTACGAAAAGATCTGGTATTTTGAGGCCGATGTTAAGTACTTTACCCAAGGTATCGGCCACCTTCAAATGAGTAGAGCTGACTGTCCACCCCCCAATGGAAACTCTTTCATGCCTCAGGATGAGTTGCTAGATGGTGGTTGGAAGCAAAAACCAATCGGCTTATCAGATTTGCAGGTTGAAGAACAAGACGAATCGGTTGCTGCTCGAGAAAGCCGTAGTGGTGTACTTAATGATATCGCTCTTCAACTTAAACTCCTAAAATCACAACGGGCCGAGAAGGCGATGTTACCACGATGAATCAAGAGGCTGGTGTCTCTGGTCATCTTGACTCCACGCTGTCCAAACTGCTCGGGGGGCAAGACGGCGAGAAAATAATGAAAGAGCCGAATAATCTTATTTCGGCCATAGAGCTCCTCACCGATGTTGAAGACGATGACGAAGCACTCGGGGGACAAATTCAAGATGAGCCTCAAAATTCTATTGAGGCCGAAGAGGAAAAGTATGATAGGCTGAGTGATCTTGTATCGGCCATAGAGCCTCCTAGTGACGAGGAGGACGATGATGAAGACCCCATTATTGACGAAGAAATCGGTGATGAACCGCTCGAGGGGCAAGCGTCGCAGAGACCGATTAAAATTAAGTCGGTCCATGAAGCTTTTGAAAATATTTCTTTGAGGAAACTCAACCTCAAGGAGTTTTTCAATTTTTTCGGTCTCCTTGTTGTGTCCGATTATTATTTTTATTTTAAGCCAATTAATTATTTGGCTTGGGTTGATTTACATCCACGTTGGCTGTGTGGATGTCACCAAAAATTGAATATTATTTGGTGGTTATTTCTGCAACAATGGTATTATCGAGAGACTGAAAAGCTATTAAGACCGAAGGTGAAAATATTAATTCGGTCTAACTAATAGTGCTATTCGGACTCACAAGACCGAAAGCAAGAAACAATAATAATAAATAAAGTAATGCTAGAAGGATGATTGGGATGCTGAATCGGACATAGAGGCCGATGGTGTAGTGTTAAAAGTGCTTGTATAACAGTCAAGTGGTGGAGCCCGATTATATGGGGTTGTTCCAAAGCAATTACATGTCTCAGTCGTGTTACACAGTGAGGTATTACACACGGAGGGCCCGATGGAAAGAAAATAAACACCCTCTTTTGTCCTCATTCAGTTTATTTGAAAGGGGCGTTACATGATAGTTGCAACAATTACAATCGGTCTCATGGGCAAGACCGATACCAATCTTTATGAAATAATCGGTCTTGAAAAAATTTGGCTATTCAAAATTCAAGCTTTTTCATTTTAAATAGCCAGGGGGGCAATTGTTTGCACCTAAAAAATTCATTTTTTTAAATCAAAGTTGGTAGAGGCCGATTGGAATACTTTAATCGGACTCATGAGACCGATGGCAATTAATGGCTAAGTGGTTACTTCAAAAGTTGATCGGGCTTATTACAGTCGGGCTAGCACCTTTGCTCACTCGGACTGACCACCATGAGATCGGACTAACCACTAGTTGATCGGGCTGATCATCATTATATCGGGCATCAATTCAATCGGGCTGCCATTGTAATTTCAACAACGGGCTGCTACTTCATGGCCCAATCCGATTGCACGGCCCAATGCTAATTTAAATCAAGTCAAAATATGGTGGAGCCCGATGGTCATTCAACAAAGTCATCAACCCGTCTAATACTTTGGTTTCATCGGGCTGCTTGGTTAAATTGGTAATATGTCACCAGTGCTGCCATTTTGGTTGATATAAGGCACATGGTGGGTCAATCCTGAATGATGACTCAAGCTTAGTCAATATGTCATCCACGTCACTTATGGGGTTTGGATTATCAAGTCTGGAGGGCCATGTGTTCAATTCTTGTATTATCAATTCAACTACAATGTTCAACTATTATTTTGGTTTCCATCGGGCTCTACATAGATACAGATTTGGCCATCTTGGGAATATATATATACGTGTATATATATAGAGAGAGAACACTATGACTGGTTACCAACTCTGATAGGTCTCCTAATTAGTACTACCATATTGTGATAAGGGCAGTTATATCAAATTATGGAAGGATAATATTTTAGATATTAGCACTTATGGGAAGGTAATATTATTTGATTAGGAAAGTATATCTTTTACTTGCTTGAGAAGGAAGCCGAATGAAGATTGAATATGGACCACATTCAAGCTGCAAATAAATATACACATGTATATATTTCTAAGATATGGCAACTTATATCTGATATGGAAGAAATCTGGTAAATTTTACCAGATAATGATTCATCAGTTATTTCCTACCTTATTTAGGAGACCTCCATGGCCACTATAAATTAACAGGCTGGCCAACCAGTCAAGGGACCCCGCGTCACTTCGACGAACTGCATCCAAAAAAGCATTCTAAAGCATCCTTTAGCATTCTTAGGATTAGTTTTATTTTCTTAGCTTTCAATTACTTCTTGTAATTTTCTTTTCTACAATTAAATAAAATCTATCTTTTATTTAATTTCTTTATGGCTTTTCATCACTTGCTAGACTTGTATGCTTCAATCCTGTCTAGGGACCACAGGTCAAGGGTACTTTCCTACTTGACCATCACAATCACCTGTTAGAAGTCAGATTTTCAAAACCTTGTGTATCACTCATACAAGTGATTTAGGAAATTTTGTGTTTATTAGTTTGGGTCTACCTAACAAGGCTCTGGCACGCCCGAACAACAAATATAGCAAACAATTTGGCACGCCCGGTGGGACTGTCGAGTGATGAATCATGTTCACCGAAGCATGGTTGCAATTCTACTACCACCAAATTGGTTGGTGTAATGAATCAATCAGCGAACTTCAATAAGAGATTAATCGTCTCAAAAACGATAAATCTGCTACTTACAGGACTTTATGGGACAAGCTGTGGGATCCGCAGTACCCAAATCGGCACGCCATTGTAGCCCCATATGATTTTACCATCCATGATCTTTACGAAAAGATCTGGTATTTTGAGGCCGATGTTAAGTACTTTACCCAAGGTATCGGCCACCTTCAAATGAGTAGAGCTGACTGTCCACCCCCCAATGGAAACTCTTTCATGTCTCAGGATGAGTTGCTAGATGGTGGTTGGAAGCAAAAACCAATCGGCTTATCAGATTTGCAGGTTGAAGAACAAGACGAATCGGTTGCTGCTCGAGAAAGCCGTAGTGGTGTACTTAATGATATCGCTCTTCAACTTAAACTCCTAAAATCACAACGGGCCGAGAAGGCGATGTTACCACGATGAATCAAGAGGCTGGTGTCTCTGGTCATCTTGACTCCACGCTGTCCAAACTGCTCGGGGGGCAAGACGGCGAGAAAATAAAGAAAGTGCCGAATAATCTTATTTCGGCCATAGAGCTCCTCACCGATGTTGAAGACGATGACGAAGCACTCGGGGGACAAATTCAAGATGAGCCTCAAAATTCTATTAAGGCCGAAGAGGAAAAGTATGATAGGCTGAGTGATCTTGTATCGGCCATAGAGCCTCCTAGTGACGAGGAGGACGATGATGAAGACCCCATTATTGACGAAGAAATCGGTGATGAACCGCTCGAGGGGCAAGCGTCGCAGAGACCGATTAAAATTAAGTCGGTCCATGAAGCTTTTGAAAATATTTCTTTGAGGAAACTCAACCTCAAGGAGTTTTTCAATTTTTTCGGTCTCCTTGTTGTGTCCGATTATTATTTTTATTTTAAGCCAATTAATTATTTGGCTTGGGTTGATTTACATCCACGTTGGCTGTGTGGATGTCACCAAAAATTGAATATTATTTGGTGGTTATTTCTGCAACAATGGTATTATCGAGAGACTGAAAAGCTATTAAGACCGAAGGTGAAAATATTAATTCGGTCTAACTAATAGTGCTATTCGGACTCACAAGACCGAAAGCAAGAAATAATAATAATAAATAAAGTAATGCTAGAAGGATGATTGGGATGCTGAATCGGACATAGAGGCCGATGGTGTAGTGTTAAAAGTGCTTGTATAACAGTCAAGTGGTGGAGCCCGATTATATGGGGTTGTTCCAAAGCAATTACATGTCTCAGTCGTGCTACACAGTGAGGTATTACACACGGAGGGCCCGATGGAAAGAAAATAAACACCCTCTTTTGTCCTCATTCAGTTTATTTGAAAGGGGCGTTACATGATAGTTGCAACAATTACAATCGGTCTCATGGGCAAGACCGATACCAATCTTTATGAAATAATCGGTCTTGAAAAAATTTGGCTATTCAAAATTCAAGCTTTTTCATTTTAAATAGCCAGGGGGCAATTGTTTGCATCTAAAAAATACATTTTTTTAAATCAAAGTTGGTAGAGGCCGATTGGAATACTTTAATCGGACTCATGAGACCGATGGCAAAATTAATGGCTAAGTGGTTACTTCAAAAGTTGATCGGGCTTATTACAGTCGGGCTAGCACCTTTGCTCACTCGGACTGACCACCATGAGATCGGACTAACCACTAGTTGATCGGGCTGATCATCATTATATCGGACATCAATTCAATCGGGCTGCCATTGTAATTTCAACAACGGGCTGCTACTTCATGGCCCAATCCGATTGCACGGCCCAATGCTAATTTAAATCAAGTCAAAATATGGTGGAGCCCGATGGTCATTCAACAAAGTCATCAACCCGTCTAATACTTTGGTTTCATCGGGCTGCTTGGTTAAATTGGTACGATGTCACCAGTGCTGCCATTTTGGTTGATATAAGGCACATGGTGGGTCAATCCTGAATGATGACTCAAGCTTAGTCAATATGTCATCCACGTCACTTATGGGGTTTGGATTATCAAGTCTGGTGGGCCATGTGTTCAATTCTTGTATTACCAATTCAACTACAATGTTCAGCTATTATTTTGGTTTCCATCGGGCTCTACATAGATACAGATTTGGCCATCTTGGGAATATATATATACGTGTATATATATATAGAGAGAGAACAGTATGACTGGTTACCAACTCTGATAGGTCTCCTAATTAGTACTACCATATTGTGATAAGGGCAGTTATATCAAATTATGGAAGGATAATATTTTAGATATTAGCACTTATGGGAAGGTAATATTATTTGATTAGGAAAGTATATCTTTTACTTGCTTGAGAAGGAAGCCGAATGAAGATTGAATATGGACCACATTCAAGCTGCAAATAAATATACACATGTATATATTTCTAAGATATGGCAACTTATATCTGATATGGAAGAAATCTGGTAAATTTTACCAGATAATGATTCATCAGTTATTTCCTACCTTATTTAGGAGACCTCCATGGCCACTATAAATTAACAGGCTGGCCAACCAGTCAAGGGACCCCGCGTCACTTCGACGAACTGCATCCAAAAAAGCATTCTAAAGCATCCTTTAGCATTCTTAGGATTAGTTTTATTTTCTTAGCTTTCAATTACTTCTTGTAATTTTCTTTTCTACAATTAAATAAAATCTATCTTTTATTTAATTTCTTTATGGCTTTTCATCACTTGCTAGACTTGTATGCTTCAATCCTGTCTAGGGACCACAGGTCAAGGGTACTTTCCTACTTGACCATCACAATCACCTGTTAGAAGTCAGATTTTCAAAACCTTGTGTATCACTCATACAAGTGATTTAGGAAATTTTGTGTTTATTAGTTTGGGTCTACCTAACAAGGCTCTGGCACGCCCGAACAACAAATATAGCAAACAATTTGGCACGCCCGGTGGGACTGTCGAGTGATGAATCATGTTCACCGAAGCATGGTTGCAATTCTACTACCACCAAATTGGTTGGTGTAATGAATCAATCAGCGAACTTCAATAAGAGATTAATCGTCTCAAAAACGATAAATCTGCTACTTACAAGACTTTATGGGACAAGCTGTGGGATCCGCAGTACCCAAATCGGCACGCCATTGTAGCCCCATATGATTTTACCATCCATGATCTTTACGAAAAGATCTGGTATTTTGAGGCCGATGTTAAGTACTTTACCCAAGGTATCGGCCACCTTCAAATGAGTAGAGCTGACTGTCCACCCCCCAATGGAAACTCTTTCATGTCTCAGGATGAGTTGCTAGATGGTGGTTGGAAGCAAAAACCAATCGGCTTATCAGATTTGCAGGTTGAAGAACAAGACGAATCGGTTGCTGCTCGAGAAAGCCGTAGTGGTGTACTTAATGATATCGCTCTTCAACTTAAACTCCTAAAATCACAACGGGCCGAGAAGGCGATGTTACCACGATGAATCAAGAGGCTGGGTTCTCTGGTCATCTTGACTCCACGCTGTCCAAACTGCTCGGGGGGCAAGACGACGAGAAAATAAAGAAAGAGCCGAATAATCTTATTTCGGCCATAGAGCTCCTCACCGATGTTGAAGACGATGACGAAGCACTCGGGGGACAAATTCAAGATGAGCCTCAAAATTCTATTAAGGCCGAAGAGGAAAAGTATGATAGGCTGAGTGATCTTGTATCGGCCATAGAGCCTCCTAGTGACGAGGAGGACGATGATGAAGACCCCATTATTGACGAAGAAATCGGTGATGAACCGCTCGAGGGGCAAGCGTCGCAGAGACCGATTAAAATTAAGTCGGTCCATGAAGCTTTTGAAAATATTTCTTTGAGGAAACTCAACCTCAAGGAGTTTTTCAATTTTTTCGGTCTCCTTGTTGTGTCCGATTATTATTTTTATTTTAAGCCAATTAATTATTTGGCTTGGGTTGATTTACATCCACGTTGGCTGTGTGGATGTCACCAAAAATTGAATATTATTTGGTGGTTATTTCTGCAACAATGGTATTATCGAGAGACTGAAAAGCTATTAAGACCGAAGGTGAAAATATTAATTCGGTCTAACTAATAGTGCTATTCGGACTCACAAGACCGAAAGCAAGAAATAATAATAATAAATAAAGTAATGCTAGAAGGATGATTGGGATGCTGAATCGGACATAGAGGCCGATGGTGTAGTGTTAAAAGTGCTTGTATAACAGTCAAGTGGTGGAGCCCGATTATATGGGGTTGTTCCAAAGCAATTACATGTCTCAGTCGTGCTACACAGTGAGGTATTACACACGGAGGGCCCGATGGAAAGAAAATAAACACCCTCTTTTGTCCTCATTCAGTTTATTTGAAAGGGGCGTTACATGATAGTTGCAACAATTACAATCGGTCTCATGGGCAAGACCGATACCAATCTTTATGAAATAATCGGTCTTGAAAAAATTTGGCTATTCAAAATTCAAGCTTTTTCATTTTAAATAGCCAGGGGGCAATTGTTTGCACCTAAAAAATACATTTTTTTAAATCAAAGTTGGTAGAGGCCGATTGGAATACTTTAATCGGACTCATGAGACCGATGGCAAAATTAATGGCTAAGTGGTTACTTCAAAAGTTGATCGGGCTTATTACAGTCGGGCTAGCACCTTTGCTCACTCGGACTGACCACCATGAGATCGGACTAACCACTAGTTGATCGGGCTGATCATCATTATATCGGACATCAATTCAATCGGGCTGCCATTGTAATTTCAACAACGGGCTGCTACTTCATGGCCCAATCCGATTGCACGGCCCAATGCTAATTTAAATCAAGTCAAAATATGGTGGAGCCCGATGGTCATTCAACAAAGTCATCAACCCGTCTAATACTTTGGTTTCATCGGGCTGCTTGGTTAAATTGGTACGATGTCACCAGTGCTGCCATTTTGGTTGATATAAGGCACATGGTGGGTCAATCCTGAATGATGACTCAAGCTTAGTCAATATGTCATCCACGTCACTTATGGGGTTTGGATTATCAAGTCTGGTGGGCCATGTGTTCAATTCTTGTATTACCAATTCAACTACAATGTTCAGCTATTATTTTGGTTTCCATCGGGCTCTACATAGATACAGATTTGGCCATCTTGGGAATATATATATACGTGTATATATATATAGAGAGAGAACAGTATGACTGGTTACCAACTCTGATAGGTCTCCTAATTAGTACTACCATATTGTGATAAGGGCAGTTATATCAAATTATGGAAGGATAATATTTTAGATATTAGCACTTATGGGAAGGTAATATTATTTGATTAGGAAAGTATATCTTTTACTTGCTTGAGAAGGAAGCCGAATGAAGATTGAATATGGACCACATTCAAGCTGCAAATAAATATACACATGTATATATTTCTAAGATATGGCAACTTATATCTGATATGGAAGAAATCTGGTAAATTTTATCAGATAATGATTCATCAGTTATTTCCTACCTTATTTAGGAGATCTCCATGGCCACTATAAATTAACAGGCTGGCCAAGCAGTCAAGGGACCCCGCGTCACTTCGATGAACCGCATCCAAAAAAGCATTCTAAAGCATCCTTTAGCATTCTTAGGATTAGTTTTATTTTCTTAGCTTTCAATTACTTCTTGTAATTTTCTTTTCTACAATTAAATAAAATCTATCTTTTATTTAATTTCTTTATGGCTTTTCATCACTTGCTAGACTTGTATGCTTCAATACTGTCTAGGGACCACAGGTCAAGGGTACTTTCCTACTTGACCATCACAATCACCTGTTAGAAGTCAGATTTTCAAAACCTTGTGTATCACTCACACAAGTGATTTAGGAAATTTTGTGTTTTTTAGTTTGGGTCTACCTAACAAGGCTCTGGCACGCCCGAACAACAAATATAGCAAACAATTGGAAAGAAAAGACTCTACTAGTCGGTGCGTGGAACTCTACCCTTTTATTTTCACAATCAATAACCGCGTGATTTATTGATAAACAATCCATCCCCAATATGACATCAAAATGTTGAATTACTAACGGTACTATATTCGCAGTTAACGTTTCATTATTAATTCGAATTTCACAATTCCTATAAACTCTTAAACTCATCAAAGATCTTCCCAAAGGAAAATCAACAGACAAATCGTATTCTAAAAGTTCTAAGGGTACATTCATGTTCCTAGCAAATTGATGTGATACGAACGAATGCGTAGAACCAGAATCCATTAACACATTAGCAGGTGTGGAGCAAATAAGTACTTTAGCTGACATGACTGTATTAGTGACAGTGATCTCCCTCGAGTTAAGCTAGAAATAATGGCCCTATCGTTACTCTCTTCTTTGTGCTTGTTGTTGTTGAGGTGGTCGTGGTATTGGTGCACTACTCGCGGTTGCACTTGAACCTCCTTGCCTCGGTCTAGGGCAATTGCGCATTCGGTGTCCAAGCTCCCCACAGTTATGGCAAACCATTCCACTATCATCAGTACGTCTCATCAGAGCATTTGTACTGGGTCTTATACCTGGACAATTCTTCGCCACGTGTACCATTTGACGACAATTGTTGTACACCGTCATCAGTAGATTCCACACACCCCAAAGAAATTTACCACATGTATTGCACCGCGACTTGTTACCTCCACCACCCGAGGAACTCCCAAAAGTTTGTCTTTTCGAACTCCCTTGACCACTATATTGACTTGAATTTGGCCATTTGTATTGTTGAGTTGACGGTGCTTGCGAACTTTGTTGATACCCCATATCTCTCTCGGCAATTGAAGCCACATCCAATGCCTCTGCAACTTTATCCAACCGTTGCACTAATACCTGGCGTCGAATCTCGTCCCTAAGCCCTGTCACAAACTTTCTAGTTTGATTCCCTTCATTTGGTACTATATTTTTGGCAAATTGAGCCAAACTTGTGCATTTGGTAGAGTATTCCCAAACTGTCATCCCCCCTTGCTTTAGTTCCATAAACTCCTGAGCCTTTTGATCCTCGAACGATTTTGGAAGGTGTTGTTTCTTAAAGAGTACTACAAACTTTTCCCATGTATTCGGCTTACCTAGTCCCAACTTAGTTCTCCACCAATACTTTGCTTCTTCTTTTAAAGTGTCGGCGGCATATAGAACCTATTGAGCCTCGGTACACAATAGAACCCTGAATATCTTCTCCATATCGGACAACCAGAAATCAGCCTTCGTTAGATCAGTCTCTCCCCTGAATATTGTCGGTTTCTACTTATAAAATTGTGAGATGGTGGTCATCTCCTCCCTTGGATTCAGATTCAGCTGTTCACGTCTCCCCTCTATTGCATGGGTTTCAACCACTTGTACCAAACCCGCTACAACTCTTTCCATTCTCTCCATTTGTGTAGGCAGTGTCGAACCAGACATTTTCTCTCTGCCATTCACAATACATTTTCACACACACATTATGTTTATACTTTTCAATGCATGCTCAACATCATTCAACATGCTAAGTAAATGTGTATGCAAGATTTACACATTCTTTAATCATTTATGCTTGTTACGCGTCGTAATCTCACTAATCCCCAAAGGCTCTAACCTATTGCTCTGATACCAAAATATTAAGAAAACATGAATTAAACTTCATAAAAAGGAGTTTAAAATGACTAAATAGCCCCCAAGGGTAAAATGGTCATTAATAAAATACAACGAATTTTTTTTATGAAAAGATAGGTCTTTGAGTCCCAGTTCCAACTCAAAAAACGGCGCACGAATCTATGCTTGTTTCCGTAAAAACCGTCGGGCTGGAACCAAACCAGCGGATCGATCCGCCCCAAAACCGGATCAATTGGATCGATCCAGTTTTAGCAGAATGTTATTTTCTGCACCTTTAGATGCCCCGGATCGATCCGCACCAGACTCGATCGATCTGGATTCTATAGATGGGTTTCCATGCTGCTAAAAACTCACTTTTTTAAGTCCAAACCAAAACCAAACTTCACCAAACTTTGGGGAACCACCAAAGATCATTACCAAAACATTTCTAAGTGCTTTAAAACATTAACACAACCTATCCAAGTATGAATTGATAATCAAAACACATCAATTCCTCATGTGGTTCATAAGTTTACCCCAAAATCCATGTTTCTCTCAAATACACACACAACCATTCAACATAAGGAAAGCCACGTTAAATTTACAATCAAAATCACTTAGGTTCTTCCAAGTTACTCCCAATACACATGACTTGTAACTAGTAACCATGACACATGGTTTGTTGTACAACCAAACTCAACACCCAACTTAACATATTACAAGCTTTCTCAAAACATAAGTTGTTCACATATCTATTATAAAGGTTACATTTGAAACTAAAATTAACTAGTCATATGAACAGATCCACATATACACAACTTCTGCGCCAACCCCATCGTGCGGATCATTTCCTCTCATTCTCCCGTTCGATACCTGCGATGGTTATTCAATAACCACAACAGGAAATATATTTTCGTTTAAGCTTTCACTTAGTGAGGGAACTAATCATGCTATTGGAATGCTCAATATACAAATGCAACAATCAATATAAACATTTACAAATTGATCCCCAGAAAGTCAAGTAACTCAAGCCACTACCCCCGGGTCCTTCTCACCCCGAAAATTCTCACTCTTTAAACGCATATAGAGTATCACATTCTCTTGTGAGCTCGAAGGCATCACCA
Organism: Hydrangea macrophylla; assembly: GCA_033977485.1. Classification (NCBI taxonomy): domain Eukaryota; kingdom Viridiplantae; phylum Streptophyta; class Magnoliopsida; order Cornales; family Hydrangeaceae; genus Hydrangea; species Hydrangea macrophylla. The sequence continues at coordinate 82,195,160 of CM066985.1, read as the reverse complement.
TTTCATCATCTTGGTCATCACCACGCACCGCTCATTGATGGCTTACTATCTCTTACATATGGGACCTATAAATGGTGACCACTACTCGACTTTCCTTTGATCCACATAACCACATAAGCAACTCAAGCATATAACATAGCAAGATACACATAATTGACATGCTTTACTCCAAATTCATCAACACATATGTACATAAGCATGAGTTGAGTAACAATTATCACATGAACATAACTAAACAACCAATTGTGAGATTATAACATTTACCTCCTCGAATTTCATGCAATTAAGCCTAGAATCTCCCAATTCTTCCAAATTTCAGCTTAATTTCTAATTGATGATAATCCTACATAAGTTTGGTACCATAAACATCGTGTATAAAGTACAGTTGCCGTAAAAACGTTGCCAAAAAAGAAAATAACGAACGTGCATGCGATCTTCTTAACTCCACGAGTCCAAAAATGGTCTCGATTCGTGAATCTGACATTGAACGACGAAGAAATGGCAAGAAATCAGCGTCAAGATTATCGTCGCCGACCGAGAGCTCTTAGTTCTCTAAATTTCTGTAAATCCCAGCTTGGTTGACACTTGTGAGACACATATGCAAGATATGCATATGTGTTGCCACACTTTCCCATTAATTCTACTTACCTCCCCCAACTTTCTTTTAGCTTTATTATGAAACCCCCAATTTAATTACATTAACTACCCACCTTGTCTAAATAGATTAAATCTAAGTCCCGCGCGGGTCCCAAACGTGGTCCCTCATAACTTATGAGGTTGCTATTAAACCTACTATTTATTAATTATATTCAAATACGCCCTCACATGGGTACCCAAATTGGTTTCCTTAATCAATCATAAGACATGATAATATCTTTAAACATTTAAATAAATATGCATGTCAACATATAATAACATCTAAATATAAATTTTACCAACTAGACCCTCATTGGGCCCCACAGTTATACCAGCCCTGCCTTTCACAGAACTTTCATCTGTGTCATCATTTGAACACTTTTTTACCTGTGGGTTCATAACCCCACTTTAAACCATCTTATGCATTAATTTTCTTAAATTAACACATATTAATATCACATTAATCTTCTTTTCTGAGTACGGGTGTTATATTTGTTTTTATTTATTTATTTTTTTATGGGAGGTCAGTTTACTTGATTAGATAAATAATACTTCGTACTAGAAAACTTAATATGAAATTATTATTTAAATACTTATATACTAGTTTTATATAATACCGAATGAAAAATTAATACAAAAATTTATATTAACTTATACTAACAATTCAGTTCGGCCGATTATGATTTAACGAGACAGAAAACCACTGTCGAACCGTTAACCAAGAATTTTAGAAACAAAATTCGAGACCACTGCAAGTGCTACAATTAACAAAGTTAGAATTACTCTATTTTCTTATATTTATACTTGAAAATAATTCTATGCATTGCAAATTTGACTCCCAAGTACTTTAAAAATGGTACCAAATGTGGTAGTGATAGGTGGTCACACACGTTCAGTACATATGGGATAATTGATAAAGTATTTGACAACCAAATGTTTAGGATTCAAGTTTGGAAAGTACAATATTACAACATCCTTAACAATATCTAGTGAAATAGTCATTTTTACAAAAATCTCCATTGGCCATAATAACACCGAATGCTAAGCATTTTTCCTACAACATTTCTATAGATTATTTTCTGAACAAATAATTCTTTATCCCAAATTATCCCAAATGGGCTCCAAGCATTTCAACTAGTGTTAACATGTCAATATGTATATATTTTAAAGCAATTTGAACTTTAATTAATGACTTTTGTAGATTATTAGTCACTTAAATTGTGCATTTTTCTTTTTGTAATTGGTAGAGTTCTAGTCAATTTTGACTATTCTTTTCCTTTTTCAATAAGTAAAAACTTGTCTACAACACACTCCAAACTATTTTTTTTTAAACTATTAAAAAAACTTTTCATATCTAAAGTGAAATTAGTATTTCAAATTAAATTTTAAAAAAAATAGTTGCCAACTTACAAAGAAATTGAAATTATTGCTAGAATTGCTCTAATTCAAATAATTTCAAATTTGATTTGGCAAGAAATTCTTTTTCGTCGCCAAAAAGTGTTTCATACAATTAATTCTTTCTAGACTTAACTTTTGGTGAGAAAAAATGATTTTCCTCGCCGAGGAAATTTTTAGCTCCAAATGTAAGTCTTGGCGAATAAAATTGATACTTCGCCAAAAAGTGTTTCTGTGAGAAATTTATTTTGTCGCCAAAAAGTTTTCCCACAACTTTTTTTTCTTGATTTGCCAAAATAGACTTTTAGTGAGGCAATTTCATTTTTCTCCCCAAAAGTTAGGTTTTGGTGAGGAAACAAAGTTCGTCGGCAAAAAGTGTTTTCCATAATTTTTTTTAGCCTTAACTTTAGGCGATAAAATTTGTTTTCTCGTCATAACATACTTTTCGCGAGAAAATTGCATTTTCGTCACCATAAGTAGGTTATGGCGAGAAAATTTATTTCATCGCCAAATAAAAGGGTAAACAATATTTTTTAAAACCTACTTTTGGCGAGAAAAATTATTTTTTGTCGCCAAAGACTTCACTATAGGCGAGGAAAAAATAATTTTGTCGTTAAAACTACACTTTTGGCGAGCAAATAGTATTTCCTCACAAAAATTAATATTTTAGGTGATGAAAGAAGACTTTCGTCGCTAAATGAGCGTGCCTTTCAACTTTTTTGGCATCAAAATCAATTTCCTCGCTAATACTCCTTCCGTCCCATTTTATGTGTCCCCCTTTCTATTTTGGTTTGTCCCAAAATTGTTCTCCCCTTTCTTAAATTAGTATGCAAATTTTACTTAGTTTCCCAAACTACCCTTCCTTGCAATTAACACCAAAACAAAACAAAAAAAGAAAGTGCAATGATTATGAGCAATTGTGGAAAGTAGATGTAGATTCTTTTTGTCCCCTTAAATAGTTGGATTCCCAAATGGACACATAAAATGGGACAGATGGAGTACTATATTTTGGCAAATTTGGATTTTCTTGCCATGTATTGTTGCTAAAGTACATTTTTATTGTACTGTGTATTGGACCAAAACTGGATTACAAATTGGGGCAATTATTTCAATTTTAGAGTATGTGGAATTACAAATGAGCCAACAAATTACATAAAATATTTTTATTTAACTCAATCGAATATTTTTGGGGTGTTGCGTAATGACCTCACAATTATTTGAGGAGCCAATCTTATTAAAATTTAAAAAAAATATGTGTAAAATTTTGAAAATTTTAATAATCTTGGGGTTTGTGACTCATGCCTGTCCCCCCATCTGCCACTTTACATCATAATGTATTCAGATATATACTAGCTTCGTTTTAAATTAAGAGTTTTTTTTTTGTTTCAATTTAGAATGTCCCATCTTTAAGCTCCACTTGAAAAATTAATATACTTTTAACTAATGATTTTCTAAGTTTATTAAAAAAAAAACCCTGAGATAAGAGTGTTACTTTAAATATAGTTTCGTTTCATAATAACAATATGTCATTTAATACAACTTGCTTAAAATGTCATTTGATATTAACAGTGAGTGAAAAAAAAAATTATTTGAGTGTAACCAAACTCTAATGTGAAGTAACTTTTGAGTTTATGTTTGATACATCTATATTATTAAAGCATTTTTGCTCACCCATTTTGGTCTATTATTCTTACTCAGGCCTTCACTAGCTGACACATGTCTATTCTAGTAATTATGTTGATAATACATGGACAAAATGAGAATAAAATGTGACACGTGTCACCCAGTGAAGCCTGATTGAGCAATAATGGAGCAAAAATAGATGAGCAAAAATGCTATCTATATTATTTGGTTGGTTGTATCTTAATTAGAAATACTACAAAAGGGTAGTATAATCAGTGACAGATAGGATTTTGTGTTGGTTGGGGGGGGGGGGGGGGCATGTTCTATGTGGGGATTCGGGGGCAGCGTCCATGAATTTTTTTTTTTTTTGGTCATTTATACATAATTTTTATTTTTAAGTGAGACAGAGAGTCAAACGAGTAGTTGTGGCAAATTTGATTTAGACATTATTTATCTCCTGAGCTGAATAAGGGGATATTACTCTTCTCCTTCACTATTAATAAGGACTTTTATTGTCACACTAGTGGATAATGTTATTAATCCTGCAATGTTATTCTTTCCAAATTTTTTTATCCCCAAATGTGATTCCTAATACATCACCATTTCAACATAATGACTGGACACTATGTGTTAAAAACCTCCACATGTAAAGTCAAAAATTTGAGGGGTCCACTATGTAAATTATTTTCAAATCTTCAAAATTCTATATAGATCCTCAAAATTTTCAATTTTTTTGCAGGGGTCGTGGCCCCCCAGTCTCTCTATGGGTCCGCGGCTGAGTATTATATACAATATCCGAAGTAACCATAGTGTGAGTGATCAATTTTTTATATTACTTATATTCATGTTGGGCGTGTTAATTAATTAAAAAGTGTTTGGCTCCTATTATTTTGCTTTGGGCGTGTCAGAGCTATTGTAGTTCGATTGTGTGTGTTGATAAACACAATTTTCCTAATACTCTATGTGAATGATGCACTATATGACTTCAATCATATAGAGATTGTTAAAAACTAGTAAGAAACTACCTTAGTTATAGGTTCTTTGACAGTGTGAAAAATAATATAAAGCAAGGTTTAGAAAGTGGAAATATATTGTATTAAATGAAATTACAAGGAAATGAAATTACTTAAGAAAGTAAATAAAAAAAAACAGTGTAAGAACACTAAAGAAAATGCTAAGGAAAATGCTACTGCAATGCAAAAAAGGATACTCCCTCCTTCCCTTTTTTTGAGTCCTATATTCCATTTTGGGATGTCCCAAAATTAGTGTCCACTTTCCTAGATTAGTATACAATTTTTACTTACTTTTCAAAACTACCTTTTCTTAAAATCTACACCAAGACAAAACTAAAAAAGTTATTGCAATGATTAGGGGCAATTGTGGAAACCAGGTGTAGATTCTTTTTGTCCCCTTAATAAGTTGAGTTCTCAAAGGTGGACTCAAAAAAAGGGACGGAGGGAGTACTTTTTTGGGAGGTTTGTGTGTTTGATTGGGCTGCTGGAGAAGCTTGTCCGTTTTGGGTTTGCTATGTATTTGTAGAGGGACTAATGATATGTTGGTCCAATTGTTATTTTCTGTCACACCCCAACCCGCCTCCGCGGGCTAGGACACGTGTAACAAAGCCAGCAATGATCAAACAATCATTTTTAACGTTCCAAAAATTAAATAGATGTAAACATTCATCCTCGAACCTGTACTGGTTCATATGCAATAACACGATTATAGAATACATTATACCCATTGGTGTGATTACAATAACAACTGACTGATCCCTATTCTTTTCAATATTTCCAATTGACGTACTGGGATTTCAATCTCACTTGGTTCGTATACCATTTTCTGAAGATAAAATTTCAAGAATTTTTTTTTTTCACCCCATAGTAGTCATTTCCCTCAATGATTCTGAAATAAACTCACTCGCCTTCATTATATTTCCCCATCAGATTTTCAACGGTGATAAAACATCTCGCAAAAGTTCAGTTCCATTTATATTGCTTCTAGCAAGATTCCAGGATTTCTTTACAATCGACTGCTTCCTTCTAGGATGGCAAGCGCTAGTACCCACATAATTGCGTAATTCTACTCACATATAGGTCGTTTAATCCCAACAAATCTGTAGTTTCAATCAATAACCACAATTTGATTGGGTCAACTTGTCCACAATCATTTATATGAGAACACCTATTTCTTGTTAACTTTGGCAATCCTATCATAAAATTTAATACAATAAATTTTTAGCTCAGATTGTCAATAATATCAATCACAATAATTCCATGAATCTTCATTGTTTCTGCCCTTATACCATATATCGCAAAGAATAAAAGAATACTTTATATTTTCCATCTGAAGGCAGCTTTCTCAATATCTTAGTTGAAACTTTGACTTGATAATGCCAAATCAATCTTCAAGAAAACTTGTGCCTTTGTAACTAATTACTAAATCATCATATGCGATGAAATGCAATTAGTAGTGTCGCATACCCAATTACTAACGTATATATACCTAAATTTCATTATATACTTCAATATTTCTTCTGAACCCATTCCCTCGAGCTATCTTCATTCGAAGTACATACTTGACTGTAAAATTCTGATGCATTATACTATAGAGTACAGCTCAATCACTTTCCTTTTAGTACTTTACAAAAATTTCTTAAACAGAAACCTAAATTGATCTTTAAGTCAATTTCCACTTATCTATTATAGTAATGCTGGTTGACCTCAATTTATTACCATCACTAATTCCCCAATTTTCCGAAACAAATGCAGTTTCTAACAAATTTTGAATCTTGACTCAAATCATTTCTGAATAGTCAATGCGCACACTAAGTCCCCGTTAACCTCTGAGTCGAGTACCAACAACCATTTTGTCTTTACCTGATTAATAAAAAATTTCAAACTGTAGCCAGCATGAGTTCCAACTGTCCTCTGTACTATGTCTGTAATTATCATCGTATAACTAAATATTCCAAGTCATGACAATTAATATAAACTTCTGACTCGTAAGAATATCACTGTCAAATGCTCAATATAAAAGAATACCATGAACTCTAGATCTTGTACCAATTAATTCATTTTATGATATTTCAACCATATGCGGTATAAATTACTCTTGGATCAACATATAACCCAATCCCAACACAAACCTTTGCAATAATAATTTCAATATCATCATAGATCGATGCTCATTTGATTATTGAGAACTTCACTGTAACCGATAAAAGTTTCACACATGTTCTTGTACAGAAGAGAAATCTTCAACAAATTTTCAATAATACTCAGTCAATCCCGTAACTTCAAATTCATGTTACCTTCATAACTCCCGATTGATTGATTTCCAAAGACACCTACGAAACCTCTATCTCTTTAAATCACCTATTCTAGAAATACAACTCGTCCACCAAATGTTCAACATAAGGCAAAGCTTCACAATTCTCAAACTATTCAGATTGTAGAACTTACTTATCTTTTGGTTTACGCTGTCTAAGCCCCAATATATAGAAAACGATACTCATTTGTCCCCTCCTTGTAGAACTTACAATCAATAAGCAAGTGATTTTGTTGCGATAAAACTCAAATATGATCGAACACTCCCCAATCTCAAATTTACTCCTGGTTACTTAAGAGTGTAATGCCCTTTTAAAGGCATCACTTGTAGATAAACAAGATCACTCGTTGATATCCAACTGCAATCCTAAGCAACAAGCAATAACCTAAAGATATCCAGAACACGTCTTTAAAATGAAGTGCTTTATTGTTCTGTCATACTCACCTTATCACCAAGAATATCCCAACTCAATTCCCAAAAAATAAATTGATATTCCTTATTATCCATCAATCAAAATCATGTATTCACAACAAACAATATTTAGAATAATATGTAGAATATCACAAGTTACTTTTAGGCCCCTTTTTTTTTTACTAAGGTCATTTGGAATTCATTTTAAAATATAATATTCTAATTTAAACCAAAGTAAAAAAAGTAATGTATTTATCTGAGCTTCCTAGCCCAATAATATTTATTTAAAATCTCTCTTCATAGAATAAAAACGTTTATACAACTATCATGTAATCAAAATATTTTCCATTAATAACTCCTTTAAACAATTATTGAAATACCCACATTTTCTTTTCACTAATTTCCCATTTTTAGCCAAATTGGGCCAAATCCAACTACCTGATTTTTTATCAAAATTTTTTTAAACGGTTCCTGATTCACAATAAATAATTTTTTTTCCACAAAAGATAATTTCAAAATATTTTCTACTCCTTTAAACATATTTAAACTCACGTAACGTCATTCGAATATCTCAGAAATTTCTAATACATTAATAGTAACTAAATCCAAAGTCTGAAAGTTTCCAATGAGATACTAGGATATTTGACAATTGCTACAGTGCAATGCAATAGTCAGATCTCAATTGCTTACATATAAAGTACAAAGAAATAATAAAAATATTATTACCTGAGGCATATAGTGGTTGAATGGATCTTGCAGTGGTTTGGATATCAAGGAAATTACTACTTATTAAACTTGTAAATCCATCTTCAAATTCAGAACTCTGATAGAAAATTCTGATACCCCGTATAACCAATCAACCCAATAAGTTATTCGTACAACACATCTACTTAGTCTTGATCCCAATCAATCATATCCTTAACCGGAAAGAAAAATGATTTATAACTGTAGTGATACCCAATCGATGGAAACATAATAGAAAAGTCTGTTACTCTTAGTTGACCCCAAATCTACTATTCATACTGACATATTGGAGAACCAATCATTATTCGATAATAAGAGTGGCATCCCAAGGAATATAAATAAATAAATTTATGTTGAGAGATTCCTCAACAAGCCAATATAACCCAAATAGAGTTGAGAGATTCCTCAACAACCCAAGATAGCTCAATCAACTGGATAAATCCCCAAATATTTCATCACCCTCGACAAACTCGGTATTCACCCTCAATCTCAAGAGAAAATTTAATAAGCTAGATAAATACTCCCATAGATTATTACCAAATAAGTGGAGAAATAAGAGATAATAATAATACCGTATCTGCTCATGAGGTCCATTTAAATCATAAGAAATCTAGAATTCTCCAAACTATAATATTTGAATACTAGAAGACCCACCGTAAATAAAGAAATCTAGATGCCCGATTCCTTGGCAAAAAATAAGAAATAATCTTCACTAATGATAATACCCGATAATATTCGGAAAGAAATCCATACCCACAATCATAACCCAATACTCAATAACCTTTGATAATATAATACCAGTCAAAACATTCTAAGGATGACTAATTCAACTTCTTGATTTCTGAATCCAAATTCCACAAATATTCTTAAACTCGGATTTTTCTTACTGAATTCACAATCCCTCTTTCCAACTCAATCAATTCAACATATGGGAAAAAAAAATTCTCCTTTATACTCCATTTTTTCACAATGAAGTTTCCAACCATCTCTCCACATATTACAATATGTAGAACGCATGCAACATGATATGCATGTTCAACAATATTTAAATCGCGTGCTGTAAACATATATGCCTCTACATGTAACTACGTGTCATGATTATCATATACATGCACATTTTATTTTATTTTTGTTTCACACATCGTATTCGTCTCTCGTCTCCAAAGGCTCTAACCTATTGCTCTGATACCAAAATTTGTCACACCCCAACACGTCCCCGCGGGCTAGGACATTTGTAGCAAAGCCAGCAATGACTAGGCAATTATTTTTAACGTTCCAAAAATTAAATTTTGACTGAATTATCAGTGGTAAAAATATCATTTTATCAAATAAAATAACCTAAAGAAATAAAATAAAGTTTTAAAACCGTTGAATGATACTTGAGCAGAGTTTCCCCTATTACAGCACCATTCACCCTGTCTTCAAAACATGAATATTTAACCCCTGCTACACTTATTTTATTTAAATATTCTAAAACAAATAAAAAACCTAACTAAAATATATAGATTCATTCTAACATAATAAAAGTTAAAACCATAACTTCTAATATATTCTTATACATAAAACTGTAATCATTATATCACAACTCCCAATCATCTCCAACTAGTAATTTAAAAATAAATAATAAATAAAATGAATAATACAAAATCCCTTTTAGGAAACCTAACCCCGTAATCTTGATCATTTCTCACTGTGATGTTCATCTAAACTTGTGTGGTCATTAGCCACAAAAATCGAATAAGATTTCGCTTAGTGAGTACGTGGTACTAATCATGCAATTGGAGTATTTAATGATTCATAGCACCAATTAAACATTCACAACATTAAATGATCGCAGGCGTGTCAAGTAATCAACCACCATCGTTCTGGACTCCTGATTCCGGGCCATTCTCACTTTGTCGTCGTTTTAAAAGAGATATCACACACTCTCAAGTGACCGAAGTCAATTCGCTGTGGTCGTCACCACCGTCCCCTTTTATCTGAGGACTTTATCATCATCCCCCTTTTCTCTGAGGAATGGCGTCCTTTATATATGGGCTAAATAATGGTGATTATTACTTAAAACCCTTTGACCAAAATAAGCACATAAGCAACTCAACATGTCAACATGGCAATTTCAACATTTTTGAACATGTTAAATAATAATTAATCACATGCTTTTTTACTTAATCACAATTAAGCAATTTAAGCATTCACTAACAAATAAATAGTATTAAATTAGGACACTCACCTCTACGAATATTCAAATAAGCCTAGAAACCTCCAATATCCCTTAAATCCAGCCCAAATATGAATCTGCAGCTAATCTTACACAATTTTGGTAAACTAAATGTTACTAACCCATTTGGGTCACGAAAAATCTATCGATTAAACCCAAATTAAAATATACAAGGTTTGGCTTACCTCCACGAATCCAAATATGATCTCATATCATGATTTGGACAACGTACGACGGAGTTGTGACATTAGAAAGGTCGAAACCCTCTCTTTCTTTTCTTCTCTTGTAGCTATCTCTCTGATCTTTTTTTTTTTTATTTATATTTATTTTATTTTTTTGGGTTAACTAACAAATACATATATTATATAATATACATATTACACGCCGCCGCCTAACACCATGATACACACACATTTGGTTTTATTTATTTTTTTTCAAGATGAGGATGGGAGATGCTATGGTGCATCTCTCCTCATAATAATTCGATACTATTCACATATACACCCCCTAATATTCTTAAAATCTTATTATAAAATCCTTTAATAATTATATTAACTATCCAATATCTAAATGAGTATGTGTCTATGTCACATATGTGCCCCAAATGTGGTCCCAAATATTATATAAGGCACTAATTAGCCTACCAATTTTACCACGTGTCCAATTACGCCCTAAAAAATATACTCAAATTGGTCTCATAAATAAGCATGAACGATAATAGAATATTAAAGCAATTAACATTTTATCAATTAAATAATCATATATCAACATGTATTATAATGTACACATTTATATTTATATGTCTACCATTTAATAACATAAATGCACCTTTGTGCAATTTATCCAATCTGGACCTCCTGTGGGTCCCGTTTCATATCTGTCCAACTGTGGCCTTTATCAAGCACTTATCACATCGAGGTAACTGAAACTTACCCAAATCATCACATGCAATTATTTATACTAATTAATGTATGAAAATAATAATTACTTCCATTTTTTGCGTATAGGTATTACATTTTCCTTCCATGCTAAGTTTTCTTGAACTCCACCTTTTGTTATTTTCCTGGGAGTCTCCCTTGATCATGTGCAATGTATTGAAACTTCTCTAATATTTTTAGGCCCACCAACTTGGATTGTGAATACATTCCATCTGGAAAGTGCCTAACCCGATGGAGTGTGGTTAAATATGAGGTGGGGCCTTGTACTGATCAATTTTGGGGTAAGGCTGTTATACGGAGAGTGGTTTCTTCCGCATGTGCGGACAATATTTGACCGTGGGATGGATTGCACAAAGGCTTTGGATGGAAGACAACACACGTTGAAAATTGAAGTGGTTTTTGGAAATTCACTGTTCTAATTTGCATGGCCAGTTACAAATGCCCAAAAAACCTTGCATAGCCGGTTGCCTCTTTTTGCTAAAAAGTTCCCATCATTTCATTCTCTTTCCACTTTTAAGCCATAAACTTCTTAGTTGTAATTTTTTTGTTAGCCTTAATTAATTGTACTCTCTCTGTCCTATTTTGTGAGTCCACATTTAGGAATTCAACTTAATAAGGGGACAAAAAGATCTACACCTACTTTCCACAATGGCTACTAATCATTACAACTTTTTAAATTTTGTCTTGGTGTAGATTTTGAGGGATAGTTTTGGAAAGTAAGTAAAAATTGTACACTAATTTAGAAAAGTGGACACTAATTTTGCGACATCCCAAAATAGAATATAGGACTCGCAAAAAGGGACGGATGGAGTAGCATTTATTGTATTATTTTATTATACTTACAATTATATTAACAAAATGTTACACCTACAACCTTTTCCACAACCAACACATTCTGGCCCTTGATTTTAGTAGGTCCGTATGAGACTCATGTGGGATCCTCATGAGATCTACCGAAATCAAGGGACAGGATATATGATTGTGGAAATTGTGAAAAATGTTGTGATTGTAGCATTACTCTTATTTTAAAGACCAATAATGCTACACTTTCCAAATTTGAGATTCAAATTTGGTTCCCAAATACTTTGTCAGTTGTACTATACGCAATGATATGTAGTACCATTGATAATTGTCACAAAATGTGGTACAACTGTTATGTAACAATCTATATGATCCTAAAAGTATTAAATGTACGTTTGACAGACATGAATGAACTTCGGAATGGAATGGTTATTCCTCGGTTCATTCCATTATGGTATTTAGTGACAAGATATAGTGGACTGGACATTTCTTTTGGAATGACCATTTTCACTTAAGCATAAATGTGTATTCTTTGTCAAAACTAAGTAATGTCAATTCTGTTCCCACATGAATCTCAGCAAAAAAAAAAAAAAAAAAAAAAATCATTCTCACATAAATGACTATGATTGTACAATATAAAACTTTTTCTTAAAAACATTGTTGTAAAATACTGAATATTTGGATTAAACACTATTCATAATAAAAACAAATTCACAAGACATTGAATTTAATGTTAGACTAAAAATATTTAATATATTAAATATTTAAAGAGAATTTTTTAAATAGATTAAATAATAAGGTGGACTAAAAAAGTTTAAAATATTAAATCATTTTATCAAAAACTAAATATTAGATTTTTCAAGCAAAAAAATATTAGGAAAATTTCACATTACGTGGTCAAATTACAACCTCAAATTTGTTTAAGCAATTAAGTAGTTAAAATAATTAAATAGTCACAATAATTAGTAAAAATTAAATTAATAATTAGTCATTTTTTATTTTTATTTTAGGAAAATTATTAGCCAGTATTAAGTTGTATATTACTTGATAATAATTTGTTACATATTATTATTTTGTATGACTAGTCATTAATTGTTTATTTGTATAGCTAGTCACTAATTACTCACTAAATTAGACATTCTTGAGTACTAAAATAACTTACTAATAGATTAGAGTATTAAAAATAATAACATTTTAAAAAGATTGGGTAAAATTGGACAAATATTCCTTTTAATTGAACTTATCTCTTGGAATGGAATGGACATTCTTGAGTTCATTCCATACCTATATTTGGTATGACCTGGTACAGTTGAATGGGCATTACTTTTGGAATGGCTACTACTACTTAAATAGGAATGTGCAGTTTATGTCAAAACCTAAGGAATGCCCATTCTATTCTCACAAGAATGAAAATGAACCCATGAATGCCTATTCCAGTGTATCTAGTCACACCAAATATCAAAATGGAATGAACTTAGGGTGTGTTTTGTGGCTATGGAGCTTGAAAGCTTCAAGGTCTCTCTCTCCTCTTTATCTTCTCTAGCTCTATCTCTCTCTGCCTTCTCCTTTTCTTTTTTCTCTTTCTTCCTTCCATGATTAAGACATTCTGTACCGTTACTGTTCCATGATTAAGAAATTTTGTACCCTTGTTGTTCCATAATTAAGAAATTTTGTACCCTTGTTGTTCCATAATTAAGAAATTTTGTACCCTTATTGTTCCATGATCAAAGAAATTTTGTACCCTTATTGTTCCAACATTAAGAAATATTGTACCAACATTAAGAAATATTGTACCCTTCTTGTTCCATGATTAAGAAATTCTGTACCCTTATTAATCCATGATTAAGAAATTTTGTACCCTTATTGTTCTATGGTTAAGAAATATTGTACCCTTCTTGTTCTATGATTAAGAAATTATGTACCCTTCTTGTTGCTTACTCTCCAAAACACTACTTCTGAATAGTTCCTTAACAATATAATATTTTTAATTAATTAAAGATTAATTTTTACAAAAAGTTTAAAAGTGATGTGACTAAACTTTCACTGCAAATGTCCGTAGTGATGTATGGCATATCTATTGCTCTTACACGGATCCTAAAGGGCAAACTTGGTATGGCAAAAGACATCCTTATTTCAACACCCCAATACCTTATAATTTCTCTTTCTCAAATGTTGGCCACATAATCATTGGTGATGCTCACGCTCGACTACTAAACAATGCAGTTCTTATTGGAGATGATCTAAGATGGACAAAATTGTTTAGCATAAGGTGTGAGTGCGAAGTATATTGTCGTTGGCACGGGTTATCAGTACCGATTTCTGATGCTCCTGATTTCATGCGAAATCCAAATAGGGATGACGATCGGGTCATAGATTTGCTGAAGTAAGAGATTCGACAGATGAAACGATGATTGAAGCGTTTTCACGCAATCAAAGATGCAAAAAAGTAATATGACCCCCCAGTCTTTGCTATACAAGATATTCAAGATGTTCCATCTTACGCTGATGTATATCCTAATCCACCGGATTCTACTGAAGATATAACACCCGCATGTGTATTTCTGTATTTATTACATTGTCATGCATGATAATGTGATGTGGCGTGTCTTATGACACATATGTGAGTGAGTTTTGACTCACGAGTTGATTTGGGTATCTGTGTTGTGAAGTTTTTCCTAGTATGAGACGTTCATTGTGAAATACCTTAAATGCTTATCCGAAAATAAATGGTTACCTGTGTATTTCACTACCTGTTCTTCAAATACCTGTGTAGAATGAGTATTGTGTTGTTGTGAAGTCTTTCCGCTGCATGTGTTCTTCAAACTAATTTTTGGAAACGTCAATGAATTGGAGTAGCCTCGGTGGCGTGCCACGGGCTTCAGTTCCGCTATTGTGGGATCGGGCTGTGACAGAAGATGATGTTGATGGAGATTTTCAACGTTTTCTTCCTTGGTGACTAATCAGAGATGATGTACAACATTTTTGTTGTTATGAATACTATGGCTGTTGTTATGAATACTATGGCGATTTATCTGATTTGGACATCCTTTCTGATTAGTTCCGTTATGGTATGCTTTGTTTAGCTTTAAGTAAGTTTTTTTAAGACAAGGTTGTGTAGTGAATAACTATTTAAATATGTATGTAAGATATTCTGTACTCTTGTTGTTCCATGATTAAGATATTTTGTACCCTTCTTGTTCAATGATTAAGAAATTTTGTACTCTTATTGTTTCATGATTTATATATTCTGTAACCTTATTGTTCTACGATTAAGATATTATGTACCCGTATTGTTCCATGATTAAGAAATATTGTACCCGTATTGTTCCATGTATACTATTCACAACAAAAGTAAAAACACTCATATTACTACAAATGTTTATACTAGTGGGGTATCACATTTATTTTCAATTCAGTAATTTATTTTTTTTATAATATTTATTTTCACATCATGCTTGTAAGAGAATGCTTAAAAATTGTTGTAGTTATCACATTTTTTATTTCACTACACTAAAGTAACAAGACTCATATTCCAAAAATGATTGTAAGGAAACAAATACCTATTTTGTTCTTGTTTTTGTTTTTTGTTTTTTGTTTTTTTGTTTTTTTGTTTTTTGTTTTTGTTTTTTTGTTTTTGTTTCTTTTGTTTTTTTTTTTGTTTTCAAAAATAAAGGAAGAACACTTCAATCAAATAAATTAGTATGATAAATTCGTCATCAAATAGAAATATTACCTCAGTAACAACTTATATTCCAAAAATGATTGTAAGGAAACAAATACCTATTTTTTTTTTTCTATTTCACTAATAAAGGAAGAACACTTCAATAAAATAAATTAGTATGGTAAAATCGTCATCAAATAGAAATATTACCTACTACACAAAACACTGTTGTCTTCTCTTGCAGGGAGAGCTCAAATGACTTGAAATCCAAATGGCTTCAAGTGTAATCCGAATGGCTTTAAGTATAATCCAAATGTCTAAACTTGGATTATGCTTGAAATGAAAAAAAAAATAAAAAAGAACAAATGAAAGGAACATGTTTATGTTTGAAATGAGAAGCAAAAAATTAAGAAAAAATCAATGAAAGGAACCATCTATTTATGCTTGAAATGAGAAGCAAGTACTGAAGAAAAAATAAATGAAAGGAACGATCTGTGTTTGAGGTTGAGGTTGTTCATCCTAAGATTTGTGTTGTTATTCAATAAATGATTTGTGTGGTTGGTGTGTTATTTAATAACATCTCCAACAACTTTAAATTCTACACGATTGGTATAGTACAACAAAATGTTGCTCCCTCTGTCACATTTTGTGAGTCCTATATTCCATTTTGGGATGTCCTAAAATTAGTGTTCGCTTTCCTAAATTAGTGTACAATTTTTACTTACTTTCCAAAACTATCCCTCCTTGAAATCTACACCAAGACAAAATTAAAAAAAGTTGTTGTAATGATTAGTGGTAATTGTGGAAAGTAGGTGTAGATCTTTTTGTCCCCTTAATAAGTTGAGTTCCCAAATGTGAATTCACAAAATGGGACGGAGGAAGTACATTATAAGTACTACAAATTTTAGTTGAGGAACAAGTCTTATTAGAGAGGAACAAAATTTCTTACACAAAGAACAAAATGTATTACAAATTGTTACAACAACCGACTACAGCAGTTCAATGGACATTAAATGTGCATTTAATTGCACTAGCTGTCTTAGTCAAAGTTGTCAATCACATTGTGCTGAATTAATCTTCACCCTTAAATGGTGTACCTGGTTGAATCTTGACCGTTCATTTCTTCTCCGCACCAAAACTTTCCATAAGGAGAAACTACTCATCCGTATGGTAGCCTTTTCCTCAATTTTGATGCTTGATGATAATAAAAGAAAGCCATGGGGCTCATGTTGAATTTGGGCCAACTTGTGACTGCTCGAGGACAACAGTCCAAATAGGAGGTGAAAATTTGGCCATCAACTTTGACCACAAATGAGAAACATTTGTCATTTATCTTTGACCATGGAAACACTTTGACCATTCAAACTTGGCGCATGAATGTCCAAACTATGTGGCATGGTGTGATCAAGTCCGATTGAATTCCTTAGTCGATTGTTTCTCCAATCACATTTGCCACTTGCACATTTAAAAATACTCATGTGTCTGCTTAGTCAATTGTTTCTCCAATCACATTTGCCACTTGCACATTTAAAAATACTAGTGTGTTTGGGTATTTCGACTTTCTATTTGAATGGTAAATGTTTTTGTCCGATTATTCAACATTTATTTGGTCATGTCTAGCACATTGGATCAAATTTTTTCAAATAAACGGTCATGTGACAAAATATATATTTTATGTGCAAAAAAAAAAAGAAAAAAAGAAAAAACGAAGCACTTGTTAACTAGTGAGAAAAAGCGTCCGCTATTAATTAGTGCTCCACATCCTGAGTAAGATCACACAAGTAAAACTCTACTCTGTGCTTACACTTGAGCAACATTAACTTGAAGCTAGAAATGGAGTTTTTCTTGTTCATGTCATTACTTGTCTCTCTTACAATATTCATCTATTTCAATTTCATTCACAAAACCAAGACCCAACCAGCTACTACCACTATGAATCCCACAAATGAGAAACTTCCTCTTCCACCTGGAAATACAGGTTGGCCTCTCATAGGTGAAACCATAGATTACATTTCAAAGATGAAAAATGGTGTCTGTCGAGATTTTGTAATGGAGAGGATAAAAAAGTACTCTTCCAATGTCTTCAAGACTTCACTTCTTGGACATCCCACGACAATCTTATATGGTGTTGAAGGCAACAAATTCCTATTCACTAACGAACAAAAGCTAGTCCAAGTTTGGTATCCAGCCCCGATCAGAGACCTTGTTATGAAGTCGCTGTCCAATAACAACTACGAGGGGATGAAAATGCAACGCAAAAGGTTCGCGCCTTTTTTGAACGGAGAGGGTCTTCATAGATTCATCGGTAAAATGGATACAGTCATGAGAAAGCATTTAGAGACAAGTTGGGATTGCGAAGAAGTTTATGTGAGTGTCGCGGTTAAGAAGTACACACTACAGCAAACGCTTTGGTATTTTTTAAGTTTCAATGATACTAAGAAGATAGAGAAAATTTCCTTACAATTTGATGATTTGGTAGCTGGGATCTCTTCGATCCCAATTAACTTTCCTGGTACAACTTTTCATCGCGCTAATAAAGCATCACAGCTGATCATTGAAGATCTAAAGTGTATCATTAAGCAGAGAAAGATCGATCTTCTAGAAAAGACAGCGACGCCAACACAAGATGCATTAAACCACATGCTCCTAGCAACAGATGAGAATGGCCAGTTTCTGAAAGAATTTGACATTGCCTTCTCTTTTCAAAGTATGATACTAGGTAGCTTTGAAAGTATGAGCACCGTACTAACCTTCACTATGAAGTACTTAGCTGAGCTTCCTGAAGTTTACCATGAGGTCCTAAGAGGTACGTAAGAAGAAAAACTACTTTTCCTGATTTATTAATCAAATATATATAGTAGCTAGCTTGATTATTTGCTAATTACTTGGATGCCAATAGACTAGCATATGATCCTAAATTTGAAATTTCTCTGTCTACACAATTCTAACGTAGAATTACTAATGAACTTTTCGAACTACTAACACACACTTTAGCAATTTTGATAAAATCGCAAACAACTAGATTTCCTTACTCTAGAAATCTCAATTACAATTTTCAACAGAAGGAGCTATCTAATGATTACTAGGGCAGACGACCTTGCAATTCACGGTTCCATCAAAATCAAAAAATAAATTAGATGTATTTATTCAATAAATAAAATAAAAAAATTAAATTAAACAATATTAAATTCTAAATGTACTGAACATGTGTAGCTAAGAAAATAAAATTGTAAAGGTAAAAACTTCAATAATCTGAGACGGATGCAAAATAAATTTTCTTTTAAAATTTTTTTTTCGAATCTTTTCTTGGTATTTTCACTTCTGTTTCTTTTAGCGCTTCTCTCCCTAATTTTTTTTGGGTCTTAGTAATAACTTATTTTTAACATTATAACACATGATATATTGGAAGAACTTATCATATTTTTTTTCGTTTCTTTTCTTTTTTTCATCTTATTTTAAAAAAAAAAAAATTCTTTTCTTTTGTTCATTTTTTTTGTTTAAAGTTAACTTTTTTTTTTTAACAACTTAACACATGATATATTCAAATACCCTATCATCTATTTTCCTTTTTCATTTTTGTTAAATTACATATAAACTTTATACAAATATGATTTATTACACACATATGCCTATAAATTGAATTTTTCTATTTTGATTTTATCCACAATCTCCAATATTTATTTTCTCAAGTTTATTTTATGCTTGTAAAAAAGTAAATTTCTAACCATGTGTGTGTGTGGAGTAAATTTATAGGTAAGTGTCACGCCCTGGAGCAGCATAAATAGAGAAAAATAAATTTCCTTTATGGGTCCATAGGGAATGACGGGTGAATAACCGCGTTGTCATCTACTCAAACCAATAAACACCACGATAGGGAGGATGCTATTCATAGAACATATCTTATTAACATAATCAGAGGCTACAGCGGAAACTATAAAAGGTATGAAAGCAACAGATGCCCAAGTACCAATTATAAAAGTCTACTAAAACTATTACAACAGCTGGCTTATAGTCTCAGGCCTATAACAATAACAACAACAGATATACAAACTAACTATATAAAGCAGCACATCTTCGTCTTCCAGCCTTCAGCTCCAAGTCTGGCAGAACTATCAGTCTTCAGTCCTCAAGACCTACAAATCCCTAGACGTTGGAATGTCCAGGGCATAAACGCCATCAGCTTTGAATACAAAGCTGAGTGAGTACATTAAACAACACTCCTCACCGCTATTGTTCAGCATCTTAAAATGCGGTTAATCTCTTAACAATGGCGTCACTCACGGACATAGCAGAGGTCTCATTAAACTATGCATTAATCAATAATAACAGAAATCATAGGAAGCATGGTAATGACAAAGACAAGGATCATGGTATAACATATCTCATCACGTATTCACCAAATCCATGCATGTAACCATGCAACCACCCATGCATCTACCTTTACGTCGGGACGCTGAATCCACGACTGAACCTTTATCTCATCATATCCGTACTCATATTCATATCTCTATCCATCTCTGTATCCATACGTCAATCCCATCATTCCAATCTGAAAACCATTAGTCGATACAGTAATGCCAATCGGAATCACCCGACTAGGCAATAGATCCCAAAATCCCTTGATAGGGTTACCGGTCGTCTACACGGTACCACCTATCTGTAAACGATAGAACGGCACATCGGACGTCTTCAACGATGCGTATACCCTCACTGGTCGTCTACACAGCTGAGAATACATTAGAGCACTAGCCGGACGTCTTCAACGGTACACTGGACGTCTTCAACAGTGCATACGCATCACTGGACGTCTTCAACAGCGAGAGGCGCACTAGGAACTCTAACCATCCCACGTCCACCCGACTCGTCAGCCGTTGATCCCACGGATCCCAAAGTACACATATCTCATTATTCCATATAAATCACAGTTCCCCTTTCTCATCATATCTTCTCATCTCTTCATATCAATATCCCATTTCTCATCAGATTCTCTTATCTCTTCACATCACTTACCCATGCATGCTGACACATGTTGTGAAATGCTCATTTACTAAGTACAGGAAATACCACATGCTCTGTATTTAACATATCTACTCATTTCTGATTATTAACATGCTGTCGTGTTCCATTCTACTATTCAGTTACATATGACAGTCCAATAATTCATCTCATATCGACAGTTAATAATAAACAGTTCATCTTGTAACATTAACATAAACATCATTTAAGGCTTACGTAGTATCATGTTGACTAAGCACATATCCAATATCACATATGGTA
The DNA here is from genome assembly GCA_033977485.1 of Hydrangea macrophylla. Classification (NCBI taxonomy): domain Eukaryota; kingdom Viridiplantae; phylum Streptophyta; class Magnoliopsida; order Cornales; family Hydrangeaceae; genus Hydrangea; species Hydrangea macrophylla. Next base: position 82,174,129 of record CM066985.1, on the reverse strand, counting down.
CAGCCATTAACAGCTTGGGTACATTACAATCAGCTCATAACATATAATAATAGATAAACAACATTCTGCTCTTACCCAATCGATTGGAAATAATGTCAATCGATTGGACTTATGTCAATCGATTGAAATAATGTCAATCGATTGGAAATAATGTCAATCGATTGGAAATAATGTCAATCGATTGGAAAATTATTCAATCGATTGGACTTATGTCAATCGATTGAACTCTGTCTTCTTCCTCAAAACTGCTGGTTTTATTATAAAAACGTTGGGGTTCTCTTTTCCTCCTCATGCACGTTGTTATACACACATAAACATCACAAAAACAATCCTCTTTGAGTGAGTTAATAAACTCACCTCTCTCCGGCGTTCCGTTGACGGCGTCCCGAGCTCCGCGGCGGCGGTTATGGTGAGTTCTCTTTCCCTTTCTCTGTCTGTCTTTTCTTTCTGGTCTCCTCTCCTCTTCCTTCTTCTTCTTCTTCTCTTCTTCTTCTTCTCTCCACCCGAGAGTGTGTGTGTGTAATATATATATACAATATATATGTATATATATATGTGTGTATATATATATAAGAGAGAGTATGAAGCTCTCTCCCAAGGCTGCCAAAACATGGCCCAAGGCCACAAATGAACGAGTATATATAAGGGTTAAGAGTGCCACACGTTCAAAGCTGAAGGAAAGAAGAAAATGTTTCTCAGCTTATGTCAATCGATTGGACTCTATATCAATCGATTGAAGACAGATATTTGATGTCAATCGATTGAAGAAGATGGCAATCGATTGGGATGTTGACACGTCATCACTTATAGTCAGTAGAATGTCAATCGATTGGGAACATGTCAATCGATTGGTATCTGAAAAGGGTCAATCGATTGGGAAAACTTATCAATCGATTGGTATCAAAATTCACCAAAAGGAAGAGAAAGTTTATACGAGTATAGAAATGAAATACCAGGTCTTATTAATATACAAAAATACAGGGTATTACATCATCCACCACTCATCAAAAGATTTCGTCCTCGAAATCTGAAGCAACGGTTCCTATAACCAAAAAGAAATTCATCTCAGAAGAAAATGCTCAAGTTCTCGTTTTACGTAAACGATTACCTCAGCGGCCAACGGATTAAGTTCTAAACACACGATACGAAAATATCACTGATCTACAAATACTAGGATTACAACTACCAAATCTTCAGGATTAAGGGATATGAAATTCGTATGTCGAACTTCGGGAAAAAGTTCTAGGTAGCACAATCTAATCATCTCACGAATCTGAAACAGCAAATCTCTAAACACACAAGATTCCTTACTCGTGCCAAACTCTACGGTGTAAGGGTTCTATCGATCAAGTGTTCTAATCTCGTCTAAGTCTTAGCAAAGCGTTGCCGTCTACTCTCGTCTCTGAAGATGCTTCATACTGTGCTGTCGATGTCTGTACTGCTGCACCAGTTGATTGTCTTCTATCTCTGAACTCCTTGTTAACTCCCATGTTGTCACCATCATCCTTTAATATGCTGACTTGAAAGCATTGTGATTCTAACATCGTAGTTGTTGATTCGAACTTCCTCATGTGTCTCCAAATTCCCATGTATTATTAATATAATCATCTCTCGAGTTTGTACCATCCGTTGAATACTCGCTCTGCTTCTACGTACTAATTACATAGGTGAGGTTGGGCTATACACTGATATTGTGAGTCGATCTATTGTATAACTTCTTGACTGGATGAAAGCAACAGGCGATCGGTGTCGAAAACATTCTTTAGCGATACTCTTTTGAAAGTTCTGGTGTTGTCTCTGCGTTACTCGTATCTCTTCTCGTATACTCGCAATCTTCTAGTTCCTCCTTTCTTGTCAAAGCTACATCTAAAGCAAATTTAGATTCCTCATCTCTAGTCTCTGTCCAACATACCAACGGTTGGCGTAGTCTTTCGATAGGGAGGCAATTGACGTCATATAAGGATGCAAAAGAAGTCATATAGGGATGTAAAAGAAGTCATATGGGATGCAATTGATGTCTTATGGGGATGCAATAGATGTTATACAGGGATGCAAATGATGTCATGTTTATTCTTGGATAACTACTGTTGATCAGTGTCAAATGAATTGTTCCGGTAACTACAATTTACGGTGTAGGCTAATCCTCTTACAATCAAATCAAACGGGTGCAAAGCTTCCTACAATATCGGGATCATATGTAATACATGATGTAGGTGATGAGGGTTGTACCTTCTGTCTATCGTCCTTGTCTAAGTTGAGACCAAGCATTTGTATGGTGAGTCTGTCCTCGTGATACTTGTTGCGATGGAGCATTGTGTTGCATCTCTAGTTCTGGACAAAACTTACGAACATGACCAAATTTACCACAGTTGAAACATCGTATCCCTCGTCCATTAGATTTCCTTGATGTTCTGCATTCTTGGGAATGGTGTCCTTGTACTCCACAATTGTAGCAGATATCTCGTTCTCTGTGCTGTGTTGGAGTCGTCACTGGTTTTGATTCATTCTTGTCATTCTCAAATCTCTTGCGCTTCTGGCGGTTGCCTATGTAATTTCTTTCTATGTTTCCTTGTTGAACTTGGTTAGTGGCCAACACAATCTGACTATCTCTTCCTCTCTGATCCGTTAGGAGAATCTGATCGTACTCTGGAAATATTTTATCAAAGTGTTGTCCTTCACTAATCTGAGTGTCGTCTTCTAGCTTCGTTGCCATTTCTACCAGAGCTTCGAAAGATTGGTTTAAATGTCCTATAGTCATATGTCGAATATGCGGAACTAGTCCTTGATGATATCTTTTGATCTTTCTTCTTGGCGTATCGATCATATGCGGCGCAAATCGTGATAGCCTCTCGAATTGAGTTGTATATTCTGGCACTGTAAAACTACCTTGGATTAATTGGATGAACTCCATTTCCCTTTTGTTCTTCTCAGATTCTGGAAAGTACTTTTCTAAAAATCGAGTCTTGAATGATTCCCAAGTCATCCTTCCTACAGCTTCTTCACCTATCGTAGCTTTCACTGCGTCCCACCAATCTGCTGCTGAGAACGTCAGTTGAAATATAGCCAAATGTCTTTTCTCAATGTCAGTACATTCAAGTATTTCAAAAATTAATTCTATCTGGCGAATCCATTGCTCAGCTTGCCATGCTCCTGTTAATCCGGTAAAGGTTCCTGGTTGAAGAGCACGAAATTCCTTTAGCAGCTTGACTCTTGTCTGACGTACTGGTGCTTCATTGCCGATGACGTGATCTGCACGATTGATAACTTGTTCCATGCGACGAATGAAAACTCCAATCATTCCTGTTGGATCTATCTCAGGAGGTACTAATTCAGGTACTCCATTCAGCTGGCCCGGGTTTCCTCGAGTCGTCCTAACCATAACGAGTGCTGGTAGGGTTCAGTGTCGCTACCTACAAATGAAAAACTATTCGGTCAGACGCATTCTATCTTACAGCTCAAGCAAGAACAAAACATGTGGTAACCAATATATAATACCACTATATAATACGATCACATTAAGCAATACGGATACCTCACATAAATAATAATAACCACAAGGTCAGTCTATCTACCAAGTGTACTCCAATATATCTATGCTCAAGACACGGATTACGAAACTATAGGTTCTACACGTAACGTCAAATCTAAACATTCTATTTCTATTCTCAGGTTCCAGACTACGAGTACTGCTCAACTAAAATGTGAGAACACTCAACTAACATGAGGCTCAAGGTAACAGGATAATCTTATCCTTAACTTCTTTCTACTTCTAGATCATACTGACTGTTCCGAGATTGCTCAGGAATTCGTCAGTGTCTAACATCCAACGGCTCTATATTTAGGTTCTCCACCACCACAACTAACTCTCGATGCCTGTTCTCCGCGAACTCAGCTATCCAAATCCTTATTGGTTCCAACAGTTACTATCTTCCAAAGAAACATCCTCAGACAGATTCTTCCAACCTCTTATCTGTGTGACAAGATAACAGTTCTATCTCATCTCAGCTAATCCTCATGCTACCGATATTAACTTAGAATTCAGGTTCGAACACCAAAGACAAGCGGTTAACAACTAAAACCTAGGCTCTGATACCAAAAATCCTGTCACGCCCCGGAGCAGCATAAATAGAGAAAAATAAATTTCCTTTATGGGTCCATAGGGAATGACGGGTGAATAACCGCGTTGTCATCTACTCAAACCAATAAACACCACGATAGGGAGGATGCTATTCATAGAACATATCTTATTAACATAATCAGAGGCTACAGCGGAAACTATAAAAGGTATGAAAGCAACAGATGCCCAAGTACCAATTATAAAAGTCTACTAAAACTATTACAACAGCTGGCTTATAGTCTCAGGCCTATAATAATAACAACAACAGATATACAAACTAACTATATAAAGTAGCACATCTTCGTCTTCCAGCCTTCAGCTCCAAGTCTGGCAGAACTATCAGTCTTCAGTCCTCAAGACCTACAAATCCCTAGACGTTGGAATGTCCAGGGCATAAACGCCATCAGCTTTGAATACAAAGCTGAGTGAGTACATTAAACAACACTCCTCACCGCTATTGTTCAGCATCTTAAAATGCGGTTAATCTCTTAACAATGGCGTCACTCACGGACATAGCAGAGGTCTCATTAAACTATGCATTAATCAATAATAACAGAAATCATAGGAAGCATGGTAATGACAAAGACAAGGATCATGGTATAACATATCTCATCACGTATTCACCAAATCCATGCATGTAACCATGCAACCACCCATGCATCTACCTTTACGTCGGGACGCTGAATCCATGACTGAACCTTTATCTCATCATATCCGTACTCATATTCATATCTCTATCCATCTCTGTATCCATACGTCAATCCCATCATTCCAATCTGAAAACCATTAGTCGATACAGTAATGCCAATCGGAATCACCCGACTAGGCAATAGATCCCAAAATCCCTTGATAGGGTTACCGGTCGTCTACACGGTACCACCTATCTGTAAACGATAGAACGGCACATCGGACGTCTTCAACGATGCATATACCCTCACTGGTCGTCTACACAGCTGAGAATACATTAGAGCACTAGCCGGACGTCTTCAACGGTACACTGGACGTCTTCAACAGTGCATACGCATCACTGGACGTCTTCAACAGCGAGAGGCGCACTAGGAACTCTAACCATCCCACGTCCACCCGACTCGTCAGCCGTTGATCCCACGGATCCCAAAGTACACATATCTCATTATTCCATATAAATCACAGTTCCCCTTTCTCATCATATCTTCTCATCTCTTCATATCAATATCCCATTTCTCATCAGATTCTCTTATCTCTTCACATCACTATCCCATGCATGCTGACACATGTTGTGAAATGCTCATATACTAAGTACAGGAAATACCACATGCTCTGTATTCAACATATCTACTCATTTCTGATTATTAACATGCTGTCGTGTTCCATTCTACTATTCAGTTACATATGACAGTCCAATAATTCATCTCATATCGACAGTTAATAATAAACAGTTCATCTTGTAACATTAACATAAACATCATATAAGGCTTACGTAGTATCATGTTGACTAAGCACATATCCAATATCACATATGGTACAGCCATTAACAGCTTGGGTACATTACAATCAGCTCATAACATATAATAATAGATAAACAACATTCTGCTCTTACCCAATCGATTGGAAATAATGTCAATCGATTAGACTTATGTCAATCGATTGAAATAATGTCAATCGATTGGAAATAATGTCAATCGATTGGAAATAATGTCAATCGATTGGAAAATTATTCAATCGATTGGACTTATGTCAATCGATTGAACTCTGTCTTCTTCCTCAAAACTGCTGGTTTTATTATAAAAACGTTGGGGTTCTCTTTTCCTCCTCATGCACGTTATTATACACACATAAACATCACAAAAACAATCCTCTTTGAGTGAGTTAATAAACTCACCTCTCTCCGGCGTTCCGTTGACGGCGTCCCGAGCTCCGCGGCGGCGGTTATGGTGAGTTCTCTTTCCCTTTCTCTGTCTGTCTTTTCTTTCTGGTCTCCTCTCCTCTTCCTTCTTCTTCTTCTTCTCTCCACCCGAGAGTGTGTGTGTGTAATATATATATACAATATATATGTATATATATATGTGTGTATATATATATAAGAGAGAGTATGAAGCTCTCTCCCAAGGCTGCCAAAACATGGCCCAAGGCCACAAATGAACGAGTATATATAAGGGTTAAGAGTGCCACACGTTCAAAGCTGAAGGAAAGAAGAAAATGTTTCTCAGCTTATGTCAATCGATTGGACTCTATGTCAATCGATTGAAGACAGATATTTGATGTCAATCGATTGAAGAAGATGGCAATCGATTGGGATGTTGACACGTCATCACTTATAGTCGGTAGAATGTCAATCGATTGGGAACATGTCAATCGATTGGTATATGAAAAGGGTCAATCGATTGGGAAAACTTATCAATCGATTGGTATCAAAATTCACCAAAAGGAAGAGAAAGTTTATACGAGTATAGAAATGAAATACCAGGTCTTATTAATATACAAAAATACAGGGTATTACAGTAAGTGTGTAACAAAATATGAAATTCCATTTATATTTCTAGCTCTAATGCAAAAAAAAAAAAAAAAGTGTTAAAAGAAAATGGAAATGTCTATTTGTGCAACGAGTAATGCTATGCTTAATTTCCAATTTTTTTTTCCCAAAAAGTGTTTCCCAGTACATGTGGCAATGAGATTTCCCAGTACATGTGGCAATGAGATCTTCTTCATTAATGGTAGGACCACTTTAACATCAACCAATCAAAATTAACTGGGCCCACTGCCACATGTGTTGAGAAACTCTTTTGGAAAAAAAATTTGGGAAGCATATATAGCATTACTCTTTGTGCAACATATGATTATAGATGTATTATTAATTGCAAATTACAATTTGTCTTTTAACATTGCAAAGTATTGCTTATATATGTATTATATATATATTATATATTTATTTATTATGAGTGTGTGCATGAGACAAAAATGTTAAATTAATTTTATTCCAAAATTGGTGGTGCTTGCTTGGGAAACAAAAAAACATAAAAACAAAAAACAAAAAACAAAAAACAAAAAACAAATGCCAAAATGGGGTTGCCAAACATGGCACAACCGGTTTCACAACCAATTTTGTTTTGTTTTGTTTTTTTTTTTTGGTTGAAAAAGTGAGGTGGACTTATAAATTTAACTTACACATATGCTTATACATTTAATTTTATTACACATACATGCATAAAAAAAAAAAAAAAACCTCATAATTGGTTGTCCCAAATAATTTGATCACACATAATGCCTATAAATTTCATTTTATATTTGGATATTACCCACAATCTACAAAAAAGTTCATTTTTTTTAGGCATGTGTGTGTAAATTAAATTTATAGGCACACCTCACTTTTTCGAGGAAAAAAAACTAAAATCATTTGTGAATAAATGACCAAAAAGAGTGGAGATGTATGGAATTATATAAGATTTCAATGGGGAAATTGTAAAAATGAACAATTTAAAAAATGACAAATAAGGATTAAATTGAAATTGGAAATTACATTTAGCAATGAGGACAAAATTGAAATTGAAAATCACATTTAGCCTCTTTTATATAGGGTATAGATATAGATATAGATCTATATAGGGTATAGAAAACAAATGTTATGCTTTGTTTGGGAAAACCAAAAAGAAAGAAAAAAAAAAACCAAACAAGGCATAGCATTCGGGTTGTGTTTTGTCCCTTGTTTGTGTTAGTGTTTTGTTTGGGAAAATCCAAAAAAATAAAAACAAAACCAAACAAGTAAGTTACTTGTTTGAGAAGAACGAAAAAGCATACAAACCACAAAGCCGAAAAGCGGTTGTGCCAAACAAGGCACAACCTACAATTGTTGACTCTTGGATTTTTTGAACCAAATTGTAAATATTTGTAATAATTGCTTGAAAAGTTGATTAAATCATCATTTGTAGATTAAATTAATTTAAAAGTTGAACCAAATTGTAATATTTGTAATTATTGTTTGAAAATTTGATTGAATCATCATTTCTAGAATAATTTAATTTGTTGTGCTTGGTTTGGGAAAACCAAAAAGAAACAAACAAAATCAAACAAGGTATAGTTCAATTCGGATTGTGTTTTGTGCCTTATTTGAGTTAGTGGTTTGTTTGGGAAAATCTAAAAAAATAAAAACAAAAACAAACAGAGCACCAAACAAAACAAAACAAAACTAAACAAGTTAGTGACTTGTTTGGGAAGAATGAAAAAACATACAAACCACAAAGCCGAAAAAGGTTGTGCCAAACAAGGCACAACCTACAATTGTTAACTTTTGGATTTTTTGAACAAAATTGTAAATATTTGTATTTCTTGAAAAGTTGATTGAATCATCATTTTTAAATTAAATTAATTTAAAAGTTGAACCAAATTATAAATATTTGTAATTATTGTTTGAAAAGTTTATTGAATCATCATTTCTAGAATGATTTAATTTTAAAAGTTGGCCAAATAGTAATAAGGGTTGTTATATTGGTGAAATGACCAACCTACCCTCACAAAATGACAAAAAATCAAAGTAATCATTAAGGGAAAATGGAACAAAAAAGAAAAATAAGAGTAAATCTATTATTTCAAACAAATCAAAAAATGACAAATCAAGACAAAATTGAAATTGACAATCATAGATAGCCTCTTTTATAAAGGTAGTGATAGTGATATAGGGCTGGGACCAGCGCAAGGCGCGGGGCAACGAATTGTACAATATAATTAATAGGGTGCTATGAAAGTATAAAATTAAATTTACAGGTCTACAAAAATAAATTTATGTATGTGTAATTCAAAGACGTGTGTGAAGTTAAATTCATAAATTACATTTATAGGTATGTGTATGTAATGTATGAATATATTAAAATTGATTTAAAGGTGTGTGTATGGGGGGGGGGGGGGGGGGGTATGCTGGGGTGGGGGGTGTGTAAATTAAATTTATTGGGTTGTGTTTGTATAATATGAAAATATTAAAGGTGTTAATGTGTCAGGGGAGAAGGGGAAAAAAAGAAGGAAAGATGAATCTAAATCTGTATGTGTGTGTAAACGAAATTTATCTGTATGTGTAATAAAATTAAATTTCTAAGGTATGCGTATAAAATTAAATTGAAGAAATTTTTTGAAAAAAACAATACAAAAAACACAAACAAATGCTAGTGCTTTGATTGGGAAAACCAAAAAAAAAGAAAAAAAGAAAAACAAAACCAAACAAAACCAAATAAACCAAACAAGGCATAGCCCAATTTGTATTGTGTGGTGCCTTGTTTGTGCTAGTGGTTTGTTTGAAAAAACCCAAAAAATAAAAAATAAAAACAAAACCAAATAAAACACCAAACAAAATAAAACAAAACCAACTTATTTGGGGAGAATGAAAAAACACGCAAACCACAAAACCAAAAAGCGTTTGTGCCAAACAAGGAACAACCTAAAGTTGTTGACTTTTGAGTTTTTTTAACTAAATTATAAATATTTGGAATTATTAGCTGAAAAGTTGATTAAAACATCATTTATAGATTAATTTAATTTTAAAGTTGAACAAAATTGTAAATATTTGTAATTGTTGTTTGAAAAGTTGATTGAATCATCATTTCTAGATTAATTAAATTTTAGAAGTTGTCCTAATACTAATAAGAGTTGTTTTGTGGGTGAAATGACCAATGTATCTTCACAAAATGACAAAAATTCAAAGTAATCATTAAAAAAAATGAAAAAAAAAAGTAAAAATAAAATCATCGTTTCAATTAAATCCAAAATACTCGAATCAGACAATTTTAATTGAGGATAGCCACTTTTATATCAAGGGGTTGAAATTCATCAAAGACAATGTGGCGGTGCGCGATGTATGTTCCATTCATTCATCGATATATCTTGTCATGTCTGCTCAACTTTCTTTTCCTTTTCTGTAGTATACAATCTGACCACAATGTACACCTTTTTTTTTGGCATAAACTAAAACATGGTTGAGTGTTAAAACTAAAATATGCAAGTTAAAAAAAGTTGAAGAAATTGATTCAGATAAATTAGAGCTTTATTTTATAACCACGACTACATGGTTTAGTGGAAGTGAGTCTCAATTGGGGGGTGGAGGGGGGTGGTTGTTGATATCTTTAAGTAATTTTTGTGACACAAATTTCATACAACTTTCAAACAACCTTCTTAAAAGATGTGTCTATCTCTCTCTTGTGATATACATACCTAATCGACTTCGTGTGCTGGTACAGAGCAAATGGAGATAGCAAAGTTAAAAGAGTCAGATAAGTTGCTAAATTGGGACGACCTAAGAAAAATGAGGTATTCGTGGAATGTTGTGTGTGAAGTTATGAGACTGCAGCTAAGAGGTGGAACATTCAGAGAAGCAATTACTGACTTCACTTATGATGGATATTCGATACCGAAGGGGTGGAAGGTATACATATACACATATATAAAGTTTTTTCCTAGGAGTTTGGAACATACTAAAGCTTGATATATATAATCGTTACCGCCAGTTAAGTAGCGGAGACAATTATCATTTTTATATTTATATTGAAAGAGAAATTATTTGGGAACTTCGATTGGAAGTCCAATTATATAGTTAATCTTCCAATTCCACAATTGTTTTAAACTTTGAGTTTAGTTTTTTATGCGATTGAGCTGAAGACGCAATGCTATTTTTTTCGCTTTTATGTATGCAGTTGCACTGGTTGGCGGATTTGACCCACAGGAACTCGGAGTACTTTCCTAATCCAGATAAGTTTGATCCATCTAGGTTTGCTGGAACTGGACCAACTCCTTATGCATTTGTTCCTTTTGGAGGGGGCGCTCGAATGTGTCCTGGAACTGAATATGCAAAAGTGGCAATACTTGTTTTCATGCACAACATAGTGACAAAGTTCAGCTGGGAGATTCTAAATCCAAATGAAAAAGTGATCATACCAGGTGTATTTCCGAAGTGCTCACAAGGACTTCCAATTCGCCTTTATCCTCATAAACCGTGACTTCACTTGCAGGCATTAAATATAGATATAATATATATATATATGTGTGTACTTATATGTATCCTAGTTGTGTTTTTGTATTATAGTTTAATCTGTTTGAAGTTTAAGACACTTTTTGTTGGACTATTTTATAATTTGGGCTTTTTTTCCAAACACGTATATATAGATACACATTTTGCGTGACTTGTTAAAGGCTTATTTCATGTACATTTTATGTACACCATGTTCTTTTAATTTTTATATTTTATATTCCATCTTCGCTAGGCAGACATTATGTCACTTGATGTTTGTTTGGTTGGGCAATCTTTTGTTGGGTCCATGCGCTAGAGCAAGGGATTGTTTGGTCGACCTTTGATAGATGATTGTTATTATTATTTTTCCCTTTGTATAGATACATGGGACATGCCTTTGTAATTTCTACACCTCTTATATTTATTTGCATACTATTTTGGAGAAAAGTATTAGGGGCATTTTGTGAGATAAAACTAGGTGTGGCATGTCCCTTGTAAACTTATTTTCTCGCTATATCTTATTCATCAGTGGTTTGATTGAGATGATTTAAATTTTTGGCAACGAGCTTTACTAGAGTGTGTATGTGTATGTGTATTTTTTTTTTAATAGAGTACCCCACTCTATTTTTTTATTACTATTTTGGATATTGACAAAGATAGAAAACACAATTTTTAATATTTATTAATATTGGGTTATTTAGCTAATGATAGAATTTTTGAATTCTAAGAAAAATGCCAATAAAGTTGTAGACTGTACCTTATTGAAATATTCGATTAACAGTAATGCTCGTAGAATTTTTAGACATAATTAATAAATCTGTGTGACTTTTGAGTCTATTTTTATAAGCATATATATTTACTTTTAAATTGAGGAATAGTGGGGGTTGTCAACATATTATTTATCCTACCTACATATATTGCATTTAGAGTGCATGTTATAGAACCACGATAGTATAAGAGAGCCAATCACTTAGAAGACTTTGAAAGTAAATTTTAAACATTTACTTCATAAGGAGATCCTATTTATTTAGAGGATATTACTCTTACCCTTTCAAATTTATGTTTTGAATAGAAGCCATTCAAAATGAGATGGATTATTTTTCAACCATATATATTTGAAAACTTGTGGATTTGTGATCATCCAAGTGTAATATTATAGAAAGGAAATGGAGTCTTACAAAAATATTTAAACCCGATGATATTGGAAATATGATTGTTGGATACATATTCTCCTGTTTTACATCCGTTAAATTTATTAGCTATTGTTGCTATCTATGGTTTACGTACTTGTGAAATGGATGTCAAAACCCCCATTTTTTTTATTGAGAATTAGAAGATGAGATTTTATTTGGATAAACCAGAGGGTTTATAGATAAGAATAAAATGTGTATTATTATATACCCTTTATATAGTTTTAAAACTGACACACAACTAGTAGCATGGAAATTTTTGATCAAACAATTATTTTAAAATAGTTTTAAAATCAATGAAAGTGACAAATTTCTTTATCATAAACGCAATGATGGAGTATGTGTTATGGCGTTTATGATTTATTAATTTTTGTTTCTATTTTAGAGATGGCAAAAGAGACAAAAAATTTATTGTCACTTAATCTGATATGAAAGGATTTGGTGAAACGAGTGTAATTTTAGAGATTCAAATTACAAGAGCATGTGATGTCACTTTGAAAAAGATTTTGAGAAATTGCTATTATTTTCATATGAGCGCCTCTAGGCATATGAGTAACGATCACAATTGTTACTAAAGATTCTCCCCAACGGAGAAAGAAAACATTTTACTTGGTGGTTTACTCGATACCTAGGTTCTGATTCTGGCAAAGTGAAATTGAATTTTACCTCTGGGAAGAAATAAACTTTGGTAATGCGTTGTATACCCCGGAGATAAGAAGAGATTTTAAAAAAAAAAAAAAAATATGTATTGCATACTTCAAAATTTGAAAGAATTTAATTTTTTGGTTTTTCAAGGCTGGTTTTTAAACAAATTGGTCTTTGGGGAAATAAGTATGCAATTTCAAAATTAGGATTGCAATTGAAAAAATTATAACGTTTTTAAGAAACCTATTAATTTAGGTATTTTCTATAAAAAGCTTCCCACTGCACTTGAAGGTTACAGTGATACCAATTGCTATCCCATAATAGAAGACCTTAGAGCCACAAGTGGCTATATTTTAGTACTAGAGAGCTACTGACAAAGTGACGTGTTACCTGAAAAGGACTATGAACCTGATTATATTGGGTTTTCCACTATCCTTAGAGGATACAACGATGCTAATTGGAACAGCCTTTCAGACGACTCCAAGGCCACCAGTGGATACAATTTTTGTTATTACTGGGAGGCACAATTTTGAGGAAGTCTAAGAAATAGACTATGTTGGCTAAGTCCCCGATGGAGTCAGAAATGATACCATTAGCTATTGCTAGTGATGAAGAAGCTTGGCTGATAAACCTGCTATGAGATACCCCTTCGTGGGAGAGATTGATACCAACTATTTATCCACTGTGATAGTATCGTAGCTATTGTGAAAAGTACAAAACTGTTATAATAGTTAGGTGACAGATAGTCGCAAGAACGGCTGTTAAAGAGCTTGTCTCTACTATAGTTGTAAGAGTGGATAATGTACAGTCTGAGGTTACTATAGTTGATCCTTTGACAAAAGGACTAGCTCAATAGAAGGTTTGAGAACCTAGAAAGGGATGAGACTAAAGCCCATAGAGAGTTGAGTCACTTATGATGGTAACCCAACCTATAGACTGGAGATCCCAAGAGATAAGTTCAAAGGGTAATAACAAGTCATGAAGTGATATTAGTGGAATCATGAAATTATTGTATATGGAGTTAACACTCCTAGTTCATCCCTTTGAAGCATGACAACCTGAAGCGATAAAAAAGGATGAGTTTATAACTCTTAATGAAATCTAAACTCTATGTGGAGTGGGATACCTAGCTACAAGAGTATCCTTGTTAGACTCACCTATGTAATTGTGGAAGTTTGGCCGCTTCCTATGGAATTTGGGCAAATTCTCTAGAGCTTTCTCTATACTGGGATATAAGCACATGGCCATAAAGTGCTGGCTTTTGAACTTCACCCTAGTAGGGTTATGTGTGTGGTGTTGTCTGAGATAGAGTTCAAAATTACGATTACTCTAGTATAATCGGGGGCATTATCACTACGTAAATGTTCAAGTTGAAAAACACCTTTACTTATGCACAATCTTATGACAATGTTGCTCGAAGAAAAATTATTTTTCAATTTTATTAAAATATGTGGGAGATTGTTGAGATATTTTAATAAAATAGAAATAGGAGGATGACTAAAGTCTCCACTTATGGATGAACTTATATCACATATTTTATTGCAACATGAGTCACATGCCTTAATATACATATAGGTAAATAGCCGTTTCTTTTGGTCAGTTACTATTTACAAATCAAACTGATAAACATGTGTATTGAGTGATAATTTTGAAGGCATCTAAAAATGATGGTTACACATCAAGAATGATGACTACACATCAAGTCCTTAAATAAGCAATGGTGAGGTTTTGTTATGGTTTTTGGCTATAAAACCCTCCTTCACCCAAACCACTTCAATTTCCAATTATTATATTATTATAACTATCAACATACCCATTAGGATATACAATATACATGCTCACAGAGATATATAATGTCCTATACATACATGAAGACGATCTTTTTCTATCTATATATACTCATTTTAGTCTATGGGATTTGTATATATTGTGAAACAAGAGCACAAAGAAGAAGAGTTGTTTCTAATAGAAAGTGTCTTCCAATTTTTTTTTTTAACTGAGCAACAATATCTGAAAGGTGTTTAGTATACCAATTTTCTCAATGTGCAAGAGAAACTGAGACAGAAGTGATTATGGGTTGTTTTATCCTGGGGGCAACGTGGCATGTTCGAACTGCTTGCACACTTTTGGGTAGAGCCGTGAAACGTCTTAAAGAGAGCAAGATCCGTGACTCGGCCCATGATTTGTGAAAGAGACTACTGATTTGATAATTTTTTTCCAATTTTATTTACGAGTTCTAACATTATAGATATACAAAAAAAAATGCATACTCACTTTCTCTCTCTTCATTTGTCTCATTAAATCATCATGGGTGAAGCTATTGAGTTTTTCTATTTCAATTCCAATGGCTTCTCTAAGTGCAATCATCACATGAATCCAATGGTACACTTGATCATCAAAATGATTATAGTTCATCTAAGTTCACTCATCACACTGAGTCCAATGGTATACTTGGTCATCAAAATGATTATAGTTCATGGTTTGAGGAAGTTATCAACGTCGATCTCATATGGTCTTTAGCTGTTAAAAGATCTTTCTAGGAAATATTACTTTTCTTTGTTTGTTAACTCTTTGATTTTGGAGCATTTCCTAGCGCTCAAATAATCTTACAATTCGTGTGCACTTTTGGAAGATCTGATTGCTGAATCCTGGAGAACATAGCGCTAAGACCTTCTGCATCGAGTCACTAACTCCGAGGGGCAAAATTGTTCTTAAGGACAGCGCAAATGTTGCACGCCTCAATCAAGTTCATAGCTGTATCCTTCTTATATCTCCAACAATCTTAAGAACAATATTGGATGCTGCTATGATCAACGCAAAATGACTCAACCCAAGATTTGTCAAGAGACAACTGATCCGGTAACTCTGTTCCAATTCTATTTACTCTTCCAACAATAACAAAAACACCAACAATATATTTTTTAAAGTCAAACAAATGAGTTTTTGATTAGGTGCACTGTTGTACATATACTCTACGATGAATAGTATAAACAAAAAAGACATGGGTAGATAATAAAGTTTATGGAAAGACTATATTTTCCAAAAAGGCTTGAATCATCGGTAATAAATTTAAATGTAACAAAGTTATATGCATGTGGAAATATACCCCCATCATCTCAGGAATGTGATTGTAGATGAGCCGCAAATCATAATCACCAAGATAATACCAATAGCTCATCAAGATTATAGGGCTCATGTATAATACTAGCATGTAATGATTCCTTACAATCATCATTTAGTGAGAATGATCCATTATAATATCATATGACACAATTTATGATATAAGGATGTGAATGCAATGTTACGTCCCGGAACCACCCAAATGATCCTAGGACACGTGGCACGCTATCAAGGCTCATCTCAAGTTATTAAAGTTGCATAAATCAAAATAATAAAAGTTTTGACCAAAGAACTCAACGTACTATTTTATTTTTCAAGGTTTGAACACACACCCAAACACATCTTAACAAAGTTCGTTTTTAAAAGTAACATTTTTGTAGGTCAATGGGTCCCCAAAGGTACCCCCATGCCTAATTAGAAGTTAAATCGAACTTCGAAAGTAGGAGAAATAAAATTTGGGCAGAGGGGTGTTAGACCAATCGAACTGCCCTAGTCGACCGGTTGAATGGGACCTGGGCAGAATTCCTCCCTTGCTGCAGGATTTTGCCTAAATCTCATTCAACCCACTCGAACCTACACCTCTTTTAATCATTTTAAAACATTGTAAATGTTCCGAAAACATGTAAAACATGTTCGGGCCATAACCCCAAACTTCATGAGTTCTTAACACAGTTTTAAAATACTTTAGGAAAATATTATCTATAATCAATTCATGTCGAACTTGTCGAGTAGAAACTCTGAGTTCATCGCCCCAATCCAACTATGTAAGTTATATAGAATAGAACCACAGCCCAAAATTAACCAACATAATACGTCCCATATATTACAAGAATTTAAGCCACTGTCATTACTACACACTTCCGAATAAAAAACCGTTTACATTTTCCACTATTTCTACTTATTAAACATAAATTTATTAAACAATGATTTATTTACAATCCCACGCCCATAAACTCACCAATTCTAATTCTTTCCTTCTGAGCTCCGTGTTGAACACCTACGATGATTATCAATAAACACTATAATATATAAGCTACATGCTTGTCAATAACACTAATTATGTTCATGGATAATAAACATGTCCAATTTCATCTCATTACAACTAACTATAGTCTCTGACAATTACTAGTTCACTTCCACCGCTACCAACTAGCATGCGTGTCATGTTAAAAAAAAAAAAAAAGAAGGTAAAACTGTGTTTAAATGCTTATGTGCGAGCCTGTTAAATTTTTTGTGTAGTATTTAAATTTATATTAACTTGTGCCATTATATTTATTTATTTCTTTTCTTTTCTTATCTTATTTTATTATATTTTATTATTATTATTATGGTTATATTTTTTTTATTAACTTGGTGTTAAAGTGCGTACATATTTTAAATTGGGTGTGTAGTAGTAGACCACACACACATGCATTACACCTCTACATCTTAAATACAAAACAAAAGACAAAAACAAATTAGTGGGCCCCACTACACTCCCTAAATGGCCGGCATCCCCTTCTCTCTCTCTCTCTCCTCATTTTCATTTTTTTTCTTTTCTTTCTCTCTCTTCTTCTCCTTCTTCTTCTATATCTATATGTATAGTAAAGTATACACAAAAACCTCTATGAACCCCTCACCTTCAAGCTCAAATAGGCTATTATAGCGTGATTTTTATGAGTTTTGCTATTTCACAAAATAGTCTTAGAATTTCATGAGCTTTCTAGTGATACCAACGAATTTCATTTTAGTGGCCATTAGCATGGTTTACCCAAATTACCTAGAGCTTCCAAACTTCTCATCTACAACCATAGAGGTCTATTGAAAAATTACTACATGCAGTGAGTTCTTAAGGTCCTAAGGACCTCTTTTTTCATCTTTTTGGAGCCATTTGGAGTCCCTTGGTTCATTCTCAAAATTTGGGTGATTTTCATTTATTTTGGAAAATCTTCAATGAGGTAGATTTACATTGTGCAATTCTATATATTATACTTGTCTAAGATGTCTTGAGTTCACTTTTATGCTAGGAGAGAACTTAGACATATGTATTAGGACATTCTCCCAAAGTTGTAATTTTAGGATTATTTTGCCTAAATGTGAATTATATGCCTTGGTTGTATAAGTTGTAAATTTGGGGTGTTAAATGTAATTAGAGTAATATAGGGGAATAATATGGACACATGCATGACTTTTCCCCAAAGTTGTAAATTTAGAGTTGTATGCCAAATTGTGACTTACATGCTTTGGTTGTACTATAGTTGATTATGTGATGCTAGACGTGCTTAAGATGCTCCCTTTATATGTTAAAGCATGCTAGGACGTTAGCATAGAAATCCTTGTTAGGATTGTCAAGTTATGCAAATTTACTACATTCTTTGTGACCCTTGATATTATGTCTAATGGACTAGAATTATTGCTTAATTTATTGTGGTGGATCATCCATAATGTCATTTTAAACATTACATGCATTGAGGCCTAATCGGCAAGCATTCATGTATCACGACATAAAGGTTTTGTTTAAAAAAAAGAGAGAAAAACTCCATGTGAGGGAATTTGATTTAAGAAAATCCTGATATGGGTTTGTGATGTGAGACAGGGATAATGACCCTTAGAAACATTCAAACTCCAACTATATTCGGGTAGCTCCCGGAAGTTGGTATGCTACACTCCATGCGCGGGTGGCTCATGGTCCGGTAACGAGAGAGATGTGCATTTATCACGCATAGCCTTGCGGCTTTAAAAATTTCATTGTAGCCATGGTGGCGATTCATTGCACCTCATTTCATTTTAGTCATGGATAACATATAGACTTGTTACAATGTTGTCTACGAGCTGTCGTTCTTATAAAAACGACAAAATATTTTTCAGGTGAGCTTGATAATGGAAAAAAGGGCAAAGAGCACTTATGGCTCGACGCATAGAAGTTGATGCATATTGTTTCTCTTTGAAGATTCATTCTTAGATATGTACATGGATAGTTCCCATGTGAACTTTGGACTTTTGAGAAGTTTGTAATAGTTTTATGCTCTAACAAGAGAATTATTGTATTAGTTTCACTACAAAACTTCTTGAGTTTAGACTTTCATATTTTGTCATTTGGGAAGCGTTATTGTAATTGGGTGGACAAGTGTTAGTCCATACTTTTCATGTTTGTGGGATTAGTTGTCTTATGTAATTATGTTTTCGAATGTGAAAATACACGTGTGTGTGTGTGTGTGTGTGTGTGTGTTTAGAATACCTTCCCTCTGTCTCTCTCCCAATCTCTCCCTCTCCCCTTATTCCTCTCTTTAACTCTTTCACTTCTCGTTTTTAATAAATTTTGAGTGCATGAGGTTCCGTTTGGTTTAGGCTTAGGTTGTATGTTGTTTAGAACATGTTTAGTCATGTATTGAGGTTTAAACTTGAGGATTTAGCATAATTGGAGACACTTCATAATGCTGTTAAAATGCTGTCAAGTTGCTGTAAAAAAAAACTGCTACTGTTTTTTTTATTTCCTGCCCAAATGGTGCGGAATTGGAAAAAATGCTATTTGACAAAAGTTGTGCAGAATCACGTTTTACATGGACTTAGGTAGGCC
This sequence comes from Hydrangea macrophylla, assembly GCA_033977485.1. Classification (NCBI taxonomy): domain Eukaryota; kingdom Viridiplantae; phylum Streptophyta; class Magnoliopsida; order Cornales; family Hydrangeaceae; genus Hydrangea; species Hydrangea macrophylla. The sequence goes on along the minus strand of CM066985.1, from coordinate 82,154,537 downwards.
AAATGTGAAAATTTCAAAGTCATAGTTACTTACGGATGTTTTAAAATTCAGCAACTATCCAAAAATGGTATTTTGTCAAATTTATTGTATTCCTTAAACTAGTGCGTGTTCAGGTAGCCTTTTAATTAAATTTTCAAATGCTTTTACCGTCGGTTGACTCATTGACTTGTAAGTCCATTATGGATTTATGTATTAGTAAGTCATCCTTGTAGGAATCCCCGTGGGTTTGTAAACTCGCTTCTGCGTTTGTGATTGGGCTTTTACTTCTTTTCTCTCTATCTTTCCTCTTTCCTCGCGCTTCGGTTTTCGGGGTGTGACATTGTGGCTCCACCACCTAAGCCCATGTGACCTAGTCATGACCCACGCCTCTACACGTATAGTCCAAAGTCCTCTGGTGGCCGTAATCATCACCATATCGATTACCTCATGCTGGTATAGACCTAGCAATTCCATTGACCCAAATAGGCAACTCAACATGCTCAAATAATTCATTACACCATGCTTTCACAAGTAAATTTGGTCTAATTTAATCAATGAATTTTGCACATAATAAACTAAATAAGCTTTATTAAACTAATTTAACATGTTTTTACAACCTAAATGAACCCAAACATGGAATCATTCATACATCATAATTAATGTCACTCACCTCTTGAAAATCGCTCATAAACGTGAAATTATTATTCCTGTATGCACCGGGTATAAATCCTACATATGTATAATAAACTATAAGGTATCACCCCAATGTGGGTTACAGAAAAATTGTCACCAAACTCAATAAAATTGATACCAAAACGTTAGAATCACCTCCAGGAGTCCGAATTTATAATCAGAATTAAGAACAGACATCGTTTGGTCGGTGAACCGTCGTCGCAAAACGGAGTCGAAACCTGCGAGCTCATACACCATTTGGCCGACTAAGCCAAGAAGAAGATGAAGTGTCTTCTATACACTACTAATACTTATTATATACTAACCCAACTTTCTATAATTATTATGAAACCCCCATATGTTATGATTTATTATTATTACTACCCACAAATTATTAAAATTATCTCAATTTTAAATGGGTGTTTATCTATGTCTCGTATGGATCCCATAAGTGGTCCCATATAATTATATGAAATTGATAATTAACCTGCTAATTATGCAATGTGTCTAATTCGTTCTCACAAAGGTATCCCAAATTGACCATAAAAGTGATCCCCAATAGTTGACATATTATTAAGTCAATACAATAATAATTACATAAGCCTTAACAAAAATTTAGGCACATACGAATATTCTCATCACTGTCCCATCACAAATGAAACATCTCAACACATGTTCCAATTTGGAACTACATCCTTGGCCATAACTAAGTTCCCAACTGTACAACCACAATCAACTTAGTGGTTTAAATCCACCTCTTGCATGTGACTTATAGCACCACAAATATCATCAATTATTATTAAATAGTTAAGAATCAAGACCTTATACTTCTTAGTAACTTTATTCTTAAAATGTTCTTAGTCATAGGATTATTAAATTGGGCATTTAATAACCCGGTTAGACTAACACGTGTCATATTTATTTTATTTGATAAAATACAACCAGTCTTAAGTTATTAGTATGGGGACACTGGAACAGGCATGTGGGTGCTTGATTAGAGAACAAGTTCATTAAATGTGATCAACTGTTAAGAACATCCAAATGGAGTTTTACTTGTTTATCAATGGGCTATTCTTCGTTACAGTAGTACAAGTGATCCTTAGACTTGACACATCATAATTGCCTTATATGTAGGTTGTCACACTTTAATAGTGCGCGGCATTTATGTTTTCACTAGAGGCATATTCATGCATTGTTGGGTGTGATGAGTTGCACATAGAGGCATGTGAATGTACAACAAGGAATCTGTCACTCTCAAGTAAGAGAGAGAACGTCCTATGTGATTTTCTAAGATATAACTCAAGTTAGGTTATTTGGCGATAAAAGAGTTTTATAATTTCACCAGACAGAGTAATGTCAATTACATTGAGAACATATAATTAAATCAGGGTTTGATAAATATGTCCATTGCCCAAAAGTTTTAATTAGGACATTGTATGATAGAAGGATTGAATAGTACAGTAACTTTTAACAAAAAGGTTCACTATTTTTCAGACTATCTGGGGTGTGTCATGATATGCTACTAGGTGTTACTCATGACTAGTAGGTGCATAAATAATAATAATATATTTATTATTTATTATTTTTCAATAAGGAAGAATTAGGTGCTCTGATTCAATATTAATTAGAATGTGTTCTAATTGTAATACTTAAAGTATTAGTCCCTACTACCAGATTAGTATGAACCTAAGGAGTCACATAGAAAAGGGCAGTGTATAATTAGAAGAAGTAATGAGGGCCTACTTAATATTAAGTTGTTAATATCGAAGTAGTATAATAATATTGTAAGTATATTTGATTTAAGAAAGTCTTCTAATCAAATATGGTTTCCTAATTAGATTAGGAAAGTGTCTTATACAATTATTATAAAACAAGAGGATGAGAATAAAAAGTGATGCTAGCACATCATACAAACTCCCAACTGGTGACCATCTTCATCTTCTTCAATTGTTGGAAAAAATCAAATGCTTCTTCTAGTTCGTGATTTGCTCGTGTGGATATACTTAGAGATCAGACACTTGGACGATTCAAGTGAACCTTGTACAAGGGTACCTAAAGGAGGCGGAGTGAATAAGGATCTTAAAATTTTGTAAAGCACGCTACAAGGGTAACTATTCGCTTAACCCCTATGGATGTTTTTGTGTGTTTTGCATACATCATAGACTAGATCATGGGTTTTAGGAAACCGTTCAATTTTTATTTTCCGCTGTGCGAACCTTTATTTTGAATAAATTTGAATTTTGAAATTTCTTTGTATAAAGATACTAGGGTTTTTGTTCATATGATGAACAAAGGGTTTAAACTTCTCTACATTACTATATAGTGTTTACATAAGATATAAACATACATATGCCAATTTTAATGTGTGTGAAAGTTATACATATTTTGTGATAAGTTTGGAACTTTGTCATGATTGTTTAATCGAAGCAGTTAGCGGTTCGTTATAGAAGACGAGTTAGATCCGAATTTTAAAATTTTATGCCAGAACACCCATATTCGATTGGAAATGACATTCTGAGCAAGGCTCATACCCTTTATTTCGTCCAAAATCAAACGTTTAGACCATCTAATATGGATTTTAATGTATAACATGATGATTTTTAAATTAAAACAAATTCTAATTGGATTAGAATTGAAGCCAAGATTCATGCTACAACTAGAACAATTATTTTTTATTATATTTTCTTTTATTTTCATATGATGTGAATGGATGAAAAGGATGATTATGGACAAGACCAAATAATTGAGTTATGTGATTGGTTTATTAATTCAATGTGATTGAATGTTTTATTATTTAGGGTTTGTAATTTTTAAATGGGGCTTGCATGCCTTCCTCCCTCCTTCTCGATGTAATTTCTATCTCCCTCCTATGTACCTCCTCCTTAATTATGATTCAAGGGTTTTCTTTTAAAGCTATGTAAAATTGGTTTAGAGAAGAAGATGAGAAGACTACAAGGAAGAAGAAGACGGAACCTACTTAGAGAAGACAATGTATCCATGGAAAGTATGAAGACTATTTATTGTTATTGTTCAAGTTTAGAGCTGGAACGCATGTGATGTTGAATAATGATTACAACCCCATAGATATATATTCAACTTAAAGACTCAAGTTCAATCACCGTAAATGTCCATAATCATCCAAGTCACTTTTGTTTATGTGATAGTTTATAGAGGTGGTTTTTCCATAGATAGTTTATATGTCCATATTAAAAATTATTTTAAATTATTTTCCGATTAATGGATTATGTGGATAATCCCTTTAAATTTAATTTAAATTTATTTTCAAATTTAATTAGTGAGAGTATCAAAGGGACATATTAATCTATATATGGTGAAATATTTATTTTATGCATGTGATGCATGTCAATTGATGAGACCATAAAATTCCCGTCTTGTAATGATATTAAGTTGTAAACAAAGAGACATTGTGAATGTCTTATCTCAGCCTTCCACCATTATAGGTGACTAGATTTTCTTATTTGGGTTGGTCGGCTACAAATATTTTGGGGCTGCTCATTCTAAGAAAATTCATTCATCCTATTTAAATATATGATATTATAAGGTGAGGGGCTGGTGGGATCCAAGAAACTATTATGTGAGGGTCTCATTAGTGACTCATACTTGTATGAATGGCGAGTTTAACTTAACTAAAATATATGGACCAAGAAACTATTATGTGAGGTTCCTAATTTTAGAGGCTAAAGGATAGTTGGAATTTGCTTGAGAAGCAATAGGTAAAAGTTGCCTTCTTATCAAAGTTAGTATGATCAATAAACTATTATATGAGATTGAGCTAGTTTTGGTGGGACCTCAATCCCCATTAGAAATCTTCCAAATAGAGATTCATGAATTCCTTCTAAGGGATGAGGAATTTGAAAAGAATAGTGAGGCCACTATTATAATTTAAAGACCCAAATATATAATGATGATGCAATTTTTAGGCAAGATAAATTAGAGCAGATTAAGGAGAGAGAAACAGTGTGAGAGAATATGAGATCGGGTTTGTATGTGGATCGGCCCTGTTAATGAAGGAACTTACGTCTACGTGTGTGTCTGTGCACGTTCACTATACTGTAAAAAAGCCGGGGACCTTTGGTGAACCAACAACAGTTTGGAGCAACCAGAGGTTGGCCAGGCACGATTGTGATTGATATAGAGGTACTGTATAGACTAAAAAGTTGATCCCTATAAAGGAGGTTAGTGGTCTCTTTTATAGATGCAAGAGACCTACTCGTACAAGGATAAGGAAATACAATCCAATTAGGATGTGATTGATACAAATCAAGTGAGTTTCCTAATTGATTAGGAAACTTTCTACACATTCCATTAGTATTCTAACTTGAGGAAGAATCTAGCTGGACCATTTTGAACCATGCCTTGGGGCCTGGGTGAGCTGTCCCTATGATGAGTCGGGCCTGCGCAGTCTTTCCAATCTGTTGGTCGGGTCGTGGATGAACTGTTCGATCATAGAGTAGACCTAATTTCAGGTATATCAGTTGCCCCCCATTTCTAAGGTTGGCTTGATGCTATATTGGGTCAAGTTTGGAAATCTATTGACTACATGGAAAAGTTCTCTCGGAGCTTCTGAGTTTGGTGAACTCGCAAGAACTGGCTAAGAGTTGAGACTTAGCCTGATTCAGAATCTTTAAGTGCTCGGGAATTGGCTAAGAGTTGAGACTCATCTTAATTCGGAGTCTTTTTCTTAAGTTAGCTCCCAGGATTGTTATCTTTTGCCCATAAACCTTCGTCAAGGTTGTGGGTAAAAGAATTTGACCATGTTGAAAAAGACAACCTAAAGCGAGCTACTTTAGGGTCTTTTTTTAGCTCCCATGATGGTTATCTTTTGACCAGAAAGCCTTTGTTGAGACTACTAGTAGAAGAGTTTGACCATGTTCGTAGAGCCGACCTAAAGCGTGTTACTTCAGGGTCCTTTTTAATCCTTTATCATGGGCCAACCTAAGAGGTTTTAGTTACCTCTATCGTCCGTTTGGGCCTATGTGAAGTAGCGCCTCTAAGTATTATAGTCTCCTGAGCTGTCTAAGAGTTTTACTTGGTTAACCCCAAGGCCTGTAAATACTCAATATGACTTTCTGTAGTTTTTATTTCATCTTGCCCCCCAAGCTTTGGTTGAGGTAGGCGTTACAGGAACAATTACTATAGGGAGCCAACCTAGAACGTTGGTAGTTCTCTTTTGGTTCCTCGGCTGTGATTCTAAGGCCTTTGGGTGCCTCGGGTGATCCCGAGGACTTCTGGATGCCTCGGGCGTGATCCTGTGTTCTTTGCAGGAGCTCTCTGACAGTCTATGGAGCCTCATGCTATGATCGGGCAAAAGTACCACTATAGTTGGACTCGTCTAGATAGGAGGTCGGGTTAGGATCACCGGGCTCCTGATTACTCTGAGCTGGAGGCAAGGCTGTATTCACTGGATCCTGACTGCTGCAAATTGGAGGTTGGGTCAGGACTGCTGGACTTAGACCATCGTGAATTGGAGGTCGGGTCTGGGCTGCTAGACTCGGATCGCTTTTGGACACTGAAGGAACTGCCAGAACCACCAGGCTTTTTTACATTATTCTTCTTGGGGTGGTCCCGCTTCCGCTTACTTCTTATAGGCTCATTACTTTCTTGCCCTGATCTTTGTCTTTAAAAATTCTTCAGTATCAATGTATTTTCCAACCCTCTCTGCGAGCTTAACCAAGGTTGCCTCGGTTTCTGTGAAATGATATGGCATACTTGGTGTGTTGAACTCCCGAGCAGAAGGCTGTATGGTGACTATCTCGTTCAGGTTGTGAACTTGAAACTTTTATTGGTTGAACCGATTGGTTTAATCCTTCAACGACTCTTCCCTCAACTGTCTGACAGTTAGTAGTTGGGTGTCGGTTGCGGCCAGTTAAGCATGTCTATGAACTGGCTAATGAATTATTTGCTGAGCTCCTTGAAATCCTTAGCTGATCGGGGCTTCAGGGAGTGAAACCATTGGACAGTCGGGTCTTTCAAAGTGCTGGGAAAGGCCAGGCAATGCACTTCATCGGCGTTGGTGGCCAGGGCCATCTGAGCCTTGTAGGTCCGAACGTGGTCGACCGGGCTTCCCAAGCCGTTATAAGAATTTAGACGAGGCTGCTTAAATTTACGCGGGATGGCAAACCTCGCGATTTGGATGAAGAACGGTGACTCGGTCCTGGTGTTGGCGTGATTCTGAGTAGGGTTTTGGCGCACCTTTTTGGCCACTCCGTCGACCTGTTTCTGTAAATTCTTGATACAGGCCACCACACCTTCTCGACCGATATCCGGGACATAGATTGGGTCAGTGGAAGAGGCTTCCTTGCGGTGTGCTGTCTTTTGGGATCGGACTTGGCTATGACTTCGGTTAATCGTGTGCCTAGGATCACTTTGGCTCTTGACCGAGCGGTCCTGGACCGATCCCTGGATCATATGCTCTTGTCTCTCCGCTCGAACAACACACCTTTTGTTGATGATTTCTCTTGCACCTCCAACACGGTTCAGGTTTTTCTGGGCATGCTGTCGAGCCAGATGGGCTCTTGACCATGCGCTATGTCCTGGGCTGTGACCCAACTGGTGGTGGATTGTTCCGTTGGGCCAGCAGGGCTTTGATCTACTGCTGGGTTTGGCGCTGGCCCTCTAGAAGTTGAACTAGAGTTGCGGTGATCTACTAAGGTATTAGGACTGCTGTGGCCAGCACCGGGACAGGCAGAATGTCTCGATTAGCCTCTTACACAACCTTTTTACCCTTGTTTAGAGGCATGACCATCAGTAAGGAGAATTGTGTTTGAGAAATCTGTCGTTTCCCACAGACGGTGCCAAGCTGATGATGTAATTTTTAGGCAAGATAAATTAGAGCAGATTAAGGAGAGAGAAATAATGAGTGAGAATGTGAGACCAGGTTTGTATATGGTTCAACTCTGTTAATGAAGGACCTACGTCCACGTGTGTGTCTGAGCATGTTCATTGTAATATAAAAAAGCCGGCGACCTTTGGTGAACCAACAATAGTTTGGAGCTACCAGAGGTTGGTCAGGCATGATTGTGATTGCTATAGAGGTGCTATATAGACTGAAAAGTTGATTCCCATAAAGGAGGTGAGTGATCTCTTTTATTGATGCAAGAGACCTACTCGTACAAGGATAAGGAAATACAATCCAATTAGGAGGTGTGTAGACATCCCATTTTGTTGGCTATCAGATTTAGGAGACCCATAGCTTGGTAGTTCACAATGATCGAAAAAGACTCACAAGGACTCCTGGAAGTTGATTCTATTTCTCAAAATGCTCAGAATGACCAAAATGCCCCTGAAAGCCCGAAAACTCCCAGATTTGGACCAAAAGTTCTGGAAACATGCTATGTCGTAAGAAAAGTAAGAAAATGAGTTTTTTTTTTAATAAAAAAAGATGAAATCGTCAGCTCCCAGAAACCCCCGGAAGACCCAGAATTTCCCGAAAAGTCCCCATTGACCAAGGTTTGACCAGTTTTGACCCAGGTTTGACCAAGTTTGACCAAGTTTGACCGAAATTGTCCAAATTCGTCGGGATCATTCTAGATCATGTGAAAAATATTAAAATGAGTTTTAAAAGAAAATCCAGTGAAAACGTCAGTTCCTGGGAGCTCCCAGAGATTTCCAGAACTTCTCGGGAATCCCAGGTTTGACCAGTTTGACCAAAAGTTGACTTTAGAACCGGAGCACCGCAACAATTTTCAAACATTTTTCATGGATGCTAGAGGTCAATAGCTTTCCAACGGTATATCGCACATAATTTTTGGATTTAAAACGAGTTTATTGTGAATTTCCGAAGGCGAAAAGGCGATCAAATCGGCTTTTATGGCAAATACCGCAAAACTTTTCAAAGTAACCTATCCCCAAATTATTTTTTTAATGTAAACTAGACTCCATTACCTTTCCAACGGTATATCACAACCTCAATTTGGAGTTCGTATGCATTTTTTGTGAATTTTGGACGAAATAGGGCCTTTTCGCGAATACCAGAATCTCTGGGGGCCTAAATAGCAATATCTGGATGAATGAGGAGCAGTGCCGCCACGGCACTGGCCCACTGCCACCGCAGCATAGGCCCAGTGCCACCGCGGCACTCTCCTCCAGAATGGTATATTTTTGTAATTTCTTTGGGGGTTCATTTTGATTAATTGAAAACCAAAACGACGTAGTTCTATGTTCACAGATGTTTGGGACCAATGGGAGTACTTCTAAAACCCCAAAACCACCCCAAATTGGCCTATATAAACCCCCCTTGACTTCTCATTTTGGGGGTGTCAAATGTAAGCTTTGAAAAGTTTTGGGAGAGAAAGTTGTAGAGTTAAGGTTAGAATAGAGAGAAAAGAAGCTTTCTTCTTTGATTTCAAAACAAAAAAGTGAGTTCTAAACTTTGTTTTTACTTCATTACTCCTATTTACTTCATATTCAATACACCCAACCACCATTTTAGTGAGCATTTAAGAGAGAGGAAGCTGCTTCCATGTCCAATGTCACCACATATGAGTGAAACACCAAACTACAAGTCCAATATCACATTGATTATCATCTATTGATTGTCATTTACTTGCTTGTTCATATTATGTTCATCTCTTCGTAACCTCATTTCTTTTTTTGACATTTTTATTTACTTACTAGTTCATCATCCTCTAAATGATGACATGAAGTTTGAGGTGAGTGAATCTTTATGGATAGTAGCTCTTGACCTCAAAAACATGTTTCATAGATGATGATTATAACTTCAATACCTCCAAGGTATCCTTGAAGTTATGTTCAAATGAAAATGAATCTCTCCAACAATCTTGGAGGTTCTTGATGATGAGTTCGATGTTGATATTTTAAGTGGCTATTACCTTCATTGAGTATTGAAAATATGCTTTCAAAACTTCTATTTCAAAACCCCCTTCTTATAACCCTCACTTTGATTTCAAGAGATAAACCTTATTTTCCCAAAAAAAATCTTTAAAACAGTGAGTCAAAACAATGAATGATCTAAGTTCAAAGATTTATCTAGAACTCAATACTCAATGTATGGATGCAAAACCACTTGGAAAGTCTTCCTAAATCATTAGAGAACACCCATGATTTTTGGTTTGTCTTGAAAATACTTGGAAGGGTTCCATTTGACCCAAACATTCCTTCCAGACATTCTGTTTTTGCTGTCACAGCAGCTTGGTTGACTTTTAACTTGTTTTTCAGAAACCTTTTCCAAAAGGAGTGGTCCTAACATATTTTACCTTTGAACTTCAGTGTCTTAGGGAACGTTTTGTATAATATGGGCCTCTAGATGTTTTGTTTTCATTTTTTAAGATGTTTTGACATTTCAGTCGACAGTACGAACTCTGTTTCTAAGTAAACTCTATTTTTTATATGATTTCTCTCAATCTGTGATAGTTATTAAAGATTGGGTTTTTGGGTTCTGTTCTAGACACAATAAGGAATATCTCCATAAAATATCATACATTGAAAACATTTCTAACCCCTCTTTTACATTTTCACAAGATCATGTTATTGTTCTGTCCAATATTCACAGCAAGCACACTTTTACTTCCCCCCTTTTATTTGATGCTTATATGTACTCCAAATTAGCTCATGTCTTAGGAAGTAGTTCATACTACATTTGTACATATCCCATGATGATTTCCTTCATCCATTCATGCATATTTTAGACTTCTAAGTCATTCTAGGAATCCATGAACACAAGGCACACTACAACCTTAGCACATTGTAGATACATACATTGCATCCATGCAAAGATTTGGGGCTTTTGTGACTCCTAATCTAAGAAGATTATAAGGAATGATCATGATTACACGTTCATGCTTCCCCTCGATCTAATCCTCCTTTCTCATCTGTCCCAGGGATTGAGAGATCTTCTTTTCTCAAAGATTAACATGCATCTTACTAGCTTGCTATGCATATCTTGATTTCTTTGATTATTTGTTTCAAGAACAATTCATGTCTCCTTTAGATTAGGGAAACTTAATTACTTGATACATGATTAGACAATTTTTCCTAGGTTTATTTGTGTGATCTTTCACTTTACATTGTATGATATTTGACTTAGATCTTATGAATGATATCTTATCTTTAGATCTTCCATTTCAAATTTTCTTATGTGATGTAATATACTATCATAGTATTAATTATCGAACCATACATAGTATAAGATGATTATTTGGCTGCTAATTGAGGCCCGTCGAAAGAAGGGGCGAGTTGAGGGTGCTTTAGTCGCGACAAAGGCTCCTTTCTCTCTGGTACCAAAACCCCGAGCCAAGTTCTTTTGTTATGAAGGGCCGGTGCCCTTTATCCGTTTGGGTGAGTCAAAATTAGGTTTCTTGGTTCCTTAAAGACCAAGTGGCGACTCTGTATCTGTTTTCAACAGACCTTCTCTTTCTTTGATCAAAATCAAATTTCAAACAAAAACAAACAAGAGGTGGAATCCCGCATGTCCACAATCTGGCGACTCCACTGGGGATATTTTTATTTTCAAAACAAAATAAAACAGAGGTTTGACTCATAAGAAACATCCTTAAAATCACCTTTTTACTGTATATGGTTCACCGCATTGCACTCTGCATTTTCCCCTTCGACTATGTCTGAAACGCGGCGCTGACATTGTTCAGGTCTTGCTGTGCCAGGGCACAAGTCACCTTTGATACTGTACCTTCCAAGGTATATCAAAAAGAGTAAAAACCTCCGTACTGTCTCCCTGACGGTATACTGGAACTCTCGTCAACGGACCCTCTTTGACTAAACCCAGCCTTTGCACATAGATTCCTGTAGAACCTTTCATAGGACTGTTGATTTATCTTTTCAGATAGGACAATGGGATATAACTGCTATATGCCCTGATAGGATTACCTGAGCGGTGTACACGCTTATGTGGCATAGAATAGAACTTCTTTCTTATGATTCCCAAGGCAACCACTCACATGTGATTACATTGAGTTGACCTGCCTAGGCACCATGATAAGGATGTCTGCTCCATGTTCACAAAGATATACAGCGCAAACCTTGTTTGTCGATCCTAAGACATAGGAGTATGAAAACCTGCTAGACAGTATGATCACTATCACTACATATTAACCAGTTTCTCCCAGAAACTCTGTCCAGATATCCCAGATATAACCATATTAACCAGTTTTTCCCAGAAACACTGCCCAAATATCTCAGTTTCTCCCAGAAACTCTGTCTAGATATCCCAGATATAACCATATTAACCAGTTTTTCCCAGAAACTCTGCCTATATATCCCAGTTTCTCCCAGAAACTCTATCTAGATATCCCAGATATAACCATATTAACCAGTTTCTCCCAAAAACTCTGCCCAGATATCCCAGATATAAACATATCAACCAGTTTTTCTCGAAAAATCTGCCCAGATATCCCAGATATAACCGTATCAACCAGTTTCTTTTAGAAACTCTATCCGATTTTCCCAGAAATACCCAAAGTACCTATTTTCCCAAAAGCTCTGCTCATACCTGTTTCTCCCAAAAGCCTCAATTAGCATCCAAATAATCATATTTTACTATATTTGGTTCGACAATTAATACTATGATAGGTATATTATATCACATAAGAATCTTGAAATGGAAGATCAAAAGATAAGATATCATTCATAAGATCTAAGCCAAATATCATACGATGCAAAAGTGAAAGATCACATAAATAAACCTAGGAAAAATCGTCTTATCACATATCAAGTAATTAAGTTCCCTAATCTAAAGGGGACATGAATTGTTCTTGAAACAAATAAATCAAAAGGATCAAAGTATGTTTAGCAAGCTAGAATGATGCATGCTAATCTTTGAGAAAAGAAGACCTCTCAATCCCCGGGATGGATGAGAAAGGACGATTAGATCGAGGGGAAATATGAATGTATGATCAAGTTCATTCCTTATAATCTTCTTAGATTAAGAGTCACAAAAGCCCCAAATCTTTGCATGGATGCAATGTATGTATCTAGAATGTGCCAAGGTTGTAGTGTGCTTTGTGTTCATGGATTCCTAGAATGACTTAAAAGTCTAGAATGTGTATGAATGAATGAAGGAAATCATCATGGGATATGTACAAATGTAGTATGAACTACTTCCTAAGACATGAGCTAATTTGGAGTGCATGTAAGCATCAAATCAAAGGGGGGAAGTAAAAGTGTGCTTGTTGTGAATAGTGGACAGAACAGTAACATGATCTTTTGGAAATTGAAAAGAGGGGTTAGGAATGTTTTCAATGCATGATTTTTTATTGTGTCTAGAACACAACCCAAAAATCCAATCTTTAATAACTATTACAGATTGAGAGAAATCATATGAACAATGGAGGTTACCCAGAAATAGAGTTCGTACTGTCGACTAAAATGTCAAAACATCTTAGAAAATGAAAACAAATGATCTTGAGGCCCATTTTATACAGAAAGTTCCCTAAGACATTGAAGTTCAAGGAAAAAATAAGTTACGACCACTCTTTTTGGAAAACGTTTTTGTAAAACAAGTTGAAAGTAGACCAAGCTGCTGTGACAGCAAAAACTGAATATCTGGAAAGAATGTTTTGGTCCAAATGGACCGTTTTCAAGTATTTCCAAGTCAAACCAAAAATCATGGGTGTTCTCTAATGAGTTAGAAAGACTTTCCAAGTGGTCTTGCATCCATACATTGAGTATTGAGTTCTAGAGAAATCTTTGAACTCAGATCACTCACTGTTTTGACTCACTGTTTCGAAGATTTTGGGAAAAAACTAGAGTTTTCTTTCTTGAGATCAAAATGAGGGGTTTTAAGAGGGGTTTTGAAATAGAGGTTTTGAAATTATATTTTCAACATCAAGTAGAGATTATGACCTCTTGAAATATCAAAATCAAACTCATCATCAAGAACTCCCAATATTATTGGAGAGATTCATTTTCATTTGAACATAACTTCAAGGATATCTTGGAGGTATTGAAGTTATAATCATCATCTATCAAACATGTTTTTGAGGTCAAGAGCTACTATCCATAAGGATTCACTCACCTCAAACTTCATGTCATCATTTAGATGATGAAGAACAAGTAAGTAAATAAAGAAAAATAAAAAGAAATGAGGTAAGAGGAGATGAACATTGTATATAAGCAAGAAAATAATCAATCAATAGATGATATTCAATGGTGGAACCACATGTATTCAACCTCTCATATATGTGTGTATGTGGGTGTAGATTGCTCTCTAACTCATTGGAAACTCAAAGAATATGAAGAAAATGAATTGAAATATTGTAAATACTAGTTTAGTTTTGAGAAAACTAAATAAAAACTCACATTTGGCTTGGATTTGAAGAAGAAATCTTTATTTCTCCCTCTATTTCTTCCTAACTCTCTATATCTCTCTAATGGCTTTCAAGTTCTTCCCCAAATGGAAGCAAATGGGTCTCCTTTATAGGCTAACTTGGGGAGGTATTTTGGGTTTTAAAAAGTCTCTAATTGATCCAAAATCCCGGAATAATCAAAACTACGTCGTTTCATTTGTTGAAAATTTAAATTAAAACCCAAAAATTAACCAGAAATTACAAAAAAATGAAAAATCACTCAGAGTGCAGCCACGGCACTTGGCCACTGCCGCCGCGGTAGTCAACTCTGCCGCTGACCAGAAATTGCATTTTGGCCCCCGAAACTCCCAAAATTCACCAAACAACCCTATTTCGTCCGAAATTTACAGAAAATTCATACGAAATCCAAATTGAGATTGTGATATACCATTGGAAAGGTATTGAGGTCTACTTTCCATAAAAAATAGTTTGGAGTTAGGTCATTTTGGAAAGTTTTGCGGTATTCGCGATAAAAGCCGAATTGATCGTAGTTTTCACCTTCAGAAATTCATAACAAATTCGTTTTAGATCCAGAAATTATGTGCGATATACCGTTGGAAAGCTATTGATCTCTAGTATTTGATAAAAATATTTCAACATTGAAAAGGAGACTTTGATTTTTGGTCAAACTTGCAGTCAAACTTGCAGTCAAATCAATCAAACAGTGCACTTCCAAAAAATTTTGGGAAGTTCTAGGAGCCTCCAAAGACTGACGTTTTCGTCTGATTTTCTTTTAAAACATATTTTAAGACTTTTCACATGATCTCGGATAATCTCGGAACTTTTGACCGAATTCGGATGATTTTGGTCAAACATTGGTCAAACTTGCTCAAACTTTGGTCAAACCGGTCAACGAAGACTCTCTGGGAACTTCCGGGGGTCTCTGGGAGCTTACAATTTCAAATATTCATCTTTTAAAATACCTTTTTTTTGTTTTGAACAACATCAAATGATTTTTGAGATTCTGGGCCAATCTTGAGAGTTTTGGGCTTTTAGGGGCATTTTGGTCATTTCTACAAATTCTTTAACTTCTTGAGAGTTAGAGGCAATCTCTAAAAATCCAATCTTTCTAATCATCGAGGTTTGCCATGCTTGTGGCCTCCTAAATCTGTAAGCCGACAAAATGGGGTGTCTAGACTGCTGGAAGTCAAAGATTTCAGAATTGGGATCAAGACACAAAGGTATAATTCTTGTTTCCTCTTGTACGTATCTATAGAGTTAATGAGTAATAGATCTGGCATACCAATAAATTTTTGTAACTTAACCTTTCCGTTATGTGTTTAAATAATTTTAAACCTAATTTTCCATCAGGGTGATCCTTGGAAATGACTGTCATGATCTGAAATGAACTCATTTAGGACCCCAAATCTACAAATTATATTTTTCTCAATGAAGCTCACCACATCTTTAGCCTTCAAAGTCGCATATGACGCGGCTTTTACCCATTTAGTGAAATAATCAATTGCCACAATTATGTACCGATGTCCATTAGAGGCCTTTGGAACTATTTCACTGATAATATCTGTACCCCATACAGAAAATGACCAAGGTGTGGTCATGCTATAGAGTTGGGATGGTGGGGTATGCATTAGATTTGCATATATCTGGCACTTATGGCATCCTCTGATATATTCACAACAATTTCTATCTAAGGTTGTCCAGTAATATTCTTGCCGAATTATCTTCTTAGCCAGCATATGACCGTTCATGTGGGGCCCATAAACTCCCTCGTGTATTTCCTCCATCATTATTTTGGCTTTCTTTCCATATAGGCACACTAAATTATACCCCGTGTAAGACTTCTTCCACAGCTTATCTGTATAGATCACAAATTGAGCAAAAAATCTTCAAATTGCCTTCCTGTCTGTCACGACCCATCACACTACGCGTGGAAATAGGACACGTGGCACGCCATCAAGGCTTATCCAGTTCTATTAAAGTCAAAAGCAGCGGAAAACATTATCAAGATCCATGAAAATCAGAGTTATAAAAAGTTTTGGCCATTTGAATCCTTTCAAAAGAAAACATTTTTGAAAACAGAGGACCAGTCGACTGATCGAGGGACCGGTCGACTGGTGATCTCAAACAGAAAAGGTTCCCAATTATAACAGCCCATCCAGTCGACTGTGTCGGGGACCCAGTCGACTGGTGCCTAAAATTTTCAGTCGATTGAAGAAGTCCAGTCGACTGGTGTCTTATCCAGCAGAATGCCATGGTCTGGGGCCCCATTCAGTCGACTGTTTTCTCAACCCAGTCGACTGAACCTCAGACGAAACCAAGCAGTAACCCATTCAATACAACGATCCAGTCGACAAGATCAAAAACCAGTCGACTGATTCCTATCAGCAACTCCCAAAACTGCAGTTTTTCCCTTCAAGGTTCTTCCCATTTCAAACCAACATATAACAACTCTAGTCCATCATTCAAAACATAAATACAACGGCGTTTCCCATGGATTACAAGTACTAAATCTAAGTTCAGATTAAATTACAACATACTATGAAACTCAATTCCTTATACAAGTTTTAAGATTTAAACAAAAACATATACAAGTGATTTCCCCGGCGTTCTTTAACGTCCTCACTCATTACGCTTCTTCTTGTCTTTCTTTTTACCTGCAATGGAGTACATCTCCACTACTCAGCTATATGCTGAGCGTACAAGTTCTAACATATGCAATATATAATAAACATGCTTTAATCTCATAAATCATATCAATAGTCTCTAGGGAGAAAAATACGCCTTCATCCGGTAGCGGCAAGTCCAAGCCTTCAACCGCGATGTCAATGGCTAGTCCAAGCCTACAACCATTACATCCCACAAGTGTCATGGCAAGTCCAAGCCTTCAACCATGCACAGTAGCCGTCGCTACTCAAATTCTCAAACATCGAGAAGCTTACTCCGGCATGAATTTGTATAAGACTCCCCTTTGACCCACATAGACAACTCAACGTGCTCGCGTAAAAGTAGACATGCTTTTCACAATTTAGCGCGTGCATAATTAACGGGCCTACAATTAACACATGGATTTTGCCCGGATCTCAATTTTGTCGTTGAAATACAAAACATGTATTTCTCTATATTTCACAAGTTAGGACTTCATACCTCGTGCGATTTCCCCCAAACTTTGAAGGATCGACTAGGAGGCTAAATCATCGTCGGATTTCGAATTTGAGAAAATTCCTACAAGTTTATACCTGTTTTTCCCAAAAGTCTAAAATTAAGATTTTTACAAAACTTGGCCAAACACAGCCTAAGTAGTATCAAAACGTAGATCTTACCTCCACGAGTTCAAATCTAAAATCTGGAGAGAATCTGACAGACGAACGGTCGTCGATCGGCGTGGCAAAGCCCGTGGCTATCAAATCTCTCTTCTCTCTCCTCTCTCTAGATATTTTGGAAAAGTTTGGATGAGATTGAAATCTCATCCCCACCTATTTATAGAAAAACTCTTCGGAAATTGCGTTTACCTCCCCACGAGTTCCTCAAACTTCTAATTAACTCCCGAAACTTCGCACACGTCCATTTTATGCCTTTATGAGTGAAAACTATAAATTTCAAAAGTTTTTGACTAGGTTTCGTTTGGGTCCAAAATAACGTCCGAAAACTATATTCTGGAATCTCTACACAACCTACCTCTTTTTAATTAACGTATCACTCACGTTCTCACCACAGTTCTCAAAATGATAACAAACAATATCGAAATTACCAGAAATTATACTACACAGGTATAATTCACTATTCACAAAATACCATATAAGTCAAATAAAATTTAAATCACATAAATGCCATTTACTCATGCTCATGCCATATGAATTACCATGTCCCCGTGTCCTCACTGACACCTTACCGTTGACTCACAGTCAACCTCAACTCAAATTATTAATAACATTAATAATTTCAAAAATCTCAAATGATGCATTTTAAAAATCATAAATTTCTGGAACGGGTGTGACAACTCTCTCCTCCAAAAAGGAAGTTTGTCCCCAAACTTATACCTCATACGTCGAACAGGTACGGATACTCATTCCTCATGTCTTCCTCACTTTCCCACGTAGCCTCTTCAACCGTGTGACTACGCCATAATACCTTCACCATCGAAATCGTATTAGTTCTTAAGACTTGTTCTTTTCGATCTAGGATCTCTACCGGTTGTTCCACATAAGTCAAGTCTCCCTGAATTTGCAGCGGTTCAGGTACAATGATCTTACTCATATCAGTCATACAACGTCTCAACATCGATACGTGAAATACGTTATGCACATGTTCCAACTCTAATGACAAGGCCAATCGGTAAGCCACTGGACCTACTCTCTCTAGGATCTCAAAAGGTCCTATAAATCTTGGATTGAGCTTTCCCCTCTTTCCAAATCGTACAATGCCTTTCGAAGGCGATACTCGTAAGTAAACAAAGTCACCTACTTCAAAGTTCATCGGTCTTCGTTTTGAGTCTGCATAACTCTTATATCGGCTCTGAGCTACCTTGAGTCGCTCTTGAATCAACTTCACCTTTTCAGTAGTCACCTGTATTAACTCAGGTCCTAACAACTTTCTTTCTCCCACCTTGGTCCAACAAACCGGTGATCGACATTTACGTCCATACAAAGCTTCATATGGTGCCATACCAATACTTGACTGAAATCCGTTGTTATACGCAAATTCAATTAATGGTAAGTGGTGCTCCCAATCACTCCCAAAGTCTAACACACACAATCTCAACATATCTTCCAAGGTCTGAATCATATGCTTTGACTGTCCGTCGGTCTGAGGATGAAATGCAGTACTGAAACTCAATTTCGTACCCATAGCTTCTTGCAAACTTCCCCAAAACCTTGACGTGAAACTACTATCGCGATCTGATATAATCACTACTAGAACTCCATGTAGCCTTACAATCTCTTTCACATACAATTCCGCTAATTTGGACGGCTTAGTAGTCTTAATTGGTAGAAAATGAGCTGACTTGGTTAATCGGCCAACTATAACCCAAATCTTATGATTCTTATTGAATGATCGTGGAAATCCTGAAATAAAGTCCATTGTAATCTCGTCCCATTTCCATTCCGACACTGGCAATGGCTATAGTAACCCCGCGGGTACTTGTCTCTCTGCTTTGACCTATTGACATGCCGAACATTCAGATACAAACTTAGCGACTTCACGCTTCATACCCTTCCACCAGAAGTTTTGTCTCAAGTTTCTATACATCTTATTACTTCCCGGGTGCACTGAATATTTTGTACTATGAGCTTCTTCTAGAATCCTTTTTTTCAAGTCTTTCACATTCGGTACACATAACCGATTTTCCAGTTTCAACGTCCCTCGTTCTAATACAAAACCAGGTCGCTTTCCCAAAGGTATCTCGTCCCTCATTTTGCACAAATAGACATCATTAAATTGTTCCTTCTTGATCTCATCAATAATATATGGGTGTGCAATGATCGCCATCATTAAACCACCACTAACCTCTGGTATCACTTCCAAGTCCAAACGTTCCATTTCTTTTACCAATTCTTTTTGTTGTGTTAGCTCGTCTGCTAAATTCCTCGGCGTCTTTCGGCTTAATGCATCGGCTACTACATTAGCCTTTCCCGGATGGTACTCAATCGAAAGATCGTAATCCTTCATCAACTCTAACCATCTTCGTTGTCTCATATTCAAATCCCGTTGGGTGAAAATTTATTTCAAACTCTTGTGGTCCGTGAATATCTCGCACTTTTCTCCGTACAGGTAGTGTCTCCAAATTTTTAAAGCATGAATTACTGCGGCTAATTCAAGATCATGAGTCGGATAATTAATCTCATGTGTCTTCAACTGTCTAGAAGCATATGCAATTACTTTACCACCTTGCATCAACACGCATCCCAACCCTTTGTGTGAAGCATCACTATAGATTACAAATCCTTCAGTTCCGGATGGTATTGTCAAAATAGGTGCTCTCGTTAGTCGTGCTTTTAATTCTTGAAAACTGTCTTCACATTCCTGACTCCAGTCAAAGATAATTCCCTTTCTCATTAACTTTGTCATTGGCAATAAAATCTTCGAGAAATGTTCAATAAAATGACGGTAGTATCCCGCTAATCCCAAGAAACTTCGGATTTCAGATACGGATGTCGGCCTCTGCCAATTAGATACAGCTTCTACTTTTTGAGGATCAACTGATACTCCATTCTTGTCAATCACGTGACCAAGAAAAGTAATACTAGACAACCAAAATTCGCATTTCTTGAATTTACCAAATAATTGTTTCTCTCGTAATCTCTGAAGTATTAGTCTCAAGTGATTCTCATGCTCTATCTCACTCGGTGAATAGATAAGAATATCGTCAATGAATACAATTACGAAGTCATCCAGATAGTCCTTGAACACTCGATTCATAAGATCCATGAATGCGGCTGGTGCATTCGTAACTCCAAATGGCATAACTAAGAACTCATAGTGTCCATAATGCGTTCTAAAAGTTGTTTTCTCAACATCTTCGACTTTCACTTTCAACTGATGATAACCCGATCTAAAATCTATTTTCGAACATACTTGAGCCCCACGAAGTTGATCAAATAGGTCATTGATTCTCGATAGTGGATACTTGTTCTTAATCGTTAACTTGTTTAGTTCCCGGTAATCAACACACATACGCATTGAGCCATCTTTCTTCTTTACAAACAATACTGGAGCTCCCCACGGCGATACACTTGGTCGAATGAAACCTTTATCAAGTAACTCTTGTAGTTGAACTTTCAGTTCTTTCAATTCTAGTGGCGCCATTCTATATGGTGCCTTGGATACTGGTCTTGACTCTGGTATAACCTCAATGGTGAATTCGATTTCTCTCTCAATAATAACATATGGTAGATCGTCAGGAAATACATCTAGGTATTCTCGTACTATCGGAATGTCATCTACTTTTAATTCGGTCGCCGAGACATTAGTCACTGAACATAGGAATCCTTGACATCCCTTTTTCAATAACCTTCCCGCTCGGATAGCTGAAATCAAAAACGGCGGCGGTATAACCCCACTCCCTTGGAAAAAAAAGTTCCCATGCACCGGTGATCGAAAATTAACCTCTTTCCGTTCACAATCAATTGTGGCTTGGTTAAAAGCTAACCAATCCATTCCCAGTATCACATTGAAATGGTTCACCACAATCGGTATAAGGTCTACGGTCATCAACTTCTCGCCTAATCTGATCTCACAGTTCTTATATACAGTAGATGTCATTATCGATTTACTAAGTGGCACAAAAATAGACAATTCATATCTTAACGGTACTGATTCAATATTCAAATGTTCAACAAAAGCATGCGATACAAATGAATGTGTAGATCCCGAGTCGACAAGTATGTGTGCTAAGTGCGAAGATACAAGCACCATACCTGAGACTACTGTCTCGGAAGCAGTCATATCTCCTGGGTTTATCTGATATGCTCTTCCTTGACGTTGTTCAGTCCTTTGTCCCCCGTCATTGGATTGTCTAGGTTTCGAACCACTAGAAGCCATAGAACTAGCTCCTTGCTGAGGATACTTCCTCGGGCACTCCTTGGCTTGATGTCCAAAAACTCCACAATCATAACACTTACCTCTCATATCAGGAGTTGAATTAGCACTACCTCCTCCCCGATTCCCGTTCTGGGGTTTGGTCATGAAACATCGACCTGAGTGTGGTCGGTTGCAAAGTGAACACAACGGTATGTTACTTGGCGTCCTCCTGAAATCACTGAAACTAGGACCAGAGCCTCTTTGAAACGGTCTCTTGAAAGATCCACCTTGGTTCCTATCACTACCCTCATTATTTCGTTTATCGTGCTGATTTTGCCTCGACCTTTCCATTCCACTCTTGACCACAAGTGCCGTTTGTTGGACTGCTGCCACAGTCGAATGTTCGTAGGTTTCCACCCTTAGACAAATATTTTCCCTTAAACTTCCTTGCTCTATCTTCCTCCTCTGGCACTGAACCCTTGCCAAACCTCAACAAAGCGTTGTACTTGGATGTATATTCGGTTACAGTCATATCTCCCTGCTTCAAGTTATCAAATTCTCGCTTCTTTGCATTATAGGCGGCTCGCGGAAAGAACCGGCGATTGAATTCTGCCTTAAACCCTTCCCAAGTAATTGGCGCCCCTTGATCTAGTACATTTACCCACCAGTTCTGGGCTTCACCCTTCAGCACATCACTTGCATTTTCCATCTTCTCCCTATCGGTCATCAGAATAGATCGGAAGATGCGTTCCATGTCCATAATCCAATGTTCTGCGAGCGTTGGATCGGGTGTCCCATGAAATTCCATTGGTTTCTTTCGAGCAAATTGTTCTGATATTGATCTCATACCCCTATTTTCGGGTGCATGTACTACAGTTATTGGTTCTACTTCGATGTGAGTTGTGGGAGGCAGTCGCTCCGCTATATTCTGTATCATTTCCCCCATATTCCCCATCATTTCTGCCATTTCATTCATACGTCGAGTATGGGGTGATAACTCTCGGTCATCCATGATTACAATCCTGTAATTCTCAATGCATAAACACTATGCATGTACAACAATAACAATAGCATGTATGTAAAACAACATACATATGCATCAAACATCTCTAGTATGTATGAATGCAATTTAGAACATGTGACAATTCACTCAACACTCCTCTCGTCGTCGAACGTTCCCAAAGTTTTGTTACCTATTGCTCTGATACCAATAAATGTCACGACCCATCCCACTACGCGTGGAAATAGGACACGTGGCACGCCATCAAGGCTTATCCAGTTCCATTAAAGTCAAAAGCAGCGGAAAACATTATTAAGGTCCATGAAAATCAGAGTTATAAAAAGTTTTGGCCATTTGAATCCTTTCAAAAGAAAACATTTTTGAAAACAGAGGACCAATCGACTGATCGATGGTCCGGTCGACTGGTGATCTCAAACAGAAAAGG
Organism: Hydrangea macrophylla; assembly: GCA_033977485.1. Classification (NCBI taxonomy): domain Eukaryota; kingdom Viridiplantae; phylum Streptophyta; class Magnoliopsida; order Cornales; family Hydrangeaceae; genus Hydrangea; species Hydrangea macrophylla. The sequence continues at coordinate 82,131,622 of CM066985.1, read as the reverse complement.
ATTCCAATTATAACAGCCCATCCAGTCGACAGAAGAAGTCCAGTCGACTGGTGTCTTATCCAGCAGAATGCCATGGTCTGGGGCCCCATCCAGTCGACTGTTTTCTCAACCCAGTCGACTGAACCTCAGACGAAACCAAGCAGTAACCCATTCAATACAGCGATCCAGTCGACTGATTCCTATCAGCAACTCCCAAAACTGTAGTTTTTCCCTTCAAGGTTCTTCCCATTTCAAACCAACATATAACCACTCTAGTCCATCATTCAAAACATAAATACAAGGGCATTTCCCATAGATTACAAGTACTAAATCTAAGTTCAGATTAAATTACAACATACTATGAAACTCAATTCCTTATACAAGTTTTAAGATTTAAACAAAAACATATACAAGTGATTTCCCCGGCGTTCTTTAACGTCCTCACTCATCACGCTTCTTCTTGTCTTTCTTTTTACCTGCAATGGAGTACATCTCCACTGCTCAGCTATATACTGAGCGTACAAGTTCTAACATATGCAATATATAATAAACATGCTTTAATCTCATAAATCATATCAATAGTCTCTAGGGAGAAAAATACGCCTTTATCCGGTAGCGGCAAGTCCAAGCCTTCAACCGCAATGTCAATGGCTAGTACAAGCCTACAACCATTACATCCCACAAGTGCCATGGCAAGTCCAAGCCTTCAACCATGCACAGTAGCCGTCGCTACTCAAATTCTCAAACATCGAGAAGCTTACTCCGGCATGAATTTGTATAAGACTCCCCTTTGACCCACATAGACAACTCAACGTGCTCGCGTAAAAGTAGACATGCTTTTCATAATTTAGCGCGTGCATAATTAACGGGCCTACAATTAACACATGGATTTTGCCCGGATATCAATTTCGTCGTTGAAATACAAAACATGTATTTCTCTATATTTCACAAGTTAGGACTTCATACCTCGTGTGATTTCCCCCAAACTTTGAAGGATCGACTAGGAGGCTAAATAATCGTCGGATTTCGAATTTGAGAAAATTCCTACAAGTTTATACTTATTTTTCCCAAAAGTCTAAAATTAAGATTTTTACAAAACTTGGCCAAACACAGCCTAAGTAGTATCAAAACGTAGATCTTACCTCCACGAGTTCAAATCTAAAATCTGGAGAGAATCTGACGGACGAACGGTCGTCGATCGGCGTCGCAAAGCCCGTGGCTATCAAATCTCTCTTCTCTCTCCTCTCTCTAGATATTTTGGAAAAGTTTGGATGAGATTGAAATCTCATCCCCACCTATTTATAGAAAAACTCTTCGAGAATTGCGTTTACCTCCCCACGAGTTCCTCAAACTTCTAATTAACTCTCGAAACTTCGCACACGTCCATTTTATGCCTTTACGAGTGAAAACTATAAATTTCAAAAGTTTTCAACTAGGTTTCGTTTGGGTCCAAAATAACGTCCGAAAACTATATTTTGGAATCTCTACACAACCTACCTCTTTTTAATTAACGTATCACTCACGTTCTCACCACAGTTCTCAAAATGATAACAAACAATATCGAAATTACTAGAAATTATACTACACAGGTATAATTCACTATTCACAAAATACCATATAAGTCAAATAACATTTAAATCACATAAATGCCATTTACTCATGCTCATGCCATATGAATTACCATGTTCCCGTGTCCTCACTGACACCTTACCGTTGGCTCACAGTCAACCTCAACTCAAATTATTAATAACATTAATAATTTCAAAAATCTCAAATGATGCATTTTAAAAATCATAAATTTCTGGAACGGGTGTGACACTGTCCTTCTTTGAAGCTACTTCAGGGTACTCTTCCTTCTTAATAAAATTCAAACATCTCATACTAAGGCACTTCACCCTCTTCTTCTATGGCTGCGATCATCTCAAATGAAGGCTAGATTTTTACCTCTATAGATAGTGGGATCACGGTGGCTCCTGAGGGAATTTGTATCATTTAGGCTAGGGTTGCTAAGGAGTCGGCTAGTTGATTCCTCTCACGGGGGGGATGGTAGAACGAAATCCTCTTAAATTGTACTTTTAAGCTCTCAAGGTATATGTGGTAAGGTCTTAACTTCTCATGCTTTACCCTCCAATCTCCTCATACTTGGGATATAATCAGGTTAGTACTTCCACTTTTAAGGCTAATGCTACTTCCATCCCAATTATACATGCTTCATACTCTGCCCTATTTGTACTTAAGCTTGATGGCTAATAGAGTAGGAGTTCCATTAGGTGCTACCGAGATGATTTTGACCCCATAGCCTAATTGGTTAGGTGCTCCATCGAAATACATCTTCCACAGATTTTCCTCTATCCCCATCACTCCTTCATTTGGGAATCAAAATTTGCCTTTCTTCTCGGATTCTATTGCAAGATCGGCCAGGTACTCAGCGATAACCCTCCCCTTTACAGATTTGGCAGTGACATACTTGATATTGCATTTAGCCAGCATCATGGTCCATCAAGAAATCCTACTGGTCAAAGCGGGTTTTTCAAATAGGTATTTGAGTGGGTCCATTTGGGATATTAGTGTTACAGGAAAGGCTAACATGTAGTGTCTAAGGCGACGGGTACACCAGACTAGGGCCCAATAGGCTTTCTCCAAGGGTGAATATTTTAGGTCATACCCGGTCATCCTTTTGCTCAAATAATAAATAGCCTTCTCTACGTGCCCCTATTCTCCTTCTTGGGCCAACATACACCCCATCGAATCTTCAGACACTGAAAGGTATAGTAACAAAGGCCTTCTGGGTACGGGTGGTGATAGGATAGGTGGGTTTTGGAGATAGGTTTTGATTTTTTCAAAAGCTTGTTGGCATAGGGTATCCTACTCGAACTTCTCTCCTTTCTGAAGCAATCTAAATAGCGGGTCACAGGTTAAGGTGAGTTTTAAGATGAAGCGGCTAATGAATTATATCCTACCCAAGAATCCGCTCAGCTCCTTCTCATTTATCGGTGGCTAGATCTCGGCTATGGGTCCACCTTTATTCCCCTTTGGGTGATAAGAAATCCTAACAATTTTATCGGTAGTAACTCCAAAAGTGCATTTTTGTGGATTCAGCCTCATTCTAAACCTTCTCAACCTCTTGAAGAACTTCCTCAATGCCCCCAGGTGTCCCTCCCTCTTCTTAGACTTAACAATCATATCATCTACGTATACCTCTACCTCCTTATGAATCATGTCGTGCAACAATGTGGTGGCAGCCTGTTGATATGTTGCCCCTGTGTTCTTAAGTCCAAACAGCATTACCCTATTACAATACGTCCCCCAAGGTGTGATGAAGGTTGTTTTCTCCCTATCCTCGGGTGCCATAAGAATATGATTATACCCTAAGAACCCATCCATAAAAGACAAGAGTTCATTCCCCGCAGTGTTATCAACTAGTACGTTGATATGAGGTAAAGGGAAGTCGTCTTTAGGGCTTGCTTTGTTTAAATCTCGAAATTCAACGCACACCCTAACACGACCATCCTTTTTCGGAACTGTTACAATGTTGGCAATCAATTTTGGATACTCGGTGGCAATCAAGAATCTAGTTTTTAATTGCTTTTCAACCTTCTCTTTTACTTTAAGTGCCAATTTAGGCCTCATTTGCCTCAAATTTTGTTTTATTGGTTTTGAATTAGGAAAGAGGGGGATATGCTGTTGGACTATCTTTGGATCAATACCTGGCATATCATTACAAGACCATGCAAAAACATCTTTGAATTCACTTAATAAATTGATCAATTCTTTGCTTTCTTCATTACTAAGTGTAGAGCCAATAAAAATATTTTGGGAATTATCTTCATTTCCCAGATTAATCGTTAGAATGTCCTCAATAATTTTGCATGTAGATTCTTTTTCTTTTTCAATTAATTTTTGCTCGCTTGGTATTTCATAATTATCACATTCATCACATTCATTAAGCGCATTTGAATAGGCAGAATTAGTCATACTTTTATTAACTTTGTTTGGGGTGATTACAACAGATATAGCAATAGTAAGATGCCTCATTTGGGCCATTAAAGACTCTGGGAAGGGGGGATCGATACTTATCACTAGTCGCGAAGACCCACTCTTTGTAGACTCCCTTCTTGAGTTCCATAGTGTGGAAGCATGGCAGGCTCCCTATTCCCATCTCGATTTCTCCCTCATCTTCTGGCTCTTCTACTTTGTCTTCATCTTTTACTTTGTCCTTTCCCAGCACATCTTCCACCATATCCTCAACGTACTCTTCCCCGATTTTGACTTTTGCAATCTCTTCTTGACCATTCCCTTCGGTCTTGGTGCTTCCCTCATCCAACAGGATCTGCATAGCTAGACCATCCAGCATACCGATCCAATCTTTGACAGTGGCAGACTTTAAGGGTATCTGTAGATATGGATCTTTATATTTGAAAAATTCGGGGGGAAAGAAGATCTCAAACCCTGACTTCAAGCAATTGTCTTTCTGATCCACCCATGGCTCTGGAAAGCCATAGAAGGGGACATCTTCTCCTTCCTTCACAAAGTACCCATTGAGCCTTTTTTTGATACGGGACCATCGGTATCAACTGCTTTTTTCTTTTCCTTCAATTCTTTTTTTAACGGATGATAACCCAGGCCATGAGTATGAGTCTGTGTGGGAATTCTTGGAAACTCTGGCAGACCTTGATGATTTTTACCCAGTCCCATTCCCAGGAAGAAACCCATCTTCTTCATAATTTCGGCGACTAGCGGGCTTGCATACTGATTGAAATATCGTGGTAGGAACTCCTTTGGCTTTACCCCCCTCCAACATGTTGATGAATTCAAACACTCCCAGACTTGTTTCTTTTCTTGCAATTGAACCTCTAGAACTAGTGCGCTTGACGATGCTTCAGACAAGTAGACCCAACTATCCCCAAGAATATCGTAGACCTTGTTCTTCCAAACACATTTGACTTTTTGATGAGTTGTTGATGGTATGGCACCTAAACTGTCCAGCCACGGCCTACCTAATAGTAAATTGAAAGATGTAGGGATGTCGATGACCTGGAACTCAACTTCTTTTTCTAAAGGCCCGACGGTGAGATTGAGAAAGATTATACCCATGATTGTCCTTTGGGTGTTGTCGTACGCTCTTACCCTCTGCTCAGATGGTATAAGAGTTGACTCATCTAGATCCATTCGCTCGGCTGTTTGGAATGGACACACGTTTAGAGCAGACTCGTTGTCAATGAGACAATCAGGTATTGTATTCCCCAAGCATTCAATAGTGACATACAATGAATTATTGTGAACGGGCCCCCCAGGGGGTAAGTCATCTAAGGAGAAGGTGATAGCCAGGGTCGGAATTCTACCGATCATTCCCACGAGATCCTCTGATACTGTGTCAATAGAGACATCAGACTAATTTAAAGCATCCAAGACTACCTACCTGTGATGTTTAGAAGCGTTTAACAACCCCCAGATGGTGATATTGTCTTAGGTCTTCTTCATTTGCTTTAAAACCATGTCCTCTTCTTCTTCTTCATTCAACTTCCATTTTCCTTTGTCTAACTCTCTCCTCGGGTGATCTTTCTCTAGCTCATGCAGTTTAAAGTGTCTCCCTCCTCTCTTGCCTACAAATTGTCAATTTCTGAAGTGACTTTTGAACTTTCCTTCCTCATTTCTGCCTCTTCATCACTCTCGTACCATAAATCATCTTCCACCTGATCTATATCTCTGCTATCGGCTTTATTAGTTTCTTGAGCCTACCAATCCACTTGTTGTGTCATTCCCTCTCTACATCTTTTTAATCGATTTCCCAGAGTACAGATTATCAAATCTTTCGGCAGCTAGTAAGGCCTCCTCAATTTCCCCACTCTAGTGATCAACTCGGATGGGTCGAAGGTCGTCTCCTCTAATCCTAAGAAATAGAGGCCCTGTGGCGGTGGTACAACATGATGATTTGGAAGTAGATTTCTAGTATTGTTTGGAGCTTTGACAGGTGGCTCTAATATTGCATTGTTATCGATGAGATCTTCAATTTTATGCCTCAACCCTGTGCACCGATTCGTAGCATGACCATTTTGTTGGTAAATTTTGCAATAGATATCCTCTCAAAAGCTAGGCAAAAATAGATTCGGTAAAGATCGGAGGTCCAACAGACGAAGATGCCTTTTATCATTAGCCTGTCAAGGGCAGTTGACAGCGATACCCCTAAATTTGAGAATCGTATTTATGGTTTATCTTCCCCAGGTCTACCTCTTATTATGTAAAATTTCCTCTCTAGCTCTATCAGTGCATTGACGTTGGTGGGGCCAAAGTGACCCCCTGAATGTCCTCCATTTGACCCGAAGTTTAGCCTCCTTTACCTATTTGGTTGCTCCTGTTTCTTAATTGGCCCTTCCTAGATTGCATCCTCTATCCTTGTCCCTACGTCAAAGACTTCGGTGAAAGTGTTGATTGATTGAAACCTCATCTTTTCTTGGTAGACAGGTTGGAGATTCTTCATTATCATCCGGATCTGTTCTTTTTCAGACGGCCATTGCACCATCTTAGCTTCCTTTCCCCTCCATCGACTCAAGTACTCAGCGAATGATTCCTTGTTTCCTTGCCTGGTGATTTCCAAGTCTCAGACTGTGACATCTAAGTCTTGGTTGTACTCAAACTATGCTCAAATGCTTTAACCACCTCTTCCCAGACCCTAGTCTTGCTTGGTTCAAGCGTAAGATACCAAGATGAGGTGGCCCCAGTTAAGGTCTGCTAAAATAAGATAACCATCATTACGGTGCTCAACGCACTAGGTTGGAAAGCTTCGATACACATCCTTACATGGCTGCGAGGATTCCCTATTTCATCACATTTGTCAAAGACATGCATTTTGAAACCAACAAGCAGCGTCTCGTGGACCCCATCGTATAACCCTTCCAACTCCAGTAAATAGGTATCAACTCCCTGAGCCTTACGTACCATTCTCTCAAGCTTCTCAACTTTCTCAGCCATTACCCTTTCTTTCTCAATTTTCTGCCTTTCCCTGTTGGCTCATAGTACATCAGCCCTTTGTGCCTCCTGATCATCAAACCAGTCTTCTTCTCTCGCTGCTGGAGGGGATGGATCAACAACTTGTGGATTTGCAGGTGGCGACTGGTGAGTCATTATTTTTATCATGTTCATCATATGGTTCATGTTCTCAGCCTGCCGTTTCATGTGCTCTTCCTGCCTTTCTATTATTGCTCTCAATTCTGCTACTTCCCCAGCATTCCCTTCATATGCCATTTCAATGTTACTTTCTCTTCTTACTAACCTAGCTTTGGGACCTCTAAATCAGACAATGCCTGAACCAGATGTTATTTTTGCCCTACATAAGAATTTTTATTTTGTCATTTATTTTTCTTTACCATTATCCTTTTTATTTGCATTTGATTGTATTGATGGCAAATACTTGGTAAAACCTTTTTTATGAATGGTTTATATATTACACGGATGCAATGCATGTATGTGTGTATGTGTGTGTGTGTGCGCCTACTCTATATGCAAAAGGAAAAGAAAATCCTAATTCTAACATATAGACACATAAGCACATAAAATCCTCACCCATGCTAAGTGCGCTAATTTCTCCTTTCATTGTGATTCGTATTACCCCTTCCAAGGTCGGATATTTTGGAAAATTTTGAAATTTACTTGAATTTCTCTAGATGATGTGATTCTTCAAATTCTCAAGAATTTTGGACTTTGCCTTTTGAAAAGTAATATATCTCAACAAAAAGATGATTTGGGTTGAAACTTTGCTTTGATCAAAAGAAAGCGAGTTTCAAAGATTTTTTTTGAAAAAGTGATTTCTCGAACATTTTGGGATAAAGGTGGTGTATAATCAAAATATTTTGCTCAAAGAAGTGGATTCAGAACTTTTCGGTAAAAAGGATCATAAGATTGGATAATTATCGAACTTTTCATGAATTCAGATACATACAACGTCAATGATGCTTAGCTAACTAGACATAGGAAGTATAACCTTATAGTAAAAAATCTGGCATACTCCCAAATGTCATGGGACATGAGAAGGAATTACTAAAAGAAGATTAAGAGGTTGTGCATCTTTCATCTAGCACATAACCTTATCAAGGATTAATTTCTTAATTGAAAGCTTCTATAGAGCTATTATGCAAAGCCCAGGTTTCGGTCAAATAAGGGACCCTTGACACATATCCGATAGGATGCTTCATAATGGTACGAGATCAAGGGTGATCACACAGTCCATAATGGCTTGACCGACCGGGTTTCCCCGATCCTCCAAGGTCATAGTTCCGTGCAATCGACTGGCTAGACATGGAAGTGTAATGCAACGGGCACACAAAAATTAATTAATTCGATTAAAATGATGCTTTCAAGTCTAATGCTCGAGTGAACCCAAAATCAGTTTGTGAAACCAGAGATTCTGGGTTCGATCCCCAGCAGAGTCGCCAGATTGTGGACACTTACAGCTTTACCCACGCTTTTAAAAACTTTTTCAAATTTTAAATTCAAATACGAGTTCCACTTAATTTTTAAGAAAAATTAAGGAACTATTTTAAAAGCAAATTGATCTTTTAGAAACCAGAGATTTCTAGGTCTGGGGATTGTGGAATGAAAGGGGAAGGAGCCCGATGGACTAAAACACCCCCTCTCATCCTATCTCGTGATAGGCATCTACTCAACATCCTTTTTAATCGAATTATTAATCTAAGCATGCCCTCAACTAATACATATATACATATAAATATAAATTGAAAAAACATGTTTGAAAGGGTGCAAAATTACTAACGATAAAATAGCATTCAAAATCACATAATTTCAAGTAGCAGGCAAGATGATGTGTAAATAGGGAACTAGAAAACTTACCCGGGATCCAGCTGCGATATTGAAACGTGTACTGCATACAAAAATAGAAAATCCTAAAAAAGGTCTCTAATCATATATACACATAGGGCAAATACTAATTCTAAGGTGTCACACATGAAGTCGAAAATCAATAAAATCAAAAAATAAAATGAACTAGAGAAAGTCAAGAAATCATACTTCGATAGCGTTACAATATAAAGGGTTAGTTCACATGCTTTTGAACAAGATAATATTAATCCCTAAATAATATATTCAAACTTCTATCTTAATTCTATCGAACGTAGAGGGAGTTGATATAATCATGAATTCCTTTTAACTAGTTGGAATCATAACACCTCTATAGATATACAAGTCTCAACTAGGAGCCAATGTAATGTCCATATAAAGAAGGTATAGTCCCAACTTGGTCATAAGGAACCTATAATTATATTCAACTAAATTCAATTAGATGCGACTTAAACCAAGAATAATTCCTAATTATAAGTACTAACATATATGAATGCATGAACAAGAATGGGCTATGAAATATTCATTGATTTGGATCATTTAGCCTCTAGGTTTAAGTGCAATCAACCATTATTAAAACACAGTTTAAGCCCTAAGTAATTAGGAGGCCATTTAGATTATAATTAGTAACATTTATCAAAACAGTGACAGAATTAGAAGAATTACAGAGAGCAGACGAGATTTTCAAAAATAGAACAATCACACTTTCAACGGTTTGATCTTAATAATTTTTTAGTATGTTGTGCTTCTGTGAGTCTAGTTTCTAACCCAAAAAGAAAATCAAAGATCCAACGGTTCAATCTCTTGGAATGGGTGATAACCAAATATTACTCAGAATTGAACAACTCTCTGTCCAGAGATTTGTGTGATTTTTTAAAAATAGTAAATAAATCCGAAGAACTTCATTTTTTTTAGGGAATCTTGTTAACAAATTTAACTTCCTAGAAACATTTATTTGAAGTCAAGGAAGTTTGATTAAGGTTTCGATCTACTAAGTTTAAAATGGACTTACTGTTCTGAAATTTTGGACAGAGAGTGACTTGTTCGTAAATCATAAGACCAAACCATCCTAAATATAAAATCTTATCAAAAAAAAAAAATCTAGTGGTGGATTTTTGTGTTATGAACACTCTCCAAATGGTCTCATTCAATTTCAATGAATCATGATTTAATTAAAAATCCTTAATCAAAATTGGTTTATGAATTCACTGTACCATTTGTTGAGTTCATCTTTTTTGGCTAAATCTATCGACCAAACCATAGAGGTTGACTCCTCCTAAAACTAATTCTTCTTCCCATTCATGGTCATTGGAGGTTAAATATGACTAATCCATGTGAGCCTCAATACAATATGGACAGGATTCCATGAGATATCAAATTAGAGGACCTAAGTCATGAATTAAGACTTAGACCTACTAATTATACATGGATATGACTATTCTCATTTGAATCACTTCATAGAAAATTTAACAAGGCCAACCCAAAGGGAGTCCTATGAGATATTGAGAGCCCCATGGATCCCAAGAGAAGAATATTAACAAAAGAAAAGGAAATCAAAGTTCAAATGATATCCAAAGTTAAACTTTGCTTTGTAGTTTATTTAGTCTTAAACCTTAAGCTGCTTTAATCCAAATCAAGTGAAAAGAGCAAATGGAAGTTTAATCACAATTCTAGTGGTGTGTGATGAAATGCGGTAGGAAGAGACATTTTGAAAATGTGTAAAAGATCCTAAGTAGCTCTATGAATTGTGATTAAACTTGGATTAAGTACTAACTAGTCTAGAGTTAACCTCCAATTATCCTCAACTTCTTTGTGATTTGAAGTCTTCCAAAGGTTCATTCTAGCTCTTCTTCCAATTCTTGCAAATCCTCAATTTCCTTAATCCTCCCTAAGATTCCTTCTAATTATCTCTAAGAATATCAAGATTTTTTAGATTCAAGCCTAAGATTGAGATCAAGATCCTTTGTAAAGGGATATTCACTCCCTATACATAGGCAAATTTTTTAGGGGCATTTTAGTAATTTTAGGCTAAAAAACACTAAGCTCGAATGTACTTTTGATGGTACAAAATGTACTATTTCAAAAATCAAATTTTTGAAAAACGCAGCAGTTGGTAGAGTTGTCTGCGGCACTCAGTAAGTGCCGGATCGGCACTCTCCAATTGCCGTGACGGCATTCATCGAGTGCCGCAGCGGCACTCAGGGAGTGCCTCAGACAACTCGCGAACTGCTGTCTTTTTGTGAATATTGTTTTGCCTTGTTTTTAATTTCTTTTTCTTTTCTTTCTTTTCTTGCTTCCAGAACTGCTTCTATTTGTGCGGCAATTAGCGAGTTATCCTCAGCATTTAGTGAATGTCGTTGCGGTTGTCAGTGATTGCCAAAGCAGTAGCCAGTGACTGCCGTTGTAATAGCCCGCGAGTGCTATAGACAACTCCACCACGTGTCGTTTTCTGCTATTCTTCCCTTTTCCTCCCTTTCTTTTTCTTTTCTTTTAGAATTGAAGAGCCTTTCGAAGAGCTTGAATCACCTTGGAAATCCTAAGTTTATTCGAACATTGTCATCATTGGACTTGGAGGTAACACTCCCTTAATCCGGCATTTGGTCAAAATCGGGGTGTCTACACTTGCCCTCAATTAATACATAGTTATAAATATACATTCCACAAGTATGTCGAAAGGGTGTAAGATTGCTAACGATAAAATAGCATTCAAAATCACATAATTCAAATAGCAATAAGATGATATGCAATAGGGAACAAGGAAACTTACCTGGGATCCAGCTGCGAATAAAAACTGCAACGCATATACAAAAGTAGAAAGCCTAAGAATAGGTCTCTAACACACATATACACATAAATCAAGACCTAGTCTAAGGCGTCGCACATGAAGTTGAAAATCAATAAAATCAAAGAATAAAATAAACTAGAGAAGAGTCGAGAGTTGTACCTCAATAGCGCTACAAAACAAAGATTAGTCCACATGCTTTGATCAAGTTATAATATGAAATCCTAAATAACATATCCAAACTTCTAGCTTAGAACTGTCAAGCATGAAAAGGGCTGGCATAATTAAGAATTCCTTATAAGTAGTTGGAAATACACCACCTCTATAGATATACAAGTCTCAATTAGGGGCCAATGTAATGTCCATATAGAGATGGTGTAATCCCAACATAGTACTAAGGAACCCACGATTATGTGCAACTAGGTCCAATTAAGTACAACTTCAACCAAGAATTAACCCTAATCCTAAGTATCAACATACATAGATGAATGCATGGACATAAACAATAATGAGCTATGAATTATTCATCAATTTGTATCATTTAGTCTCTGGATTTAAGTTAAATTATCATCATTTTAAACATGGTTTGAGTCCTAAGGCACTAGGAGACTATTTAGATTAGAGTTAACAAGATTTATCAAAACTGTGACAGAATTACAAGAATTATAGAGAGCAGACCAGAATTTGAAAAATAGACAAAACATAATTCCAACGGTTGGATCTTAGTGATTTTTGGATATGATATGCCTCTGTGAATATAGTTTCTAACCCAAAAATAAAATCAAAGATCAAACGGTTCAATCTCTGGGAATTGGGCTAAAACCAGACATCACTAAGAATTTACCAACTCTCTGTCCAACGCTTTTATATGATTTTATAAAAATAGCAAATAAATCCGAATGAATTCATTATTTGTAGGGGATCTCCTTAACACATTGAACTATAAAGAAAAAATTATTTGAGGTCAAAAATATATGATTAAGGCTCTGATTTATTTGAAACAAGATTGATTTACTGTACTGAAAATTTGGACAGAGAATGGCTAATTCACAAATCATAAGGCCAAACCGTGTTAACTACAGAATTTCATCAAAACAAAAATTATGGTGGCAGATATATGTATGAACACGTTTCAATTGGTCTCATTCAACTCCCATAGACCATGACTTAATTAAAAATCTTTGATTATAGTGGGTTCATGAATTCACTGCACCAATACCAACATTTAAGTCATAAGAATTATCAAGTCAATCCCTCTCTCAAGTTGATGATCCTTCAGGGATATGGACTTATTATATCCTATTCTCCTCTCAAATTAATGGTCCTTGGAGACTAAATAAGACTAAATCCAAATGAACCTTCGTAGGAATTATGGAAGAATTCCATGAGATTTTAAGTTAAAGGATCCAAGTCATGAATTAAGACTTGAACCCACCAACAATGTGTGGATATAACCATGATCAACCTTAGTTTTCTTATAAATCATAGGATCATAAGAGACTAAAGGATCAAACTCAAATAGATCCAATAAGATATTAAAGATCTCATGAACCTTAAGAGAAGAAAGTAAAAAGAAAATAATCAAAGCTTATTTAAAAATCCAAGTCATAGAATTCTTTTATAAACTTGTCTTACCTTAAACCCAAAGTTGTATTTAGATCCAAATCCATGAGAGAAACAATATGAAATTCAATCACAATTCTAATGGTATGTGATGAAATGAGGTAGGAAGAGACTTTTTGAAAATGTGTAAAAGTCCTAGATCTATGAATTGTGATTGAATTCTATCCTAATTCTAGGTGGTATTAGAGGGTTACCTCTAATAACCTCAGGAATTTCTTGATTGGTGAAGATTTTCCAAGTTCTTCAATTCTTCTTCAAAAAGTTTTTGTTTTATTCAAAATTTTCTTAGTTTCTCTCAATTCTCTCTATATTATATTTTTATCTAAGAAGGATGATGGAAGAAGAAGATGGAGGATCTCTATAATGGAGATGAAACTTCCCTTATATAGACCATTCTCAAAGAGATAAATAGGTAAATTCGGGGTGAAAACCCATGTGCAATTATATTACATATGTATTGAAGAAAAAACTGTCTGTTATAATGGGCGGCACTCACTGAGTTGTTTGTGGCACTCAGCGAGTGCCGACGGGGCACTTGAGTCCCGTCGGCATCGCCGCGTGCCGCTTCTAGCGGAATTCTCACCTTTTTATTTATTTTTCAAATTTATATACTAATATATACTTATTTACTTATAGAAATTATATACATCTAAAGATATTTATAGGATTAAAACAAAAATTCTTTTTTTGTCTTGTTTTCTTTTCCTTTTGTTCCTTTTTCTTTTCAAAATTCTTTCTTTTCTTCTTCTTTTCTTTCTCCTTTTTTATTTTTCTTTTCAAATCATTTTATACTTTTTTATTTTGAAATTATTCTTCAAACTATCTCTCTTATACATACTTCATATCCGAGTTTTCCCCGAATTCCCAGTCTCTCTCTTCTTTTTTCTTCTCTCTCTTTTTATTTTGAAAACTTTTATTGGGACTAAAGAATCTTTTAGAAAACCATCGAATTGCACAGGACGTTACTGTCATTAGTCTAGAGGTAATCATCCCCTGAATTCGACGATCGTCAAAATTGGGGTGTCTACAGTATGTCCCTTTTCGGCAGAGATTGTGAAGCAACGCGTAACCCAAGTAAATGTCGAAGCCTGTGTGAAGACAAGTCTTTGACCGAACTATTGAATTTAGGTCAAAACAAAGTGCATTGTAAAAATAGATGCACAAATGGTTGGTGTTGGTCGTGCTCGATGGTGAGCTGCCTACGTATCCCAACGAGAATCTGACCAAGGCGTAATTCGGGAAAGGGACTACCTATTCAAACACAAAAATTCATGCAAATGAGTGCACCTATTCTATCGTGATGAACATGCTCGTGCAATGCTAGATGCCTATACAATTTCATGCTCCAAATTTTCATGGTATGCAAAAAAATACGACGATTCGAAACCCCACCGTTTTGACGCTTATAGATGCATTCTAAGCCTTATGCATTTTAATGCTTGGTTTTGATTATCCATAACCATCTTTGTTTCTCGGATAAGTGCCATTGACTGGACTGCGCTTTACACCTTATGCCCTGGTGCCAATACAGATTTGTTTTCTCAAAATTCAATTGACTAGACTATGCTTCACGTAGTACGCCCCGGTGTCAATGCACGTTCGTTCCCAGTATCCACAGCCCTTTGGCCCCGTTGGATATGTTCACTCCAAGTATCCGCAGCCCTTCGGCCCCATCAGATATGTTTGCTCGAAGTGTCCGCAGCCTTTTAGCCCCGTCGGATATGTTTGATCCAAATATCCACAGCCCTTCGGCCCCGTCGATATGTCTGCTCATAGTATCCACCGCCCTTCAGCCCCGTCGGATATGTTTGCTCCAAGTATCCACAACCGTTCAGCCTTGTCGGATATATTTCCTCCAAGTATCCACAGCCCTTCGGTCCCGTCGGATATGTTTGTTCCAAGCCCTTCGACCTCGTCGAATATGTTTGCTACAAGTATCTGCAGCCCTTCGGCCCCATCAGATATGTTTGCTCATAGTATCCGTAGCCCTTCGGCCTCATTGAATATGTTTACTCCAAGTATCCGTAGCCCTTCGGCACCATCAGATATATTTACTCTAAGTATCTGCAGTCCTTCGACCCCGTTGAATGTATTTGCTCCAAGTATTCGTAGCCCTTCGGCCCCATCGAATATATTTACTCTAAGTATCCGCAGCCCTTCGGCCCCATCGAATATGTTTGCTCATAGTATCCGCAGCCCTTCGACCCCGTCGGATATGTTTGCTCCATCTATCCGAAGCCCTTCGGCCCCATCAGATATGTTTAATCCAAGTTTCCGCAGCCCTTCAGCCGCGTTGGATATGTTTGCTCCAGGTATCCGTAGCCCTTCGACCCCGTTAGATATGTTTGCTCCAGGTATCCGCAGCCCTTCGACCCCTCGGATATGTTTGCTCATAGTATCCACAGCTCTTCGACCCC
This sequence comes from Hydrangea macrophylla, assembly GCA_033977485.1. Taxonomy (NCBI): domain Eukaryota; kingdom Viridiplantae; phylum Streptophyta; class Magnoliopsida; order Cornales; family Hydrangeaceae; genus Hydrangea; species Hydrangea macrophylla. The sequence continues at coordinate 82,115,971 of CM066985.1, read as the reverse complement.
ATCGAATATGTTTGCTCCAAGTATCCGCAGCCCTTCGGCATCGTCGAATATGTTTACTCATAGTATCTGCAGTCCTTCGGCCCTGTCGGATATGTTTGTTCCAAATATCAGTACTCCTTCGGCCCCGTAGGATATGTTTGCTCCAGGTATCCGCAACTCTTTAGCCCTGTCGGATATGTTTGCTCCAAGTACCTGTAGCCCTTCGGCCCTGTCGGATATGTTTGCTCATAGTATCCGCAGCCCTTCAGCCCCGTCAGATATGTTTGATCATTTCAATCTTCAAAACCGAGAGTCAATTAGACTCAACTCAATTTCGGAGTCACTCACACTCAAATTAGCTCAATTTTTAAAATCAAGAGTCAATCAGACTCAAATCAATTTTCAAAAATGGGAAATAACCAGACTCAATTTAATTCAATTCAAATTTTCAAAATCAGGAGTCAATCAAATTCCATTCAATTCAAAATATCAAAATCAGGAGTCAATCAGACTCCATTCAATTCTTAAATCCTAAAACTTAGAGTCAAATCGGACTCAATTTAATTCAAATTTTGAAAATCGGGATTCAATCAGACTCAATTTGATTCAAACTTCTGAAATAGGGAGTCAATCAGACTCAAAACAATCCTTGTATCATAAGTCACAACAAATTTCTTATTTCCAAAATCAGGAGTTAATTCAACTAAACAAAAATCTCAAAAAAAATCGGAGTCAATTCGACTCAACAAAATTTCAATTTTACAAAATTCAGAGTCAATCCATGATTTGTTTACTCCTTTTTATCATCAATATCCTATCTTTTGGTAAAATTCATGATTGAACATCTCAACTTTTCATGTGTTGCTATGTTTTCCTCTTAAACTTTTCAAAAAAACTTAAATTTTCTCACTCTTTCTTGTAGATCTACTCATATGGTTAGCGGTTTAGGCTCCCAAGGACCTCCAAGGAAGAGGTACAAATCCTTCCCAGGTCACGATCCTTCGTTCCTCCTTGCTGACCTTTTTTCAAACTTTTTATATATACCCTCAGATTTAGATCGCGCCTGGACTTGCGCTCACGAGAATATCGCCGAGCGGACCGCTCGCGCGATATTTTGACTTAGAAATTTTTCTTCATAAAACTTAAAAACAGCCTCAGATCTATCTACCTCGCGGAGGATTCGCGCGCACAAAGGTCACTCGCGCGAGGGGGAATTTTTTTGTGTTTTTCTCTTTTACTTTTTCTTCTCACTCCCAACCCTTGTTTATGTGTTTGTTCTTTTTTGTTTGCTCTCTTAGGCCCCTTTTAGATCGATTCTTTCTTTGTTTTGTTAGTTCAGTTTGTGCTTGTTCTTTTTTATTTTTGTTGAGTCTTTCGGTTTTAGTTTAGTTTTTCAACAAGTATGCTACAGTCTGCATTCCATTTATATATTTCTATTGGCTATCGTTGCTCGTTTGTTTGTTTATTTCTTTTGTCGACTATTTACAAGTGAATTACTAGCTCCATTTGGAGCAATTGAACTTTATCGCCATATTCATTTACATTTACCTAGTTTGTGATTGCTGTTATCGAGGTAATGTCGTTCCTTCCTTACGTACTCTCTTTTCTTTCATTTTATTGTTTCATTGGGGACAATGAAAGGTTTAGGTTTGGGGTATACAGTCACATGCACATTATTATGCACCAATTTTTCAAAAAAATTCAATACTTGTGCTTAAATAAACGATGTTACCGATGTTTTTGCAATCTTGAGTCGATACTTCTTGTTAGGTAACTTGGATTGTTATAGAATGGTAAACATGAGAAGATGTGGTTAAACATTTTCTTAAGTCATGATGCGACATTTAGGATGTATCATTCGAATCGTAGTTTTATATCATAGATTTGCACACAAACTTATACACTGCACGTAGTCGCTTGAATGCATGTTTGATGTGAACTATAACATGATTCAGATTTCTAGATAACACATAGTGTAAAGACTAAACCCGGTGAGCTTTTGAGCCCATCTTTTCTTTACAGAGGGTTATGAATACATTTTGTGTTTGTCGAAGTCCATTGAAATAGCGCATTAACTCGTTGTTGAGTCTCATTATTCTTGTCTTAATTGATAGTCAAGTTATAATATTTGCTACCATGCTAAACAATCTTCCGTTACCAAACATTGAAGAACCATATGACCATAGGTGATGATGGTAAGCCCTCTTTGGTTACCTATCCAGGTAAATGATAAAAATTTCCTTAGTTCGCCCTTTTGAGCTGTTAAAATGCCATTTTTCTTTAATTACCATTATCTTTTTTTTCTCCAACTTGGCCAACTTGGAGTTTACCACTGAAAGATTGATCAACTTTTAGTGGTGATAAGGCGATGTATCGATTAAGAAGAAGAAGAAAAAAGATGATGTTTGGGGTAGTTGCCTTGGTATTCAATGAATATTCATTTCAAAAGCAATGAAAAGGAAAAAACTGAAGAAGAGAAGAAAAAAAAAGAGGAAAGAAATAAAAAATATATATATGCAAAGAAGCGAATGAAAAGATGAAAGTTGGTAGAAGAATGAAGGAAAGAAATTGAATATGCCTTACAATGCCATTCTGAAGATTACCTAATGAATCCTTTCTATTCTTTTTCATTGCCTGAGCCACGTTACAACCTTTGAAAAGTCCTATTTGATCCTAGAAAACATGGTTTGGATATGTAAACGATGGGAGGGGGATTAAAACATGGTAACGATTAATTTTTCTTGACTATTGGCGTCCTATCCATGAGACTACTATTCCTTCGTGTCATGCGTCTTTTTCGAATCATATGTGAGCATTTCTCGTTTTGAAAACATATTTTATTTGCTCCCATATATTAGATAGATTACACATGTTATGAATATTTCATTTGAGAGTGTAATTAACATTGTGAGATTCGTAGTCAAAGCATAGTTGGATGGTTATCCGAGTTATATTCCAAGTTCATGACATGCGAGTGTTCATTTGACTACCACATCATACATGTGCAATTTTATGATAAACTCTATTAATTTATACGATGCATGTGCTTGGGATTATTTTTCATGATGTAGGTTGATGTTTGGTTCTGTTTCTTCTTGTTCATTATTCTATTTCAAATCATTGTCTTATAATAAGGAGTATTGAATGCTATGTTTTTTTTTGTTTTTTTTAATAAAACTTTTTAAATATATAATTAAATAAAGATGGTTGTGGGCGACTTGTTGACGAGAACCCTCATGAGATTTCACTCGTCCTACTAGGGGCACCTAGGGGTTTGAAAGGCTTATTGTACATGCTAAGTGCAATCGCGATCCATGCGACAATGGAGTAGAATTTTTATTAGTAGTTTTATTTTTCTGCTCTTTTTGCTTAAGGACTAACAAAATGTAGGTTTGGGGGTGTAATCAGGAGTGAACAAGTCCTAATTACACGCCTTAATTTATATTTGTTAGCACTTTTTATCCTATTTTTGTGTATTTTTACTTCATTTTCTATTTTTTGTCAGGATATAGAAGAAAGCGGGAGTTCCAGGCTAAAAAGGGTGTGAAAACCAAGCAGAAAAAGGCACCTCGCACAACGGCCTGCTCGCACGACATTCCAGAATCGCGCTTGTGCGACCCGTATAAAAATCTAATTTGCGCGTTTCGATGTCCTAAAGAGTCCTGTGCGAACGGAATTGCCTAATTACGTCCAGAAGCACAAATAAAGCAGTTTTAGTGTGATTAGGTTTAGGAAAGCTTCCAATACTTGCTCCAAATCTATATATATCCTATTCTAAATCAATTTTAGGGTTACACAATATCATACACATCCATACACAACAAAAACTTCAGCCATTGAAGAGAGGAAAGCAAGGTGAAGAAGAAGAAGAAGTCCAAGGATTCCCATGGCCTCCTCCATCAACCTCCTCCCAATCTTCAATTCTATGGCTGCTTAGACCGATATCTAGGGTTTCAATGAAACCCTAGCCAAATAATAAGGTGTATTCTATATTTCTCTTTTAGTTTTATTATGTATGGATGATGATTACATGTTTCGAGGATTTTGAATAATAAAATTGTATTTCTATTGATTAAATCATTACTTTCAAAGTTTATGCTCATCTTAGATCTATTTTGAATGTGATGTTGTAGACATGCGGAATTCCACCACTTTGTTTGTTTTTATTTTGAAATTGATTTGGATCAAAGAAAGAAAATGGTCTGTTGAAAATAGATACAGAGTCGCCACTTGGTCTTTAAGGAACCAAGAAACCTAATTTTGACTCACCCAAATGGATAAAGGGCACCGGCCCTTCATAACCAAAGAACTTGGCTTGGAATTTTGGTACTAGAGAGAAAGGAGCCTTTGTCGCGACTAAAACACCCTCAACTCGCCCCGTCTTTTGACGGGCCTCAATTAGCATCCAAATAATCATCTTATACTATGTACGGTTCGACAATTAATACTATGATAGTATATTACATCACATAAGAAAATTTGAAATGGAAGATCTAAAGATAAGATATCATTCATAAGATCTAAGCCAAATATCACACAATGTAAAGTGAAAGATCACACAAACAAGCCTAGGAAAAATTGCCTAATCACATATCAAGTAATCAAGTTTTCTAGTCTAAGGGGACATGAATTGTTCTTGAAACAAGTAAATCAAAGAAAACAAGGATGCTTAGCAAGCTAGAATGATGCATGTTAATCTTTGAGAAGAGAAGATTTCTCAATCCCCGGGACGGATGAGAAAGGAAGACTAGATCGAGGGGGAGCATGAACGTGTGATCAAATTCATTCCTTATAATCTCCTTAGATTGGGAGTTACAAAAACCCCAAATCTTTGCATGGATGCAATGTATGTATCTAGAATGTGCCGAGGTTGTAGTGTGCTTTGTGTTCATGGATTCCTAGAATGACTTAGAAGTCTAGAATGTGTATGAATGAATGAATGAATGAAATCATGGGATATGTACAAATGTATTATGAACTACTTACTAAGACATGAACTAATTTGGAGTGCATGTAAGTATCAAATCAAAGGGGAAAAGTAAAAGTGTGCTTGCTGTGAATAGTGTACAGAACAGTAACATGATCTTCTGAAAATTGAAAAGAGGGGTTAGGTATGTTTTCAATGCATGATTTTTTATGGAGATCTCCCTTATTGTGTCTAGAACACAAACCAAAAAGCCAATCTTTAATAACTATCATAGATAGAGATAAATCATATGAAGAATAGAGGTTACCCAGAAACAGAGTTTGTACTGTCGACTGAAATGTCAAAAAATCTTAGAAAATGAAAAAAAGTGATCTAGAGGCCCATTTTATAAAGAAAGTTCCCTAAGACATTTGAATTCAAGGGAAAAATAAGTTAGGACTACTCTTTTTGGAAAAAGTTTCTGTAAAACAAGTTGAAAGTAGACCAAGCTGCTGTGACAGCAAAAACAGAATATCTGGAGAGAATGTTTGGGTCCAAATGGATCATTTTCAAGTATTTTCAAGTCAAACCAAACATCATGGGTGTTTTCTAATGAGTTAGGAAGACTTTCCAAGTAGTCTTGCATCCATACATTGAGTATTGAGTTCTAGAGAAATCTTTGAACTCAGATCACTCACTGTTTTGACTCACTGGTTTGAAGATTTTGGGAAAAACTTGATTTTTTGTTCTTGAAGTCAAAATGAGAGGGATTGAGAGGGGTTTTGAAATAGAGGTTTTGAAAGTATATTTTCAACATCGAATAGAGATTATAACCTCTTTGAATATCAACATCAAACTCATCATCAAGAACCCCCAATATTATTGTTGAGATTCATTTTTATTTTGAACATAACTTCAAGGATACCTTGGAGGTATTGAAGTTATAATCATCATCTATCAAACATGTTTTTGAGGTCAAGAGCTACTATCCATAAGGATTCACTCACTTCAAACTTCATGTCATCATCTAGATGATGATGAACTAGTAAGTAAATAAAGAAAATCAAAAAGAAATGAGGTAAGAAGAGATGAACATTGTATATAAGCAAGCAAATGAACAAATCAATAGATGATAATCAATGTGATATTGGACTTGTAGCTTGGTATTTCACTCATAGATATAGACATTTGGACATGGAAGTAGCTTCCTAACTCAAAAATGCTTAGAGAAATGGTGATTGGGTGTATTGATGATGAAGTATATAGAAGAATGATGGAGGAAAACAAGATTGGAACTCACTTTCTGTAGAAAAATAGTAGGAGGAAGCTCCTTTCTCACTTCTAAATCTATCTCTATCTCTCTTTCTCTATACAACTTTGTCAAGCTTTGCACTTGCCCCCCCCCCCCCCCCCTCCAAAATAAAGAGCAATGGGGGGTTTATATAGGCTAATTTGGGGTGGTTTTGGGGTTTTAGAAGTACTCCCATTGGTCCCAAACATCTGTAAACATCAAACTACATCGTTTTGGTTTTTAATTAATCAAATTGGACCCCTAATCAAAATTACAAAAATGGACTATTCTGGGAGAGAGTGTCGTGGCGGCAGTGGGCCAGTGCAGCGGCGGCACTGCTCCTCCTTCGTCCAGATATTGCTATTTAGGCCCCCAGAGGTTCCAGTATTTGCGAAAAGGCCTTATTTCGTCCAAAATTCATAGAAAATGCATACGAACTCCAAATTGAGGTTGTAATATACCGTTGGAAAGTTAATGGAGTCTATTTTACATAAAAAATAGTTCGGAGATAGGTCCCTTTGAAAAGTTTTGCGATATTTGCGATAAAAGCCGATTTGATCACCTTTTTCGCCTTCGAAAATTCATAATAAACTCGTTTTAAATCCAAATATTATGTGCGATATACCATTGGAAAGCTATTGACCTCTAGTATCCATGAAAATATTTGAAAATTATTATGGTGCTCCGGTTCTAAAGACAAATTGTGGTCAAACTAGTCAAACCTGGGATTCCTGGGAAGTTCTAGAAATCTCTGGGAGCTCTCAAGAGCTGACGTTTTCGCTCGATTTTCTTTTAAAACTCATTTTAATACTTTCCACATGATCTAGAATGATCCCGACGAATTTGGACAATTTTGGTCAAACTTGGTCAAACCTTGGTCAAACCTGGTCAAACCGGTTAACTTGGACTTTCCAGGAACTTCTGAGACTTTCGGGGGTCTCTACGAGCTGACGACTTCATCCGACTTTACTTAAAAACTTATTTTTCTTACTTTTCTTATGACGTAGCATGTTTCCAGAACTTTCGGTCCAAATCTGGGAGTTTTTGGGCTTTCAGGGGCATTTTGGTCATTTTGAGCATTTTGAGAAATGAAACCAACTTCCAGGAGTCCTTTTCAGTCTTTTTCAATCATTGTGAACCACCAAGCTATGGGTCTCCTAAATCTGATAGCCGACAAAATGGGGTGTCTACAGTTTGCCCCTCTTTGGCATGAACTTGTGAGACAATGCATGTTGCAAGCGAGTGCCAAAGCTTTGAAGAGACAGGTCTTTTGGAGGCTATAGATTTAGGATAAAAAGCGTTACAAAAGATGCAATGATGCTGAGGCTAGTGCTGGTCGCGTTCTGCGTGAGCTGCCTACGTATCCCAGGGGGAATTAGACCAGGAAGTAGTTTGGGGCACAAAGGAATAAATCACACATACACATACGCAACAATCAGGGGGATGCTATGCTATAAGAGTGATATGTAATGCATGGATGTGGTATGAATTGTGTCATGAGTCCTATCATGCCTAGTGTTCTGATCCTAGTATGAGCAGGTGCTGTGGGGTGTGCCACTCCGAGTGGGCTAGTGTTGTGCTAATGTTTGCAACTGTGATGTAATGGATGACTCGGATAAGGACATCACGGTTTAGAAGACTCTGGGTCTAGGGGAAAACTTATGAATTTTGGAAAGTGTGCTTCACAAGCGAATGTATTCAAATGTGGGGTCCCTGAGCACGTTAATCAAAGATGAAGTTTGACAGATAACCGATGGACATGGAAATCATGGACATAGAAACCCTAAGAATTCTAGTGATAAAAACCAGAGATGTCTAGCGACGGACACGGAAGCACCCATTAATGGACATGGAAGCCCAAGATTTTGAATGAGAACGATGAACACAACACATTTTGAATGGGAGTGATGATAAACTAATGATGATTAATGAACTGACGATGCACGAATCGAGATGACGAGTAGTCAGTGAACTATGTGACCTTCATGGGTTGGACCAACGGTTGGACTAACCGTGATCAAAAGAACTGACCATGCACTAATTAAGGTGACGAGTCAACAGTGAACTATGTGACCGTCATGGGTTGGACCAACGGTTGGACTAACCGTGATCAAAAGAACTGACAATGTACGAATCGAGATGATGAGTCAACAGTGAACTACTGTGACTGTCATGGATTGAACTGATGATGTACGAATCGAGATGACGAGTCGACAGTGAACTACTGTGATTGTCAGGATTGAACTGATGATGTACGAATCGAGATGACGAGTCGATAGTGAACTACTGTGACTGTCATGGATTGCACTGACGATGTACGAATCGAGATGATGAGTCGATAGTGAACTACTGTGACTGTCAAGATTGAACCAACGGTTGGACTAACTGTGATCAAAAGAACTGACGAATTGATATGCCTACTGGGGATGAAACCTTGTCAATCTTGACTGAAATGAGCCAATGGAATGGATAATGCACTCTGACACGACTAAATAGTTGTGCGCTCTTGTGCAATACCCAAGTATAGGTGATCGTGCAAGTAACATAGTACTGGAAGTCCAGGTCGATCCCACAGGGAAGGTGTTAAACTAATTACTTAGATTAATCTCAAAAAGGGAAAATAAAAATCAATATCAGAACACAAAGTCCCACAATTTATCAACTACTAAAGATAAGACAATTAAACTAAATTAAACTAATTACTAACTAATTTAAATAATGATCTAAAATGTGTTTTTCTTACTAAAAGGAAATGTTGGGATTACACAAATCCACCTGGACCTAGCCATCTACCATGCAGTTACGTTGAAGCTCAATGGAGCACACTCTCCACAGTATTCCGTATTTCTCTTAGGATAAAGAATCTATAGTTCTTTCATGACCGGGACCATATCATCACAATTAAGTTTGAAATACACAAAAGCGGTTTAAAACAATAGTTTAGACTCTCACCTACAATGGTGTTAGCATTGAGGGTGATTTGCAAAATATATTGAAGAAAAATGCCTCAAGGCTTAAAGTTTACAAACTATTTTCACAAACTGAGCGTTTGGGGACAATTTGATAACAAATCAGTAAAGCAGAAAGTCTAGGAATACTGCATAGAATGTCCTCAAGAATCAGATAGTTCGATCGATCGAATATCTTCATTCCTCGATCGATCGAACTGACTTCGATCGCTCGACTGTATCGCTGTTTCGATCGATCGAGATTGTTCGATCGATCGAACACATGAATTATTCTGCTGCATGGCAGAGGCTTGAGATCACGGTTTCATTGTGATCTCCCAACCTGGGGACTACTCAGACATTGTCTGAAGTGTCTCAGATTCGTTTTTAACGTAAAGTTCCATTAAAGGTGTGTTTGTCTGTGATTTTTGCAATGAATCAATGAAAACTAATTGTATAACTATAACTAACATGCAAGACTACTAGATAACCAGATATAATACTATAAATTAAGTGCAGAACATAAACAAAGTAACCTGGAAACGAAAAACTTGTATTAAACTAAGAAGAATCCAACAAATAATGTATATTCTTGATGAAAACCTACAAAAATAGCAAAGTAAAGCTCTCTACTCTCTATAAACTGATGAAAAATGAAAGTGGGCGTCTTTTTTGGACGTAAATAATACGAGTATTTATACTAAAACACCAATGATAGGGTTAAAATTCCGCTTCTGCTGCTTGCGCGTATAATCTGATAAAAGACTTGTTCGATCGATCGAACATCTTTCGATCGATTGAACTTCTGGGGTCTTTGAGCGCTTGAGCTTCTTTCGATCGAATAGTCTTCAATCGATCGAGGTTCACTTTTCATCCTTTACTTGTCTTCATTAAAATTCAGCACTCCCTTTTATCTTTCTCATCCAATTCTTTACACAGCAACAGTAATCTGCACAAACTACAGCTAAAATAAACAACTTATCATAGTTTAATCAAATTGTGTACAAACTAGCATTGTAATTCAAATTGCAGATAAATGAAGGAATTGTGAAATAATTTAGCACATTTTCTTCTTTTAGCGCGGTTGTATTTTACAAATACCCCCACTTGTCACAACCCCCAACTAGCGATTTACTAGTCCCTAGCAATAGAGCGAAAATAAAAACAAGCTAAACTACAATTATAATAGAAAAGCTAAAAATAAACTAGACCCTGTAGACACCCCATTTTGTCGGCTATCAGATTTAGGAGACCCATAGCTTGGTGATTCACAATGATCGAAAAAGACTCAAAAGGACTCCTGGAAGTTAACTCTATTTCTCAAAATGCTCAGAATGACCAAAACGCCCCTGAAAGCCCAAAAACTCCCAGATTTGGACCAAAAGTTCTAGAAAGATGCTACGTCGTAAGCAAAATGATAAAATGAGTTTCTAAGTAAAATCGAAAGAAATCGTCAACTCCCAGAGACCCCCGGAAGTCCCGGAAGTTCCCCGAAAGTCCCCGTTGACCGGTTTGACCAAGGTTTGACCAGAGTTTGACCAAGTTTGACCAAGTTTGACCGAAATTGTCCGAATTCACCGGAATCATTAGAAAAGTATTAAAATAAGTTTTAAAAGAGAATCGAGCGAAATCGTCAACTCCCAGAGACCCCCGGAGGTTCCCAGAACTTCCCGGGAATCCCAAGTTTGACCAATTTGACCAAGATTTGACTTTGGAATCGGGGCACCGAAACAATTTTCAAATATTTTTCATGGATACTAGAGGTCAATAGCTTTCCAACGGTATATCGCACATAATTTCTGGATTAAAAACGAATTTATTATGAATTTCTAAAGGCGAAAAAGGGGATCAAATCGGTTTTTATCGCGAATACCACAAAACTTTTCAAAGTGACCTATCCCTGAACTATTTTTTATGTAAATTAGACTCCATTACCTTTCCAACGGTATATCACAACCTCAATTTGGAGTTCGTATGCATTTTCTGTGAATTTCGGGCGAAATAGGGCCTTTTCGCGAATACCGGAACCTCTGGGGGCCTAAACAGCATTATCTGGACGAAGGAAGAGCAGTGCCGCCGCGGCACTGGCCCACTGCCGCCGCGGCACAGGCCCAGTGCCACCGCGGCACTCTCCCCCAGAGCAGTCCACTTTTGTAATTTCTTTTGGGGGTCCAATTTGATATATTAGAAATCAAAACGACGTAGTTTTGGTTCCCAGCTTATTTTGGACCAATGGGAGACCATTTTAAACTTTTTAAAACTCTATTTACCACCCCTACTTTGCCTATAAAAGAAGCCATTTACTTCCATTTAGAGGAGGGACATGGAAGCTTAGAGAGAGCTTAGGAAGAAACTCTAGAGAAATATAGAGAGATAAAGAGAAGAAGTAGTCTTCTTCTTCCTTTTTTTCAATCAAAGTGAGTTCCAATCTTGTTTTCCTCCACCATCCTTCTATATACCTCATCATCAACATACCCAATCATCATTTCTCTAAGCATTTTTGAGTTAGGAAGCTACTTCCATGTCCAAATGTCTATATCTATGAGTGAAACACCAAGCTACAAGTCCAATATCACATTGAATATCATCTATTGATTGCTATCTATTTGCTTGCTTGTTTATATAATGTTCATCTCTTCTCACCTCATTTCTTTTTTATTTTCTTTATTTACTTACTAGTTCATCATCATCTAGATGATGACATGAAGTTTGAGGTGAGTGAATCCTTATGGATAGTAGCTCTTGACCTCAAAAACATGTTTGATAGATGATGATTATAACTTCAATACCTCTAAGGTATCTTTGAAGTTATGTTCAAAATAAAAATGAATCTCTCCAATAATATTGGGAGTTCTTTGATGATTCAAGGTTGGATGAGGTTCTAAGTGGTCACATGGTCATCTCAACAGTTTAAGTTCATGCTTTGAACATCTATTTCAAAACCCCCAATCAAGAACTCAAACTCTATTTCAAAACCCAAATCCATTTTCTGCAAGAATGATCCAAAACAGTGAACTGTTCAGATTCAAAGATTTGTTTTGAATTAAATACTTGAGTTATGATGATGAAACCACTTGGAAAATCTTCCTAAAACATCATAGTTTGTCTCCAATTTTTCCCATCAATTATAGAGATGCAAAAGTATTTGTTTTGGATGTGAGAAGTTCATATTCATAATCTGCCTCTGTTCTCACAGAATGTTTACCTGACTTCTTGCACTTATTCTGGATTTTTTCGTCACTGTACATATATCTTTTATATTTTGTTTATGAAACTTGGGTGTCTTATGAAACTTTTGGTATATAATGAGTCATCATAAACCATTTCTTGGATTTATGAAAAATCATACAAAATCAGTCAACAGTGCAGCTTTTATTTCTGAGTCATGTGTACATTCTGATTTATTTCTTTTAATATGTGATAGCTATTGATGTTTGGCTTTTTGGGTTATTTTCTAGACACAATAAGGATGATCCCTGATTCTTTCCACATTTTTCTAGGCACATTTGACCTCCCATTATAATGTTATAAAGTGATGCGTACAGTCTGTCCACTATTCACAGCATTTCACTTTTTGACTTTCACACTTTGATGCAACACTCTTGTATCTAGATGAACCCATATCCAATGCACATGTTCTTTACCACTTGTAGCATGCTATATCATATCATGTATCATCTATCCTCTCATGTATCATACTCTCATAGATTCTTGAGTTTGGTTTCCAAATAAAACCATGTTTTGCAAATACTTGGGAAGTTCTTGAAATGAGTTAGGAATTGATATTCCAAGTGGTTAGAATATTCATCCAAGTTCTGGAAGTATTCTTTAAAGAAATCCCATTTCAAAACCCCCCTCTTAAACCCCTCATTTTGATTTCAAGAAATAAACCTTGTTTTTCTCAAAACCCTCAAACCAGTGAGTCATTTAAACTCAAGGAATTATTTTGAGTTCAATACTCAATGTATGAATGCAAGACCACTTGGAAAGTCTTTCTAACTCATTATAGAACATCCATGATTTTTGGCTTGACTTGGAAGCACTTGAAAATGGTCCATTCTTGCCCAAACATTCTCTCTAGATATTCTATTTTTACAGTCACAGCAGCTTGGCCTAATTTCAACTTGTTTTACAGAAAACTTTTCCAAAAAGAGTGGTCCTAACTTATTTTTCCCTTGAACTTCAATGTCGTAGGGAAATTTCTGTATAAAATGGGCCTCTAGATCATTCGTTTTCAGTTTCTAAGATTTTCTAACATTTCAGTCGACAGTACGGACTCTGTTTCTGAATGACCTTCGTTGTTTATATGATTTCTCTCAATCTGTAATAGTTATTAAAGATTGGCATTTTGGGTTGTGTTCTAGACACAATAAGGAACATCTCCATAAAAAATCATGCATTGAAAACATTCCTAACCCCTCTTTTCAATTTCCCAAATATCTGGTCACTGTTCTGTCCACTATTCACAGCAAGCACATTTTAACTTTCATTCTTTGTTTGGATGCTTATATGCATTCCAAATTAGTTCACATCTTAGGAAGTAATTCATACTACATTTGTATATATCCCATGTTGATTTCACCCATCCATTCATACACATTTGAGACTTCTAAGTCATTCTAGGAATCCATGAACACAAAGCACACTACAACCTTGGCACATTTTAGATACATACATTGCATCCATGCAAGATTTGGGGTTTTTTTGTAACTCCTAATCTAAGAAGATTATAAGGAACGATCATGATCACACGTCCATGCTTCCCCTCGATCTAATCATCCGTCCCGGGGATTGAGAGATCTTCTATTCTCAAAGATTAACATGCATCATCCTAGCTTGCTAAGCATCCTTGTTTTCTTTGACTAGTTGTTTCAAGAACAATTCATGTCCCCCTTTAGATTAGGAAGTCTTGATTATTTCATACATGACTAGACGATTTTTCCTAGGTTTATTTGTGTGATCTTTCGCTTTACATTGTATGATATTTGACTTAGATCTTATGAATGATATCTTATCTTTAGATCTTTCATTTCAAGTTTCTTATGTGATGTAATATACTATCATAGTATTAATTGTCGAACCATTCATAGTATAAGATGATTATTTGGATGCTAATTGAGGCCCGTTGAAAGACGGGGCGAGTTGAGGGTGTTTTAGTCGCGAAAAAGGCTCCTTCCTCTCTCGTACCAAAACCCCGAGCCAAGTTCTTTGGTTATGAATGGCCGGTGCTCTTTATCCATTTGGGTGAGTCAAAGTTAGGTTTCTTGGTTCCTTAAAGACCAAGTGGCGACTCTGTATCTGTTTTCAACAGACCATTTTTTCTCTTTCCTTGATTCAAAATCAAACGAATTTCAAACAATCTCAAACGAGAGAGGTGGAAGCCCGGTGTCCACAGACCCAGATTAACTAAATTAAAATAACATGAAAGAAACTACCTAACTCACTTTCACAGGAATCGCGGTTGCATTTAGCAAATGCAACAAGGCGTTAAACCCCTAGGTTCCCCTAGTGGATGAGTGTTGTCTCGTAAGGGTTTGTAGTGAATGTACCCACAAAATTCTCTGATTTTAAACTTAAAAATATATAGAATAACTTTTCAAACCCTCCTTTTTATTCAACTATTGATTTAGCTCTACAAAACACATCATCCTCATTCAAACCATGAAAGAAATGCACATGTTCCTCATGTCACACTACAAGGAAAAAGGCTTTTTATGTCACTTAAAAAGTGACATAAATAGGTATTTATGTCACTTTTTTTCCCAATAAAAAGTGACATAAATGGAGGCGATATAAATGTTTTAAAAGTGACATAAATGTTTTCGAAAAAGTGACATAAATGTTTAATAAAACCAACACATTTGTTAATAAAAAGTGACATAAATACTTAAAAGTGACATAAATACCATTTTATTTATGTCACTTTTAGCCTAAAGTGACATAAAAGTAGAAAAGTGACATAAATATCAAACAAAAAAATTACATCAAAGGCTTAAAAGTGACATAAATACCATTTCATTTATGTCACTTTTAACCTAAAGTGACATAAAAGTAAAAAAGTGACATAAATACCAAACAAAATTATTACATCAAAGTCTTAAAAGTGACATAAATACCATTTTATTTATGTCACTTTTAACCTAAAGTGACATAAAAGTAAAAAAAGTGACATAAATACCAAACACTCAAAGTCTTAAAAGTGACATAAATACTTAAAAAAAAGTGACATAAATACCACCCTGTTAAAACAATATATACCAACCTGTACATATATATATACAATACCACCCTGTACAAAATTAAATCCAACTCAATTAATGATCTATTGCAACTACTAAATTTCATCGATTAATCTAAATACCAACCAATTAATATATTGGAATGAACAAAAAACATATACAATCAATCCGAGTCAAATGTGCTAAAATAATAACATATACATATTACATAATACATTCATCAAAAAGTACTAAGAAAACTATTAAACCAACAACAAAAAAAGTGGTTCACTACTTGTTAGCTTTCCATCAAATTGTGAAACTTTAATTTGTACCTACAAAAAAGAAAAAGTTTTCATTAATTAGTAGTTGTATATATAAAATAATAAAAGAGCAAAACTATGTTCGGGGACTTGGAATGACGTAATACTCATTTTTTCGCATTATTTGTCAACCGTGAATATATTCGTTATCCATTCCGTTAGTTCCTGCAAGTTTATTTAGGCATGTTTGAGGTGCGTGCAAGGTTTCGTGACGTTTGGTTAAGCGGTTTAACGATTCACTACTCAAAACCTCACAAACTAGGCGTTTTCAAGCCTAAGTGATGAAATAGTCGCTTTTTTCGTATTTTTTGTGAACCATTAATCCGTTATCCATTCCGTTAGTTCCCGCAAGTTTATTTGGACATGTTTGATGTGCGTGCAAGGTTTCGTGACGTTTGGTTAAGCGGTTTAACGATTCACTACTAAAAACCTCACAAACTAGGCGTTTTCAAGCCTAAGTAATGAAATAGTCGGTTTTTTTCGCATTTTTTGTTAACCGTTAATCCGTTATCCATTCCGTTAGTTTCCGCCAGTTTATTTAGGCATGTTTGAGGTGTGTGCAAGGTTTCGTGATGTTTGGTTAAGCGGTTTATCGATTCACTAATCAAAACCTCATAAACAAGGCGTTTTCAAGCCTAAGTGATGAAATAGTCGCTTTTTTCGCATTTTTTGTGAACCGTTAATCCGTTATCCATTCCGTTACTTCCCGCAAGTTTATTTAGGCATGTTTGAGGTGCGTGGAAGGTTTTGTGACGTTTGGTTAAGCGGTTTAACGATTCACTACTCAAAACCTCACAAACAAGGCGTTTTCAAGCCTAAGTGATGAAATAGTCGCTTTTTTCGCATTTTTTGTGAACCGTTAATCCGTTATCCATTCCGTTAGTTCCCGCAAGTTTATTTAGGCATGTTTGAGGTGCGTGTAAGGTTTCATGACGTTTGGTTAAGCGGTTTAACGATTCACTACTAAAAACCTCACAAACTAGGAATTTCAAGCCTAAGTAATGAAATAGTCGCTTTTTTCGCATTTTTTGTGAACCGTTAATCCGTTATCAATTCCGTTAGTTCCCGCAAGTTTATTTAGGCATGTTTGAGGTGCGTGAAAGGTTTTGTGATGTTTGGTTAAGCGGTTTAACGATTCACTACTCAAAACCTCACAAACTAGGAATTTCAAGCCTAAGTAATGAAATAGTCACTTTTTTCGCAATTTTTGTGAACCGTTAATCCGTTATCAATTCCGTTAGTTCCCGCATGTTTATTTAGGCATGTTTGAGGTGCGAGTAAAGTTTTGTGGCGTTTGGTTAAGCGGTTTACCGTTTCACTACTCAAAACCCCCAAAACTACGTTATTTCAAGCCTAAGTGACTAAAGAGTCATTTTTTCACATTTTTTGTGAACCGTGATTCTTTTATGCATTCCGTTAGTTCCCACAAGTTTATTTAGGCATGTTTGAGGTACGAGTAAGGTTTTGTGGCATTTGGTTAAGAGGTTTACCGTTTCACTACTCAAAACCTCAAAAAATGGCTACCTAAGACTGTGTAGGTATTTTTTTACTACCGTTACATAGGAACATGTTGTAATGAGTTTTCTTAAATATGGCAAGGTCTAATTTGGTATCAAACCAGTAGAATAAATTAGCCTAAGCTGCAGAATACCAGCCCTGAGAAGAAGCAAGACAGTCTTCCTTTTCTTAAAAAGCACAAATTGGTGTACAACGAAACCGAGCACATTGTATTTGAACTAGTAGGGAAGTAAGTCTAATTTTGCTCGGCAGCACATATTTGAGTGGAAGGCCTTATGAAGCAATCGGCAGGGAGAAGTAAAGGAGTGTCGTACCTTCAAGTTGAGCCGGGATATCCGAGGAAAAGTGCAGAGGAGCCAATCTCTGGAGGAAGACGCTTTCTCACTTGGAATCAAGCCTTTGCTAAATATGAACGCCTCAATCTGTAACTACATTCAACAAGCACAACGATTAGCAAAGTTTGTACCGCCTACTTATAGTCGCAAATTAAAGACTTCATCACCATTAATATAGTAACATGGCATAACCATAAACCTGAAGTGACAAAAGTACATAGTAGAATAAATGCAGAAAGAAATATTTAACATGCATTTCAGTCTACAAAAGGACATGAATTTAGCTACATAAATTTAGTCCGACATGATTCAGTAGTTCGTTTCAGTTTGTAAAGCATCTTCTATGTACATTCCTAGTCAGTTCCAATTTGTAGTGAGTGATTGTGTAGACCAATTCTGAATTTGGTTGCTACCCTTTAATCAATTCTCTCTTTTGAGGTATTTTTCTTTAAATCAATTAGGAACAACATTGTCTTGCATCTACTTCATTTCACATCCATAAATTCACATGTCAATCTCTTCAATTATCAATTTTTTCTCTCATCAACAAGTCTATTTTTCTTTCCAGCACGTGCTGTGCTGCAGCTACTGTGCACGTGTGCTACCGTGCACATGTGTTGTTGTGCACGTGTGTTTCACTTGGGCTATTGTGCACGTGTGCACTTAGGCTGCTGTGCGCGTGTGCACTTAATTGGGCTATTGTGCACGTGTGCTGTGCACATGCTGCTATTATGCGTGTGATGTGCTTTGCTGTGCACGTAGGTTGTGCAAGTGTTGATGTGCACATGGGCTGCTGTGCACGTGGTTGTGCTGCTGTACGTGCACAGCACAGCACCAGCCTAGAATGCCCAGCACAGTCACAAGACCTGCCCACTCTAGCCCACACGCGTGCGCGCACGGCACTACAAACAGCCAGCCTAGTGCACAGGCTCTGTGCGGGCGCATATGCCAGCCACAGCATGCTACCAAACAGTAAAATTTCCTGGGCTTTTTACAATTACCATACCTATATTCAGTTGCAAGGCTTTTTCTTATCAAAAGAATAGAAGATACGAAATACATCCCCATTATTTCAGATAGAAAAAAGTACGACATTGCTTGAAGATCCACTCCCAACTCTAGAACTGCAAAGAAGAACTGCACAGATCCAAAAGCTGCAGGTTAAGTGGATAGAAACAAAACCTTCAAGACCAGCTTCTTTCTTTACATAATACTAGCAGCACTCCAGTGCAGAAGTATTGAAGTCATAGCCAAACTTCTTATTGTGATTGTCGGAAACTACTTATTTTGGGAAGCTTTTATGGATTTGAATCTCAATAGGTTGGAATAAGCCAACATGCAAATTCATCACGACTAGTTAAATGTCACCTAATCAAAGTAATTGTTGCTGCTGTTACTTTCCATTTATTTCACTATTACTGTAGACTTGATGGATAATCTAAGGTAGCATGGCTCTAAGGGTCATTAACAGACTTACATGGAGGAGAAATGAAGATGTCCAAGTATTTTGCATAACGTGGCTTCCCAGTTTAAAAATAGAAGTATCCTCCATTACTTTGAATGGAGAAATATTTTGCGAAGAATCAGCTCTTGTTGTAAGGTAAGAGAAATAATAATACAACTATTCCACAATCATTATCAAGGTCTAGTGTGTATTCACGGAAAATAAATCAGAAATGCCTCATTCTCTATTGTAGATTGATTAATTTTGACTATTTTTGTTTGCTAACTTATGTCAAATTTTTGCCATACTCATACACTTCGCTTAAAAGGTGTTCTAAACAATAAACTCTTTACTAGAACAAATGATGAACGGTTAGTGGACCATGCCAATAACACTGTACAAAACATGAATACAACAAAGCATTAAATGGAAAGAAAACCAAATCTAAAAATTACCTTCATGAGATTTGTTAAGAAACCCCGTACCGATATAACAATTAACATTCCAATGAATAAGAGAGAGATATACTACAATAGAGAGAAGAAAGGGTAAGTAAAAACAAAATGAAAGGAAAGGGGAGGGGAGGCGTGGAGCAAGCATCAGAATCCACATAAGGAGTAATGTGTACATAGTTGTCCTGATAAAAGGGGGTACAAAGCAGTTTCTAAATTCTGCAGTTGAACTGTTGCACTCTCGGTATTCATTCTGCAATTCATTCTAATTTTAAAATAACACAGTATCAAGGATGTCATGTTCTTTTCAACAAATATTCCTTCTTCTTTTTCCGGCAATTAGATGTAGAAATCAAGAGGTGGTGAAAGGCAAGAGCAATAAACTCGTGCAACGATTATATTGTGTTGTCAATTTTCGTACATAATGAGCACATTCAAGTGTGAAATATTGAAAAACTTATGGTTGAGGTACTGGATAGCGATTGAAAATGACTTTAAGAAAATACATGGAGCAGAGTACAGAATCTTTTACACCATATTTGAAAATTATGGTCCTAGGCTCCTAAGCCTTCTTACCGTGTAAACCAATAAAGCAAGTAACGTATATAAAAATAAAAATAAAAAACAACTTTGACAATAATGTATTAAGCTCCAAAAATCACTGATAAAATGCAAAGTAAAGGTGCCGGTTAGCCTAGCATGTATGTTTTTGGATAGCGATACCGAACACCTAGGACAAAATCCTACCTTAATCTAGTTTGGGAGATATCTGAGTAGAGGAAGCTAACCCTGCTGTGTAGCCCAAGCCAATGGACCACACACACACACACAGAGAGAGAGAGAGAGAGAGAACTACTTATGTTAAATGGTTATGTGTAGCGATCAAAAAATTCAAGGATCATAATTGACCTGTGATAATAATGCAGCATTGATGCCTATATCAAAGAACTGCAAGAATATGCTGATTGTCATAGTCACAGGATCAACAGACCCAGCCTGTCAATGAGAAGCAGGATTTTAATCCTTGCTGCATATAACACGATAATGTAGAGACAACAACGACAAATGTAAAAACTTGTAGAAAAAACATTATGGCAGAAATAAGAAGAGAAAATTGATATATGTAACCACACAAATCAATAAGGACGAAGAGAAGTCATTACCCCCTTGAAGACAACACTCTGCAAAGACTGCAAAAATTAATCAGATCAGTCAGGTTCCTTCTTTTTTTTTTATGAATCAACAATCTAAGCAAAATGATTGCAGAATAATAACTGAAACTTGGTTGTTGCAAGAAGGGAAGCATTTCCAGAAAGTTGATAAATAAAATAGCCTAAATTACAAGCAGTACATGTTTATGCAATGAAGAGGGAGACAGACATGGCAGGTAGAAAAATTTATACCAGAATGAAGCACTCCATGATTCCTTCACAGATTTTTAATTGAGCACATTTAAAACAATGTGCCCAAATACCTATGAAACATAATTCTACTCACACATGCACATCATAGCTGAATATATATGTACGTTTTACCATGCCCTTAGAATGGAAACTCATGTTGTCAAACATATGATCTCCCTACCTTTATCATTTTATAGACACAATAGACTGAACAAGCATAGCCTAGAATATTCTGCATGTGACCCCTCCAGGTTCGAGAATAAGCAGCAGCTTCCTGAGATAGAAGAGAGAGAGAGAGAGAGAGAGAGAGAGAGAGAGAGAGAGAGAACAAAAAGATGTCCAAATTGAAACAGGGTTTCTCATTTAAAAGTAACAAGGAAAGGAAAAAGGAAAAAGAAAGTAAAGAATAAAGAATATGATAATCAATTAATTATTGCAAGTTTGCAACAGTAAAAGATGGTGCCTCGGCCAACAGAATATGGGTAGTATTAAAGGTGTTGTTCCAAATTTGGATGGTAAACTTAGGCTGCTCAAAGGACGCCTAAAAGTTTGGAATAAAGAAGTGTATGGAAGCATTGATCAGAAAATTGAACAAGCTGAAGGCAAAATTGAAAATCTTGATATTATCAGTAATGATAGGGATCTCTCCGCTGAAAAGGAATGCATTTGGAGGAAAAAGTCGAGGATGTTAACTTACTCGTCAAGAATGTTAACTTACTCGTCAGCCTACAGGAAAAAAAAACCCTGATAGGTGATCTATTTTACTTGTTGAAATTGACTCTCCATAATCTCATCTTTTAGGCCAATTTAATAATCTAGTGACCAAGTCAATTCCAAAATTTGTGATGAACAGACTCGAATTGAAGAACTCCGATAATACTCAAATTTAAAGGCATGTACAAATTGCTGCTAGTACTTTCTATACTACATGCAAATTTTTTAAGGTATAATGAGGAGCTTGAAGGACCCAAAATAAACAAGAACAGAAGGGGAAAACTCATAAAATATAAATGTAATGTCTGAAGTATCATTCAAAGGAATACTCATTTGAGGTTACATGTTTTTATATCAAAGAAACTGCTCACCACATAGATCAGCTTATATTTCTTTAAGAGAGAAACGTAACCCCTGGGAAATAATTAAAACTTACCTTCATGTACATACGATCTTCACTTACACCCTTCTGAGCTTTGTTGC
This sequence comes from Hydrangea macrophylla, assembly GCA_033977485.1. Classification (NCBI taxonomy): domain Eukaryota; kingdom Viridiplantae; phylum Streptophyta; class Magnoliopsida; order Cornales; family Hydrangeaceae; genus Hydrangea; species Hydrangea macrophylla. The sequence goes on along the minus strand of CM066985.1, from coordinate 82,093,957 downwards.
CAAATGGAAGTACTTGGCTATCCATTTCTTCTTTCACAGCATCGAATTCATAGTCGGATTTCTGAGATTTTAGTTTAGTCACAAAGAAAGGACTATGAGCCAAGAAGAAAAACATACAGACACAAAATTCGAACCAACAATTGAAATGGATAACCAACCTTTTGCTTGTTAATAATGCTGTAACTGTCTGCTCCAGTCTTAGATAGAACACATTAATTAACAAGCTTGTCCATTATTTCTGAAAATCAAAGAGTTTCAAAATGGTTAGAATCGTTATACAGCTCAATGGTGCAAAGTGTTCACCTCCTTTTATAACCTTTAACATCGACCATATCTTCTTTTACCTTCAGTCAGAACCTGCAACCATAGCAACTAGAATCAACATCTAAAATTGCAAAACAATGACTATAGGATTCTAGATTATCTATTGTTTACTGGTTCAACTAGTACTCATCCTTAACACCATTAAATCAAAGAAAGAAAATCTTTACCACTAAGATATCAGAAAAGTTTGAGAGAACGTCGGAGAGTTCGAAATTCTCAAGGTGGTGACTTGTGATCCAGTCCTTAATACGTCCAAATTATTCTTCATCTTTTGCTGGATCCTGAGTATCATCTGCTTTTTGGGTAGTGAATTGTAAGCTAAATTCCATGTACTCATTCTAGTATAAGAGTTTTGCTATATGGTCGTTTGTGATTTAAATGCTACCTTCATCAACCACACCACCATCTTCCTCACCCTGTTGCTTATCTGTCAGCAAAGCAATTATTATTAGGCAGTTTCAAGCTTCAGAAATTATTCGCACAACAAATTTAAAACAAGATGATAGTACACAAGAGGCGCGTTCTTACCTACTGGTGCAACTCTGTATTGATCCCCTGGCGAATGGCTAACCTGAAATGAGACAGAAATTATGAGTTAGGCTTTTCAAATTTGAGTGGCAATTAACCATGCTATATAACTTTTTAAAAGTATGAAAGCACTAAATCATCTTAAGGTAAAGCCCATCATCATGAATGAAGACATTTAGATAAGTATGAGACTTAACATCTTTCTTCTTATATCGCCAATTCCATGTTTCCTTGAAATGGCAAATTTTAAGCATCATTTCTGAATGTTCCTCCCTGCTTCTTATTTCCATTGCGATTGATATTCATAGAAATCTCGTGGCTATCAGAACTCGAGTAAGTAAAGGAAACTGCGTGAATGGATATGTTAAACTACTTTATCCCCTAATAATGTCCCAAACAATTTCAAGATATCATCAACCATGCTCAATGTTTTCTTGCATGCCCTACCAAGGCGCAAAATATAATTTGGTGTTAAATGCAAAACACTGTACACACAATTCTCACAGTCACGGACCACAGTGGGCTTATCACCACTATGATCAATAAAAAAAAATTTAAATACACTAGGAATCACTGATTATTCAAGAGATGCTTCAGTTTCTATGAGATCTTACATGCATATTCCTCAATCATTGGACCATCTATCGCTTCACAAACACAGAATAGAAGCGATTTCAGGTATTTCTTTTGTAATGCATCATAAACACCTGCAAAATTGAGCGATATAAATGAATTAACAACATGCAGAACATCAAAAGAAAAAGGCTCATAAGATCAATAAAATCAACATGCCTTTCTCCATCCAATCAATCAGTCTGCGTGACTCCGCATCCATTGGCATAAGCTTTTTAATCTTCATCTCTGTTTGTCACATCAAAATTATACAAATAAATTCACTGGAGAACTCTGATATAGGGAAAACCTGGAACAATTTCTGATAATAAGAAGCTTACCTAAGGCAGGAACAGACTTGTCATTGAAATACTTTTCAGGAAAAAGGCCTCTAATGTAGCTGATATTGAAAATACCAATACGTAACAAGTTCCGTGTCTGTATCAGTTGAAACCATTAGAAAGCGTTAGATTAGAGCACAGTAATTTTACATATAAGAATTAACAAATTCAGGAGGAAGTTTATACACAGCGCTAAGGGTTTTATTCATTGTTGCCTCAAAGCCTTCAAAACCTAATAGATTCACTTAGAAACAAATAATTCTCTCCAGTTTGCTCTAATCCATACTCATTGATTGTTCACAAGAGCTATTTCTTAAAATCAAACAATGCTTTATCAGTTGAATACAGAATTTCGATATACAATCTCACTAGATCTTCATTAAGTATTAGAGTTACGTAGAAGAAAAAAAACAAAAAAACAAAGAAAAAACTACTGAAGCAGAAATTAGAGCAGTACTTTATGTTTTAATTCGAATTTAGAAAGACAAAACATATTTGATCAAATTCAAGTAATTATCAGATAAAACAGAGATTAGAGTCGATAAATGCATTGAACTAGGGAAATTCATTAAGTATTAGAATTACGTAGAAGAAATTATAAGAATTACGGAAGCAGAAGTTAGAGCAATTCGTTTAGGTTTGTATTTCGATTAGGAAAAACAAAACATATTTGATCAATTCAAAATAGAAGACTAAAAATAGAAATGAAGAATTCAATCAAATAACTACGAATTAAAGCAGAAAACAAGATCACAACTCTGTTATCGTATTCATATATACAATAAACATCAAGAGGCAGTAAGATATAAAAATTGGATCAGTAATTACTAATAGAACAGAGTCCTGTTCGGTAATCTCCGATTCTCAATTTCTGAGCAACAACCTGAAAATTATGAGAAGATCACAGTGAAATTCAAATGATGAGCACTGACAGACTGGAAACAGAGACACAGAGGTTGAAGATTAAGCAGAAATCAATGCTTCAAAGTGATTTCTCAGTTCACCATTTTGGAGACTTTAGAGATATTCGAGAGAGAGAGCGAGAGAGAGAGAGAGAGAGAGAGAGAGAGAACTGGAGATCGAGTGACGTGCGAGCAGTACTGGGGCGGCGGCGAGTGCAGTGGCGATGGCGTGTGAGATGCGATGTGGTCGCGGGGAATATCAATGGAGGCCAGGTCGATACATAAGAAACCTTAAAATTAGAAGAAAGGTTTTGGGAATAAAGAGAGGAGTAAAGAGAGGAAGCGGGAGCGAATTTTTAAGCGGCAAAACTTTTTTATGTCGCTTTTTTAAAATACACTATACTATTTTGATCATTTATGTCACTTTTTAGTAAATTGACATAATAATTAATTTTTTTATTTACAAAATTGCCACCGTGTTTTTAATTATGTCGGTTTATAAAAAGTGACATAAATACTGTATTATTTATGTCACTTTTTAAAAAAAGTGACATAAATAATACAGTATTTATGTCACTTTTTATAAAACTGACATAAATACTTTATTATTTATGTCACTTTTTTTAAAAAGTGACATAAAAACCTAAAAAGTGACATAAAAAGCTCGGGTGATAAATAATTATGTCACTCGAAATAAAAGTGACATAAATGCAATTTTAAAAGTGACATAAAAAGCAGTTTTTCTTGTAGTGTCACCAAGATAACAACAACATATGCATCACATCCCTGCATCCGTGTGTGTGTGAAATTAACAGCTATACATCGACTTTATTTAGAGTTATTTAAACTATCATACTCTCATAACTTGTAGTTACAACTCAATCCTCACATAGTTATTACACTCACAAATGAACATCCCACAGAAACTTGGCTAATAATGATCGCACATGGTATGAAAGCTTTGATAGGAGTGATTTTTTCGGATACTAATGCTTTCATACTCGACTCTATAAAAGACGAACATTTAGAGTATATAGTCTCATGAAAGGAGTACTACTTACTAGAGGAGCGAAATACCGTGGATAACTCAAATTACATTTTCATGTTTAAACTAAGTTGTTGAGAATCATTAAGGCTTTGACTTTTCGGTTTTTGTTTAGTAGGGTAGAAATTAAAGGGGTAAGAAATTGCACATTTTCAGCATGTGACTGAGTTCAGTAATTTCTTCACTTTATTCCAACCATTCTCTCCATACGTATAAATATATACATATCATTATATATATTTTCTTCTTTTTTTTTAACTTGGACAACCCTTCCCACTACTATTCCCTCCTCATACTTCAACAATTTAATCACATCGGGTGTGCAATGAGGTATATTGAGGTCAAGGTATGAAATTAGGGATTTAGAATTTCATAATGGATTCCGCATTATTTGTTAGGCGCGGGGTTAAGAACAACTCATATTCAGAGATGTCGATATAGGTAAATGGAGAAGGTAAGGAACAAATATTGTAACAACCTGCATTTCATGTAAATTTAATTTGCATTTTCATATTTAATTTGTATTATCTGTGTTCATTTTTATTTCAATGGTCATGTTTTATAACCTTATGGCCTATTTTGTTGTACATTGTAATTCTTTTGGGGTCAAACTGTAATTTTACAAAATTGGTAATACATGTGTTGAATTTCAAAGTCTGTATTTCAAAAACGGTGGAAACGTTTTCTTTTAATTCAAACAGTATTTTTATAAAACCGGAAAAGTACTTCCTACGTTAAAATGAATTTTCTGTATTTTTGTGACGGACACCGCGCCACGAAAATACCAGTTTATGTTTAAAACTGTCCACGCTGTGCTAAACTTCCACAGATTTTGGAAGTGATGTAAAGTTTGATTAGACTTGTGCTTTATTTCCATTTATGGAAACCAATCATTGGATAAGGCCTTGTTTGGCAAACTAATCTATGTGTATGTTATTTTTGTGCCAAAAGCTAAATTGCCAAACAACCTAAGCTTGCCCCCTACTACTCTAAACTTGGCCCTTCCAATCTGGAGAGTTTACATACGTATGTGTTTATATGCTGTGTATTAATATTGAAAAACAAATACAATTTGTTGAGTAAACAACAATTTGCTTGGCCTCCAAGTTCATCAATTACATCTTCTATATATGCTACACTCTCACACACTCCTTGTGATTCATCCTTTATTGAAGACTGAAAATTCAGAGAGAAAATAGAGAGCTTGAGAGAGTTTTACAGAATATTTTTAAGGAGAGAGAAAACTTCAATACTCCATAGCCAAGCTCAAGAGGATTTCTTAATTGGTCTTTCTTTCTCAAACAATCTCTATACTCTTAATCTCAGTGAGTATTATTAACTCACTAAGAATGTAATTTCATATTTAATTGCTGTGTATTTATTTAATTTTGTAAATCTCCATTGATGATTTTACGGTTGAAGTTCAAAGCTTAGAAATATGAAAATTTTCAATCTTAACCAAAACTTGTTTTCAGAGATGATTATGAAAGATTATGATACATAGAAGCTCCTGTCAAAGTATTGAAGCTTCATTTGTTCATATGAAAAAGTATATTAGAAATTAAGTTTTGTTATCTTTTAGTTTTTCATTAAATTCTTGAGCTATATGTGAAATCATGTTAAATTAGTTGTAGATTCTTAATCCTTGTGAAAAATCGAAGAGATTCATCTATAATAAGGTAGGGTAACTTACAGAATCAAAAATGGGTCAAAAAGACCCTGAATTACTGAAATAGGGCATTCTCCACGGAGAAGATGAAGTCTCTGCTGAAAAGTTTTTAGAAAAATAGGCAGAAAAGTTTGCGTTCCCATGTAGACAGAAAAGTTTTTAGAAAGAAAATGAAAAATAGGCAGGTCGCGCGAGACCCCTTTCGCGCGAGCGGCCCGCGCGCGCGAGGTGGCTGATTTCAGGTAGAAAGAAAGGTTTTTATAATAAAACGAAAATTGGGCACATCGCGTGAGCGGCCTGCGCGAGCGACCTTTCGCGCGAGCGGCCCGCGCGCGCGACTTCTGGCAGTTTCTAGTTTCTGCTTATTTTGTGATAAGGGACTATTTGGGGTAAAAATTTATATACTATTTGACTACTGTTTGGGAAATTTATTAAATCAGAGTCTTAATTTGATATGTTTGAATGTTTAAAACAATGAATTGTGACTTATCAATCCCCGTACGCACGTCGATTATATAATTCAGTTAATTGCCTCATGTTTTAAAGTTTTATGACATACATGTGGTGTCAGTGGTACATGCATGGTGAGTGTGAATGTTGGTCAGTGTGGAAAAGAGTAATGGTCAGTGTGGCATAGTGAGTGCGGTTGAGATTATGATGTGCACACTCCCTAGTAAGTGAGTACCAAAGTGTGTTGTGATTGAGATTGCGGCGAGGGTGTCTTTGAAATGCGACGGTGGCAAAACTAGACACTCCCTAACGACCATGATAGCGTCAAAGTGTGTGAAGCCGAACTTGGACATTCCCTGGCACCCATGGAAGTGCTAAAATGTGGCCTACGGACACTCCCTGATACCTGAGTCTGGATACTGCGTGAGGGTTCCTCCGGTATTTGCATGGCGGATTAGGTAGTCAAAGTGTGAGGCAATGGACACTCCCTGGTACCCCGGACCAAAGTGTGAGGCAAACTGGACATTCCCTGGCACCCCTGTGCTAAAGTGTGGCTATCTTAGTGTTTCAAAGATACCGGTGTGTGATGGTGGGTTGTTGTGTTTTGTCGAGAGAAAAGAGTCGGTAAGATGAGATGGTGCATTGTCCTCATACACGGTCACATATAAGTAAATTATATCTCCAAAATAACATTGTGCTTGTTTCCTAAACGAACTCTTTATCTCAAATTTAAACTTGTGGGTTTAAATGAGAATTGGAAAATGGTAAATGAATATGTTTTACATTCAAAGTTATGTTTTTAATACTCACCAGCTTCTTGAAGCTGACGACGTTGATGCGTCCTGGACATTTGTGTTTAGGTTTTTCAGGTTATGATCAGGCTGAACACTATGACTATGCAAACTGAGAACAACTATCTAATGAAGAGTTTACTGTTATATGTTTTTAAGTTGAACTGATTTTTGTATTAAGGATTACTGTGATAGACACTAAGTTATTGTTTTTATTTAAGGCGGTTTGTGCCTTTAGAGACCCCGTGCTGTAATATGTAATAAGTTAGAAAAATATTTGTAAGCTTTGATTGCTCTACTCTGATTATTGTTTATTGTTGTTCGACGTTTGGGACGGAATCGATCCTTCAAACTGTCGCGACCTACGGGTCCATAAAGGAAATTAAACGCTTTCCTTATTTATGCTACGTCGGGGCGTGACAGGATTTAGTGGCATCAGAGCCAGGTTATTATTTATCTCAAGATAGTTTAGCCAGGTTAGGTTTTACAGTATAGACCCGATTCCACGATCTGTTAGCTTAAGCTTTGCACCCGATGTTACGACAAGGAGGATAGACTCAGAACCCAGACGTCTAAGATTATCTCTTTCCTGATTTAAGTTAGTACCTTTTTCAGGTATGGAACCAGCACAGCCCCTTTTTTGTACCTGATGCTTTTGGAGGGCATTGGGTTACCGTGGGAACGATAGTACCGGCTTCTGTGATACTTTATTTTACCACCATTGGGCAGCGTGCAGCTGCTACCGTCGAGTTAGACCTCTGGCACCAGATTCATGTGTTAGGACTGGTCGACTTGCATCGTGCCCGCCTTGAGATTCTGTACTTTATCGAGATCCAACGCTTAGTGCTTGTGGAGATGGTTCGCTTGGTTAACAGCGATGCCTTCTATCTGCCTCTTGAGGTTCAGGTTGTGCAGGCTCACCTTGCACAGCTAGAGATGCCTCCACCAGTCGTCCCCGCTGTTGAGGATGTCGATGACAGTGACGTTGTACTTGCTCCTATTATCGAGGACGCTGAGGAGGATGGCATGGGTTGGGATGACTTCGCAGTTGACCTTGAAGAGGCACTAGCACTCAAGCTAGCTTTTCCAGAGGTAGATGCCCCTGGACCTGCTTCGTTGTTGACCTCATGTAGCTGTAATTTTGGGGCAGGCCCCTCCCATGTTCAGCGACTTCATCAGGCCGACTCGCTTGACCTTTTGATGGCCACCTATGGCGATGACTGACCGTTTAGATGTCGCCTTGTATATATTGACTATTTTTGACTAGTAGCTCTATTCTCTTTTTGCAAACTGTAATTACATGCATTAGCAGATAGGGCAGTGACCCCATTTTTGTAACATTAACTCTTGCATACGTCCTAACCCATATAGATAGAGTAGGCACTGACCTGATCATACATACTTCTTGTATCAACTTGACAAGAAGCTATATATAAAATATACTCTTTTGAATATTGTCGTCATTTAAATTACTTTATAGCACTATTGCATGCATTTTCCTCATTCTGCTATCACTATTATGCATAGAATGGCTGGAGGACTAAGGAGGAACAGGAATTTGATTGAGGGAGCACCTGAGGTTGCCGATCCCACGGGGATGTTTGAAGCCTTCGTCAGACGTATCGAAAGGGTTAGCAATCAGAATGATAACCGACGAGACCGCCAAACTATAGATAAGCTGTTGGAGAGATTCCGTGCGCTAAAGCCCGAGCAGTTTGCGGGTACCGCGGAACCCTGGAAAGCGGAACAGTGGTTAAGACAGATGGACCGCATGTTCGAAGCTGTCCAGTGCAACGAGATGGACAAGAGGAGGTTGGCTATATTTCAATTGACCGATGCTGCCGCAGATTGGTGGAATTCGGTCATAGCTACTATCGGAAATGGAGCTGCAATGTTCAAAGGAAGGTTTTTGGAAAAGTATTTCCCGGCTACGGAGAGGCACAGAAGAGAGAAGGAATTCATGGACCTGACGCAAGGAACCAAGTCGGTGCAAGAGTACACCACACAGTTCGAGAGACTGTCTCGGTTCGCTCCTCAGAATTGAAGATTGGATTCAAAAGCTCACTAAGGGTAACTAGTTTTCACTACTTCATTCTTTAAAGCACGAAAGTCATATTAACTCTTATTTTAAGTTTTCTGCATAGCTATTAACCCGTGCAAATGATTTGGATACAAAAATAATCAACATATGCATTCATCCTAGCGAAACTAGAAAAACGTGTGAACTTAATTCATAAAAGGATGAGAATAAAATGGTTGTGTCATTGTTTGACAACAGGTAAATAAAAGTGAATATACAGAATTATTCTACCAATTTAATCCAAAAACTTACTTAATTGTTAGAAAATTTTGCAAGGTTGTTGAATGTGAAATTTTCGTAATTTACTTTAGTTGCTAATGGAAATTGCGGAAATTGTATGACATACGCAATAGATAGAATGGTCCAGATTGCTACGAACTAATGTGCACATGTGATTATCTATCTACATCCCACCCCTAACTAAAAATTGCAATGTCCTCAGCAGGCGATTTTCAAAAAATAGATAGAGGGATATCACCTGATATATATCATCATAAGAATGGAAAGTGTAACAACCTGTATAGAAAGCATACAAACTCCAAGCAGCAGAGATCAAAAGAATATGAAATATAGAGCATTGGATCCATGCATAAAATGGAACTACTCACTGGAAATATAATAAAATAAAATAAAAGAACAGAACAGTGATAATATGCACCATGCAACTAAAATACAAAATATACAAAGCATCCAACAATACAAAATATCCCAACAGTATCCAAAAATATATCCAACCACCAACCAACACATCCAAATCCAACCACAATGACCAAAATATCTAAACAATCCAATAACCAAAAACAATCAACACCGATCCCCCAGAAACTAGACATCATCAGCGACGTCCGATAATATCTCAAGAAAAACATCAGGAGCATCCCCATCGTCACCCTTAGCAACAGTCGGTGCCGCCGGGTCACTCGTGATCGTGGCAGCTGGAATAGATAAGGGTGTGTCGGCCACGACAAGAGGAGGTGGAAGTGGTATCTCTGTAGCAGGCAGTGACGCCGATGATGTAGAAGCTGCAGGATCAATCTGGGAAGAAGGGTCGGTAGATGATGGACCGGTGGTAGGTGGTGGAACTACAGGAGCTGAAGTGGTAGGTGGGTCAGTGGAAATGGCAGGAGCATCTGTCGGTGGATCACTAGGTGGTGGTGTAGAAGCTGCATGAACTGCCTGGTCGACTCCGATCTGTATCTAGATCACCTCCAGCAGAGTCGTCATCTGATCAACCTTACCCTCAAGTCTAATCCTGGCCTCCCTCTCCTCCAATAGCAACTCATGAATAGTCGGTGATGTTGTCAATATCAAGATATAAAAGTATACTTTACTTTTCTACAGATTTGCAGTGTGGAAGTAAAGGTCGAACCCACAGAGATTGAAATACTACAGTGCTTTGATTTTAAAACCTAAATCTAATTAATTAAGAAAAAGATTTTGATTTGACTTTTAATTAAATTAATGTAACTAATGAAATTAAATCTAAATTATGAAAGCAATTTAAAAGTGTTTTTATGAGTATGTTTAAGGATCCTAGGATTGCAAATCCACCACTAGCTTCATAATAAGAATATTTATGAATTCAATTAGATTATTAAGTTGGACGATAATGGGGAATCGTAGCTACAAGCCCAATTCCTCCGTCAAGAAAATAACTATGGTTCAAGCACCAACATAATCCATCTTCGGTTAGCGCGAATTATCCCACACTAAACTAGGATTGTGGTATAATCTATCTAATCTAGGCATGGACTATTTGGATACTTGATAGCACAATTCAATTTAAGCACCATTACATGTAAACAATCCATACAAGCATAGCGAATATAGATCATTGAGCACATCACAGTCAAAATAGATCTAAGACAAGAATAAACTTTGAAAGTAATGATTTAATCAATAAAAGTACGATTTATTTATAAAAATCCTCTAAACATGTAATCATCATCCATACATAATAAATCTAAAAGAAAAGCATAAAATACACCCTATTACTTGGCTAGGGTTTCATTGAAACCCTAGATCTAGAGTTTAGGCTGTCATAGAATTGATGAACAGCAAGAGGTTGATGGAGGAGGCCATGGGAATCCTTGATCTTCTTCTTCTTTTCCTTGTTTTCCTCTCTTCAATGGCTGGAGTTTTTGTGTATATGGCTGTGTATAATGTTGTGTAATAATTGTCCAAACCCTAAATTGAAGTAGAATAGGGTATATATAGATTTTAGGCAAGTTTTGGAAGCTTTCCTAACCCGAATTGCACTAGAACTGCTATATTTTACAGTCTGGACGCAATTAGGCAGTTTCCTTTGCACAGGAGTCTTCAGTATAGTGAAATACGCATGTTCCATTTTTACACAGGTCGCGCGAGCGCGATATGGGGACCTCACGCGAGCGATTTCCTGGGCTTCTGCGCGAGCAGCTCGCGCGAGCGATATTTGGGTTTTCGCGCGAGCGGGTCGCGCGCGCGAGGTGCTTTTTCTTGCTTCTATTGATCTGCTTTTTCACCTCATTTAACTTGATATACTTGATTTCTTCTAAATCCTATCGGAAAATAGAAAACGAAGTAAAAATATACAAAAACAGGATAAAAAGGTACTAACAAACGCATGTTAAGGCGTATAAATAGGTTCTGTTCTCTCCCGATCACACCCCCAAACCCACATTTTGCTAGTCCTCGAGCAAAACTAAAATAAAAATTAAAATTCTAATAACATACTACTCCATTTTTGCATGGGTCATGATTGCATTTAGCATATGCAACAAGCCTTTTAAACCTCTAAGTGTCCCTAGTCGGACGAGTGAAGTCTCGTGAGGGTTCTCATCAACAAGTCACCCACAACTATCTTTATTAACTTGTAAATTTAAAAACTTTTATTAAAAACAAAGAACATAACAATCAATACTCCATATCATAGAACAATGATTTGAAATAGAATAACGAACAAGAAAAAACAGAATCAAACGTCTACCTACGTTATGAAAAACAATCCCAAGCACATGCATCGTATAAATCAATAGAGTTTCTCATAAAATTGCACGTGTGTGATATGGAAGTCAAATGAACACGCATATGTCATGAACTTGGAATATAACTCGGATAACCATCTAACTATGCTTTGACTACGAATCTTACAATATTAATTACACTCTAAAATGAAACACTCAGAAATAGGTGTAATTTATCTAATATATGGGAGTAAAGGAAATATGTTTTCAAAACGAGAAATGCTCACATATGACTCGAAAAAGACGCATGACACGAAAGAACAGTAGTCTCATGGATAGGATGCCAACAATCAAGAAAAAATTACTCATTACCATGTTTTAATCCCCCTCCCATCGTTTACATATCCAAACCATGTTTCATAGGATGAAATAGGACTTTTCAAAGGTTGTAATGTGGCTCAGGTAGTGAAAAAGGATAAAAATGATTCATTAGGTAGTTTTAGAATGGCATTGTAAGGCATGTTCGATTTCTTTCATTCGCTCTTCTACCAACTTCATCTTTTCATTCTCTTCTTTTCATTCTTTTCAATTTTTTTCTCCTTCTGTTTCTTTTTCTTTTCTTTTTTTTTTCAACCTTATTCTTCTTCTTTTTTTCTTTTTCCTTTCTTTTTTTCTATTCTTTTCCTCTTCGTTGCTTTTGAAACAAATATTTATTGAATACCAAGGCAACCACCCCAAACATCATCTTATCTTCTTTTTCTTCTCAATCACACATCGCCTTAACACCACTAAAAGTTGATCAATCTTTTAGTGATGAACTCCAAGTTGGCCAAATTGGAGCAAAAACAGGATAATGGTAATTAAAGAAAAATGGCATTTTAATGGCTCAAAGGGCGAACTAAGGAAAATTTATCATTTATCGGTGAGTAGGAAACAAAGAAGGCCTAAAATCATGTCCTATGGTCATACGGTTCTTCAATGTTTACGACGGAAGATTATTTAGCATGGTAACAAATATTTTAACTTGACTATCAACCAAGACAAGAATAATGAGACTAAACAACAAGTAGATGCGCTATTTCAATGAAATTCGACAAACACAAAATGTATTTATAACCCTCTAAAAAGAAAAGATAGGCTCAAAAGCTCATCGGGTTTAGTCTCCACCATGTGTTATCTAGAAATCTGAATCATATTATAGTTCACATCAAACATGTATTCAAGCGACTACGTGCAGTGCATAGGTTTGTGTGCAAATCTATGATATAAAACTACGATTCAAACGATACATGACTTAAAACTTTACATCATGACTTTAGCAAATGTTTAATTACATCTTCTCTTGTTTATCATTCTATAACAATCATAGTTACATAACAAGAAGTATCAAATTTATATTGCAAAAACGTCGGTAATCATCGTTTACTTAAGCACAAGTATCGAAAATTTTTTTTGAAAAATTTAGTGTAATAATAATAATAATGTGAGTGTATATCCCCAAACCTAAACCTTTCATTGTCCCCAATGAAATAATAAAATGAAAGAAAGGAGAGTATGTAAAGAAGGAACGATAATACCTCGATCTCGGCAATCACAAACAGGTGAACACAAAGGAATATGTTAATAAAGTTCAATGTTACCTGTTAATACTTAATAAAAGAAAAAAAAAATAGAAAGAACAATAAAAGCAGCTAAAAGAATTATAACTAAGGTAAACGAAACGAAATAAACTATAAGACCGAACAAAATTATGAAAACAAAAAGATAATAACTAGAAAAGAAAATAAAATATAAATATAATCAAGAAAACAATAAAAGACTCGATCTAAAAGTACCTAAGAAACAGAAACAGAAAAGTAAAAACCTATCAGAACAGGTGTGGGAGAAAGATATAGAAGACAAAAGAAAATGTTAGAAAAATGGGGAATCGCGCGAGCGGCCGTCGCGCAAGCGAATTCCAATTTTTTTTTTAATTCGCTCGAGCGAGATACCTCGCGTGCGCGAAACCAGGCGCGAGGAGAACCCGAGAGCTCATAAAAAGGTAAACCAAAATTTCACTAAGGCACATTCTCGCGCCAGCGGGCCACGCGAGCGACGTCTCGCTCGAGCGGGCCGCGCGCGCGAGAATGGTATTTTCTGTCGGTTTACTTATTTTATGTATATAAATTAAAAATCACTTTATTCCACTCCCAAACCTGTCTAGAGAACTCAAAAACGGGCCAAAATGACCCAAAATCATGCAAAAATCAAAGAAACGGACAAAATCAAGATTGGGTTGCCTCCCAAGAAGCGCTATCTTTTACGTCTTTAGCTAGACCGTTCTAGCTCAAGATTTATGGAGGTCGTAACTCAGAGTTTGTACCCCTTAGGATATCAGGAAGAGCCCGGTGGTAAGCAGAAACCATATTGCTATGTATCAATTCATTCAACGGTTCATCCTTTTCATGTTCACATCGATTTCTCACCTTCCGAGTAAATTCATCATTAGGGTCCAGGTTATTCAAATTCGTCCGCTCATCACTAACCATATTATTTTCCTCACACGTATTTATTCCTATATTAGGTTCAATACTCCGTCTTACCTCACTCTCCGCCTCACATAGGTAATCGTCGTCTTTAGGAGGTTGATCAATAGCGTTAAAAACGTTCAATTTTAAGTTCATATTCCCAAATGACACCTTTATTACCCCCGTTCGATAGTTAACACGATCGTTAGCGGTTGCTAAGAATGGACGACCTAGAATGACCGGAGTGTGTTTCCTAGCATCTAGCACCGGTTCAGTGTCAAGGACCATGAAGTCGATAGGATAATAACATTTATCAACTTTAACCAAGACGTCCTCGACGATTCCTCTAGGGATTTTAATAGAACGATCCGCTAATTGTATTGTAGCGGCCGTAGGCTTAAGTTCACCTAGTCCTAATTGTTTGTAGACGTGGTAAGGTAGGAGATTAACACTAGCTCCTAAGTCAAGGAGAGCCCTATGAATGACAGTGTCACCTATGACACATGAAATAGTTGGCGTACCAGGATCCTTATACTTCGGAGTAGCGTGTTGGAATATAGAGCTTACTTTTTCTGTGAGGAAGACCTTTTTCGGAGTATGACTGCGTATTTTGCGCTTTTGAGTACAAAAGTCTTTAAGACATTTAGCGTAAGTGGAAATTTGTTTGATCGCATCGAGAAATAGAATATTAATTTTTACTTGTCTAAACACCTCGAGTATATCTTCCGTTTTTGACCCTTTTTTAGACAAATGTGACGGTCCCTCAATGTTTGGTGGATATAGCATCCTTGGAATATAATTCGTTGGGACCGGTTCATTTTCTTTTCTCTTCCTACTCACGTCCTCACCTTTTTCCTTATTCAAATTTATATTTTTATCTTTCTCAACCTCATCCGGAATTACAACAACTTCCTCATCTCAAATAGTCGTCCTAGTCGAAACAGCGTTCACACTCTCACTCGACCCCCCATTTTCATATTGTCCCTTAGGATTCTGAATAGTTTGACTAGGCAACTGACCCTCATTTCTACGACTCATTGTATTAGCTATTTGTCCCATTTGGGATTTAAGCATCGCAATGGATTGTGTGTGAGAGTGCACTATTTGTGCTTGTGCCTGTACTTGTGCTTCAATAGTCTTAAGGGATTTCAACACCGTCTCCTCAAAAGCGTTCACCCTTGGAGGATTAGGATTAGGAGGAGGGTGTTGGTATTGATTTTGTGGAAATTGGGGTCGATAAGTGTTAGAAAAATTATTCGACATAGGATTATAATTATTTCGTGGGTATTGTTGAATAGAGTTTATGTGTTGCTCCACGAATTCAGAAAATTGAGAAACGGAAGGACATGCAAAGATATTATGAGAAGGTTCAGAACATAATGCACAAACTTCTGAAGAAGGTAGAGTGGACCTAATTCCCATCCTCATAAGTTGGTCAAGTTTTCTATTTAATTCTTGTATTTCAATTGATTGACTCGACTCAACTTTCAACTCTCGCTTAGGTTGAAGGTACCCCTCAGGACGGTCAGACACCGCTTGGTGCATTGAATTCTCGCTCAAAGTTTCAAAAAATTTCCAGGCCTCGTCAGCACTTTTGTGTAGGAAGGTACCCGCACAAACAGCATCGATGGTATTATGAAGTGAGGGAACCAGTCCCTCGTAGAAGACCTGAACTAATTGCCACTTGGGAACTTGATGATGTGGGCATGAGCGTAATAATTCTTTAAATTGTTCTCAAGTGTCGTAAAGCGTTTCTCCATCTTGCATCACAAAGTTTGTTATTGATTTTCTTATCTGATTAGTTCTTGTGATTGGGAAAACATTTGTAAAAACGCCGTATGTAATGCTTTCCATGTTTTAATCGTGTTTGGCTCAAGTGATTGAAGCCAATACTTCGCTTTATCTTTTAATGAAAATGGGAAGAGGCGTAGTTTTAACTCATCATCGGTTAGGTGTTGGATTTTTAAAGTAGAGCAAATATCTTGAAAATCACCTAAGTGCTGATAAGGGTCTTCTTTAATACGACCATGGAAAGAAGGTAGTAGCACGATGGTAGATGACTTTATCACAAAGTGAGATGCCGTCACCTTCGGTAATTCGATACTCGCCTGTGGTGTATAGGCCGTAGGGATGAAATAGTCTTTAAGCGGAGGAGGTGGAGGGATATTAGGATTATTTCCATTATTTCCGTTATTTCCGTCATCAGCCATTGGAATAGGTTTTATGTCAATAAATCGAGTTTTTCTTAACCTTTTAAGTGTACTTTGAATTTCGGCCTGAAACAACGACAACGGTTGAGGAGTCCGATTAACTCTAAGGGTACGTTCAAGTTCAAGATCGAAAGAAAATAATTATGGTTTACTAGAACGTGTACCAAACATAAACTTAAAAAGAAAACTAACCTAAAATAAGAACTGACTCAAATAATAAAACAAAACAAATAACAATCATGCAACTAAGATAACAAGCACTCAACTATTGTGATGCATGTAAATTATCCTATAATGCAATGACCACGTCAAGCCCAGCGCCCCGGGTTTCCTAGCTAATGCAGTTCAACTAACCCTAAACTAATGCAAATAGTGCGTCACAGCGCCCTGACTTACAGTGGTTTAAAGCGAATTTCAAAAGAAGCAATTTATTTAAATTTTTTTTTTCTTCGCGTAAGTTCCTTTGATGCGCTAAGCTATTTCTCCCGGAAACGTTAGAATTTGATGACTCGAGAAACTACAAAATAAAAGAAAAAGTTAGTAACTCAAAACAAAAATGAAAAACAATAATCAAAAATAAAAAATTAATCTAATATTTACGAACTAACTAAACTAGGATTCTAAAACTAAAGCTAGTAATTTGCAATCCCCGGCAACGACGCCAAAAATTGATGTTGTCAATATCAAGATATAGAAGTATACTTTACTTTTCTACAAATTTGCAGTGTGAAAGTAAAGGTCGAACCCACAGAGATTGAAATACTACAGTGCTTTAATTTTAAAACCTAAATCTAATTAATTAAGAAAACGATTTTGATTTGACTTTTAATTAAATTAATGTAACTAACAAAATTAAATCTAAATTATGAAAGCAATTTAAAAGTGTTTTTATGAGTATGTTTAAGGAACCTAGGATTGCAAATCCACCACTAGCTTCATAATAGGAATATTTATGAATTCAATTAGATTATTAAGTTGGACGATAATGGGGAATCGTAGCTAGAAGATGATGGTTAACTTTTGGCGCTTTGGAAAGGGATGAAATTTGCATTTTCCCTAAATTTGGACACTTCTCATGCCGACGCCTTGTCTGGTGCAGTAATGATGTTTGGTACTCCTGCTTGTATTATCATTGGAATGCTCTTTATAACTTGATTAAAAAAAATAACTATTCGTCACTGTTGACTTACACATTTGAGACTACGACAACCTCTTTTTCTGAAAAAGACTATGACAGACTCAAAAATTGACAGACACCGATACGTAAGGGCGACACATTTGACACCAAAATGAAACAAGCTCGACTTGCTAAAACTTGATGTGCTTTCATCATAAATGATGTACCATTTCTCTTATGAGTTCACTCCGCATAATTTTGATGATAAATCTCATTTTGAAAGTTCTTCCCTATTGATCTAATCAATTCTTTGCTTCTCCCAAAATGTGCTTTGGATTAGTGCCTTAGTTTTTAGAATAAAAGATGCTCTATTTCAAAATTTTCAAAACAACTTGGTGACTTGAAAACTCACCCTTTGGTGTGAAGGGATCGTGTTAGGCAAACAGAGTTTGCCCCTAGTTCATAGGCAAACGAGATAGGCGACCGAAGTTTGCCCCTAGTTTGGAAGATGGTTGTTTGAAGGTTTTGGGCAAACGAGGTAGGTGACCGAAGTTTGCCCCTTGTATGAAGGGTAGATAGTAAAATTCAGGCAAACGAGGCGGGTGGCCAAAGTTTGCCCCTAGTGTGGAAGGTGATTTTCTGGCTTGAGGCAAGGATCGTGACTTTAATCTCTCAAATGCTCATAACTTTTGCCTAGGCACCAGTGACGTGACCTAGCGAGCTCTTTTCTCTCTTTTATTATTGTTTACCTTGGATTTAGCTCTAATTTTTGCCTAGGCGTTCTTTCGGATTTTTGACCTAGCGAGCCATCCTTCTTTTCTTTTTTGTGAAAGTTTGCCTATGTACCCCGAGTGGGGATCAGGTCCAACGTAGGCCAAAGTCTTGAAGAAAAGGGGGTTGATTATGATGGTGTCGACCAAATCGATGCGGTTGCCTACGTATCCCTGAGTGGGAATCAGGTCGAGCGTAGTTCAAGGCAAGGCTTGAAAGAAATTGGGTATGAGGGTTTTTCAAATCAATCGTCAAATAAGTTAAAACTTGAGCCACTTGTGGTAGCTTTGAATAAAAGAATTCAGTTTCAATCCCCCTTTCTTTTCTTTTTCTTGTTCTTTTTGTTTTGTTTTGAGGATTGATCCTTTTCACTTTCGCCTAGCCAGTCAATTTATAATTGATTCATGAGAGATCTTTCAATCGCAATCTCAAAATTTCATGATGTGCGTGTCAGCTCTCAGAATTTGTTTGTAGTGTTTTTGAGCCCTTTGAAACATGATCTAGGCGCGTTCTAATGACGTACCTTGAAGCATACAATTTCTCATTTGTTTCATCAAAATTTTCTTCCACCTTTTGACTGGCTAGGGTCACATTTTGGAAATCAACACCTTTTTAGCTCACATTTTTGCCTAGGTGCCCTTTTCGGGTTTTCAACCTAGCGAGCTTTTCTTTTCTTTTTTTTTCTTTTTTTTGAAGGGGGAAGAAACTCATTGAAATGTTTGGCTACCAACAATGACTAAGTCTGCATTGGACATGTTTGTATGGCTCATGATTGGACTGGGCTCAAGGCTTTAAAATGGTGGAAAATGGTGTTGGGCAAGCCCCAAATCAGTTCCAAGTATGTCTTTTTAAGATTTGAGCAAAAGCATCTTTGAATTCTTAAAGTAAGACTATTTAATTCTCAGCTCCTTTTTCGGGGTCAGCGTGAAATTGACTTTGACCTTTTCAGGATTCCTCTTTTTTTTGTTTGTTTGATGCAAAAATTTATTATCTGTGATAGTTTGAAAAGTGACCTTACAGTTCAATGATTCATGCACTTACGACTATACAAATCGGGTTAAGCAAAATGAGATTTCATTCCATCCAAAGAGAAAGATTACAGACTCATAACAACTTGATGACAAACAAACTCGATCACAAGACTAAACTTGAAATAGACTCCAAACATAGAACAGACACGACTAGACTCGACCTGGTCTCAAATGGAATGTCACAGTGACTCGCTTATTCTTTTTATTTCTTTTTCTAAAGAGCATCTTCATTTGGTTTTCTAGCAAGAGTCCCAATCACCATCACTTCACTTGCACAGGTTCAACATTCATGGTCCTCAGCGAAGGGGATCATTTAAACGGATAGGTCAAGGGTTGGTCCAGACCGAGGTAGTGGATTGGATTGGGGTGCGACGCATCATCTAAAAGATCCTGAATTGAGTGACGGAGCCTCTTACAGTTGTCGGTCTCATGGCCTTGGTCTTGGTGGTAATCACAATACTTGGATTCATTGTACCCAGGAGGTGGGTGGTTAGGAGGCTTACTGGGTTCCAAAGGTACATGGTGGCCCATTTGAACAAGGTGATTGAGAGCTGAGGATAAGCTCATGTCAAGTGGTGTGAAGACTCTTTGGTTTCCTTTCTTGTGCCTCTTACTATAGTCATTTTGGCTTGATGATGGGCTTAAGGCATTGACATCTAGGCTCTCTTGATCTTCACCAAAGGTATGGGGTCTCTTCTCCTTTTTCAGTGACCCAGCTCCATTAATCTTGCCTTCACAGATAGCATCCTCGATTCTAGTTCCAACCTCAAACAACTCTTCAAATGTTGAGATGGACTGGTAGAATAATTTTTCATGGTATTCTGGTTACAGGTTCTTGACCAGCATACGTACTTGCTCTTTCTCAATAGGCATGTGGATCAATTGGGCTACTTTATTCCTCCATCTTCTCAAGAATGCAGCGAAGGACTCATTGAAATTTTGCCTGGTAGTTTCTAGATCTCGAATGGTGACATCAAGCTCTTGGTTGTAGGAGTAGTGATTAATGAAAGTTCTAGCAACACCTTCCCAAACTCGGGTCTTGGAAGTTTCAAGGGTTAGGAACCAGGATAGTGCGGCTTTCTAGAGGGTTTGAGGGAATAGCATAGCTATGTGCTCATGGGTGCAGTCCATTGACTGGAAAATGCTCATACAAAACTTCATGTGGCTCTTCGGATTTCCAGTTCTGATAAAACGGTCAATTTCAGGCATCTTGAAGTTCTCGGGTAGCCTCACCTTGTTGGGTTCAAACAATCCTTCCAGATTTAACATGTAATCGTCGACCCCCTTACTCTTCCTTAGTATGTTCTCAAGCTTGTCGACCTTGTCCATTTTCTCTTGGAGCTTTTTCTCATATGCAGGCGGCGGGACCCCTTGAAACCATTCTTCTTCTCCATTATTTTCGGGAGGCGGTCTAAATCTAGGCGGTGGTGGTGGCATGAACACTGGTGGTGATGGGAACCCAGGTGGGTACTGTGGCTTCTGTTGTCGGAACTTTTCCATAAATTTCAAAACTTGAGACAGCCGATCTGACTGTTGATTGATTAATTCAGTCACCTTGGCTTCCAAAGTTTCCTGATTCATGTTGAATTTTCTCGGCAGGCTGATTCTAACCAAATGACTGTTCGAACTTCTGACCCAGGATGGGGATCTTAGTGGCTAACTTTGGGGATCTATAATGACCTATAGATTCGAGAAGAGTGTATCAAATTCTGATAGTGATGACTGGAGAGACAATGACAGTGATGTTAACAAACGTGGACTGACTAGGATAGTGCATGCAGACTGATAGGAATGGTGCATGCATATGAGGCAAGCATGCGGATGTAAGCCCTAATCTATATGATGCTCCTAACCCTAATAGATAGCAGTTAAACAAGTAAGGTCCTAGCCATATAGAGTGTGCTAACTTTACGTTCCAGTACGATCACCAAGGGATAACAGGGATTTCCAGGATATTTTAGGAGGTTTGGACAGAGAGGAGGAACTGGTATATATTTTGGAAATTCGGGAGATTTGGACAGAGTTTCTGGAAGGAGCTGGTATATATATGGGAAATCTAAGAGATTTGGACAGAGTTTCTAAGGAACAGAGTTTTCGGGAAATGAGGATTTTTGGAAAGTCTTGGGGAACTTTGGCAGAGTTTCTGGGGAAAACAGGTATATTTGGACAGAGTTTCTGGGAAAAACTGGAAAATCAGAGTTTCTAGGTGAAACTGGGGTTTCTGGGTGATCTGGGTAAATTGGACGAAGTTTCCGAGGGAAGTTGGGATGTATGACAGGAGCAGGTGATGATGGTGATCATACTGTCTAGTAGGTTTTCATACTCCTATGTCTTTGGACCAACAAACAAGGTTTGCGGTGTATATCTTTGTGAGCACGGAGCAGACATCCTTATCATGGTGCCTAGGCAGGTCAACTCAATGTGATTACATGTGAGTGATTGCCTTGGGAATCATAAGAAAGAGGTTCTGTTCTATGCCACATAAGCATCTATACCGCGCAGGTAATCCCGTCAGGGCATACAGCAGTTATATCACATTGTCCTATCTGAAAAGATAAAAATCAACAGCCCTATGAAAGGTTCTACAGGAATCTATATGCAAAGGCTGGGTTTAGTCAAAGAGGGTCTGTTGACGAGAGTTCCAATATACTGTCAGAGAGACAGTACGAAAGTTGTTACTTTTTTTGATATACCTTCGAAGGTATAGTATCAACGGTGACTTGTGCCCTGGCACAGCAAGACCTGAACAATGTCAGTGCCGCGATTCAGACATAGTCGAAAGGGGGAAAATGCAAAGTGCAATGCGGTGAATCAAACACAGTAGAAAGATGATTTTAAGGATGTTTCTTATGAGTCAAACCTCTGTATTATTTTGTTTTAAAATAAAAATCCCCAGTGGAGTCGCCAGATTGTGGACATGCGGGATTCCACCACTTTGTTTGTTTTTGTTTTGAAATTGATTTAGATCAAAGAAAGAAAATGGTCTGTTGAAAACAGATACAGAGTCGCCACTTGGTCTTTAAGAAACCAAGAAACCTAATTTTGACCACCCAAATGGATAAAGGGCACCGGCCCTTCATAACCAAAGAACTTGGCTCGGGGTTTCGGTACGAGAGAGGAAGGAGCCTTTGTCACGACTAAAACACCCTCAACTCGCCCCGTCTTTCGACTGGCCTCAATTAACATCCAAATAATCATCTTATACTATGTATGGCTCGATAATTAATACTATGATAGTATATTACATCACATAAGAAAATTTGAAATGGAAGATCTAAAGATAAGATATCATTCATAAGATCTAAGCCAAATATCACACAATGTAAAGTGAAAGATCACACAAACAAGCCTAGGAAAAATTGCCTAATCACATATCAAGTAATCAAGTTTTCTAGTCTAAGGGGACATGAATTGTTCTTGAAACAAGTAAATTAAAGAAAACAAGGATGCTTAGCAAGCTAGAATGATGCATGTTAATCTTTGAGAAGAGAAGATTTCTCAATCCCCGGGACGGATGAGAAAGGAAGACTAGATCGAGGGGGAGCATGAACGTGTGATCAAATTCATTCCTTATAATCTCCTTAGATGTGGTTACAAAAACCCCAAATCTTTGCATGGATGCAATGTATGTATCTAGAATGTGCCGAGGTTGTAATGTGCTTTGTGTTCATGGATTCCTAGAATGACTTAGAAGTCTAGAATGTGTATGAATGAATGAATGAAATCATCATGGGATATGTACAAATGTATTATGAACTACTTCCTAAGACATGAACTAATTTGGAGTGCATGTAAGAATCATATCAAAGGGGGAAAGTAAAAGTGTGCTAGCTGTGAATAGTGGAAAGAACAGTAACATGATCTTTTGAAAATTGAAAAAAGGGATTAGGAATGTTTTCAGTGCATGATTATTTATGGAGATCTCCCTTATTGAGTCTAGAACACAACCCAAAAAGCCAATCTTTAATAACTATCACATATTGAGAGAAATCATATGAACAATGGAGGTTACCCAGAAACAGAGTTCGTACTATCGACTGAAATGTCAAAACATCTTAGAAAATTAAAACAAGTGATCCAGAGGCCCATTTTATATAGAACGTTCCATAAGACATTGACGTCCAAGGGAAAAATAAGTTAGGACTACTCGTTTTGGAAAAGTTTTCTGTAAAACAAGTTGAAATTAGACCAAGCTGCTGTGACAACAAAAATATAATATCTGGAGAGAATGTTTGGGTCCAAATGGATCATTTTCAAGTATTTTCAAGTCAAACCAAAAATTTTGGTTGTTCTCTAATGCGTTAGGAAGACTTTCCAAGTGGTCTTGCATCCATACATTGAGCATTGAGTTCTAGAAAAATCTTTGAACTCAGATCACTCACTGTTTTGACTCACTGTTTTGAAGATTTTGGGAAAAACTTGAGTTTTCTTTCTTGAAATCAAAATGAGAGGGATTGAGAGGGGTTTTAAAATAGAGGTTTTGAAAGTATATTTTCAACATCAAATAGAGATTATAACCTCTTGGAATATCAACATCAAACTCATCATCAAGAACCCCCAATATTATTGGAGAGATTCATTTCTATTTTGAACATAACTTCAAGGATACCTTGGAGGTATTGAAGTTATAATCATCATCTATCAAACATGTTTTTGAGGTCAAGAGCTACTATCCATAAGGATTAACTCACCTCAAACTTCATGTCATCATCTAGATGATGATGAACTAGTAAGTAAATAAAGAAAATAAAAAAGAAATGAGGTAAGAAGAGATGAACATTGTATATAAGCAAGCAAATGAACAAATCAATAGATAATAATCAATGTGATATTGGACTTGTAGCTTGGTGTTTCACTCATAGATATAGACATTTGGACATGGAAGTAGCTTCCTAACTCAAAAATGCTTAGAGAAATGGTGATTGGGTGTATTGATGATGAAGTATATAGAAGAATGGTGGAGGAAAACAAGATTGGAACTCACTTTCTATAGAAAAATAGTAGGAGGAAGCTCCTTTCTCACTTCTAAATTTATCTCTCTCTCTCTCTCTCTACAACTTTGTCAAGCTTTGCACTTGCCCCCCCCCAAAATGAAGAGCAATGGGAGGTTTATATAGGCTAATTTGGGGTGGTTTGGGGTTTTAGAAGTACTCCCAATGGTCCCAAACATCTGTGAACATCAAACAACATCGTTTTGGTTTTTAATTAATCAAATTAGACCCCAATCAAAATTAAAAAAATGGACTATTCTGGGAGAGAGTGCCGTGGGCCAGTGCCACGGCGGCAGTGGGCCAGTGCCACGGCGACACTGCTCCTCCTTCGTCCAGATATTGCTATTTAGGCCCCCAGAGGTTCCAGTATTCGCGAAAAGGCCCTATTTCGTCCGAAATTCATAAAAAATGCATACGAACTCCAAATTGAGGTTGTGATATACCGTTGGAAAGGTAATGGAGTCTATTTTACATAAAAAAAAATTAGTTCGGAGATAGGTCCCTTTGAAAAGTTTTGCGGTATTTGCGATAAAAGCCGATTTGATCGCTTTTTTTGCCTTCGGAAATTCACAATAAACTCGTTTTAAATCCAAAAATTATGTGCGATATACCATTGGAAAGCTATTGACCTCTAGTATCCATGAAAAATATTGGAAAATTGTTACGGTGCTCCGGTTCTAAAGTCAAATTTTGGTCAAACTGGTCAAACCTAGGATTCCCGGGAAGTTTTGGAAATCTCTGGGATGTCCCAGGAGATGACATTTTCGCTCGATTTTCTTTTAAAACTCATTTTAATACTTTCCACATGATCTAGAATGATCCCGACGAATTTGGACGATTTTGGTCAAACTTAGTCAAACCGATCAACGGGAACTTTCCGGGAACTTCCGAGATTTTCGGGGGTCTCTGGGAGCTAACGACTTCATCCGACTTTACTTAAAAACTCATTTTCTTACTTTTCTTACGACGTAGCATGTTTCCAGAACTTTCGGTCCAAATCTGGGAGTTTTTGGACTTTCAGGGGCATTTTGGTCATTCTGAGCATTTTGAGAAATAGAACCAATTTTCAGGAGTCCTTTTGAGTCTTTTTCGATCATTGTAAACCACCAAGCTATGGGTCTCCTAAATCTGATAGCCGACAAAATGGGGTGTCTATAGATGTGCTCAATGATCTATATTTGTTGTGCTAGTATGGATTATTTACATGTAATAGTGCTTATTTGAATTGTGATATCAAGTAGTCGAATAGTTCATGTCTAGGGAAGATGAAGTATGCCGCAACCCTAATTTAGTGTGAGACCCTTCGTGCCAACCAAAGATGAATTATGTTGATGCTTGAATCGTAGTTACCTTCTTGATGGAGGAATTGGGCTTGTAGCTATAATTTCCCATTATCATCCAATGTAATAAGCTAATTGAATGCATAGATACCCTTATTATGAAGCTAGTAGTGGATTTGCAATCCTAAGTTCAATACACATATTTATCAAGACAACTTTTAATTTCTTTCCAAGTTTAGATTTATTTTCATTGTTCTTAGTTTAATTAAAATCAAAATCAAAATTCTGTTTCCTTAATTAACTAGGTTTAGGTTTTTAAAATTAAAATGCTTTAGTATTTCAATCTCTGTGGGTTCGACCTCTAGTTCCACACTAAAATCTTTTAAACTAAAGTATACTTTTTATCTTGATTTTGACAAGATCAGTCACCTTTGCCTCTAGTCTTGGACTTTTCTTATATTACCACTTTAGCTGTAATAGTGTTCGAAACCTCTACTCATATTGCTACTAGGATGCTCATGGAGACTTTTCAAATCTTTATTCATCATCTCAAACCCACACATTTGAGACCATTATTGACTCATCAAAGGAGGACCGACTTTACACAAGACGATGGACTCAAACTCTGCATTAGTGTCTTGAAATTTAGGTTGTAGTGTTGAAGGACTGATATAGTCTTCTAAAGTTTGGCTAGCATGTGCTTGTTGATATCTAGTTTCTAATTTATCGAGTGCACTATCTAGCCTTTTCATTTCACTAAGCAGCAATGTTGACATACCATTATCCTCAACTTGGTTATTCTTCTCATTATTACCATATAAAGTTTCGCCCCATTGTTATTGGTAGTAATTCCCATCCCAATGTGCTTGTGAACAAGACTCGCTAAAGGGAAAGTCTTGGTGCATTTGGTAATCGTGGAAACTACTATTATATTCTACATTATTAGTTTGGTTATCGCCCCATTGCGGTTTATAGAACTCTTCACGTGGAGGTTCTTGATACGTTTGATAATATGGGGGACTACCACTATCATTTCCCCATTGTGGTGGTTGGTAGCACTCAGGTTGATAATGCGCGTCATATGTGGGTGCTTGCCAATTTGGGGGATTGTTTTCATTACCTAAAGTGTACCTATTCATGATGTTTGTGTTGTATGGAGGGTAATATGGATAAGACATGTTTATCCAAAAATTTTAAACAATAAAATTTTTATTTATTTACTTGTGAGAGAAAAAGTCCAACAATTTTTATTTGTATTATATATTTATTTATTAAAAATTTTTTTAAGAAAAAGAAAAAAAATGGAGATAACTTAATAAAATCCTAACCTAGATGCCTTCCCCGGCAACGGCGCCAAAAACTTGACACGACTAAATAGTTGTGCGCTCTTGTGCAACACCCAAGTGTAGGTGATCGTGCAAGAAATGTAGTACTAGAAGTCCAGGTCGATCCCACGGGGAAGGAATAGGAAGAATGTCTACTAAGTTATAACCTAAAGAAAATGAAAATATTAATATACGAGTGGAGATTCTATGAATCCTAATTAATTAACTTAAACTAAATAATAAACTAAAACTTATAGAAACATAACTAATTAAATTAATAAACTAAAGGTGTTGGAAATACGAGAATCCACATTAATCCTAACCATCTACCATGCATATTCATTAACGCTCTATGGAGTACATCCCTTTTCAGTATTCCGTAGTTTTCTAAAGATAAAGAATCAATAGCCCTTTCATGACCGGGACTACATCATCACAGTTAATTTAAAATACTTAGAAGACGGTTTAAAACAATGGTTATTACTTGCACTCTAAATGGTGTTAGCATTCAAAGTGGTTTTCAAAAGTCATTGAAGAAAATAGCCTTAAGGCTTTAAGTTCTAAAAACTGTTGTGACAAACTGAGCTAATATGGACAATTTGATGACAGATTTCTAAAACAGAAAGTCATGGAATACTTAAAAGAATCATCTCAAGAATTAACATGTTCGATCGATGGAAGCGCTCTCGATCGATCGGACATCATCATCTTCAATCGATTGAAATGCCTTCGATCGCTTGACTATAGCTTTGGTTCGATCGATCGAAATACCTTTATGAATCTAGTAGTTATGATTGTTATGTTTTACTGTTTCTACACTAGTTTATTTATGTTTCCATAGTTTAGACATTGGAAATATGTGATGAAACATTGATTCCCAACCTCTACCATGCAATCTTTAGAAACCTTTGGCTCGATCGATCGAAATACCTTCGAAATACCTTCGATCGATCGAGCCAAAGGTTTCTAAAGATTGCATGGTAGAGGTTGGGAATCAATGTTTCATCACATATTTCCAATGTCTAAACTATGGAAACATAAATAAACTAGTGCAGAAACAGTAAAACATAACAATCATAACTACTAGATTCATAAACAATCAAATAAGATAAAGGAAAGGAAAAACCTGGAATAAATCTGAAAATAACTTGTAAATAACTTGAATCTTCAATAATCTTCAGTATAATAATGAAAAAGAGGAAGAAAAAATAAGAATCTAACCTAATCTACTCCTAATCTAACCCTAAAACTTCCCTAAACTGCTTTTTTTTTTTTTTTTTCGTTCTGGAGCGTCATCCCTTCGTCTGGCGTCAAAACGACTTATATATATGGTTCCTGCAGAGTTTACGCAACTTTTGGATGAATATAAAGTTCGATCGATCGAGCTTAGTTCAATCGATCGAAGGTTCGATCGATTGAACTCTCCTCAATCGATTGAACTCTCTGATTTTGACAGCACTGCGCACTGACGGGAGAATGGCCATAACCTTTTACTCGAACCTCGGATTGACCTACTGTTTGCGGCCACGCGACCGTAACTCAAAGATCTACATTTCATATCTGTGGAAAAATCTTCCAAATCTGAAGTCTTCATTGTCAAAATTGGCATTTTCTCAGCTACTTCTGTTGTTCTCTTCACCAGAATCACTTTTTTTAGCTTCACTTCATTGATTTACATTCTAATACCTATAAAACAATGCATAAACATATGTTTTAGCATTAACACAATAAAAAGAACATTGTTATTAGAATGCACCTAAATGTAGGAACTTTGGGGATAAAAGTATGCATAAAAGACCATATAATACACTATAAATATGCACTTTTCACCTCGAATCAATTACATTGTCATGTATGATGATGTGATGTGTTGTGCTTTTTGGCACATTTTTGAGTGAGTTTTGACTCACGAGTTGATTTGGGTATCTGTGCTAGAGAACCTTTTAAGACTGTGTTGATGAACATTTTGTTGTTATGACGTCTCTCCGAGTATGAGACGGTCATTGTGGAATACTTTAAATGTTTATCTAAAAATAAATGTTTACCTGTGTATTTCACTATATGTATTATTTCTGGATTAGAAAATATTTTCTGTTGTTAGAATTAGTATCCTGGTGAGGACAAATTAACACGCTATTAATTTGGTAGGCTAATTAGCAACTTCGAAAAAGTCATGTAGGAATTCGTGTTTTAGCAACCAAACAAAACTTAGTCAGAAACTCTTATAACTTGGAGGTTTTACTTGTAAAGCTATGATTCAGCTGTGCGGAAAGTTTTGGAGACTGTTTAGGAGTTTTGAAAACTTACGGGGAGGTAAACACAATTTCTAGAAGCATTGCCTATATATAGATAGAGATGAACTTGATATTTTCATAAAGCTTCTAACCTAAGTTTCAAAAAGAGGCAAAAGGGAGATATAGTTGCGTCGAGCTTCTCGACGCCAAACGACGCCTGTTCGTCTGCTGGTTTTTCACCAAATTCCATATTCGAACTCCTCGAGGTAAGGCCGTCATTTTGATACCTATTAGAGGACAAGGCCAAGTTTTTTGAAAAGTCTTTTTCTAGAATTTTTCATAAAAGTTGATAATCGGACTTTTGATCCATAGGGATCGTACTAGAAGGACTGCTACACGTTCTTTGTAAGCGGGTTTTCTTTGGAACGAATTATACGAGCGTTATTCAAAGGTGAGTGATTCAACTTTGTATTATGGAATGATTGCTTGGCGTGTATTTCATGTTATGTTTTAATCGCATGTGTTAAGTCATCGATATATATTGTGTAGTTCATATTGGGCAATCATATTATTAAGTAGGCCCAATAGCACGGTGACATGTTTTGTTTTCTACGAGTATGGTGATATGTATTTAAGCATGTTGAGTTGCTTATTTGGGTAAGAAGGAGCACCTGGTCACTAAGCCATTTTGTGGAGCTGATATAGGCATTAAGGTTGCACGATTGAAGAGAATAATCGTGGGTCTTACCCTTTCGCGTGGACTTATTGGCGAGGAGTCACGGATTGGGAGTATGGAACATGCACGTGAGTCTCCCGCGACTAGTATGAAATGTAGAGATGTGAATGCTAGCATGTTTTTCACTCATGTGCATATGTTGTTTTATTCACTAAGTGTTAGCTTAAACAAATCGAATATGTGTGGTTATTCAAATAACCATTTCAAGTGTTAATGTTAGCGAGGAATCGCAGAAGTGAGTACGTGGGCTTGGGAGTTCACTTAGAAGGCAACTTATCACATTCATCTTGTAGTTTTGTAATAGAATGCTTGTTTAGCTTATTTTATAAGAAACTTGTAATAGAAATGGATGATAGCCTTGTTCATGTTTCATTCAAGTTCCAAGTCTTGTAAGGAAGTACTTTCGAGTAACTAGAACTGCGTTTTGTATTATCTTGAAATACATGGAATAGGTGGTTAAGTTATTATGAATCTGAACCCTCGAGTTCGCGTTTTGAAATGTTTTGCTTGTCAACTTCATGGCTTGTTTTAATGTTGAGATCGTTTGCGGCCACTTGGGTCGCTTGACCTTAGGCAATATCATAGTACAAGAAGGATTGCTGTCAGAGGGTCATTTGACCGGTCGAAGGGGACAGTTCGACCGGTCGAAGTACCCTTTGTTGTAAAGGATTATTCCCGAGGGGTCATCCGACCGGTTGAACGGACACCTCGACCGGTCGAACTGACCCCTACATGAAAACTTTTTATACCTCTTCCACGACTTATTTAAATGTTTTCATTGGTTCTTAGGGCACCTTTGCGACCCCTTTGAATATAAATTCATTCGTTTCAAAATATGATTACGTTTTCAAATTTATACAGATTTTGCTAACTTCTGGTGTATTGTTCCAAAGGAGCTACTATTCATTATTATCTTTAAAGTTCTTTTTCCCCTGCGTTGTTCTTAAAACTATTTTTGGGAACATTAATGAATTGGGTTAGCCTCGGTGGCGTGCCACGGGCTTCGATTCTGCTATTGTGGGACCAGGCTGTGATATTTAGTGGTATCAGAGCTTAAGTTTAGAGCCTTGGGAACAAGTGACGTTAAATATATGCTGAGTGACGTCGAGTAGAGTGTGTAATAGCGAAGATAATTGTTATCATTGTAGAAATGCTTCATGTGTTAGTATTTGTTGATTGTGATGAATTGTGCACATTTACATCTTGTGGCATAACATGCATAGTCATTATGCATTGGATGATGGACATGGAATGACACATCCGTACTGTGAAATGTGCCGACGAGGAAAAAAGTTTGTGCGCATCCGATACGTTGATGAGGGAAGCATTAGATTGGTGGAACAATGTACTCGAGCAAGGAATACCGACCACATGGGAAGCATTTCAGTAGGAATTTAACTGTTGATTCTTTCCACAATCTACTTATACCCAGAAATGCCAAGAATTTGCTAGTCTGGTTAAGGGTGACATGACGGTGAGTGAGTATGTATCCCGTTACAATGCTTTATTGCGATTTGGGAAAACTATGGTTCCAACTGATAAGGATAAAGCTCATAAGTTTGAGGAAGGGCTTAGGGAGAATTTCCGTGGCCGTGTGGATATGTTGCAACACCTAACAATTTCTCTAGTTGAGGAAGCTGCCCGCATAGCTGAGAAAAGTGTCGATCGATATCGACAAGGGCAACAAGGAAAGAGATCGAATGACAATAGGGACAAGAGTTAAGGCAATACGAAGAGACCGTTCACACAAGGTTTGGGATCGAATATGGGTAGTCAATGAGGGAGTACATTCATGGGTGACTCGAGACCGTTATGCCCGATATGTAATCTGTGACACAGAGGATCCTGTTATCAATTGACCACCTACTACATTTGTATGCAATTAGGGCACGTATCTAGGAATTGTCCTATGAATACGAATGTGACTACATCGAACACCACCATGAACACCAAGAGCTATAACCTAGAAATGAGGGAGAAATGTTTTGAATGTGTGCAACCGGGACATATAGCGAAGAATTGTCCAAGTAAGAGACAACCGGGAATGAGTATTGGAGCATCGAGTGTGCCAAGCGGGCCAAGGATAGAACCACGGATGGATAAAGAAAAAGGAGTCGCACAACAACAATGGCGACATTTCTAGCTCAAGCCGGGGAATACGGATTATACCATCGTATCAGGTATTCTTCCTATTTGTTCATACTCTATACGTATACTTATGGATTCTGGTTCAACGGATTCATTTGTATCACGTGATTTTGTTAAGCATTTAACTGCTAAATCCGAAATGTTGGGATATGATTTGTTTTTATCATTGCCTAGTAGCGAACTGTTAGTAACTTCTTCAGTATTCAAGTCATGTGAGATCAAGATAGATGATAAGGTCTTGAGCGTTGATTTGATTTTGTTGGTAGTGAACTACTTTGACGTTATCTTGGGTATGGATTGGTTGTCGGTAAATCAAGCTAGAATTGGTTGCGAACAGAAGAGGGTCAGTTTATATCCGATAGGGCAAGAAGAGTTTACTTTCTAGGGTAAGGGTGTGTCCGTACCACCGTATTTGATATTGACAATTCAAGCAAGTAAGATGTTGAAGAAAGGTTGTTCGGGTTTCTTATGTTCAATTGTGGACACACAAGTTCTTGAACCACTAGTAGAAGACATTCCAGTAATTTGAGAATTCCCAGATGTTTTTCCCGATGAGTTACCCAACATATTAATTGAAAGAGAGCTTGAGTTCACAATAGAGGTATTACCAGGGTCACAACCGGTATCTAAAGCACCGTACCGAATGGCACTGGTAAAATTGAAAGAATTGAAAGTTCAGTTAAAAGAACTGTTGGATAAGGGTTTTATCTGACCGAGTGTTTCACCATGGGAGCCCCAGTCTTGTTTATGAAGAAGAAGAAGGATGGGACAATACGTATGTGCATCAATTATCGAGAGTTGAATAAGCTGATCATCAAGAATAAGTATCCGTTGTCGAGAATAGATGACTTGTTTGACTAGTTACAAGGAGCTCGGGTATTTTTAAAGATTGAGTTGAGATCTGATTACCACCAGTTGAAAGTCAAGGAGGAAGATGTAGAGAAAACAGCTTTCAGAACTAGATATGGGCACTTTAAATTTTTGTTTATGCCATTTGGAGTGACTAATGCACCAGCTGCTTTCATGGATTTAGTGAATCGTGTTTTCAAGGACTATCTAGATGAATTTGTTATTGTGTTCATTGATGACATCCTAATCTATTCCAAGAGTGTTGAAGATCACGAGCATCATTTGCGATTAACCTTACAACGATTACGTGAGAAGAGATTGTTCGGAAAATTGAAGAAGTGTGAATTATGGTTGACAGAGATAGCTTTCTTGGACATATAGTGTCGGCGAAGAGAATTTCTATAGACCCTCAGAAGATAGAAGCTGTTACCAATTGGTTGAGACTAACGAATGTGGCAGAGATCCGAAGTTTCCTAGGATTAGCTGGTTATTATCGGAGGTATGTAAAAGACTTTTCACATATTGCAATGCCGATGACACGGTTGACGATGAAAGATATTTCTTTTGTACGGAGTCCAGAATGTGAAGAAAGTTTCCAAGAGTTGAAGAGCCGACTAGTGAAGGCACCAATATTAGCCATTCCATCATGGACTAAAGGGTTTGTTACTTATAGTAATGCTTCATATAGGGGTTTAGGTTACATTCTTATGCAATGTGATAAGGTCATTGCGTATGCGTCAAGACAACTTAGGTCGTACGAGAAGAATTATTCGACACATGATCTAGAATTGGCCGTCCTAATTTTTGCATTGAAGATTTGGCGTCATTACCTATACGGGGAGAAATGTGAGATATATACGGATCATAAGAGTTTGAAGTACCTGTTCACACAACAAGATTTGAACATGAGGTAAAGGAAATG
Organism: Hydrangea macrophylla; assembly: GCA_033977485.1. Taxonomy (NCBI): domain Eukaryota; kingdom Viridiplantae; phylum Streptophyta; class Magnoliopsida; order Cornales; family Hydrangeaceae; genus Hydrangea; species Hydrangea macrophylla. The sequence continues at coordinate 82,060,149 of CM066985.1, read as the reverse complement.
GTTAGAATTGATGAAGGACTATAATTTGTCAATCCAGTATCATCCGGGCAAAGCGAATGTCGTTGCCGATGCTCTTAGTCGTAAGACACCAACCAATACCGCATCAGATTTGACTTCTCATAAAGAATTGATCCAAGATATGGAGAATTTAGAGCTTGAAGTGATTCTAAGGATTAAAAATGGCTTGATGTCGACGATTGTGGCTCAACCACTTTTGATTCATGAGATCACGGAGAAACAACTTCAAGATGTGGTTTTGAAGAAGATTTGTGATGAGATTATGATGGGCAAGCACCCGGGATTTACTTTTGAGAATAATATTTTAAGATTGAGGGGTAGAATTTGTGTACCTGCTGAGAAGGAGTTGAAACAGAACATTCTAGAGGAAGCACACAATACAAAGTACACTGTTTATCCGGGAAGCACCAAGATGTATAGAGACTTGAGACATGTTTATTGGTGGCCAGGAATGAAGAGAGAGATGGCATACTATGTTTCACGTTGTAAGAGTTGTCAACAAGTGAAGGCCAAATGCCAAGTACCTTCGGGACTGTTACAACCGTTACCAATAGCCGAGTTGAAATGGGAACACATCACAATGGATTTTGTTAGTGGGTTTCCGAGGTCGAAGATCGAATACTATTATTTGGGTGATCGTTGACTATTGACAAAGTCGTCGCACTTCCTACCACTTCGAACGACTAAGCCGATAAAATTAGCTAAGTTGTACACGTTCTTTGTAAGCGAGTTTTCTTTGGAACGAATTATAGGAGCATTATTCAGAGGTGAGTGATTTAATTTTATATTATGGAATGATTGCTTGGCGTGTATTTCATGTTATGTTTGAATATCATGTGTTAATTCATAGATATATATTGTGTAGTTCGTATTGGGCAATCATATTATTAATTAGGCCCAATAGCACTATGACATGTTTTGTTTTCCGCGAGTATGGTGATATGTATTTGAGCATGTTGAGTTACTTATTTGGGTCAGAAGGAGCACGTGGTCACTAAGCCATTTTGTGGAGCCGACATAGGCATTAAGATCGCACGATTGAAGAGAAGAATCATGGGTCTTACCCTTTCGTGGGAACTTATTGGCGAGGAGTCATAGATTGGAAGTATGAAACTTGCACGTGAGTCTCCCGCGACTAGTATGAAATGTAGAGATGTGAATGCGAGCGTGTTTATCATTCATGTGCATATGTTGTTTTATGCACTAAAAGTTAGCTTAAACAAATCGAATATGTGTGGTTATTCAAATAACCATTTCAAGTGTTAATGTTAGCGAGGAATCGCAGAAGTGAGTACGTGGGCTTGGGAGTTCACTTACAAGGCAACTTATCACATTCATCTCGTAGTTTTGTAATAGAATGCTTGTTTAGCTTGTTTTATAAGAAACTTGTAATAGAAATGGATGATAGCCTTGTTTATGTTCGTTCTAGTTCCAAGTCCTATAAGGAAGTAATTTTGAGTAACTAAAACTGTGTGTTGTATTATCTTGAAATACATGGAATAGGTGGTTAAGTTATTATGAATCTGAACCCTCGAGTTCGCGTTTTGAAATGTTTTGCTTGTCAACTTCATGGCTTGTTTTAATGTTTAGATCGTTTGCGGCCACTTGGGTCGCTTGACCTTAGGCAATATCATAGTACAAGAAGGATTGCTGTCAGAGGGTCATTTGACCGGTCGAAGGGGACAGTTCGACCGGTCGAAGTACCCTTTGTTGTAAAGGATTATTCCCGAGGGGTCATCCGACCGGTTGAACGGACACCTCGACCGGTCGAACTGACCCCTACATGAAAACTTTTTATACCTCTTCCACGACTTATTTAAATGTTTTCATTGGTTCTTAGGGCACCTTTGCGACCCCTTTGAATATAAATTCATTCGTTTCAAAATATGATTACGTTTTCAAATTTATACAGATTTTGCTAACTTCTGGTGTATTGTTCCAAAGGAGCTACTATTCATTATTATCTTTAAAGTTCTTTTTCCCCTGCGTTGTTCTTAAAACTATTTTTGGGAACATTAATGAATTGGGTTAGCCTCGGTGGCGTGCCACGGGCTTCGATTCTGCTATTATGGGACCAGGCTGTGACATTTAGTGGTATCAGAGCTTAAGTTTAGAGCCTTGGGAACAAGTGACGTTAAATATATGCTGAGTGACGTCGAGTAGAGTGTGTAATAGCGAAGATAATTGTTATCATTGTAGAAATGCTTCATGTGTTAGTATTTGTTGATTGTGATGAACTGTGCACATTTACATCTTGTGGCATAACATGCATAGTCATTATGCATTGGATGATGGACATGGAATGACACTTCCGTACTGTGAAATGTGCCGACGAGGAAAAAAGTTTGTGCGCATCCGATACGTTGATGAGGGAAGCATTAGATTGGTGGAACAACGTACTCGAGCAAGGAATACCGACCACATGGGAAGCATTTCAGGAGGAATTTAATTATTGATTCTTTCCACAATCTACTTATACCCAGAAATGCCAAGAATTTGCAAGTCTGGTTAAGGGTGACATGACGGTGAGTGAGTATGTATCCCGTTACAATGCTTTATTGCGATTTGGGAAAACTATGGTTCCTACTGATAAGGATAAAGCTCATAAGTTTGAGGAAGGGCTTAGGGAGAATTTCCGTGGCCGTGTGGATATGTTGCAACACCTAACAATTTCTCTAGTTGAGGAAGCTGCCCGCATAGCTGAGAAAAGTGTCGATCGATATCGACAAGGGCAACAAGGAAAGAGATCGAATGACAATAGGGACAAGAGTTAAGGCAATACGAAGAGACCGTTCACACAAGGTTCGGGATCGAATATGGGTAGTCAATGAGGGAGTACATTCATGGGCGACTCGAGACCGTTATGCCCGATATGTAATCTGTGACACAGAGGATCCTGTTATCAATTGACCACCTACTACATTTGTATGCAATTAGGGCACGTATCTAGGAATTGTCCTATGAATACGAATGTGACTACATCGAACACCACCATGAACACCAAGAGCTATAACCTAGAAATGAGGGAGAAATGTTTTGATTGTGTGCAACCGGGACATATAGCGAAGAATTGTCCAAGTAAGAGACAACCGGGAATGAGTATTGGAGCATCGAGTGTGCCAAGCGGGCCAAGGATAGAACCACGGATGGATAAAGAAAAAGGAGTCGCACAACAACAAGGGCGACATTTCTAGCTCAAGCCAGGGAATACGGATTATACCGTCGTATCAGGTATTCTTCCTATTTGTTCATACCCTATACGTATACTTATGGATTCTGGTTCAACGGATTCATTTGTATCACGTGATTTTGTTAAGCATTTAACTGCTAAATCCGAAATGTTGGGATATGATTTGTTTTTATCATTGCCTAGTAGCGAACTGTTAGTAACTTCTTCAGTATTCAAGTCATGTGAGATCAAGATAGATGATAAGGTCTTGAGTGTTGATTTGATTTTGTTGGTAGTGAACTACTTTGACGTTATCTTGGGTATGGATTGGTTGTCGGTAAATCAAGCTAGAATTGGTTGCGAACAGAAGAGGGTCAGTTTCTATCCGATAGGGCAAGAAGAGTTTACTTTCTTGGGTAAGGGTGTGTCCGTACCACCGTATTTGATATTGACAATTCAAGCAAGTAAGATGTTGAAGAAAGGTTGTTCGGGTTTCTTATGTTCAATTGTGGACACACAAGTTCTTGAACCACTAGTAGAAGACATTCCAGTAATTTGAGAATTCCCAGATGTTTTTCCCGATGAGTTACCCAACGTATTAATTGAAAGAGAGCTTGAGTTCACAATAGAGGTATTACCAGGGTCACAACCGGTATCTAAAGCACCGTACCGAATGGCACTGGTAAAATTGAAAGAATTGAAAGTTCAGTTAAAAGAACTGTTGGATAAGGGTTTTATCTGACCGAGTGTTTCACCATGGGAGCCCCAGTCTTGTTTATGAAGAAGAAGAAGGATGGGACAATGCGTATGTGCATCAATTATCGAGAGTTGAATAAGCTGATCATCAAGAATAAGTATCCGTTGTCGAGAATAGATGACTTGTTTGACTAGTTACAAGGAGCTCGGGTATTTTCAAAGATTGACTTGAGATCTGATTACCACCAGTTGAAAGTCAAGGAGGAAGATGTAGAGAAGACAGCTTTCAGAACTAGATATGGGCACTTTAAATTTTTGTTTATGCCATTTGGAGTGACTAATGCACCAGCTGCTTTCATGGATTTAGTGAATCGTGTTTTCAAGGACTATCTAGATGAATTTGTTATTGTGTTCATTGATGACATCCTAATCTATTCCAAGAGTGTTGAAGATCACGAGCATCATTTGCGATTAACCTTACAACGATTACGTGAGAAGAGATTGTTCGAAAAATTGAAGAAGTGTGAATTATGGTTGACAGAGATAGCTTTCTTGGACATATAGTGTCGGCGAAGAGAATTTCTATAGACCCTCAGAAGATAGAAGCTGTTACCAATTGGTTGAGACTAACGAATGTGGCAGAGATCCGAAGTTTCCTAGGATTAGCTGGTTATTATCAGAGGTATGTAAAAGACTTTTCACATATTGCAATGCCGATGACACGGTTGACGATGAAAGATATTTCTTTTGTACGGAGTCCAGAATGTGAAGAAAGTTTCCAAGAGTTGAAGAGCCGACTAGTGAAGGCACCAATATTAGCCATTCCATCATGGACTAAAGGGTTTGCTACTTATAGTAATGCTTCATATAGGGGTTTAGGTTACATTCTTATGCAATGTGATAAGGTCATTGCGTATGCGTCAAGACAACTTAGGTCGTACGAGAAGAATTATTCGACACATGATCTAGAATTGGCCGTCCTGATTTTTGCATTGAAGATTTGGCGTCATTACCTATACGGGGAGAAATGTGAGATATATACGGATCATAAGAGTTTGAAGTACCTGTTCACACAACAAGATTTGAACATGAGGTAAAGGAAATGGTTAGAATTGATGAAGGACTATAATTTGTCAATCCAGTATCATCCGGGCCAAGCGAATGTCGTTACCGATGCTCTTAGTCGTAAGACACCAACCAATACCGCATCAGATTTGACTTCTCATAAAGAATTGATCCAAGATATGGAGAATTTAGAGCTTGAAGTGATTCTAAGGATTAAAAATGGCTTGATGTCGACGATTGTGGCTCAACCACTTTTGATTCATGAGATCACGGAGAAACAACTTCAAGATGTGGTTTTGAAGAAGATTTGTGATGAGATTATGATGGGCAAGCACCCGGGATTTACTTTTGAGAATAATATTTTAAGATTGAGGGGTAGAATTTGTGTACCTGCTGAGAAGGAGTTGAAACAGAACATTCTAGAGGAAGCACACAATACAAAGTACACTGTTTATCCGGGAAGCACCAAGATGTATAGAGACTTGAGACATGTTTATTGGTGGCCAGGAATGAAGAGAGAGATGGCATACTATGTTTCACGTTGTAAGAGTTGTCAACAAGTGAAGGCCAAATGCCAAGTACCTTCGGGATTGTTACAACCGTTACCAATAGCCGAGTTGAAATGGGAACACATCACAATGGATTTTGTTAGTGGGTTTCCGAGGTCGAAGATCGAATACTATTATTTGGGTGATCGTTGACTATTGACAAAGTCGTCGCACTTCCTACCACTTCGAACGACTAAGCCGATAAAATTAGCTAAGTTGTACACGTTCTTTGTAAGCGAGTTTTCTTTGGAACGAATTATAGGAGCATTATTCAGAGGTGAGTGATTTAATTTTATATTATGGAATGATTGCTTGGCGTGTATTTCATGTTATGTTTGAATATCATGTGTTAATTCATAGATATATATTGTGTAGTTCGTATTGGGCAATCATATTATTAATTAGGCCCAATAGCACTATGACATGTTTTGTTTTCCGCGAGTATGGTGATATGTATTTGAGCATGTTGAGTTACTTATTTGGGTCAGAAGGAGCACGTGGTCACTAAGCCATTTTGTGGAGCCGATATAGGCATTAAGATCGCACGATTGAAGAGAAGAATCATGGGTCTTACCCTTTCGTGGGAACTTATTGGCGAGGAGTCGTAGATTGGAAGTATGAAACTTGCACGTGAGTCTCCCGCGACTAGTATGAAATGTAGAGATGTGAATGCGAGCGTGTTTATCATTCATGTGCATATGTTGTTTTATGCACTAAAAGTTAGCTTAAACAAATCGAATATGTGTGGTTATTCAAATAACCATTTCAGGTGTTAATGCGAGGAATCGCAGAAGTGAGTACGTGGGCTTGGGAGTTCACTTACAAGGCAACTTATCACATTCATCTCGTAGTTTTGTAATAGAATGCTTGTTTAGCTTGTTTTATAAGAAACTTGTAATAGAAATGGATGATAGCCTTGTTTATGTTCGTTCTAGTTCCAAGTCCTATAAGGAAGTAATTTTGAGTAACTAGAACTGTGTGTTGTATTATCTTGAAATACATGGAAAAGGTGGTTAAGTTATTATGAATCTGAACCCTCGAGTTCACGTTTTGAAATGTTTTGCTTGTCGACTTCGTGGCTTGTTTTAATGTTGAGATCGTTTGCGGTCACTTGGGTCGCTTGACCTTAGGCAATATCCTAGTGAGGGTCATTCGACCAGTCGAAGGGGCCAGTTCGACCGATCGAAGTGCCTCTGCTGTAAAGGATTATTGCCGAGGGGTCATCCGACCGGTCGAACGGGGCACCTCGACCGGTCGAACTGACCCCTGCATGAAAACTTTTTATACCACTTCTGCGACTTATTTAAATGTTATCATTGGTTCTTAGGGCACCTTTGGGACCCCTTTGAATATAAATTCATTCGTTTCAAAATTTAATAACGTTTTCAAATTTAAACGGATTTTGCTAACTTCGGGTGTATTATTCCAAAGGAGTGACTATTCATTGTTATCTTTAAAGTTCTTTTTCCGATGCGTGTGTTCTTAAAACTATTTTTGGGAACATTAATGAATTAGGTTAGCCTCGGTGGCATGCCATGAGCTTCGGTTTCGCTATTGTGGGACTGGGCTGTGACATTTATTGACACTCGCAAAGCAATATCAGCCCTTTAAATCTCTATTTGTTTTTTTTTTTCTCGAAGATATCTCTACTTCGTTTTAGGCCCAATTAGCAATTGAGACCGATTGATACTTTCAAATCTCTCTTTTCATTTCCAATTTATTTTCTTTGTTTAGAGCAACTCAAAGCCTTGAGATAATCTATGTGCCAATGATGTACTTTGAAGTACCCAAGAATTCTTAATCTTATTTATTCTCTAACTTTTCTTTTCTCTTTCCTTTCTTTTCTCTACCTCACTACCTCTTACTCTTTCCCTGGTTTTTACTGGCTAGGATCTAGAATTTGAAATCAACACGCATCTTATTTCTTTTTGCTCTAACTTTTGCCTAGGCGACCTTTTGGATTTTCATCCTAGCGTGCTGTTTCTATTTTATATATATATATTTCTTCTCTGTTTTCTCCTTTTTTGTGCTTTCACTTTTGCCTAGGCGCCCTTTCGGGTTTTCATCCAAGCGAGCTCTTTCTCTTTTTCTCTTTTTTTTCTTTTGAAGGAGAAGTTCATTCAAAAATATCTAGCTATCATCAAATACTAAGTTTATGGCTTTGGACTGTGGGTTTATCTTTTAGGCTTGGTATTTGGGAGAAGGGGATAGTGAGCAAGCCTCAAGTCTTAAGTTTATCTTTCCAAGATTTGAGTGAGAGAAATTTTAAATCTAAAAGTAAAGCTAATCAATTCTCTATTTCTCCTTGGATTTAACACAAAATTTTCTTTGTTATTTGGGGATCCATTTTCAATGCAAAGATTTACCAACAAAATATCTTCCATCATCATTTGAAAAGTGATTTTATTTTTGTTTTCTTCCTTTCTTGGTTTAACGATCCATTTATTCACAATTATGCACATTTACTAAAGAAAAATGACATTTCATTCAACTAGGATAGAAGGAGGATTACATCGCTCGACTCGATAAAAAGACTTGAAAATAAACTTGATAACAAACTGACTCGAAGACTCGACTGGGCTTGACATTTGACTCCTACTTGACATAACTTAATCATGGACCATACTAGACTAAATTCGGTCCAATTGGAGTATCACAGCTGATTTTTAATTTATTGGGTCTCTAAGAGAGCTCACATTTGCTTCAACAACAGTATTTCCAAACACTATACCTCACTGTCATCATTTGAACCCTCGGCTTCGACATTTCCTAGTATCATATGTGTGAATGCATCATCCATGTCTACAGCCCACTCTTTAGCAGAACAGCCCTCCTCTAACCAAGTTTTGTTAATGCTATTTTTTATTTTGGTGATTGGGTCAGGGCCAGTTGGTTGTTGCGTACTTGTGAAGGCAACGAATCCTTTGAGAGTGCTCAGTGATGGCTGGGTTGAAAGGAATGCACGTCATGCCAAATGTCACTTGATGGGTTCAGGAAAGGAGTGATGATTTTCTAGTCAATGAGTTCTTCAATATCATGGCAGAGTTTGATGCAATAATTGGGCGTGTGGCCAAGGATCTGGTGGTAGGTGCAAAATAAGGATAGGTCAAATTTGTGGGGAAAGGGATTTGGTAGTGCCTTGGGTCCAGGGGATTGAGGTGACCACTCTTGAAGAGGTGACCAAGGGCCATGGATAATGGCATTCCAAGGTTGGTGAAGATTCTCGACTTGCGGATTTGGCTTGATTTTGAATTTGACTTGGAACTTGAGCTAGCTTTTAGGTTTGGACATAAGGTAGGGGCAAAATTATTCGAGTTGAAAACTGGGTTTGGATTGCTTGGATATGTGCTTGAGATTGGATATGGGCTTTGCAGATTGGCCAGATACGACTGTAGGACTTGGGGATTGACTAGATATCAGCTCTGGTGATTGATTGGACTTGAGTGTATGTTTGGATTTGGACATGGGCCTTGGTGCATGGGTGGGTTTGGACATGCCTATTGGTGCTTCTTAAAGCGATCCATTATTCTCTTCTCCAGCTGATCCATCTTTTTCTCATCAGGGCCCATTTTTTCTTTCAATAACTGAATGAACTCAAGCATGACCCTCTCTAATTGCTTTACCCTCGAATCTTGTCGCTGATCAATAACAACTTGCAGTTTGCTCACTTTCTCCTCCAAAACTCTCAAGGTCATTGATGGATCAATCTCAACATGATGGCCCATGTTCTTATCTAATCAAGAAAGACGAACCCAAAAAGATTAGAATTTCCTTACTAGGAAATCTGGTTGTTCCACTCTTTCTACAAGTCCACAATATTAAAAAAAAAAAAAAAAAAAAAAAAAAGAGGCCCGCTTGCAGAATTAATTTTAAGGAGGCAAGGAATTTTGTGGAATTATTTTGATATTGATTGGAAAGAAGATGTTGTAGCTTTGTATGATACATGTATGTAATGATATTGGTTGATGCGATAAAAGTGTTCATGCTTTGATAATTTGATGCAACTGAATGTATGCACCACACACATGGCACACAGATGAAATGTAAGTGTGTGTGTATGCCTATTCTATATGCAAAAGAAAGGAAAATTTTAATCCTAACACATAAACACATAAGCACAAAAAATCCTCACCCATGTCAAGCGCGCCAACTTCACCTTTCATTGTGATCCTTGCTACCTTTTCCAAGGTTGGATGTTTTGGAAAATTTTGAAATTCACTCAAAAAGTATTTCTTGGGTGATATGATTCTTTTAAAAATAATCTCCAAACATTCTAGATTTGTTTTTTGAAAATTGGTGATGTAAAAATACCTTTCAAGAAAAGGTGATTGGGATAGAATTTTATTTTGAAATTCATTTGAAAAAAAAAACATTTTTTTAGTTGGCAAAACTTTTCAAAAACAACTCCCAAGAATTTTGGGTTCTTCCTTTGAAGATAAAAAGGTAAAATATACCTCAACAAGCGTTGAGTTAGAATTTCAATCAAAAAGTGAACTCCAAAGAGTGATTGAATACTTTGGAATAAGGATGGCAAAAATCTGGTTGCTTTCAAAGATGGATTTAAATTCTTTGGATAGAAGAATCATATGATAGGATTATCACCGTACTTTTCATGAATTCGGATACATACAAGGTCAATGATGCCCAGCTACCAAGATATAAGAAATGCAATCTTTCAGTGAAGATTGGCCGTGTTTCCAAATGTCATGGGACATGAAGAGGAATTGCTCAAAGGTGATTAAAGGGTTACAAGTCTTACATCAAACGAGCATCATCATCATCTCAAATGATCCCTTTCGGGCATACAAAACTCCTTAGCACATAATCCTAATTAAGAATTGATTTCCTAAGTTTGAAAGGTTCTATAGAAGCTATTATGTAAAGGTCGAGTTTTGGTTAAATAAGGGACCCTTGACACACATTCAATAGGATGCTTTATATATCAACACATGGTACGAGATCAAGGGTGATCACACAGTTCTATGATGGCTTGATCGACCGGGTTTCCCCGAGCCTCCAAGGTCATAGATCAGTGCAATCGACTAGCGAGACATGCAAGTGCAAAGCAATAGGCACACAAAAATTAATTAATTCGATTAAAAGGATGCTTTCGAGTCTAATCCTCGAGTGAACCCAAATCAGCCTAGTCTGCGAAACCAGAGATTCTGGGTTCGATCTCCAGCAGAGTCGCCAGATTGGGGATATCGCAGGCTAACCACGCTTTTCAAAACTTTTTCAAATTTCAAATTCAAATGCGAGTTGCCACTTAATTTTTTTAAAGGAAAATTAAGAAACCATTTTAAAAGTAAATTGATCTTTTGGAAACCAAATATTTCTAGGTCCAAGGATTATAGAATGAGAGGGGAAAGAGCCCGGTAGACTAAAACACTCCATCTCATCCTATCTCGTAATAGGCCTCTACGCAACATCCTTTTTAATTGAACAATTATTCTAAGCATGCCCTCAATTAATACATAGATATAAATATACATTTCACAAGCATGTCGAAAGGGTGTAAGATTGCTAACGATAAAATAGCATTCAAAATCACATAATTCAAATAGCAAAACAAGATGACATGCAATAAGAAACAAGGAAACTTACCTGGGATCCAGCTACGAATAGAAACGTACAATGCATACACAAAAGTAGAAAGCCTAAGAACAGGTCTCTAACACATATATACACATAAATCAAGACCTAGTCTAAGGCATCGCACATGGAGTTGAAAATCAATAAAATCAAAGAATAAAATAAACTAGAGAAGAGTCAAGAAATTGTACCTCAATAGCACTACAAAACAAATATTAGTCCATATGCTTTGATCAAGTTATAATATGAAATCCTAAATAACATATCCAAACTTCTAGCTTAGAACTATCAAGTATGAAAAGGGTTGACATAATTAAGAATTCCTTATAAGTAGTTGGAAATACAACACCTATATAGATATACAAGTCTCAATTAGGAGCCAATGTAATGTCCATATAGTGATGGTATAATCCCAACATAGTCCTAAGGAACCCACGATTATGTGCAACTAGGTCCAATTAAGTACAACTTCAACCAAGAATTAACCCTATTCCTAAGTATCAACATACATGGATGAATGCATGGACATAAACAAGAATGAGCTATGAATTAATCATCAATTTGGATCATTTTTTAGTCTCTGGATTTAAGTTTAATTATCATCATTTGAAACATGATTTGAGTCCTAAGGCACTAGAAGACTATTTAGATTATAGTTAACAAGATTTATCAAAACTGTGACAGAATTACAGAGAGCAGACTAGGCTTTGAAAAATAGAAAAAACATACTTACACCCGTCGAATCTTAGTGATTGTTGGATATGATATGCCTCTATGAATCTAGTTTCTAACCCAAAAAGAAAATCAAAGATCAAACGGTTCAATCTCTGGGAATTGGGCTTAAACTAGACATCACTCAAAATTTTACAACTCTCTGTCCAGTGATTTTATATGATTTTCTAAAAATAGCAAATAAATCCGAATGAATTCATTACTTTTAGGGGATCTCCTTAACACATTTAAATATACAGAAAATTTTATTTTATGTAAAAAATATATGGTTAAGACTCTGATTTCTTTGAAACAAGATTGATTTACTGTTCTGAAAATTTGGATAGAGAGTGGCTAATTCACAAATCATAAGGCCAAACCGTGTTAATTATGGAATTTCATCAAAACAAAAATTATGGCGGTAGATATATGAGTTAGGAACACTTTCCAATTTGTCTCATTCAATTCCCATAGACTATGATTTAATTAAAAATATTTGATCATAGTGGGTTCATGAATTCACTGCACCAATACCAACATTTAAGTCATAAGAATTATCAAGTCAATCCCTCTCTCAAGTTGTTGATCCTTGAGGGATATAGACTTATTATATCCTATTCTCCTCTCAAATTAATGGTCCTTGGAGACTAAATAAGATCAAATCCACATGAACCTTTGTTGGAATTATGGAAGAATTCCATGAGATTTTAAGTTAAAGGATCCAAGTCATGAATTAAGACTTGAACCCACCAACCATGTGTGGATATAACCATGATCAACCTTAGTTTTCTTATAAATCATAGGATCAAAAGAGACTAAAGGACCAAACTCAAATGGATCCAATGAGATATTGAAGATCTTATGAACCTCAAGAGAAGAAAGTAAAAAGAAAAGAATCAAAGCTTATTTAAAAATCCAAGTCAACGAATTCTATCATAAACTTGTCTTGCCTTAATCCCAAAGTTGTATTTAGATCCAAATTTTGTATTCATAAACTTGTCTTGCCTTAAACCCAAAGTTGTATTTAGATCCAAATTAATGAGAGAAACAAAATGAAATTCAATCACAATTCTAGTAGTGTATGATGCAATAAGGTAGGAAGAGACTTTTGAAAATGTGTAAAAGTCCTAGATCTATGAATTGTGATTGAATTCTATCCTAATTCTAGGTGGGATTAGAAGCTTACCTCTAATAACCTCATGAATTTCTTGATTGTTGGTGAAGATTTTCCAAGTTCTTCAAATTCTTCAAAAAGTTCTTGTTTTCTTCAAAATCTTCTTAGTTTCTCTCAATTCTCTCTATATTATATTTTTGTCTAAGAAGGATGAAGGAAGAAGAAGAAGATGGAGGATCTCTATAATTGAGAAGAACCACCCCTTATATAGACCATTTTCAAAGGGCTAAATAGGTAAATTCAGGGTGAAAACTCATGTGCAATGATATTCCATACATATTGAAGAAAAATAGTCTATTACAGTGGGCGGCACTCAATGAATGTCATTCCGGCACTCAATGAATGTCGGCGCGGCACTTGGCACTCACTGAGTTGTCTACGGCACTCAGTGAATGCTGTTCCGGCACTCAATGAATGCCGGTGCAGCACTCAGTGAGTGCCGGCGCGACACTCAGCGAGTGCCGCCGGCATTGCCTCGTGCCATTTCTAACGGAATTCTCACCTTATATAGACCATTTTCAAAGGGCTAAATAGGTAAATGCAGGGTGAAAACTCATGTGCAACGATATTCCATACATATTGAAGAAAAACAGTCTATTACAGCAGGCGGCACTCAGTGAATGCCATTCCGGCACTCAATGAATGCCGGCGCGGCACTCGGCACTCACTGAGTTGTCTACAGCACTCAGTGAATGATGTTCTGGCACTCAATGAATCTTGACGCAACACTCAGTGAGTGCCGGCTCGACACTCAGCGGGTGCCGCCGGCATCGCCTCGTGCCGTTTCTAACAGAATTCTCACCATTTTATCTATTTTTCAAATTTATATACTAATATATACTTATACAATTATATATATAAATATATTTATAAGATTAAAACAAAAATTCTTTTTTTGTTTTGTTTTCTTTTTCTTTTGTTCCTTTTCTTTTCAAAATTTTTTCTTTTCTTCTTATTTTCTTTCTCCTTTTTTATTTTGAAATTATTCTTCAAACTGTCTCTCTTGTACGTACTTCATATCCGAGTTTTCCCCGAAATCCCAGTCTCTCTCTTCTTTTTTCTTCTCTCTCTTTTTCTTTTGAAAACTTTTATTGGGATTGAAGAATCTTTCCAAGAACATGAATCATTTAGAAAACCTTCAAATTTTGCCTGAATTCGACGGTCAGTCGAAATTGGGGTGTCTACACTCGTCATCTTCATTATCGTCATTGTCCATGGGCATTTCTACTATCGGTTGGCAAGGTGGTCTTCTGGGTGGAGGGAGAGTTCTTGCAGCATCTGGTTTACTAGTGGTTGGAAGACAGTGTCATCCATTGCTAACCTCATTATCTCTCCGTGCATTAACCCTTGGGAGTCTGCAGTATGTATGGCTTCAGCTTGAAGTCGGTGAGGGTCAGAGATATGGTGTACATGATGCTAGACTCTTAATCCACCTCGTAAGCGTTAACAGGCTTTCAATTTTACATTCTCGATGAATCATTCCGGGTCGACTGGTTCAATGTCATTAGGGTAAATCATATGTCTTCCAAATTCATCATTAACATAGTAACCTAGTTCTTGGGATTGCATTCGATGCATAGGCACTCCTTGGAATGGAGGGGGTTGTTGGAGAAGTACGGGAGGCGGTGGGGGACATTCGATAGGCACATGTATACATCCTTCGAAAGTCCTCAGGATCCTTGAGTAGCTTAACCATCTCATCATAGACCTTCTAATGATTTGAGCGTTGTAGATAGCTTCTAGACATAGGGTGTCAGGGTTATGAATATTACTCTTATTCATATCGATCCATAGGTTTCTCTTTCCTCCATCTCTAACGAGTTGTCGGATTTGGTGATGATATACATTTGGGTTTACTGGTACTACACGATTGGGAAATATTAGACGGCCTCCGAAGTTGTCTGGGACATAGGTCCATGTTACCTATTTCACCAAAAGAACTATCCTAATAAGGTACTAGTTCGAAGTATCTTAAGGTTCATCACTTACAAATTAACCTATTAACTTATTAAATCATAATGAGGAATAATGCAAATATGGGTAGTCATAAAGTAATAGATAGGTTTTCATTAGTAAGAAAGATGTTACATAAGAGGAATTAAAACACGACTTTTACATATACTTCTGCCAAAATGTGGGATTAGAATCCCAATACAACATCGAAAGGTAAGCTAACTACAACGTTCTAATCTTCTAGTTGTAGGAATTCTCCTGAAACTTCAATCTCTTCTGGGGGTGTCCACGACATCCATCTTTCATTATCCCACCCTATCAGCCAGTCAGGATCATACAGGTACAATGTTCCCTTTTCTACGAGATCCTTTTTAGCTAGGTCTATTTCCATTTCTTCATTATCTGAACTGTTCATTGGATTGGCGGGGATCTCTCGAGGTATCATTTCTGGTTGTGGTTCTTCCTGGTCAATTGTGGTGAGGGTATCCAAAATGTAAGAGGTCTCATCTACCTCTATAAGCATAACGTGCAGTGTAATGATCCTAATATGAGTAGTCTTAGGGATGTGTTTCCCATGGGAGAAATATTTTGTCCATCTTCCTATATCATTTCTGGTTGTGGTTCTTCCTGGTCAATTGTGGTGAGGGTATCCAAAATGTAAGAGGTCTCATCTACCTCTATAAGCATAACGTGCAGTGTAATGATCCTAATATGAGCAGTCTTAGGGATGTGTTTCCCATGGGAGAAATATTTTGTCCATCTTCCTATATCATTTCTGGTTGTGGTTCTTCCTGGTCAATTGTGGTGAGGGTATCCAAAATGTAAGAGGTCTCATCTACCTCTATAAGCATAACGTGCAGTGTAATGATCCTAATATGAGCAGTCTTAGGGATGTGTTTCCCATGGGAGAAATATTTTGTCCATCTTCCTATCTTCTTGTGAGCATTGCACCTGATGGCAGCACCAATACGAACTAGGCCTCAGGAAGTGACTTTCTTGTACTTAGCGATTCTATGTTCTCCACTTTTAGCTTCAAACTTCTTTTGGTTCTCCATACTACCTGTTTGGAAGAAAACTATTTTAGTATTGGTCACTATCCCTAAAGTATCTTAGGTTTCTTAACTTAAGAGTGTCGGACAGTCAGAGAGCACAACTAAACCTAGTGCTCTGATACCAAAAATCCTGCCATGCCTCAGAGTAGCGAAAATTAGAGGGAAATAAAATTTTCTTTTCCAGATCCGTGAGTCATGACTAATTACATAAAACTGACCTGTCCGTGCAAGCATTCTAACATAGATGTATCATAAGAAAGAATTTACAAAACATCTAATGGTATTCATGGGTTAACTTTAAGTGTTTGCTACCTAGGCTATTACAGAAGTTCCAAATGAAAATCACAAAAATATAAGTTTGGGCGATCGACGCAACTTAAATTATTACATCAGACAAAAGATAGTCTTAAGAGGTAAAAGAAATCTTACTACGATAATAGGCCAGGATCTTCTTTCTAGCTGGCATACATATGCCCTTCATCAGCATACTCTTCAGAAAAGTCTTCCTCAGGGTAACTTTCTTGATAGTCCCCTTCTTGAGGATCGAGATAGTCCTCTTTTCTTCATTATAACCTAGATGTAATATGTCTAGGGCAAGAAGAGCCGTTAGCTTTTGAAGCTAAGTGAGTTCGTCTAACCGATCACTCCTAATACAAGCAATGGTATACAAGCAAGATGAATATCTTGAACTAAGCATTCAATAAGCATATCATATGATAGCATAAATGAAAAGTGATGACAACATGCAGTATCGATATATTCGACTTTACTTAGACAACATTACTGACTCATATAACTTGTTACATTACCAGTGTAATGCCGTTAGCTTAGAGTACAATGATTACGTTGCTATCGTCGCCTAGTAGGGCCCATAGCAGTTTTGGTTCTACAAGAATGTAATCACTTTACTCTTAGGTCCTCGTGAGCATTTGAAGTAGTAACCATTGTATTCGATACCTATATGGATATTTTGCTATCGTCGCCTAGTAGGCTCTCTATAGCATATAAGCCATCAACTCATGCTTTACTCCATTAATTCAAATGGGTACTTTGCTATCGTCGCCTCATAGGGCCTCTATAGCATTTATCGTTGTTCCAATTGATTTAACTGTTCCACTCAGACCTCCGCGGTCCATTCAAAATGCATGACAATGATATTGAGTTAATCTCCTCGACTACCCATGCATGCATACGTCAATATTGACATTGTGACTCGACTACCTCTATATGAGTGTTCATATGATTATATAATCATAAAACGTAATAAGCATGAATAATGACAATTATTAATTAAGCATGGAGTAAGGTTATCTAATCATGCGTTCAGCATATAAACAGCAACTCTTAAAGTTAACATATATAATACTCATCAGATATGTCCACACGGGACACACACTAGATACTTACATAATACACAAAGAGTATTTCTATAATATACCAAGTGAGTTAGGATGATTCACCTCGATGCAGGTTCGTAAAAACAAGCGTAGCTTCTGTCCCTATAATATATATATATATATAAGAAAAAAAATTTGCTCACCCAAATATGGTACACCAATGCTCACCCAAGCATCCCATTGGCCAATGCAGTGGGACCCAGGATTAAAACAACATTTGTTTAATCCTGGGGCCCACTGCATTGGCCAATGGGATGCTTGGGTGAGCATTGGTGTACCATTTTTTGGCAAAAATACTCTCAATATATAAATTCATAAAACGGCGGTTAATATGTGTACTAGAATTAAGGACATAATGGTAATTGTGTCGGACGGCTTCCTAAACCTCAACATGAAGATTTAGACATTATTCTGAGTCTAACGTCATTGACTAGACTCAAATCTGAGTCTGTCATATAAAAGGTTGGTTTTCTATACCAGTATGGGTCCTAAAGACATGTTGTAGTTTTGACCCTATCAAAATGTCACCAAACTTAAGGGGATAGTTCTAGACATTATACTAAGACTCTGGGAACTAACCAAGTATTTTTCTGAGTTATGGTTTATTTTTTATTAATTATTGAAGTCTGAACCATCTAATAATAGACTTAGGAACACTCAAATTATAAAATATATTTTAGAAAGATATTTGGTCCTTATAAATATTTTTATTAAATACTAGGCCTTAAATTAGGTTAGTGGTATTTTTCTCGTAATTTTTGAAGTTCTGTTGGCATTTAAACAAATTAAACTACCACTAAACGGGTCCTTTATAAATAATAAAGTAATATTTAAAATATTCAAGTATGGGTTTTATAAATAATAATTTACAAAACAAGGGAATTAGGTCTTAGGAAAAATTGATATAGTTTCCCTACATTTTAAAATGGTCATTAGGTATTTATTACCAATTTATTCTATTAAACTAAATAAATAATAACATTATATAAGAAATAAACTTTAATTTCATAAATTAATAATATATAACTATATTCTTCCCCAGAATATTAAAACTAGTTAATAATTCTAAAAACTATTTTTTTAAAACGTTTAAAATTTACTAGTATCCATTTTATTAAATTTTAACTCACATTTATTATTTATTTATTTTAAGAATAAATAATAATATAATACATAATAATTTATTTTTAGAATATAAGAATACTATTTAATTTAAAATAATATTTCAGAATATATAAAATTTATGTATAGTATTTTAATATTATTTAAAATCATTTATGACATGCCCAAAATTGGGTCTATCCTATGGTCGAGCGGTTCAACTCAGCAGTCGATCCCTGTTCCGGTCAAATCATGCACAATTCCTCGGATAAGCATCAGCCCGAGCGGTTTGGTCTACCCAAGACCTCCCGAACGGTTTATCCACGACCCGACCAACAGGTCGGGTAGACCGCGCAAGCATAGTTCATATAGGCGCAGTCAAGCCAGGCCAAGAGGCACGTTCCAGAATATTACAGGTAGTTTTCTAATCAAGTTAGAAGACTAATGGAAAGAGCACTTTGTTTCCTAGTCCAATTAGGAAACCCCCACAATTAATGACAATCAATCCTAATTGAATTATATTTCCTTATCTATGTAGTAGTGGGTCTCGTACATCTATAAAAGAGACCCCTCACCCCAATAGAAAGGGTTCAACCTTTCAGTCTCTATAGCACCTCTATAACAGTCACCAAAATGCCCGGCCGACCTACGGTAGCTCCAAAATATTGTTGATTCACCATAGGTCACCGGCTTTTTACAGTATAGTGAACGTGCTCAGACACAAACGTGGATGTAGGTTCCTTCATTAATAGGGCCGAACCACATACAAAAAACCAGTCTCTTACTCTCTTTCTCCCCTTAAATTGCTTTAATTTACTTTAACCAAATTTTGGCATCATCAGCTTGGCGCCGTCTGTGGGAACGACAAGTTCTTCATCAACAAATCTCTTGGCTGATAGTCATGCCTCCGAAGAAGGGTGAGAAGACTACACAATAGGCCAACCAGGATGGTCCGCCGGTGCCGGGTACGACAGTCGTGACATCTGAGCAGATAACCGCAACCCTCGTACAACTCTTGGAGGGCCAGCGTCAAATCCAACAATAGATCGAAGCCCTGCTGACCCAGCAAAGCAGTCCTCCAGTTGCCGGGAAACGACCCAGGAACGTTGCGTACGGTGGGGAACCGATCTTGACCAGACAACGTGCTTGAGCCAACCTGTCCCGTGTGGAGGATGCCAGAGACATCAACAGTAGGCGTGCTGCCCTAGAGGAAAGGCAGGAGCATATGACTCGGGAGTCAGTCTAGGGTCACTCGGTCAAGAGCCGAGGTGTCCATAGGCACACGATGAACCGAAGTCATAGCCAAGCCCGATCCTAGGGGACAGCACATCGCCATGAGAAGGAAGCCTCCTCCACTAAGTCGACCTGCAGCCCGGATACCGGTCGGGAAGGTGTGGTGGCACGTATCAAGGACTTACAGAAATAGATTGATGGAGTGGCCAAAAGGCTGGGCCAGAACCCTACTCAGAATCATGCCAATACTAAGACTAAGTCACCATTCTCTAGCTAGATCACGAGGTTTGCCATCCCACGCAAATTTAAGCAGCCTCGCCTAGATCCATATAACGGCTCGGGAAGCCCGATCGACCACGTCTGGACCTACAAGGCTCAGATGGCCCTAGCCACCAACTCCGATGAGCTACATTGCCTAGCCTTCCCCAGCACTTTGAAAGGCCTGGCCATGCAATGGTTTTACTCCTCACAGCCCCGATCGGTCCGCAGTTTCAAGCAACTCAGCAAGCAGTTCATTAACCAGTTCATCGGTAAGTATGAATGGTCAAAGCTTGACATGCAGCTACTGACAGTCATACAAAGGAATCATGAGACCCTCAAGGATTTCACTGACCGATTTAATCAACAGAAGCTCAAAATCTATGATCTTGATGAAACTGTCGCTATTATAGCCTTCTACTCGGGAGTTCAACACACCAAGTGCGCCGCGTCGTTTCACAGAAACTGACTGGATACCTTAGTTGAACTCACTGAGAGGGTTGGAAAATACATTGGCACTGAAGAATTTTTAAAAACCAAAGACCCCGGGTACGTAAGCAACGAGTCTTCCAGAAGTAAGCAAAAGTGAGATCAGCCCGGGAGTTTTGACAGTTCTTCCAGTTCACAACAATCAGGGTCCGACAGTCCCGACCTAACTTCCACCTCATAGCAGACAGGGTCTGGTAGTCCTGACCCGACCTCCAGTTCACAGCAGTCTGAGTACGGCAGCCCCGACCTGTCCTCCAGTTCGTAGCGGTCTGAGTCCGGCAGCCCCGACCCGACCTCTAATTCGCAGCAGTCAGGATCCAGTGATCCCGACCTTGAATCCAGCTCAGAGTAATCAGGAGTCTGGTGAACCCAACCCGACCTCCTGTCTCTAACAGTCTCGACCAATCCAACTACAATGGTACCTTCCTGATCATCAAATGAGGCTCCGTAGACTATCGAGAGCTCTTGAAAAGACCTCGGGTCACACCTGAGGCACATCAAAAGACCTCGGGCTCCGAACCCAGACACTAAAGACCTCGAGATCACACCCGAGGCAAAAGACCTCGGGGTCACGCCCAAGGCATCGGCTTCGCTTAGGTCTAACCTACGATGGGGGCAAATCCCCCTAGGTGGCTGATGATGGCAAGCTTCAAAAGACCCTGCAACCACCCATGTTCCAGGTTGGTTACCTACAATCCTTGCCTCCACAAGACCCTCGTCTTAGCGAAAGCTTGGGGGGCAGAAAGGCACAATGGACTAAAAAAGCAATCACACCGGGTACTTACAGGCCTTGTAGTAACTAAGTCAAACTCTTAGACAACCTAGGCGCCTACAGTACTCAGAGGTAATAACTCCACTTAAGTCCAAACCGACGATAGAGGTGACTAAAATCTCTTGGGTTGGCCGAAGATAGAGGAGCAAAAAGACCCTAAAGCAACATGTTTTAGGTCGGCTTCACCAACATGGTCAAACTCTTTTCCCAACGCTCTTGACAAAGGCTGGCTAGGCGGAAGACAACCATCTTGGGGAATTAACACAAAAGGACCCTAAAGTAACACACTTTAGGTCAGCTTTTCTAACATGGTCAAATTCTTTTGTCCACAATCTTGACGAAGGTTTATGGGTAGAAGATAACCATCCTGGGAGCTAACTCAAGCAAAAGACTCTGAATTAGACCGAGTCTCAATTCTTGGCCAATTCCCGAGCACTCAAAGACACTGAACTAGGCTAAGTCTCAACTCTTAGCCAGTTCTCGAGAACTCACAAGACTCAGAAGCTCCAAGGCAGCTTCCCGGAGCACTCAGACAGTGGCAGGTGGCATCAAACAGATTTCCAAACTTGCCCCGATATGGCATCAAGCCAACCTTGGAAATGGGAGACAGCTGACATGCCCAAAATTGGCCTTATCCTATGGCCGAGCGGTTCAACTCAGCAGTCGGTCCATGTCCCGGTCAAATCATGCACAGTTCCTCGGATAAGCATCAGCCCGAGCAGTTTGGTCTACCCGAGACCTCTCGAGCAGTTTATCCACGACCCGACCAAAAGGTCGGTAAGACCGCACAAGCACGGTTCATACAGACGCAGTCAAGCCAGGCCGAGAGGCGCGTTCCAGAATATTACAAGCAGTTTCCTAATCAAGTTAGAAGACTAATGGAAAGAGCACTTTGTTTCCTAATCTAATTAGGAAACCCTCACAATTAATGCCAATCAATCCTAATTGGATTATATTTCCTTATCCATGTAGTGGGTCTCTTATAACTATAAAAGAGACCCCTCACCCCCATAGAAAGGGTTGAACCTTCAGTCTCTAAAGCACCTCTATAGCAGTCACCAACACGCCCGACCGACCTGTGGTAGCTCCAAAATATTGTTGGTTTACCACAGGTCACCGGCTTTTTACACTATAGTGAACGTGCTCAGACACACACATGGACGTAGGTTCCTTCATTAATAGGGATACAAAAAACTAGTCTCTTACTCTCTCTCCCTTAAATTGCTTTAATTTACTTTAACCAAATTTTGGCATCATCAATTTATAACTATTTATTAATAAGAATTAAATAACTAAATATATATACATATAAGTACGAATCTTACTTAATAGAATATTTAAAATATTAGTTATTTTCAAAACAGTATATTAAATCACTAATCCGGATTAACAGAATAATTAGTAATATAAAATAACTAATTTACTTATTAATTAAAGGTTCGCGGGTCAGCCCGAACTGACCTGAACTAACAGGCTACCCATTTACACACTCATTCTGATCCAACTTAAAAGATCTGACCCGACCCGTTTATAATTAATATAACCCAACACATTACCCATTTATACTAACATATCAACCCATACCCCAACCCATGACCCGACCCGATTTTAATTAAAATGGGTAAACAATATAACCTGTTTTCTTTTCTTCTCCAGTGAGCCCGTTTTTCATCAGAAAACTTCAACAACCGGTTTCTTCTCCTCTACAACATACTAGGAGCTGGTGGATTAGTTCATTAATTTAGGGGTCTTATCAGAGGATTATTCTTTTCGGGTTTTTCGAGAATAATGCCATGCATGGTTGACCAACATGGTCTAACCTTTAAGCCGTCCATGGGGGGTCTTTCTGGGACCTATACGGTCTATTTGGTACCACTTTGGAGTGATTTGGTAGTGGTTAAAAATCTAAGCTCCGGTGAGGGCTCATTAATGGAGTCCTGAGTGTACACAGGGCCTTACGCTTTGTTTAGTTCATAGAGGGGGGTCTGGGAGTGTGTTTGAGGGTGTGTAAGTGTACAAAAATTATACAGGGGTTGGGGGTTTACCTTAGTAGCCCTCGAATTCTCTCTCCTCCTTCTCTAGCCAATTTTTCTCTCTCTCTCTAGCTTCCCAATCCTTCTTCTCCTTCCTAGGTCTTCTGTGGGGATGTGTGTGTGATCCTACATCTGTGTGAGGCAAAGTGTTTTACTTTTTATCTCTCTCTCTCATTCTCGGTAATACTCTTCCTCTCAATAGTTCTCAATATATATACACAACACCATATACATACCCATATATGTGTGCACAGATTTTGTGTATCTGTTTGAAAGGAGATGGAGGAGACATGAGGGAGATTGATTGTCCTTAGGAGGGGGAAAAGGTCCAACAGTGGGTGGTAGAGGTGGTTTTCCAGCAAGTAGAGGGTTGTTTGGGTGGGGGATATTTATACAATGGTTAAGGGTAGGTTTAGTAGTACAATACCCATTTTGGGTAGTACTTGCATTACTATAAATGTAGGATTCCGCCGTCGATTGAAACTACGTGCCTCACAGTCCAGATTAACATAGATTTTATAAATTTGCGTGACTAGTCAGTCTAGGTCTGTAATATATAGTCTAAGTTAACTATTTATATAAACACCAAAAAAATACGAATTGAAATACGGTAGCTTATTTTATTAATGTAGGAGTTTTACAGGTATTATAATTCTTGTGATCATGTGTTCCTTTTTAGGATCAAATTTGTTTTGATTTGGTGAATTTGAGACATCCGGTTGTATTTACTGACTGTTTTCTTGAGCTTTTCTTTCCTTCCTGGAATCGATGTGTGAGATGTTTCGTTTTCTCACGTTGTGATAGTGTTTACGTTATTTTGTAACACTACGGTATTCGGTGTGGTCGTGGACCGTTCTTTGATTGAGTTCCTTTCGTTCTTGTTCTGAATTCCGAGACAGAATTCTTTTAAGAGGGGTAGAATGTAGAAACCAGAATTTAATTAAGGGTCTTTAGGTAATTTTGGACCAATGTGGGTCTGGATTTAGGGTAGTGTATTTAATTTTGGTACTTGTTGGTGTTACTTTGGTATTTAATTTGGCGCATGTGTGTGTATATATGTTCATATATGTGTGTGTGGTAGTGATTGAGACTTATGGGGGCCCACTCCCCACCCAATTAAACTACTCCCAAGCTTCTTTGAGAAGCTTTACCTTATCTCTCCTCCCCTCCCTCACCATCCGGCCACTTCTCTGTCCCTTTCTTTTTCTTTCCTTACCTTTACTCTCTCTCTCTATATCTTTCTCTATATTTGGAAGAATCAAAACCCACTTAGTTTCTATATTTCAAGCTTCCATTTGGGTTCCAAAATTCATTTTTGGGGCAAGGCTATTAGTAGCAAAAGTGATCCTCTCAATTAAGGCTTCCTATTGGTGTTTCCATTTTCCATTTAGGTGTTCTCTAGCTCAAGTTATGGCCTAGAGGAAGAAGTGGTTTTCTCAAATTTCTTGTTCTTGGAAGCTCTATAACTTGGGTTTTTTTTTCTTCCTATATTGGAGCAATATTTTGGGTATTTCTTTTTCAAGAACACCAAGGTAGGATTTATTATCTTGCTAAACTATAAAATCCATACTTAGATTTAATTTGTTTTTGGATGTTAGGTATTGTGCAAGTTAGACTAAATTAATATTATCTCTCCTTCCACTTAAAAATTAAATTTTGTTGAAATAACATATATGTCAAACTTGAATTCTTGCTATAATTGCCCTAATTGCTTAGTTTCTTACTTGTTTACTAACTTGGGGTGAAAAGCATGCCTAGATGGTTATGGGACTTACTTGAGATTAAATGTCTAGATGTTTATGTGCCTAAATGAAATTAAATGCTTAGATGCTTATATATTTAATCTTGGGGTAAAAGCATGTTTATATATATATATATATACATGATGATTTGAGAAATTATATGCTTAAGTGCTTAACTCCTTAAAGTGAAAAGCATGGTAGAATATAAATTGAGTGTACTTAAAGTTATAGAATCCATTTTGTGACGTTTCTTTAAATGTATTGAAACTAGGTTGAAGTGTGATAATTTATTTGTCCTTATAGTAGTTGATAAATGCCCCAAGATAATGTATCCTGATTTAGAAATGTTAATAACATTCATATGTGTGGGCATTTGCATGTGGAATCAAGGGATTCAAGACATTGTGGCCAAATAGGCAATCTCATGGCATTACATAGCATGTTATGAAAAATCCTACGAGGGGATAAATCCCAAAAACGGGGGACAATTGTGATAAAAATATAGATGTGGGTTGTGTATGAGAATAGAGTGGACATACCTAAGAACGTGCCAAACTCCAATTTATATTCGACTAGCTGCCGGAAAGTTGGTATGCTACATTCCTAGTGGGGGTGGCTCACTATCCGGTACCGAGGCCAGTGATCATACTCATAGCATGCATGGCCAATGAGCTTTCATCAATTGCATTTGCCGCGCTGGCATTCATAGTATCACATTTTATCTTTAGTTATAGAAATTGTAGTATATCTCTACAATACTTCTTACGAGCCGTCTTTCTCACAAAAACGACAAACCATTTTTCAGGTTTTATCAAATTGGGGCAAGGCCCAAGAGTTACTCGACGCATGACGTCACACTTTGAAGATTTCTTTCAAGAAGAATAATAGTTTTGAAAATGTTTCAAACTTCAAGTTTTGTTTAAATGGATATTGTAATAAATTTGAATCTTGTAGTTTAATTCCTTTATACTTGATTCGGGCACATGTATAGCCCTTTACTTAGAAAATATTAGAATTTTTTACTTAATGTAATCGGACTTGTAATTGGGACTTTGAGTCATATATGGGCACATGCTAACATTAAATATTTATTCGTGTTGATTCAGATACTTGTTAGTCCTTTAACTTAGATCCTTTTTAAACCGTATTCATGTTGGTTCAGATGTTCCGTTGTTCCTTTGAATCGTTTTGGTAAGTTTATGGTATGGCTATACAGGTTTATACTTAGCTTGTGGATAATCTATTATGGAAAAAAAAAATATACAAATTTTGATTTTTTGAAAGGCCATTTGGTTGCAGCCTCTCAAAAATCTATATTACGTAGGGGTGTGTTTCGGCCGAAACGGATCGGAAACACCCCTTTCGGAAAAAAATTCCGAAATTTTCGGAAGCCAAAAATGCATTCCGAATTCCGTTCCGAAATTTCAAAAATTCCAAAATTAGTTCCGATTCCGAAATTTCGGAATTTTCGGAATTTTCGAAATTTTTCGGTATTTCATCAGATTCGGAATTTTTCGGAATATTCGGAATATTTTCGGAAAAGTTTTGAAAAATGCAATTTCGGAATATTTTCGGAAATTTTTCGGAATTTTCGAAATTCTAAAAATAATTCCGATTCCGATCCGATTTTTTTCGAAATTTTTGGAATTCAGAAAATCGGAATTCAGAATGCATATTTAGTTGCCAAAATCGAAATTTTTCGGATCAGAATCGGAATTTTCGTTCCAAATGACACCCCTAATATTACGTGACATTCAAAACAAACTTTTATCTGTGTCTTTTCCTCACTGGGACTTCTCATTTCTATCTTTTAAAATTCTATTGAAAGCCAAAATAATGTTGATTGACCATATTTGACCCGTTTGGTCCCTATGACCATCTTTGACTTTTTGACTTTTCTTTGGAATCCACGTAAAATTTATTCGTAATTTTCGCACTATTTGATTGGCCCATGTAGGATCTCTCCCCCTCTTTAACCTCTTTCTTTGACTCTTTGACCCATCCATGTATCATGAATTTTGGGGTGTGGCACTGACAACGAGTCTGTTTGAACTTTGAACTTCATGAAATAAAAAATCAAACACTCTTTTCTTATTGTTTTTTCCTTTATTTTAGTGGGCTCAATTTGGTCGATGGCAAATCATAAGCTGGGTTGGGCTGGGCTATAGCCCCCATTTTATAGGGAAAAAAATTAATTTTACATTGCAAATAAAAAAAAATTATATATATAGGTAATGTGACTTAACCCCCCAAATATTGAAAATATATATATATATATATATGTAATATAGTTACACAATTGTCAACTAACTTTGAAAATTTGTCCCATCACCTTAAAAAGTACAACACAAAAACGTTTACTCAAAAATATGTATTTTTAAACACTAAAAAAATTTGCCTCAAGTTGCTTCCAAACCCTCCTATAATTTCTCAACTTTATGTATGTGTACTAAATTCCAGCCCCCTAAATCTAAATCATGGCTCCGCCCTCAAGGCAGAGCTAGGCATTTTGGTTAGAAGACCCAGGCTATATGGGAGCTTTGGGGTTTAGGGTAGCGATCTTGAGGCGATTTTCTTTTGAGTGTACTTATACATAATTATGTATAGAATTTATTTTATGTCGCAACAAAAAAGAGAAAGTGGGGTCTTGATATAGGAGACAAAAAATATTAAAGGAGTGAGAGAAGATGCAGAATTATTTTTACACCGCACTTTTGGGTAAAATAGGTAAAATAGGTGATTTTTAATCTGGGTCTATTTGATAAAACTTAAACATTAAAGGATGTCTTTTAAAATTCCAGGAGGCTATTTCTAAAACTCATAAAATGCTTAAGTTAAAAAGTATAATTTTCAAAATTTTAAGAGAGATTTATTTTTAAAACTCATAAAATACCGCATCTCAAAATATAATTTTAAAAAATTCGGGATCCCAGGCCCTCACAACTGTCCGTCCTTGAATTTGGTAAGTACTCTATAATTTTCAAAGTACTAAAATGTGCATAAATTTCAGTGGTTTCAACGAACACATATAGCCCTGCCAGCCCTGCCCCTGAAACAAGGGCACTTTATAGCTGTGTATATTATACGTATATGATTAATGAACACTACTGTACCTTCACACTTTTGCACACTTAATTTTAAATATATATAGATATATATATATATATATATATGTAGTGTATAAAAAAGGGTAAAAAAATTTAAAAGTATATGTATTTAAGGCATATTATGTGCAAAAGTATGTATCCTTAGCATTATTAATGATTATTTGTTTCTTGAATAATTGTGGTGTGTGAAAATGGACGTGATGGCTAATTCATTTGGGAGTAATGCTAGGTATACACACTTTTCTACACATTTTTTAACACACAGCTTTAAATACAAGTACCTTGTGTTATGTAAGTGGTGTACAAAAAAGTGTGAAAAATTCAAACAGCACAACATACATATATTTAAAATATAGTGTGTCAAAAATTGTGTGAAAAAATATGTATATCTAGCATTATTATTCATTTGGGAAAGGGTATGCATCGAGGTCAGATGAAGAAGGATTTGGAGGTGTCTGTGGTGGGGACAAGGCTCAGAACAACATCGGCCAGGACATGATCATCCATGAGAATCACCCTCGTAATCTAAAACCTTTACGTATATATCTGTGTGTGTGAATATATGTTATCCAAATGCTAACCTACAGTACACGTTTTTGGTTTTAAAAAAATATATATATATATATTTGGTGAGAAATCTTAAAATGGAGAAGTTATTCAGTGAGCCGATGCGGTGTGACGGTTTAATTGTATGGTGATATGTGACTTTTTTTTAAAAAGGTGGAGATGACATGTATGAAAGTTGTCCCTGGAGATAGAGGGCATGACTATTTGAAAAATCTATAAAGACACATGTTATGTCCACATTATTTCAAATGTCACATGCCATCATATTAATTAAGACGACACACCACGTTAGCATGATGATGTGGTCTGACGGGCTTACTGAATACTTAAAATGAGGTGGTGTAAGCAAAAACTCAAAGTTTTGGGGTAAATTGCATTTTGCACCCTCAAACTATACCATGTTTGTACTTTGGTCCCTAAACTATCATTTTTCGCATTTTGGTCCCTCAACTATCATTTTGTGTCAGTTTGCCCCCTCTCTCACTTTTAGTGACGAAAAATGATAGCTAAAGGACCAAAATGCAAAAAATGATAGTTTAGGGATCAAAGTGAAAAACATAGTATAGTTTGAGGGAACAAAATGCAATTTACCCAAGTTTTTGACATTTTTAGTTGAAGTGCTCACCATTTTTTGGTACCAATTAGAATCCTTCTTTAACAAATTTTTTTTAGTCTATTTTTTTCTTTTGAGAGTTAGTTATGTCATGCCATCATTAGTTATATTTACATTTGAAAATTGCATAACTTACAGTTTTCAAACTCGTTTTTTTTTTTATGTAATGTATATTTTTGGAATGGTGAAATCGAGATCTTTTAAACAAGATTCAAATGTGATATGAATTATGAAGAAAAAAATCGAATTTTTTAGTTGGTTGGTTTAACGATTTTATCTGTTGACAAACATATAACAGATAATTTATTAAAACATTAACTTTAAATGGTCATAACTTTCTCATTTTTTTATAGCTTTTTTGGGATTTTTTTTATTTCATATTTTTTTTTTTTAAGTTCTACTCACTGGACTTGCAAGTTATGCAAAAACAGATAATTTGAAGCCTCATTTTGAGCTTTTATCTGTCTGACCAGAGAATATTATCTATTTACAAATAGGTATTATTATCTGTTTTAATTAAACGACCATAACTTTATCATTTTTTGTCCTTTTGTGTATTTTTTTGTTTAATATATTTTTTTTCCGAGATTTAGGCATTGGACATAAAAATTGTGCCAAAATAGATCATTTGGACCCTCATTTTAAGCTTTGATTTGTCTGAACAAATAATATGTTCTGTTCCAATTAAAACAATCATTAATTCCTCATTTTTGGGTGGATTTTTCATTTTTTTTCATTTTTTTTCCCGATATACGCATATCGATGTCAATTTTACAAAAATAGTATGTTTTTATTAGTTGATGCAACAAAATATGCTTTAAAGCTTTAGTTTAATTTTTTTTCCTTTTATGATTTCATAGTCAATATTGATCTCATTTGATAGATCTCGTTTCTCTATTTCAAAAACATCAAAGTTTACAAAAAATGAACTTATAAATCGAAAGCTATGACAATTTTAAGTTTTTTTAGGTACAAAAGGGTATTTTGGATCAAACCTAGCACAAATGGCTTAATGGGTTAAGAAAAAGAAGGGTGAGTTTTTACTAGGCCATATTTGGGTGTAAGTGCCTTTGGCTTGCCCTCAAATTTATGAAAGATCTAAAATAAGTTATGTTAACTGTTAAGTGTGCTCTCATTGGGAAATTAAAATATCCCTCTATTTTATAAGGTGGTGTGAACTTATCTACTTTCCCTTGTAAATTAGGAGTACATACAGCGAAATTTTTTTAATGAAAGGTCCCTCACACATAAAATTGGGCAAAAAAATCCCATACTTCAATAGCACCCCTTCAGTTAGGATATATATCATCCCAAAAAATCTACATTTTGCCCCTCCTTCGAGTCGCTAAAATTTTTAGATCAAAACGACGTACAGTTATGTGTGCAACAAATGATCATTTTGTTCTAAAATTTTCAACTTCTGAAAGGATGGATAAAAAAATTATCATTTTTGTATCATGTGTGAGTCATGTGATACAAAAACCTTAGTTTAATTGAAGGGATGGTAGTGAAAAAAATTAAGGGAATTGCTATTCCTACCCCCAAAATTGAACTATTGCACTCCATGGTACTATTGGTACACCATACAGTATCATGCAGTCAATATATTCTATGGAGTGCATTGGTTCATCCACCAAATGCGAATATCAACCCTCGAAATTAATTGTTAAGGAGATTAGTTTGTTGAGTTTTTTTAGTTTGGGACTATTTGAAAAAAAAAGAGGCATAGAAGGAGATGGTGTTGTAATTTGCCCTTTTGTTGTGAAGATTGTATATATATATATATATATATACTTCTCAAAAGAGAATGAAAAACTCTTGATTAATGAGGAAACATTTTAATTTAGATCAACACAATCCATATTTATACATAGAGAACGCACGTGCCAATTCCCTTTCTATTAGTTTTGTTGGCTTTTACAATTCAATAATGTTAGGGTGACAAATACTTTTTACGTCCAAACACACTCTATTTCTCTCCTAGGTGGCATTGTGGGGTCCACTGAAATTATTCTGACCCCAAAGTACCACCTAGGAGAGAGGTAGAGTGTGTTTGTAAAAAGTATTTGTCACCCAAATATTACTCTTTACAATTATGCTACTTTTATATTTTGGTAATTTTAAATCTCTTTCTAAATTCTGTAATAATTTAATGAATTAATAAAAAACAACAATGTCAGTATTTCTATATTATTTGTATTAATTTATCTCCGTTCCTATAATTTGTATAATCATACTGAATTTAGAAGTCATAATTTTGAAGCTATAGATTGACTTCTAAATTCAGCATGATTATACAAAATTACAACTAAAATATCAAAATATTAGCATATGTTGTGTGTATAAATTCAATTTATAGGTATTTGTGTGTGTAATATTAACATATGCAATTGTATGAAATTATTTTTTTAAAATTAAAACGACATGCAAAATTGCGATTTGAACTTAGTTTAAACTGAAACTAAGTTGTGTGTGTAATATTAACATATGCAATTGTATGAAATAAAATTTTAAAAAATTAAAACACCATACAAAATTGTGGTTTGAACTTTGTTTAAAGTGAAGGTAGTCTGTGGTCTGGGAACTTAGCAATAGAAAATAACATTGTGATGTTTTTTTTTTTAGGGTAAACATTGTGATGTTAAAAATGCATAGAATGACTTCTAAATTCAGAGTTTAGAGTTTAGGGTATCAAAATAGGTATTCAATCGACTTACATGCAAAAAAGAATTAGAACCCTCCAACAAAAGATTTGGAAAGTATAGCATTACTCAAATTATATTTATATTGCCATATGTGTGCAATAAGACTAAAATTATTTTATAGTACAAATTATAACTAAAAGAGAAACATATAAGCATATAATCATGTGTGTGCGTCTGTGTAATCAAAGTATAAAATTAACCATTTAATAAATAAATAAATAAAATACGGTTGTGTCAAAAGATGACTATTCTGTAAATTTTCCTACAAAAATTGACATATATGTAAATATTATATAAATAATTATTTTTATTGACATTTTTTGAAGTCAATTATAATTATGGTTGCAAAAGTTGACTAAAACCTGAAAGTTTGATGCCAAAGTTGATTGAATCGTGATTATTATATTAATTAAAATTTCAAAAGTTGACTTCAATGTAATTATTAGTCGATCTGAACATAATTAAGTTTGACATGACATAATTACCCTAAGACAAATCAATACATCCTTATCTAGATACAGAGATGTATGAGTAATTATGGTATAATAAAGGAATATTATGGTATTTAACTAATTAAGCAATTTATCATAAATGATAGAACAATAACAAATAGAGAAATACTGAAATTAGATAAATCAATTGAGAAATTGGTACGCCACCCTATATGTGTAGTAGACTTTATGTGTAGTATATATATATATATATATATGAATATGTATTTAACAGAAAATCTAGTTATTGTTAGTTATTTAAGTTATAATTCATGTGTTGAACTTTCTCTGAACGTGGGCTGTTGGTATGTGAAGCATATGACAAGATTCAGGAAAGCGAAGTAAAAGAGAAGGAAAAGCGCGAAACCGGACCAATGCAGAGTCATAAATCATGCGAATCATGCCACCCTTTTGATCCACTGGAGCAAAAAAAAATTATTTTTATTTTTTTCCCTCCTCTCTCTTCCTTACAGACAATTTTTTGATCTCTTAAACTATTTCTGCAATGTTTATGGGATGAATAGTGGGTTTGTCCATCTTATATTAAATAATAAATAAATAATAAGATACTATTCTCCGTTCTGGAATATTTGGTACTTTTCTTAATTAAGTACTCCTCTTCAGGACAGATTGATTTAGGGACAAAGGGGGATTCAAGTCCTCCTAGGTTTTTGAAAATATCTAATTTTTAACTTAAAAGAAAAAATATTTTTTATAGTTAAGTCCCCTTGAAAATTATAAAAATCCTTCGATATTATAAATTTATCATATTAAGCTCCCTTTTTTTTATTATATATTTTTGTGTTAATTATATAAAAGTCCCCCTTTATGTTTTTGGGATGATTTTTATATCATTAGCTTATATTATCTATAAAAAAATATGTTTTAATAGGTCCAAAAAAAAATTTGGGGGGTGCTGTCCCCTAATCCCCATACACTAGACATTATCAAGCCCACTGGATTGATTTTCTGTATCTTCCTTTACTCCTTTAGAGGAATTTTTTTTCTTATTGAGTGTAATAAGTCTTTGTGTAAAAGTGGCTATGGATGAACTAATAGCATTTATTCTAGAATAGGATACAAATGAATTTGTAATTTGTCTACTCTACACGTGTGTGCCAAAACATTGAATAAAGAGAATTTCTTGATAATTGACATGAAAATTATTTGTGTGCGCTTGTGTTCTATACCCAAATATAGGTAGACGTGCAAGTAGTAATCTGGCTAAGACCAGGTCAATTCCACAGAGAAGGTTGAAAACTAAAAACTTAGATTAAACTCTAAAAGAGAAAAATAAAAATCAATATTTTTAAAGAGTGTAGAATACAACTGATTAAATAGAGCGATATTTAAAACGGGTTTTTACTTAATAAAGAGGAACGTTGGGATCACACAAATCTACAGTGACCTTACCATCTACCATGCAGTTACATTAAATCTCAATGGAGTACATCTTCTACAGTATTCCGTATTTATCTTAGAGTAAAGAATCCACAGTTCTTTCATGACCGGGACTATATCATCACAGTTAATTTGAAATACGTGAAAGCGGTTTAAAACAATAGTTAAGACTCACACCTACAATGGTGTTAGCATTAAAGGTGATTTGCAAAAGATATTGAAGAAAAATGCCTTAAAACCTTAAGTTCAGAGACTGTTTCAACAAATTGAGCATTTGTAGACAGTTTGATAACAAATCTCTAAAGCAGAAAGTCTAGGAATACTGCATAGGATGTCCTCAAGAATCAGAGAGTTTGATCGATCGATGCGCTTTCGATTGATCGAATATTGTTATCTCTCAATCGATCGAAATGTCTTTGATCGCTTGACTGTATCTTTGGTCCGATCGATCGAACTAACTTCGATCGATCGAACACAGGTTTCAAACTGCTGCATGGCAGAGGCTAGAGATCACTGTTTCATCGTGATCTCCCAACCCTAGGACTACTCAGACATGGTCTGGAACGTCACAAATTCGTTTTTAACGTAAATATTCATTAAGGCTTTGTTTGGTTGTGATTTAAACATGGAAAAACTACAAAAATAAGTGATTTCAAACTACTACTACGAGAACTAATGATTCAAACAGATTAAACTATGATATTAAGCATGGAAAATATAAATAAATTAAGATTATAGAACCTGGAATGGAGAAACTTATATTAAAACGCAGAAATCAATCCCAAAAGCAATATTCAAATCGTTAAACCTACCAAAAAAAAAAAAAACCAAGATCAAAGTCTCTTCTCTCTATGTAAACTGATGAAAACTAAAGTAAGCATCCCTCTGGACGTCTTTACAACTAATATTTATAGATAAACTAAAGGCTAGGGTTACAATGCATGTTCCTGCTGCGTGCGCGTAAGTTCTGATAAAAGGCATTTTCGATCGATCGAACATCACTCGATCGATTGAACTTTTGGAATTCTCGAGCGCTTGAACAACTGTCAATCGATCGAAAGCTCGATCGCTTGAGGTGTCTTCGATCGCTTGAACCGAGATTTATAAGACCTTTTGAGATCCTAGAGAGAGTAGGACTAGTGGCTTACCGATTAGCTTTATCATCGGAGTTGGAACATGTCCACAATGTATTTAACGTGTCAATGTTGAGACGGTGTATGACGAATAGGAACAAGATCATAATGCCAGAACCATTGCAGATTTAGAAAGACTTGACTTATGTGGAGCAACCAGTAGAGATTCTAGATCGCAAGGAGCAAGTGTTTAGAACGAAACGATTCCAATGGTGAAAGTGTTATGGCATAGTCATACAGTAGAGGAAGCTACATGGGAGAATGAAGAAGAAATAAAGAATGAATATCCGTATCTTTTCAATTCATGAGGTAAAGTTTGGGGACAAACTTCCTTTTTGGAGGGGAGGGTTGTCACACCCGTTCTAAAAAAATCATTGATTTTAAATGTATAATTTGAGCTTTTGAGCATTATTAATGTTTATTGATAATTTGAGGTGGAGTTGACCGTGAGTCAACGGTGAGGTATCAGTGATGACAGGGGAATGTGGTAATCCATGATGCATTGGCATAGTTAAATGATATTTATGATTTAGATGTTATTTGACTTATCTGATATTTTTGTGAATAGTAACTTTACCTATGTAGAGTAATTTCTGCTAGTTTTGATATTATTCAAGATTGTTTTAAACACTGTGGTGAGAACGTGAGTGTTACGTGCATAAAAGGTAGGTGGTACAGAGATTCCACGGGAATTAGTTTTTGGATCCTTGTTTTGGACCCAAATGGAACTTACTCGGAAACTTTTATAAATTTTAGTTTTTACTCGTGAAATAATAAAGTAGATGTTTAAGACATTTAGGGAGATAATTAGAAGTTTGGAGAAACTCGTGGGGAGGTAAACGTAATTTCCAAGTCTCGTGCCTATAAATAGTAAGCTCAAGATTGAGATATAGCCAAACTTTCTAAAAATATTTGAGGAGAGAGAGAAAGGAGATTTTTGTGCCACGAGCTTTGCGACGATGATTGTCGACCTTTTGTTCATCAGTTTTTCTCCAGATTTTAGATTTGGACTCCTCAAGGTAAAAGCTTCGATTTGATACCTCTTAGGCCACGTTTGGCTAACTTTTTCCGAAAATCTAATTTCTAGAATTTTGGAGAAAACCCAATAAAATTTGTAGGAATCGCGTATAACTTGAGATCCAACGTTTATTTAGGCATCTCTTTGATCCTTCAAAGTTTTAGAAAAATCGAACGAGGTATGAATTCTAGATCTATGAAATATATGAAAATTACATGTTTTGAATATCGGCTTTGATATTTTGGATCCGAGCCAAAGTCACGTATTAATTAGGCCCGTTAATTATGCACGCGAAAATGTTAAAAAAAACATGCATAACTATTTATGTGAGCATGCTATGTGTCTACTTGGGTCAAAGGAGAATTTGGTGTAATTTCATTTGGGGGTAAGTGTCACGCCCCGGATCCACACATGTGAACCTAGTACATGTGACATGCCACCAAGGCCTTCAAACACCAAGTTAAGAATGAAAAGAAAGGAAAACAAGCACTTTTATACCATTATGTTAGACAAATCAAGCCCAAGGGCAAAAATGGTCATTAATAAGGTATAGCAAATTGTATACCAAAAGATAGATTTTTGAGTCATGGTTCCAACGCAAAATACAGCGCGCAAATGCGAGTTTTCTAGAGAGAGTTATGCCCGTTTCCGTAAAAGTCGACAGTGCAGTAAAATGATCTACAGATCGATCCGCCCCAAAACTAGCCGGAACGATCCGGTTTTGACAGAACATCATTTTTGGCCCTCCAGAAGTGCCGGATCGATCCGCTCAAGGCCCGAATCGATCCAGATTCTGCAGCACTCATTTTGACAGCAGTTTTTACTGTTCTGCAGATTCAAAACACATCCAAACACTTTCAAAACCAAACCAAACTTCATGAAACTTTCCAAAATCATTTCAAAATTATTCTAAAATCATTTTGAAGCATTCCCAAGATATATTAACATGATTTTCAAACATTAGACAAGATCTACAAATTCTACAACACCCAAACATTCCCAATTCTCACAAACAATCAAACAAAACAAATGAGTCTTTATCCATATTCACAACTAACATACCCAACTCATAAAAACAAAAGTTTGAAAGGTTTCCGCAAGATATTAAACTCCGTTTACAACACATAGATACGTCTTGGAGCAATAAAACAAGAACCCAACATAACCAACTAACTTTAACATGCTCCCAACTTAATCCATACATACCCGGATTACACCGAAATTACAAGTTTTGAACAAAACAACTATAATACATGGAACTACAATATACACAAGCTTCCTTGCCACGACGAACCCCAAATCACCTCCCCGGATTCTCGCTGTCGTGCTCACCTATAATGGTTATTCAATAACCACTACAATATATAAGCTATATGCTTAGTGAGAGATATCAATCAAGCACACAGATAACATATTAATGTTTATATTCAACTCAACATATAAAATGATCTCCGGACAAGCAAGTATTTCTTCCGCCACAACCCGCAAGTCCGCGACTCCCCCAATAGTTCACGGCACAAGCCAATGACCTAGGCCACACACGTGCGGTCTAATGCCGTTGTCGGCAACAAGTGGTTGTCACCACAGAACAATCTCATAGCAGATTCATACAAGCTTTCCTTTGACCCAAATAGGCAACTAAACATGCTCACATAGATATATCACCATGCTTTTCACAAAATTATAGCTAAACATGGATAATTAAACTAAATAGGCATGTGATTAACATCTATATGAACATAACCATTAATCTCATCCAAAAACAAGATTGAAATCACTCACCTCTTTGCAATTCACTCCTAGTTAAGAAATTAAAGCTCAAATCTACTCTGGGTTCAAATCCTAGATAAATTCGACAAACTACGGATTACAGCTCCGAAATGGGTCACAAGAAATACGATGATTATACTCAATAAAATCAGTACCAAATCGTAGAACTCACATCTACGAGTCCAAATTCGGTCTCAGAATTGAAATCGGGTGTCAAACGGCGCATCGATTGACGTCGTGAGTGTCGTCGAATTTTCCGCCGATAAATCTTGTTTTAACTCTTTTCTCTGTAAAGGTTTGTTACATTAGAGAAGAAGATGACTAAGGTTCTAGCTTTGTGAGTCATGGACACTTGTCTCATGACATGTGATACCAACTTTTGGTTTCTAAGTTTGCCTCCCCTAATTTCTTCAGTTCTGCAATTATACCCTTGGTAGTTATAAAACTTATTAAAACTATCCCAAACTTAAATGAGTGTTTGTCTATGTCACGTATGGGTCCTATAAGTGGTCCCACATAATTATATCAAGTTGCTAATTAGCCTACTAATTATATAACGTGTTCATTTCGTTCTCACAAAGGTATTCCAAATGACCACATAATTGGTCCCTAGCAATTAAACAATATATTCTAAAAACCATATAAATATTTCACATATGCCTTAATAAACATTTAAGCACATAAGGGTCATTGGCCAACATTGGGTTCCCAAACTGGACACCCATAATCAACTAGTGAGTTAAAACTCACTTAAACATGTGTTAATAAACACAAATTAATTATGCTAATGCATGCTAAATCATAATTAACGATTAATCGCGGGAGCAGGTGTTACATCTCTCCCCTCCTTAAAAGAAGTTTGTCCCCAAACTTAAAGTACCTCAAATTTTGAATAGGAATGGGTACTTCTCACGCATCTCATCTTCCCGTTCCCACGTAGCCTCTTCAACAGAGTGATTTTGCCACAAAACCATAACCAATGGAATAGTCTTGGTTCTCAGGACTTGAACTTTTGCATCAAGAATTCTCACTGGATGTTCTATGTAAGTCAGGGCCTCTCTAATCTCTGGTGGTTCTGGCGTAATGATGCGACGTGAATCTGACACACAACGTCGCACCATTGATACGTGGAATACATTATGTATATTCTCCATTTCTTGCGGTAGCTCTAACCGGTATGCTACTGGTCCAACATTACCAATTCCCTTAGTCGGTGACACCCTCAGAAACACATAATCACCAACTTCAAACTCTATTTGTCTCCTTTTTAAATCCGCGTAGCTCTTGTAATGACTCTGAGCTGTCTGTAACCGTTGCTATATCAACTTAAATTTTTCAGTTTTCTACTAAATTATCTCAGGTCCTAACAATTTCTGTTCTCCTACCTCTGCCCAACAGATCGGCGAACGACATCTACGCCCATATAAAGCCTCAAAAGGTGCCATCCCAATGCTGGATTGGAAACTATTATTATAAGTAAATTCTGTCAATGACAAGTGTTGTTCCCAATCACCTTTGAAATCAAGAACACATAATCTGAGCATATCTTCTAATATTTGAATTACCCGCTCTAATTTTTCGTCAGTCTGCGGATGGAAAGCTGTGCTAAAATTCAACTTTATGCCCATAGCCTCGTGTAAGCCCTTCCAAAACCTTGATGTAAATCTACTATCTCTATCAGAGATAATAGACACTGGAACTCTATGAAGCCTTATAACTTTCGGAACATATAACCCCGCCAACTTCATTGGATCATTCGTCTTAATAGCTAGGAAATGCGCAGACTTGGTTAATCGGTCAACAATTACCTAAATATTATCATTTGATCTTCTGGATTTTGGTAAACCTGCCACAAAATCCATCGTGATGTTCTCCCACTTCTATTCTGGTACTGGCAATGGTTGTACAATCCCGCTGATCTTTGATGTTCTGCTTTTACCTGTTGACACACCATACACTTTGCCACGTGTTCGGCTATTTCCCGCATCATTCCAAACCACCAATAGTTCTCTCGTAGATCATGATACATTTGGTACTCCCTGGATGAATGGAATATTTGGTATTATGTGCCTCCTCTAGAATCGTCTCTTTAATTTCATTGATATCGGGTACACAAATTCAATTTCTGTATTTCAATGCACCATCCACGTAAGTGAAATCCAGTTGCTTACCCTCAGGTATTCCGTCACAAATCTTCCTCAAGTTTGGGTCTTGAAGCTGTTTCATTCTAATTTCATCCACAAGTGTTGGTTATGCTATAATAGCCGCCATCAAAGCTCCCTCAGTTCTTGGAATTACTTCAAGTCTCAGTTGCTACATTTCACAAATCAGCTTTTCTTGAGAAGTCAAAACATAAGCTAAGTTACCAGTTGACTTTCGGCTCAATGCATCGGCCACCACGTTGGCCTATCCCAGGTGA
Organism: Hydrangea macrophylla; assembly: GCA_033977485.1. Taxonomy (NCBI): domain Eukaryota; kingdom Viridiplantae; phylum Streptophyta; class Magnoliopsida; order Cornales; family Hydrangeaceae; genus Hydrangea; species Hydrangea macrophylla. The sequence continues at coordinate 82,019,922 of CM066985.1, read as the reverse complement.
TATTGAATCCTTTCATTAACTCCAACCATCATCTCTGTCTCATATTCAAATCCCTCTAAGTGAATATGTACTTCAGGCTCTTGTAATTCGTGTAAATTTTACACTGTTCCCCGTATAAATAGTACCTCCAAATCTTTTAGGCAAAGATTACTGCCGCTAATTCCAAGTCGTGTGTTGGTTAGTTGATTTCATGTGGTCTCAATTGTCATGAAGCGTAAGCAATTACTTTGTCATCCTGCATTAGGACACATCCCAAACCTCGATGAGAAGCATCGCTGAATACAACAAACCCTTCAGTACCCGACGGAATCGTCAATATCGGCACTATCATAAGTCTAGCATTCAATTCCTTAAAACTTTTCTCACATTCGGAACTCCAAACAAAAGGAACATCTTTTCTCATTAGCTGAGTCATAGGCATCGCGATTCTTGAGAAATTTTCCACAAATCTTCGGTAATACCCGGCCAATCCCAAGAAACTTTAAACTTCTAACACATTATTTGGTGGATTCCAATTGGCTATTGCTTCAATTTTCTGCGGGTCCACTGAAACACCTTCTTTAGAGATCATATGTCCCAAAAATGCTATCTCGATTAGCATTTCTTCAATTTACCAAATAGTTTCTTCTTATGAAATCGTTGCAATACCAACCGTAAATGCTTCTCATGATCTTCAACACTTTTAGAGTAGACCAAAATATCGTCAATGAAGATAAGGACAAATTCATTTAAGTATTCCTTGAATACTCGGTTCATCAAGTCCATAAAAGCTGCGGGTGCATTGGTAACTACAAATGGCATGACCATAAACTCATAATGTCCGTATCGAGCCCTGAATGCTGTCTTATCTACATCTTCTTCCTTAACTTTCAGCTGATGGTAACCCGATCTCAAGCCGATCTTCGAGAAAACTTGAGCTCCTTAAAGCTGATCGAACAAATCATTAATCCTCGGTAATAGGTACTTATTTTTAATAGTCAACTTGTTCAGCTCCCGATAATCAATACACATTCGTATGGTTCCGTCTTTCTTCTTGACAAATAAAATCGATGCTCCCCCACGGTGAAACACTAGGTCGAATAAATCCCTTGTTAAGTAACTCTTGTAATTAGTTCTTAAACTCTTTCAGTTCTACAGGTGCCGTTATATATGCTGTCTTTGATACCGATTGTGATCCAGGTACTACCTCAATAGTAAATTCAATCTCTCGCTCGATCAGCACATGTGGTAGATCCTCAGGAAACACATTTGGAAACTCTCGTACTATCAAAATATCCTCAACCTGAGTCCTCGTGACATGTGTATCAATGACAGTACATAAGAACCCTTGACAATCCTTTTTCAACAATTTCCCAACCTGAATTGCTAATATCATATACGGTGGCGCTGCTACCCCAACCCTTTGGAAGGTAAACTCTTTTTGCCCTGGTAATTGGAAATTAACCCTTTTCTGTTCACAATTAATTGTAGCCTGATTTGTAAACAACCAATCTATACCCAAGATTACATCAAAGTAGTTGACGGTTAACGGAATTAAGTCAACAGTCACTACTCTATCACCTACTCTGATTTCACACGCTTTGAACACTGAAAAGGTCACTAACGGTTTTCTTAGTGGTAAGGATACAAAAAGATCATACCCTAGGGGTTCTGACATGCTATTCAAATGTTTAACAAATTCATGCGAGACAAATGAATGTGTTGACCCTGAATCTATCAAAATTCATGCTGGATGTGAACAGATATGAAGAATACCTGACACCACAGAATCTGTAGCTGATACATTCCCCGGTGCGAGTTGAAAAGACTTCCCTTGTCTCTGTTCCATGCCTTTTCGTTTATCAGTGGGTGGTCCTGGTCTTGCCCAGCTAGACACCATAGAACTTGCTCCTTGTTGTTGCTTCTTTGGACATTCTTTAGAAAAGTGTCCTGGTTGCCCACAATCAAAGCATTTGCCCCTCATATCTGGATTTGACCTCACAGAGCTAGGCGGTCGTGTTCTGGATTGCGGATAATTCTTGGATATGTGCCCCACTTGCCTAAAAATGTTACACGTGTTAAGTAAATAACAAACTCCCCCGTGTCGATGATTACATGTAGGACACAGCGGTCGAGCCCCCTCAGAAATATAACTTCCACCTTAACCACCTGAACCTGACCCAGGCCCTCGTGAAAATGGTTTCTTAAAGAAGTCTTGCCCTTTCCCTTTATCTTCACTTTGTCGCTTTCCTTGTTGATCTTGCTTGTATTTGTTAATATCCTGCTCAGCTATGAGAGCTGCGTTTTGGACTTGAGCCACAGTTTCCAAATTCGTGAGTATCCACCCTACATTGGATGTTATCCCTCAACCCCTATTTAAACTTCCTAGCTTTATCCTCCTCAGTTATCACCTTATCCTTCGCAAATCGAAGCAACTCACTATACCTGAAGATGTATTCATTCACCGTCATATTCCCTTGTTGGAGATTCATGAATTCTCTGCGCTTTTGTGCCTCAGCTGCCTGAGAAAAATATCGCTTGTAAAACTCCTCCATAAACTTGTCCCAAGTGGTCGGCCTACCTTGTTCAAGAAAATTCACCCACCAATTCTGGGCACCTTCTTTCAGAGTATCAGTGGAAAATGTAATCTTTTTCTCTTTTGTACATTTTATAGCATGGAATATTCGCTCCATATCTGATACCTAATGAATAGCTGTCATCGAATCCGGACCCCCATCAAACGTAGTCAGTTTTCTTTTATAAAATTGCTCAATAGTAATATGGTCCACCTTTGGTTCAGGATTTGGGTTTGTATGCCTTACATCTACCGGTGGCACTCGATCACCAACGGCACCAACGAAGTTAGTTACCAAGTCCACCAAACGATCCATTCTCGCATCAAATTCTCGGTATGGGTCCATTTTTCTCCAAATTCTTGTCTGTCAGTCACATATGCATAAATACTATGCATGCTATGACATATATCATATGATATAAATGATTAAGCAATCATAACATAGCATCAATATTCATATGCATACATGTGATGCATCTATGTACACAATATCTACACGTTACTCTCAAGTCGTCGTCTCTCGTCCCAAAGTTTCAAAGCCTATTGCTGTGATACCACTAAATGTCATGCCCTGGATCCACACATGTGAACCAAGGACAGGTTCCATGCCACCAAGGCCTTCTTCAAACACCAAGTTAAGAATGAAAAGAAAGGAAAATAAGCACTTTTATACAATTACGTTGACAAATCAAGCCCAAGGGCAAAATGGTCATTAATAAGCTATAGCAAATTGTATATCAAAAGATAGGCTTTTGAGTTTCAGTTCCAATGCAAAAAATGACGCGCAAATCCGAGTTTTCTAGAGAGAGTTATGCCCGTTTCCATAAAAGTCGACAATGCAGCAAAATAACCTGCGGATCGATCCGCCCCAAAACGGGATCGATCTGGTTTAGACAGAACCTCATTTTTTGCCCTCTAGAAGTGCCGGATCGATCCGCTCAAGGCCCAGATCGATCGGCTCAAGGCCCGGATCAGTCCAGATTCTGCAGCACTCATTTTGACAGCAGTTTTTACTGTTCTGCAAATTCAAAACACATCCAAACACTTTCAAACCAAACCAAACTTCATGAAACTTTCTAAAATCATTTCAAAATCATTCTAAAACCATTTTAAATCATTCCCAAGATATATTAACATGATTTTCAAATATTAGACAAGATCCACAAATGCTACAACACCCAAACATTTCCAATTCTCACAAAATCAAACAAAACACATGAGCCTTTATCCATATTCACAACTAACATAGCCAACTCATAAAAACAAGAGTTTGAAAGGTTTTCGCAAGATATTAAACTTCGGTTACAACACATACATACGTCTTGGAGCGACAAACAAGAACCCAACATAACCAACTAAGTTTAATATGCTCCCAACTTAATCCATACATACCCGAATTACACCGAAATTACAAGTTTTTAACAAAACAACTACAATACATAGAACTACAATATACATAAGCTTCCTTGCCACGACGAACCCCAAATCACCTCCCCCGATTCTCGCCGTCGTGCTCACCTGCAATGGTTATTCAATAACCACTACAATATATAAGCTATATGCTTAGTGAGAGATATCAATCAAGCACACGGATGATATATCAATGTTTATATTCAACTCAACATATAAAATGATCTCCGGACAAGCAAGTATTTCTTCCGCCACTACCCGCAAGTCCGCGACTCCCCCAATAGTCCACGGTACAAGCCAATGACCCATGCCACACATGTGCGGTCTAATGCTGTTGTCCGCAACAAGTGGTCGTCACCACGGAACAATCTCATAGCGGATTCACACAAGCTTTCCTTGGAACCAAATAGGCAACTAAACATGCTCACATAGATATATTACCATGCTTTTCACAAAATTATAGCTAACACATGGATAATGAAACTAAATAGGCATGTGATTAACATCCATATGAACATAACCATTAATCTCATCCAAAAACAAGATTGAAACCACTCACCTTTTTGCAATTCACTCCTAGTTAAGAAATTAAAGCTCAAAACTACTCCGGGTTCAAATCCTACATGGATTCGACAAAATACGGATTATCGCTCCGAAATGGGTCGCGAAAAATATGACGATTATACTCAAAACAATCAGTACCAAAATGTAGAACTCACCTCTACGAGTCCAAATCCGGTCTCGAATTTAAAATTGGGTGTCGAACGCCACGCCGATTAACGTCGTGAGCGTCATCAAATTTTTCGCCGATAAATGTCATTTTAACTCTTTTCTCTGTAAATGTTTGTTACATTAGTGAAGAAGATGACTAAGGCTCTAGCTTGGTGAGTCATGGGACACTTGTCTAATGACATGTGATCCCAACTTTTGGTTCCTAAGTTTGCCTCCCCTAGTTTTTTCAGTTCTGCAAATATACCCCTGGTAGTTATAAAACTTATTAAAACTATCCCAAACTTAAATGAGTGTTTGTCTATGTCACGTATGGGTCCCATAAGTGGTTCTACATAATTATATGAAGTTGCTAATTAGCCTACTAATTATATAATGTGTTCATTTCATTCTCACAAAGGTATTCCAAATGACCACATAATTGGTCCCTAGCAATTAAACAATACTAAACAACATATAAATATTTCACATATGCCTTAATAAACATTTAAGCAAATAAGGGTCATTCCACAACTTTGTCCCATCATAATGGAACTTTCTCAACTCATGTCCTAATTTGGAACTGCCACATTGACCAGCATTGGGTTCCCAAACTAGACACCCATAATCAGCTAGTGAGTTAAAACTCACTTAAACATATGTTAATAAACACCAATTAATTATGCTAATGCATGCTAAATCATAATTAACGATTAATCGCGGGAGCGGGTGTTACAGTAAGCTCCTCAAACCTTGAGGATTGTGATATTGAGCGTGGTTGTGTCTGGTATGGAGGAAGGCTCAACCAGGATACGAAACCTGGTATGGAGAAAGGCCCAACCAATGTACAGGATGCGTAGGAGAGGTGTACCTTCCACGGCATCGGTTCTATTTACCAGATGAATGCGTACCACTCACCCTATTTTGATGTATTTTAGATGTTTTAATCATGGATTGTCATATAAGCATACATTTAGAATTGTACACTCAGCATATAGCTAAACAGTGGAGATTTACTCCATTGTAGGTGATAAGAAGCGAGGAAACAAGAAGCGTGAGGAGTGAGACCGGGGAATGCTAGAGAACGCTTGTTTATGTTTGTTTCCTTCCAAGTTGTAATAAGAACTTCAATTCCATAATACGTTGTAACAAGACTTTGATTGTGTATCGTGTTGTAATGGAATCTTGGGAGGATTAGTAGTTTGTAATTGTTTAGTAAGGGAACCCAGTATTTATGTTTTGAATCATGGGAATATAGTTGTGGTTATGTTGGTGTTTGATTGGAGAACCTTGATCTTGAGTTGCTGCAGAATTGGGCAGATCTGGGGGAGATCAGTCAACTGAATCTCCGACCAGTCGACTGAATCTCCAACCAGTCGACTGGACCCCTAAGTTCCAATTTTTTCCTTTAGTTTTCACGAATTTCAATTGAATGAAGGGGAGGCATCAGTCGATTCATTTCTACACGAAAACACCACATTCTACATGCACAGTGTCCAGTCGACTGGACGAGGCACCAGTCGACTGAAGAATTGAGGCCCCGATCGACTGAGTCCCTAACATAGTCGACTGGACGAGGCTGTGGACTTTTAATACTTACTGCTTTTGGCCTCCAGTCAATCAGAGCCCCGATCCAGTCGACAGAACCTCTGTTTTCAAAAATGAATTCTTTTGAAAATGTTTCAATTAGACAAAACTTTTTATAACTCTGATTTTAAAGGATTGTACTTATGTTTTTCCACTGTTATTTTCCTTTAATGGAAATTAGATGAGCCTTAGTGGTGTGCCACGTGTCTTATTTTTGCGCCTAGCGAGATAGGTCGTGACACTTTGCGTGAATAAGGATTTCAAACTCTTGTGGTCCGTGAAAATCTCACACTTCTCACCGTACAAGTAGTGCCTCCAAATCTTCAAAGCATAAATTACCATGGCCAATTCTAAGTCATGAGTCGGATAGTTAATCTCGTGTGGTTTCAACAATCTTGACGAATTGGCAATCACCTTGCCACTCTGCATAACTACACACCCTAAACCCCAATGCGAAGCATCACTATAGATCACAAAGCCTTCAGTTCCTGACGGTATTGTCAAAATAGGTGCTCTAGCCAATTGTGACTTTAACTCTTGAAAACAATCTTCACATTCTGAACTCCACTCAAAGGTAATACCCTTCTTCATCAACTTTGTTATAGGCAATGAAATCTTTGAGAAATTCTCAATGAAACGATAGTAGTATCCCACTAATCCTAAGAAACTTCGAATTTCTGATACTGATGTAGGCCTTTGCCAATTAGATACAGCTTCTACCCTATGAGGATCAACTGAGACACCATTCTTGTCAATCACATGACCAAGAAAAGCAATATTAGGTAGCCAGAATTCACATTTCTTCAATTTTCCAAATAGTTGCTTCTCTCGTAATCTCTAAAGTACAAGTCTTAAATGTTTCTCGTTTTTGCTTCGCTCGGCAAATAGATAAGAATGTCGTCTATGAACACGATCACGAAATCGTCTAAGTAGTCCTTAAAGACTCAATTCATAAGATCATGAGCGTGTCTGGTGCATTGGTAACCCTAAATGGCATGACTAGAAACTCTTAATGTCTATAGCGCGTTCTAAAAGCTGTTTTCTCTACGTCTTCAACCTTAGTTTCAACAGATGATAATCCGATCTCAAATCTATCTTAAAAAATACTTACGCTCCATGAAGTTGATCAAATAGGTCATCGATTCTAGGCAAAGGATACTTATTATTGATTGTCAATTTATTTAATTCTCTATAGTCAACACGCATACATATTGACCCATCTTTCTTCTTCATAAATAACACTGGAGCTCCCCATAGTGATATGCTAGGTTGAATAAAACCTTTTTCGAGTAGCTCTTGTAGTTGAACTTTTAATTATTTCAATTCTATGGGTGTCATTCGATACGGGTCGTGAGTATGGCATTATCTCAATGGTGAACTCAATCTCTCTCTTAATAAGAACATCTAGTAGGTCATCTGGAAAGACATCTAGATACTCTCGTACTATTGGAATGACTTCTACCTTTAATTCAGTCTCTATCATGTCAATCACTGAACACAGAAATCCCTGACATCCCTTTCTCAACAACTTACCCACTCGGATGGCCGAAATCAAATAAGGTGGCAGTGTAACCCACTTCTTGAAAATAGAAGTTCCCGTGAATCGATGATCAAAAAATGACTTCTTCCGTTCAAAATCAATTGTGGCTTGGCTAAGAAATAACCAATCCATTCCTAATATCACGTCAAAATGGTTCACGACAAGCGGTATAAGGTCTACGGTCATAAACTTGTCGCCTAATTTGATTTCATAATCCTTATATATCATAGATGTTACTACCGGCTTACTAAGTGGTAAAGCGACGAATAATTTATATCCTAAAGGTACTGATCTAGCAATCAAATGCTCAATAAAATTATGCATTACAAATCAATGCGTAGATCCCGAATCAATAAGTATGCATGCTGGATGCGAGCATATATAGGCACCATACCTAAGACCACTGTATTAGAAGTAGCAACATCTATGGGAGTTATCTTAAAGGGAAATGCTATTGTGAGAAGCTTTTCACATGAGAAGGCGGGTTTTAACCGTTGGATGAGCATCTAGCCTTACGATTCTCTCCAGATTCCTAGGAATCTTAAGGCTAGATGCTGATCCAATGGTTAAAACCCGCCTTCTCATGTGAGAAGCTTCTCACAATAGCATTGCCTTATCTTAAATGATCTCCCCTGACACTACAATGTTTTTTGTCTCCCGTCGCTGGCCTGCCTAGGCTTCGAACCTCTAGAAGCCATAGAACTATCTCTTTGTTATGGATGCTTCCTCGGACAAGGTATAAACCTTGCACTGCTTGCCCCTTGGATTTTATTTTGGAGATTGCTCATAAAACATCAACCCGTGTATGGTCGGTTACAAAGTGGACGTAATGGTATGCTACTAGCCGTCTTTCTTGGTCCACTGAAACTAAAACTAGATCAAACCTCGTGCAAACGGCCTCTTTGAATGCTCTACCTTGGTTCTAGTCACTACCCTAACTACTCTTTTTCCCTTGTTGATTTTACCTTGACCTTTCCATTCCACCCTCAGCTACGAGTGATGTTTGTTGCACTGATCCCACGGTCGAGTGTTCATACGTTTCCACCCTCAAGTGGATGTTCTCCCTTAACCCCTTTTCAAACTTCTTTGCTCTATCCTCCTCCGTCAACACGGAACCCTTTCCAAACCTCAATAAAGCATTGTACCTCGAGTGTATTCCATCACAGTCATTTTCCCCTATTGGAGATTATAAAACTCCATCTTCTTCGCATTGTGCGAGGTCCTCGGAAAGAATCGGCGATTGAACTCTGCCTTGAATCCCAAGTTATCGGCACTCCTTGATCCAACACATTCACCTACCAATTCTGGGCTTCACCCTTGAGCACGTCACTCGCGTTCTCTATCTTCTGTGCATCGAACATCCACAGAGATCTGAAAATCCTCTCCATGTCTGTTACCCAATGCTCTACTACCGTTGTATCAGACTTCCCGTGAAACTCCATCAATTTCTTCCTCACAAATTATTCTGACTCAGATCGTCCACCCCTATTCTCAGGTTCAGGCACAACGGCTATTGGTGTTGCCTCAAACGGAGGTGTTGGAGGAAGTTGTTCAGCTATCATTCGTACTTAGTTTCCAATCATCTATGTCAAATGGTCTATACGTGCATATGGTGATTGTTCTCGGTCACCATCTATAGTTTTTCAATCCTGTCAATCCCAATGCATAAATACTATGCATGTATGACAATAAGTGTACTCATGTATGTACGACAACATACCATATTCATCAAACATCTCTACTATGTATAAATGCATTCTAGAGGATACATCAATTCACTCAACACTCCCCTCGACGTCTCACGTTCTCAAAGTTTTGTTACCAATTGCTCTGATAGCAATAAATGTCACGACCCATCCAGCTACGGGCAGAAATAGGACATATGGCACACCACCTAGGCTCATCCAATTCATTAAAGTATACGCAGTGGAAAAGAAACATAAAGAACTCATTAAACCAAAGTTCATTTGAAAACAAGTCGACTACGAGTCCATAAAATCTATATAAATTTGAAAAGTTAATTATATTACAAAACATGTATATTTATGTTAATAGGGACCCTAAAGGTAACCTAAGAACCAATTAAAACTTTTAAAAATTTTCCAAAAAGAGATGCGTAGAACAAACGGGCAGGGGGTAGTTTGACCGGTCGAATGACCCTTGAGCAAAATTCCTACTTAGTAGAGGATACTTCAACTGACCGAATTGTCCCCTTCGACCAGCCGAATAACCCTCTCTGGCAGCATTCCATCTTACATCAGAATTTTGCCTAAGGTCAAATAACCCTTATGACTTTGAAATACTTCAATCATTTCCAATTTTATCAAGGCCACAAAACATACAAAAACCTCACTAAACTTTAAAAATAAAATAGTAACGAAATAAATTAAGGCTCGTTTGGATCAATTCATAAAAGTTCTATTTCAAAAGACGAACTTAACAAGTTCAACATACAAAACACGAACTCAAGAGTTCTAATTCATTACAAATGCAACCATGAGAAGTTTTACAACATATTACAATACTAAAAATCTATTCCGAGGTTCCTAAGTTGAAGTTCATAGTTCTAACTTCCCAAAACTCATTTTACATCCATGGAAAGGAAAACAAAAGTATAACACAAGAACGATCCTGTCATCTGATCTGCCTCACTCTTCTCGCTTCTTCTTTCCTTCTTCTTATCACCTGTAATGAAGTAAATCTCCAATGCTCAGCTATATGCTAAGTGCACAATTCTAAACAAATGCATATATAACAATTCATGCTTTAACATCGACAGTCATATAGACTAGTCTCTAGGGAGAGAGTTACGCATCCATCCAGTAATAAAACCAATGTCGTGGAAGGCCTTCTCCTTACCACGCATCCAGTGCCTTGGCTGCGCCTTCACCCAAACCATGTACAGTGCCCTGGCTGGGCCTTCTCCCAAACCTTGCACAGTAGCCGTCACTACAAAATCCTCAAACATCGAGCTTACCCCCAGATGAAATTCTACCAATCCCCCCTTTGACCCACATAGACACATAGTATGCTCATATAATCACATATACATTCTTTTCTTGCATATTCATGTACATAATTAACGGGCCTAATTAATACATGAATTTTGCCCAAATCCAAAATATCAAACTAGTATTTAAAACATGGAAATTTCTTATAAAACATAGGTTTAGAATTCATACCTTAGGCTACGATTCTATAATTTTAATGGACGTACTAGAAGTCCGATTCTACCCCGGATCTCTGATTACAAGCAAAACCTACGAGTTTTACATAGTTTTCCCTAAATTTCTAAAATTAGGATTTTCATAAAACTTAGCCAAACAAGGCCTAATAGGTATCAGAATGAAACTCTTACCTCGAGGAATTTGAAAATGTAATTTTGGTCGAGAACCAATGGACGGAAGGTCGTCGATTGGTGTCGTGAAACTCGAAGGAATAAAATCTCCCTTAAGCTCCCAAATTAGTTTTGTGAGATATTTTGACAAATATCTCACAACTTCCTATATATAGAGCCACAACTTTCGGAATTTACGTTTAACTCCTCATGAGTTCTCTAATCTTCCAATTATCTACCAAAATGTCTTAAACGTCTAAGTTATTGATTCACAAGTGAAAATCTCTATTCCGTAAAAGTTTTCGTCTAAGTTCCATTTGGGTCCGTAATTCCGTTTTGGAAACTATTTTCGTGGAATTCTAGATAACCTACCTTTATGCAACGTACCACTTACGCTATCACTAAACCAATCAAAATGATCTTAAACGATATCAAAACTATCAAAAATTACACTACACTTGTTAAATCACTATTCACATATACAAGATAATTCAAATAATATTTAATCCACATAAATGACAGTTAATCATGTCAAGTTCCTTATGAATTACCACCTTCTCGTGTCCTCAATTGATACCTACCGTTGACTCACAGTCAACACCATTCAGAATTATTAATCAACATTAATAATTCATAAAAATGGTTATGCATTCAAAATTATTGGATTTTTCAGAACGGGCGTGACAGTAGCAATGCCATAATATAGGTTTGGCATTAAAAAAATAGCTTTTAGCATTAGAGATGCTCTAAAGAGTGACAAAATAAACTATATGGGGATACTAGAAATGAGAGGGTAAGGGCTCTCTTCCTCATAAAGAGGGACAATTCCCTCCTATAGAGGGATACTAGCAAATGAGAGGGTAAAAATGCTCTCCCTTGGAGAGAGAGCCCTTAGAGAAGGAACTGGCTGTGAGAGTTTTTTAGAGAGAACAACTAGGGTTTTCGGGAGAAAAATATGTGTAGTTGATTTTGACTTCAAGACCTTACAATTTTGAAATTATATCTTGGTCAATCCCACACAAACGACATCTAGTTTTTAGATTGAGTAATACTTCACCCACAACCTTCACACAACCCACAAAAATGTGTCTATTTCTCTCCTGTATCATCTTGTGATGTCAGTGAACACCACAGTGACACATGATAGAGATAGACACTGTGGGTTGTGGATGGAAAGTTGTATGAAGGTTATGGGTGAAGTTTTACTCCTTTGAATTACATTGTTAATGTTACTCAAATTTACTGTAACTTTATTTTTTTTCTTGAAAATAGGAATAAATTTTATTAGAACTATTCGTTACAACAATTCTTTTAGTGATGTCGTATCACAAACTAATAAGATGTCACTATTCAAGCACATGTAATTCTTGATTTTATGGAAAAAAAATATGTGTCTACACAAGCATTATACTCATGTACATTAAAATGGACAAAATTATCTCCTATAAGTTTTTATTTTCTTAAAGTGAACGTGTTTCTTTAATCTACCCTCCATCAAAATCCTAGAGAGTAGACTCATATGAAGAGACTATTTGGATAACAAGAGAAGTGTTTCTATAGTTTTTAAACTAGAATCGATTCTAGATAGTTTGGTGTTTGTGTAGCTATTTTTTTATGACATACTAATATATGCCCGACTTATCAAAGAATTGGTTCTTTTGCAAATCAATTTACACTTGATTTTATAAAAATTAGTAAAATATGCGAATAAGATGGGAACTGATCTTACTTTTATCATTCCCAAACATGCCCTTAATTTGAGTATGGAGTTAGTGCCCGTTCCTTAGATAATATTTGAGAGTACTAAAAAAAGAAAAGTGAGTCGATCTGTCTGCCAACCAATTAGTTATTACTTTTTCAAACTTAAAATTTTTAGTGGAAAAAAGAGATTAATTAAAAGCAGCAAATTAAAGCCTCTTTTTTTGTCTTTTTTTTATGAGGTAATAAAAGTTTATTAGAAAAAACTAAAAACTTCTAATTCTCCCAGTATTACCAACGCTAAACAGTCTTAAAAAAATCTTTAAAGAAAGAATCTCTTCCAAAAAAAAAAATCTGTTCTTTCCTTAGGTTTAAAATAAATAAAAAATATATTCCACTCTTTTCAACCCACACTCTGGATATCTTTTTGTCACTCATAACTTAAAAATGTTACACTCACACCAAATTTTATATTTAACACATGTTGATCCTTAATTTTTTGTGGTTCTCATATATGATTCATGTGGGACTCATATGAGACCCACTAGAATCAAGGGTCAAAATTATTGAGTGTGGAATTTGATATAAAATTTAATGTGGGTATAGCTGCTATAGCATTACTCCTCACAATCACACCATTTTTCAACTGAAATTGCCGCTAAATATTCCTACTACAGATTTATTCCTATCAACTTAAAATTTTAGAAAGCGACATAGGAGATTGGTCTGACAGAGAGGTCCAAAGTTGACTGATTCACATTAAAGTTTATGAAATTTAGTAATTGTTTACAATTATTTTAATGTATATCCAGATTCTATATCTTCAACATAATAATGTGATATAAGTTCTGTTGGAAAATATTAAGGATATTGCTAGGATTTTTTGATTGAGGCGTGCTACGGTAGCACTGTCCTTAAGAACAATTCTGCCCCTCGGAGTCAGTGACTCGATGCAGAAGGTCTCAGCGCTACGTTCTCCAGGATTCAGCAATCAGATCTTCCAAACATGCACACGAATTGGAAGATTATGTAAGCGCTCAGAATAGCTCCAAACTCCATAAAGAATTTTGCAAAAACTTTTAAGAACAAGAAAAATAGAAAGGAAAATGAGAACATAAAATTTTCTATGTATTAGGAAGAGAAAAGGAGTCCTTAATATATAGAACAAAAATTGATACACAATGAGAAGTGCAACCTCCCAACATGTATTAAAATGTGCCATCAAACATGTGCAGCCCAACAGCCATTTTATTAAAAACAGATTTAATAACTTCCAACGGCCATATTTTTAATGTAGGATTTAATAGCCTCCAACGACCATATTTTTAATACAGGAGTTAATAGATTTAATAGCCTCCAACGGCCATATTTTTAATACATGATATTAGTCATATCAATGTAAATGACTTTGTTTGTATTTTTGAAATAAAAAGCCCAATGCCCAAATAAGAGGAAACCCAAAATTCCAACAATCCCCCCCTATTTCAAAAATTTAAACAACAAATAAAAGAATGGAGCAAGAGAATTCAATGCATCAGAACTGGTGCCTTTAGGGCTATGAACCAGTCCCTAGGAGTATAAGAAGTGACTTACAGGAATTTGGTGAAATAATATTTCTATGAACCAGAATCCCTTAACGTAAACCAGTCGTCTTATACCCACATTGATTCCTCAGAATCTGAGCATTTCTAATCGGTGTGGCACCTATAGGCCCTGCGCCAGTCCTGAAATTTCATAAGTGCTCTAGAAAACTTGCCTACATTTTCATAGAAAGCGGCCCACTTTCACACTTATATAGGTGAATCCATCAAGTATGTATTGCAATTAAACATACCATCCAAATAATATGGACTATGGAATTCATTAAGAGTTTAACTCAACCTTTACACATTGCAATTGCACTATACACCATAGGAATGGACAACAATATAATCAAGTTATAGTGCATCTCAAATCAACCAATGACTTGTTATTACCCATATGAACCTATTTCTTGGGTTCTCCAATTACATAGGTTGGGTTACCATCATTGTTGATTTTTGTTATAGGCATAAGCTCCATTCCCCTCGATGTTTCATACACTAGTTTTCTCCCTAGTGATTTTGTTAAAGTGTCAGCCAAACTCACTTCTGGCCTTACAAAATTAAGAGAAAAATTTTATCAAAACAGCTGTCTCACAATATTATGACTTAGGCGTATATGCCTACTCTTGCCTTTATAGGACTTTTCCATAGTTCAGCCTTTTACAGCCTAACTATCTCAATGTTTATTCCAAATAGGAATATCTGCTAAGAAGTTTTTAAGCCACTCAGCCTCAAAACTAGCTTTCTCAAAAGCTACAACCTCATATTCCATCATTGACTTAGTTATGCCAGTTTTCTTGGACGACTTCCAAGATACTGCACCTCCACTAAGTGTAAAAATAAATTCACTCATTGAATTCGTCTTATCTGAATCCGAAATTCAATTTGCATCACTGATTTTTGAAAATACATACTTTCCTCTAAAAAACTTTTTGCATAAAATCTGGCCTTGAGAAAACCAAAATTTAAATTCTCTCAAATTTTGAAGTATGCAATACATTTTCAAAAATAAGTTCTTCATTATCTCCGGATATACAACATTTTCAAAATTATTTTCTTCACTATCTCCGGATATACAACATTTTCAAAAAATGTTTTCTTCACAGGAGTGATATTTAGCTCTAGCTAAGTTACCAAAACATTGGTACTAAGCAAGTCATCAAGTAAAACACTATTTTTTCCTTTGAAGAGCATTTCTTGTAACAATTGTATTGTTACACATATGCCTACAAGCGTTCAAATTAATTAACCATCCTCCAAAATTTGTTATGAACTTTACTTCCATAAACATAGCCACAAATAGTTCTTCGGACACATTAGCCTAGGAACAAATTAATGCTTTTTCAATTATTGACTAAAGAGCTTGATATGTTTTCAAAATAAAATAATTTGAAATCATTTTATTTGAAGGAGATTTTATAACACTTGGCTCAAAAAGAGTCTAAAAAGGTTTACAAAGAGAATTATTAACTCAAAACCCTTTTCAACCTCATAAGATTGATCAAGAGAAATACCAGCAGGAGCTCTTGTAATTTTAATCTCTAAAATTACCCTCGCTGCAACCAAAACCTTTCATATCAAAATTAAATCTACATGTAAATATGTCATAACACATACTCTATCACTATGTTTATCATATAAACATATCTCACTTTTATTAATTTTGAAACTATTTGAAACAATAGTTTAAACAAGATTTTCATTCCCCTAATTGGCTACTAAATTTAAAATCTATATGAGTAAACAAGTATTCACACTTTACTCTTATTCGGATCTAAAAAACTCTACCAGTTTATCCGAATAAAATTTCTCCTCTAATTCTCCATTTAATATAAAATGGTTTTAACATCCATCTCATAAATATATACTCATACATATCAATAGCTAATGAATTTTAATGGATGTAAAACATGAGAATAAGTATCCAAAATCAACATATTTCTTTTAGTTAAAAACACTTCGCTACTAAAGTAGGTTCATATTTTTTCAATAAACCATCGAAAATACTTCTAGTCCATTTACTCTAAAAGTAAATCCACAAGTTTCAACTACAATTAGACATGATATAGTCCAAATCATCTTGAATTACTTCTCTCCAAAAATCCTCAAGAGATTAGTGTGTCCTCTAAATAAATAGGAACTCATTCTTTATAAAGTAATGTACATAAATTACTTTTAAATTCTTTTTAGCACTAGGCTCTCTTAAAGTTTTGTAGTACACAAAATATGTCATGATATCTATCATGCATTCTAAAATTAAAGTAGCTGAATGAGATAAAACATGAGGTTGAGAACCTCAACTATTCCTCAACTTCAATATGCTCAAAAAAAATATTTGTTTTTAGAGATTGAGGGTACTTTATTAGAAATAAAATATACAACTAGTAAAGCTTATCTCCAAAACTTTGAATCATCTCAATGAAAACTCGAATAAAAATATCACTTATCAAAGTTTTTGGCTCAAAATAGTATACAAATTTTCACACCCAAATATATGTATTATCTCAATTGGGCCTTAAAAAACCATAATATATGTATCACAATTTCATACATATAAGCAAAGCCAACAAAAGTTGGAGTTCTTACATAACCTCCTTACATAACCACTAAAACTTTGAGAACCATTAAAGTTATGTAACCTCTCGTCCAAGAAAAGTCTAATTAACAATCTTTAGTCCACTACCATACTACCAAGTTTATGAGGTCCCAATGACCAATTAACGAAACATAGCCAAAGGATTACGTACCATAAACAAAATAATAATAATAATAATAATAATAATAATAATAATAATAATAATAATAATAATAATAATAATGGGCTCAATATGTGCATGTGTACACATATAAAGTGAACAAAACTATGAAAATAAATCTGTATATTGAAACTCTTTCACTTTTTTGCGACAGTTCAATGTCCATGACAAATCCACCAAATAGGCAATAATTACTTTAACAAAAACTCATCAAAGCTCACTATGCCCAAAAGTTGCTTGCTTAGAAAATTAGTCTAAAGATACTCTTAACACATTTTAGAACAATTTCCGAATGTTAATCTCATATTGGGTCTAACTCTTATGAAACTCATCTTTACTGACATGGCCCTCTTGGCACTCAGTCTAGTGATGTATCCAGAGATACTGTAGCATTAATCATGTCATAACTTTCCACATAAAATAAAATAAAGATGATTAGAAAGCATATATGCTTCAATAGTCAACAAAACAAACAAGCACATAAAATTGTTCAAGGTAAGGGCTATGCTATTCCTTTACATGCCCAACTGTATGTAACCATTATACAAATAATATAGGCATGCAGTTTCTGTTATCCACGAAGCAAACTTGCAATATGCAGTTTATTATAATTTAAAGTGATGATTCAAAAATTCAAAAGAGCTTCTTGAGTTATGGGAACTTATGAGTAAATATAAATATTTTATTATATAGTAAATCCCATTGTGTAAAATGTATACCTCTATCATTATTTTATAAAACAAAGGTCCAATGAAGTAGATGGGTTAAGCACATGAATCAGTGCCATTTTAAAGTTTTAGAAAATATATATATATATATATATATTTTTCCTGTCAACCTCCATAACTTAAAGTTAGTGCTTGCAAATTCAAAGGAATCAACTTCCATGGCAGATACCAACACTTAAAAATTGTTGAAACTGTAAATAGAATAGGAATAATATTACCGGATCAATAGCACCTCTTTGACACATCTCGGGTTCGCGACGATTATGGCAACATCCAATAATTGTTCTTAAGATTGTTGGAAAATATTAAGGATATTGCTAGGATTTTTTTATTGAGGCGTGCTACGGTAGCACTGTCCTTAAGAACAATTCCGCCCCTCAGAGTCAGTGACTCGATGCAGAAGGTCTCAGCGCTATGTTCTCCAGGATTCAGCAATCAGATTTTCCAAACGTGCACACGAATTGGAAGATTATGTGAGCGCTCAGAATAACTCCAAACTCCATAAAGAATTTTGCAAAAACTTTTAAGAACAAGAAAAATAGAAAGGAAAATGAGAACATAAAATCTTCTATATATTAGGAAGAGAAAAGGAGTCCTTAATATATAGAACAAAAATTGATACACAATGAGAAGTGCAACCTCCCAACATGTATTAAAATGTGCCATCAAACATGTGCAGCCCAACGACCATTTTATTAAAAACAGATTTAATAACCTCCAACGCCCATATTTTTAATGTAGGATTTAATAGCCTCCAACGACCATATTTTTAATACAGGAGTTAATAGATTTAATAGCCTCCAACGGCCATATTTTTAATACAGGATATTAGTCATATCAATGTAAATGACTTTGTTTGTATTTTTGAAATAAAAAGCCCAATGCCCAAATAAGAGGAAACCCAAAATTCCAACAAGTGCAAACACTTGAAAGAAGATCATATGCTAATTTTTTGGATTATCTTTTTCAACAAATGATTCTCAAGTTTGGAGTTTATTCAATTAGTTTAGGGATTGTTTGACTCTTTCATTACATTTACGGCTGTCTATAAATTCAGTTTATTAAGAGCTTTATTTTTTTTTATTTTTTTTTTATCATAAAATTTAATTAACAGCATGAAGCTGTAAGCTAGGGAAAATATCTTTGAATATGGCACACGTTCTGTGTATCTATATGTGTTGGAATGTCTCACATCGCTCATTTATGGCTCTTCTGTACAGTTTATAAGGCTTTAGTTCTCCTCTCTTTAACACCTGAGTTTTAAGTAGTTGAATGGACTGGGCCTTACAAGTGATATAAGAGTTTAGTTGCGCTTGTCTTCCGGCATGCCGAGTATCCGGCTCCCCTGGTCCAGAGAGTGTGTTGGAATGTCTCATATCGCCCATTTATGACCCCCTTTGCGGTATATAAGACTTTAGTTGTTCTCTCCTTAACACATGTAGACTAAGCCTTGCAAGAGTATTATGCCCTTGATTCCGGTTGGTCTCGCGTTTACTCGATATTTAATCAATTGTGGCCACATTATTTTTAAATATCTTCGACCAAAAAAATAGGATAAAAAGATTGGTCCGTTTGGTACCTTAGTGGGCATGTTTGGGTATAGTTAAAATAGAATTCGGTTCGGTCTCAATTTTCATTGTTTGTTTGGTTTTTAGAAGAATTAAAACTTATTGCTTCGATAAAATAAAAAATAAAAATAGAAGATAAAAACCGGTTTTAAAGAAATATATTAGACCGCGTACAGACACTCGAACAATAATAAACCGAAAATAAATATCAACAAAACAGACAAACAGTGGAATCCGTAAAAACTAGTTTACTTTTTTCTTTTCTTTCTTTTTTTTTTTTTATAATAAAATTGGTTTACATTTTTTCTTTTCTAACAAAAAAGGTTGAAGAGGGGCAACCGAAGGTTACGTACCTGGGTGTGATTATGGGAGTCTCCTATCTGCAGGGCTAGGGTTCCTTAGCGGGACGCCCCCATTGAAAGACGCAGTAATCAAGGAGTCTGCTTGACCAAAGTTATCCCCTCCCTCCACTGAGGCACCACAATGGAGGTCCTTATTGTGTAAAAACAATCATGGTCAACTGGAGTTTTTCCCTGCAAGCACAGTTCGGTGACAATAAAACCTCTACCTTGCATCCCCTATTTCGAGCTCATGACTTATTTGACCACAACTAAGACCCTTACTAATAATAGGCCACCCACCTCAATGATAAAATTGATTTACTTGTGAAACACAGAAACAAAGAATTGGTTATGTGCCTTTTCAGTCAGCGCCTAAAAGTCCAATCATGCTAATGAACTTTCTTATGTAAATATTTGGAAAACAACTATTGCGGTCCTTCGTTATTTGTTTTTGGTCAAAACGGTCCCAGTCTATTTAGATTCAATTCACTTCATGTTTTAATGGAGCGCAAGCCTCCCAAAAGGTAACAGAGGCGTGCAAAAAGGTTAAGTCGTCCGGAAGGAGAACTCGCGAGAAGTTATTTAGTGAGTACGTCACGCCACGGCAGCGTAATGATGTGGTGTGACCTTCTCAATAAAAAGGTGTTATGTGGCCACTAACACTAGGAGGTTATGACATGTGGTGGGTGATTTTTTTTTTTTTACATTTTGATAACCACATGGCATGATCCCCTAAAAGTAGGGATATATGTGTGGTTAAAATTGAGAGGTCACACCACGTCATCACGCTGACATGGCGTGATGGGCTCACTGAATAATTTCTCAGAACTCGCCTTCTACTTTATATATATATATATAGGAAAATTTTACGGAGAGGGTGCCCTCTCTTTACCTCTATTTTGGCTATCGGATCATGTTTAAAAACTATGAAGCGACAAAACTGCCCTTAATGAAAATCCGATCTGACGGTCAAAACAAAGATCTTCTCTTTATTAAAGAGAGGACGCCCTCTCCATAGTCTGACTGTATATATATATACATATAGCAAAAAGGAATTTATTTGCTTTTCTTTTTAAGTTGAGATATATGTTAATTTATAGAAGTAAGATTTATTTTTTTACGCAAGGATTCATAGTCCAAGTGTTAAAGGGTTGTCACTTTGCGCCCTCCTGTATATTCATGTTTTATATGCGAACCTTCCCCCTCTCCCATGTGATAAAAAAGTTAAAAATAAAATTCACACACGCCCAATCCAACCCAACTCCAAGGTCCCTCAATGACCCAATACAAAACTCAACAAAGGCTACAAACATACTTAAGTGCAAGAGGCTCTCTCCCCTTAGGTAGAGTTGAACCCCCACCTCTCTGAATTTTTTTGCTTTTTAATGTTGTGAAATTTTTTTTTTTTTAAATTTCTATACACGTTTTAACCGTTTTGACTTTTTCTTTTTTTTTTTTTTTTTATACATGGGGAAGGGAGATTTGAACTCTCACCACTTAAGAGTAGATGGTAGGCTTTTGCCACCAGAGTATGACCATGGTCCTAAATCACCCTTCTTCTTTTTTACTACTTTTTTCCTTTTGCCGAAGGAATTTTAAAATCTGGCATAATGCATTCTTTGAATTGGACTTGTGTCGTCTCAAACATTCCAAATTGCCTAGATCTTAGGGGCTGTTTGCAGTAGATTCGATTTTATGGTTCACAAATGAACTGATTCAAAAAAATTTAAATATATATTTGGCAATGACCCTTTTTTGTGTCTGGGAGTTTGTCTCAATCTAAAATCCTTCTTAAAACAGGTCTTTATCAAATTATTTTTTTATTCTATATATTTTATATATTATTCATTTTTATCCCTTAATTGCGCCCCTCAACTTTCAAAATAATATTTTTAACTTATATATTTCATGTATTATTCATTTGCCCCTTAATTGACCGCCCAAACAGTCCCCCCCCCCCCCCCCCCCCCCCCCCCACACACACACACACACACACACCCACACACACACACCCAACTTTTCCACACACACACACACACACACACACACCCACACACACACACCCAACTTTTCCAAACAATTGTTTTACCTTATATATTTCATTTCTTATTCATTTTTGCTCTTAAATTTTTAATTTGTCCCTTTTAAGTTCAAAAAATACACTTTATCTTTTTTAAACTTTAAAAAAATTGGGTCATGGGCGTTGCCCCCCAAACTCTCATATAAACCTCTGGCGCCCCTGAACCAAAACTCCTCAATTCGTCCCCGACTTTGGCTTAGTTTGGCCCCCATGTGGCTTTTTAAAAGGAGCTTATGAAATTTATTACTAAGTTCTTTGATAATTTTATACAAGTGACACACTACTCTTCAAAAAGACACCATGAAACCAAAAAGCAACCTTGAGCTTTTAAAAGCTCCATTCTAGAGCTTTTAAAAGCTCCCTCCAAAAAAGCCCTAAGTTCAATTTTTGCAAAGTTCATAAACTAATTACTAAATAAATTAACATGAAATTGGACTTTAAAAAATGAGAAGCACCACGTGGGGGCCAAACTAAGCCTTTGTCTATTACAAAAGAGACCTTTGGAGATGAGTTAGAGCAGGACGCTGTTGACAATCAAGGCATTTAACTCCTGCACGGTGTAATAACTTTGAATTTCAAGTTCACGTTGAATGTAGGAGGCTTTATATTAATATATATCAGAAGATTTGAATATAATGATAATAATACACTAATAAAGTGAGGTCACTTCAATGTGGCTCACAAGTTTTTTGTGATCTTAATAAGTAGTAACAAATAAATTCTGGAATTGTTTTTGTCCCACCCATACCCCTATGATTTAAGCATCATCTAAATATTTTATGCCCAATTAATACTATGATCTCGATTTAGCTAGTTATTTAATGCAATGTGATTCTACTATCGTATCATTAATGTGTAATTTAAAATTTTTAAAAAATTATATTTATCACCGAGAGATAGGTGAAATTACTAACATTATCATACATGTGAGGAATTTTAAATTCGAGAGAATCTTTTGACAACCCCGTCCCCTTTTGAGGTTGAGTCATGAGTACCCAACCCTACCGAAAGCACTAGTGGACACTTAAGACAATTGCTAGGAAATAATCAGTGTTGCCAATTGCGAATTTTCACTGTAGGGCCTACTTGCCACCGCACCATTTGGGAGCAATTTAACTACCACTAGATGACTTAGATGACTAATATTATGTTTCTTAAATTTGAATCACATTTAATTTTTAAAAATTTTAACAATTGTACTACATATTATGCGCAATTACTATGTGGGTACGTACCCATACCACAATAGATGCTCCAAGATACTAGAGTGATCTTCGTTGATATTTGAAGAATGTTTGAAAATAATAATGATAAACTCACTCCTTCAACCACATCCTCCATCACATTCAGTAGATCCTGTCCCTTGATTACAGTAGGTCCTATGATGAATTCATGTGGAATCTACCAAATTTAAGAACAATCAATGGTCATAATATGCTGAGTGTGGCTGAGGGAGTAGGTATATCATTACTCGTTTGAAAAACTTTGAGTATTCTAATATTTAATGACTGGGAAAAAGTTAACTGGGTTGATACTTGCCTTACAACAAAAAAGAGAAGCAAGTTTTTGATGCAAAATCTTATTTTGGTGCATGAATTTCGTAATGGAAAAGTAGGGAAAAGAAAGTGTTGATCATTGTAGGTCCCACTGTGGGACCCACATTCATAGACCCATTATTTTCAAACTAATAACTGATCACTTACAAGACTGCCAATATTTCACCGTTTCACATTCTGTATGTAAACGTTTGAAAATTAATCAACAAACAAAGAAGTTAGTAAACACCGTGCAAGACGGTGCTTGAAAAACCTATACGCCACTTTGGTGTGCGTGACCAGTTGAGCATATCAATATTGGATCCAATACAGACTGCGACTGCTTTCCCATGGTTAACTATAGCGACATATACAATATGCATATATGTATACATATATATATAAATATGTATATGTATATATATATATGTATAAATGTGTGTCTGTGTAACATGTGTGTGATAGAACTTAAAACTATTTGACATTTTTCCTTGATTTTTCTCTCTAATATTTTGTCAAAAATATAAAATAAATAAATATATTAATATTTGACCCAGATAAGTATTTATTTTCCAAAGGAATATCATACCCATATTTGTATTAGGCTGGTCCACAAGCCCGAATCTCACATTAATATTGATAGTTGCTGGTGCCAAGACTTTTTTCATGTATTTCATTTCAACTATGTATTTTGACTATTTTTTGCCCAGAGCCGGCAGACAAAAGCAAGCATTTTGGGCCTACAAACGATAGTAATGATTGGTGCACATGAAATGTGAACATAAAATTTTGGGTTATTTATTTCAGTGTGTCTCATGTATGCAGGTACGAGCTCTATCGAAATGAATGACTCAGATCTTTATGTGCACACTTTATATGCATATTTTATGTGCATATAGTATTACCCAACTAACTACTCCGTATTAAGTTACCATACAAACACATTATTCTACACCCAATTATTTTGGGCCTTGATTCTAATGGATCCCATGTGTTCCCGCGTAGGACTCATATGAAAGCTATATGGGGTTCACTGGAATCAAAAGTCAGGATTATTGGGTGTGAAAAAGTGTGAAATTATGTGTATGTATCATTACTCGTTAAGTTAATTTACGAGCTAGTTTTTTTTTTGTTTTTTTTTTAAATCCAATATTATATATACTAATATATCCAAATGTTTATAGGCCTAAAATAAATGCAAATTTACTTAAACTCTAATCTAATGGAAGTAAATATTGGTTCCAACGTTCCTCATGGTGTCACTAACTAATTAGATTCATAGGAGAAATTATTTAGTGTGATGGTTACACCGCATCAACATACTGACATTGTGTGATATTTTAATTTAGATCATACACATGCCTCATATTTTTAGATAAATCATGATATGTAGTTGTCAGTAGACAAATTGTCATGATCCACTTGAAAATAGGGGACATATGTTTGGTAAAGAGTAAAAGGTCACACCATATATGTCTGTCGATGTGTCGATGTGGTATGACAATTATGCTAAATAATTTTTTTGGATGCCTAATTTGTTAATTAGAGGAAGTTGATTGATTGGTGATACCACATAAACACTGTGATGCATTATTATCCTTACAAATTTTATAATGCAAATGTTAATTTTGTTTTAAAAGAAAGGTAATTTTATAATGGAGATTGAAACTTCTCATTTTAACTCAAGTTATTATAAAGAGAAATTATGTCATGTGAGTACTTATCATTCAGAAAAAAAAAACCCTCTTTATCGCGACGCATTATTACCCTTACGAATTTTGTAATGCAAATGTTTATTTTATTTTAAAAGAAATGTAATTTTATAATGGAGATTGAAACTTCTCATTTTAAACTCAAGTTATTATAAATAGAAATTATAACATGTGACTACTTGTCATTCCCAAAAAATTAAAGGGAAATTTTGTGATAAACCCCTTAAAATTAGTGTATAGTTTGTAAAACTCAACAAAAGTTATTTTTTAATATAAACCCAAAGTGTTAATTTGTTTTAAAGCTAAACCCTTTCTTTTTAATTTTTTTTGTTTTTATGACAAATCTACCCCCACCACTACCACATTCATCATCTTCATCACCAGCACGATCGCCGCCACCACGTCATTCCATGGCCACCGCGCCACCACCACTGCCATCACAGCACCATTATCACCACCATCGCAGCACCACCATCACCACCATCGAAACACTACCACCCTCGTCACAGTGTCCACTATGCAGCACCACCACCATCGCCACCATCATAGCACCACCACCCCACTGTGTCCACCAGTGCAGCACCACCACCATTGCCACCACGTCTACCATCGTAGCACTAGCACCAGCACCAGCACCAGCACCAGCACCATCATAATAGCACCAGCACCATCGTCGTCACCATCACCATCACCATCACCATCACCACCATTGTCACTGCCATCACCACCACCATTGTCACTGCATCACCACCACCACCACCACCACTACCACCACCACCTCCCCCTTAATAGCACAGTTCATAACCACAACCATCACAGCACTACCATGACCACCACCAGAGCACCACAATATTATCTATTTTTACAAACAGATAATATTATCTATTTTCAAAAACTGAGAATTTTTCACAACAACCTCCACCATCGGAGCACCTCGACCACTGCACCACCACCACCACCACTTCTCCCTTAACAACACAGTTCATAACCACATCCATCCCAGCACCACCATGACCACCACTAGAGCACCACAATATTATCAGTTTTTGCAAACAGATAATATTATCTGTTTGCAAACAGATAATATTATCTGTTTGCAAAAACTGAGAATTTTTCACAATCTCTACCACTGCACGACCACCACAACCACTGCACCACCACTACCACCACCTCCCCCTTAACAGCACAGTTCATAACCACATCTATCACAGCACCACCATGACCACCACTAGAGCACCACAATATTATCAGTTTTTGCAACGTTTGCAAATAGATAATATTATCTGTTTTCAAAAACTGAGAATTTTTCACAACCTCTACCACTGCACCACTACCACAACCACTTCACCACCACCACCACCTCCCCCTTAATAGCGCAGTTCATAACCACATCCATCATAGCACCACCATGACCACCACTAGAGCACCACAATATTATTAGTTTTTGCAAACAGATAATATTACCTATTTTCAAAAACTAAGAATTTTTTACAACCTCCACCACTGCACTACCACCACAACCACTGCACCACCACCACCACCACCACCACCACCACCTCCCCCTTAACAGCACAATTCATAACCACATCCATCACAGCACTACCATGACCACCACTAGAGCACCACAAAACAGATAATATTATCTGTTTTGACAATATTATCTGTTTTCGAAAACAGATAATTTTGTACAACCACCACCACCACCGCACCACCACCACCATACTCCTATAACAGCACAGTTCATAACCATTGTGATCACAGTACCACCACAACCACTACCAGCAGCACCACACACAGATAATATTATCTATTTTCTACAATAGAATTTTGCAGCACCACCACCACCACCACCACCACTACCACTACCACCACTATCGCACCGCACCACCATCACCATTTGTATCATCGTTGTCATTGCCTTTGTCATCGCCATCGCCGTCGCCGTCGACATCACCCCATCCTCACCTCCATTACCATCGTCATCACCACCACCATCACAGCACCACCACTACTACCATTGAAGCACCACCATCGTACCACCACCGCCATCGTCACCTCCATCTACAATCGGAGCATCAGTTGCATCATCACAGCACCACCATCGCACCACCACCATCGAAGCACCAACAAAATCACAACACCACCATCGCACCACCACCACCACCACCACCACCATCCTCACCACTACTATCATCATTGTACCCGTCACTTTTGCTGTGTAGGAGGAGATGGCATTTTCGGTTTCTTAGCAAATTAGGTCATTTTGGTCATTTTGGTTGGAGAAGGGGTTATTGAGTTAAATATTTGGGTCTTGGGTTTTATGTAGCCTTGTATTAATTTTAGGGTGCTATGACTGAGTGCCCCAAAAAATAAAAAAACCTTTATGGCGACACGTTGTGATAAATCACATGGTTAAGCTTATGGCAAAAAAGAAAATGCAAGATTGGTGAAAAAATGCTTGAGTATAACAAGCCGATAACAACTCACTATTAAATAACTGTTTGTGGTAATTTCATAGAATAAATGGATAAATACATTAACACCTCTTGATCTACGACTCAAAAACACTTAGTACCCTTGAACTAAAAAAGACAATGAGTAACTGTTTGCTATATTTTTGGTTCGGGCGTACCAGAGCCTTGTTAGGTAGACCCAAACTAATGAACACAAATTTTCTAATGTGTGAGTGATACACAAGATTTAGAAAATCTGACTTCTAACAGGTGATTGTGATGGCCAAGTAGGAAAGTACCCTTGGCCTGTAGTCCCTAGACAGTATTGAAGCATACAAGTCTAGCAAGTGATGAAAAATATAGAAGAAGGAATTAAATAAAAGCGTGTTTGATTTAATTGATGTAAAAGAGAAATTACAAGAGAATAATTAAAATATTAAGAAAATAAAAGACTGCTTTATTTGCCTAAAAGCTAATCCTAAGAATGCTAAGAACGCTGTTGAATGCGGTTTGTCGAAGTGACGCAGAGTGCCTTGACTGCTTGGCTTGCCTTCTGATTTATAGCGGCATGTACGCTAGAGATAAGGCAAGTAGAAATCATCTTAAAAAATAATATAGTAAAATATACCAGATTTATCTCCCATAAACTAATAAAGCCTTCCATATCTTTAAATATATATATATATATTTGTAGCTTGAATCTGGTTCGTATATTGTCTTTGTGCGTATGACTTCGCCACCAAGTAAAAAGATATGCTTTCCCTTAAGTGATAATATCTTGCAATATCCACAAATATTATTCTTCCAAATCTTGATAAAGTTTCCCATATCTTGAAATCTTCTCTTAATATATATAATAGTAGTATCATATAAAGAATTTGTAGGGATTAATATACTTCCCTAAATAGGCCAACTATATCACCTTCCTATAGTGGCCGAAACTAGTAAAAGTCTTATCATACACGGTCCGAATTTATTAACATACTGCCAACCCATTTTCATTGATACAAAACTAAATCATCGCATGGATCCCACCAAATATACCTCAATCTTTGAATATCCACAAATTGTGATGGAACATTTAATGAATAAATTGTATAATGGTCAATGAAATTGATAAAAATATAGCTTAGGCAAAATGATAGCCCAATTTAAATATGGTCAATAATGAGGGTGGCTGTTTGCACCCAAAAATTGTCAAAGGTTTTTGAGCTCGAGCCACGGGAAACTGGATAGAGGAGAGGCCGAGCTAGGGAATATATGACTCATCGGACTTAAGCGTAGACGTGAGACTAATGATAGGTACAAGGCTGTTGGGTGTTGTGAGGTGAGCCCGATGGGAAAGACGAGCATGTATGAGGATCATCGTGCATTAGAATAACATAACTTAATGCATTGTTAGCCCGATGTTGGATTAAGGCAACACGATGGCCAATCGGTCACCATGTAATGAAGGATGGCTATAGCAGTCCGATTGGCCATGAGCATTCATAAAAGGGTAATCGGACATAAAAGAAGGTATTTAATTGGGCAAGCCTGATTTATCTAGGAGAGTAAGCTTTCAAGGCCGATGGACTGAAAAGAGAAGGCGGTGCTATCCACAGCTGTCAGGATGACGCCATCTCAGAGTTTTGAAAACAAGAGTCCGTGTAGGAAATGAATCTGATCGTGTCCAGCTGGATTTAGACGTTTGAGCCCAAAATTAAAGGGATTGATTCAATCAGAATCTGGATAAGGTAGGAGTCAAAGATAAGGAAAGATTCTTCCACCATCAGCCAATCAGCCACGTAGCTTGGGGCACAAGCTAAGGAGTCCTTTTCTAATCAGGAATCATCCAAGGCCGCTATAAATATTCAGGCAGGCCAACCAAGCAGAGGACTCCGCATCATCTCAAAAATAGCACCCACACTGCATTCGAAGCATTCAAGACATTCAAAGCACTAAAGCTTTATGTTTTTCAGCACATAGCAAATAGGTCTGCCCTGTATTTGTTATTTCTTTTTGATTCTTTTGGATAATCAGTTTGCCCTAGTTTGTTCTTTAGATCTGTTTATTTTTTTTAAACACTTAATAAAATCTTCGTTTTATTAATCCGTTTATGATTGTTTACCTGTTAAACTCGACACTGTTTAGCTTGTGCGCTTCAGTTTTGCTAAAGAATTTACGGTGAGGGTACTTTCCTACTCACTACACACAATCACTCTGTTTAGAAGTCAGGTTCATAAAGCCTTGTGTATCACTCACACAAGCAGTTAGGAAATTAGTTTGTACGCGCACACACATACACACACACCGAGCATGCTTGGCTCTGGCATGCCCGCACAAATTACAGCAAACATTTTTGGCACGCCCAGTGGGACCCACTGTGTCAAGTCATGCCTCTGAAGAAAGACAAACAGACAACAAAGAACGCCTAAGACGATTCTCCTATGGATCCACCTGTGGAGGAAAGTACCGGCCATTCTCCACAAGACGGCAGTATCACTCTTGAGGCAATTTCAGAAGCCGTGAGAACGAACGTTGAGCCCATGTGGCAGGAATACAATGCGCTCATAGGATTAATGGGCAATCTCAAATCGGTCATCAACCAAACGGCCGATGTTCATAAAAGTCAAGCTAAACTGGTCATGGAGACAAGGACCACCCACGTAAAGTTGGACAGCCTGTCGGACATGATCGGTAGGTTGATAGAGACCTATAAGGCCGATGGCAGCAAAGAGTAAGTTAATGGAACGGGCTCTGGCAGATTGCTTGAGTCCGATAAGCCGAAAGGCCCACCCTGCATCTGTCCAAATCTTAGGGAGGGTAATGGCTCAGGCAAGCAATCTGAGTCACAGACCGGAATGGCTAGCGGAGCGATAGTCACCGATCCTAACAGATTGGCGACACCAGGTTTTGGTCGGTCTATAGGCCATACTGAAAGCTCAGTCGGCCACACACAACCTCCAGGTCACGAAAATGGGGGGCAAAGGAACAACGGTGAATTTTGGCCCCATCAGGCCAATAACAATCAATAGCAGGTACCACCGCCGTTAGTACCCCCGTTGAGGAATGTTCAGCCCGTAGATCCCATCAATAGGGAGGAGTTGGTAGCGGCCATACATGAAGAGTATGGACCGTTTATGAGAAGACTCGAAAGGCCGACGTACAGACGGCCATATCCCCCTGAATTGACTAAGTCGTATTTTCTCAGCGGTACAAAGTATCAAATTTCACTCTATTTTCTGGAGAGAGTGAATAGTCTTCAGTCGAGCATATTGGCCGTTTTATTGTTTAATATGGCCATGTGGGTAGTAGCGACCCATTAAAATTGAGACTATTCCCAAACTCGCTAACGGGCATGGCATTTTTGTGGTATGTTAATCTCCTGCCAATTCGGTGCTAACTTGGCAAGGGATGGAAGAGCTATTTCACGGCCAGTTCTATAGGACTGAGCTCGAAACATCACTGGCAGACCTGTCCAGGATGATGCAATTAATAGGAGAGACCGTAGAAACATACATAGCCCGTTTTCGTAAGGCAAAGTATCGGTGCAAGATAGTTTTGCCTGAGGAAGAATATGCTAAAATGGCTATGGGGGGGCATATCCTTTGAACTTCGTAAGAGGTTTGAAGGAACTACCTTTCGTGACTTATTCGAGCTAGCCATACGGGCCAGTCGTTAGGAGCGTATCCTTTTGGATGAACAGGAGAAGAAGAACTCCTCCAAAGGGACATATTATAAGGACCCTTATTACGAGGTCCACTTAGCAGAGTGTGACCTCGAAACAGAGAGCGATATGGCCGAGTTGATCTATAAACGGCCAATTGTATCCAACGCCTTGAGTAAGCCTATCAATAACAATGCCGCTGCAAAGAAAATGGCGTTCGAGGCGGGAAAAAATTACACTTTTGATATAACCATGGCTGATCAAATATTCGATGCCTTATTGGCCGATAAAGTGATCAAGCTGAGTGAAGGCCATCAGATCCCCAAGGCCGATGACCTAAAAAATAAAGAATGCTATAAATGGCACAATTCCTGGAAGCATTCCATTAATAATTGCGTTGTTTTTCGTAATTTTATACAGGAAAACGCAGAGAAAAGAGTTTTCAAGTTCTCGGACAAGGCTATGGGGATTGATTCAAATCCTTTTCCACAAATTACTGGCACCAATATGGTTATGCCCGATTTAACCAAGCTTTCAAGGCCGAGGCCGAAGATAGACTTGACCGATAGAGAAATGGAGCCAAAACAGAGGAAAGGGAAACAAATCGCTATTTCGGCCACAGATAGACCGAAAGTGACGATATATGACCTCCAGAGGAGCTATCAAGAGAGTAGAGAGAAAGGTCACAAGGCCGAGGAAGAAACGGCTAGGTCCAGTACCGACAACTTGATAGCAGATCTGCGACGACAACTGGAGTTCATCGAACAAGGCCTTTGCCCAAGATGCAAGGCTGATGTCAAGAAAGAAGTCTCAAGCCCAAGTAAGAGGCCGAGAAGCCATGAACATCGGGAACTAAGCTCGAGAAGGTCTATATACGAGAGGTTGTCACTACCATGGCAAAGTCAGGCGAAGCCCAAGTGGCGGGCAAAACCTTCGTTGGTTCAGCAAGTCGGCCAAGGTGAATCTGGCTGGCAAGAAGTTCCCGAACAATTCCAAAGCCTCAGATGCAAGCATTAACCTCTAACAGGAGCCCACGGATGGTGTTACCACCCCGGGTAGAGGATGGGAAGTGGCCTAGAGCTGAACATCCTAAATTCCCAGCACGGCCATAGTAGAGCAAGTCTCAAAAAAGGAGATATCAACGAATGAGACAGGCCAAACAAGAACGCCAGTACTAAAAGAATCAGGCTGGAAACCCTCCTAAACCCACAGTGCATACCGTGCCCGATGACCAAAGAGAGGCTGGGGCGATGCATATTTCTACTGGACACCCAAAGGAAAGATTTGGACGAGAAAAATCACAGGAGGAATGTAGGTTAACATCGGACAAGATGAGTATGGAGTCCGATGGAGATCTGTCAGACTCAAGCACCTCACCAATTCAATTTGAAACTATTTCGGTAGGCCTGTCATCTAACATGGTGTTTACATTGCCTATGTCTTTCATAGCCAAGCCAGACCAGCCAGCGGCCATGGAAGGGGATGTAGTGGAGGGCCTGACCAAGGACTCAGCCATGATAGAAGATGTTTTTTGGAACGGGGGAGAGACCGTC
The DNA here is from genome assembly GCA_033977485.1 of Hydrangea macrophylla. Lineage (NCBI taxonomy): Eukaryota > Viridiplantae > Streptophyta > Magnoliopsida > Cornales > Hydrangeaceae > Hydrangea > Hydrangea macrophylla. Next base: position 81,987,130 of record CM066985.1, on the reverse strand, counting down.
AAACCTAAAGTGGTGGAAGCCACAAGCAAAATTATGGATGCCACCGACGGGCAGACCGATCAGCCTAAGATCACTATCTTGAGGCCGAAAGGACATCAGACTGAGGAAGGATTAAAGACCGGACCAGTCAAAGTTGTGTTCGAAAAACCAACATATCAGATGTCCCAGCATCTGAAGCCATTGTACGTGAAAGGATATATTGAGGGGGTCCCGATAAACAGAATCCTTGTTGATGGTGGGTCTACCATCAACATTATACCTCAAATTATGTTGAGAATCCTTCAGAAGTCCGAGTCGGAGCTAATTCCGACCGAAATAAACGTTCAAAGCTTCACGGGGGCACCTGCAAGAACCAAGGGTATCTTACCCCTTGAACTGACCGTTGGCAGTAAAACGGCCATGACTGCTTTTTTTATTGTAGAAACCTTGGCGGCCTATAATGCATTACTCGATCGAGATTGGATATACTCAAATTACTGCATTCCCTCCACACTCCATCAGTTGCTGATTTTCTGGAGAGGTGACGAGGTAGAAGTGGTTGGAGCAGACACGAACCCATTTGTAGCCCGTGTGCAAACGGCCAATGCAGTCTTGTATGAAGATGACATCGGACCAGTCAAGTTGCTGGGTTGCAACAAAATGGGAAGACCGAATACAGCGACCTTCCTTAAAGGAAACTCATCAGACATTAAAGCATATTACCATAACCTTAGTCGGATAGAAGAATCAAGGCCAATTGAGATCATCAAACAGGAAGATGTCCATGGAGACTCCGATAATTGAAGAACGGAAGCTGCTGGCCCTTAAGGCCAGCATGGCCAGATGGTGTGCATACCTGGCCGATAGAAGATTGGAAATCGGCCCTGTTGACGGAATGATTAATCTGGCCGATTGTATCTACGAAGAGGAAACGTCAAGGGAGGAAGAGATTCAAAATAGACGAATTGGAGACAGCCACGGCAAAGCTTGACGATTTAAAGGCCGATGTCCAAGTCCCCCTCTTGGAAGTCAACCTAGGCAAAGAAGGAGAGCACAAACCTACTTATGTAAGTCAGATGCTGGATCCGCAATATCAGGCTGAGTTGATTGCACTCCTGCACAAGTAAAAAGATTGTTTTGCCTGGGAATATGACGAAATGCCAGGTTTGGGAACTAGTGGAACACCGATTGCCAATTAAATCGAGGTTCAGGCCGTTCAAGCAGCTACCTCGGCACATGTCACCAGAGGTAACTTTGAAGGTGAAAGAAGAAATTGAGAGACTACTGGACGCTGGCTTTATTCGGATAGCTCGATATGTTGAATGGGTCTCGAATGTGGTCCCAATAGTAAAGAAGAATGGGAAGTTAAGGGTCTGCATTGACTTCAGAAACATAAACTTAGCTACCCCAAAAGATGAGTATCCCATGACCATGGCCGATCAGTTAATCGATTCGGTCGCCAAACATAAAATTTTGTCCTTCATGGACGGGCACTCGGGATACAACCAGATCTACATCGCTGAAGAAGATGTACCGAAGACTGCTTTTCGGTGCCCAGGGTCGATTGGAAACTTTGAGTGGGTTGTCATGCTGTTCGGTCTGAAGAACGCTAGAGCTACCTACCAACGGGCAATGAATTCGATCTTCCATGATATGATTGGACGATTCATGGAGGTTTACATAGATGATGTGGTGGTGAAGTCAGGAGGTAACGCCGATCATTTGAGGGATTTGGAAAAAGCTTTTGAAAGAATGCGGGCACACAGATTAAAGATGAACCCTCTTAAATGTGCATTCGGCATCACAACAGGGAATTTCCTAGGTTTCCTAGTACATCAAAGAGGGATAGAGATTGACAAAAATAAGGCTCGAGCTATCCAGGCAGTAAAGCCACCAACTAATAAGAAAGAGCTTCAGAGATTGCTCGGACAGATCAATTTCCTAAGAAGATTTAAATCAAATTGTGCAGGGAAGACACAAGTATGGACCCCATTATTGAAGATCAAGACCGATGAAGACTTCAAATGGGAAGACAGCCATCAACAAGCCTTCGAGGGAATTAAACAATATTTGTCAACCCCCCAGTATTAATGCCACCCAAGAAGGGTAGGTACTTAAAATTGTATATATCGGTCTCTGACTGCTCTATAGGAAGTATGTTAGCTCAAGGTAATGAGCAAGGCAACGAGCAGGCCGTTTATTACTTAAGTAGAATTTTGACTCCAATCGAGCAGCGCTATGCGCCGATTGAGAAGTTATGCTTGGCATTGTATTTTTCCTCACAAAAGTTAAGAACATATATGCTGCCTGTTTCCACTTACATAATATGTCAAACTGATATGATAAAATATATGTTGTCAAGACCGATCATGAGAGGTCGAATTGGAAAATGGACCCTGACCTTGATGGAATTTGCCATCCAATTCCGATCACAGCAATCGGTCAAAGGCCAGGCCATAGCCAATTTCTTGGCCGATCACCCAGATCCTACTAATTTGGGAGAACTGCCTCTAATACCCAAAGTCCTGAGCACATCCTTAGTCCCATGGACGTTAATCTTTAACGGTTCCAAAAATGCAGAAGGTGTTGGGGCAGGTGTGGTGATTGTATCACCCAAGTACAAGAAGACAAAGATGTTATTTCGACTCAATTTCAAATGCACTAATAATCAGGCCAAATACGAAGCGCTTATCATCGGACTAGAGATACTCCTTAAAATGGGGGCATCGTTCGTGCACATAAAGGGAGACTCAGGGCTGGTGATCGGACAGATAGCTGGAGAATTTCAGATAAGAAGTTGGGAGCTCTGCCCATTCCACGTTGTGGCCACTTAACTTATGGAGGCGTTTGATGACATTAGCGTGATTATATTCCAAGAACCACAAATACCGAGGCCCATAAGCTGGCAAAAATAGGATCAGCCTCATTTTCTCAGAAGAACTTAAAAGACCAACTCATCATTGTTCATGTCTGATCATTACCATCCGTTGCAAAGAGAGGTTGGTATGCTATAACCAATTCGGTCTTGATGAAGGATGACGATTGGAGAATCCCCATTATTGAATACCTGAATCACCCAAATGTCAGGGTAGACCGAAGAGTTAGATTATTTGCTATCCGATTCGTGATGCTTGATGGAGAATTATTCAAGAAACCTATCGGTGACGACGTGATCTTGAGGTATTTAGGGAAGAAACAGGCCATACAGGTTATGGCCGAGGTACATGAAGGGATTTGTAGGGCACATCAGACCGACACAAAGATGAAGTGGTTGCTGAGAAGATACAATTATTACTGGCCCGATATGTTGAAAGATTGTATTAGTTATGCTAAGGGATGTCAAGCTTGCCAGAAGCATGGTCCGATCCAGCATTTGCCAGCTAAAGAGCTGCAACCCTTAATCAAACCATGGCCGTTTAGAGGATGGGCGATGGATTTAATTGGTAAAGTCATACTGCCATCATCGGGCCAGCACTGTTTCATAATAGTGGCTACGAACTACTTTACTAAGTGGGCTGAGGCCATACCTTGTAGAACGGTGACTCAGGCCACCGTAATAAAATTCATTGAAGAACATATTATCCGTAGGTTCGACCTTCCAGAAATAATTACGGCCGACCAAGGATCTGTTTTCACAGAGACGAAAACGTCGACTTTTGCAGAAAGTAGGGGGATCAAAATTCTCAATTCTACGCCCTATTATGCACAGGCTAACGGACAGGCCGAGTCCACAAACAAGATCCTCAAGGGGATTATTGAGAAAATGATTGTTAAAAATCCTAGGGAATGGGACAAGCTCTTGTCCAAAGCTCTATGGGCCTATCGGACATCTAAAAGGTCAAGTACTGGGGTTGCACCGTTCATGTTGACCTATGGGCATGACGCTATGTTTTCCATGGAAGTTACAGTCCGATCGGCCAGAAGAGCTTTACAGAATCAGCTAGAGCCTGCTGAGTACACAGAGGCTATGATAGCTGAGTTAGAGGGGCTCGATGAAATGAGGCTCACGGCCTTAGACTCATTAAAAGTGCAAAAGCAATGGACAGCCCGAGCTTATAACAAAAGGGTGTAAGAAAAGTCTTTTTGCATAGAGGATTTGGTATAGAAGGTCGTGCTACCTATCGGAGACAAGGATAACCGTTACGGTAAATGGTCGGTCAACTGGGAAGGCTCGTTCATCGTCCATCAAGTCAAAAAAGGTGGTGCCTACAGGCTACGTGATCTGGATGGAACAGTTCATGTCCGATTAATCAATGGTCAATATTTAAAGTCCTATTATCCTACGTTGTGGGAGACCATTGACCTTGACTATAAACCAAATCCTGTGTTGGAATATGATCAATTGATCAATTATGAACCTGAGCCCGAATGATTTAAAGAAAACATCATTTTGTATTAATAAAAGCTGAGCACAGCTTACTTACAAAGATGATGAAAAAAAGGAAAAAAAATTTATACAAAGTACAAAATGGGAGTCGGCCTCTAGGCCGACCCAAAGTTCCTAAGTTTAGCTCTCAAGTCTTCCTAGGTCTTGATAGCTCCAGACCGATCCCGTTTTGCTTTTTCAAGTTTTTGTGCCCATGCTCGGGATATGGGGACGTTGGCTTGCAGTTGATCACTGCACTTTTGGGCGTTGCTACCAAGATTGGATGGCACTTCATCAATTTTCCCCAGGGCGGCATTATTGGTGGCGACCTCGGCCTCACACTGGGCGAGCTGAGCTTTAAGTGCAGCAATACGTTTTTGCAGCCAGGAGTCTCATGCTAGCAACTGAGCCCGAGAGGCCTTCCCCGCTTCAAATTAAGCCTTGGCCCCCTCTAGAAACTTCAATGCCTTTTGCCGAGAGCCCAAGTGAAGCTCTGCATCAGCCTGAATCTTCAAGGCCGATCGATCTAGGAGACGGCAGCTGGGGAGTCTTTCTTGTATCTCATGGAGTAAGGATAGCTGCCCGTCAGAAAGAGAAGGATCGTCCATGATTGTGTTCAAAGCTGCTTCAACGTCAGCAGCAGCAGGAAGGTTAGAGAGGTCCTAATCAGCAAGCCCGAAGAGTAGGTCTTTTGCTTGTTGAAGGCGTGAAGGTGAGACCGCCTCGGGCTCCAGTGGGCCAAGTTCAAAAACTCCTAGGTCCAAGCCTGAGAAGAAATTGTTGAAGGGAATGTGTGGCTCTGGACCCATGGTAACGGCCTGTCCAAAAGAATAGCAGTCAGAAGTTGTTTTTAAGAGTATGAATGAAGTAAAATAAATAGTACAATACCTGGGCATGGGAATTAAGCGAGGCCGAGATCTCTTGACGAACATCGGCCTCACTTGGTTGGGAAGTTGTTGGTTGAGAGGAAGACTGACCCAGTCCAGAAGAAGAAGGAGCATTTTTGGTTTCTACACCTGGACTGGTAGAGGCCACTGTAGCCTATAAAACTTCAGTGCCCAGGACCGAGCCCGAATCATCAACACCGGCCTCAACCCGTAGAGTTGCAGAATCCTCAGGAAGGGGGTTAGCCTCGGCCTCAACCGGTTCCCTTGTTGCTGGAATGGAAGATCCGGTGGCTGCATTAGGTTCGTCCAGCCCGGAGGGAGCCCCAACTATAGTGGGGACGGCCTGTTCAACTTCTTCCCCAGCTGCCTCTATAGCAACTCCAGCATCGACCACGCCCTTACTACTGGAAGAGAGGACGACTTGCTCAGGAACGTGGCCGGTAGGAGCAATGCCTTTGTCTCCACTTGAAGGAGTTAGAGAAGGCACGATGTGAAGCGGCATCACTCTCATGGTGACCCGTTCCAGGTAGGCCACCGCGGATGCCGGAGATGTAGGAAGAGTTGGAGGAAGAGTCTGAGGCTGAATGGGTTGTGATGGGTCCTCTCCAGAGTCCTCATCAACAAGCTGAAAAATAGAGGAAAAGGATTAGTACTGAAAGAACAAAATCGGGCTTAACGGCTAAAAAATAAAGTAAATCTAACTTGAGTTGTTGAGGCCGGTGTTGTTTTCTGTTTCTTTTGAGCAGGCCCTTTGCCCGGAGCTGGCTTGCGAGTCAATCTTTTGGCAACTTGCTTGCGCCAGACTGGAGCTGCTGCTGGGGTAAGAGCATCAGCCTCAGTGGCCGATGATGCAGTAAATGGTACAAGTGCCTCAGCAGCAGTGTCTTTAAATAGCTGGCCTGCCCGATCACCCCACCACTGGGTGAATTCTTCAGATACCACAGGCCGGGCAGAAAAAGGTGTGAAGTTGAACGCGGCCTTGAGCTTGTCTGACTGTTTTTTTATTTTCTTTACTTGCCCATCGTTGACGATCAGGCTGCGTTCAACCCAGTCAACATTGACAGTGATGCCTGGGGGAACGGGCACGAGCTGAGTAAGCCCGAACTGGCGGGCATAGAGGGGAGTAAAGTAATATTCTGCCCCACACTTATTATTGGCCGACGGAATACTAGGGCTAAAGATTATGTCCCTAGCTACTAAGTAGCTAGAGAAGATTTCATTGTATGTGGACTGGGTGCCCAAGCCCTAGTTAGAAGGGTTGTTGGAAAGTTGAAGGAATGAAGAAAATTAGAGAGAAAAGAAAAGGGTGAAGAGATTTATGTCCCTAGGGGAGCACCCTTGATAGAAAAACTAAAACACTCCTCAAAGGAGTGGGAAGTAGGTGCTACATCCATAAATTGGACGGTAGAAATAGGAACATCGACGATTTGGCGAATGGCTGGTTGCAACTCTAGGAAGTAGGAATACAGCCATAGTTGAAGTATCCATATCGGGCTTCCACCAGCTCCAAAGCCCGAATGAACCAAGTCTGTTACACCACGGACTAGGTGTGCCCAGAAAAGTGTAGCCATGGCTAAGGGCTTCCCTGATGCGAGAGCCAAAGCCAAGGTGGTGTACTATTTGGTAATGGCTTGGCTGGCCGAGCAGAAGAGGTATTTGTTGAGCCAGTATATGAGGAAGGCGGTATGTTCGGCGTCGGACACCTCCGTCTCATCAGCACCAATGCAGGCAGTCAGGAAGCCTCCATAAGCTGTAATCAGTCTGTACGAAACGGTCCCATCCCTGATAGTCTCTTGCTGAGGGTAAGCAAAGCTGGCCGTTCTGACGTCAAGCCCGGGGATAATTTCTTGTCCATGAGGGCGAAGACCGAGCAAATAACTAATATCCTTGATGGTGGGGGCCATTGGTCCGCAGCGGAAAAGAAAGCCATTGCAGGATGAAGACCAAAACAACAGGGCAGAGAGAAGAAGAGGTCGGTCTATCTCTATCCTAGCCCAACTGAGCATTATGGCATCATAAATGCCCGTTTGTCTCCAGATAGTAGCCTTAAAGGTCGATACCCTAACTACCCATTTGTCCCAGTCTGTAGCAGGGGTCGGCCAGCCCCGAATAGGGTGGGTAGAAGTTTGAACTTTGTTCTAGTGGGTAGGTACCTGCAGGAACGCTTCGTTTTCCACCGACAGGTACAGGGGAAGAAAAGCCGTCGGAGGGTGGCCGAGAAACGCCGCCCCAAGGCCTGGTGCAACTGGAGAACCGTCGGAGGAGCTGTAGGGAGTCAGGTAATCAATAGAGATCTCAGCGGCGTGGGTTTTGGCCAGGGTCCTAACCTCTCTGCATCGGTTTTGTGGTGGTGGAGCGTCAACGAAGGTCTTCTTTCCTTTGGAAGTGGTGGTCAGGGCTGTTTTAGGAGCCATATCTGCAGAGGAGTATTATGCCCGAAAAAATGGAGATTTTATAGAGAGAAGCTCTGTTTGCTTGAGCTGTTTAAAGAGAGAGTGTAAGAATGTAAATGAGGGAGGTAAAGATGTTTGAAAATCTTGCTGTTTAAATACCACGCCATTTTAATCATGCTGCATTAAATGTGGAGTGACTGGTGGGATTCTCAATGATCTGACATTCTCTGCATGCTTGACACGTGGCAATTTTAAAATTCAAAACATCACATCAATCAAGGCGGGACGTTTGATATGACCTTTTGGGGGGCAATTATTTGCACCCAAAAATCGTCAAAGGTTTTTGAGCCCGAGCCGTGTGAAACTGGATAGAGGAGAGGCCGAGCTAGGGAATATATAACTCATCGGACTTAAGCGTAGACGTGAGACCAATGATAGGTACAAGGTAGTTCGGTGTTGTGAGGTGAGCCCGATGGGAAAGACGAGCATGTATGAGGATCATCGGGCATTGGAATAACATAACTTAATGCAGTGTTAGCCCGATGTTGGATTAAGGCAACACGATGGCCAATCAGTCACCGTGTAATGAAAGATGGCTATAGCAGTTCGATTGGCCATGAGCATTCATAGAAGGGTAATCAAACATGAAAGAAGGTATTTAATTGGGCAAGCCCAATTTAGCCAGGAGAGTAAGCTTTCAAGGCCGATGGACTGAAAAGAGAAGGCGGTGCTATCCACAGCTGTCAGGATGACGTCATCTTAGAGTTTTGGAAACAAGAGTCCATGTAGGAAATGAATCTGATCGTGTCCAGCTGGATTTAGACGTTTGAGCCCAAAATTAAAGGGATTGATTCAATCAGAATCTGGATAAGGTAGGAGTCAAAGATAAGGAAAGATTCTTCCACCATCAGCCAATCAGCCACGCGGCTTGGGGCGCAAGCTAAGGAGTCCTTTTCTAATTAGGAATCATCCCAGGCTGCTATAAATATTCAGGCAGGCCAACCAAGCAGAGGACTCCGTGTCATCTCGAAAACAGCACCCACACTGCATTCGAAGCATTCAAGACATTCAAAGCACTCAAGTCTTTATGTTTTTCAGCACACAGCAAATAGGTCTGCCTTGTATTTGTTATTTCTTTTTTATTCTTTTGGATAATCAGTTTGCCCTGGTTTGTTCTTTAGATTTGTTTATTTTTTCCAAACACTTAATAAAATCTTTGTTTTGTTAATCCATTTGTGATTGTTTACCTGTTAAACTCGACACTGTTTAGCTTGTGTGCTTCAGTACTGCTAAAGAATTTACGGTGAGGGTACTTTCCTACTCACTACACACAATCACTATGTTTAGAAGTCAGGTTCATAAAGCCTTGTGTATCACTCACACAAGCAGTTAGGAAATTAGTTTGCACGCACACATACACACACACCCATACACACACACCGAGCCTGTTTGGCTCTGGCACGCCCGCGCAAATTACACCAAACAGTGGCCCACCACTTCTTTAGTCAACAAAAGTGGCTAAAGATTGCACGAAAGTTTGCAGCCCGATTAAAATGGTGATCAGTCCGACCAAAGAAATTCATTCAAACATACCAATTTTGAAAATTTCCAATCGGCCTCCACCAACTTTGACTTAAAAAATGTATTTTTTGGGTGCAAACAGTCACCCCTTTGAGTTAACTCATTCTAACAGTGTTAGTCAAAAGTCTAAAATTACTGGTATACCCTCAAATCTAGCAAAACCCTTGTTCCCCTTTGCATCAGTTCCTCTTGATCACAGCAACACCGTCATTGATGAAAAAAATATTCAATATAACGGGTATATAATCCTACGTGGTACAACAAGTCAATAGAAATTCAGTATAAATCCATTTGGCCCCTTACTTTCAGGGGATTCCTAGTCCAACTCGGCAAAAAATCCCTCCAATTCAGCAAATTTTTGAATTATGTGAGAGGGGATAAAATCCCACATGGTATCCCGGGGATACCCAATATTTACTCGTCATTGACAACAATAGCACGGTCATTGACAACCTCTACAGCAACACTAACCACCAAATGGTACCTCTACTTCCACTTGATTCAAAGCACCTCCAATTTATTGTCCACAACTTCAAACAAATTTGTTTATGTTTTGTAAACTTGGTCTCTCTCTCTCTCTCTCTCTCTCTCTCTCTCTCTCTCTGACGATTGTAAACCTCTTTTTTCTGACAATTGGTTTTCCAATTTACAATTAGGTGAAATACTTGTATGAAAATATATGTAAATGTATGTATACTCCTAGATAGAGACGCAAAGACACACATATAAATCAGATTTTCAATTTACGATTGCACTATATACGTATACACATGGTGGTTGGAAATTTTGGTAAGAGATTTTGGAGTCAAATGAAACTAGTGGGGGTTTTGGATGAGTTTCAACAATGATTTTCAGCTGCTATTGGGTAAAAAGTTGTAGAATATGTATGCAAAACATACACATGTATGTGTATAAATAAGTGACCCACCATTGAATCACACTTCAAAAACAGCAGGCAGGGTGGTGGGATTAGTTTTTTCTTTTTCTTTTTTCTTTTGTTCTTTTGTTTTATTGTTGAGCAAAGTGACTTTGGTTTCATGATGTTTCAGATTTTGTAGAAGAAAATAGAGAATGAAAGATAAACATTGCAAAATGCATTGTACTCTAAAGATGTTTTGAAAGAGAGAAGGGAACGAGAAAATCACAGAGATTTTTCATATTTTTTGAAAATACAAGGTCAAGGCAAGGGCAAAGTTGTCATTAAAGTAATTATAATTGGTAAAATGCACATCACATGACTATTTTCTGTTACTTTTTTCACAGTTAATTAACGGATGGGTGTTAACTCTCATGGGTTGATACTTGAGGGTGTGAGTTAAAACTGGGTCATATTTCAGGGGGTATAAATGTAATTAACCCTAGAAAAAAAACATGGGTAAATTACACTGACCTCCCCTGAGGTAAGGTCAAAATAAAAGGCTTTCCCTTGTGGTTTGCATAATTTCACTGACCTCCCTTAAGGTTTGTATATTAGTAACAGTTTTCCCCTTCCGTTAGTTGACCAAACAGAAAATATTCCTTTTGGAGTTCAATTTTTTAAAAAGACTAAAGTACCCTTGATCGGGAGAGAACAAATCCTATTTATACGCCTTAACGAGCATTTGTTAGTATCTTTTTTATCCTGTTTTTGTATATTTTTACTTTGTTTTCTATTTTCTGACAGGTTTTGGAAGAAATCAAGTATATCAGGCTAAACAGGGTGAAAAGTAGAAGAAAAGAAGCTGAAAAAGACAGTTCGCGCCCGCGAGAATCCAGAATTCGCTCTCGCGATCCGCGCGCGCGAGGTGCCAATTGTCGCGCTCGCGCGAGCCGCTACGTGAATGAAACTGCCTAATTACGTTCAGATTGCAAAATATAGCAGTTTCAGTGCAATTCGGGTTAGGAAAGCTTCCAAAACTTGTTGTAAATCTATATATACCCTATTTTACTTCAATTAAAGGGTTGGCAAATAATATACACACAATATACAACCATACTTTCAGCCATTGAAGGGAGGGAAGCAAGGAGAAGAAGAAGAAGACCAAGGATTTCCATGGCCTCCTCCATCAACCTCTTGCCATCTACCACTTCCATGGACAGCTAGATCTTAGATCTAGGGTTTCAATGAAACCCTAGCCAAGTAATAGTATTTTATTTATGTTTTTATTTTAGTTTATTATGTATGGATGATGATTACATGTTTAGAGGATTTTTATAAAAGTACTTCTATTGATTAAATCATTACTTTCAAAGTTTATTCTTGTCTTAGATCTATTTTGACTGTGATGTGCTCAATGATCTATATTTGCTGTGCTTGTATAGATTGTTTACATGTAATGGTGCTTAAATTAAATTGTGCTATCAAGTATCCGAATAGTCCATGCCTAGATTAGACGGATTATACCACAACCCTAGTTTAGTGTGGGATAATTCGTGCTAACCGAAGATGGATTATGTTGGTGCTTAAACCATAGTTATTTTTTTGACGGAGGAATTGGGCTTGTAGCTACAATTCCCCATTATCATCCAACTTAATATACTAAAGTAATTCATAAATATTCCTATTATGAAGCTAGTGGTGGATTTGCAATCCTAGGTTCCTTTAAACATATTTATAAAAACACTTTTAAATTGCTTTCATAATTTAGATTTATTTTATTGTTCTTAGTTTAATTAAATTCAAAATCAAAATCTCGTTTTTATAATTAATTAGATTTAGGTTTTAAAATTAAGAGTCGTAGTAATTCAATCTCTGTGGGTTCGACCTTTGCTTTCACTACTAAAAATCCTTAGAAAAGTAAAGAATACTTTTATATCTTGATATTGACAACATCAATTTTTGGCGCCGTTGCCGGGGATTGCATTACTACCTTTAATTTTATAATCTTAGTTTAGTTAATTCGTAAATATTAGATTAGTTTTTATTCTTCTTATTTTCCATTTTTGTTTTAAATTACTAACTTGTTCTTTTATTTTATAGGTTTTCGAGTCATCAAATTCCAACGTTTCCGAGTGGAGTAGCTAATTACATCAAAGGAGCTTACGCAAATAAAATAAATAAAAATTAAGTAAATTGCTCGCTTTAACTTCGCATCAAATCACTGTAAGTCAGGGCGCTGAGACGCAATTACTTGCATTAGGTTAGTTGTGGAGTGAACACTGCATTAGCTAGGAAACCCGGGGCGATGGGCTTGACGCGGTCATTGCATTACAGGATAATATTCATGCATCATAGTAGTACTGTGTGCTTGCTTGTCGTCTTATTTGCGTGATTGATATTTGTTTCTTTTGTCTAGTCAGTCTTTGTTTTTAGTTTCTTTTTCTTTATTTTAGTTTATGTTAGGTACACGTTCAAATAAACTAGAATTAAAATCTTTCGATCTTGAACTTGAACGTACCTTAAGAACTAGTAAGTCCACAACCCAAGCTTCTAGAGCTGTGTTGCAAGACGACGAATCAACTCTGATTCCGTCGTCGTTGTTTGAGGCCAAAATTCAAAGTACCCGTGAACGGTTAAGGAAAACTCGAACTTTCAAAATCGAACCGATTAAAATGGCTGACGGTAGAAATAACAATAACAATCAAAATGACGGTGCTAATATGAATAATCTTAATATACCGCCACCTCCTCCACTTATAAATTATTTTATTCCTACTACTTACACGCCACAAGCCGGTATCGAATTACCGGAGGCGATAGCATCTCACTTTGAGATAAAGTCGTCTACGATCTCGCTACTTCCGTCTTTCCATGGCCGTCTAAATGAAGATCCATATCAACACTTAGGAGATTTTCAGGATATATGCTCTACGTTGAAAATCCAAAATCTAACTGATGATGAGTTAAAATTGCGGCTCTTTCCATTCTTTTTACGTGACAAAGCGAAGCATTGGCTTCAATCACTTGAGCCAAACACAATTAAAACATGGGAAACCTTACACACCGCATTTTTACAAAAGTTTTTCCCTATTATGCGTACAAATCAGATAAGGAAATCTATAACTAATTTTGTGATGCAAGATGGGGAGACACTTTATGACACTTGGGAGAAATTTAAAGAATTATTACGCTCGTGTCCACATCATCAGGTTCCTAAGTGGCAACTTGTTCAGGTCTTCTATGAGGGACTTATTCCCTTTGTCCATAATACCGTCGATGCCGTTTGTGCGGGAACTTTCCTACACAAAAGCGCCGACGAGGCCTGGAAAATTTTTGAAACTTTAAGCGAGAACTCGATGCATCAGACTGTGTCGGTACGTTCTGAGGGATATCTTAATCAACCCAAACGAGAGGTGAAGTCAGAGTCAAGTCATTCAATAGAATTTCAGGAACTATCTAAAAAACTTGACCGACTTATGACAATAAATCAAGCGACAACCGCACCCGCTCATGAAGTGTGTCAAATATGTTCTGATCCTTTACATTCTATACTTGCATGCCCATCGGCATCTCAGTTTTCCGAATTTGTGGAGCAACACGTAAATGCTATGCAACAATTCCCACAAAATAATTATATGCCTAGGTCGACTAATTTTTCTAATACTTATCGACCCCAGTTTCCACAAAATCAATACCAACACCCTCCTCCTAATCCTAACCCCCCAAGGACTAACGCTTTTGAGGAGACGGTGTTGGCTTCCCTTAAGAATATTGAAACTCAAGTTCAAGCACAAGCACAAATAGTGCACTCTCACACACAATCCATTGCGAAGCTTGAGTCCCAAATGGGACAAATAGCTACTGCGGTGAGTCGTAGAAACGAGGGGAAGTTGCCTGCGCAAACTATTCAAAATCCTAAGGGACAATATGAGATTAAGGGGTCGAGTGAACAAGTAAAAGCCGTATCAACTAGGACGACTATTCGGGAAGATGAAGTTGTTAAGATTCTGGATCAAAATGACGTTAAATCGAATAAAGAAGAGGGTGAGGAGACGAGTCAAAATAAGAAAGATAAAGAACCGGTCCCAACTAACTATGTTCCAAAGTTACCTTTTCTACCCAATGTTGAGGAACCGTCTAATTTTTTAAAGAAAAAAACAAAAATTGAGGATATACTCGAGGTGTTTAAACAAGTTAAAATCAATATTCTATTTCTCGATGCGATAAAACAAATTCCCGCTTACGCTAAATGTCTTAAAGACCTATGTACGTAAAAATGCAAAATACGCAGTCATACTCCTAAAAAGGTCTTCCTCACGGAAAAAGTAAGTTTAATTTTTCAACACGCTCCTCCGAAGTATAAGGATCCCGGTACGCATACGATTTCATGTGTCATAGGTGACACTATCATCCATAGGGCTCTCCTTGACTTAGGAGCTAGTGTTAACCTCTTACCTTATCACGTCTATAAACAACTAGGTTTAGGTAAACTTAAACCTACGGCCGCTACTATTCAATTAGCGGATCGTTCTGTTAAAGTACCTAGGGGAGTCGTCGAAGACGTCTTAGTTAAAGTTAATCAATATTTTTATCCTGTTGATTTTATGGTCCTTGACACCGAACCGGTGCTAGATGCTAGAAAATACACTCCTGTTATTCTTGGTCGTCCATTCTTAGCCATGGCCAACGCACGTGTCAATTGTAGAACAGGGGGGATGAAAGTGTCGTTCGGGAATATAAAATTAAAAGTAAATATTTTTAATGCTGCTGATCAATCTCCTAAAGACGATGATTATCAATATGTGGAAGGTAATGAAATTAGAAGAACTGTTGAACCTAATAAAATAATAAATATCAATGAGGGGAATAATACGGTGAGTGATGAGTGGATGAATTTGAATACAACAGACTCTAACGATGAATTTACTCGAAAGGTGAAAAATCGACTTGACCTTAATCGGGATGAACCGTCGATTGAATTAATTCGAAGCAACATGCTTTTAACTTACCATTGGGCTCTTCCTGACATCTTAAGGGGTACAAACTCCGATTTACGGCCTCCGTGAGTCTTGAGCTAGAATAGTCTATCTGAAGACGTAAAAGTTAGCGCTTCTTGGGAGGCAACCCAAGCTTAATTTCGTCTGTTTTCTTTGTTTTTGGTCATTTTTTAGTCATTTTTGACAGTTTTGGAGTTTTTCTGGACAAGTTTGGGGGTTGGAATTAATTTATTTTAATATTATATACATAATTTTAGCCAAAATTTGGAAAAAAACCAAATCGCGCAAGCGATCCGCTCGCACGAGGCCTCGCTCGCGCGGTCCGCTGGCGCGAGTTTGTGCCTTAGGCGTTTTTCCTTGCTTTTTCTTATTTGATGCTTCAGCTTCTTCTCGCGCCTGGAATCGCGGGCGCGAGGTAGCTCGCGGACGCGAGGCATCTCGCAGGCACGAGGATGTCAAGAAGAAAAAAGAAAAAAAAAAAAAATTGGGAATTCGCGCGCGCGACGACCGCTCGCGCGATTTCCCGTTTAATTGATGTTTTCTTTTGTTGTCTTACCTATTTCTTCCCCACCTGATCAGGAAGTTTTTACGTTCCTGTTTTTGTTTATTAGGTCATTTTCGATCGAGTTAGTTGTTGTTTTCCTTGTTTCGATTATAATTTTCCGTTTTATTTCTTTTCCGTTTGTCGTTTAATTTTAACTTCGATTAGTTTATCGATTTATATTTTATATTTCGGTTTCATTTACTTTTAATATTATTTTGTTAGTTTCTTTTCGTTTATCTAGTATTAACAGGTACATTGGAACTTTATCGCCATATTTTTATACATTTACCTATTTGTCATTGCCGAAATTGAGGTACTATCGTTCCTTCCTTACGTACTCACCTTTCTTTCATTTTATTGTTTCATTGGGGACAATGAAAGGTTTAGGTTTGGGGGTATGCACTCACATTATTATTATTACACTAAATTTTTTTAAAAAATTTCGATTCTTGTGCTTAAATAAATGATGATTACCGACGTTTTTGCAATCTTGATTTGATACTTCTTGTTATGTAACTATGATTGTTATAGAATGATAAACAGGAAAAGATGTAATTAAACATTTGCTGATGTCATGTTGAAACATTTTAAGTTATGTATCGTTCTAATCGTAGTTTTATATCATAGATTTGCACATAAACCTATGCACAGCATGTAGTCGCTTGAATACATGTTTGATGTGAACTATAATATGATTCAGATTTCTAGATAACACAAGGTGGAGACTAGACCCTGTGAGCTTTTGAGCCTATCTTTTCTGTTTTGAGGGTTATAAATACACATTGTGTTTGTCGAATTTCATTAAAATAGCGCATCTACTTGTTGTTTAGTCTCATTATTCTTGTTTTGGTTGATAAGTCAAGTTAAAATATTTGCTACCATGCTAAATAATCTTCCGTTGTAAACATTAAAGAACCATATGACCACAGGAGATGATTTTTAGGCCTTCTTTGTTTACTGTCTGATAAATGCTAAAATTTCCTTAGTTCGCCCTTTGAGCCGTTAAAATGCCATTTCTTTCTTTAATTACCATTATCCTTGTTTTTGCTCCGACTTGACAAACTTGGAGTTCACCACTGAGAGATTTGTCACCTTTTAGTGGTGTTAAGGCAATGTGTGATTGGGAAGAAGAAGACAAGATGTTATTGGGGTAGTTGCTTAGAAATCAATGAATAATCATCCGACAAGCAAGAATTAAGAAAAAAAAAGGTTGAAAAAAAAAGTAGAAAAAAAAATTGAAAAGAACAATCAAAAGAAGAGAATGAATGATGAAGTTGGTGGAAGAGCGAATGAAAGAAATCGAACATGCCTTACAATGCCATTCTAAAACTACCTAATGAATCCTTTTTATCCTTTTCCATTGTCTGAGCCACATTACAACCTTTGAAAAGTCCTATTTGATCCTAGGAAACATGGTTTGGATATGAAAACGATGGGAGGGGGATTAAAACATGGTAATGATTAATTTTTCTTGATTATTGGCATCCTATCCATGAGACTACTATTCTTTCGTGTCATGCGTCTTGTTCGAGTCATATGTGAGCATTTCTCGTTTTGAAAACATATTTCCTTTACTCACATATTTTAGAAAAATTACACCTGTTTCTGAGTGTTTCATTTTAGAGTGTAATTGACATTGTGAGATTCGTAGTCGAGACATAGTTAAATGGTTATCCGAGTTATATTCCAAGTTCATGACATACACGTGTTCATTTGACTACCACATCACACACGTGCAATTTTATGAGAAACTCTATTGATTTATACGATGCATGTGCTTGAGATTGTTTTTCATGATTTAGATGGATGTTTCATTATGTTTCTTTATGTTCGTTATTCTATTTCAAATCTTTGTTATATGATGAAGGAGTATTGAATATTATGTTCTTTATTTTTAATAAAAGTTTTTAAATTGATAAGTTAATAAAAATGGTTGTGGGAGCCTTGTTGATGAGAACCCTCACGAGACTTTACTCGTCCGACTAGGGACACCTAGAGGTTTAAAAGGCTTGTTGCATACGCTAAATGCAATCGTGATCCATGCGAAAATGGAGTAGTATTTTATTAGTTGTTAGTTTTTATTTTAGTTTTGCTCGAGGACTAGCAAAATGTAGGTTTGGGGGTGTGATCGGGAGAGAACAAATCCTATTTATACGCCTTAACGAGCATTTGTTAGTATCTTTTTTATCCTGTTTTTGTATATTTTTACTTTGTTTTCTATTTTCTGACAGGTTTTGGAAGAAATCAAGTATATCAAGCTAAACAGGGTGAAAAAGCAGAAGAAAAGAAGCTGAAAAAGCCAGTTCGCGCTCGCGAGAATCCAGAATTCGCTCGGGCGATCCGCGCGCGCGAGGTGCCAATTGTCGCGCTCGCGCGGGCCGCTACGTGAACGAAACTGCCTAATTACGTTCAGATTGCAAAATATAGCAGTTTCAGTGCAATTCGGGTTAGGAAAGCTTCCAAAACTTGTTGTAAATCTATATATACCCTATTTTACTTCAATTAAAGGGTTGGCAAATAATATACACACAATATACAACCATACTTTCAGCCATTGAAGGGAGGGAAGCAAGGAGAAGAAGAAGAAGACCAAGGATTTCCATGGCCTCCTCCATCAACCTCTTGCCGTCTACCACTTCCATGGACAGCTAGATCTTAGATCTAGGGTTTCAATGAAACCCTAGCCAAGTAATAGTGTTTTATTTATGTTTTTATTTTAGTTTTATTATGTATGGATGATGATTACATGTTTAGATGATTTTTATAAATAAATCGTACTTCTATTGATTAAATCAGTACTTTCAAAGTTTATTCTTGTCTTAGATCTATTTTGACTGTGATGTACTCAATGATCTATATTTGCTGTGCTTGTATAGATTGTTTACATGTAATTGTGCTTAAATTAAATTGTGCTATCAAGTATCTGAATAGTCCATGCCTAGATTAGACGGATTATACCACAACCCTAGTTTAGTGTGGGATAATTCGTGCTAATCGAAGATGGATTATGTTGGTGCTTGAACCATAGTTATTTTCTTGACGGAGGAATTGGGCTTGTAGCTACAATTCTCCATTATCATCCAACTTAATATACTAAAGTAATTCATAAATATTCCTATTATGAAGCTAGTGGTGGATTTGCAATCCTAGGTTCCTTTAAACATATTTATAAAAACACTTTTAAATTGCTTTCATAATTTAGATTTATTTTATTGTTCTTAGTTTAATTAAATTCAAAATCAAAATCTCATTTTTATAATTAATTAGATTTAGGTTTTAAAATTAAGAGTCGTAGTAATTCAATCTCTGTGGGTTCGACCTTTGCTTTTACTACTACAAATCCTTAGAAAAGTAAAGAATACTTTTATATCTTGATATTGACAACATCAACCCTCATAATTGTGAAAGATAATATTTGTGTCCCTGCTCTCTCTCTCTCTCTCTCTCTCTCTCTCTTTTCAAAATAGACCACACCATTGGTGCGACATACAACTCCCAGAGTTTTGTGTCTATATATATGTATATATATATGTGTGCATACCGCAATTTTCCCTACCCACGATTTTTGTTTAAAAACCTTTTTTAAATTCAAATTCAAAAATGATGAGTCGCCACTTAATTTTTAAAGAAAAATTAAGAAACCATTTTAAAGCAAACTGAACTTTTAAGAAACCAGAGATTTTCTGAGTCCAGGGATTATGGAATGAGAGGGGAAGGAGCTTGTCGGACTAAAACACCCCCTCTCATCCTATCTCGCGATAAGCCTCTACTTAACATCATTTTAATCGAATTAATAATCTAAGCATGTCCTCAACTAATACATATGTATAAATATACATTACAAAAGCATGTCTAAAAGGTGTAAGATTGCAAGTGATAAAATATCATTCAAAAACCACATAATTCAAGTAGCAAGCAATATGATATGTAAATAGGGAACTATAGAATTTACCCGGGATCCATGCCGCGAATATTAAACATGCAATGCATACGAATAGAAAGATTCTAAGAAAATGTCTCTAATCACATATACACATAAGGCAAAACCTAAACCTAAGGTGTCACGCATTAAGTTGAAAAATTGATAAAATCAAGAAATTAAAATAAACTTAAGAGGAGTTCAAGAAATCGTACCTTAATAGTGCTACTAAACAAAGGGTTAGTCCACATGATATACAAGATATAAAGTTGGATCTTAAATAACAATCCTAGACTTCTAGTGTAGTGACCCAAAAATTTAAAGCGAATATTAAGATTTATTATTTCTTTTTCGTCAGAGAAAAATACCAGTTTTGGAGAGATTGCAGTATAATTTATATCTGTGTGTGGTTAAGCTTGTGAGCTCAACACACACAAGAATATCTCATGTTAAACTGGGAGCCCAAACAAATTTGGTGCACTGTGTGTGCGTGTGTATACTACTATGTATGTTTGTGAAGCTTATGCTTCACAATGCTTGGAGATAAAGCATACCAAAAGTTATATATACACACCCTCCCAACAAATCTCTCAACAACTCTCAGCAACTCACACTCTCTCTCTCTCTCTCTCTCTCTCTCTCTCTCTCTCTCTCTCGGCTACACAACACACACACACACACACACACACATATATATATATATATAGATGGTTACATGTAATTTTGAGAGGAAATTCCATTCAAGCTTTGGATTATTGGTGTTCCATGTATATCTTTCATAAATCAATCTGGGTAAGTTATCAATTGTGATATATTGATCCTTTTTGCAGAGCTGCTGATATAGATATATATATATATATATAGAATTTCATATATATATAGTGAGAGAAATTAGTAAATTTTAATCCAAAAGATTGGATTGTCAATTAGTTTCTCTATCTCTCTCTATAATTGAATTGGGTAAGACTTCAAAATCAATTTTGAAGTTTCAATTTCAGTTTATATCACTGTTGATATAGATAGATATATATAGTATTCATTTATATATCTATACATAGATTTTATGCATATATTGTTAAGGGTTCGAAAATAGCAAGGAGAAAAACTGTCACAGAAACTCGACTTCTTTATATCAAATGAAAGGTCTCGATCCCACGAGGCCCCCTTTCGAATTTCAAAAGCTAATTCATAGCGGTTGCGACGAACGGTCGCTTTAAAGTTTTGTCGCCGTTCGGTTTTTCAAAAAAATCAAGAGCTGTGATTTGATTCCTGAAATTCTGACTTCATATTTGAAATCTAAGCGGAAAAAGGAAGAATTTCATATATTGGAAAGCCTATTTTGATTAAGTTTTCAAACTGGGTAAAAAATTAGCCTTTAATTTTAAAACAGGGGAAGAAAAGAGGAAGGAGACGTTTCTGTGACATCTCACGCGCGCAACCCGCGCGAGCGAGGGGTCGTGCGAGCGGCCGGCGCACTCGACCAGGCTTTTTTCTGAAAACTATTTTAAATAACCTCGTGGCCCTTCTGAGCATATCTCGCGCCAGCGGCCCACGCGTGCGACCTCAGGCAGTTTAGTAAAATCTCCTATTTTCTTATACTTGATTCAGATATGAGCCAAGGGATCTTGTACCCTACGCTTTACGAGTTGTACTTTACTTTGATGGTAGTTGCACTTGTGCTTAGAAATGTTGTACCTCACTGATATACTCACATTATTGTATATCAAGATTTGTAACAAATTGAGCAGTTCTGATTTTTGTTCCGATTAATTATTCAGTCTATTCTTGGTGAATGGTAGTTCCGTATAACCCTCAACAAAGTTGTGTAACATGTTAATAGTGTATTAACATGTTTACTTGAGCTGATATGCCTTAAGTGGTTAATTGAGTTATTATGCTTTATGTGTTTACCTGGGTGATTTCAGCATGTCTATTGTGTTGCTTTAAATGATAGCACGCCTTGATAACTTGTCTTATGAAATATTGAATATGTCTGGCTGCTTAGAGCTCGCATATGTCATAACATTTCATAAGCATGAGCATGAACATGAAAATCACGAAAATGATTTTGGGATGAAAGACCTTAGAGGCTTTCGATTTTTTAAAAAGGAAGATCTTATAGACTTTCAGGTTTTGAAAAAAGGAAGACATTAGAGGCTTCCGTGCATAAAAACCCTCTAGGAGGGATTTTGTTTTGAAAAGTTAGAAATCCCGAATTTGTGGGTAGACGTGTGAGATGGGTACCACTAGGAACTCGAATTGCGGGATGTGCTACAAGAAACCCCCGTAACGTGAAGGCTAGGCCTCCCTGTAATTTGTAAGGCCCAACGTCCCGCACGTTTGAGGCTAGGCCTACGTGGACGGGAAGACCATGGTCCGGGTAATGATATTGACGATCGAGGGTGAGTGTTTGAAAATCCATGAAAAGTGGTTTTCATATATGACATTGGCATTCATTGCACTCACGCATGTTATATAACAGATGTTATTGTGTGGTTATATGACTATACGAGCCTTTTGGCTTATGGACTATTAGACTTTTCTTTCAGGTGATATAGATAAGGGTAAGGCCCCCGAGAATTTATAAACTTCCGCTTTGTTTGAAGGTCGAGTTTATGGGAATTTAATTTAAATGATGGTTCAGAGAGCATGTTATGATTTAATTGGACAAGTGTTAGTCCACCTACCTTTAAATAGTATGATAGCTTAACTCTGATTTTTCGTTGCTTATCTTCAAAATGATTTGTTTCAAGAAAGGATAGTTTTCAAATGAAAACCCGATTTCTGTGTTATTAATGTTTTCCAAATGATGAATATAATTTTCAAGCCCGAAGTAGAGTTTACTCGTGAAGATCCCGTTTAGGAAAGAAATTGTTAGATCATGATACTTTGTATTCTTAAAAACCTTGGACTTTTATTATAAGAGTTTCTAACGTTTGAGAAAAAGACATAAGTCATTGTATTACTTTTCGATATGTGAAACCAAGTTTGAGTTTCTATTTAAAAGTTATTTTATAAAGCTGGTGAAGAAGTCTGATAAATGTTTACCAGATTTGTATGTTTTCTGCTACATTGTTGTTCATTTGATGAACTGATAAAGATTTTCTGTTAATGTCTTTTAAATCGACAATCAAAGCTTTTCAAAAGACTAGTATAATGCTTTCGCTATAGTTTTAATCAGTTCCGTTAGTTTATAAAGATTTTGTTTTCCCATCAAAGATTTCGAAAGGCTATTCTATGCTTCCGCAGCAACCCTCAGAGTCTAGGGATCGGGGCATTGTAAAATGGTATCAAAGTTTGAGGTTTTAAAGTTGAAATGTTTCAGAGCTTTGGAGTTTAAATCATTTTAAAGTTTAAACGTTGGTTTTTCTAAAAGAGAATTTTTTTCAGGTAAGCTTCGGGTCTAGGACTTGGAGCATTACAAGTATGTTTAGTCCTTACGCTCTTGGTTATTATATTATTATTTACTTTAGGTAGCACCCCCTCACCTGCGGGACCCGTGTCGGGGCAGGGCGGGGCGCTACATCTAGCTTAAATCTATCAAATGTAATTAAATCTAAAGCAAACGAGTCCTAATTACAAGCATCAAGCCACATGGATGAATATGTACATGAACAAGAATAAATTATGAAATACTCAATGATTTAGATGACTTAAACTTTGAATTCAAGCTTAACTAATCATTTTTAAAACATGGTTTGAGCCCTAGGTCATAGAAAAGTCATTTGGACCATTATTTACAAAGTTGGTCAAATCTGTCATAAAATTCTGAAAATTGCAGAGACCAGACCAGAACTTCAAAAAAATAAAATGCATTCTTCCTATGATTTGATTTCAGTGCATTTTGGACATAAGATGCCTCTGTGTGTCTAGTTTCCATCCCAAAAAGAAAATCAAAGTTTGAACGGTTAGATCTTTGGGAAACGGACAAAAACCAGACATCACTCAGAGATTTACAAATCTCTGTCCAGAGATTTTGTACGATTTTTTAAAAATAATACAAGAATCAGAAAGACTCTAATCTTTTTAGGAGATCTTATTAACACATTAAACTTTATATAAAAAATTATTTAGAGCCAAGAATGCTTGATTAAGGTTCTTATTTACTCATTTTGAAACTGATTTTCTGTTCTGAAACTCTGGACAGAATATGGTTGTCTCACAAAACCTATGACCAAACCATGTTATCCATAAGATCCTACTAAAACAAAAATTACAGTGGTAGAACTTTGAGTTATAGACACTTTCCCGTTGGTTTCATTCAGTTCCAACGGTTTGATGTTTAACTACAAATTTTTGATCAAAAACAGTTTATGAACCCACTGTTTCATTGTTAAGTTCAACTTTTATTTGTTAACTCCAACTACTAAACCATGAAGTTAGGCTTGAACCAAACTATTTCTCCTACCATTTGATGGTCATTGGAGAATAGAAACATGACTAGTACTCATGAGTTTTCAAGGAATATAAATGAGATTCTATGAAAACTCCAAGTTAGAGAACCCAAACCATGATAGGGGTTTATATTCATCTACTTGTTCTTAATAAAATGATGATCAACTTTAAATCTCATGTGAATCATAAGCTTACATGAGACTAAAAGATCAAACTCATGAGATTCAAGTGAGATATGAAAGATCCCCAAGAGTCTCAAGAGAAGAGTATAAACAAGAAAAAAAGAAAAGAAGAATCAAAGAACTAGCTCATGAACTTCAAGAGGATATAGAAAAGATCCCATGAGATTCCAAGTTAAAGAATCCAAGTCATGAGTATGGACTTGGATCCATCTATTTATTTATAAATGATGATCAAACTTTGGCTTCCATATGAAGCATAAGCTTACATGGAATCAAAAGATCAAACTCAAGAGTTTTCAAGAGAGATATTGAAAATCTCCAAGAACCTCAAGAGAAAAGCAAAAATAACAAGAATGAATGAAATAAAGAAAACTAAGAGAGCAAGTGCTCTAAATCCATAAAAGAAAACTAACAAGAGTAGAGTATCACCTTCAACTATCCTCAAACTTATATAGTTTTAAGATTTTCCAAGCTCTTCTTCAAACTCTCAAAAAACTCTCTTTTCCCAAAATTCGTTTTGTTTTCTCCTTGAAATTCCCCTCTCCCAAAATTGTGTAGTAGTAGTCCCCAAAAATAAGATTCCTTATAATGGAGTATTCACCCTCTATTTATAGACAAATTTTAGAGGGTTATTTTGGTATTTTCAAGCCAAAAATCCTAATTTCGGATGTACTTTTGAGGAGACAAAACGTGTTGTATTACAGCTGGCTGTTAAAAATGAGGCACTCAATGGAGATGGAAGCGGCACTCGCTGAATGCCGGAACGGCACTCAGTGAATGTCGGCACAGCACTTATAGAATGCCGTAGACAACTCCATGGATTGCCGTCTTTTCAGGATTTTCAAATTTAGCGGCACTTGAAGCATTTTAGCGGCAGTTAGTGGAGGTCGTTGTGGCTCTCTCTAAATGTCGGTCCAGCAGTTAGGGAGTACCGCAGCGGCAATCCGTGACTGCCACATATTTTCCCAAGTGCCATTTTGCCTCTATTTTCCTCTTTCTTTCTCTTTGTTTTTTGTTTAGGTTAGAGAGTCTTTCGAAGAGTTTGAATCATCTTTGGAAGTCCTAGATTGGCCAAATGTTGTCATCATCAAGTCTTGGAGGTATCACTCCCCTTAACTCGACGTTTGGTCAAAATTGGGGTGACTACAATATGTCAATTCTTGTATCTGTATTTATAAATCTAAATGTTTTGAGCAGAAAAATATACATTAAACTGTAAGCATGTAGTATATATTTCCTCTCTCTTTCTCTCTCTCTCTCTCTCTCTCTCTCTTAAATCTATCTGATCCCCTCTCTGCAATTTTTACAATTTCTAAACCCAGATCTAAAAATTGAAGTCAACACCCAAATCAACATACCCAGTTATCACCAACATGGATCGAAGTTGAGTCGATTGTCTTCAACAGAGTGAAACAAAAGCTCGGGCCATGGTATATTATTGGTGAGGTTTTGGTCAAAAGTGGTTATCGCAGCTATGTAGGTTGAGGTCGTCGATGTTGGTAGTGACAATGGCGATTGAAAAATAGGGGTTTCTCTCTCTCTCTCTCTCTCTCTCTCTCTCTCCCTTGTTTGGGGTCGTGGTCATGAAATTGGCAACACCATTCAAAACCAGAACACCTACCCACTGTAATTTGACGACCATGGATGCCCTTTGCTGATTTTAAATTGCAATGGCTACAATTGGGTTACTGTTTTAATTAAAAATTAAATTTATAACCGGGCGTTCCAAAAATTGTTTGCAATAAAATTGGTGTGGTTGGTGTTGGGCGTGCCAGAGTCCACTTGAACTCGAAGAGGATTGTGATATCATAACCTGACTTCTAATTCAAAGGATGGTTATTAACAGCGGTTAATGGGTCTTAACTCTACTCTAATGGAAGCAAGCAAATTGCAAATGAACACAAAAAAGAAACAAACCAGCATATAAACTTAAAATACCTCCAAGAATATCATCTTCTTCATTGATTGAATTAAAACTGTTTATAATCACTCTTAAAAGAAAATGGAAATACTCCCAATCACTCAAGGACAATAGTAGAAATGCTTGATCATCGTCAATTGGCGTGATCACGATTAATGCCCGATCGAGTTGTTTGTATACTTGAATCAACTGATTCTTTTGATCCTTCACCATGGTGGGTGATCTCTTCCTACCATTCTTGACTGTTCTAATAAATTTGACAGGGCCAATATCGTCTTCATATAGAAAGGCTTCAGAGCAATGAAACCTGGCAACGAAAGGCTTGTGATCAGCCCCGACTACTTCTACCTTGTCACCATTCCAAAAAATCGTGAAAGGTTGAATGGATACACCAACTAGTATGAATCCAATCACGACCGAGTAGGGCATTGTAGGATGCTCCAAAGTCTACCACAAAGAAGGCCGTCATGGCGGTCTTTTTTCCCACAATAAGCTCCACCGAGAGGATTCCCTTTGTCTTCGCTGGTGTCCTGTGAACCCACAAGTAATGAGCTCGGTGGGGATCAACTCGCTCTCGTTGCATTGCAATTTCAGCAACATGATCGATGGTAGGATATTCATTATCGATTAGCACTCTTGAGTAGGGCACTCCGTCAATGGCCGCATTGATGTATAATGGCTTCAAATGCTATGACATTCCTTCTGTAGGTTTTTCAAAGATGACTTTAGCAGGCTTTTTTCCTGTTTCATCTTCGGCTTTCGGCCTTATTACCGATACCTTTGGATTCTCTTCCTTCACTTCGTTATTGAAAAACACGGGCGTGGATGGACACTTGTCTTCATGCACATCACCTGCCATTTGACTTCCATGATCAGGTTTCACCCCGAAAGACATCGGCAACGTGTAAACCATATTCACTGAGAAGTCTTTTGGAATGCTTCCAAACTGGATGTATTTATCCAATGACTCTTCATAATCTGAATCGATATCGGTCATTTCCAAGTCTGATTCGTTCACCTCGGGGATAGATGGTGCTTCGAGCTTTCATGGCTTGTCTTCTGCAAACTCAGTCTCCACCTTTTCCTTTCCCTTTTGGCTTAGTATCGCCCTTGGCATGATGTCCTCATTTTCATCATTTATTCGGTCTGCTCTCCTTTTTTTTAAGCGGTATTTGGCTTCCCAATCCCGACCGGACTGCCTCAACCTTTGCATTCTCCTTTTTTGTGTCTTGGTGAGGTAGGCTTGTTCTGGGAACTTGGGACGCTCCACCCTTTTCCACTAGTAAACTTCTGCTTTTGGTGGAATAACCATCCATAGGGATCAGTTATATCGTTGATAAGTTCTCCTTCTGATATCCCAGTTCTCGTGCAGGTTCATCCTGTCGATGCTCATGTCTCTGGAACTCAGGCTTCCTCCGATACTCCTAGTTTGGATAAGTGAGATGGCTTGAATCGGTCTCCTTGGGCTAGGTGGCTAATACGTCCTTTCCTTCTTTGGCTCGGGAGGAGTAATTACTTTGGTCTTACACTTAGGACATAGCCCTTGTTCGATCAAATCGACCATCTATTGTAATGTTGGGATCTTATCAGTGTTCGTTTCGATATTGTCCGATATCACTTTAGAATCTAATCTCGCCTTTGACTTTTGTTCGTTTCCTTTCGAGCTCATTTTAGCAGCTTCAGCTCCTCTGAGGTCGATCTTTTCTCTTGGTCTGCGCAGGATTGTAAAATCGGGCGACGCCATGTTTACCCCTACCACTTCTGGAAATGGATTGCTATCAACTCCCATTACTTCTTTTTCTTTCTCGGCAAACTTCAAACTTTCTTTGTCGATCATATCCTGCAAAACATTCTGGAATACCAGACAATTGTTAGTGGTATGGCGCCAAGAGTTATGCCACTTGCAATACTCGTTTCCTTTTAGCTCATTAGTCGAAGGTAATTTTACGCCATGAGGTAGCCGAATTTGTCTATCGGCCATCATGAAGTCAAAAATTTGGTCAGCCATCGCAATGTTAAACGAGTACTGCTTGCCGGTCTCAAAAGGATGTTTCTTGACTAACGACAGTTGTGCATCAGTCGACTTTGGCAACGACTGACATAAATGTGGCCGTTTTGACACGATCTCGACCACATCCACTTTGGTGTTGATCTCATATTTAGTAGTGTGTATATCATAGTTAGGATCCCTGTTATAGGTTCCCTTGGACAAGTTTTTCCTTTCTTGTTCCTCCTCAAGCATGCGCTCATATCGGGCAGCTCGAGTTGCCAGTTCGAAGAGGTGGCGGAAGCCCATACCCTCAAACATTTTTCTAAGTTCGAAGGTAAGTCCTCCTAATGTTATATTGATAAATTCTTCTTCGGGCAACATGACCTTGCAGTGCTGCTTAGCCCGTTTGAACCTGGTAATGTATGCTTCAGCTGATTCACCTGGAAGCTGATATAACCTAGTCAGATCGACCATCGAGACTACGGGCTCTGTCCGATAGAATTGGCCATGAAAAGCTTCTTCCATTTGGTTCCAAGTATGGAAAGAATTTGGTGGTAAGTTGATATACCAACTGAAAGCTACCCTAGTTAACGAATTAGGGAACAACTTTAGTAGCATATCTCCTCTGTGACTCACCTCTCCACTCTGAAGCAAGAAATGGCCGATATGCTCCACGGTCGATTGGTCGCTTTCACCAGAGAACATTGTAAAGTTGGGTACCTTATATCCCCGTGGAAGAGACACTCTCTCAATGACGTCGCTATGCAGCCTCCTATATAAGGGCCGCTGGGTTCTACGGAGCAAGCCACCAAAGTCTTGGTGGATGACTTCACCGATCTGCGCTCAGTCAATCTTGACCGTTTGGGCTGGGGTACCCATTCTCATGTCGGTGTCATGTCCTAGAATCGGTCTATCATTCCCAGTGGGTTCATCCTCGGTGACTAAGTTATCTCCAAACAACAGGTTAATTCTTCCCCACTGATGGTCTGAATCTTGTCCGGTTAGACCGATTATTGGCTCCTTGATGGTGATGCCTGGTCGGACCACAACTCGGGGTGTGTTCACGGTCTCCCCTAAGATTAATTTGCCATTCCTGTTTGGAGGGGTAATGTATTTTTTGATCTGGGAGGAAGAAGGGGCATTCTGACTTGCCCCCAACCCAACCTGAGACAGCAAGGTTGGTTGAACGGATGGCTGCGAGGGGACACTTGCCTGGTGTTCTTTCCACTCTTTGAACTCACGAAGTATTTCATTCACTTGAACGAATGGTTGGTCTTGTCTAATGGACATTTCAGCAAAACGCTGATTGAAATGTTCTAACATACTACTTCACATATTAGACAAGTCAGCCTGACTAGCTACTAAGCTATCTGGGTACTCCACAGCAGGCTCGTGCGAGCCTACCTCCTGGGATGGTCCCTAGACCTTGTTCCTTTTCCAGCCATTTGACAAAAGTCCCACGGGGCGTGCCAAATTGTTTTGGCTAAAAATTAAATTTGTGACCGGGCGTGCCAGAGGCTTTGTACGAAGAGCTAAACGTGTAACCAAAACGATCCCTATCCGTGGTTTGAGAAAGATCAAGCGATTGTTGGAAGTAGGGATAACCCTTCCCTTGAGGTTCAACCACTCTGATGCAAGTAATTTGGTTGAGTGATGAAAATGAAGGATAAGAATAGAGATTAATCAAAACCGTAGCACTCAATAACAGAAATATATTGAAATTCAAAGTGGATCTTGATTGCATTTACAAAAGGTGTCTAGTACATCAACAGACTAAAACTAAAGCAAAACGCTAAACTAGTGCTAACATAAATGAGAAGGAAAGCAACATGGAGCTTGAAAAGTAGAAAAGAAAACAAAGCTGCAGTGTTGGGACTGCTTTTAAGCCGCAAAGGGCTTGTGGCCGTGTGTGAGCAGCTTGAATGTTGCTTAATTGGCATTGTGTATAAATAGGGGTGCTGAAAATAACTCCCCCACTAAGTTGGCCACTTTCCCACAACTAGTTAACCACCACCCACTAATTTGGTAACTTCCACATCCAATAACCACTGCCCACTAGCAAATACTTCCCACTATTGTGTGGTTAATTTTCCACTTACAAAAAAATATAATCGGTCAAATATAAAATATATTTTTATATTTTAGGGTGTAAGCAGTTATGCATTTGGATCTAGAATTGAAGTTCGTGGAATTATGGGGTTATCGGAAGATTCCTCACAAGTTGAAAGAGGGAGGAAAAAAAAATAAACAATCAATAAAGAATAGTATGAATCAGTTCATGAATTGCTATTGATGCAGAAATAGGATTTTGTAGAAAATTTATAATAGGAATTTATTAAGGGAAAAGAAGAATTGAATAACTTGATTCTAATTCAAAATCATATAGTTATGTTATTTGAAAGAAGAAATTCAATGGTAAATTCAATGTCTTTTCACACGGTTAGCAGACAACTCCCGATAAGGGAAATCAGTATAATTATGCAAATTATGAGGAAGATCTTTATATTTTAACCTTATTTTAAGGGAGGTCAGCGTAATTTACTAAAAAAAAAAATCTCAGTACGTGTGGGCAATTAATTTACATATTATAGTGAGCTAAAACATATGACTTCGTATTACCATTGTACAATTAAATATTGGCTCCATGAAAAAATGTCAAATGGTGTCATCACTCAACACAATGTTGTTTGGTGCAAAATTATAGGTAAGAAAAAGTTGAAACGAAAGTCGTTAATGTACGTAGCCCATTGTTTGAAATTGGGTTCGATGCATTTCTGAAAAGATTTAACCAAAAAAAAAAAAAAGTGAAAAGCTATAGAATTGAACGGCTGTGATTTACAAATTATGGTGCTGTCCTGGTCATGTTTGCCGTTTGATGCATCTTGTGGGGCCCATTATACGTTACGACTGATATATTCTAAACAACGCTAGAGTCCAACGCTATGGTCTATGGACCCTAGCGTAGAAGATCATATTGCTTTCTTTTTCATTCCCTCTATAAATATTGAAAAAATTCTTACCAAATAAAAAAAATACTAAATATTGAAAAACACACCTCGCCAAACACACACACACACTCTCTCTCTCTCTCTCTCTCTCTCTCTCTCTCTCTCTGTTTCTGTTGATTCTGTAGACGATATTAATGACATTGCCGTGAGAACAGTTATCGACCGAAACGCGTCCCTCTCTCTCTCTCTCTCTCTCTCTCTAAAAGTCAATCGATCGTTTCGTATTGCCAAGGAGGCTTTACAACAGAGTTTGGAGTAAAGAGCTTTACAACAGAGTTTGGAGTAAAGAGCTCTCTCTCTCAGTCTCTCTCTCTCTCTCAGGTACGAAATTAGTTGAGTAACTGCAAATGCCTGAATTTATTTTCCATTTATGTTCATTAATTTCTATTATTGGTACATATATGCATATCAGCGATTTTTCAGTAGATCGTCTGTGACTCAAATACAGCTCTATTTAAATTCAATTCAGTTCCTAAGTCTGATTTAGATTCTACATTAGCTCATCATGTTGTTATTATTATTATTATTATTAGTTTATTCATTTAATTCATCTAATGTACCCTCCGTTTGCTTTGATTTTGAAATAGAATGGAATATAATAGAATTGAATTGAAATGAAATAAATTCTTGACCAATCTGATCCCTTTTAGTCGGATTTGTAAACTCCATAAAATAAGAATTTGGGTAGAATTTGGAAATAAATTCAATACAAATCAATTATTTTTCTTATTTGTGTCAAACCAAACGGAAATGTTACTGTAATTTCTAATTTTGTGAAGTGAAAGGCGGTAAATAACAATTTTTGCTTTGATCTCGCTGTGACTTTTGTATTTTGATTACTGTAATTCTAAGTCCTGCTTAGTTTGTTCAACTATTGATCAGGTCAATCACCGAGATTTTGTTTGGTCAATTTTTAATCTTAAAAGTCTGCCGATAGATTTTAGGCTCTGTATATTACGATGGGTTAATTTGATGGGGTGTGAAAATTTGGTATGAATGAGATTAAAATTTTGACCAGTTCAACTAGAGAAGGAAGCTACATGCAACAACATTGTCTATTTTCTATCAACTAGGTTTTGAGCTAGGAAGAACGAACGGATACTTCTAAGAAGGTAACGTGTCGTGTATCAATATCGTATCTAACATACGGACACGACACTTTGTGGACACTTTTCATGTGGTGTCGCCATGCAATTTTTTTAGGAATTGTCTTATCAGCGTGTCTGTGCTTCATAATTGCAGACTTGGTAGAATTTCGTACTGGGTATAGTAAGTTATCCAAATTCAAATAGGAGCAGCTCTAAATATTAGGCCAAACAGTCATAATGTTAGCCAGAATTTAGGGGAATTAGGATCCAGCTTAGGAAAAAAAAAATTAAAACAATTATAAAATAAAGTAAAAAAAGGCCTCTGTTTGTGAAAGGGCTCGGTGCAAATTCAGGTGATTTTTTTTTTTTTTTTAAACTCATTCCGTTAAAAATGTCGGGAAAAAAAAAATCAGAATTTTCAAATTTGGCGAAAAGTTCAAAATATTTGAAGTATTCCTTTTGAGTTTTTTTAGCTTTATGTTGGATTCCTATTTAGATGGGGATGGAAATGGGATTACGAGGCGTCATGTCTGACTGAATATACAGCTGTGAAGCCCTCTCGTAATTCTAATTTGCTTTGCTATTCTGCATTAGACTCTCTTTGTATGTTCGTTTCTTAGATGGTTGTCTCGAAATGAGTGAACTGCCCAAACCTGAAGACAGAGTTACGTAAAAACTCTATTGATTTGATAATATCAATATTGTTGGGAAAATTATCACATTCCGCAAAGCAACGGAAATTTGAAACCACCAGCGGAATATCTGAAATCAAAGTTTGGAAATAAAGTCCAATACACACATGCAAAAGACACACAGTATTTAAAAATATACATAATAGTTCCGAAAACGGAATAGTTCGGGAATTTCCGAAACATCCAAACACCAAAGAAAAATATACATAATAGTTCCAAAAACGGAATAGTTCGGGAATTTCTGAAAAATCCAAATTTCCAATCCAAAAATATTCTGAATATTTCCGACAAATTTTCAAAAAAAAATCCAAAATATTCCGACTTTTTTAATGGTGTATATATAAAAGTACATATATATATATAGAATATATATATCCTATATCAGAACGGAGGTTTGACTGCAATTTTTAAAAAATTTGTCCTAAATCCAATATACAAAAATTCTATTAATCAAATTTTGAAACAACAATATGTTGATTTTTTATTTTTGCCTCAAAATTCAAAATATTTCCGAAACCTTCCGAAAAAATCCAAAAATTTCCGATTCCGATAAATTCCGATATTTCTGAAAATTTGGAATCGGAACATAGAATCAAAATTTTGAAATTTCAAAATTGAATTTTGAAAATTTTGGAATTTTTTTGCGAAACTGTTATTTCCGATCTGTTCTATTCGAAACACACCCCTAGCCAGGATTAGATATGACAACATGACAGGTATGCCATTAACCGCCCTAGCCCCGCCTAAGCATGTGCTTCCCCGCCCCCGCCCCATCCCACTTATTACCTACCCCATCCCCGACCCCGCCTGGCATTTCTCATCCCATTCCCACCCCTTCCAACCCGAGATTGGTTAGTAATTAAGCAAATTTTTGACTAAAACCAAATACTCTAGTCTTCAATTGTGTGGCTATATATTGATGACACTTACCCACCATTTAATTCCAAGGAGTGTTTATCAAAAAAAAAAAAAAATCCCAAGGATTGAAATGCGCAACAGGTGGCCCAACTTTTCAAATAGAACCAATTTTATAATTGAGATTTTATAACACATTGTACGGTTGGCACAATTCTTAATGGTAATGAATGCACTTAAATGAAATTTGCACTCGATGAAAAGTCTAAGGCGGTGCACTCTTTTTATACAAGAAGAAACTCATAGTGGTTTAGTGCATTTTTTATGCGGGATAAATGCTCATCAACACTTAACACTACATAACCGGGGCTCGGGGGATTTTGTCATCACCTCATACCCGACCCGAACATGACTCGGGTTAGACTTTGGCACCCTATACCAGCTCCTACTCCAGTTGAACCTACCCCATACCTTATCTATTTGAGTTGTAAGAATGAATACCCCTAACATTACTCATTTTAACTATCTGGGCCCATTGAAATTTAACTAGACTCCACAGTGCCAATTAAGAGAGAGATAGAAATAGTTGTAAATTAGTTGTACTCCTAGCATTACTCTATTTTATAATGGGAATAATTATTAGCAGTCCAAAAATCAACTAATACACTCCATGGTACCACTCTGACAACCTGTTGTACCATGCACTCAATGCAGTCCATGAAGTGCATTTAATAATAAATAGAGTGTGAATAGTATTGTTCTTTATAACATGTAATGTTTGACTACTGGTATTAATACTATATTTCATTTGGCAATGATATATTTGAAAGAAGTTATTTAATGTCAAAATTACTCAATAGTAGTTTTGCCAAAGACCCTTGTGGTCTAGTGGCATTAATTCCTCTCCCCCAAGTAGGAGGGGAATAGTTCAACTCCCACTAGGTGTATTTGTGGGAGGTTATTTTCTCTTTGGCCGTCTATGGAATGGAGTCTTCTTTGAAGTGGGTCTTCCCCTTGCCAGTTTATGTGTGTGTGGATGCACATACGGGTACTTTGTCTGAAGAAAAAAAAAAAGTAATAATAATAATGATAAAAAAGAAGTCAATAGCAGTTTTTTTTTATTATTAAATGTTGGAATATGCTTAAAAATCCGTGACCACTGTTTTCTTCTTGCACGGAAAGCCATACATATTGGTCAAAGTTTAATGGTTAATAAAAGTCAAGGAATGTAATATTTTATAAATATGTTACTTAACAATTCCACTAGTGAGTCGATATGTTATCGTTTTGGCACTATCCCAACTTTTTGTCCCATACTAATCGAGTGAAATGACGTGAGCTCTATATGGTTTTTAAAAATAAAAAAAATAAAAAAACTCTTGCTTGAAAGAGTTTGTCCCACACAGCCAATCATGTTCCCATTGGCATTAAACAAGTAGACACCAGTCTCGGGGACTTCATAAGATAGTTTTAATGTTCATTGTCCATCATAATTAGAACCTTCATTTTACTGAAGATGTGCCTGCTAGGTTGACATGTAATTGTACTTCTGCTTCTTGTAATAGATATGATTTAGTGTACCTGCTAAAAGTATATGATCAACTTATCAATATGACCAAAAGCGGAGTGTCTAGCCAGTTCTCAAATGATCTTTTCTTAATATCATCTGATATAGCTGCTTTTTTTTTTTCTTTTTTTTTTTTTTTTCCAGTTAAGAGCGGCCATGTTTCGGAGAAAGCAAACTGAGCATCATAAAGAGGATGATTCTACACAACAGGATGTAAAGGTAATGAGAAGCTTTGAAACGTGACAGTACAATGGAGAAATCTATTTGATGCCATTAGCTTGTTGTGTCTTTATTTATACATCTGTATTTACACAACTGATTTAATGTATTTCAATTTCTGGTCGTAATTAAGCTCTTTAGTGTCGTTTGAAAGGTTTCTAATTGATTTCGGAAATGCAAATCCTATTTATGTAATGGTTTCTCTCTCGTGCATCCGGATAATAGTAATAATTATAAAATGCCTTCTTTGTCCTACTTAACGGAGGTTTAGAACATGATATCAGAAAGTCAAAAGTTATCAGTAAATTTATTTGCTCTCAATTCTGTGGTACAAGGCGAGTGTTGCATTTCTAACAAAAACAGACACTGAATTCTTGTTTTCTGAGCAGATCAAGGAACTCAGAGCTGCCCTTGGACCCCTATATGGCCGAAGTTTGAAATTTTGCACTGATGCTTCCGTGAGGAGATATTTGGTAGCTCGAAACTGGAATCTTGAAAAATCAAAGAAAATGTTGGAAGAGACTCTTAAGTGGAGGTCAACCTATAAACCAGAGGAGATTCGTTGGGTATGTCCGTGGACAACATTCAGCGCCTAGAAAGATTGGTTTTCCAATTTACTTTTTTGTTCTTTTACTCTCTTCTCATCCTTCACATAAGTGCAATGTTGATATTCAAGCTTGACCCTTTTGAGATGTCAGGGGAGTCCGAAAGCCTTGACATGATCATGGTTCATAGTACGCGAATTGCATCCAAGCCTTGAAAATGATTTAGGAGAAAAGGAATACAAGGACCAGATATGAACATACTAAACATACTTGACATTTATAATTTAGGAGCCATAAAATTAAAATTGCTTCTGAGGTCAGGTGTTACTACATCATTTTCTCTTGTTTATGATTCTTAGATTAATTGCGTACACTACGAAGTTCCAAAATGGCTTAAAACTGATATTATGATAAAATGAAATGGTTGAAAAAATGGACAATTTTGAGGGAAAAAAAAAATGCTTGGTTGAAAATTTTGTTTACCTTAATTGTGTTTTGACATCCAGTGTGATTAATGATATTTGGGATGCGATTTTCTGCTAAAGTTGATGATACCTCGGTGGGCATTAATCTAATATATTGCATCATTTCCAGCATGAAGTTGCACATGAGGGTGAGACAGGGAAAGTATCCAGAGCAAATTTTCACGATCGACTTGGGAGGACTGTCCTTATAATGAGGCCAGGGAAGCAGGTTTGTGCTTCGGTCTTGTCCCCTCATTGTACATGTTTTCTTAGCATTTCCTAGTTATTACTTTATTTTTTTTTAGTCTTAATTGAAAACTATTTCATTTTGGTTTCAGAACACAAATTCTGCAGAAGGTAATATCCGCCATCTAGTGTACCTTATAGAGAATGCCATCCTTAGTCTTCCCGAGGATCAAGAACAAATGTCGTGGTTGATAGACTTTAGCGGTTGGTCATTGAACACTAACGTACCAGTCAGAACAGCCCGAGATATTACTAACATTTTACAGAATCACTACCCCGAGAGACTTGCTATAGTAGCTCTATATAACCCGCCAAGAATTTTTCAGGCATTTTGGAAGGTCAGAGTTCTTTCCCTCACTCTGTTTGGTCTTTACTTTGGAATAGCACATCAATTGCAATTCTTTTATGCTTTTTTTTTCCTACTCATGATCCTTCATGTCAGATTATATTTGTTATTTTGTCTGAATTGTATTCCATGCAACTTTTTTTTTCCCCCTTTTTATAAGGTTATTTTTTTTCCATTTGACTAGAAGTGGTCATTAGTGGTGCTGAAGGTTCCAGAATAAACTCGATGGCTGCAATTGTTTTTGAGGATTTAGAAAAAAGTAAAAACAAGACGAAAACTATTTCAATCGGATTTTCCTTATGTTTTCTCCGTAACTTAAACAACGTTTGAAATTCAAAATTTTGGAAATATCAGGAACCCAAGAAAAGAGTTTGGAAATTGAGACAAACTTCAAAGTTTGGGAACATGGAATTGGAGCATTAAAATTGGAATTGTACAAATTATTGCTTTTATTACTAATTGAGCAAAATTCCAATTCTAAGGCCCCAATTACACAATCCTAAATACAACATTAGACACTCATTTGCTAAACAAAAGTAGAATGGATAAAATCCGATGCGGTGAGTGTTTTAGCATAATGCTTATATCTCTAATGAACTTGTCCTGCTTCCACTTCCACAGGCTGTGAAGTATTTTGTGGACCCAAAGACGGCTCAGAAGATCAAGTTTGTTTACCCAAATCACAAAGAGAGCGAGGAGATCATGAAGTCCTTTTTTGATGTTGAAAACCTGCCTAGTGAGTTCGGAGGAAAGGCCAGCTTGAAATATGACCACGAAGAGTTCTCGAGATTGATGGCTCAGGATGATGTGAAAACTGCTGATTTCTGGGCATTTGATTCTAAGCCCTGTCATGTTAATAATGGGTATTGGGCAGCAGATGTGGTTCCGGACCCGGTGAGACTCGCACCACCTGAAAGTTAAGCGGGGTTGTAAGTAGCATTATGTAAAAAACTAAAAGCAATTTAGAATGGAGGACTAAACTAATTACCGACATTTTTGTGTTATATTTGCTAATGAAAACTTGAAAGTATGAATAAACATTTATTTGTGCTTACTGCTAAGTGCTAACTAGGAGGTGAAGTTCTCTTCTTCTTCTCTATATGCCTACTATTTTCATGTTTTTTCCCCTCATATGCAGTGATTGTACTATAATGTGATGATTATCTGGCAGTTTTCTTGCCGAAAAATCTCTGTTCTCTTCGAAGCCCATTTGGCAAAAATTATGCCTGTGCAATATAATTGCAAAATATTGCGATTGGCCAAAACCTGCCCAAGGTGGCTTCTAGACAATTGCAGCATCTTGTGATTGAATCGAGCAGTTGGTTTGCCAAAGAGTCTCATTATAGCTATATAACACTACATATGGTACAACTGTTAAAGCATATTTGGGATTTAAATTTGAGAAACATAATATTACTCTTATCAACTAGTCAATTTAGCTTCACCGCTCTAAGACAACAACCACTTTATGCAATGATTGCCAAGATTGGATCAGTCCCCAATCTACCTCACCCAACACCATCCATAAATGGTGGGAGATACACTCTAGTTTTAGAAATAAGAAGACAGAGACTAAGAAGAAGAAAAACAGAGGGGAAGAAGAAGAAGAAGGAGAGAGAGAGAGAGAGAGAGGGGGGGGGGGGGGGGGGTTCTTTTATTACTCAGAATCTTATCAATTGCAATGCGGGTCTCTGCTATATACAACTGAATGCACTAAATGTAACTGTTTCAGTAAACAAAAAGTGGTTGGAAACGTAATTGAAATGAAATGCAAATGAAAGCAAATGAAATGAGCACCGAAAGTCACTGAAATGAAGTTTCAATTATTAGCTTGTATCAATACCCCCACTCAAAAGAGGTCCCTTGTCCTCAAGGGAGGAAATGAGGAAATCTGAACATCAAGTCCTCTGAGAATTCCCATGTGGCATCTGCAGGAGAGGAGTTAGTCCAGTGAATAAGCCATTGAGTAGCATGGATATTGCCCCTTTTGACCATCCGTAATTCCAGTATGGCTAATGGCTTGGGAATTGGAGAGTCATCCGAGAAGGTACGGAGAGTAGGTCTAACTAAGTGATGACCAATTGACTTTTGATTTAGGACACATGGAAGGCATGGTGAATCTGCGCTTAGGGAGGCAGGGATAACTTGTAAGCCACCTGGCCAATTTTGTCAAGGATCTGAAATGGAGCAAAAAATTTTGAACCAAGCTTTTGGGAAGTTCTGAGAGCGAGGGAATGTTGTCTGTATGGATGCAGTTTAAGATAAACCCAATCTCCGATAGAGAATTGCATGTCAGTCCTGTGCTTATTGGCTTGTTGCTGCATTCGATTTTGGGCTCGAGTGGGGTGATGTTTATGCAATCTGAGCATGTTTTCTCTGTCCTGAAGTAGTGTATCTACTGCCTCTACTGTAGATTCATTAGGAAAGTAAGGAATGTGTATGGGAGGTGGATGGTCATAAAGAACTTCAAAAGGGGTAGCATGAATGGAGGAATGGCAAGAAGTGTTATACCACCACTCAGCAAGGGGTAACCATTTAGCCCATTGGTGAGGAGTATCTCCACAAATGCACCTGAGGTAGGTTTCCTCTATTAAGAACCTCAGATTGCCCATCTGTTTATGGGTGATATGCAGAGGACATATGCAGACACACACCTTGTGATTTGAATAACTCTTTCCAAAAGGTGCTGAGGAAAATAGTGTCCCTGTCACTCACAATTGTTTGAGGTAAACCATGGATTTTAAACACATTGTCTAGGTAGACCTGAGCTATAGTCTTGGCCGTATAAGGATGAGATAAAGCTAGGAAGTGATCATACTTGCTTAGCCTATCAATGATTACCATGATGACATTTTTCCCATGTGATTGAAGTAGGCAGTACAGTAATGAAATCCATACAAACATCAGTAAAGACATCCTCTGGTATAGGAAGAGGTTGTAGTAGACCAGGTAGAGCTATGTTCTCTGGTTTGTATTGTTGACATGTATGACACTCCCTCACAAACTGCCTAACTTGTTTCTTGAGGCCCTTCCAATAAAAAAGTAAAGTAATTCTCTTTATAGTACTGGAATGTACTCCTGAGTGACCTCCCAAAGAACTATTGTGGTAAATCTGAATGACTTTGAGTTGTAGTTCTTGGTTGATTCTGAGAACTAACCTCCCCATTCTTCTGAGTTGATTATTGTGCCAAGTGTATTTGGAGGAATGCTGGGAATTGGTTTGTAGATGAGTGATGAGTTGTTGGAGATGAGGATCAAATTGCCAACTTTGTTGTATGTCTTCAAACAAGTCCGTAGAATCACTAGCAATGGCCATGAGTGATAATTCAGTACTACTGATTCTAGAAAGTGCATCTGCCACCAAAATTTCCTTTCCCTTTTTATAACAAATTTCATAATCATAACCCATTAACTTGGTCAACCAAGAATGCTGGTTTGGGGTATTAATCCTCTATTGCAATAGGTATTTCAAACTCTGATGATCTGTGTTGATTTTGAAGTGTCTTCCAACTAGGTAATGAGTCCATTTGCCAATAGCGAATAAGATAGCAAACATCTCCTTTTCATAGATGGAAAGGGCTTATTTTTGGGGGGATAAGGCTTTGCTAATATAAGTGATAGGATGGCCCTTTTGCCTTAACACTGCACCAATTCCCATTCCCCGAGGCATCAGTTTCAATCACAAATTCTTGAGAGAAATCGGGTAGAGCCAAAACTGGTGGTGAGGTCAAAGCCTGTTTAAGTTTTTCAAATGCAGCAGTTGCTTCTGAATTCCACAGAAATTTATCCTTCTTTAGTAGCTCAGTTAGTGGTCTACAGATGGCACCATATCCCTTAGCAAATCTTCTGTAATACCCAGTGAGGCCAAGGAAACCTCTCAACTGTTTAATGTTCTTAGGTATAGGCCAATTCAACATGGTAGTAACCTTGTCAGGGTCAGCAGAAACTCCTTCAGCTAAGACAATGTGTCCCAAATACTCAACTCTAGGCTGCCTAAAACTACACTTACTCCTTTTTGCATATAAACAGTGTTCTCTGAGTAAGTTAAAAGTGATTCTTAGATGTTCCAAGTGTTGTTCTATTGATTTACTGTATACAAGAATATCATCAAAAAACACTAGAATGAACATCCACAAATAAGGCCTAAATATATCATTCATCAAACTCTAGGAGGTGGATGGGGCATTAGTGAGGCTAAACGGCATAACCATATGTCCATCATGTGTGCGAAATGCAGTTTTGTGAATGTCATTAGAGTGCATCCTTATCTGATGATACCCAGATATAAGATCAATTTTTGAATAAACTATTGAGCCATGCAATTCATCAAGCAATTCTTCTATAATGGGGATAGGGAACTTATCTTTAATTGTGCCCTTGTTGAGCTCTCGGTAGTCAATGCACATCCTCCAACTAGTCCTTCTTTTTCACTAACACCACTGGGGAGGAGAAGGGGCTGTTGCTAGATTGGATGATACCATTGTGCAACATTTCTTTTGTTATTTGTTCAATCACATCTTTCTGCATACTAGAATGCCTATAGGGCTTGAGATTCACAGCTTGTGTTCCTTCTTTAAGTGGGATTCTATGATTATGTATTCTTTGAGGTGGTAGGGAAGATGGCTCTCTGAAAATATCATTGAATTCATTTAGTAGGGTCTGAATAGAAAGGTGTTTTGAGGATTCAAGGGTTTCTGAGGGATTGGTTTGTGGATCAGAATTTTCTGTTATGAGATGGGCTTGAAGGTTATATAATTGGATTATGGTGAGTTGGTTGGGTTCGGATAAGAGTTTGGTCAGTTGCTTCCCATCCACACATTGAAGCTTTTTTTCTGCTAGGCGCTGTAGTTTTAACTCCTTCCCTGAAAGTGAAACTCATTTGCAACTTATTGAAGTTCCACAAAACATCCCCTAATGTGGTCAACCATTGGATTCCCAGCACCATTTCATAATTTCCCAAAGGTACGTAGGATGAGAACATCTGTAGTGTAAGGTTCCCCTTGCATCTTCCAGCCAAAATGTCTACATGTGGACTGACATGAAAGTGTATTTCCATTGGCAGCTACTACTTTGACAGGTTTGATTTGTTCTAGTTGACACCCCAATTTCTTAGCCATCTTAGCATCTAGAAAATTGTGTGTACTCCCAGAATCAATAAGGATCTGCAGCATTTTCCCTTTATTAAATCCAATGTTCCTCATAGTTTGATAGCCAAGAGATCTAGTGAGTGCATGAACTGATATCTGGGGGTTGTTTTCATCATCTACCTCCACAAAATGGTCTTCTACATGTTCATAAATTGCTTCAATGTCTTCCCCTACTTCAATTATTAACAGTTGTTTCCTAGGACACTTGTGACCAGGAATGTATTTCTCATCACACCAAAATCATTGACCCTTACTTCTTCTAATTTCCATTTGTTTCTCAGAGATTTTATCGTGTGATCTCATTGGTGGGTTGTTTCTGGGAGGTAGGTTGGGTGGTAATGGTAACAAACCCGCAATTTGGGACTTGAAATTGTTCTTCTGTTGAGGGACATTTGGAGGTTGGTTGTAAGGTTTTGGGTATGAATTTGTGGCAGCTCTGTTCATGGGTGAGGAAAAAGGTTTTTTGGAGGTTTTGAATGTAGGTTGTAAAGTTGATAGGGTTGCTTCTTGCAATTTTGCTAATGAATAAGCATCATACAGAGTTTTTGGATGGAATATTCTAACAGGCATTTGGATTTCATGTTTAAGACTAGCAAGAAAGAAATTGATTGCACACTCAGATGTGAGATTAACCTTGTTAAGAATCTGTTCAAATGCTTCAATATAATCTGATATTGGAGCAAATTTTTTAGTTCTGCCATGGGATCTTCATAGACTATGCCCCCAAATAGCGCTCCTAGTGCTTGCACATAGTCATTCCAAGATATTAATCCACCTTGTGGTCTGATCTTTACAAAGTTCTAGTGTCATTGTAAAGCCTTCCCTTCCAAATGAATCACAACGATTTTAACCTTCATGTCTTCAGGTGTACAATCAACTTCAAAAAATTGATTGCTCCGAAATAGCCATCCATCTAAGTCCTCACCATTGAACCGTGGGAATTCAATTCTAGTAGGTCAAGCTTGAACCTGATATGTATTAGGAATCCCATTTTCCATAGTTGTTCTTAAAGTGTTGTTTCTGAACTCAGTTTGCTGCAGATTTAACCCCGTAAAACACTGTAATCATGCTTCAGATGTCTGCTAAAGCTCTTTCATGGCTCTGATTCAAATCAGAGACCATACCATCATGCCTATGTTCGGATTCAAGAAGTGATTGTCGAAGCCCGTTGATCGACTCTTCCAATTTTTTGATTTCGTTTGCTCAAGTTCCGTCCGCCATTGATACCGATTGATTCCAAGGAGCGTAAGCTCTGATGCCAATTTATACACTCTAGTTTCAGAAATAAAAAGACTAAGACTTAGAAGAAGAAAAACAAAGGGGAAGAAGAAGAAGAAGGAAAAGAGAGAGAGAGAGAGAGAGAGAGAGAGAGAGAGAGAGAGACAGAGAGAGGGATCTTTTATTACTCAAAATCTTGTCAATTATAATGCGAGTCTCTACTATATACAACTGAATGCACTAACTGTTGCTGTTTCAGTAAACAAAAAGTGGGTTGTAAACGTAATTGAAATGAAATGCAAATGAAAGCAAATGAAATGAGCACCGAAAGTCACTGAAATGAAGTTCCAATTATTAGCCTGTATCATGGGACAACCATTGCATGACTTATCATTTTAGCATTATATTGAGTAATAATGCTGTGATTCTCAAATCTATTTCCCAACTGATCTCAAAATAAGACCTCCCAAAACAACTTCCAAAAATTTCAGGTGATTTCACATGTTGATGCATTTTCCCATAACATTGTTTCTTGTAATGTACACAATATATCATCACTTCTGAGATGACTTTTTGGCATACGAGAACAAGATTTTATGATTGACGACCATGCTCCTCAACTTCTATAACACATAATTATCACTCTGTCATTAT
Organism: Hydrangea macrophylla; assembly: GCA_033977485.1. Taxonomy (NCBI): domain Eukaryota; kingdom Viridiplantae; phylum Streptophyta; class Magnoliopsida; order Cornales; family Hydrangeaceae; genus Hydrangea; species Hydrangea macrophylla. The sequence continues at coordinate 81,943,068 of CM066985.1, read as the reverse complement.
GTTTCTATCTCTATCTCTATCCCCTTTGTTTTTCTCCCTCTGTATCTAAAGTACAAAAATATAGATGCACGTTCATCCAAAAAGAGTTACTTGCATTCCAAAAGCAGCATAAATTATTTTTAAATAGACAGAGGAGCTTTACACAAAGTAAAGCCATGTCTTACTAGTTTCTACTGTACAATGGATTTTGTGATGGTCAAAGCTCACTAGAGTACAAACACTCATCTACAAGTTGGCGAAGGTTCGGATTCTCCAGAGCAGCAGCAACTCTTTCTTTATCGTTCAACTGCTTATTAACTACAAAAAACCAAATATCATTGTTTGTGTTAGTTTAGGTTGACCAAAAATGAAAAAAGTGGAATAACATAGAAATCCATGTTCTGCATATTAGATATACCATATATGGCATTTAGGGTGTGCTTGGAATGACATTTTCAGAAGCCATAGTGTAATTTCACTATCTTCTTCATTTACAACTGTATAGATGAATGAAGATGTTCGACATAGAGTGATTACACATTCAATAGAAAAATGAGATTCCAAATAAAAAATCAAGTAGCTACAACTTCTTATTTAAAAGATGCATTCTAATACTCTTTTCACTTTTTCAAAAAAGCAAATCTTACTAGCTTCCGCTTTTAAGTTGGAGATGGTGTTCTATATATGTGGACATGAGTTTGGAGTTCATGGCACCCCATGGTCGTCAACTTCTATAACAAATAACTCTAATCCTATCATGCTTCTATCTTCTGATCTTCATTCCTCTTTAGCTTTTTCTTTCCATATATCTAAAGAACGTCAATATTGATAATCAAACTACGAAGAAAAAAAAAAGTAATTTCCATACTAAACACAATGTCATGTTTTCTGGCGATCACTTTTACTGTTAATCGTGCAAATCGGATGTCCACGGCACAACCTAACGTAACGGTTTTCAAGAATAATTTATGTCCTAATCGACAAGTTCAACACATAGAACAACAGATTTCTTCACACTTCTCTAGGAAATATTTTTGCCATTTCTCTCTTCAGGATATCTGTGTTGTCATTACTTTTGCACATTTTGATTTTGGCTTTCTGCATGTGCTCAAGATGTGAGCGCAAGAGCAAAAAGTGGAACATCTATTGTGTTTCCCTATTCATCATTGCTTAAGTTTCTGTTCGGTTCATGGATACAGGGAAGGAAAAGAAAAGAAAACATAAGAGGAAAGAACTTTCCTTTATTTGGTTAATAAAGAAAACGGCAAGGAAAATTGGATTGGAAATAAAACATAATGAGAAATAAATTTGAAATATTGAATTTTTCGCATCACTTTCCGTGTCACTTTCCTTGCTTATTTTTTGTGTTTCAATTATCTCATGAAAATTTTTTTACATTGAATTTTTTAAGGATGGATGAAAACACGAGGGAACTAGTATTCCTTCTTGTTTTCCTTTCCCTTTTCTATTCCTTCAATAAATCCGCGAACCAAAGTACCAAACAAAGCCTAAAAGAATTGGATATGGATACACAATCCAGTATGAAGAAAAACAACTAGTAAATAGAGACCAAGTTTGACATCTGAACATGCACCTCATGAATGACTTCATAGAGAACTAAGGATGCTTAGTCACTATACCAGTACTCTCGACCAGCTATTTTCTCAGGGATAAAACTTGGTGCACAATGTGTCTATCTCTCTCCTGTGATGTCAGTGAACCCCACAATGACACATGAGAGAGAACACATTTTTAAAAGTTGTGCACAAAAGGTTGTGCACAAGTTGTGTCCATAGAATTGTCCTTTTCTCGGGTAGTTTCAAGAACTGCTGTCTAACATTTAAACTACATATTTGGAATCAATCACAGAAATAGATGGTGATACTACACATTCTCAACTTCACCTGATTCTTCATTTGCATGAGATCCAGGAGCTACTTTAATGTCTACCTGTAAAATTACACCATTACGCATATGAGATAATTACAATTGAACTGTCAAATGGATTGGGAAGAGTGCATACCACTTCTTTTTCTTTATGACCTCTAATTTCATTTTATTTCTACTATTTCTTTTCTTTTGGATAAGCATGTGAATCAAGTTCCAGAACACAGAAACTATTCCCTTCAGTTCAAACTTGGCGAAAAAACAAACGCACTGTGCTTCCGTTGCCATGGCCATGGGAAGCAGAATTCAGACAGCGCCTTGCACCGACTTTAATCCCAATTCAAACATTTTGAACAAGTGAACAAACTCATATCGAAGCATTGTAGGAAGATATTTATGGAACAAATTTAGCTTCAACAAAATGGATAGCTTCTTGCACGATGGCAATTTCAAACTGCAGCCTCTCCTAATCTTCTTTTGAAAATTCCTAATTAGGAAGTTGAAAAGATTTTGAACCACTTTCTATATATGAACTGCCAAATGTTTTGACCCAAAAAAAAAAAAGGTGCCAAAGATTATCAAAAATAATGGAAGGCGAATGCAGAATAGGAAATGCAAATTAGATAATAAGAAAAAGTAATACCTATTAACTTGAATTGCTACTTCCTGCATCTTTTGAATACATCATATATGCTGTCTATGTATCTATGCAGAGACCATAATACGACATGCATATAAAAATTTAGTTCAACTAGTACAACTGTAATTAGCCATGCCAAAGACCCACAAAGAATATGCTGACAAAAATGTTGAATATTACAAACACAATAGGCTCAATAATGCACATAAAATTGAAACTAGAGTAGATACTAAAAGGTCTGAAAGATTAGTATGATCAAGTCCACAATCTGAGTACTGAGATTCACTCCACAGAGAGAAAAGTATGAGGATAATTGCAATCCAAGCCAGAGACGTATAAACTGACCTTAAAATGTGGAGGGAAACATTCTTTTAATTTAACTCTCAGGCACAGACCAATTACAGTTGCCATGCTGCAGTGCTGGATGGTTGGAGTGAAAGTTATCCTACAAAGGAGTGAAAGATTACTAAAATTTGATGCATACGTCCTGGAGTATTACTTTGGACTTTGGAACCACTCCTGACAAGTGTAACTTTAGAAAAGAAATACCGTGACCAAAATAAAGAAATGTGAGAAGTAGATGACTAGATTAGTACCTACATATTATCACTTGACAACTGCATACAGGCGATGTATTAACATATGTAGTGGACCTCAAATAATTTAGATGTAATGAGTTCATAGTTCTTGTGAAAATATAATGATAAGAGGAACCAATGTTGCTCCAAGGGGCATAGTATAATGCTATCACCCGTAATTAACTATAAAAAATAAAAACAGATCTATTGTATTTACCTGTTAGAATCAAAATGAAATATATTTACACCTGTTACGAATGTACATCATGGAATTATGCATCCCATGTTTTGACCAGTTAGACTAGCATTCTTTATATGTGAAGGATGTTAAAATAGATTTTTTGCATCCCAAGTTGGACAATAACAAGTCCATATATGTCAATCGATTAAATACAATTCATACACTCTTATTTTATGGCCATAAGAAATGTAAGCATGCATGGAAGTTTAGTGCTCAATTAAGTAAGAGCAGATTAATACTTAATGATCCTTTCAATCAAAGAAGTTTTTACCTTGGCTGATCATTAATTATGAAGGGTTGACTATACTCGCATTAGTTGATATCTCTTCGCACTAACCAATTGCAAAACCAAATTATCTATGATGCTAGGGGAGCAACTGATCACAGCAATGGAAGCTAGGTAGGACTATAGACACTCATACAGAAAAGCCATTTTCATGGAAGCATGTTGGATGTCAACGCATCAATGATACTCATTAGAAACATGTCACCTTTTGTTTTCAAACTTCTGGGACACAAGCTTCTGGAGATAAAGAAATGGTCAATGTGTAGCAGTTGAGTCTGCGCCTAACTTAGTAGCTACTTGCTATGGGCATTGATTATTATAATTCATACGAAAATAAAATGTAAAATGCTGTACAAAATACAATGTTTTTTGTGTCAATTTTCCCATAGAAATAAAATATAAAAAAAAATAAAAAAAGGAAAATACTCCCCTTACAGTTTTTAAGTAATCGGTTGAAGCTTTAAAAATAATTTACTGACTCTAAAAATGCATGTTTGGCACTAGCATAAAAGAGTTTCAAACTTTTCTAATTTGACCAATTGGAATTGGTTTGCCACAAACAAGAAAACAATTGATTTGCAATTCTTGTTTGTGGCAATTTTTGTGTTTGATTAGACCTAAAACTAAAATAGAATCTATCCAACTCTTGTTTTAGGGGGTTTACAAATCCGGCCAAAAGTGATCGGATTTTTCAAGAATTCATTTCAATTACATGCTATTTTGTTCTATTCAATTTCAAAATCAAACCAAACGGAGGGTAAAGTGAAAAGGAGAGTTAAATTTCATATACGCGCACACATATATAAATATATATAAAATTGTAATATAGCTCTTTTAACCTGGAGAAATGTAAGGGGGAGCTTCTCTCTCTAGATTCTAGAGAGAGCAAGCTCCCATTCAACCTTTCACACATATGCTCTCGTTCCCCCTTCTCCCCTCATTGCTCCTAAGCTTCACTCTAACTCTTTTTACCCCCCTCAACTTCCATACATTTCCATTTTGCTCTAGTTGTTGCTTTCCCTAAGTCCAACACTTGCATTGGCTTGATCCATGGGTGTTGGCTAGTGTGTCGCTGATGTGTTTTAAGTGACTTTTGTTGATGGGTTTTGTTTGGTTTGAGGGCAGACCTGTTCCGATCTCGCACTCCCTCTATGCGAGCTTCATGTCAGAGTTGGGGGGTTGGTCTTGTGGTGTTGCGGTTTGGATGAAGTTTTAGTGACATGCAGGAGGGTTAGTGAGGATGATGTATGAACGGACCCCTCCTCCTCTCACAGAACGTTTGATTGCGGATTTGATGTTTAGGCCTGGAGAGTAATGGTGTGGTTCAAGATTGATGATGATGATGTTGTGTTCACGCACATACTTGCACGTGAGGGTTTCCACCATTTTTCCTTTTGTGGGGTGTCTTGGGCTGATCCTTATGTTCATTTTTTTTTATTTCCCTCGGGCAGCCCAATGTGCCAGAAAAACAAAGCTTGCTGGCATAAAGCATGGGCAGGGATTTGGAAGGTTGTTTTTTCGTTGGGGTTGGTGCAATGTGTGGCTTGCTTGACACATGACGTTTTCTAGCCGACTCTAGTAGCTAGCTTTTGGTTTTACCAAGACAAATGTTATTGCAAAAGGCTATTTGACGTATTTTGTGCTTTGTAGCTGGCTTGATCTTCAAATTCCCCATGATCTTGGCACTTGGCCATATGACCGTTTGGTCTTAACTCTTTTGTCATGATCTTGATATTTGGTCAAGAGGATGAGGTGGCGTGGTCATCTCATGTGTTGTGCAATTGTTGTGGTTTGTTGTATATCATGTGTAGTACAATTGCTGTGATTTTTTTGTGGAGGAGACTTAGACCCTCCCTTGCATCTATGGTTGGTTCGGCTTCGGTTTTTTTACCAATGCCATGTTTTTGAGCTTTGTTGTATATCTCAGGCTATGCCCCTTGTACATTTGTACACCTATTTTGGGATTTAATTAACCGTTTTTCCGAAGAAAAAAAAAACCCGGGAGAAGTGTATAAGATAGAAACAATGGTTCCCCCTTTTCCTTATTCTTCTACTCAATAAATGCATAGTAACGTTTCTGAAAAAGTCTAGTTGTTTCATTATGGTGAATCGAAACTCTCACCACAACTATATAAACATAAAGGAAGCCAAATGATAAATATTTGATTACAAGATGATCATATTCATAGCTACTATGAAATACTCCAGTTATTATAGTAAATTACTCCATATATAAAAGCTGGAGATTAGAAATTAAAACTCACAGAATGCGGCCAAGCTTCTCGTCGACAGTGATCGACTCCTCAGAAAGAACACTGAGCTGCTCTAATGAATACGGATGCTCTGGATCTCTTATATCCCTCACAAAATGTATCAATTCTTCAAGTCAAAGATCAACGAACATAAAAAAAATTTCTTACTAAATTTCTCATATTCAACAAAGTTAACAACACCGCAAGGATCGATTGGTTACTAGGATAATAGATCTCGACAATTTCATGACTAATTATCAGGAAATCACTTTAAAGTTCACAAAATTGAGCTCAATAAATATTTACACAGCCTCGTTGAGTAGTACTTTGCTAACATGAAGTTTCAGATTAAGCCAATTTCTTCAATTTTCCTTCATTTTCTGAGCAACCAAACACTATGAAAAGCAAATTATACATATATATATATATATATCTATATATATAGATTGACTATATATATATATATAGAGAGAGAGAGAGAGAGAATAGTAAAAAGCGAGATGTAAAAAAGGATATCATAGATATCGAGAGGATCAACGGCGTCGTCGCAGTGGAGATCTTCGGTACGAGCAATCCGCTCCTTCTTCGCGTGAACCACAGGGTTCGCATTGATAAGCCCCAGAGTCATCTCTCTCTCTCTCTCTCTCTCTCTCTCTCTCTCTCTCTCTAAACTTCCTGTGCTAGTTCGAGCTCAGTTGAGTCCTTTCACAGAGGTATTTACTATTTATAGTCTCATTTTATCTGTAGTTTTACCGATAACTGGGTGCTACTACAGGAGGGGAGTGTTGGAAAGAGCATGCTTATAAAAAGGCTGGCGATAAAGGCACCTTCATTTTTTAATTAGGGCACCTAAATTTAAGTTAAAAAATCAGTTTTTTACCTTTTACTTTAATTAGTAAGGGCACCTCACTTAATTTATTACATATTATAGGCTTAATTATATTTTAACCCCCCTAATTTGCCTTTTATGTCAATTTGGTCCCTGTATGTCATTCTAGTTCCTGTAATTTTATAATTGTGTCATTTTAGTCTCTCGAAACACTTTTTGTGACAAATTTTTTACTTTTAGTGACAAAATTTTTGTGACAATTTTTTTAATTTCAGTGACACTAAAAGTGAAATTACGTTTGTGTGTGTGTGGCATGGGTCGTATTTATTCCAGATTTATACTTGTCGCAATTTAGCTGCCACATCGTTTTTCCTGTATAATCTAATAGTCTTATGATATCCATATATCAATTGACGAAGCCATAGAAACTAAAAGTGCCTTGCACTGAAAGATAATTACTAGTAAGTTCAGCTGTTATAAAACTCTATAATTGCAAGAAACACTATTGCAAGTACCAAATTTATTATTATTATTCTTTGAATATCTTTTAATTTTATAACATTTATGAAAATATATAATACCTAATTATGTATGTTGTGTCTGTCCTTGTAGTTTGATCCCTGTAATTTAGAAAACTAAAAGTGCCTTGCACTGAAAGAATGATTATTAGTAAGTTCAGCTGTTATAAAACTCTACAATTGCAAGTACCAAATTTATTATTATTATTCTTTGAATATCTTTTAATTTTATAATATTTATGAAAATATATAATACCTAATTATGTGTGTTGTGTCTGTCCCTGTAGTTTGATCCCTGTAATTTAGAAACTGTCACTTTAGTCCCTATAAGTTCATAAGTGTGTCAAAAAATCCTTTAGTGATGAATAATTTTGTCATTGAAAGTATAAAATTTGTCACAAAAAGTGTTTGAGGGACTAAAACAACACACTTATAAAACTACATGGACTAGAATGACATACAGGGACCAAATTGACATAAAGGGCAAACTAAGAGGGTGTAAAATATAGTTAAGCCTATAAGATGTAATAAATTAAGTGAGGTGCCCTTACTAATTAAAGTAAAAGGTAAAAAACTGATTTTTTAACTTACATTTAAGTGCTCTAATTAAAAAATGAAGGTGCCTTTATCGACACCCTTATAAAAAATATTTGGTCCGTATATTATAGGGTTAATTGGGTAATACTTGAGGCACAAACTTCATACAATTTTCATACAACCTCCCTCAAAAGATGTGTCTATCTCTTTCCTGTATCACTGTGGGCTCTAGTGACATCATAGGAGAGAGATAGACACATCTTTTGGGGAGGTTGTATAAAAGTTGTATGAAGGTTATGTCCCAAATATTACTCGGGTTAATTATAGTTTTGGGCTAAAATGAAATTGTTGGCCTTGCATTTCTTGAGAGTATTATTTAGGCTGGTGATAAAAACATATTCATTTTTTATTAGGGTACTTAATTTTAAGTTTAAAATTCAGTTTTTTAACTTTTACTTTAATTAGTAAGGACACCTCACTTATTTTACTATATGCTATATCATAGAATTGTAAGAACTTCTTTCGGTTTTACTCCGTTTTTTGTTAAGTGTTCAAAATTTTTTTGCTCATAATCTTTCAACTTGCCAGCATAAGAATGACCAATCGTTGTATCCCCTAGTGGATGGTTGTGCAAACCACATATCACCTTTAACCTTTTATTTATCATGTGCATATGAATTTTCTCTCAACTTAAAAGGGCAATTGCATTTTTTTTGTCCTCGATGACCTTTTTACATCTGCTAATATCCTTATTGACATCGCTTTTTCTTTGTAATATTTTTTTCTTCTGGTGACTGCGGAAGACACCACCCCTTTCGCAATCAAGATCAACTTTGGCTTCTTTAATATAAGCCATATATCAGAGTTTGTTGTTACGACAACCAAAATCAATCTAGTATCAATATCTTGAGCCTAATGGATAAGCTCTGATTGCGAGTCAAAGACGTACATATATATATATATATATATAAGACAATGTAAAAATAATTTTAAATTTAATTATTAATGTATTAAAAAGGGTAAATTATTCACCGTATCAATGAAAATATATGGTGTTATATTGATATCTACACGTTGGTCTTCCATTATATTTGTTAAATGTATCACATAATTGCCAACATCTTCTATTCGAGAGTTTTGTATCGGCATGTCCTAAAAAATAACAAGCACAACACACATAATTATGTAGTATATATTTTCATAAATATTATAAAATTAAAATATATTCAAAGAATAATAATAATAAATTCTTGCTCTTTTTTTTTTCAACAATTAAATAGAATAATTAGAACCATGGCAACAATTCAACAATTTTCTATTAAACACATAAATGGAGGTGGCGGTGGGTGATCAAGAAAACTCATGGTGATCTTTGAGAGTTTGAATCGAATCTACTATTCTTTTTTATGTAAAGAAGATCAAGATTGAATTTTTGGGGCCTAAAACTCTATAATGACAAACTTAATGAAAAAAAATTACAATGGTAATGAAAATCAACAAATATCACAGCAAAGTGTGTCTAATTAAAGAACAATTAGAGATATACAAGTATTTAGGCCACACACACATACATATGTGCATATATATATATATAGATACACACACAAGGTGTTACCCAAAAACACATAGTTGGAGAAATTAGATTAACACCATGAACAACTCTTTGCAACTGGGTCATCTTTAAAGGCAAAACTGGTTTAATTGGTAAGGAACTAGATGTTAAGTCTTATATGGTTGGAAAGGTATTTGAATCTAGTTTCCCAATCTTCAAACGGATCGTAAATCCGAGTTTTGTAGAGAGAGTTATGACCATTTTAGTAAAGAGGTGTCAATCTACCAAACTGTCACAGTCAATTGGATTGTCAATACAGTCGACCAGATTTGCATTTCTAGTCAACTAGATTTAAAAATAGTCTACTATTTTGTGTTTGAGATTGGTAGATTCTGTTATACTTATCCAGTCAATTGTATCGCACTTGCAGTCAACTGGATCGTGCTGAAAGCCAATAACGACTATTTTTTTGTAAGGCCTTTTATTTACCAAATTGCCACTAACGACTCTAATCTTCCAAGGCCTATAAATACATGTTTTCTCAAGCCATTTACTTGAGAGATTTTAGTTAGAAAACATCATATTAATAATCACACAACACATTGATCTTTAATCAATTGCCTTTAAGCCCTAGTTGTGTGAGTTAATCAATTTGCTCTAGTTCTTGATTTGTATATCTTCGTGAAAGTAAATTGTTGTGAGCTATCATTTGTATTATCTACTCTTTAAAAGAGTTATCATTTGTATTCAAATCATTTATAAAGAGTGAGGGTTAGTAACACTTATGTGCAAAGAAGAGGTGTTCTTCTTTGGAAGAGATTGAAAGTTCTTGTAACGGTTTGGTGCACACCTGTGAAGTGTACCAAGACTGTTTGATCTACACCTGTAAGTAGGTTGATAAAGGAATCCTCAAGAGTTGCTCTTGAGGGGTGGACATAGGTCGTGGTGTGCAAATTTTCGAACCACTTGAAACCTCGGTTTGCAAGTATCTCTTATGTTCTCTCTTTACTTCATTGTTTGTGATTGTGTTTAATTTGCTATTAAGTTTTTAAAAGGTTAATTTTCTGCTAAAACCTTATTCACCCCCTCTAAGGTTTCCATTTCGGGCCAAACAGAAATTATTAAGATATCTCTCAAAATAATCCCACATGAAGATTAAGTGTTAAATTTTGCCCCACATAGGTGAGTTTTCGTATCAAAATTAACCCCCACGCACGTAGGCACTTAATCTCAAATTAGCCCCCACATAGCTAGGTTATAAATGGCAGCATTATACCCACGTACCCAAAATTAACCTCACAAAGGGAGTCAAGTGTTAACATATGTGATCAATATTAGAATTTTCATCAATTTTGAGGGAAATCTTAACGATTTCATTTTAGTCTGACACAACAGGGGGTTAAGCGTCCACTTTTGAAGTATACGGGGTAAAGTCAAAATGGGCCTAAGAACTTGTGGTAAAATATAATTAATCCTAAATTATATTTTCACATTTTGAAGTTTTGTATGATTTCACTTTTAAGTTCTATATATTTTCACATTTTAAGTTTTGGATGATATGAGTAATGCTAAGGAGCATAATTTTGAGCAAAAAAAAAAAAAAAAAGGAGCATAACAAATTTAACAAACATCAAAATGTGTCTATCTCTCTCCTCTCTCCTTTGTGGACCCTACATTGTCATTAGTGTTGGAATAGTGACCTAATTTGGTGTTTTTCAAAAAAAGGAATTGTTGGAAGACTGTTCCACACGGGCGGTCCGCCCGAGTGGGCATGGGTGTAAGCTATGGAGGAAGTTTGGTTAGTAACTTTCTGGAATGTCGCCCGTCGGGTATCCCGCCCAGGTGGACTGCTTGAGCGAGCAAGCTATTTGTTGATAATTGGTGTTTGAAAAGTTCTATACAAATTTGGATTCCTTATTGAATTTTGGCAAGTCTACTAGAAATACCTGAACTTAGGTTATTGTAAAGGGATTGGTATCTTTTGTATCTTTCACCTTTCGACCTAGAGAGCTATTGGAATACATTGTAAAGCTCTTTATATTTGTTTTTCACCATCATTATAATGCATTGATTCGAGTTGCTCCGGGGGTGTGGACATACGTCTCATTGGCCGAACCATACGTAAATCTTTGTGTCTTGTGTTTGTGATTGGATTATTGTTTTCTTGTTCTTTTTTTCTCTAATTGGATTCTTTGTTTGTGTTTTAAATCAAGTACTTCCGCACAACAAAGTCATATCAAAGCATCCAGGTTGAGATCTTGGAGATACGGAGGGAGAAGGCAAAGGTACGAAGAATGATGGAATAGATGCTAAGGCATCCGGTTCAAGTAGGAAGGCAACAAAAATCACAGTTTTGAATGCTAAATTTGAGTTGGAAAAATTTGACGGATCAAATAGCTTTAGGATGTGGCAGTGTAGGATGATGGACGGTTTGTTCAACAGGGGTTGGATATAACTCTGGAAGGGGAAAAACCGGAGGATATGACTGAACAAAAGTGGTTGAAAATAAACAGATTGGCATGTGGGTCTATTCATCTCTGCCTCGCAAAGGATGTCAAATACTTTGTGATAAGAGAGAATATGGCCAAATTGTTATGGAAGAAGCTTGAAGACAAGTACATGATGAAGAACATTGAGAATCAGCTATATTTGAAGCAGAAGTTGTTTTGTTTGTAATACAAAGAAGGTACATCTATGTTAGTCCATTTGCACGTCTTCAATAAATTGCTAGCCGATTTGTTGAATTTGGATGAAGAAATTGAGGATAAGGTTAAGGCCTTAGTGTTGTTGAATTCACTACTCGATTCATACAAACACTTGGCAATGATCTTAATTTATGGGAAAGACTCAATAAAGTTCGAGGATGTGTGGAATGCCTTAATGAATAATGAATTCTAAAAAAGAGACAAACAAGCCCAAACTGATACATCCGAGGGTTTAATGATAAAGGGTAATCGGAGAGCAGAAAGCAAGGAAAGGACCAAAGCAAATCTCGCTTCAAATCGAGAGGAGCTTTTTCCAATGGAAGAAGAATTTCAGTGAAGGATGAGTGTGCTTTTTGTAGAGAATTGGGTCATTGGAAGAAGGATTATTTGAGGTTGAAAAATAATGAGAAGACTAATGCAACCGTGATCCAAGTTGAAGTTGATGAGTCATATTTTGTTTTGGCTACCACAATACGTACTTGTAGTGATGAGTGGATTCTTGATTCGGTGTGATCTTATCATATGTTCACTACATTAGATCTAATGAGTAGCGGAACAGTCCTTATGGGGAACAAGCATGCTTGTGATAAGACAAGTGTTGGAGCAGTCAAGTTGAAGCTATATGAAGGAACCACAAGGGATTTATCAAACATGTGGTATGTGCCTGATTTGAAGAAGAATTTGATTTTTTTTGGGTGCTTTGGAATCTAACGGCTTCAAGGTATCAATGGAAGCCAGAGTATTGAAGGTGACACGTGATGCTCTAGTTGTCATGAAGGACCTTAGGAGGAATAATTTATATTACTTGCAAGTAAAGACCATTGTAAGTAGAGCAGCCACCATTAAGATTGCTACTGATACGACCAAGCTTTGGCACATGAGGCTTGGTCATGTAGAAGAAAGCAGGGGTTGTTGAAAGGTGCCAAGACTTGCAAGTTAGACTTCTGTGAGCATTATGTGTTGGGAAAGCAAACCAGATTGAAGTTTGGCATGACCGTCCACCAAATGGAAGGGATATTTGATTATGTGCATACAGATGTTTAGGGTCCCACGAAGACTACATCATTGGGTGGAAGGCATAGGTTTGTGACATTTGTTGATGACTACTCAAGAAGACTTTGGGTTTATACGATAAAGCATAAAGATAAGGTACTTGAAGTTTTCTTGACAACTAGAGCAGCCACTGTGAAGCACGATGAAGCACAAAGATGGGTGGAAGGCATAGGTTTGTGACATTTGTTGATGACTACTCAAGAAGACTTTGGGTTTAGACGATGAAGGTACTTGAAGTTTTCTCCCCTGCATTATGGAACCACAAGGGATTTGTCAAACATGTGGTATGTGCCTGATTTGAAGAAGAATTTGATTTCTTTGGGTGCTTTGGAATCAAACAGCTTTAAGGTATCAATGGAAGCCGGAGTATTGAAGGTGACACATGGTGCTCTAGTTGTCATGAAGGGCCTTAGGAGGAATAATTTGATTACTTGCAAGTAAAGACCAGTAGGTAGAGCAGCCACCATTGAGATTGTTACTGATACAACCAAGCCTTGGCACATGAGGCTTGGTCATGTAGGAGAGAAATCCATGCAAGGCTTAGTAAAGCAGGGGTTGTTGAAAGGTGCCAAGCCTTGCAAGTTAAACTTCTGTGAGCATTATGTGTAGGGAAAGCAAACCAGACTGAAGTTTGGCATGACCATCCACCAAATGGAAGGGATATTTGATTATCTGCATACGGATGTTTGGGGTCCCATGAAGACTGCATCATTGGGTAGAAGGCATAGGTTTGTGACATTTGTTGATGACTACTCAAAAAGACTTTGGGTTTACACGATGAAGCACAAAGATGAGGTACTTGAAGTTTTCTTGACTTGGAAGAAGATGATTGAGGTTCAAACGGGCAAGAAGATAAAGGTGTTGAGATTTGACAATGGCGGAGAATACAATTCGGATCCATTCCAAGAATTGTGCAAGAAGGGGACAATAAGGCATTTTACCATTAGAAAGACTCCACAGCAAAATGGTGTAGCGGAAAGGATGAATAGAACTTTGCTAGAGAAGGTGAGATGTATGTTATCCAATGCCTGTTTGATGAAGAAATTTTGGGCAGAAGCTATTACTTATGCGGGTCATCTAATTAACAGACTTCCTTCTGCTGTAATTGGGGGTAAGACCCTTATTGAGGTATGAACTGGTGTAGACACCCCATTTTGTCGGCTATCAGATTTAGGAGACTCATAGCTTAGTGGTTCACAATGATAAAAAAAAGATTCAAAAAGGACTCCTGAAAGTTAGTTCTATCTCTCAAAATGCTCAGAATGACCAAAAAGCCCTTGAAAGCCCAAACACTCCCAGATTTGGACCGAAAGTTTTGAAAAAATGCTATGTCATAAAAAATACTAAAAATGAGTTTTAAAGCAAATTCATATGAAATTGTCAGCTCCCAGAGACCCCAGAAAGTCCCAGAAGTTCTTGAAAAGTCCTCGTTGACCGATTTGACCAAAGATTGACCAGGTTTGACCAAGGTTTGATCGAAATCGTCCAAATTCGCCAAAAAGCTTCGAGATCATTCTAAATCATGTGGAAAGTACTAAAACAACTTTTAAAAGAAAATCAGACAAAAACGTCAGCTCCCAGAAGCTCCCAGAGGTTCCCAGAACTTCTTGAAGGTCCCTAGTTTGACTAGTTTAACCAAAAGTTGACTTTAAAATCGGAGCACCGTAGCATTTTTCAAATATTTTTCATGGATACTAGAGGTCAATAGTTTTCCAATGGTGTATCACACATAATTCCTGGATTTAAAACGAATTTATTATGAATTTCCAAAGGTAAAAAAGGCGATCAAATCGGCTTTTATCACGAATACCGCAAAACTTTTCAAACTGACCTATCTCCGAACTATTTTTTATGTAAAGTAGACTCTATTACCTTTCCAACAGTATATCACAACCTCAGTTTGGAGTTCATACACATTTTCTGTGAATTTCGGACGAAATAAGGCCTTTTCGCGAATACCGGGACCTCTAGGGGCCTAAATACAATTTTTTGGGCATCTAAGGAGCAGTTCCGCGGCGTCATTGGGCCAGTGCCGCAGTGGCACATGGACAGTTCCACGGTGGCACTCAACGCCCGTAGAGTTCATTTTTGTAATTTATTTTGGGGGTCCAAATTGAATAATTGAAGACCAAAACGATTTAGTTTTATGTTCACAGATGTTTGGGACCAATGGGAGCACTTTCCAAATCCCAAAATCACCCCAAATTGGCCTATATAAACCCCCCTTTGCTCTTCATTTTGGGGGGGCCAAGCGCAAAGCATGAGAAAGTTATAGAGAGAAAGAGAGATAGAGATAGAGATAGAGATAGGTTTAGAGGAGAGAAATGGAGCTTCTCCCACTGATTTTACATAAAAAAAAAAGTGAGTTTTAATCTTGTTTTCCTCCATTACCTCTCTTATACTTCACATTCAAACCCTCCCCTACCACCATTCTTGAGCATTCATGAGATAGGAAGCTACTTCCATGTCCAAATGTCAATATCTATGAGTGAAACACCAAGTTACAAGTCCAAAATCACATTGATTATCATCTATTAATTGCTTATTTGATTGTTTACATACTATGCTCATCTCTTCTCATCTCATTTCTTTTTTATTTTTATTTGATTACTTATATGCTTATCATCATCTAGATGACATGTTGTTTGAGGAGGGTGAATTCTTATGGATAGTAGCTCTTGACCTCAAAGACATGTTTGATGGATGATGATTTTATCTTCAATACATTCATATGTATTCTTGAAGTCATATTCTGAAGCAAAACTATGTTTGTGCAAGAAATATTGGGTGCTCTTAATATGAGTTTGATGTTGATGTTCCAAGAGATTATAATCTCCATTTGATGTTGAAAATATGCCTTCAAAACCCCTCTAAAACCCCAACATTTAGATTCCAAGAAACAAACCTTGTTTTCTCAAGAAATCTTCAAAACAGTGAATGATCTGAGTTCAAAGATTTCTCTAGAACTCAATACATAATTTATGGATGCAAGACCACTTTTAAAGTCTTCCTAACTCATTAGAGAACACCCATGATTTTTGGTTTGGTTTGGAAACACATGGAAGGGTTACATTTTGACCCAAGCATTCCTTCTAGACATTCTATTTTTGCTGTCACAGCAGCTTGGTTAACTTTCAACTTGTTTTTCAGAAAATCTTTCCAAAAGGGGTGGTCTAACTCATTTTTCCCTTGAACTTTAGTGTCTTTGGGAACTTTATGTATAATATGGGCCTCTATATGTTTAGTTTTCATTTTCTAAGATTTTTTGACATTTCAGTCGACAGTATAGACTCTGTTTCTGAGTAACCTCTATTGTTTATATGATTTCTCTCAATCTGTACGAGTTATTGAAGATTGGATTTTTGATATGTGTTCTAGACACAATAAGGATGAGCTCCATAAAAAAATCATGCATTTAAAACATTTCTAACCCCACTTTTCAATTTCTACAAGATCAATTCACTGTTCTATCCACTATTCACAGCAAGCATACTTTTACTTTTATTCTTTGATTTGATACTTTCATACACTCTAAATTAGCTCATCTCTTAGGAAGTAGTTCAAACTACATTTGTACATATTCTATGATGATTTTATTCATGCATTCATGCATATTTTAGACTTCTAAGTCACTTTAGAAAGTCCATGTACACAAACACACTACAACATTTGCACATTCTAGGATCATACATTCCATCCATGCAAGATTTGGGGTTTTTGTGACCCCTAATCTAAGAAGATTATAAGGAATGAACTTGATCACACGTCCATGCTTCCCCTCGATGTAATCATCCTTTCTCATCCATCCCGGGAATTGAGAGGTCTTCTTTTCCCAAAGATTAACATGCATCATTCTAGCTTGCTAAGCATATTTTGATCTCTTTGATTATTTGTTTCAAGAACAATCCATGTCCCCTCCTAGATTAGGAAAACTTGATTACATGATATGTGATTAGACGATTTTTTCTAGGTTTGTTTATGTGATCTTTCACCTTTGCATTGTCTGATATTTGGCTTAGATCTTATGAATGATATCTTATCTTTTGATATTTTATGTCAATTTTCTTATGAAATGTAATATACTATCATAGTATTAATTGTCGAACCAAAAATAGTAAAAGATGATTATTTGGATGCTAATTGAGGCCCGTCGAGAGACGGGGCGAGTTGAGGGTGTTTTAGTCGTGACAAAGGCTCCTTCCTCTCTTGTACCAAAACGCCGAGCCAAGTTCTTTGGTTATGAAAGGCCGGTGCCCTTTATCCGTTTGGGTGAGTCAAATTGGGTTTCTTGGTTCCCTAAAGACCAAGTGGCAACTCTGTATCTGTTTTCAACTGACCTTTTTTTTTTCTTTTCTCTCATTCAAAACAATTTCAAAACAAAAGGAAAATCAATTCTGAAACCCCAGAAGAAACTGGGGGTGGGCGACGGAATTCGCGTGTCCACAATCTGGCGAGTCTACTGGGGATTTTTATTTTCAAAACAAAATAATATAGAAGTTTGACTATTAAGAAGCATCCTTAAAATCATCTTTTTACTGTGTCTGGTTCACCGCATTGCACTCTTGTATTTCCCGCCTCCGATTGTGTTTGAAACGCGGCACTGTCATTGTTCAGGTCTTGCTGTGCCAGGGCACAAGTCACCATTGATACTGTACCTTCCAAGGTATATCAAAAAGAGAAAAAACCTCCGTACTATCTCTCTGACGGTATATTGAAACTCTCATCAATGGACCCGCTTTGACTAAACCCAGCCTTTGTATATAGATTCCTGTAGAACCTTTCATAGGACTGTTCATTTATCTTTTCAGATAGGATAATGTGATATAACTGTTATATGCCCTGACGAGATTACCTGTGCGGTGTAGACGTTTATGTGGCATGAGGCAGAAACTCTTTCTTATGATTCCCAAGGCAATCACTCACATGTGATCACATTGAGTTAACCTACCTAGGCACCATGACAAGGATGTCTATTCCATGCTTACAAAGATATACGCCACAAACCTTGTTTGTTGGTCTTAAGACATAGAAGTATGAAGACTTGCTAGATAGTATGATCACCATCATCACATGCTCCTGTCATATATGCCTGCCCAACTCATCCGGATATTCTTATTTCTCCCAGAAACAATTTCTCCTAGAAACGTTGTCTAAATTTCTCAGAAGTTCCCAAGAATACCAATTTCTTCCAGAAACCTTGCCTAAATTTCCCAGAAATTCCCAAGAATACCAATTTCTTCCAGAAACCTTGCCTAAATTTCCCAGAAGTTCCCAAAACCCACTTTTCCTAAAACTTTGCCTAAATCTCCCAGATTTCCCAGATATACCAATTTTCCCCAGAAATTCTATCCAAATCCCCCAGATTACACAGAAATCTCAGTTTCTCCCAAAAACTCTGATATACTTGTTTTTTTTCCGGAAACTCTGTCCGACTTACCCAAATATACCTATTTTCTCAGAAGCTCTGTCCAAATCTCCTTAATTTTCCAAAAATCCCAGCAACTCCGTCAAAACTTCGCAGAAATGCCTAGATGTACCAATTTCTCCCAGAAATTCTGATTTTCCAATTTCTCCCAGAAGCTCCATCCAATCCGCCTAGATTCTTGTTTATCCCAGAAACCTTGGAATCCCTGCTGTTCCCAGAAACCTTTTCCAATTTACCTTGTTTCTTCCAAAAACTCTGATTTCCCAGTTCCTCCCAGAAACTCTGTCCAACTCACCCAGAAATGCATATTTCTCTCAAAAACTCTATCTGAATCCCCAGATTGTCCAGAAACCTCAGTTTCTCCCAGAAACCTCAGTTTCTCCTAGAAACCCCAATATGCATGTTTCTCCTAGAAACTCTATCTAACTCACCCAGATATGTCAGCCCAAGTTAGCCAGATATTCCTGTTTTCCAGAAACTTCGCCAAAATTCACCAAAATTTTCCAAAAATCCATATTTCCCATAAACTCTACCAAAATCCATCTAAGCTTTCCAAAATTTCTCGTTTTCCATAAACTCTACTAGAAATCTCTACTCCCTAAAAACTATATGCTAAAATTCACCTAGACTTCCCAGAAATCCCTTTTTCTAATGAAATTCAGTTTTCCTCAAACATCTGCCAAAATCTACCAAACTTCTAACCAAGTCTGTCCAGTTTTTTTGTTTTTTTTTTCAAACCTCAAATTTTCTCGAAATCCCTATTCTACAAAATTCATAGATTCTAATTCCTCGCCCTCCCCATGATGGTGATCATCCTGAAAAGAAAAGTTAGCAGACTTTGTATGACTAGGACCTTACTTGCTTAACTGCTATATGTTAGAAGTAGAGACATCATATAGATTAGGGCTTGCATCCGCATGCTTGTCTCATATGTATACAAAATTCATGTGTCAGTCAGTCTCTACACATCTAGCGCATACATGTCATCATCCTCACTCATCTCAATCGTTGTACAGAAGTCGTATACTTACTACGACCGTCCTCGGTTTGGATCATTAAATCCTTCAAAACTCTTATCATCTCTTTCCGATAGGATTCCATAAGAAGTGTTTTGTGCCTGTGCTAATTTAGACTTTTACTTCTATTTACAAAAAATCGTAGCCCCGGGTAAGGACACTATTGTACCTCCCAGAATTCATTATCGTGATTACGGGCTAGCCCAGACCATCATCGATCCACCAATGGCCTACAAAGCTTTGGAAGAGAAAGTGAACAAGCTACAAATCACTGTAGAGCAGTTGAGTTTAAGGGTTAGTCGATTTGAGAAGATGACACAGAGTATTGGCAAAGAGCTATTTGAAATGGGAACTAGAATAGAGGATGCCATCAGAGAAGAAAAGTTCAAGAAGGATGAACCCCAACACCAGTCCAAGAGGCCTAAATGCTCCCAAAACTCCCCAGATGTCAACGCCCTGCGCAGCCAACCCATGGCACACCCTCATCGGCCACACCAATCCTCCAACCAAACCACTAGTTGCCCTTACTAGAAAAAGCAACCCCGTACCTTTGCCAAACTAGAAATCTCCCTTTCCTAAGCCCTGGAGCGCCTACTCAAGAAAGGCCATCTCCAACTACTTCAACCTCAGGATGCCTTGCCACCACTAAATTGTGATATGTCCAAGCATTGTGCCTACCACCAAACCTATGGCCACAATACCAATAATTGCATATGCCTCTGCCAAGATATCCAGGACCTCATCA
Source organism: Hydrangea macrophylla (assembly GCA_033977485.1). NCBI lineage: Eukaryota > Viridiplantae > Streptophyta > Magnoliopsida > Cornales > Hydrangeaceae > Hydrangea > Hydrangea macrophylla. The sequence goes on along the minus strand of CM066985.1, from coordinate 81,922,825 downwards.
ACCAAAACATAATTGAGCCACCACACATCCAATCCCATATCACCTAAAACATCAGCTTCATCGAACCTAAAGCCCCTGGCGTACCTATTCAAGTGATCCCTTTTGCTGACGCTAGTGAATGTTGAACCTGTGCAAGTGAAGTGATGATGTTTGGGACTTTTGCCAGCAAAAAAAATAATGATGCTCTTTCAAAAAAACATAAGCGGGTCACCGTGACACTCCACTTCAGACTAGGTCGAGTCTAGTCGAGTCTGTTGTATGTTCTGAGTCTATTTCAAGTTTAGTCTTGTGGTCGAGTCTGTCTGTCATCGAGTTGATGGAATGAAATCTCATTTTGCTTAATTTAATGTGCCTAGTCATAAATGCATGAATCACTAAACTGAAGTGTCACTTTTTAAATTACCATGGATATTACTCTGCTAATTTTTTTTCTGCAACAAAACAAAAAGAATCTTAAAAGGTCAAAGTCGATTTCACACTGACACCGATGAAGAGCTAAGAATTGAATAGTCTTACTTTAAGAATTTAAAGATGCTCTTGTCTCAATCTTGAAAAGATATGCTTGAAACTGACTTGGGGCTTGCCCAACACCCTTTTTTCACCATTTCAAAGCCTTGAGCACAATCCAATGGGGAGCCATACAATCTGTCTGTTGTAAGCAGTGCAGACTTAGTCCTTGATGGTAGCCAAACACTTTCAATGAGTTTCTTCTCCCCTTTCTAAAAAAAAAAAAAACAAAACAAAACAAAAAGAGAAAAGAAAGAAAGAAAAAGAAAGCAAAGAAAAGCTCGCTATGTTGAAAACCCGAAAGGGCACCTAGGCAAAAGTTAGAGCTGAAAAAGGTGTTGATTTTCAAGATCTGACCTTGGCCAGTCAAAATAATGGAGAAAATGAAAGGAAGAAAATTTTGGTGATACAGAGAATTGTACACTTCAAGGTACATCATGAGAGCATGCCTAGATCACATTTCAAAGGCTCGGAACAACCACAAATAAATTTCGAGAAGTGACATGCATATTCTAGAATTCTGAAATTGTGATAAAAAGATCTCACAAGAATCAACTACATGAAAAGTAAAATTGACTGGCTAGGCGAAAGTGAAAAGGATCAATCCTCAAAAAGAAAAGGAATGAAAAGAAAAGAAAAGAAAGGGAGACCGAAACTAAATCTTCTTATTCAAGGCTACCACAAGTGAGCTAAGTTTGAACTTCTTTGACGATTGGTTTGAAAAACCCTCAACCAATTTCTTTCAAAGCCTTGCCTTAAATTATACTCGACCTGATTCCTACTTGGGGATACGTAGGCAATCGCATCGGTTCAGTCGACACAATCATCAACCCCTTTTCCTTCAAGCCTCACCTTGAACTACGCTCGACTTGATTCCCACTTGGAGATACATAGGCAACCGCATCAGTTCGATCGACGCCATCATCAACCCCTTTTCCTTTAAGCCACGCCTTGAACTAAGCTCAACCTGAATCCTACTTGGGGATACGTAGGTAACCGCATCGGTTCGGTCAACACCATCTTAATCAACCCCCCTCTTTTTTAAGACCTTTGAACTATGCTCGACCTGATTCCCACTTGGGGATACATAGGCAACCGCATCGGTTCGGTCAACACCATCATAATCAACCCCTTCTTTTTTCAAAGCCTTGGCCTAAACTACGTTGGACCTGATCCCCACTTGGGGGTACGTAGGCAGACTTTTAAAAAGAAAAGAAGGATAGCTTGCTAGGTCAAAAATCTGAAAGGACGCCTAGGCAAAAATTAGAGCTAGATCCAGAGTGAGCAATAACAAAAGAGAGAAAATAGCTCGCTAGGTCACTTTACCAGTACCTAGGCAAAAGTTATGAGCATATGAGAGATTAAAGTCATGGCCCTTGCCTCAAGCCAGAAATCGCCTTCCACATTAAGGGCAAACTTTGGCTACTTGCCTCGTTTGCCTGAATTTTACTATCTACCCTTCATACAAGGGGTAAACTTCGGTCACCTACCTTGTTTGGCCAGAACCTCCAATAAACCGTCATCCGAACTAGGGGCAAACTTTAGTCACCCACCTCGTTTGCCTATGAATTCCACTTCCTATACCTCAAACTAGGGGCAAACTCTATTTGCCTAATCCCTTCACGCAGAGGGTGAGTTTTCAAGTCACCAAGTTGTTTAAAAATTTTGAAATAAAGCATCTTTTATTCTAAAAGCTAAGGCACTAATTTAATGCACTTCGAAGGAGAAGTAGAGAATTGATTAGATCAATCGGGAAGAATTTTTAAAAACTGGATTTATCAGCAACGTGCTATCATATTAAGATGAGGAGTGAACATAAAAGATGAGCGGTACATCATTTATGACAGAGGCACATTGGATCATGGAAATTCGAGAATTTCATGTCCGAGTCAATCCTTATTTGTTAGAGGCAGTGATAATCTAATCAAAAGTGTGTCAGAGAGCGAGGTTTCATATAAACTAACCCAACTTTCATTGTCACCGTCATTCCTGTTACGTCCAATCGTCCTAATGGTCTCAAATGTGTGGGTTTAAGGTGATTCCCAATTATAAAAATGTGGATACAAGAAGAAGTACCAAACATCATTACTGCACCAATCAAGGTCACAACATGTGAAGTGTCCCAAGTACGAGTGGCATAAACTTATAAGTGGTTGCAAACTACAAACTGATAGTTGTTTCTCAAGGTGGCTGATCGGAAAAAATATTGCCAACACTAAGAAATTGTTGCTAATCTATTTAAAGTCTAGATGTGTTGATAAGGAGTGTCAATAAGATGCGTTGTTGATGTGTTTTATGGCCCAGAGTCTAGATGTGTTGATGAGATGTGTTGTTGAGGTGTTTTAGGGCTTAAAGTCTAGGTTTGCTGATGAGATGTTTTTGTGAAGTGTTTTAGAGCCCAGAGATTAGAGGAGCATCGAGGAACATCTGGAGAGATGAGAAGCATTATTGGAGCATAGAGAAACATTAGAAGAGTTGAGAAGCATCGTTGAAAAGTGGAGTAACACCGAGGAACATCAGAAGTGTGGAGGAGCATTGTCGAAGAGGAGCATCAGATGTGTTGAGGAGCATCGTTGAAGAGTTGAGGAGCATCATTGGATGAGCATCAGATGTGTTGAAGAGCATCAGAAGAGTTGAAAAGCATCATTGAAAAGTCAAGGAGCATCGTTAAGATTTGATCAACCGCGATAGATTCAGATATGGGTCCTGGTTCTCGGTCAGAAGGTTTGATCAACCGTGAGAGATTCAGAGATGGGTCCTGGTTCTCAGTCACAAGATTTGATCAACCGTGAGAGATTCAGAGATAGGATCTTGGCTCTAGGTCAAGGAATGAAAGAGAGATTCTCAGAGAGTCTAGAAAAGAATCAGTTCTGAAGGCCCTAACCGGCTCTTTTGGATTGGGTGTTGCAAAATTTGATCAACCACGAGAGATTCAGAGATGGGTCCTGGTTCTCGGTCAGAAAATTTGATCAACCGTGAGAGATTCAGAGATGGAATCTTGGTTCTAGGTCAAGAATTGAAAGAGAGATTCTCGGAGATTCTAGAAAAGAATTAGCTCTCGAAGGCCCTAACCATCTCTTCGGTCCGACCATTGCGAGATTTGATCAATTACAAAAGATTCGGATTTGGATCTTGGTTCCCGGTCAAGAGAAACATTTAAAGAAAGATCCCAAAAAGAGTCGTTTCATCCCCAGTAGATTTAGTTTAATCCCCAACAATCGTATCGATTTGTACATCGTTAGCTCTTTTGATCACGATTATTCCAACCATTGGTCCAATCCATGACAGTCACAGTAGTTCACTGTCGACTCATCATCTCTATTAGTACATCGTTAGTCCAATCCATGATAGTACAGTAGTTCACTATCGACTCATCATCTTGATTCATATATCGTCAATTCTTTTGATCACGATTATTCCAACCGTTGGTCCAATCCACGACAGTCACAGTAGCTCACTGTCGACCCATCATCTCGATTCGTACATCGTCAGTCCTTCTGATCATGGTTAGTCCAACTATTGATCTAATCCATGACAGTTATAATAGTTCACTGTCGGCTTGTCACCATCTGTTCAATCCATGATAATCATAGTAGTTCACTGTCAACTCGTCATCTCGATTTGTACATCATCAGTTTAATCCTGACAATCACAGCAGTTCACTATCGGCTCATCATCTTGATTCCTACATCGTCAGTTCAATCCATGACAGTCAAAGTAGTTCACTATCGACTCGTCATCTCGATTCGTACATCGTCAATTCAATCCATGACAGTCACAGTAGTTCACTGTCGACTTGTCATCTCGATTCGTACATCGTCAGTTTAATCCATGACAGTCACAGTAGTTCACTATCGACTCATCATCTCGATTAGTACATCATTAGTTCAATCCATGATAGTCACAGTAGTTTATTGTCAACTCATCATCTCGATTCATACATCGTCAGTTCAATCCATGACGGTCACAGTAGTTCACTGTCGACTTGTCATCTCGATTAGTACATCATCAGTTCAATCCTGACAGCCACAGTAGTTCACTGTCGACTCATCATCTCGATTCGTACATCGTCAATTCAATCCATGACAGTCACTGTAGTTTACTGTTGATTCGTCATCTCAATTCGTACATCATCAGTTCAATCCATGACAGTCACAGTAGTTCACTATCGACTCGTTATCTTGATTTTTACATCGTCAGTCCTATCCATGACAGTCACAGTAGTTCACTGTCGATTCGTCATCGTCAGTCTAATCCATAACAGTCACAATAGTTCACTATTGACTCGTCACCTTAATTAGTGCATGGTCAGTTCTTCTGATCACGATTAGTCCTACCGTTGGTTCAACCCATGACAGTCACAGTAGTTCACTGTCTACTCGTCATCTTGATTTGTACATCGTCAGTCCTTCTGATCACGGTTAGTCTAACCATCAGTCCAATCTATGACTGTCACAATAGTTCATTTTTGACTCATCATCTCGATTCGTACATCGTCAGTCCAACCCATGACAGTCATAGTAGTTCACTGTCTACTCGTCATCTCGATTTGTGAATCGTCAGTCCATTAATCATCATTAGTTTACCATCACTCTCATTCAAACTATGTTGTGTTCATCATTCTCATTCAAAATCTTGGGCTTCCATGTCCATTAATGGTGCTTTTATGTCCATCGCTTGACATCTCTGGTTTCATGTCCATCACTTGAATTCTTAGGGTTTTTGTGTCCAGGGCTTCCATGTCCATCGGTTATCTGTTAAACTTCATCTTTAATTATCGTCCTCAAGGACCCCACATCTGATCCCATTCGCTTGCTAAACACACTAGTCAAAATTCAGAAGTTTACTCCAAGACCCAGAGTCTTCAACACTTTGGTATCCTTATCGGGATCTACCACTGCATTAAAGTCAAGGAAGCACCAGCATAACACAAGCCCACTCGAAATGGCATACCCCACAGCACTAGTTCATGTTAGGATCATCAGTACCATAAAGAGCATGCATAAAACCCGTTAAAGCTGGCAAATATACCATAGTCATAATAGAATCACAACGGGACTCAGTACACAGTTCATATCACATCCATGCATTGCATATCATCCTCATAGCACATGTGTGATTTATTCCTTTGTGCCCCAAACTACGTCATGGTCTTATTCCCCTTGGGATACGTAAGCAGCTCACGAAGAGCACGACCAGCACTAACCTCAGCATCATGTTTTTTATGATTACATCTATGCAATGCTTTTATCCTAAATCTATAGCCTCCAAAAAGACCTGTCTCTTCAAAGCTTTGGCACTCGCTTGTGACATGCATTGCCTCGCAAGTTCATGCCAAAGAAGGGCAAACTGTAGACACCCCATTTTGTCAGCTATCAGATTTAGGAGACCCATAGCTTAGTGGTTCACAATGATCGAAAAAGACTCAAAAAGGACTCCTGAAAGTTAGTTCTATCTCTCAAAATGCTCAGAATGACCAAAAAGCCCCCTGAATGCCTAAACACTCCTAGATTTGGACCGAAGGTTCTAAAAACATGCTACGTCATAAAAAATACTAAAAATGAGTTATGAAGCAAAATTAGATGAAATCGTCAGCTCCCAGAGACCCTCGAAAGTTCTCGAAAAGTCCCCGTTGATCGGTTTGACCAAGGATTAACCAGGTTTTCACCAAGGTTTGATCGAAATCGCCCAAATGCGCCAAAAACCTCCAAGATCATTCTAGATCATGTAAAAAGTACTAGAACAAGTTTTCAAAGAAAATTAAACAAAAATGTCCACTCCCGGGAGCTCCCAGAGGTTCCCAGAACTTCCTAGAGGTCCCTAGTTTGACCAATTTGACCAAAAGTTGACTTTAAAATTGGAGCATCGTAGCATTTTTCAAACATTTTTCATGGATAGTAGAGGTCAATAGCTTTTCAATGGTATATCACACATAATTCCTGGATTTAAAACAAATTTATTATGAATTTTTTAAAGTAAAAAAGGCGATCAAATCAGCTTTTATCGCGAATACCGCAAAACTTTTCAAAGTGACCTATCTCCAAGATATTTTTTTTTATGTAAAGTAGACTTCATTACCTTTCCAACGGTATATCACAACCTCAATTTGGAGTTCATATGCATTTTCTGTGAATTTTGGACGAAATAGGGCCTTTTCGCGAATACCGGGAACTCTGGGGCCTAAATACAATTTTCTGGGCATCTCAGGAGCAGTGCCGCAAAGACATTGGGCCACTGCTGCGGTGGCACTCAACCCCCATAGAGTTCATTTTTGTAATTTATTTTGGGGGTCCAAATTAAATAATTGAAGACCAAAACGATGTAGTTTTTGTTCACAGATGTTTAGGGTTAATGAGAGCACTTTCTAAATCCCAAAACCACCCCCAAATTGGCCTATATAAACCCTCCTTTGCTCTTCATTTTGGGGGGACCAAGTGCAAAGCTTGAGAAAGTTATGGAGAGAAAGAGAGATAGAGATAGGTTTAGAGGAGAGAAAGGGAGCTTCTCCCACTGATTTTCCATAAAAAAAAAAGTGAGTTTTAATCTTGTTTTCCTCCATTACCTCTCTTATAATTCACATTCAAACCCTCCCCTACCACCATTCTTGAGCATTCATAAGATAAGAAGCTACTTCAATGTCCAAATGTCAACATCTATGGGTGAAACACCAAGTTACAAGTCCAAAATCACATTGATTATCATCTATTGATTGCTTATTTGATTGTTTACATACTATGTTCATCTCTTCTCACCTCATTTCTTTTTTATTTTTCTTTGATTACTTATATGCTTATCATCATCTAGATGACATGTTGTTTGAGGAGGGTGAATCCTTATGGCTATTAGCTCTTGACCTCAAAGACATGTTTGATGGATGATGATTTTATCTTCAATACATTCATATGTATTCTTGAAGTCATATTCTCAAGCAAAACTATGTTTATGCAAGAAATATTGGGTGTTCTTAATATGAGTTTGATGTTGATGTTCCAAGAGTTTATAATCTCCATTTGATGTTGAAAATATGCCTTCAAAACCCCTATTTCAAAAACCCTCTAAAACCCCAACATTTGGATTCCAAGAAACAAACTTTGTTTTCTCAAGAAATCTTCAAAATAGTGAATGATCTGAGTTCAAAGATTTCTCTAAAACTCAATACTCAACGTATGGATGCAAGACCACTTGGAAAGTCTTCTTAACTCATTAGAGAACACCCATGATTTTTGGTTTGGTTTGGAAACACATGGAAGGGTTACATTTTGACCGAAACATTCCTTCCAGACATTCTGTTTTTGCTGTCACAGCAGCTTGGTTAACTTTCAACTTGTTTTTCAGAAAGATTTTCCAAAAGGGGTTGTCCCAACTCATTTTTACCTTGAAATTCAGTGTCTTAGGGAACCTTTTGTATAATATGGGCCTCTGTATGTTTAGTTTTCATTTTCTAAGATTTTTTGACATTTCAGTCGACAGTACAGACTCTATTTCTGAATAACCTCTATTGTTTATATGATTTCTCTCAATCTGTAATAGTTATTGAAGATTGGATTTTTTATATGTGTTCTAGACAAAATAAGGATGATTTCCATAAAAAAATATGCCTTGAAAGCATTTCTAACCCCACTTTTCAATTTCTACAACATCAACTCACTATTCTGTCCACTATTCACAGCAAGCATACTTTTACTTTCATTCTTTGATTTGATACTTTCATACACTCTAAATTAGCTCATCTCTTAGGACGTATTTCATAATACATTTGAACATATTTTGTTATGAATTCCTTCATGCATTTATGTATATTTTAGACTTCTAAGTCACCTTAGAAAGTCCATGTGCACAAACACACTACAACCTTTGCACATTCTAGGATCATACATTGCATCCATGCAAGATTTGAGGCTTTTGTGACCCCTAATCTAAGAAGATTATAACGAATGAACTTGACCACACGTCCATGCTTCCCCTCGATCCAATCATCCTTTCTCATCCATCCCAGGGATTGAGAGGTCTTCTTTTCCCAAAGATTAACATGCATCATTCTAGCTTGCTAAGCATATTTTGATCTCTTTGATTATTTGTTTCAAGAACAATCCATGTCCTCCCCTAGATTAGGAAAACTTGATTACTTGATATGTGATTAGATAATTTTTCCTAGGTTTGTTTGTGTGATCTTTCACCTTTGCATTGTGTGATATTTGGCTTAAATCTTATGAGTGATATCTTATCTTTTGATCTTACATTTTAATTTTTTTATGAAATGTAATATACTATCATAGTATTAATTGTCGAACCAAACATAGCAAAAGATGATTATTTAGATGCTAATTAAGGCCCGTCAAGAGACGGAGCGAGTTGAGGGTGTTTTAGTCATGATAAAGGCTCCTTCCTCTCTCGTACCAAAACCCCGAGCCAAGTTCTTTGGTTATGAAAGGCCGGTGCCCTTTATCCGTTTGGGTGAGTCAAATTGGGTTTCTTGGTTCCCTAAAGACCAAGTGGCGACTCTGTATCTATTTTCAACAGACACTTTTTTTTTTCTTTTCTATCATTCAAAATAATTTCAAAACAAAAGGAAAATTAATTCCGAAACCACGGAAGAAACCGGGGGTGGGTGGTGGAATTCTGCGTGTCCACAATTGGTAACCTGCTAATGATTATGATTCTTTACGAATATTTGGTTGCCCTGCTTTCTTTCATGTTACGAAAGATAGCAAACGCGACCCAAGGGCAAAGGAAGCATTTTTTCTGGGCTTCAGTAGTAGAGTGAAGGGGTTCGACTTTGGTGTCCATCTTTGAAAATGATGGTTCTTAGTAGGGGTGTTACCTTCAATGAAGGTAAATTGGTTACTATTGGGAAAGAGAACAAGTTGAGTAAAGAGAACAGAGATGGCAGTATTGTGCAGCATGTGGAGTATAGTCCAACAGGGTCTAGTTCACTAGACACTCTTTCAAAAGATGAAGAAGAAGGGGACATTGATGACAAAGATGAGGTGGAGGCTTCTCCTCAAAGCCCTCCACAAAAGAAGAAAACAATTACAACAAGTAGACCGAAGAGAGAGATAAAGACGCCAGTTCGATTTGTGGATATGGATGCATATGCCCTACCAACTGTTGATGAACAAATTCCTTCCAAATACAAAGAAGCAATGCGTAGTTTGGAAAAGGTGGAGTGGAACAATTATTGGAAATGATTTCTGAAATGCAGCAGAAAAATGTTTTTAATACTATTTTAAAACGGATCTAGTGACTCATTCAATTACGTATGATTGAAAGAGAAGTAAAAAAAGAAAAACTCCACCTTTGAAGATTATTTGAATCTAAACCAAGAACTCTTCGTGTTTTTATCTTCTAACAGTCTTTACCTCTATGACTTCTTGGTGCATGCAAGGAGGCTAGGGTTTGTGTGGGTAACCCTAATAGGGTAAGAGACTAGAGAGAGAGAGAGAGAGAGAGAGTTCGGTTGGGGCTCCCAAGGACAAGAAGTGGCTGGCCCCCTCTCTATATCTTATATATATACAATTTGTTACAACTCTATCTCTACCCTAGTCATCTCATCCCCGCGTCCAAACACACGTTATGCTAGAGATGGGACATCTAGGTTCTACTAACTCGGCTAAATTAAAACTTATTCCATCTAACTTAACTCTTAAGCTAAGGATATAATTTTAATTAATCATTATCAATACCACGATATGATAATAATTGACTTCCAGATTTAATAGACATTGATACGCCAAAAACTGTCCAATAATCCAACTTTCCTAGGTCTGATCGCTCTCCATCCAGACCACGAAAAGCACAGCCAATGTGTGATCGCTATCCCGAGCAGTCCAGTATGCCTAAAGCTTCTGAGTTGTGTAGCACAGGGTACTGTCAGAAGGGAAGCCCGACCAACAGGTCGGGATTGTACCCCCCAATCACCAAACAGCTCGGGAACAGCTCAGTTCGCCCAAAAGCGTGCCCCGCACGTCTCGAGGTCTAAAAGTTTCCTAAACCACATAGGAAGTCTCCAGATTCGCAGCAACAGTTTCCTAAACAAATTAGGAAACTGGCTGGATAAGCAGCAATCACCACAGGCTATCATTAGATACCTAATTAGACTAAATGCCTTGTATGGGAGGATTCTTACTTCTATAAAAGGATCCTCCTACCCCCTTGAAAGGAGATTCAAACTTGAGTTTAATTGAACCAACAATACTATATTGTCAAACCTCTCCCAAGAAACCCTAATATCATCCATGTGTGGCCGACCCTTGGTAGTTCTAGTCGCCATTGTTGGATCACCAAGGCCCACAGTAGTTTCTTGTACTTAGTATAAGTGATTTGACATACACATGGACGTTGGTTCCTTTGTTAACAGGATCGAACCACATACAAACTCTCTCTCTCTCTCTCACTCTTTTTGATCTGCTCTAATTACACTAATATCTCTTCACTAAAAATTGCATTATCAGCTTGGCATCGTCTATAGAAACCGACAGATTTCTCAGAAACAAATCTCTTGGCTGATAGATATGCCTCCGAAGAAGGGCAAGAAAGCTACTCAACTAGCTGATAGGGGCATCCCGATAACCCTGACGCCGGCTGTAGTAGTCCTAACACCAGAGCATATCACAATGGCTCTCATGCAGCTTCTTGAGGGTCAACGTCAGACCCAACAACAAATTAATGCCATGTTGGCCCAACAGAATAACGTCCCGCCGGCTAATGATCCTCCCGGGGATGCTAGTGGAAATCGGGCACTGTGCTGAGGTCGACCACCCACCCAAGTCCATCCTGGCCCCGGGAAGGATGCCCAGAACATAATCAACGACATGCAGGCTCCCCAGGATGGACACTTTAGGCAATAGATTGGCCGTAGTCATAACCTAGCCCTCTCCCGGGAAACGGCGTCGCATAGCCGTGCTCTCTCCTAGACTGTAGTCTGGAAGAGGCTTCTTCCTCCGACCCCGCCTATCACACAGGTAGTGATCTGACCAGGATGGAAGACAAGATTAGGGACCTAGAAAAATATATCGGGGACATGGCCAAAAACATCAACAAGAAGTCGGCTCACAATTACACCGAAACAGATTTGAGTCCCCTTTTATCACAGAAATTGCCATTTTTTTTGTCCCTCACAAGTTCAAATAGCCTCAGATGGAGTCATACAACGGATTGGGTAACCTGGTGGACCACGTCAGCACCTAAAAATCCTGAATGGTTCTCACCACTAACTTAGATGAGCTCTATTTTCTAGCCTTCTCTATTACCTTGAAGGGCCAGGCAACCTAGTGGTTCCATTTGCTAAACCGAGGTCGATTAATAGCTTCAAATAACTCAGCAAGCAGTTCATCAGCCAGTATATTGGTATACATGATCAGCCCAAACCTGACACGTAATTGCTAACTATCAGGCAAAGGAAGAATGAGTCCCTTAAGGGATTCATTGATCGGTTTAACCAGGAGAAGCTCAAGGTCAGCTATCTAAATGAAACCGTCACTATTACCACTTTCTGCTCAGGGGTTCAGCACACCAAGTGTGCCACATCGTTCACAGAAATATGTTGAACTCATAGAGAGGGTCGAGAAATATGTTGACACTGAAGAGTTTCTGAAGACAAAAGACCCTAGGCACGTAGACGACGAGCCTCTGCGAAGCAAGCGGAAGCAAGATCAACCTAAGAAAAATAGTTGAAAGAAACCCAGGAAAGGCCAGCAGAAGGGTGACCAGGATCAAGCCCTGATGCCATTCACGCCTCTCTCCCGACCAATATAAGAGGTTATGGTTGCAGCGGAAGCCCAGAATCTACTCAAAAACCCGACCAAGCTAAAGAGCTCACCTGAGAGAAGAAATTGGGATAAGTATTGTCGCTACCGGCCATGACACTAAGGATTGCTTCAAGTTGAAGGTCGCAAATGAGAAGCTGATAGAGAAGGGTGATCTAGCCGAGTTTGTCTCCAATAATAGACAACCTCAGCCGGACAACCGCCCCCTCGAGCAACAACCCCTCGGCATAACATGTGGTCTTTGGAGGGATATCAGAAGGATGAGATTCATAGTCAGCCAGGAAGAGACACGCTCGAGCATCCTGATAAGAAGTCGCATTTATCCAGCCTACAGACCCATATAGACAGATTTGCTTACCTTTTCATATAGTGACCTTAAAGGCGTTCACCTTCCTCACGATGACCCCTAGTTGTAACACTTCTCATAGCCAACTACATGGTCAAAAGGGTACTGATTAACACCAGTAGTTCTTCCGACCTTCACCCTAGCATTTGACCAGCTCAAGATTCCCAGAGAGAGACTTCGACTAGTTGCAATGCCTATGGTCGGGTTCAAAGGATCTAGTACACAATTGCTTGGAGTGATAGAGTTACCAATCCTTATGGGAGTACACCCTTTCAAGCCTCAATACTTGCAAAGTTTATGGTGTTAAAAGCACTTTTTGCCTACAATGTCATGCTTGGGAGACCTACTCTCAATCGGGCTAGGGTGGTTGTGTCACCTACAGCCTCATCGTAAAGGTTTCCACCTCTAAAGGGGTCAAAATCTTGAAAGGGGATGAAGCAATAGCTCGGTCCTATTATGTTAACTCACTCCGGAAAGACGTTATGTTAGAATCTCTGAACGTCAAAGATTTGAACCCTAGGGATAATAAAGACCGGGTAGAGTTGAATAACTCGTCCTAGTGGTTTTGGATGACCGATTCCCCGACCGAGTGGTCAATGTCAGTTCCCTTGTTACCTGAGCTCCGTAAAGGTTTGGTCTAATTCCTCAAACAGAATCAAGATGTGATTGCATGGTGTCATGCTAATATATCGGGTGTCGACCCCCAGATCATGTCTCACCAATCAATGTTGACTCAGATTTCTGTCTTGTCAAACAAAATAGGAGGGGAATGGCTCATGAAAGACATGAGGCTATCAGCAAAGTGGTCAAAAAATTGCTCAAAACCAAGTCGATCAGGGAGGTGCGGTATCCCGATTGGTTAGCTAACGTTGCCCTAGTCAAGAAAGCAATAACAAGTAGAGGCTCTATGTGGACTTCACAGATCTAAATAAATCTTGCCCCAAGGACTGCTATCCTTGCCAATGATAGAACTCTTGGTGGATTCAACAGTAGGTTAATCATTACTCTCTTTTATGGATGCTTACTCCGGGTATAACTATATCCGGATGTTCCCCGGAGATAAAGAAAAGACATCATTCATCACTGATCAAGGTACCTACTGCTATAAGGTGATGCCCTTCGGACTAAAAAATGTAGGGCAACCTCTCAACATCTAGTCAATCTCATATTCAAAACCTTGATCTGGAAAAGCATAGAGGTGTAGGGGTGAACAAAAAAATCGAAAAATCGAAAAACGACCGAAACCGACCGACCAAAAAACCGATTGGTCGGTTTATAAAATACATATACAAGCTAAAACCGACCGAAACCGCAAAACCGACCGAAACCGAACCTATTGGTCGGTTTCAAAATACACAAAAAACCGACCAAAACCGACCGCGTACACCCCTATAGAGGTGTATGTTGGTGACCTCTTGGTTAAAAGCACGCAGGAGTCAGATCACCTTCAACATCTTGAAGAGATACCAAATGAAGGTAAATCCAACCATGTGTGCCTTCGGTGTTTCCTCTGGAAAGTTCTTTGGACACATGGTGACCAGGTGGGGAATCGAAGCTAATCTAGAGAAGATCTAGGCGATCCTTAACATGCGATAGCCCAGATCAACTAAAGAAGTTCAGAGTTTGGCACGATGAGTAGTGACACTGAACAGGTTTGTTTCTCGAGCTACCAACTGGTGCCTGATATTCTTCAGAATCCTCCGTAAAGCCTTTGAGTGGTCAAAAGAGTGCGAGAGAGCATCCCAAGAATTGAAAAAGTATCTGGCCTCACCCCTTCTACTCTTAATACCGACTCAGGAAGAGGAATTATTCCTGTATCTGGTAGTATCTCTATCAGCCGTGAGCTCAGCACTGGTCAGGGAAGAGCACGGGACCCAGAGTCTGGTGTACTACACAAGTCGAGTTCTACAGGGCATAGAAACTAGATACTCATGCATGGAAAAGCTAGTCTTCGTGCTCTTCACCTGAGCCAAGCATCTTGGGCTATATTTCCAAGCTCATACCATAGTTGTTCTCACCGACCAACCTTTGCGAAGAATCTTATCCTGGCCAGAGACATCTGGTCGGCTTATAAAGTGGTCCTTCGAATTGGAAGAATTTGATATTGTGTACAGACCGAGAATAGCAATCAAAGGTCAAGTCGTGGCAGACTTTCTTGCAAAGTTTACCTATCTGGAGGATCAGATTAAGGAACTAGTGCAACCTACCTACCACCAGAGTTGCATGCATCGATCTTGACCTGGGTACTATATGTCGACGGGTCCTCAAACAGTCAAGGGAGTGGAGCGGGACTCATCCTAACCACCCCTGAGGGGTTTCAGATTGAATATGCCCTAAGGTTTGGATTTGAGGCCTCCAATAATGAGGTATAGTATGAAGCATTATTGGCCATGACACGAGAATTTTTTCTGTGTGCGCTTGTGTGCTATACCCAAGTGTAGGTAATCGTGCAAGTAGTTGTCTGGTTATGTCCAGGTCGATCCCACAGGGAAGGTATTAAACTAAAACCTAGATTAAACTCTAAAAGGAAAACAAAAATCAATACTTTTAAGAAATGTAGAACACTAAGTTCCACGGTTTATCAACTGCAAACAATCAAGCAATTAAACTAAATTAAACTAACTACTAACTAGCAAATTAAAACAATATTTTAAAACGTGTTTTTCTTAATAAAATGGAATGTTGGGATTACATGAATCCACCGCAACCTAGCCATCTCCCATGCAGTTACATTGAAGCTCAATGGAGCACATTATCTACAGTATTCCGTATTTATCTAAAGGTAAAGAATCCATAGTCCTTTCATGACCGGGATGATGTCATCACAATTAAGTTTAAAATACATAAAAGCGGTTTAAAACAATAGTTAAGACTCGCACCTTCAATGGTGTTAGCATTGAGGGTGGTCTGCAAAATATATTGAAGAAAAATGCCTCAAGACTATAAGTTTACATACTATTTTGACAAAATGAGCATTTGGGGACAGTTTGATAACAAATCAGTAAAGCGGAAAGTCTAGGAATACTGCATAGAATGTTCTCAAGAATCAGAGAGTTCGATCGATCGACGTGCTTTCGATTGATCGAACATCTTCATCTTTCGATCGATCGAACTGACTTCGATCGATTGACAATGTCTCTGGTCCGATCGATCGAACTAACTTCGATCGATCGAACATAGGAATTATTCTGCTGCATGGCAGAGGCTTGAGATCACGATTTCATCGTGTTCTCCCAACCTGGGGACTACTCAGACATGGTCTGGAGTATCCCAGTGTTGTTTTTGACGTAAATATTTGTTAAGGATGCATTTGGTTGCATTTTAATCTTGAAATTTATAAAAACTAATGGTATAAGTTTATCTAACATGCACAACTACGTGATAACTGATTATATTGTTCTAAACTACGTGCAAAATATAAATAAACAATAAAAGAGTAACCTGGAATGAAGAACGATTATTAAACTAGAAGATTAGCAATCCAAAAGTAATATCCAAACTCCAAAACCTACAAAACATTAAAAAAAAAAAAAAGAAAACTCTATCTCTCTCTAAAACTGATGAAAAGTAAAGTGGGCGTCCCTATTTTCGTGAATACAACTGATATATATAGAAAAACCTAAAGCTAGGGTTTTAATCCATGTCCCCGCAGCGTGCACATATGTTCTGATAAAAGCCATGTTCGATCGATCGAACATTCTTCGATCGATTGAACTTCTGGGATCTTCGATCGCTTGAGCTTCTCTCGATCGATCGAAGCCTCGATCGCTCGAATATTCGTCGATCGCTTGAACTCTGTGCTTCAGCTTTGAAATGTCTTCTTTGAAACCCAGCACTTCCTTTTATCGTTATCTTCCAATTCTCTACACTGCAACGGTAATCTGCACACATAGCCACTAAAATAATACCACTTATCATAGATTAATCATATTATATAAAAACTGGCATTGTGATTCAAATTGCAGATAAACAAGGAAATTGTAAACTAATTTAGTGTATTTTCTTCTTTTAGCGCGGTTGTATTTTACAAATACCCTCGCTTGTCACAACCCCCAACTAGCGAGTTGCTAGTCCCTAGCAATAGAGCGAAAATAAAAACAAGCCAAACTAAGACTACAATGATTAAAATAAAACACATGAAAACCAAAACGAACTAAAAAGAAACTACCTAACTCACTTTCGCAGGAATCGCGGTTGCATTTAGCAAATGCAACAAGCCGTTAAACCCTTAGGTTTTTCCTAGTGGACGAGTGTTGTCTCGTGAGGGTTTGTAGTGAATCTACCCACAAAATTCTCTGATTTTAAGCTCAAAAAGATATAGAATAACTTGTAAACACTCCCTTCTATTCAACTATTAATTTAGCTCTACAAAACATATCATCCTCATTCAAACCATGAAAGAAATACACATGTTCCGCATGTCACCAAGAAAGAACAACATATGCATCACATCCATGTATCCGTGTGTGTGTGAGATTAACAGCTATACATCAAACTTTATTTAGAGTTGTTTAAACTATCATCCTCTCAGAACTTGTAGTTTCAACTCAATTCTCACATGGTTACACACTCAAAAAAATAAATATCCCACAGAAACTTGGGTAATAATGATCGCTCATGGTATGAAAGCTTTGATAGGAGTGATTTTTCGGATACTAATGCTTTCATACTCAACTCTATGAAAGACGAACATTTAGAGTGTATAGTCTCGCGAAAGTAATACTACTTACTAGAGGAGCGAAATACCGTGGATAACTCAATTTACACGTTTGTGGTTAAACTAAGTTGTTGAAAATCATTAAGGCTTTGACTTGACGGTATTTATTTTGTAGGGTCTAAATTAGAGGGGTAAGATATTGCATATTTTTAGCATGTGATTGTGTTCAGTAATTTCTTCTTTACTTCATTCCAACCATCCTCTCTATTTATCATTTTTTTTAACCTGGAGATTTTCTCCTTCCCTTTCTTTCTATTATGCATCCCTTCCCACTACTACTCCTTTCTCATACTTCATCAATTGAATCACATTGGGTGTGCAATGGGGTGAATTGAGGTCAAAGTATAAAATCAAGAATTTGAGATTTCATAATAGATTCGGCATTATTTACTATGTATGGGGTTGAGAATAATGCATATTCTAGAATATCAATACAGGTGTATGGAAAGGTAAGGAGCAAATAACGATGGCTTAAATCATTTTATCAACTTCTTAATTTTCACACGTCAATGTTCATTGAGTTTAGTTGGTAAATCCTGAACGTTCTCCTCTACTAAGAAGCCAAAATGAAAAAGACAGAGACTATTCAACGAATTCAATATGCTTATTCAATAAGAACAATTCGAATTTGATGTGATAATTCCCTCAAGATTGAAGATTGGATTCAAAAGCTCACTAAGGGACTAGTTTCCACTACTTTATTTCTTAAAGTACGAAAGTCATGTTAACTCTTATTTTAAGTTTTCTGCATAGCTATTAACATGTGCAAATGATTTGGATACAAGAATGGTCAACATATGCATTCATCCTAAAGAAACTAGAAAAAACGCGTGAACTTAATTCATAAAAGGATGAGAATAAAATGGTTGTGTCATTGCTTGATAACAGCTAAATAGGAGTGAATATTCAAAGTTATTCTACCAATTTAATTCAAACCTTGCTCAATTGTTGGAAATTTTTAATTTTGTTTTTAACATTTTTAAATTTTTCTTAACTTCACAAATTCAAACTCGAGATTGTATGAAATTTACAATAAAGTGATCCAGATTGCTATGTATAAACATGCACAGGTGATTATCTATCTATATCCCCTCCCCCAACTAAAAATAACAATGTCCTCAGAAGTTGATTTTCAAAGAAAAAAGATAGAGAGATATCACCTGATAAAGCAACACAATAACCACAAGCGTAACAACCTGGAAAGAAAACATACAAACTCCAAACAGGCAGGATCAAATAGACATGAAATGTATAGCATGGAATCCAGACATAAAACATAACTCATCACTGGAAAGATAATGAAGAGAAAAAACAGAACAGTAATAATATACTCCATACAAACTAAAATCCACGATATCCAAAACCAACCAACAAAATAAACCAACAATAACTAAAAATCCAATACATCCAATCAAACCAACTAAAACATCAAAAATGGCCAAAAACAACCAAATAACTCCAAAAACTGATATAGCAAAACTATCCATCATCGGCGATGTTCGATAATATCTCAATCACTACATCTGGAGCGTCTCCATCGCCACCCTCGTCAATATTAGTAGCTGGCGCTAGGACGCTCGCAATCGTGGCAGCTGATGTAGAAAATGATATGTCAGCCATGACAGGAAGAGGTGGAAGTGGTATCTCAGCAGCAATCGATGCCGCAGAAGTGGATGAAGATGCAGGATCAATCGGTGCAGGTTGAGCTGAAGATGATGGACCGGTGGTGGATGATGGAGTAACAGAAGTGGTAAGTGCGCCGGTGGACGTAGCGGGAGCAGCTGTATGTGGATCGCTGGGGGGTGGGTCAGAAGCTGCGTGAACAGACTGATTGACTCCTATCTGGATCAAGATTGCCTCCAGCAAAGTCATCATCTGATCTACCTTGCCCTCAAGTCTAATCTGGGCCTCTCTCTCTCCTCCAATAGTAACTCGTGAATAGTCGGGAGAGGCACAGAAGAAGACTCTCCCTCGGCATGAGCCTGAGATCGCTGTCTCAACTCAAATCTCTCGACCTCCTCAACAGGATCACCCTCCTCCTCCGAATCATGCTCCTCAGCCTCGGTCGACGTCCCAGAAGTTACATCCTCAGTATCTGTCCCTCCTCGCCTCCTCTTTACTCCAACTTTAGCTTTTCCCTTTCCTTTCCTTTTTCTTTTTTGGGCATCAGAGTGGCGAGCGGCGGTCTCACTAAAGCGGTTCTTGGGGGACTGATGGACATCGGTAGCAATAGGGAGTAGGCCGCTCTAGGTCACAATGCGATGGATGCCCCACGCTCCCTTTAGGTGCTTCTTGGCTGAGATATAGCGTATGGGCTGCACCATGAACTCTATATATAATCGCGGGAGGCATACCCGTCTCCCTGTCCCCACACAAAACAATGCTCGCACATACCAAGCTGCCAGCTTCTCGTGATAGGAAGTCAAAAAAATACAGTTACAGAGGACAAGATGGAGCATGTGGTACCTATCAGTCAGGAACTGATCCTCTATATGAGAGGAGCCATTCCAGAACTGAACGGCTCCGCCTGTAATCTCTCTGACAATTGTGGCGGAAGGGATCTCGGGAGTACCCACACGGTGAGGACAATCACACTCCAGCTCCTCAGGGACCCTTATGGAAGCAGATAAAGTGGCAGGACTGATGATGATCTCCCGGTCGCGGAAGTAAGATCGGTAAGTGTAGGGTGTAGCGGGTCCTTAATCATCGTTGCACAGACCTCTCGGACCCACGAAACATTGACCTGTTTGGGCTGGGTCAACATCTTGTACCATCGTGGCATATCCTTGATTCTGGCTAAGAACCAAGGAGCAGAAAGGTAGGTCGTCTCAAGTGGTCTCTCAATCATCACCTTATAGTGACTAAAGAATCTCGTGTAATTGGACTGGTCAACGATATGGCAAAAACCATGGTCAGGTGCCGGATCTGCCACAACGAGGTCGAAGGATTTCCCCCGAAAATAACCCATCGTGGGATTCATAGCAGGCCACCTGAAATTGAAAAGAAACAAAACAAATGAAAATAGGAAGGAAAAATGAAAACTGCAACTGTTAAGGTACAATCGATCGCAGTTGGCTCGATCGATCAAAGAATTGCTGGGTTCGATCGATCGCAGATTGTTCGATCGATCGATAAATCGCTGGGTTTGATCGATCAAAGTTTGTTCGATCTATCAATCACAGCGATTTCGCAGCGACAACAACCGCGAACAGAGAGGGTCCTCACACACCAAATAAGGAGAAAAAAATGAACAACAAATGGTTTAAAAACCAACGGGGGGTACCCCCATGACAATTCCAATGAAATATTAAGAGGGGGAGTTTATGGACTTTACCTCAGGTCAAAAATGGAGAGTGGATGAGAGGGATGATGATGGTGGTCGGAGGAATGATCAGAGCATCAACCAATGGGTGTGTGCTTAGGGAATTGAAAATCGTCCCTTGGTGTCACTCTGTGCTCAATCGCTCGAATGAAGGAAGGAGGGAGAGAAACTGATGAAGTGTATGGACGACGCCTCGTTTAAATACAGGGCTCGATCAATCGAGAAAGTTCGATCGATTGAACCTTCGATCGATTGATACCTGCTGAAGCGCTTGAAGAGTGGATGAGTTCGATCGATCGACGGTAGTTCGATCGATCGAACATGGAAATCCTACACTACATTAAAATGAAAGATTATACACCCCCAACTAACCAATATAGTTCTGGACATACATGAAAGTGATAAAAACAGTTCATGGACAGGACATGTAAGCCAACAAAAGTCATCATCAAAATAGAGAATTGCAAATATTTTATGAATAGAACAATGTATTAGCATCCATTTGCAACATTATTGTCCCCAACATGGTATTTAAAACCTTATTGATAAAGAAAAACAAAACGAAACTGAAACTAATAAAACTTTGTCTAGGAATACACTTCAATTAATGAAAGAAAAATGAAATGACATAACACAATTGAAGTGAAGCACTCTTCTTCAAGCATGAAGATTTCTTCTTCCACAACTTCTGTCTCTGCCAAAGCTCCGAATGTGGGGTCCAAATTTGCTGATTCCCTTGCCTAGAACAGCCGAAAAGCATCCAAGGCATCATTGAGCAAGTCTAAACTCTCCAAAGAATTGGTCGCGCATGCTAGAGGTGAACTGGATAGAGATAGTGATAACGGTGTGTAAGTTTGCAACAGACTCTCCTCTTGCGGCAGAGTACCCTGAGACCTTATGTATGGTCCAATTCCGTGGAACAACTGATGTGGAAGGAACAGTGACTGTATCATTTGATTCATAGTGATACCCCTGACAAAGGAAAAACAAACGAGCACAAAAAGAAAGAAGGAAATTAAATAGACAAACGAAAGAACTAAAGGAATAAACAAAACTGGGAACGTGACCAAGAATTAACCTCACTATTGGCCTGATATCACCAAGTGCACTAGCAGGTAGAGGGCATTGAAGCCAGAACAACAAATAACTTAAGTGCACATACATGTAGGGAACCACTTGGATGACAAGGAAGTCGTAAACATATGTGAATACAGCATTATGGCATTCTGGCACCACATCATGTAAGTCCTCTTCTTCCCACGGTTCCCACATTGAATCATTCTCCCACTGGTCCATCAGAGCATCATCGACTTCCCAAATAGCATATGTGAGATCCTATCTCTTGCGGTCGACTGGGCTACGGCGCCAGTCGACTGGGGGGCATGGATGTTGCATCCCACATCGCCTAGGGACGGTCAGGGGATGCGCTGTATATGTAGGGCTTGTGCATCAACTGGTACGACGCGTTTTGGGTTGGGTTTTCAGGCCCAATGCCAGGAACAAAGCCGTGAGTGGGCTGGGCCGTATGTGCGAGCCCAGTACTGCAAAGCGGATAATATTGTGCCATGTTGGTGGGCTGTGATAGAATGGTATCAGAGCCTGACCCAGCCACCGGTGTGCCATGTCCATGCGTGGGAAAAGCCCAAGGGGACGTGGGCCTCTCTTAAGGGGGGGTGGATGTGAGATCCTGTCTCTTGCGGTCGACTGGGCTACGGCGCCAGTCGACTGGGGGGCATGGATGTTGCATCCCACATCGCCTGGGGACGGTCAGGGGATGTGCTGTATATGTAGGGCTTGTGCATCAACTGGTACGACGCGTTTTGGGTTGGGTTTTCAGGCCCAATGCCAGGAACAAAGCCGTGAGTGGGCTGGGCCGTATGTGCGAGCCCAGTACTGTAAAGCGGACAATATTGTGCCATGTTGGTGGGCTGTGACAGCATATCCCTCTGGTTCTCCGTCCTCGTCAAGAAATTCTATGTGCTCAAAAGGATTGATCTGGAGGAGAGCAGGGTTGTATGGGATATATCCGTGAGTTAAGTCAACGACATCTTCTGCCCCTGGCCCTTGGTATGGAGATAAGCAGAATGCTATTTCATTAGCAGTCCACTTCAGAATCACCCCATAACCCAATTGAGTGGACATCATCATCTCGCATGTTGAATAACCTGCAGGAGATAGATAAAAATGGAATAGCGGGTTAAGATGGAGGTCACATTCAAAAATAGATAAACAAAAGAATACGACAAAATGAAAAGCAGCAACAGAAAGAGTACAACAACATTGTAAAAACGCACTTAAGCGTTCTAGGTTGAGGCATAGTCAGGCTCATCCAGTTGGAAATCCTCTAAGAACGGTTTTACCCTTTAGCCATTGACCTTGAAACTTTCGTCATTCTTAGGATTGAATAACTCGATGGCCCCATGTGAAAAGACAGATTTGACTATGAAGGGTCCTATCCACCGAGATCAGAGTTTTCCTGAGAAGAGATGAAGGCGTGAATCGTATAGTAAAACTTTCTGTCCAGGCTCGAAAGATTTTCGAAAAATTATTCTATCATGGTGTAGACACCCCATTTTGTCGCTTATCAGATTTAGGAGACCCATAGCTTGGTGGTTCACAATGATCGTAAAAGACTCAGAAGGACTCCCGGAAGTCAGCTCTATCTCTCAGAATGCTCAGATTGACCAAAATGCCCCTGAAAGCCCAAAAACTCCCAGATTTGGTCCCGAAGTTCTGAAAACATGCTATGTCGTAAGAAAAATGATAAAATGAGTTTTTAAGTAAAACCGGATGAAATCGTCAACTCCCAGAGACCCCCGGAAGTCCCGAAAGTTTCCCGAAAGTCGCCGTTTACCGGTTTGACCAAGTTTGACCAGTGTTTGACCAAGTTTGACCAAGTTCAACCGAGTTCGTCCAGATTCACCAGAATCATTAGAAAAGTATTACAACGAGTTTTAAAAGAGAATCGAGCGAAAACGTCGGCTCCTGGGAGCTCCCGGAGGTTCCCAGAACTTCCCGAGAATCCCAGGTTTGACCAGTTTGACCAAGATTTGACTTTGGAATCGGGGCACCGAAATAATTTTCAAATATTTTTCATGGATACTAGAGGTCAATAGCTTTCCAACAGTATATCGCACATAATTCCTGGATTTAAAACGAATTTATTTTGAATTTTCGAAGGCAAAAAAGGCGATCAAATCAGCTTTTATCGCGAATACTGCAAAACTTTTCAAAGTGCCCTACCCCCGAACTATTTTTTATGTAAAGTAGACTCCATTACCTTTCCAACGGTATATCACAACCTTAGTTTGGAGTTCGTACGCATTTTTTGTGAATTTCGGACAAAATAGGGCCTTTTCGCGAATACCGGAACCTCTGGGGGCCTAAACAGCATTATCTGGACGAAGGAGGAGCAGTGCCGCCACGGCACTCTCCTCCAGAACAGTGTATTTTTTTAATTAGTTTTGTGGTCCTATTTTGATTAATTAAAAACCAAAACGACATAGTTTTATGATTTCAGATGTTTGGGACCAATGGGAATACTTCTAAAATCCCAAAACCACCCAAAGTTGGCCTATATAAACCCCCCATTGCTCTTCATTTTGGGGGAGTCAAATGCAAGTTTAAAAAAAGTTTGGGAGAGAAAGTTGTAGAGATAAGGTGAGAATAGAGAGAAAAGAAGCTTTCTTCTTTGATTTTCAAAACAAAAGTGAGTTCTAAACTTTGTTTTTACTTCATTACTCCCATTTACTTCAACATTCAATACACCCAACCATCATTTTAGTGAGCATTTAAGAGAGTGGAAGCTTCTTCCATGTCCAATGTCATTACATATGAGTGAAACACCAATCTACAAGTTCAATACTTCATGAATATCATCTATTGATCATTATCTACTTGCTTGTTTATTCATTGTTTATCTCTTCTCACCTCATTTCTTTTTTATTTTCTTTATTTACTTACTAGTTCATCATCATCTAAATGATGACATGAAGTTTGGGGTGAGTGAATCCTTATGGATAGTAGCTCTTGACCTCAAAAACATGTTTGATAGATGATGATCATAACTTCAATACCTCCAAGGTATCCTTAAAGTGTATTGAAGTTATGCTCAAATAAAATGAGTCTCTCCAACAATCTTGGAGGTTCTTGATGATGAGTTGAATGTTGGCATTTTAAGTGGTCATAATCTTTATTGAGTATTGAAAATACACTTTCAAAACCTCTATATCAAAACCCCCCTCAATCCCTCTCATTTTGATTTCAAGAAAGAAAAACTTGTTTTCCCAAAATCTTCAAAACAGTGAGTCAAAACAGTGAGTGAGCTGAGTTCAAAGATTTCTCTAGAACTCAATACTCAACATATAGATGCAAGGCCACTTGGAAAGTCTTTCTAACTCATTGGAGAACACCCATGATTTTTGGTTTGACTTGGAAGTACTTGAAAATGGTCTATTTGGACCCAAACATTCCTTCCAGACATTCTGCCTCTGCTGTCACAGCGGCTTGACTAACTTCCAACTTCTTTTTTAGAAATATTTTCCAAAAGGGGTGGTCCCAACTTATTTTTCCCTTAAACTTCAATGTCTTAGGGAACT
This sequence comes from Hydrangea macrophylla, assembly GCA_033977485.1. Lineage (NCBI taxonomy): Eukaryota > Viridiplantae > Streptophyta > Magnoliopsida > Cornales > Hydrangeaceae > Hydrangea > Hydrangea macrophylla. The sequence goes on along the minus strand of CM066985.1, from coordinate 81,897,570 downwards.
TTCTGTGTAAAATGGGCCTCTAGATCACTCGTTTACATTTTCTAAGATGTTTCAACATTTCAGTCGACAGTACGGACTCTGTTTCTGAGTGACCTCTATTGTTTATATGATTTCTCTCAATCTGTGATAGTTATTAAATATTGGATTTTTGGGTTGTGTTCTAGACACAATAAGGAAAATCTCCATAAAAAAGCATGCATTGAAAACATTCCTAACCCCTCTTTTCTATTTTTACAAGATCATGTTACTGTTCTGTCCACTATTCACAGCAAGCACCTTTTAACTTTCATTCTTTGATTTGATGCTTATATGCGTTCCAAATTAGCTCATATTTTAGGAAGTAGTTCATACTACATTTGTACATATCCCATGATGATTTTATTCATTCATTCATACACATTATAGACTTCTAAGTCATTCTAGGAATCCATGAACACAAAGCACACTACAACCTTGGCACATTCTAGATACATACATTGCATCCATGCAAGATTTGGGGCCTTCATGGCTCCTAATCTAAGAAGATTATAAGGAATTAACTTGGTCACACGTTCATGCTTCCCCCGATCTAATCATCCTTTCTCATCCATCCCGGGGATTGAGAGGTCTTCTTTTCTCAAAGATTAACATGCATCATACTAGCTTGCTAAGCATATTTTGATTTCTTTGTTTATTTGTTTCAATAACAATTCATGTCCCCCTTTAGACTAGGAAGTCTTGATTATTTGATACATGATTAGACGATTTTTCCTAGGTTTATTTGTGTGATCGTTCATTTCGCATTGTGTGATATTTGGCTTAGATCTTATGAATGATATCTTATCTTTACATCTTCCACTTCAAATTTTCTTATGTGATGTAATATACTATCATAGTATTATTTGTCGAACCAAACATAGTATAAGATGATTATTTGGATGCTAATTGAGGCCCGTCGAAAGACGGGGCGAGTTGAGGGTGTTTTAGTTATGACAAAGGCTCCTTCCTCTCTCGTACCAAAACCCCGAGCCATGTTCTTTGGTTATGAAGGGCCGGTGCCCTTTATCCGTTTGGGTGAGTCAAATTAGGTTTCTTGGTTCCTTAAAGACCAAGTGGCGACTCTGTATCTGTTTTCAACAGACCTTTTTCTCTTTCTTTGATCAAAACCAAACGAGTTTCAAAAGCAAACAGAGCGATGGAATCCCGGTGTCCACACATGGCGAGCCTTCAACCTTTCCTTGTGGAGTTTAGCATTGTTGTATGCATCTCGATGGATTTCTTCCAGTTCAGCCAACTGGAGTTTCCGGAGATGACCTCCCTCTTTAATGTCGAAGTTTAATGAGCGTATCACCCTATATGCTTTGTGCTCAATTTTGACGAGAAGGTGACATGCCTTACCATACACTAACCTATACGGGGACATCCCCACATTTATCTTGTAGGCTATACAGTATGCCCAAAGAGCATTAGTCAGTTTATAGGCCCAGTCTTTTCTGTTGAAACTAACCGTCTTTTCTAATATATACTTGATTTCACGGTTAGCCAACTCTGCCTGCTCGTTTGTTTGTGGGTGGTAGGCTAGAGCGATCTTGTGGTTCACCCCATATTTCCTGAGTAGTGACTGATCGGGAGAGAACTAATCCTAATTATACGCCTTAACGAACATTTGTTAGTACTTTTTATCCTCTTTTTGTATATTTTTACTTTGTTTTCTATTTTCTGACAGGTTTTGGAAGAAATCAAGTAAACCAGGCTAAACAGGGTGAAAAAGCCAGTTCGCGCGCGCGACCCGCGGGCGCGAAAATCCGAGAATCGCTCGCGCGATCCGCGCGCGCGAAGGCCAAATGTCGCGCGAGCGGGTCGTAAAAACCAAAGTTGCGTATTTCAGTATACTGAAGACTCCTGTGCAAACGAAACTGCTGAACGACGTCTAGACTGTAAATTACATCAGTTTCAGTTTGTTTCGGGTTAGGAAGGCTTCCAAAACTTGTTATAAATCTATATATATCCTATTTTATTACAATTAAAGGGTTAGACATTATTAGCAACTATTATACACACATTCTACAACCATACTTCCAGCCATTGAAGGGAGGGAAGCAAGAAGAAGAAGAAGAAGACCAAGGGTTTCCATGGCCTCCTCCATCAACTACTTGCCATCTATCACTTCCATGGACGGCTAGATCATAGATCTAGGGTTTCAATGAAGCCCTAGACGAGTAATAGGGTTTTATTTATGTGATTATTTTAGTTTTATTATGTATGGATGACAGTCACATGTTTAGAGGATTTTTATAAATAAATCGTACTTCTAGTGATTAAATCATTACTTTCAGAATTTATTCTTGGCTTAGATCTATTTTGACTGTGATGTGCTCAACGATCTATTCTTGCTGTGCTTGTTTAGATTGTTTACATGTGATGGTGCTCTATTGATTTGTGCTATCAAGTATCCGAATAGTCCATGCCTAGGTTAGACGGATTAGATCACAACCCTAGTTTAGTGTGGGATAATTCGTGCTAACCGAAGATGGATTATGTTGGTGCTTGAACCATGAATATTTTCTTGTCGGAGGAATTGGGCTTGTAGCTACAGTTCCCCATTATCATCCAACTTAGTAAGCTAAAGTAATTCATAAATAGTCCTATTATGAAGCTAGTGGTGGATTTGCAATCCTAGGTTCCCTTAAACATTATTTAAAATACTTTTAATTGCTTTTATAGTTTAGATTTAGTTTTATTGTTATTAGTTTAATTAAATTCAAATCAAAATCCGTTTTTATAATTAATTAGATTTAGGTTTTAAGATTAAAACACGGTAGTTAATCAATCTCTGTGGGTTCGACCTTTACTTCCACACTACAAATCTTTTGAAAAGTAAAGAATACTTTTATATCTTGATATTGACAACATCAATTTTTGGCGCCGTTGCCTGGGATTGCATTACTACCGTTAATTTTATAATCTTAGTTTAGTTAATTCGTAAATATTAGATTAGTTTTTATTTTTCTTACTTTCCGTTTTGTTTTTAATTACTAACTTTTTCTTTTTATTTTGTAGTTTCTCGAGTCGTCAAAATTCTAACGGTTTCGGGAGGAGTAGCTAATTACACCAAAGGAGCTTACGCAAATAAAAATATAAATAAAATTAAATAAATTGCTTCTTGTGAAAATCGCTTTAAAACACTGTAAGTCAGGGCGCTGTGACGCACTGTTTGCATTAGTTTAGGGTTACTTGCACTGCATTAGCTAGGAAACCCGGGGCGCTGGGCTTGACGCGGTCATTGCATTACAGGATAATATTCATGCATCACAGTAGTTGAGTGCTTGTTATCTTAGTTGCGTGATTGCTATTTGTTTTTCTTTTGTTGAGTCAGTTTTTGTTTTTAGTTTACTTTCTTTTAGTTTATGTTAGGTACACGTTCAAATAAACCGGAATTGAAACCTTTTGACGCTGAACTTGAACGTACATTAAGACTTAACAAGTCTTCAAACTTAACTTCGGGAACAAGGTTTTTAATAGACGACGATTTGACACCAAAACCAACGTCTTTATTTGAATCTGAAATACGTAGTACTCTTACAAGACTAAAGAAACCACGCTTTCATAACATAGAATCGATTAAAATGGCAGACATTGGAAATAATAACGATAACAACCAAAATAACAACGGAGCTAATATGAATAATCTTAATATACCGCCACCTCCTCCACTTAAAGATTATTTTATTCCGACGACTTACACGCCACAAACATGTATTGATTTACCGGAGGCGACGACATCTCACTTTGAGATAAAGTCGTCTACCATCTCGCTACTTCCATCTTTCCATGGCCGTTTAAATGAAGATCCATACAAACACTTAGGAGATTTTCAAGATATATGTTCTACTTTGAAAATCCAAAACTTAACTGATGATGAATTGAAATTGCGGCTCTTTCCATTCTCTTTAAAAGATAAAGCTAAATACTAGCTTCAATCTTTGGAGCCAAACACAATTAGAACATGGGAAGCCCTACACACCACATTTTTACAAAAGTTTTTCCCGATTATGCGTACGAATCAGATAAGAAAATCTATAACAAACTTTGTGATGCAAGATGGGGAATCACTCAACGACACGTGGGAAAAATTTAAAGAATTATTACGTTCGTGTCCACATCATCAGGTTCCTAAGTGGCAGTTGGTCCAGGTCTTTTATGAGGGACTTATTCCCTCGGTCCGTAACACTGTCGATGCCGTTTGTGCGGGAACTTTCCTACACAAAAGCGCCGACGAGGCCTGGAAAATTTTTGAAACTTTAAGCGAGAACTCGATGCATCAGGCTGTGTCGGTACGTTCTGAGGGATATCTTAATCCAACCAAACGAGAGGTGAAGTTTGAGTCGAGTCATTCTATTGAATTTCAAGAATTATCTAAAAAACTTGATCGACTTATGAAAATGAATCAAATGACAACCCCACCCGCTCATGAAATTTGTGCATTATGTTCCGATCCTTCACATTCTATACTTTCATGTCCATCGGCGAGTCAATTTCCGGAATTCGTGGAGCAACACATTAATTCTATTCAACAATACCCACGGAATAATTATAATGCAACTACTAACAATCCGGATGCGCCATGGAGAAACCATCCTAACTTCTCGTGGAAAAATAACAATAATAATCCTAATGAGGCGACTAATTTTCCTAATGCGTATCGACCTCAGTTTCAACCTAATCAATACCAACACCCGCCTCCTAATTCGAATCCTTCAAGGGGTAACATTTTTGAGGAAAAGGTGTTGGCATCCCTTAATAAAATTGAAACGCAAGTACAGGCACAAGCACAAATAGTGCACTCTCATACACAATCCATTGCGAAGCTTGAATCCCAAATGGGACAACTAGCTACTATAGTGAGTCGTAGAAACGAGGGGACGTTGCCTAGTCAAACAATTCAAAACCCTAAGGGACAATATGAGGTTAAGGGGTCGAATGAACAAGTAAACGCCGTCTCAACTAGGATGACTACACGAGAGGAGGTGATAGAAACCCCTAATAAGAATAAGAATGTGATAGATATGAATATCAACTCTAATAAAGAGAGGGGTGAGGACGTGGATAAAAATAGAAAAGAAAAAGAACCGGTCCCAACAAATTATGTTCCGAGAATGCCATATCCACCTAATAATGAGGGACCGTCACATTTGCCCAAGAAAGGGTCAAAAATGGAAGATATACTCGAGGTGTTCAAACAAGTTAAAATTAATATTCCTTTCCTCGATGCTATAAAACAAATTCCCGCTTATGCTAAATGTCTAAAAGACCTTTGCACTCAAAAACGCAAAATACGCAGTCATACTCCGAAAAAGGTCTTCCTCACGGAAAAAGTAAGTTCTATTTTTCAACACTCACCTCCAAAGTATAAGGATCCTGGTACGCCAACGATTTCATGTGTCATAGGTGACACTATCATTCATAGGGCTCTCCTTGACTTAGGTGCAAGTGTTAACCTCTAACCTTATCACGTCTATAAACAACTAGGTTTAGGTGAACTTAAGCCCACGGCCGCTACTATTCAATTAGCGGATCGTTCTATTAAAGTACCTAGGGGAATCGTCGAGGACGTCTTAGTTAAAGTTGATCAATGTTTTTATCCTGTTGATTTTATGGTCCTTGACACTGAACCCGTGCTAGATGCTAGAAAATACACTCCTGTTATTCTTGGTCGTCCATTCTTAGCCACGGCCAACGCACGTGTCAATTGTAGAACAGGGGTGATGAAAGTGTCGTTCGGGAATATAAAATTAAAACTAAACGTGTTTAACGCTGTCGATCAACCTCCTAAAGATGACGATTACCTATGTGAGGCGGAAGGTGAGGTAAGACGGAATATTGCGCCTACCAAAGAAATAAATGTGAGTAACAAAAAAGATATAGTGGATGATGACTGGATGAACCCTAATACCTCGGACCCTAATGCTGAATCTACTCGGAAGGTAAGAAATCGATTTGAACATACTGACAAACCGGCGATTGAATTAATTCAAAGCGACGTGATTTCTGCTTACCATTGAGCTCTACCTGATATTCTTAAGGGTACACAGTCTGATTTACGACCTCCATGAGTCTTGAGCTAGAACAGTCTAGCTGAAAACGTAAAAGTTAGCGCTTCTTGGGAGGCAACCCAAGCTTTATTTTGTTCGTTTTTCTTATTTTTGGTCATTTTTGAGTCTGTTTGAGTCTGTTTTGGACATTCTGGACAGGTTTGGGGGTTGGAATTAATTTATTTTAATATTATATACATAATTTTTGCTAAAAAATGGAAAATACCTAAATCGCGCGCGCGGCCCGCTCGCGCGAGATGTCGATCGCGCGGCCCGCTGGCGCGAGAATGTGCCTTAGTGTTTTTTCTTTCGTTTTCTTTATATGAGCCCTCATGTTCTCCTCGCGCCTGGTTTCACGGGCGCGAGGTAGCTCGCGGGCGCGAGGAATCCCGCTCGCGCGATTAAAAAAGAAAAAAAAAATTTGGGAATTCGCGCACGCGACGGCCGCTCGCGCAATTTCCCAAATTCCAGAATTTTTTTCTTTTGTTTTTTATATCTTTCCCCCATACTTATTATAGTAGTTTTTACTTTTCTATTTTTGTTTCATAAGCACTTTTAGATCGAGTCTTTGATTGTTTTCATAATTCTGGTTATGTTTTATTTTATTTTCGTGTGGTCTTCATAGTTTTGTTTCTTCTTACAGTTTAGTTAGTTTCGTTTAGCTTAGTTATAATTCTTTTAGCTGTTTTTATTATTTTGTTTGTTTAATTTTCTTTTGTTAAGAAGTAACAGGTAACATTGAACTTTATAGCCATATTCCTTTGTGTTAACATGTTCTGTGTTTGCCGAGATCGAGGTACTATCGTTTCTTTCTTACGTACTCTCCTTTCTTTCGTTTTATTGTTTCATTGGGGACAATGAAAGGTTTAGGTTTGGGGGTATGCACACACACATGCACATTAGTTTGTTTATTTAAACATACTTATTAAAAAATTTTAAATTTTAAAATTTAAAATTTTTTAATAAGTATGTTTAAATAAACGATGTTACCGACGTTTTTACAATCTTAATTTGATACTTCTTGTTAAATAACTTTGGATTGTTATAGAATGATAAACAAGAGAAGATGTGATTAAATATTTGCTGAAGTCATGATGCGACGTTTTAAGTTATGTATTGTTTGAATCGTAGTTTTATATCATAGATTTGCACACAAAAACTTATGCACTGCACGTAGTCACTTGAATACATGTTGGATGTGAACTATAATATGATTTGGATTTCTAGATAACACATGGTGGAGACTAAACCCGGTGAGCTTTTGAGCCTATCTTTTCTTTTTAGAGGGTTATAATAACATTGTGTTTGTCGAATTTCATTTGGAATAGCGCATTAACTCGTTGTTTAGTCTCATTATTCTTGTTTTGGTTGATAGTCAAGTTAAAATATTTGTTACCATGCTAAATAATCTTCCGTTGTAAACGTTGAAGAATCATATAACCCTATGACATGATTTTAGGCCTTCTTTGTTTATTGCCGACCGATAAATTACAAAATTTCCTTAGTTCGCCCTTTGAGCCGTTAAAATGCCATTTCTTTCTTTAATTACCATTATCCTGTTTTTTGCTCCAACTTGACCAACTTGGAGTTCACCACTGAAAGATTCGTCACCTTTTAGTGTTGTTAAGGCGATGTGTTGATTGAGAAGAAGAAAATAAGATGCTATTGGGGTAGTTGCTTGGTATTCAATGCATAGTCATTTGAGAAGCGAGAAAAGAAAAAAAGAAAAGAAAAAAAAATAAAGAAGAAGAAGGTTGATAAAAAAAATGAATGAAAAGAAAAGAAGAGAATGAAAAGATGAAAGTTGGTAGAAGAGATGAATGAAAGAAATCGAACATGCCTTACAATGCCATTCTGAAACTACTTGATAAATCCTTTCTATCCTTTTTCAGTGCCTGAGCCACATTACAACCTTTGAAAAGTCCTATTTGATCCTAGGAAACATGGTTTGGATATGAAAACGATAGGAGGGGGATTAAAACATGGTAATGACTAATTTTTCTTGATTGTTGGCATCCTATCCATGAGACTACTATTTTTTCGTGTCATGCGTCTTTTTCGAGTCATATGTGAGCATTTCTTGTTTTGAAAACATATTTTCTTTACTCACATATTTTAGAAAAATTACACCTGTTTCTGAGTGTTTCATTTTAGAGTGTAATTAACATTGTGAGATTCGTAGTCAAGACATAGTTAAATGGTTATCCGAAGTATATTCCATGTTCATGACATACTCGTATTCATTTGACTACCAGATCACACACGTGCAATTTTATGAGAAACTCTATGGATTTATATGATGCATGTGCTTGGGATTATTTTTCATGATGTAGGTAGACGTTTGATTCCGTTTTTTCTTGTTCGTTATTCTATTTCAAATCATTGTTTTATAATAAGGAGTATTGATTGTTTTATTTTTCGTTTGAATAAAACTTTTTAAATTTTCAAGTTAATAAAAATGGTTGTGGGTAACTTGTTGATGAGAACCCTCACGAGACTTTACTCGTCCGACTAGGGACACCTAGGGGTTTAAAAGGCTTGTTGCATATGCTAAATGCAGTCGTAATCCATGCAAAAATGGAGTAGATTTTTATGAGTAGTATTTTATTAGTAGTTTTTGTTTTAGTTTTGCTCGAGGACTAGCAAAATGTAGGTTTGGGGGTGTGATCGGGAGATAACTAATCCTAATTATACGCCTTAACGAACATTTGTTAGTACTTTTTATCCTGTTTTTGTATATTTTTACTTTGTTTTCTATTTTCTGACAGGTTTTGGAAGAAATCAAGTAAACCAGGCTAAACAGGGTGAAAAAGCACAAAGAAAGAAGCTGAAAAAGCCAGTTCGCGCGCGCGACCCGCGGGCGCGAAAATCCGAGAATCGCTCGCGCGATCCGCGCGCGCGAAGGCCAAATGTCGCGCTCGCGCGACCCGCTCGCGCGATATGTGTAAAAACCAAAGTTGCGTATTTCAGTATACTGAAGACTCCTGTGCAAACGAAACTGCTGAACGACGTCTAGACTGTAAATTACATCAGTTTCAGTTCGTTTCGGGTTAGGAAGGCTTCCAAAACTTGTTGTAAATCTATATATACCCTATTTTATTACAATTAAAGGGTTAGACATTATTAGCAACTATTATACACACATTCTACAACCATACTTCCAGCCATTGAAGGGAGGGAAGCAAGAAGAAGAAGAAGAAGACCAAGGGTTTCCATGGCCTCCTCCATCAACTACTTGCCATCTATCAATTCCATGGACGGCTAGATCATAGATCTAGGGTTTCAATGAAGCCCTAGACGAGTAATAGGGTTTTATTTATGTGATTATTTTAGTTTTATTATGTATGGATGACAGTCACATGTTTAGAGGATTTTTATAAATAAATCGTACTTCTAGTGATTAAATCATTACTTTCAGAATTTATTCTTGACTTAGATCTATTTTGACTGTGATGTGCTCAACGATCTATTCTTGCTGTGCTTGTTTAGATTGTTTACATGTGATGGTGCTCTATTGATTTGTGCTATCAAGTATCCGAATAGTCCATGCCTAGGTTAGACGGATTAGATCACAACCCTAGTTTAGTGTGGGATAATTCGTGCTAACCGAAGATGGATTATGTTGGTGCTTGAACCATGAATATTTTCTTGTCGGAGGAATTGGGCTTGTAGCTACAGTTCCCCATTATCATCCAACTTAGTAAGCTAAAGTAATTCATAAATAGTCCTATTATGAAGCTAGTGGTGGATTTGCAATCCTAGGTTCCCTTAAACATTATTTAAAATACTTTTAATTGCTTTTATAGTTTAGATTTAGTTTTATTGTTATTAGTTTAATTAAATTCAAATCAAAATCCATTTTTATAATTAATTAGATTTAGGTTTTAAGATTAAAACACGGTAGTTAATCAATCTCTGTGGGTTCGACCTTTACTTCCACACTACAAATCTTTTGAAAAGTAAAGAATACTTTTATATCTTGATATTGACAACATCAGTGACTCCAAAGGCCTATTACAAAAGTGTTTGCCTTGGTCACTTATTAATGCTTTTGGGGTTCCGAAACGCGATAGGATGTTTTCCTTAAGGAAGGACATTACTGTTTTGTAGTCATTACGCCTTGTCGGTATCACTTCTACCCATTTTGATATATATTCAACAGCCAGGAGTATATTTTCACAGTTGTTAGATTTAAGAAACGGGCCCATGAAGTCCATGCCCCAACAATCGAATATGTCAATTGTGATAATAGGGGTTAAGGGCATAGAGTTCCTTTTCGAAATTGTACCAAGCTTTTGATATCGTTAGCACGATTTACAAAAAGCATAGGTATCTTTGAACACGGTGGGCCAATAGAAGCCGCTGTGTAGGACTTTATGTGCGGTCTTTTAGGAGGCAAAATGGCCACCGCAGGCTTCAGAATGACAGGAGGTCAAAATTACAGTTATGTCCTCATTCAGAACACAACATCTGATGACCTGATCAGCGCAATACTTAAATAAGTAGGGGTCATAGAAAAAGAAATGACGTACGAATAAAAGAACCTTTTCTTGTCCTGATTTGACCAATGACTTGGGGTCTCTCCTGTAACAAGGTAATTTATTATATCCGCGTACCAAGGTAAACTGGAAACAGCCATCAGTTGCTCGTCTGGAAATTCATCTTTTATTGGTATGGGCTTAGTGTTATCAGTAAATGTCAACCGAGATAAATAATCGACGACCATATTCTCTACTCCCTTTTTATCCTTGATAGTGATATCAAATTCCTGGAGTAGGAGTATCTAGCGGATGAGCCTCTGTTTCGCGTCCTTCTTAGATAGCAGGTACTTGAGGGCCGAGTGGTCTGTAAAACAGACTATTGGGGACCCTATTAGATAAGACCTGAATTTGTCTAGAGCGAAAACTATTGCCAGTAGCTCTTTATCGGTAGTTATATAGTTCATTTGAGTTTCGTTAAGTGTTCGGCTAGCATAGTATATTACATAAGGCTTATTGTCCTTCCTCTGTCCTAGAACTTCACCAATGGCATAGTTTCTAGCATCGTACATTAACTCAAAAGGCAAACTCCAGTCAGGTGCCTATATGATTGGTGCGGAGGTAAGGTGTTCTTTTAGTGCGTCAAAAGATGTTTGACAGTTTTTCGACCATTCGAATGGCATATCTTTAGCCAATAGTTGACACAGTGGTCGGGAGATTGCACTAAAATTTTTGATAAAGCGACGATAGAATCCCGCATGTCCCAGAAAAGATCAGATGTCTCGGACTATACGAGGAACAGGTAGATTTGAAATTATATCGATTTTTGCTTTATCGACTTGTATACCCTTATCAGAAATAATGTGGCCGAGGACAATTCCCTTGGTCACCATGAAGTGACACTTTTCCCAGTTTAGTACTAAGTGTTTATCCTCGCATCTCGCTAACACATTCTCAAGGTTTTCTAGGCAATTATCAAAACTATGGCCAAACACTGAGAAGTCGTCCATAAAGACCTCGAGTATCTGTTCGACCATGTCACTGAATTTGCTTAACATGCACCGCTGAAAGGTGGCAGGTGCATTGCATAAGCCGAAGGGCATACGACGGTAGGCGAATGTACCGAACGGACAAGTGAAAGTCGTATTTTTCTGATCTTCAGGAGCGATTTCAATTTGGTTATAGCCACTATATCCGTCCAAGAAGCAATAAAATTTATGACCCGCCACTCTTTCTAGCATTTGATCCATAAATGGCAATGAGCCTGGCTTGAGAGGCCTACAATTCAACCTTCAGCCTGGTAACCTCGTCAGTGAGCTCAAGATTAGCTCAGAGATTCTGCTGAATCTGTTCCCCTTCTCATCAGCTAGCACCTGGGAAATCCCGAGCTCCAAGGTCGCTTCTTTGACCTTCTCGTTCTCCACTGATAGCTCGGTCTAAGCCGTTGAGGCTTGGTTGAAGAGTTCGGCCAACTGGAACTCTGTCCCCATCGCGAGACATCCAAGCTGAAAGAGAACAAAATTGAAGTCAGTACAATCAGAAAGAAAAAGTAAGAAATAGAAAACATGAGGATGGGCTACTTACAAACTTGGAGAAGTGGAACAGCCACCTGGACAAGTCGACAGTTGGGACCTTCTCAAACCTCCGCAAGTCCTCAAGATGTAAAGTGCCCTAGATCCTGTCCCAGGGCAGAATCGCCGTGGGGCTTAAGCTCCCGCCCAGCCGGAGACCGAGCTGTCTAGGCATGCACGCCCTCGCATTTGAGTTGGGTGTATTGTCCCAAACCTTCTACAGGAAAGGGGTCGGGACATCCTTTGGGGACTGTTAAGGCCCCCTTTAACCTCCGGAACTCGACATCTTCTCCAATAACAATTCTCAGACGTTTTCTCTTCCCAACTGCCTTTTTAGCTACATGAGCCTCCTTAGCGGCCATCGCAGCCATATCCATTTTGGGAGCATCGCTGTAAGGAAAGGAGCACAAGGTCAAACTATGAAATTTCAAAAACAACATCAAAGTAACCAGGAACACTTACTAGGGGTTGGGGATGGGAGATTGGGAGCATTGAATATCTTCTTTGGCTTAAAGCTCTCTACTCGATTGCCAAACTTGCTTAGCAATCGGTTAATGTCAATCGGAGCCGAGGTGAGGCTTAAAATCCTATCTTGGCACTCGACCAGGATTTTTGGAACTGCAAAAGGGTTAACTGCAAAAGAAGCTTGACGGTTAATGTCCTCAAAACAAAAGGAGTTAATCAACACTAGGAAGATGAAAGAATAATAAGAGCGTTACCCCTCAATTTGGCAGACCAGGTCATGGGAAAGACGAGTTTTGTCTCGGGGGCAATCTTGTACAGCCTCGAAAAAGAGACATGCAAGAAATTCTTCTTCTAGCCCTTGTTGTTGCTAAGGCACCTACCTATGATTTTTTTGCCCTGCTGAGCACTTAGAGAGAACAACCCGAGCTCCCCAGACAAAGGAAAAGTTCAGAACGTCCACAGGAATTCTTGGAGGGTTAGTATATACCCAAAATATTGGGGCCACAGATATGCCAACCCCATCAAGAGCCTCCAAGCGTTGGGTGCAAGCTGGCCGAGGGTGATTCCGAGGTAACTTAGAAGGTCTCGGGCTAATGAGTGTAGAGGAATGCGAGCGCCTGTTAAGAACATGTCCTTGTAGGATGTGACGTACCCGGGCTCCCTCCAACAAGCCCAGAGGTGTCCCTCTGGGATAGCTAAAGAAAATAGGTCAGGAATGGAAAACTTAGTCCTAAAAGTGACCAAGTCCTGCGAGAGCCAGAGGGCTCAGGGGCATAGGCGTCTCCCTGACCCCCCGGAGTGCTCCCATTGGAAACTATTATTGGGACCCTACCTTCACTATGACGGTCAGAAGGGGGCCAGTATGCGGGGGACTTACTTGGTCCAGGTGACCCCGACCTAGAGGCCTCATCGTGTGAACGGACGACGAGTTAAAGTCCAAATGGTACATCGGTAGACTCCCAAGTGCCGATTCGTTTGCCAAAGGATGGCCCAAAAACGGGTTGGGAACTCCTAGCCTGAGGTACAAATTGGGAAGGGTCAAAAGGTGAACAGGCAAGGTGTCTAATGTTTAGAAAACAGAATAGGCCTCAGTCAAAGAGGGCCTGGGAGAATCAAACTCGGTATGCGGCCTAAGTAGAGCTAAGGCCCGTTCCTAAAGAAGAAACAAAACCTCAAGAAGAAGAAGTCCCACTCTCGACTCAGTCCTAACAAGTTTCTAACCTCCAGAATGACACCCAAGAGATGAAAAAAGAAAAAAAGAAAGGAAGAAGAGAGCAAGATAGGGGGACTTATGTGGCCAGAAAGACAACTCGGAACACTTTCTCTCTCTAGTATGCACAGACCTTCTCTCTTTAAAATTGGCGTAATGGCGTAGAGAAGGGAAAGGAAATCTAGGACATGGCCAGGATCTTTTTAGATCCAACGGTCAGGCGAGAAAACTGAGCAATTGACATATCACCCATTCAAGAAGACCAACCATCACATCGAATAGCCCAAAAAGCACTTCGCGAAGTGCGGCATTAAATGCTCGACATGACACTCCCATTCGCTCCTAACAGTTTGGTTCCGACAAAACTATCCCAATTTTTCCTTGACCATCACCAGTCCCAATCTGACACATAAACACTTGAGTCCCTGAGTCCTCGAGCTCCAGAGTTTCCTTCCAGATGGTCGTAGGACCCATTTTGACACGTGGATTCCCAAGCTCCTGAGCAATCAGGTAGCGACATATTCCCCAAAACAAAAAACTCAGAGGGGTGTCCTCAGATTTCCATACCTAACTTGACGTAGCGCCAATTCAATCCTGGAAATGGGGGGCAATTAATATGCCAAAAATGGTCCAATAATCTAACTTTCCCAGGTCCGACCGCTCTCCATCCAGACAAGGGAAAGCGTAGCCACTGGGATGATCACTATCCCGAGTAGTCTAAGATGCCTAAAGCTTCTGAGTTGTGTAGCACAAGGTACTGTCAGAAGGAAGGCCTAACCAACAGGTCGGGATTGCACCCCCCAGTCACCAGACAGCTCAGGAACAGTTCAACTCTCTAACAGCGTGCCGCGTACGTCTCGAGGTCCAGTAGTTTACTAAACCACTTAGGAAGTCTCCAGATTCACATCAATAGTTTCCTAAATAGATTAGGAAGCTGGCCGGATAAGATCCAATCACCACAAGCTATCATTAGATATCTAATTAGACTCAAATGCCTTGTAAGGGAGGACTCTTACTTCTATAAAAGGATCCTCTCACCCCCTTGAAAGGGGATCCAATCCCGAGTTCAATTGAACCAATAATACTATATTGTCAAACCTCTCCCAAGAAACCTAATATCATCGATGCGTGGCTGACCCTTAGTAGTTCCAATTGCCATTGTTTGATCACCAAGTTCTCCATAGTAGTTTTTTATACTTAGTAGAAGTGCTATGACACACACGTGGACATAGGTTCCTTCGTTAACAAGATAGAACTATATACAAACTCTCTCTCTCTCTCTCTCTCTCTCTCTCTCTCTCTCACTCACTTACTCTCTCCGATCTGCTCTAATCACACTAATATTTCTTCACCAAAAATTGCATTATCATACATAATACCCAAAGATTAAACCTAGACTTGCATAATAAATACAGTGATGTTCCTATACCAAACATATTCGTAATTATCTTCAGGATTAGTACATCAACTATATTATCAACTCAGAGTTAATTACTTCTTATTTTCCTTGAGGCCCAGTCATTTCTCATAAATTACTGAACATATCAACAATGACTTACTGACGCGATTGTAGTTCTCAGTAATTAACCCAGTGACATTCTCAAGGGAATACTTACTCTTTAGAAGAGGGTAGATTCCTTCTTGACAACTAGTGTTCACAATATAGTTCACTTAACTACCAAGATATCCAGGTGTTCATCTGTGAAGACCTCACTGATTGATAAGTTAAAGTAATCAAGTTAACAACTTATGTTCATAGTCATCTAAGGATTAAGAACATATGTCATATAGAAGTTTGAGTACATGTTAACCTATGATAGTTAATTGTACACTGGTTTAACTCAATCTCCTTCAATGCATTTAATGTACTAACACATTAATTAAGAGTCGCTGCTCTAATGAATGAAATTCATCACTCTATCATATAGATTTTAATGTGTTACAATCTAGACCTAATAATTTACCCATTCTTATCATTGATTGTGACAATTTAAAACAATTGACAAAGATGATTCATATCTCCGTTATGTTAATCTCATTACACAAATGAATCTGATAATGTTGTTTATAGACAAACATGCCAAAACATTCAACTCATGAATTACACATATTTGAATATGTAAAGATGCTCATAAATATACGAATCATAGATGTCTAATTAAAATACTAACCAGTTTGAGGGCATAATCCCAACAAACTCCTACTTACACTCACAACCAATTAGGACTACATCTAATACCTAAACTGTCTAAGTGACGATCAAAAACCTTACAAGGTAAGGCTTTAGTAAAAGGATCATCAAGATTATCAGTTGTACCAATCTTAATCACTACAATCTCGTACAATCTCCCTAATAAGATGATATTTCCTTTCCACGTGCTTTCCTCCTTTATGGTTCCTTGGCTCCTTAGATTAAGCAACTACCCCCACTATTATCATAATGAATATAAGGGACTGTGCTAATGGTACCACTCCTAGTTCCATTAAGAAATTCTTGAGCCAAACAGCTTCCTTAGCTACCTCACTAGTTACAACATATTCAGCTTTTGTAGTGGAATCTGCAACGCATTTCTGCTTGATGCTTCTCCAAATAGCACCATCCCTAAGAGTAAACACATATCCAGACATTGACTTACTCGCGTCCTTATCTGACATGAAGTCAGAATTTGTGTAGCCAACTGGAACTAATCCTTCTGCACCATAGATAAGCATATAATCTCTAGTTCTCCTCAAGTACTTGAGAATATGCTTCACAACTATCTAGTAATCTGGATCGAGATTAGACTAATATCTACTGACCATACCTACAGCAAAGCAGATATCTAGTCTAGTGCAGAGCATTGTATACATAAGACTTCCCACCACAGAAGCATAGGATATCTTAGCCATGCAATCTTTATCCTCTTGAGTCTTGGGACATTGATTTTGAGACAGTGAAAGTTCATGCCTAAATGGTGGAAACCCCTTCTTGGATTTATCCATGGCAAACCTAGTCAATACTTTTTCAATGTAGGAAGCTTGAGATGATCCCATTATCTTATTCTTCTGATCCCGAATAAGCTTAATTCTTAAGATATAGCTTGTCTCATCAAGATCTTTCATGTTACAATTATTGGCTAGCCACACTTTCACTATTGACAATACTTCTATATCATTCCCAAAGAGTAGGATATCATCAACATATAGAACTAGAAACACCACTACGTTTCTTTCACTTTTCTTGTACACACAAGATTCATCCATATTCTGTTCAAATCCAAAAGATTTGAGAGCCTGGTTAAAACGAATGTTCTAACTCCTGGATGCCTGTATAAGTCCATATATAAACTTATGAAGCTAGCATACCATACCTTCCAGATTATCAACTATGAACCCTGTGGGCTGCAATATATAGATGTCCTCGTCTAGATGGCCATTCAAGAATATCGTCTTGACATCCATCTACCAAATCTCATAATCGAGACACGCTGTAATGGATAATATAGTTCACATGGACTTAAGCATAGGTACTAGCAAGAAGGTTTACTCATAGTTTATGCCCTCTCTTTGAGTAAACCCTTTCACTACAAGTCTAGCTTTGAAGGTCTCTACCTTCCCATCCAATCCTCTCCTCCTCTTGTAAACCCACTTACAACCAATGGGTTTAATATTGACAGGTGGATCCATAAGTTCCCAAACCTGATTGGAGCACATGGACTCCATCTCATCTTTCATATCTAGTTTCCAGGATTCTAAATCCTGTTCAGTAACTGCCTCAGGATCAGAATCAGGTTCTTCGGGAACTACTTCATAAGCTTCTCCCAAGAGCATGAATCTCTCAGGTGCCTTGATAGTCCTCCCACTATGAAGAGGCTCTTCTATAGGAATCTGTGAGGATGTATAGTTTCAGTTTCAGTTTCAGTGTCTTGATTTGTAATAACTACTAGGGATTCTGAGGGCTTTTCCTGAACTTCTTCTAGAACTATCATTCCTTTAGGTTTGTGATTCATAATATAATCCTCTTTTAGGAAGACAACGTTTGTGCTTACAAAAACTTTATGTTCCCTAGGATTATAAAAGTACCAAACATTTGTTCCCTTTAGAAATCCCACAAAATTACATACTTTCGATCTTGATTCCAATTCCTAGTGTTCCCCGTCAGCACATGTGCTAGACAATCCCATATCCAAAAGTGTTGCAAAGAGGGCTTCCGTCCACTCCACAACTCTCAGGGTATCTTAGGAACAAATTTAGTTGGAACATGATTTAGTATGCTTTTCTGTATCTAAAACAAAATCCCAAAAAAACAATGGCAATTCAGAATAACTCGTCATAGACCTAGCCATGTCTAAAAGTGTCAATTCCTTCGTTCTGCTACACCATTCTGTTGAGGTGTGCCTAGTGTAGTCAACTGAGATAGAATCTCATTCAGTGTTTGATGGTCAATAAATTCATTAGGTAGATAATCACCACCTCGATCTGATCGGATGGCCTTGATACTTTTCCCTAATTGCTTCTCCACCTCAGCCCTAAATTCTTTGAACTTTTCAAAAGAATTAGATTTATTGTGAAGTAGGTCAACGTATCCATATCTTAAGAAGTCATCGGTAAATGTAATAAAGTATTCATATCCACCTCTAGCTCTAATGTTTATCAGACCACATACATCTGTATGTATTAAATCCAATAAGTCTTTAGCCCGATTGCCTTTTAAAAAAAGGGTCTCTTTGTCATTTTACCCTCCAAACAAGATTCACATACAAGTATAGGTTCTACAACCAAGGAAGCTAAAATACCTTCCTTTACCAGCCTATTACTCCCATTCAGATTAATATGACCTAACCTCATGTGCCAAAGTCTTGTTGGATTAGGTGAAGGTTTCTTTCTTTTAGTAGGCGTGTTTGTCACTAAGTTATTCAATTCCATTTCAGAAACTTCATAAGATATAGGTGTCACTAAAAATAAACCATTTGATAGAATACCAGAACATATAAAAGAACCATTCTTTTTAACCACAACTCCATAACCAAAACTAAATGAATCACCTTTATTCGATAGTAATGAAACTAAATAAGATTTTACCTTATAGTAGGCACATATAAAACATATGATACTACCAAAGTTTTATTATTAGGAAAAACTAAAACTACGACTCTAATTGCAATAGTTGAAACTATTACACTACATCCCAAGGTAAGCTTGATTTGATCATCACTACACTGGCTGGTCTGCCTAAACCCCTACAACGAATTATAGATGTGATTAGTGACTCTCGAATCAATGCACCAAGTAGTTGAAGTATCCATTAAATAGCTTACCTCAATTACAAGTGATTCGATTTACCTTGGGTCTTTTTCATAGTCAAGTATTCAGGACAATTTCTCTTCCAATGCTCTAGTTTCCCATAATTGAAACATTTTCCTTTGGGTCGATTGGCACTTACCTTCCCTTTTACCTTTCTATTTCCCTTCTTGACCCCACCAGTGGGACCAAGTGTAACTTTATGAGCCTTGTTCCCTTGCTTCGTCATCTTCATCTTCTTCTTCTTCATCATCTTCTTCTTCTTCTTCTAGATTTTGCCCTTATGCTTAGGCTTAGAAGTACAAGCCTTCTTAATATTAAGAACCAAAGACTCTCCCTTGACAATCCCCTCCATTGCCGCCAAGGAGTTCATCAATTCACTCAATGAATAATCAACCTTATTCAAATGATAGTTCAATTTGAACTGAGTGAAAGATGATGGCAACAAATTCAGGACAATATTACCCTGAGTCTCAAGGTCAATTTCGACACCCATAAATTGCAATACATTAAAATAACCAATCATTTTTAGCATGTGTTCATGTACTGGTGCTCCTTTCGACATCTGAGTGTTTAAGATTGTCAGCATGGTATTTTTCCTACCAGTGTGACCTTGGGAACCGAACAAGATTCGCATACAAGTATAGGTTCTACAACTAAGGAAGCTAAAATACCTTCCTTTACCAGCCTATTACTCCCGTTCAGATTAATATGACCTAACCTCATGTGCCAAAGTCTTGTTGGATTATGTGAAGGTTTCTTTCTTTTAGTAGGCGTGTTTGCCACTAAGTTATTCAATTCCATTTCAGATACTTCATAAGATATAGGTGTCACTAAAAATAAACCATTTGATAGAATACCAGAACATATAAAAGAACCATTCCTTTTAACCACAACTCCAGAACCAAAACTAAATGAATCACCTTTATTCGATAGTAATGAAACTGAAATAAGATTTTGCCTTATAGTAGGCACATATAAAACATGTGATAATACCAAAGTTTTATTATTAGGAAAAACTAAAACTACGACTCTAATTGCAATAGCTGAAACTATTACACTACATCCCAAGGTACGCTTGATTTGATCATCACTGCACTGGCTAGTCTGCCTGAACCCCTATAACGAATTATAGATGTGATTAGTGGCTCTCGAATCAATGCACCAAGTAGTTGAAGTATCCATTAAATAACTTACCTCAATTACAAGTGATTCGATTTACCTTGGGTCTTTTTCATAGTCAAGTATTCAGGACAATTTCTCTTCCAATGCTCTAGTTTCCCACAATTGAAACATTTTCCTTTGGGTTAATTGGCACTTACCTTCTCTTTTACCTTTCTATTTCCCTTCTTGACCCCACCAGTGGGACCAAGTGTACCTTTATGAGCCTTGTTCCCTTACTTCGTCTTCTTCTTATTCTTTTTCATCTTCTTTTTCTTCTTCTTCTTCTTCTTCTTCTTCTTCTAGCTTTTGCCCTTATGCTTAGGCTTAGAAGTACAAGCCTTCTTAATATTAAGAACCGAAGACTCTCCCTTGACAATCCCCTCCATTGCCGCCAAGGAGTTCATCAATTCACTCAATGAATAATCAACCTTATTCAAATGATAGTTCAATTTGAACTGAGTGAAAGATGATGGCAACGAATTCAGGACAATGTTACCCTGAGTCTCAAGGTCAATTTCGGCACCTAGAACTTCCAATACATTAAAATAACCAATCATTTTTAGAATGTGTTCATGTACTGGTGCTCTTTTTGACATCTGAGTGTTTAAGATTGTCAGCATGGTACTTTTCCTACCAGTGTGACCTTGGGAACCAAACATCTCATTAAGGTTGAAGATCATATCTTCAGCTATAGCAATCGACTGATGCTAGTGGTGCAACACATTTGACATAGATGCCAAAATGTAGCAACGAGCCATCTCATCAGCCTTTTGCCAATGAGCATAAGTGTCATCAGTCCTAGCAAGAGCATCGGGAGCTTGAGGGGCAGGGTAAGGTGTGGTCAGAACATACTTGTACCCCTCAGCAGTCAAAACTATGTCTAAGTTCCTTTTCTAATCTACGTAATTAGGTCTAGTTAACTTGTTTTGGTTGAGATTAGCGGTGTGGGTTGAATCCAGACATTGCGATAGCTGAAATTAAATAACAGACATGTATAAATAAATTAACATTATGATATTTGACAATAATATATCGTATTGAAATCCTCATAAATAATACAAAATATTATGTCATCAGAATATCAATTTATAAAGCAATGCCTCCGAGTGGAGGTTATCACTTTATAAATTGATTGGGAAGCCCATCATAATCAATTGCTATGTAACTCTTAAAAATTGAATTATGACTCTTGACACTTCAATGTCCAATGTCTTCATTAAAACTCCGAGGGGAGTCTCTTAATGAAACATTAGTCTAGTGTTTACCATCAACTAGAATCAACGATATCGGTTTCAAGTAGTGCTTCCGAGGGGAAGTCACTCTCTAATGTGTCTCATTGATTCTATCCTTTAGAAAGTTCATATCTATTGACCAATGAATAGAACACCGTCCGAATGGAATGATCACAAATGAATCTGTGACTCGCAGTATCCTATTCACTTTATAATCAACTATTGATGGAAGACTGCGGGGTTGCATGAATTGTAATCCTCTCTCCCACTAGATTATTGATAATAGAGCATTTTTATGCGATTCATACTTACACATTTAAATTTTAAATATCTCATATTTAACAATAGGTTAAACTTTAAATTCCTTTTTAAATAAACAATTTATTTAAAGAAAAAATTTTAAGTGAAGTATGGGTCCATAAGATGTTCAACATATTTATATCAAGCATATTAAAAAAAAAAAAACCTTGAACATTAATTAAAGAGCATGCATAAATAAAATATAAATGCAATTAAAAGGCCCTTCTCTCTCATGACTATCTTCATGAACTCTTCATGATAGGTCCTTATGAACTCCTTTATGATTGCTCCATCTTTCTTGATTGTAAAGTAGTCCCTACGCTAATTTACATCCATTCTTATACCTCTTGCTAGGAATACAATTATCCAAGGAAAAGTAAATTGCAAAATGCCCTAGGGAAACCATTACAGCTCTCCTATGCACAGGAATAGAGCTGAAATGCCCTTATAATTGCCATAAAACCATAATTAAAATTAAAAAAATATATATTTATTGTGTCATGAGAGATTAGGGTTTTATGAACTGCAAGAAAGAGGTTAGCACAAGCATTCACAATATACATATATTACATCCACGCATTTGAATCACATTCATAGTAAAAATTAATTAATTTAATTTATGGATTTCCAGAATATTCCAAATCTAATTTGGACTAAAACCATGATTATGTCAACATAATAATGTACTTGCTTCTAAAGCAATTAAACAAAATTAATTCATTTTACTTCCATTTAGAAATAAGATAAAATCTTCCTTCAAATAAATAAGGCAAGAGTTCTAAACAAACTTTCTTAAAAAAAAAATATCCTTTTAAATATTCAAGGAATATTTATGTACATACAATTTTATTTAGGGTCTAAGTTAA
The DNA here is from genome assembly GCA_033977485.1 of Hydrangea macrophylla. Taxonomy (NCBI): domain Eukaryota; kingdom Viridiplantae; phylum Streptophyta; class Magnoliopsida; order Cornales; family Hydrangeaceae; genus Hydrangea; species Hydrangea macrophylla. The sequence continues at coordinate 81,874,933 of CM066985.1, read as the reverse complement.
AATAACCTTAGATAAAAAAATATATATGTATATATACACACATGTATATATTCAAGTTAAAAATAACAAATGATCTCATATATTTAAAACCTACAAGGCATGATCGGTCATGTTTTATGGGACAGGTCATGACAGCGACCGGTCATACCCATGTTTTGAGAGGGTCATGATCGTGACCGGTCCTACCTGTGTTTCGTGACCGGTTATGGTCATGTTTGACATAATTTTGTCCACACAGCCTCTGCGCAGCCTGTGCACAACCCACTCAAAACCAATACATACATGGTAATCTGAGGGCCACCAGCGTGCAGCCCCTGTACAGCCCATGCACAGCCCGTGGGGTGGTTCCTCCTTGTGATCAAAACCTTAATGGGTTTTGTCCCATGGTTTGCAACCTTTGCAAGCCAAAGACCACCATAGCCAAAATCCTAATGGGTTTAGACATGGACATCATGAAAACAAACAGTGGGTATAAAAAAAATATTTTGAGATCAAAAATCATTGTTGGAAAGAAAAAGTATTGGGATTAAAATACCATGCATCAAAACATGCATGTAATCATCATGTATCAAAACATACATGTGATGAGGATGATGAAGGCCAAATAAGGGTAGACCCTAATGACTGAACCACCATCACCCACATTCTTGTTCATAAATCACTTTGGAAATCCATACATTAATCACACGTAAGGAATAAGCAAGGCTCTCATACCAACTGTTGGAAACGATTTCCAAAATGTAGCAAAAAAATGATTTTAAAATTGTTTTAAAATGAAAGGTATTGGCTACAATGTGGTGTTCTCACTGGTTGTGAAGCATTCCTCTATTTGCATTTTACTAGCTTTGGTTGCACAATTTGATTTGGAGTTGGCACAGCTCGATGTGAAAACAATTTTTCTTCATGGGGATTTGGATGAGGAAATTTATATGACACAACCGGATGGGTGGGTTCAAGAATACTGGCAACGAGGATTGGGTATGCAAGTTGCAAAGGTCCTTATATGGTTTGAAGCAATCTCCAAGGCAATGGTATTTGCAGTTTGACAAAGGTACAAAAGTTTACTAGAAGTCAATTTGATCATTGTGTGTGCTTACGTAAACTACAAGATGGTGTATTCATTTACTTACTCTTATATGTGGATGATATGTTGATTGCATGTAAGAGTGTTGGAGAGACTGTTAAGTTGAAAGTCCAATTGAATAATGAATTTGAGATGAAGGTTCTTAGTGAAGCCAAGAAGATTTTGGGTATAGAGATTACTTGAGACAAGGCTACTGGAATTATGTGGTTGACACAAAAACAGTATTTGAAGAAGGTGTTGAAATGTTTTGGTATTGAAGAGAACATTAAACCGGTTACTGCACCATTAGCTTCTCACTTCAAGTTAAGTGAAAAGTTTTCGCCGAGAACCGAAGAAAAGAAGAAGTATATGGCCCAAGTACCATATAACAGTGTAGTCGAAAGTCTCATGTACGCTATGGTATGTACCAGACCCGATATTTCTTAAGTTGTTAGTATGGTTAGTCGTCATATGCATGATCCAAAGAAGAAGCATTGGGAAGCTACAAAATAGGTATTGTGGTATTGTGGACACGCGGAATTGATTTTCCTTTGTTTTGAAATTGATTTGAAAAAGGAAAGGTCTGTTGAAAATAGATATAGAGTCGCCACTTGGTCTTTAGGGAACCAAGAAACCTAATTTTGACTCACCCAAATGGATAAAGGGCACCGGCCCATCATAACAACAGAACTTGGCTCGGGGTTTTGGTACGAGAGAGGAAGGAGCCTTTGTCACGACTAAAACACCCTCAACTTGCCCCATCTCTCGACAGGCCTCAATTAGCATTCAAATAATCATCTTTTACTATGTTTGGTTCGACAATTAATTTTATGGTAAGTATATTACATCTAATAAGAATCTTGAAATGAAAGATCAAAAGATAAGATATCATTCATAAGATTTAAGCCAAATATCATACAATGCAAAAGTAAATGATCACACAAACAAACCTAGGAAAAATCATCTAATCACATATCAAGTAATCAAGTTTTCCTAGTCTAGAAGGGGGACATGAATTGTTCTTGAAACAAAATAATCAAAGAAAACGAAATATGCTTAGCAAGCTAGTATGAAGCATGTTAATCTTTGAGAAAAGAAGATCTCTTAATCCTCGGGACGGATGAGAAAGGAAGAGTAGATCAAGGGGGAGTATGAACGTGTGATCAAGTTCATTCCTTATAATCTCCTTAGATTAGGAGTCACAAAAACTCTAAATCTTGCATGGATGCAATGTATGATCCTTGAATTTGCAAAGGTTGTAGTGTGTTTGTGTATATGGACTTTTTAAAGTGACATAGAAGTCTAGAGTATGCATGAATGTATGAAGAAAATTATTATAGGATGTATACAAATGTATTATGAACTACTTCCTAAGATATGAGCTAATTTGGAGTGCATTTAAGCATCAAAACAAAGAATGAAAATAAAAGCATGCTAGCTGTGAATAGTGGACAGAACAGTGAGTTTATATTTGTAAAAATGGAAAAGTGATGTTAGAAATGTTTTTAATTCATGATTTGTTATGGAGGTCATACTTATTGTGTCTTGAACACATATCAAAAAGCCAAACTACAATAACTATCACAGATTAAGAGAAATCATATGAACAAGATAGGTTGCTCAGAAACAGAGTCCGTACTGTCGACTGAAATGTAGAAAACTCTTTGAAAATGAAAACAAAACATTTAGAGGTCCATTTTATACAAAAGGTTCCCCAAGACATTGAAGTTCAAGGGGAAAATGAGTTGAGGCCACTCTCTTTGGAAAAGATTTTTGAAAAAACAAGTTGAAATTCAACCTAGCTGATGTGACAGCAAAAATAGAATGTCTGGAAGAAATGTTTGGACCAAAATGGAACCCTTCCAAGTATTTTTAGATCAAACCAAAAATCATGGGTGTTCTCTAATGAATTAAGAAGACTTTCCAAGTGGTCTTGTAATCACCCATTGAGTATTGAACTTCGGATATTATTTTGAAGTTGAATAACTCCTTGTTTTGAAGATGTTTTGAGAAAGAAAATGTTTATTTCTTGGAATCCAAATATTAGGGGGTTTTAGAGGGGTTTTGAAATTGGGGTTTTGAAAGCATATTTTTCAGCATCAAATGGATATTATAACCCCTTAAAATACCAACAGCAAACTCATATCAAGAACTCCCAATATTTCTTGCACAAACATAGTTTTGTTTGAGAATATGGCTTCAAGAATCCATATGAATGTATTGAAGTTAAATTCATCATCCATCAAACATGTCTTTGAGGTCAAGAGCTACTATCCATAAGGATTCACTCTCCTCAAACTACATGTCATCTAGATGATGATAGGCATGTAAGTAATTAAAGAAAAATAAAAAAGAAATGAGGTGAGAAGAGATGAATATAATATGTAAACAATCAAATAAGTAATCAATAGATGATAATCATTGAGATATTGGACTTGTAGCTTGGTGTTTCACTCATATGTGGTGACATTTGGACATGGAAGTATCTTCCTATCTTAGGAATGCTCAAGATTGATGGTTGGGGAGGATTTGAATGTGAGGTATAATAGAGGATATGGAAGAAAGCAAGATTAAAACTTACTTTCTTATAGAAAATCAGTGGGAAAAGCTCCCTATCTCTCTTCTAAACCTATCTCTATCTCTCTTTCTCTTCACAACTTTCTCAAGCTTTGCGCTTGGCCCCCCAAAATAAGAAGTCAAGGGGGATTTATATAGGCCAATTGGGTGTTTTTTGGATTTTAAGAATGCTCCTATTGGTCCCAAACATCTATGAACAAGAAACTACGTCATTTTGGTTTTCAATTAATTAAATTGGAACCCCAAAATAAATTACAAAAATGGATTCAGTGGGGGTTGAGTGCCGCCATGGTAGTGTCCATGTGCCACTGTAGTAGTGGCCCAATTCCACAGCAGCACTGGTCCTCAGATACCTAGAAATTTGTATTTAGGCTTCCAAAGGTTCCGGTATTCACGAAAAAGCCCTATTTCGTCCGAAATTCACAAAAAATGCGTACGAACTCCGAATTGAGCTTGTGATATACCGTTGGAAAGGTAATGGAGTCTAATTTTTATAAAAAATAGTTCAGAGATAGGTCACTTTGAAAGTTATGCGGTATTCATGATAAAATCCAATTTGATCGTCTTTTTCACTATACGAATTTATAATAAATTCATTTTAAATCCAGAAATTATGTGCGATATATTGTTAGAAAGATATTGATCTCTAGTATCCATGAAAAATATTTTAAAAATGATATGGCACTCTAGTTTCAAAGTCAGCTTTTAGGTCAAATCAGTCAAACCTAGGATTTCCCGGAAGTTTTAGAAACCTCTAGGAGATCCCAGGGGCTGACTTTTTGTCAGATTTCTTTTAAAACTCATTTATTACTTTTCACGTGATCTAGAATGATCTTGAAACTTTTTCAGCAAATTTTGATGATTTTGGTCAAACCCTGGTCAAACCTAGGTCAAACCGGTCAACGGGGACTTTCCAAGAACTTCCGAGACTTCGGGAGTCTCTGAGAGGTGACGATTTCATCTGATTTTGCTTTAAAACTCATTTTACCACTTTTATTATGATGTAGCATGTTTTCAAAACTTTTGGTCCAAATCTGAGAATTTTTGGGCTTTCAGTGGTATTTTAGTCATTCTGAGCATTTTGAGAAATAGAACTAACTTCCAGGAGTCCTAATTGAGTCTTTTTCAATCATCGTGACGCACCAAACTATGGGTCTCCTAAATTTGATAGCCAAAAAAATGGGGTGTCTACAATTTGCCTCTCTTTGGCATGAACTTGCGAGACAATGCATGTCACAAGCGAGTGCCAAAGCTTTGTAGAGACAGGTTTTTTTGGAGGCTATTGATTGCGGATAAAAGCATTGCAAAGATGTGATGATGAAAAACATGATGCTGAGGTTAGTGTTGGTCGCGCTCTACATGAGTTACCTACGTATCCCAAAGGGAATCAGACCAGGATGTAGTTCGGGGCACAAAGAAATAAACACATGCAAATACACCATAATCAAGCGGATGCTATGATATGAGAATGATATGCAATGCATGGGTGTGATATGAATTGTGTCATGAGTCCTATCATGCCTAGTGTTCTGATCCTAGTATGAACTGGTGCTGTGGGGTGTCTGCCACTCTGAGTGGACTTATGTCGTGCTAGTGTTACCTTGACTTTAATGCAGTGGTAGATCCCGATAAGGATACCAAGGTGTTGAAGACTCTGGGTTTTGGAGCAAACTTTTGAATTTTGGGAAGTATGTTTTGCAAGTAAATGTAATCGGATATGGGGTTCCAGAGGATGTTAATCGGAGATGAAGTTTGACAGATAAGTGATGAACATGGAAGCCCTAGAAATTAGGAGACGGACATAGAAGTGCTAAGATGTCAACTGATGGACATGAAAGCCTGAGATGTCAAGTGACGGACGCAAAAGCCCCATTGATGGACATAGAAGCCTAAGATTTTGAATGAGAATGATGAACACGATATATTTTGAATGAGAGTGATGGTAAACTAATGTCGATTAATGAACTGACGATGCATGAATCGAGACGACGAGTAGACAGTGAACTACTATGACTGTCATGGATTGGAGTAACGATGTACTAATTGAGATGACGAGTTGACAGTGAACTACTGTGACAGTTGATGATGCTAAAATTTGGGTAAGAGAGATTTAGAGAGTGAGATGTACACCAAAGGATTGTGTGTGGTTCGGTCCCGTTAATGACGTGACCTATGTCCATGTGTGCATTGGTGTGCTTTAACTAACAGATCAACGGTAATTCAGGCGAGCCAACAGAGTAGGCGGCACTACCAGTAACCGGCCAGGTATATGCGTAATAATGAAATATCTTGCTATTCTCTAGGTTGAGAATGCGATCCCCCTTTATGGGGGTAGGTGGCCTCTTTTATAGATGTAAGAGACCACACGCACAAGGTAACTATCATATTAGGTAGCCTCATCTAATTACAAATTGATAAGCATAAATCATGGGATGTTTCCTAAGTGGTTTAGGAAACATCTTCTACTTTCCATTAGTCTTCTGATTAAGTTACGAAACTGTTGGAACTGTTCAGCGTGACTCACGGGATCAGGTCCAGGCTGCACCCATCTTGGATTATTAGCATTACATATTCTTGAGCAGTTTTAATTGATTGGGCAATTCTGGGCTAGACAGCCCGGGATGGTTGAGCAATATATCCCTGTTCCGGGTGACCTGGCATTCTGCTGCTAACAGGCAATTTGACTTTGACTGGATATTTTTGTACCCATCAACTGTCCCCCATTTTCAAAGCTAATACGATGCTTCATCGGATGAGGATTGAAAATTAGCACTGCTCTTAGAACCATCCGGGAAGGAGGTCGGGACCTTACCAGGGGTATGACCGGTCGTGAAGGTCAGCCGGGGTCCGAATCGAGCGGTGTCTATGTGGGCCCGAGGCTAACATTTGCCACATTTCAGCTAGTGGTTGGCCTGATCAGGACCTAACAAAGTCGGTACAAAAGTAACCGAACAATTACGTGATAACTAGATCGTCGTGTCACGCATTTAATATGTACGACTTTTGAGGTGTCGTTTCGCGTGCCCGAGGTGACAGCTTGTAGTTGGTTTAGGCGAGAAAGCTTCTAGGCCTTAGAATTTTGGCATAGCCCGGACCCACAATAGCGGAACCGGAGCCCGTGGCACGCCACCGAGGCTAAACTAATTCATTAACGTTCCCAAAATTAGGTTTAAAGAACACACGCAACGGAAAAACAAAACACATTTTAAAACCAGAGGTTCAGTCGACTGGGTCGGGACCCTCAGTCGACTGCTCAGTCAACTGAAGAAGGCAGAGAGTTTTCAAAAGAGTTTAATAGCAATTCCAATCGACTGAGTCTAGGGTCAGTCGACTGGGCCTACAGCCTTTAGTCGACTGAATCAGGCAGAATCAAAATAAACACATTAACTTACAGAGGTCCAGTCAACTGAGGCATGGCCCAGTCGACTGCTTTTGCCATAATAAGAAGCAGTAGCTAGCAGGCATAGGGGTTCAGTCGACTGAACACTAGACCAGTCGACTGCTCCCCTGGCAGCAGCCCAATCTGCAGAATTTCAAGTTTTAAAAGCTTCTTAACTTCCACCAAGGATCAACCACTCAATCCAAACTCAAATCAAAGTAATCCTAGCTATATTAAAACATTTCTAAGCAGGGTTACAACATGTCACTAACTATTACAACGGTTTAAAATCCATTCTATCATACGAAGTTAAACATAAGTTAAAACGATAAAAATTCTTATTACAACATCCTATTGTCCCAAAACTACAAGGTTAACATTCAAGTTGCCTCCCAAGCGAACTCCCAACCCTCGTGCTCACTTCTGCAATTCCTCGCCAGCATTTACACCTGCAATGGTTATTTGAATAACCACACATATTTCGATTTGTTTAAGCTAATGCTTAGTGAATAAATCAACATATGTACATGAATGATAAACACGTCCGCATTCACATCTCTACATTTCATACTAGTCGCCAGAGACTCACGTGCCCGTCCATACTCCCAATCCGCGACTCCTCGCCAATAAGTCCACGCGAAAGGGTAAGACCCACGATTCTTCTCTTCAATCGTGCGGCCTTAATGCCTATATCGGCTCCACAAAATGGCACGGTGACCACGTGCTCCTTCTGACCCAAATAAGCAACTTAACATGCTCAAATACATATCACCATGCTCGCGGTAATCAAAACATATCACCGTGCTATTGAGCCTACTTATCAATATAAATGCCCAATATGAACTAAACAATATATCTCTAAGAATTATTACATGCTATTCACACAAAACATGAATACATGTCAAGAAATCATTCCAAAAACATAGTTGAATCACTCACCTCTGATTTACGCTCTTAAACTTCGATTCAAATAAAACCCGTGCACAAAGAACGTGTAGAAGTCCGTCCAGTAAAATTCCTATGGATCAAAATTCCATTTATCAACTTTTGTGAAAAATTCTAGAAAACATCTTTTCCGAAAACTTAGCCAAACAGGCCCTAACATATATCAAAACGAAGCTCTTACCTCGAGGAGCTCGAATATGAAATATGAGAGAAAACAAACTGACGGAAGGTCGTCGTTTGGCGTCGCAAAGCTCTAAGCTCCAAAATTTCCCTCTAGCCCCCTTTTTGGTATTTAGGTTAGAAGTTATGAAAAATCTAAGTTCATCTCTATCTATATATAGGTAACACTCTCGGGAATTACGTTTACCTTCCCACGAGTTTTCAAAACTCCTAATCAGTCTCTGAAACTTTCTATACAGCTTATTCATAGCTTTACGAGTGAAACTTCAAAATTATAAAAGTTTTCGACTAAGTTTCGTTTGGTCGCTAAAACGCGAATTTCTACATAACGTTTCCGAAGTTGCTAATTAGCCTACCAAATTAATAGCGTGTTAATTCGTTCTCACCAGGATACTAAAACTAGCAACAGATATAAATTCTAAAACAGAAATTAATACAGATATTGAAATACACAGGTAAACATTTATTTTCAGAAAAATATTTAAAATATTCCTCAGTGACCGTCTCATACTCGGAGAGACTTCACAACAACAAATCCTCAATCACCACAGTTTCAAAGGGTTCTCTAATACAGACACCCAAAGCAACTCGTGAGTCAAAACTCACTCAACCATGTGTCCTAAGACACGCCACATCACATTATCATCCATGACAATGTAATGCAAAAGAAATAACACAAATGTGGGTGTTATAATACTCTCCCCCTTAAAAGATGTTTGTCCCCAAACTTATACCTCATGTCTCGAAAAGGTGCGGATACTGAGTACGCATCTCATCTTCTATCTCCCACGTCATCTCTTCCGTAGTTTGGCTACGCCATAATACTTTCACTTTCGATATTACTTTATTTCGTAAGACTTGATCCTTCCGGTCTAAGATTTCTACCGGATATGCGACATACGTTAAATCACTCTAAATCTCATTCGATGTCGGAGTCATCACTTGATCTCTATCTTCCACTAATTGTTTGCGTAACAACGATACATGAAACACGTTATGAACTTGAGCATACTCGCTTGGCAAGTTCAAACGATAAGCTACGGGTCCAACTCTCCCAATAATCTCAAAAGGTCCTACATACCTCGGGTTGAGTTTCCCGTATCTACCAAATCTGGTTATTCCCTTTGAAGGTGACACCTTCAAATACACTAAGTCTCCCACGTCAAATTCCAACGGTCGTCTACGCTTATCGGCATAACTCTTATACCTACTCTGAGCTGTCAGTAACCGTTCTCGAATTACCTTTATCTTATCCGTCGTCTCTTATACAATTTGCGGCCCTTCAATCATTCTTTCTCCGACTTCCGTACAACTAATCGGTGAACGACATACATGACCATATAAAGCTTCATAAGGAGCCATTCCAATACTCGAATGAAAATTGTTGTTATATGCGAACTCAATTAATGGTAGGTCGTCTTCCCAATCACCCTGGAAATCAAGTACACATAACCGAAGCATATCTTCCAAAATTTGGATTACTCTCTCTGATTGGCCATCAGTTTGAGGATGAAAAGCGGTACTAAAATGCAATTTGGTACCCATTGCTTCTTGCATGGCTCTCCAAAACTTCGACATAAAACTACTATCCCTATCCGAAATGATAGAAACTGGGATACCATGTAGTCTCACAATTTTGCGAATATACAACTTAGCTAACGTCCTTGGCTTAGTTGTTCGAAATGGTAGGAAGTACGACGACTTCGTTAAACGGTCAACAATCACCCAGATAATAGTATTCGATCTCTTCGACCTCGGAAATCCACTAACAAAATCCATTGTTATGTGTTCCCATTTCCACTCGGCTATTGGTAACGGTTGTAACAATCCCGAAGGCACTTGGCGTTCGGCTTTTACTTGTTGACAACTAGTACAACGCGAAATATAACGTGCTATTTCTCTCTTCATTCCCGGCCACCAATAAACATGTCTCAAATCTCTATACATCTTGGTACTTCCTGGATGAACGGTATACTTCATATTGTGTGCTTCCTCTAGAATGTTCCGTTTCAACTCCTTCTCGTTAGGCACACAAATTCTACCCCTCAATCTCAAAACATCATTCTTAAAAGTAAATCCCAGTTGTTTGCCCATCGGAATCTCATCACAAATCTTCTTCAAAGCCAAGTCTTGAAGTTGTTTCTCCATGATCTCATGAATCAAGAGTGGTTGTGCCACTATCGTCGACATAAAACCACTTTCAATCCTCGGAATCACTTCAAGTTCTAAGTTCTCCATATCTCTTATCATTTCTTTCTGAGAAGTCAAATCTGATGCGGTATTGGTTGGTGCCTTACGACTAAGAGCATCGGCGACTACATTCGCCTTGCCCGGATGATATTGAATCGACAAATCATAGTCCTTCATCAACTCTAGCCATCTCCTTTGCCTCATGTTTAAATCTCGTTGTGTAAACAAGTACTTCAAACTCTTGTGATCCGTATAGATCTCACATTTCTCCCCGTATAGGTAATGACGCCAAATCTTCAATGCAAAAATCACGGCGGCCAATTCTAGATCATGAGTTGGATAATTCTTCTTATGCGGTCTAAGTTGTCTCGATGCATACACAATGACTTTATCACCTTGCATAAGAACGCAACCTAAACCTCTATATGAAGCATCACTGTAAATGATAAACCCTTCAATCCCTGATAGAACGGCTAAAATTGGTGCTTTCACTAGTCGACCTTTTAACTCTGGAAAACTTTCTTCACATTCCGGACTCCAAACAAAAGCAATATCTTTCCTCATTAACTACGTCATCGGCAATGCTATACGCGAAAAGTCTTTTACATATCTCCGGTAATACCCAGCTAATCCTAGGAAACTTCGGATATCTGTTACATTCGTCAGTCTCACCCAATTGGTAACTGTTTCTATCTTTTGAGGATCCACTGAAATTCCTCTCGCCGACACTATATGTCCAAGAAACGCAATCTCTGTCAACCAAAACTCACACTTCTTTAATTTCCCAAACAATCTCTTCTCACGTAATTGTTGTAATGCTAATCGTAGATGATGCTCGTGATCTTCAACGCTTTTGGAGTAGATTAGGATATCATCTATAAACACAATGACAAACTCGTCTAAGTAATCCTTGAAAATGCGATTCATTAAGTCCATGAAAGCAGCTGGTGCATTAGTCACTCCAAATGGCATAACCAAAAATTCAAAGTGACCATATCGAGTTCTGAAAGCTGTCTTCTCAACATCGTCCTCTTTGACTTTCAACTAATGGTAACCGGATCTCAAGTCGATCTTTGAAAATACCTGAGCCCCTTGTAACTGATCAAACAAGTCATTTATTCACGGCAACGAATACTTGTTCTTGACGGTCAACTTATTCAACTCTCGGTAGTCGATACACATACGCATTGTTCCATCTTTCTTTTTCACAAACAAGACTGGAGCTCCCCAAGGCGAAACACTCGGTCGGATAAAACCCTTCTCAAGTAGTTCTTGTAACTGAACCTTCAATTCTTTCAACTCTATCGGTGCCATTCGGTACGGCGCTTTAGATATCGGTTGTGACCCTGGTACTACTTCTATTGAGAACTCAAGCTCTCTTTCAATCAATACGTCGGGTAACTCATCGGGAAAAACATCTGGAAATTCTCGAACTACTGAAATGTTTTCTATTAGTGGTCCAAGAACTCGCGTGTCAACAATTCAACATAAGAAACCCGAACAACCCTTCTTCAACATCTTACTTGCTTGAATCGCCGATATCAAGTACGGCGGTACGATCACTCCCTTACCCTGAAAAGTAAACTCTTCTCGCCCTGACGGATAGAAACTTACCCGTTTCTGTTCACAATCGATTTTGGCTTGATTAACCGACAACCAATCCATGCCCAAGATAACATCAAAGTAATTCACCGTCAACGGAATTAAATCAACGCTCAAGACTTTATCACCTATCTTGATTTCACATGACTTGAATATCGAAGAAGTAACTAGCGGTTCACTACTAGGCAATGATACACACAAGTTATATCCTAACGGTTCTGACTTAACAGTTAAATGCTTAACAAAATCACGTGATACGAATGAATGCGTTGAACCAGAATCCATAAGTATACGTGCAGGATACGAACAAATAGGAAGAATACCTGATACGACGGTATCATCCGTATTCCCCGGCCTGAGCTGGAAGTGTCATCCTTGTTGTTGCGCGAATTCTTTCCCTTTATCCACTCAAGGTTCTATCCTTGATCCGCTTGGCACACTCGATGCCCCGGTACTCATTCCCGATTGTCTCTTACTCGGGCAATTCTTCGCTATGTGTCCCGGTTGTCCACATTCAAAACATCTCCCCCTCATTTCTGGATTATAGCTCTTGGTGTTCGAGGTTGTGTTTGGTGTAGTCGAATTTGCGTTCAAAGGACAATTCCTAGACACATGCCCCAATTGTTTGCAAATATAGCAAGTGGTTAATTGATAGCAGGTTCCTCTGTGTCGCAGGTTACATGTCGGGCACAACGGTCTCAAATCTCCAACAAACACACTTCCTCCTTGACTACCCATATTCGATCCTGAACCTTGCGTGAACTGTTTCTTCGCATTCCCTTGACTCTTGCCTCTATTGTCATTGGATCTCTTTCCTTGTTGCCCTTGTCGATATCGGTCGACACTTTTCTCAACTATACGGGCGGCTTCCTCGACTAGAGAAACAGTCGGGTGTTGCAACATGTCCACACAGCCACGGATATTCTCTCTAAGCCGTTCCTCAAACTTACGAGCTTTATCCCTATCAGTCAAAACGGTAGTTTTCCCAAATCGTAACAAGGCATTGAAATGAGATACATACTCACTCACAGTCATGTCTCCCTAAACCAGACTTGCAAACTCTTGACGTTTCTGAGTATAAGCAAATTGCAGGAAGAAACGTTTGTTGAATTCTTCTTTAAATGCTTCCCACGTGGTTGGCTTCCCTTGTTCAAGTACGTTGTTCCACCAATCCAACGCTTTGCCCATCAACGTATTGGATGCGCATAAAATTTTCTCCTCTTCGGTACATTTTACCTGACGGAAATGTCTTTCCATGTCCATCATCCAGTGATCGGCCAAGTCTATGTCAACCTGTCCATGATACAAGGTCAGTTTCCGCTTATGAAACTGTTCCACGATTGTGTGTTGAGGTCGCGGTGCCGGTGGTGCATTGACATAACAAATTTCCACTTGTGGAGGCTGAACGTTCATCTGTTCTCTTTTACTTACCGCTTATATGAAATTTCCCACCATATTCACTATTTGGTCCATCCGCGAATGCGGTGACAATTCTCTCGGCAGAACTGCCATAATGTTTCAAATATTCCCCTGTTGGGTTCAATGCAAAATGACCATGCATGCTATGCCATAATATAGATATATGTGCGCAGTTCATCACAATCAACAAATGCTAACACATGAAGTATTTCTTCAATGATAACAATTATCTTCACAATTACACTCTCCACTCGACGTCGCTCAGCATATATAACGTCACTCGTTCCCAAGGCTCTAAACTTATGCTCTGATACCACTAAATGTCACAGCCCGGTCCCACAATAGCGGAACCGAAGCCCGTGGCACGCCACCGAGGCTAAACCAATTCATTAATGTTCCCTAAATTAGGTTTGAAGAACACACGCAGTGGAAAAACAAAACACATTTTAAAACCAGAGGTTTAGTCGACTGGGTCGGGACCCTCAGTCGACTGCTCAGTCGACTGAAGAAGGCAGAGAGTTTTCAAAAGGGTTTAATAGCAATTCCAATCGACTGAGACTAGGGTCAGTCGACTGGGCCTCCAGCCTTTAGTCGACTGAATCAGGCAGAATCAAAATAAACACATTAACTTACAGAGGTCCAGTCGACTGAGGCATGGCCCAGTCGACTGCTTTTGCCATAATAAGAAGCAGTAGCTAGCAGGCACAGGGGTTCAGTCGACTGAACACTAGACCAGTCGACTGCTCCCCTGGCAGCAGCCCAATCTGCAGAATTTTAAGTTTTAAAAGCTTCTTAATTTCCACCAAGGATCAACCACTCAATCCAAACTCAAATCAAAGTAATCCTAGCTGTATTAAAACATTTCTAAGCAGGGTTACAACATGTCACTAACTATTACAACGGTTTAAAATCCATTCTATCATACGAAGTTAAACATAAGTTAAAACGATAAAAATTCTTATTACAACATCCTATTGTCCCAAAACTACAAGGTTAACATTCAAGTTGCCTCCCAAGCGAACTCCCAACCCTCGTGCTCACTTCTGCGATTCCTCGCCAGCATTTACACCTGCAATGGTTATTTGAATAACCACACATATTTCGATTTGTTTAAGCTAATGCTTAGTGAATAAATCAACATATGTACATGAATGATAAACACGTCCGCATTCACATCTCTACATTTTATACTAGTCGCCGGAGACTCACGTGCCCGTCCATACTCCCAATCCGCGACTCCTCGCCAATAAGTCCACGCGAAAGGGTAAGACCCACGATTCTTCTCTTCAATCGTACGACCTTAATGCCTATATCGGCTCCACAAAATGGCACGGTGACCACGTGCTCCTTCTGACCCAAATAAGCAACTTAACATGCTCAAATACATATCACCATGCTCGCGGTAATCAAAACATATCACTGTGCTATTGAGCCTACTTATCAATATAAATGCCCAATATGAACTACGCAATATATCTCTAAGAATTAATACACGCTATTCACACAAAACATGAATACATGTCAAGAAATCATTCCAAAAATATAGTTGAATCACTCACCTCCGATTTACGCTCTTAAACTTCGATTCAAAGAAAACCCGTGCACAAAGAACGTGTAGAAGTTTGTCTAGTAAAATTCCTATGGATCAAAAATTTCATTTATCAACTTTTGTGAAAAATTCTAGAAAATATCTTTTCCGAAAACTTAGCCAAACAGGCCCTAACATATATCAAAACGAAGCTCTTACCTCGAGGAGCTCGAATATGAAATATGGGAGAAAACAAACTGACGGAAGGTCGTCGTTTGGCGTCGCAAAGCTCTAAGCTCCAAAATCTCCCTCTAGCCCCCTTTTTGGTATTTAGGTTAGAAGTTATGAAAAATCTAAGTTCATCTCTATCTATATATAGGCAACACTCTCGGGAATTACGTTTACCTTCCCACGAGTTTTCAAAACTCCTAATCAGTCTCTAAAACTTTCTATACAGCTTATTCATAGCTTTACGAGTGAAACTTCAAAATTATAAAAGTTTTCGACTAAGTTTCGTTTGGTCGCTAAAACGCGAATTTCTACATCACGTTTCCGAAGTTGCTAATTAGCCTACCAAATTAATAGCGTGTTAATTCGTTCTCACCAGGATACTAAAACTAGCAACAGATATAAATTCTAAAACAGAAATTAATACAGATATTGAAATACACAGGTAAACATTTATTTTCAGATAAACATTTAAAATGTTCCTCAGTGGCCGTCTCATACTTGGAGAGACTTCACAACAACAAATCCTCAATCACCACAGTTTCAAAGGGTTCTCTAATACAGACACCCAAATCAACTCGTGAGTCAAAACTCACTCAACCATGTGTCCTAAGACATGCCACATCACATTATCATGCATGACAATGTAATGCAAAAGAAATAACACAAATGTGGGTGTTATAAATTTGATCTGATCTGGACTGTCCACGATTCCTATATAACATGTCCTTATTCATTTCCTTCATTCTTGCTGCCAAGAGATAGATATTACCGAGTGGTTTGGAGAGCAAAAGTCCCCGGTCAAGCTTTCCAAGCTCTTTTTCTGCTTTAATTTTGTAAGTCTTCACTTTTCCAGTATCATTTCACTATTTTCTTTCTTCTCCTCCTTTCTTTTTTGATCTTGAGTGAGGCTAGAGAGAACAAACCCAGTAGGTTTTGCCCGGGACTGGGACTTCTTTTTCCTTAGGTTCATCTCCATCCTTAGGTCGAGTAACCCGTCCTTGGTAGTAGGGCGGTTGAACCAGTTGGGTTATCCTATAGCAGTGTTGACCGAGTGTTTCCTTACCCTGAGGGCTTTAGACACCTTAACCTTTAGGTTGTTGGACTTACCCCCTCTGTACCTTAGGCTTGGAGTTGCTGACCCTTATCTAGGCTGCCAGTTACTTCCTTGTCCCGTCCCAAGAAACCTTGAGATAGAACATTCTGATTTTGATTCCTCTTTTCGGTCGAAGGACTAACAGTTGCGGTTTGGGACCATGGATACGAGCTTAGATCCACCATTGCCACTCCATCAGACCATTATAGCGAGGGTAGGATCCCGATTCGAGTATCGGATGACGAGTTAGACTAGGACGCCCCGGTGGCCTCCATCTCGTGCGGTTCTGGTGATGAGGGACCAGAGGGTCCTGACCACAAGGTAGTGTTTGCTTGCGAGTTCACCCCCTCCGTCTTGTGCTCCCAAGATCTCAGCCGAATTAGGGATAAGTACGCTATTCCCAACGGTTTCTCCCTGACCGTGCAAGTTGGCGGGGCCCAGCTCTATCACTGGGGCTTTGTCACTTTGTATGAGGACTCCCTCACGACCGAGTTCCGTAATCCCCTCCACCCGGTCACCAGAGATGGCCTAATCTACCTTGGGATCGCCCCTGGGCAGTTAGCCCCAAACGGGTGGAGGTTTCTGATGGGGTCCATTTCTCTCTGGCCCTAAGTCTTTGGGTATAAGCTCACCATTCAAGAGTTCTTTTGGGCCCACTGACCGTTCCCTGTGCACGGCGAGGTCGGGTTTTTCTCTCTAGGGGCTCGGCAGGGGAGAAAACTCATTGTCAACTATCCAAGCAACAATAAGGGGTGGAAGAATAAGTTCTTCCAAGTATCCACCCCTGGGCTTTGCGAGCAAGCCCCAGGGATCTAACTAAGGACTTCCTGGGCAGGAGAGCTGAGGAGTAATCGCCCATCATTTTCCCCTTTGCTTTTCTCCACTCTTGATTGCGACCTAGTGGGTAACCGTTTTACGCTTTGTTTTACAATGGGATCCACCAACCCGTCGAGCATTCTCGAAGAGTGTCAGGCTAGGATCAGACATTTGGCTGACCTGCCTACCAATATCTGGAACGTACTGTCCCGGACAGGGGATTTTGTTACCTCCTACTCCCCGGACGAAGCTATTGAAGCACCTGTCTTTTCCCCAATCATCCTAGGTAAATTCTTAGGCAAACTATCTGGCTTTACCTACCTTTTTCTATTTTTCCCGGCCACAGACTGTATGTTTTTATTTCATTGCAGAAATAGGTCCCCGAAGAGACATCGAGCAATTGAGGGCCAGACAGACAGCCGCTACCACTGCCCGAGTTGTGGACAGAAGGAAGAGGCCTGCTGCCGAGACATTGGGCAGCGATCATCCTCTTTGGCTACTAAGGTAGGGACCACTAGCTTTTTCAGCGCCTGGGGAGACATCGATTCCCCAAGTGGTGGTGGTCGGGGAAACTACTCCCTGGGCGGGCTAGACATCCGGGATTCCTCTAGAGGAGTCGACAGAGAAAAGGGAGAGAGTTAGACCAGTCCTCCTCCCCAGCCAGGTGGAGATATGTGAGAACATGTCTCCCTAAGCTTTCTAGGGGTGGTTGTACAGCCTTTCCCACTTTGTAAGTGTCTTCTATCATTCCTGTCCTTCAAGAATTTTCTTCATTTTGCTCCTCTTAAGTAACCAATTGGTTCTACTTACTTTTGCAGTTCGGATGAATGGCCGTCGGGGCTGAATCTTTCCTACCCTCCTTGGCTAGAAGGGCCACTGCTGCTAAGGCTGCCTTTTCATAAGAGCAGACGACTTCGAAGGCCAGGGGAACTGCCCTGGCCGTCGAGAAAGACAAGGTTAAGGGCTTAGCCCTAAGCCTTGGAGCGGAACAGGCAGAGCTGGCGATCGCCTTGGCCGACCTTGAGGCCCCCCGGGCCATTACGATAGAGGCGGAGGCTAAGGTGAAGGCACTGGCTGAGGCTGTAGCAGTGGGGTCCACAGAGGAAGCCTTCGATAACGGGTTTCTCCCAAGGCTATGAGGACCTAAAGAGGAGGTTGGCCCAGGACCATCCCGAGTGGGACATTTTATTCTACGAAGAGATTGACTCAAACTATTGGGATATGGGTCTTGCTGCAGCTGAGGGTCCTGCTGCTGAGGTTGGGCTCGCTGAGGATGCTACCTCGGGCAAGGGCTCTGCCCTGAGAGACAACACCTTGGAAAGAGAGGCTGGGAAAACAGAGGAGGTGGTTGTCGTGGACGATTCCTAGTCCCAAGCTTGTACCTTCACCTTATTTTGTACGTTTTTTTGTTGTTTTTTTTTTTTGGGAAAGGGGGTGGGGGCTACTACAACTTCCCCCCAGGCTCTGTACAAACCTTTTGTCTTATTAATGAAAAGGTCATTCGAGGCCACCTGTTTTCATCAATCACCGTGCCACTTCTGTACTTGTCTATTTATTATTGCCCATGACTGATCAATTTTTAGCCTTTCTATAACTCTGCCTTAGCAAAAGTTTTAGGACTGTGACCGGCAAAGAAGACTAGGTCTTTTGGGGACCTGTATTATAGGTCATGCTCGGTATGATGTGGGACCTGGGTCCTGTTATTATCTGAGCGATTTCTCAGGACATTGTAGGTACTCAGGACTGTCTAACTGTGGCATCACGTGTCTAGCCCCACGTCCTATTGAATGCCTGGTGTGATAATCTATTTTGGTCAAGAGTTATATACCAGTATCCCCCTGCCCCCCAAGCTTTTGTCAAGGCAAGCATTGGTAGAGGGAGTGAGTATAGGGAACTAACCTGGAAATTGGGTGGTTACAGGGTCTTTTGAGGCTTGCCATCATCAGCTACCTAGGGGCTTTTGCACCCATCGTCGGTTATGGACCTAGGCAAAGCCGATGCCTCGGATATCATTCCGAGGTCTTTTGTGCGTGGGGTTTGACCTCGAGGTCTTTTGGATGCCTGGAGTTTGACCCCGAGGTCTTTCGGATGCCTGGGGTTTGACACCAAGGTCTTTTGGATGCCTGGGGTTTGACCCTGTGGTCTTTTTTATTGATCGAACATAAAGAGAAAACTTTCTTGGCAAAAAGGAAATTTTATTCATTATTAAGATTGCTCGGGGAGAACTACAAGTTTCCTAACCAGCACTGCTTCCATGCTTTACTGAAAGTACTTGCGAAGGTGTTGCACATTCCAAGGATGAGGAGGTCTTGCCCATCTAGAGTCTATAGCTAGTATGTGCCTGGGAAGTTTACGCTGGTGACCCGGTAAGGTCCTTCCCAGTTCGAGCCCAATTTTCCATGACTCGAGACTTTTGTTGGCTTGTTCACGACCTTGAGGACCAGTTCTCCCACCTGAAATTACGATGCTTGACCTTCTTATTGTAGTATCGGAAGACCCGTTGTTTGTAGGCTGCTACTTTCAGATATGCCCGATCCCTTTTTTCTTCCACCAAGTCTAACTCTCCTCTAAGAGCCTCCTTGTTGCCCTGTTCGTTAAAGCTTGCCACTCAGTACGTCAGCAATCCGAGTTCTGTGGGTACTATTGCCTCGAAGCCGTAGGTGAGAAAGAACGGCGTCTCCCCCGTAGCTGCCAGGGGGGTGGTACGGTAGGCCCAAAGGAGGGTCGACAACTCATCCGCCCAGAGGCCTTTGGCATATTTGAGTCTAGTTTTTATGGACTACAAAATCGTCTGGTTCATCTGAGGATGTTCGGGCGAGGAGTAATGATAAGATATGCCATAGCTCAAGCAGTGCCTGAAAATTGGGGTATCAAACTGCCTGCCATTGTCATTGATCAGGACCCTAGGTATGCCGAACCTACTGAGAATGTTTTTCTTAATGAAGCCTTCCATCTTTTTCTCAGTGATTGACGCCAAGGGCTCGGCTTCTGCCCATTTAGTAAAATAGTCCACGGTGATGACCGCGAATCTAACTTGTCCTTTTCCAACCGGGAGTGGACCGATTATGTCAATACCCCATTGAGCGAATGGCCAAGGACTGAGGATTAGTGTCTGGAGCTCTCCTAGGCGGTTTATCATGGGTGAGTATCTCTGGCATTTTTCATACTGCTTGATATATTCTTGCGAATCCTGGGCTAGCATCGACCAGTAATAACCTTGCAGAAGGGCTTTTCAGGATAGTGCCCGACCTTCCACGTGACTCCCATACACTCCTTCATGGATTTCACTCAATATTCCTTATATTGTGTAGGGTGGATTCACCATAGGTATGGGATAGAGAAACCCCCTTTTATAGAGAATGCCATCAACGATGTGGTATTTGGCCGATCGGTATTTCACCCATCGAGCTTCTTCTTTTCTTTTAGGTAGGGTACCTGTCGTGAGGAACATTGTTGTTGGATCCATCCAACTGGGTTCTGCAGCGACTGGGTCTACCTCCATGTCCCCCCGGGTCAGTTATGCTGGGTTTGAATAATTACTCAATTCTTATCCCAGGCAAATTTAACTTGAAAGACGAGGCGAGGCGGGCCAGTCGGTCGGCCCTGGCATTTTCTTCCCTCGGGATTTATTTGACCGAGAACCCCTCGAGCTTCTTTGAAACTGCTCATACAAGGGTTAGGTAGGCTACCATGTTATCCTCCCGAGCTTCATATTCTTAGTTTACTTGATTGACCATGAGCTGGGAGTCGCTGTATGCTTGAACTTGCTGTGCACCCATTAAAGTAGCCAATTGCAGGTCAACCAACAGGGCTTTATACTCAGCCTCATTATTGGAGGCTCAAAAACCAATCCTTAGCACATAGTCCAATTGGATTTCATCGACCGTGGTCAAGATGACTCCAACCCCGCTACCTTGTTGGTTGGAGGACCCGTCTACATAAAGTACCCAGTAAGGGAAGTCGGGCTGTGGACAGGACGGTACTGCCGGCGGGTCGAGCTCTTCTGCCGAATCTTCTGGGTATGTGAACTCTGCGAGAAAATCTGCTATGGCCTGTCCTTTCATGGTTGTTCGAGGTCTGTAAACTACCTCAAACTCCTCCAGCTCCAACACCCATCTGATGAGCCATCCAGATATCTCAGGCCTACTTAAGATCCGGCAAAGGGGTTGGTTTGTGAGGACCATGATGATATGAGCCTGAAAGTACGGTCGGAGTCTCTAGGCAGAGGTGATTAGGGAAAAGGCCAACTACTCGATGCAGGAGTACCGATTTTCTATGCCTTGGAGCGCTCGACTGATGTAGTAAACCGGGAATTGTACCCCTGCTCTTCTCAGACGAGTGTTGAACTCACTGTTGAGGGAGACACCACCAAGTACAAGAACAACTCCTCCTTTCGTACGGGTGTGGAGAGTAGAGGGAGAAATATCTGGTACTTCTTGAGTTCCTAAAATGCCTCCTCGCACTCCTCTAACCACTGAAAAGCATTACGGAGGATCTTAAAAAATGGGAGACACCGGTCGGTAGCTAGGGAAATGAATCTATTTAGTGAGGCCACCCGGCCGGCCAAGCTCTATACTTCTTTGTTTAAACGGGGAGACTGTATGTTGATAATGGCCTGAATCTTTTCGGGGTTCACTTCGATTCCTCGCCTACTGACCAAGTGCCCTAAAAATTTCCCCAACAAGACTCCAAATGCGCATTTGGCCGGGTTCAACCTCATCCAAAATTTTTTAAGAATGCTAAAGCCCATGCCAGATGCTCGAGGTGGTAGGTCTCTTATCGCCTTTTTACCAAGAGGTCGTCTACGTATACTTCCATCGGCTTCCTGATCAAGTCCTTGAACATGTAATTGACCAGGCGTTTGTATGTTGCCCAGGCATTTTTTAGGCCGAAAGGCATCACCTTGTAGCAATACATGCCCTGATCAGTGATGAAGGAAGTCTTCTCCTCATCCCCGGGGTACATGCTGATCTGGTTGTACCCCGAGTAGGCGTCCATGAACGAAAGAAGTGAATGACTGGCCGTGGCATCCACGAGGAGATCTATCCTAGGCAGCGGATAACAATCCTTGGACAGGCTTTATTTAAGTCGGTAAAGTCCACACATATTCTCCACTTCCCGTTACTCTTCTTTACTAGAACCACATTGGCTAACCAGTCGGGATAGTGGACTTCCTGGATGGATTTCGCTTTTAGGAGCTTCTCTACTTCTTCACGCACTGCCACTTGTCGCTCAGGGGCCATGCCCCTTCTTTTCTATTTTATCGGTCGGGAATCGGGGTTAATGTTGAGGTAGTGAGACATGACCTGGGGATTAATCCCCGGCATATCTTCATAGCATCAGGCAAAGATATCCTAGTTACCTTTCAAGAACTCAATCAACTTTACCCTCAAACTTGGGTCAAGGAGTGCACCAATACTCACAAACCGGCCAGGGAATGCGAGGTCGAGCACTACCTATTCTGATTCCTCTATCGGGCCTACTTCATCTCTCACGTCTCTCGGATCCATTTCATGAACATTCAACATTTCTGTGACTGCCTTACGGCACAGGGAACTAACATAGCAACTCTGTGCGATTGGCTAATCTCCATGTAAACTCCCTATGCCTTGGGTGGTTGGGAACTTGACGACTAGAGTGTAGGTAAAAATAACCGCTTTGGCTTTATTGAGCGTCGGCCTCCCGAGGATGACATTGTATGTAGATGGAGCCTCCATAACCACAAAGTTTATAAGCATAGAGACCTACTAGGGATGGGTCCCCATGACTACCGGGAGTTCAATCATTCCAAGCGGTTACGTGCTTGAGCCATTGAATCTGACCAAATGTGTGGCAACCGGCCGGAGTCTATCCCTAGAGATCCCTAGCTGGTCAAATGCCGAGGCGAAGAGACTGTCGAAGGAGCTGTTGGTGTCCACTAGTACTCTTTTTACCGTGTAGTTGGCTATGTAGATTGTTACTACCAGCAGGTCATTGTGGGGACAGTGCAAGCCCTCCACGTCGTCGGATAAGAAGGTTAACACATCGATTGGTTGGGAGTCGGTGGATTGGACATGCTAAACATCCACTCGGAATGCCCGAGAATGTTTCTTCCTAGCTGACAGTAAGTCCCCTCCGTCAGAGGTTCCTCAAGAGATCACATTGATTTGCCCGAGTGGTTGAAGCTACTTGGGAGTTCGGATGTCCGACCTAGGTCGTCTATCTGTCGCGGCATACTCGGCCAGATGGCCCTATTCTATCAGCCTTTCGATGGCCATCTTGAGCTTAAAGGAGTCTTCTGTGTCGTGACCATGGTCCTTGTGATACCGACAATATTTATCCCAATTTTTCTTCCTGGGAGGGCTCTTCATCTTTATCGGTTGTTAGAGGAGCCTCTGGGTTTCAGCAGTAGCTATAACTTCATGAATAGGCTGGGAAATGGGCGTAAAAGTGATTAGAGCCTACTCCCGGCCATCCTTTTGTTGATCTAGCTTCGGCTTCTTTCCTAAGCCCTTCTTAGAACTATCACATTTCCGTTTGGCCCTCGGGGACTCATCTTCTGTAAGGCTAGCACGCTTAGCTTTTAGGAATTCCTCCATGTCAATGTACTTTCCAACCCTTTCTGAGAGCTCAACCAAAGTAGCCGGTCGGTTGTTGTGAAATGGCATTGCGACTTTGGTGTGTTGTACTCCCGAGTAGAAGGCCGTAATTGCGACCGTTCTGTTCAATTATGAATCTGCAATCTTTACTGATTGAAACGATCGACGTAATCTTTTAGGGACTCCCCCCTACATTGCTTGACGGTCAACAATTAAGTGTCCGGCTGTGACCGGTTGAGCCTTCCCATGAACTGTCCGATGAAGAGCTTACTAAGTGATTTGAAGTCACTGATTGTTCGAGGTTTGATGGTGTAGAACCATTATGCTGTTGCCCCATTGAGGAAATCGGGAAAGGCAAGGCATAGTAGTTCGTCAGTTATGGTAACCAGCGCTATTTGGGCCTTATAAGTCCAGACATGATCTACCAGGCTTCCCGAACAGTCATAAGAATCAAGGTGCGGTGGCTTAACTTTTGCGAGATTGGGAATCCCGTGACCTGAACGGTGAAAGGCAATTTCGTTTCTATATTGGTATGATCATGGCATTATTTGCGGCTCAGTTTCTCATCCTACTTCTGCAGGTCCTCAATTTGGGCCTTGACGTCCATCTGATCGGTCTTCCATTCTGTGTCTGAATAGTACATCGGGTCGGACGATGAGGCCTCTTCCTCGAAGCGCATTATCCTCGGGGATAGGGCTCAGCTTCGGCTCTAGGTAATAGTGTGCCTAAGATCCTCACGGCTCTTGGTCGGGGGGTCTTTGGCTAAATCTTGAGCAGTCCGGCCTTGTCCCTCCCCTCTGGAAGCACACCTATTGTTGATGATTTCTCTGGCGTCTCCCACTCGGTAAGGGTTAGCCCAGGGGCGTCGCCAGGTCCACTCGGGAGCCTGGCTACACTCATCGTTCCTGTGCTGACCTAGGTTTGGTGGAGATATAGGCTCAGTATGGGTGTGCCTTCAGACCCGCACGAGCTCCCGATCATGCACGCCCTTCTCGGGCTGTTCCTCTATTTGAGGGAGCTTTTCCTGGCGGGCCAACAATGCCTCGATCTGTTGTTGGATTTTTTGCTGACCCTCCAGGAGCTGCGGTAACCTGCTCAGAGGTCATGGAAGTAGCCAGTTACCTAGCTTGTGAATCTGTCTGACCTTATATAGTGGCAGTTTTCTTACCCTTCTTCGGCGGCATGTTTGTCAGTCAAGGATTTGTTGATGAGAAACTTGTCACTTCCTATAGACGGTGCCAAACTAGTGATGCCAAAATTTGGGCAAGAGAGATTTAGAGAGTGAGATGACACCAAAGGATTGTGTGTGGTTTGGTCCGTTAAGGAGGTGACCTACGTTCACGTGTGTGTCGGTGCGCTTTTACTAATAGATCACCGACAATTCTGGTAAGCCAACAGAGTGGGCAGCACTACCAGTAACCGATCGGGTATATTTATAATAATTAAATATCTTACTATTCTCTAGGTTAAGAATGTGATCCACCTTTACGGGGGTGGGTAGCCTCTTTTATAGATGCAAGAGACCACCCACACAAGGTAACTATCAGATTAGGAAGCCTCATCTAATTACAAATTAATGAGCATAAATCATGGGATGTTTCCTAAGTGGTTTAGGAAACACCTTCTCCTTTCCATTAGTCTTCTGGTTGAGTTAGGAAACTGCTGGAATTGTTCAGTGTGACTCACGGAATCAGGTCTGGGTTATGCCCATCTTGGACTACCAGTATTGCGTATTCCTGAGTAGTTTTAACTGACTAAGCAGTTTTAGGCTGGACAGCCCGAGATGGTTGAGCAACATGTCCCTGTTCTGGGTGACCTGGCATTCTGCTGCTGATATGGCAATTGTGAATTCAACTAGATATTTTTGTACCCATCAACTGTCATGGATTGAACTGACGATGTACTAATCGAGATGACGAGTCCACAGTGAACTACTATGATTGTCATGGATTAGATCAACGATGTACTAATTGATATGACGAGTCGACAATAAACTATTGTGACTGTCATGGATTGAACCAATGATGTACTAATCGAGATGATGAGTCGACAGTGAACTACTATGACTGTTATGGATTGGACCAACAGTTGGATTGACCATGATCAGAAAAATTGACGATATACGAATTGAGATGTTGAGTCGACAGTGAACTACTGTGACTATCATGGATTGGACTAATGGTGTACTAATCAAGATGATGAGTCGATAGTGAACTACTGTAACTATCATGGAATAAACCGACAATGTACTAATCGAGATAACGAGTCGACAGTTAACTACTGTGATTGTCATGGATTGAACCGATGGTGTACTAATCGAGATGATGATTCGGCAGTGAACTACTGTGACTGTTATGGATTGGATCAACAGTTGGACTAACTGTGATCAGAAGAATTGACGATGTACGAATTGAGATGATGAGTCGACAGTGAACTACTGTGATTATCATGGATTGGACTAACGGTACTAATCGAGATGACGAGTCGACAGTGAACTACTATGACTGTCATGGATTGAACTAGCAATGTATTAATCGAGATGACGAGTCGACAATGAACTACTGTGACTGTCATGGATTGGATCAACAGTTGGACTAACTGTGATCAGAAGAATTGACAATGTACGAATCGAGATGATGAGTCGACAGTTAACTACTATGACTGTCATGGATTGGACTAACAACATACTAATCGATATGACGAGTCGACAGTGAACTGGTGTGATTGTCATGGATTGGACCAACTGTTGGAATAACCGTGATCAGAAGAATCGACGATGTACGAATTGAGATGCTTGCTGGGGATTAAATTGAATCTGCTGGGGATGAAACAACTCTTTCTGGGATCTCTCTTTAACTGTTTTTCTTGACCAGGAACTAGGATTGAAATCCAAATCTCTCATAATTGATCAAATCAGGCAATGGTCAGTCCGAAGAGCCGGTTAGGGACTTCGAGAGCTAATTCTTTTCTGGACTCTATGAGAATCTCTCTTTCAATTCTTGACCTTGAACCAAGATTTCATCTATGAATCTCTCATGGTTGATCAAAAATTTTGACTGAGAACTAGGACCCATCTCTGAATCTCTCGCGGTTGATCAAATTTTACAATAACCAATCCAAAAGATCCGGTTAAGGCCGTCGGGAGCTGATTCTTTTCTGGACTCTCTGGGAATCTCTCTTTCAATTCTTGACCTAAAACCAAGATCCCATCTCTGAATCTCTCACTATTGATTAAATCTTCTGACCGAGAACCAGGACCCATCTCTAAATCTCTCGTGGTTGATCAAATTTTGCAACGCCCAATCCAAAAGAGCCAGTTAGGGCCTTCAGGAGCTGATTCTTTTTTGGACTCTCTGAGAATCTCTCTTTCAATTCTTGACCTATAACCAAGATCCCATCTCTGAATCTCTCACGGTTGATCAAATCTTCTAACCGAGATTTAGGATCCATCTTTGAATCTCTCGCGATTGATTAAATTTTTCAACGCTTAATCCAAAAGGGCCGATTAGGGCCTTCGAAAGCTGATTCTTTTTTGGACTTTCTGAGAATTTCTCTTTCAATTCTTGACCTAGACCAAGATCCCATCTCTGAATCTCTCACGGTTGATCAAATCTTCTGACTGAGAACCAGGATCCATCTCTGAATCTTTCGTGGTTGATAAAATTTTACAATGCCCAATCCAAATGAGCCGATTACAGCCTTCAAGAGCTGATTCTTTTCTGAACTCTCTGAGAATCTCTCTTTTAATTCTTGACCTAGAACCAAGATTCCATCTGAATCTCTCACAGTTGATCAAATCTTCTAACCAAGAACCAGGGCCCATCTCTGAATCTCTAGCAATTGATCGAATTTTGCAACCCCAATCCAAAAGAGCCGGTTAGGGTCTTTGGGAGCTAATTCTTTTTTGGACTCTCTGAGAATCTCTCTTTCAATTCTTGACCTAGAACCAAGATTCCATCTCTGAATCTTTCACGGTTGATCAAATCTTTTGACCGAGAACCAGGACCCATCTCTGAATGTCTTGCGGTTGATCAAATTTTGCAATGCCCAATTTGAAAGAGCCGGTCAGGGCCTTCAGGAGCTGATTCTTTTCTGGACTCTATGAGAATCTCTCTTTCAATTCTTGACCTAGAACCAAGATCCCATCTCTGAATCTCTCACAGTTGATCAAATCTTCTGACCGAGAACCAGGACCCATCTCTGAATCTCTTATGATTGATCAAATTTTGCGATGCTCAATCCAAAAGAGTCAGTTAGGGCCTTCAGGAGCTGATTTTGTCTACTGGACTCTCTGAGAATTTCTCCTAACTGTTTTCCTTCGTATTCTGACCGAGAACTAGGATCTGTTACTAAAACTCTCACGGTTGATCAAATCTTGTGACAGTTGATCCAAAAAAAATTGATCCGGACCCTCAGGAGTCAATCTTTTTCAATTTTTGCCTACTGAGGGTAGCCCTAACAACTTTTGGACCACTGGGAGTAAAACCTCTTAAATCTTGACTGAAATGGGCCATTGGGGCTGATCGGGGCCAAAAATGGGCTAAAAAGGGCCAAAACTGGACCAAATGGACTGAAACGAAGCGAAGCGGGACCTATGGGGAGTAGTATTGTGGCGGCACTAGGCCACTGCCGCGGCAGTACTGGGTGTCCGGACTCCATGTTTGTATATTTTGGATTTTTGAGCTCCAAATGCTCACTCTTGGCCATTTTTGGGTTTTTCGAGCCAAAATCCGTCAAAAGACAACTTTTGCACACCCAGATGAGTAATTTCTTCCCATGATCAAAATTTTGATTGGTGTTTTATTTTCCTCTAATTTCTAAGAAGAAAGTTTGGATTCAACTTCCATTTTCTTTACAAATCCATGGCTTCAAGCTCGAGTAGGCTCTCTAAGAAGGCCAAGAAATGGGTAAGGGTTGAGAGCCAACACCCAGAGTTGATTTTGCGTGACCCTCAACGTCATCTTTTGGCCGCGGCTCTAGCGAGTTAGGTATATGAAACTTTTGATAGTTCAGGACTATCCGTGTGCATTGTGCTAGTTTTGTGAACTATAGTGTGCACATAGAGATTGTTGGAAGCTCATTTTGTGCTCATTTATTGATTTTGTGAAGTTGGACTTCAGGTTATGAATAGTAATTTTGTGCTTGTTTTTGCTATTTTGATGTGTGCAGGTGTCGGAGGTGACCTTAAAATGGCCACAGTAGTCTGGCCCATGCTTTCCTTTGGTATACTCAACTTTCGCCTGTTGTTAAACAAATGGTTAACGAGGCGAGGTTTTACGATTTCGTCTGTTTGGTTTTGAAGAGTACCAACGACCTGGCACAATTTTATGCTCTAACTGAGAGATGGTGGGACACAATAAATACTTTTCATCTACCATTTGGTGAGATGACGATGACGTCCTTTGACTTTTCCATGATTATCGACTTGAGGGTTGGCGGGAAGCGCCTGATCCAGGATTAATTTTATGAGATCGATCTTGAAGCCGTTGAGATGCTGATTGGGACTGTTCTTCCTAATCTGGAGGGGCATCGGTTTTTCTTGCAGTTAGATTTATCGGGCTTACAAAAAAGGGGGGGCACAACCTGAATAACCGTCAACTGTTGAGGGTATTCCTTCTGTGTGTCATTGGTTGTTCAATCTTTCTAACACGGAATGACCGAGTGAGCTTGAGGCTCCTTTCTTACTGGCAACTATCGATGAGATCCCTTCATATGACTTCGGTGGCGCTGCCTTGCCTCATCTTTACAAGCATGTGGGCGAGATTTCCCATGGGGGATTCAAATCGACCAGCGGGTTCTGGCGAGCTTGGGAGGTATGTCCTGTGACTTTTCCTTTTCTTTCGGCTCTTCTTTGCTTTAATTTCCTAATTTTCATTTTCTTGTGTAGCTTTGGAGTTTTGAGTATCTGAAGATGTTGGCTCCTACCCCTACTGATAAGTCAGGTGAGGATGAGGATGGCATGGCTCCTGTGCTCTTGTTCCCTTAGGGCTTGAGATGGCAGAGAGATGTTATTGGGGTCAAAAGTGGAGCCCATCAGATTGTCCATCTGAGGAATTTCTTATTCCAGCTGACGGTTGCTGGTGTTGATTGGACGCCTTAGGAGAATGTTTCTTTTGCCTCCCTAGAGGATATTCAGGTGGTCAAGCCTCTTGTCTCTTGCCAACTTTTGATGGAGAGTACTGAGGTAGGCAGTGGTACCTCAACGAGCGAGTGTCTCGGCAGGCGGTTGGTGGTCCAAGATACTGCATTCCTCATATTCCCCCTGTGATGGATGCTTACGACCTTTCTGGTGCTGCTTTGTTGGCGGCTTTGGCTGGTACTGATGCTTGGGATCATTTCTGTTCTGAGACCGGTTATGAGACTTACTGTGGCCGCTTCCTGATGCCCAACTTCCCACTCCTGGCTGTGAGTTCCTTTTTACATATTTTGTCTCTATTCATCACTTATGTTTTGGACTCATCTTTTCCTAACCTGTTTTTGTGCCTATAGTTTCACGAGATGTATAGGAGGTAGGCTCCTCTGGCTTCTGACCCTATCTCTCCTTGGGATTGGACCGTCAACGTTTTGGATGCCGATGGTTCCCCTCAGGTCATGGAGGTGCCACGAGTCATATGGGAGTATCCCACCCAGCCAACATGCGTCCTCAACGTCCCTTGGAGTTATACTGAGGAGGGTCATGTCTTGGCAGCTAGCCTACAGTCTTTGGTCCTTATGCGAGACCATCGGATATGTCTCTAATTTTGTGTTCCCTAAGGTTATGAGGTTCTAACCCTAGATTTTACCCTTGACAGATAAATGGTATGCCGAAGTTTGCCACCAGTCAGATGGCATCCTTGGTAAGTTTCTAACTCGAATCTATTTTTAGTACTTTTGTTGTTTCTCAACTGATTGCTTTCATTTATGTGTGCAATGTCGTGGAGGTGGTGATGGCTCACTAAGAACCAGGCCAAGGTACAGGGGTGGCAGGAGACCATCGCCGCGTACACTCCGGGTGGTCTGACGGAGGATGAAGAGGAGGACTGAGGCATCCTAAGCGGGGACTTTTGTTTTGTCTCAATTTTATGTTTTCGATTGGGTTATACTAGTGTATTTTGTGAATGACGGATGATGTGTAGGATGATTTGCTGCCTTTTGACAGAGTATTATGATATTTTTGCCTTTTAGGTCGGATAGCTTCCGGTTTGAAGGCGCAGTTGTGTGATTGTTTAATTTAGTGACCGTGTGACGATATATATATATATATATATGTGTGTGTGTGTGTGTGCACTGTGATTCTGTGATTGTTACTGTGATGAGTAGCCTTGTGATAGTGAGTGTGTTTGCCTTGCAGGTGAGATAGTCCGTGAAATGGGGAGATGCTGCCAAAATTTCAAATTTTGCTAGAGTTGTGGTAGAAAATATAGCGTTGTATGATCCTGCTCAACTCTTTGCTTGGTTGGACATCACAGATGGTGTGGAACGAATCAACCTTTTCAGTTATAGCTTGACCGAGTTGTTCTCTCTTCTTCAAATGGCCTTGAATGCCGAGTTCATGCATGCTGTTATTGCCCACTATGACCCAGTAAATCATGTCTTTATTTTCAATGGTCTGGAGATATGCCCCCTGCTTGAGGAATTATGTGCTACTCTTGGTTTTGACCCACATTTAGACTTGATTCTTCCTTCTGCTAATACCCCTAGTCCTACTCACGGCTTAGCCAAATATCTGAATTGTTCCACTACTGTCTCCCGCCGATTAATTCATGGTGAGGTTCTCGACATTGCCTCCATCATCGCTCAGTACATTGATCCTGGAAATCCCAAGGTATATGATGATACCCATGGGGCCGGTTTGATCTTATGCATGACTTCGCACTTCTTGTTCTCGAGTACTTCTAGCATCTTGGTGCATGTATGCCTTAGACTGAAACTGGGTAGGAATCCCATGGTTATGGTTCTAGCTGAAACCCTGAACGGTTTGGATAATGCCTTTAACCAAGGAACTCTTCTTCTTTCTAGGGCACCTTTGGTGTTGCAGGCTTGGCTCTATGAGCGGCTCCAGCAGTGGACAGGTTGAGTGCCACCAGTTTATTTTTGCAGGGCCATGCTCCATTCCTACTACAATTTTGCGAATTGGGTTCGTATGTTGGATACTCTTTCTAAAGCAGACATTTGCTAGACCGTGGCGCGCTGGGGCCTTCATTCCGTCACCACCAGCCTTGGGGATCACCCGAGAATGTGGTTGGTGGGTCTGAGAGAGACTTCTTTCTATCATCCTCGTCCATTGGTCAGGCAATACGGGCAGGTTCATGATGCCCCCTTGGGGATTCACTGAGAGGGTCTTTGCTTCTAGAGTTAGGGCTGTCACTATTGCTGCTTTCATCAGGGGTTGGACCCACCGAACAAAAGCCTATTTCTGAAGGCCTTTGAAAAAATAAAAGTAAAACTAGACTTGACGGATTCTGCTTTTTCCTCCAAGTGTCTTTAATATTTATGACTACTTTTTGAAGAAGAACTTTTATGTTTTCCTTTATTCCTACTTATGTAAAATTCGAAGTTTGTTTATCGATGAACCTTGGCTACTTTGAGAATCTTATTTTATGCATCTGGCTTTCTGAAAACATTTTGAAGTAAGATTTTGATCAGATGTTGCTTTTTGATACTTGCATGGGCATGCTGGGGTAATTAGAGACGAACGAGGCAGGTAGCCAAAGTTTGCCCCTAGTTTGGAATATGGGTGGTTGTGAGGCAAATGAGGTAGGTGACCGAAGTTTGTCCCTAGTTTAGAAAAGATTCAGGTAAACGAGTCAGGTAGCCGAAGTTTGCCCCCTAGTATGAAGGATGGTTTCTGGGTTATGGTAAGGACCGCGACTTTATTTCTCTCATATGCTCATAATTTTTGCCTAGGCACCAGTGGGGTAACCTAGCGAGCTTTTTTTTCTCTTTTGTTATTGCTCACTTTGGATTTTACTGTAATTTTTGCCTAGGAATCCTTTCGGATTTTCGACCTAGCGAGCCATCCTTCTTTTCTTTTTCTGAAAGATGGGGATCAGGTCCAACATAGTTCAGGCAAAGGTAAGAAAGAAGTGGATTAATTTTGATACGACCGAACCAATGTGGTTGCCTACGTATCCCCAAGTGGAAATCAGGTCGAGTATAGCTCAGGGCAAGGCTTTGAAGGAAATGGGCTATTTTTATGGGTGGAGCGACCGAACCGATGCGGTTGCCTACGTATCCCCAAGTGGGAATCAGGTTGAGCGTAGTTCAAGACAAGGCTTGAAAGAAATGGGTAAAAAGTCAAGCATAGTACTTTTCGAGGCGATCCATGTTAATTGGTTCTTTGAATTCGACACCATCGAGGTCCATAAGGTAGGTCTTCGGAAAGGATAGTTTTGACGATATAAGGTCCAACCCATTTAGGTTTGAACTTTCCACATGGATCAAAGATTGGGGCTCACAGTTCCTTAAGAACAAGGTCACCTTTGACAATTTTCCTCAGATGAACCTTCTTGTTAAAAGCAGCGGCTACCCTTTTTTGATAGATTCGGACATGGTCGACTACCGCCAGACGCTTTTCATCTATGAGAGCCAATTTTTCGTATCTTTCCCTTAACCAATCAGACTCTGAAATTTCACATTCTGCCATCACTCGTAGGGACAGTAACTCTATTTTGCCTGGAAGTACTGCTTCCATACCACATACTAGTGAATAAGGAATCGCTCTTGTAGACGTCCTTATCAAGGTTTTGTATCCCCAAAGCGCAAATGGTAGTTTTTCATGCCAGTCTTTTTAAGTATCGACCGGCTTCTGCAGTATGGCCTTGACATTCTTGTTTGTAGTTTTGACCTGTATGGTGATGACTTACGATAAGTGATTTTGTATTCTTCAAACAGATCCTTGACTTTTGCTTTGAAATGACTTCCGTTGTCCGAAATAATCTCATGGGGGACTTCATGGCGGCGAATGAGATTTTTCTTGATGAACTTGGCCACTTTTTTGGACCCCAACTTGGTGCAGGAATCAACCTCTACCCACTTTGTGAAGTAGTCGATGGCCACCAGAATGTATCGATTCTCGTTCGAGGCCTTTGGAACAATTTTGCCGATGATATCGATTCCCCAGGTTGAGAATGGCCATGGGGAGGTCATACTATAGAGCAGAGATGGTGGTACATGCATCATGTTTGCATGGATCTGGCACTTGTGGCATCTTCTCACGTATTCACAACAATCTTTTTCCAATGTTGTTCAGTAGTACCCTTATCTTACAATCTTCTTGGCTAGCATGTGACCGTTCATCTGTGGACCGCATACCCCCTTGTGTATCTCTTCCATCATTCTTCTGGCGCTTTTTCCAAACAAGCAAGTCAGCCATTTCTTCAATAACTTTTCCCCGTAAATGATAAATTGTGCTGTGAACCTTCGAATCGCTCTTTTGTCTTTCTCTGTAGACTCTTGGTGGTACGTTCCCCTTTCTATGAAGTCCCAGACATCTTGGTACCACGGTGTTTCCTTTTCTTCTTCGATTTGCAGCGATCATGCTGAATGAAGACTCGTATCTTTGGTCAATTACTAGAGGCATCATCTTAACTCCCACAAAGATTTTGATCATGGAGGCTAGGGTAGCCAATGAATCTGCTAACTGGTTCTCCTCCCTGGGCAGGTAAAAGAATGTCACATTCTTAAATTGTTTCTTGAGTTCATTGAGGTGGTCATGATAGGGTTTCAATCTTTCTTCTTTCACCTTCCATTCTCCTCTGGATTGTGATACAATGAGGTCTGAATCTCCAAAGACATCCAATTTTTGAACTTTTAATTCTATGGCCGCTTCCATCCCCAAAATGCACGCCTCGTATTCAGCAGTATTGTTGGTGGATTTATAATGGTGTGGTCCCCATTTGGTGATACTAGAATCATTCCTACTCCGTAGCCTTTCATGTTGACTGTCCCATCAAAGTACAACTTCCACTGCTCTTCTTTGATTTCCATGATATTTTCATCCGGGAACGGGAAATCTCCATTTTCTTCAGAGTCAACAGCATGTTCCACAAGATGCTCAGCTATAGTTCTCCCTTTCACCGATTTGCTTGTTACATACTTGATATCGAATTCAGATAGTAGAAGTAACCTACGGGATATATGACCGGTCAGGGCGGGTTTTTTGAGGAGGCATTTTAGAGGATCCATGCGGGATATGAGCATAATCGAAAAGGCTAGCATGTAGTGCCTTAGCCGGTGGGTGCACCAGACTAAGGCCCAACACGTTTTTTCAAGGGTAGAGTAATTGAGCTCATACCCAGTCATCCTCTTGCTAAGGTAATATACGGCTCTTTTAGAGTGGTTCTCTTCTCCTTCTTGGGCTAACATGCAACCCATGGCATTTTCAGAGATAGATAGGTAAAGAAATAAGGGCTTGTGAGGGGCGGGTGGTGAAAGGACAAGTGGATTTTGAAGGTAGGCTTTTATTTTTTCGAATGCAACTTGGCATTAGTCATCCCATTGGAACTTCTCTCCTTTTCTCATTAATCAGAACAAGGGATCACATGTAGTCGTGAGCTTTGAGATAAAGTGGCTGATGAATAGGATCCTCCTGAGGAACCCTCTCACTTCCTTTTCATTCTGCGACGGTGCCATTTCTAGAACTGCCTTGATTTTAGAGGGATCGACCTCTATCCCCCTCTATGTAATGAGAAAACCTAGGAGCTTCCCAGAGGTCATGTCAAAAGTGCATTTCTTTGGATTCAGCCTCATCTTATACTTGCACAACCTCTCGAAAAACTTAACTAATGCCACCAAGTGTCCCTCTCTGTCCTTGGATTTTACGATCATGTCATTTACGTACACTTCTACTTTCTTGTGAATCATGTCATGTAATAAAGTGGTGGCAGCTCTTTGGTAGGTTTCTCCAGCGTTCTTGAGTCCGAAAGGCATCACTCTATAGCAGTAGGTCCCCCATGGCGTGGTGAATGTCGTCTTTTCCCAATCTTTCGATGCTATTAGAATCTGATTGTACCCTGAGAAACCATCCATGAATGGCAGTAGCTCATGTCTTACAGTGTTATCCACCAAAACATCAATGTGGGGAAGCGGGAAGTCATCCTTTGGACTGGCTTTGTTTAGATCGCAGAACTCGACGCACACGCGAACCTTTCCATCCTTCTTAGGGACCAGCACAATGTTGGCAACCCATTTCGGATACTCTGTACCGATGATGAATCCTGCCTTGAATTGTTTCTCCACTTCTTCTTTGACCTTGAGTGCCCACTCTGGCCTCATGCGCCTCAGTTTCTGCTTGACAGATTTAGAATTAGGGAGGAGATAATATGATGTTGGATAATGTTGGGATCGACCCCAGGCATGTCCTTGTAAGACCAAGCAAAAACATCATTGAATTCTTTTAGCAAGAGAGTCAATTTTTCTTTTACTTCTTTATTAAGTGTTGAGCCAATTTACACAATTTGTGGATTATCTTTTTCACCTAGGTTAATTGATAAAGTATCTTCGATTATTTCACAAGCAGGTGATTTTTCAATTAGTTGCTTGAGTTCGATTGGGAGATCCTCGGAGGGATCTATGCATTCATAAGTATTAGACACAGAGGAATAAGCAAAACTGTCTTTCATTATAGGTGGAGTGATTACATCAGACAGTGGTGGGCCTACAGTGGCCGACTTTAGTACAGACTCGATAATTAAAAGTACAGACTCCGGGGGAACAGGGAATAGGGAGACACAGACATATGACTCTACAGCCTGGTTGCTCAGACCCTCCTCAGCTGGTACGATCTGATCATCTTGGCTCTTGGCCCTCTTTCCTTCCTTTTCTTTAGCAAATTCCTCCCACATCTTCTTGATAGCTTTAGTATCCAGATACATCAACCAGTCTTCCTTTGGGCTTTCACAACTTCTTCTGGATATAACGAATCTTGATAGGGGACCTTTCATAGTCACTGAAGGTTTTTAAGTCCAAGGCGTCTTTTTCCAGTATTCTGATGGATCTAAGGTTCAGGGAACCCAAAATAGGGGAAGTCATCCCCTTCTTTGATGAATTGCCCATTCAAGGTCTTGCGGTATGGTGGGAGACTCTTCACTCTTTGCTTCTATGGCTTTTGTAGCTCGAGGTCTTCCTTGGTGGGCTTGTACCCTAATCCAAAAGTGCCTTTTTGCCCTTTCATCTGAGGGAACACGTGAATCCCTTGTTAACGTCGGCCCAATCCTATTCTAGGGAAGTAGTTCATTTTACGAACAATATTGACGACCGCAGAGTGGATCTCAGGGAACCTGTCTTCATCTTTGATCACGTGGATCTTTTCCATGAAGAATCCTCTGAATTCCCCCTCTTCCAGTTCGGGTATTTGGATTTCAAAGACGGGAGCGTAGCTTGGGAAAGCTTCATATCCCCAACTGTTGCCGAAGATGATTTTCATCTTTTTCTCATGAATTTACTTCATCATTTGGTGCACAGTGGATGATACCGCTTTGTTGACATGCAGCCAGGGCCTCTCGATTAATAAATTGAATGAGGCAGGTATATCTATGACTTGGAAGAGTTAAGTGCAAACCAAAGACCCTACTTGGATTTAGAGAAAAATAATTCCCATCATAGTTCTCTTGGTGTTATCATAAGCCCTCACGGATTGCACAGACGGAGTGATGTCTAGGATGTTGACCCCCAAGGCGGTGGCAATTTTTAGAGAACAAACATTTAAGTCTGAGCCTATATCGACTAGACAGAATGGTACTTGCTGCCCCTTGCACCCAACAGTGATGTACAAAGCTTTGTTATGTGCAGATTCTTCCAGTGGCAAATCCTCATCGGAGAAGATAATGAATGGGCTAGGGGTGAGTGTGCTTAAAAAAGCCACAATATCTTTTGGTATAGCGTCAATGGGGACTTCGAATCCAGCTAAGGCATTCAACACGGCCTGCCTATGCTTTTAGGATGTCACCATGATGTCCCACATTGAGAGGTGTGCTTGAGTTTCCTTCAATTGCTTTATCAACTCATTGTCCTCTTCGATGACCTCATCCATCTTTCCCATGGCTTCCGTGACAGGCTATGGAGGCTGATAATGACGGCCCGACCTAGTCAGATGATCAATCTTGGTAGGAGTAGGTCCTTCTACAGTCCCATATTCTTTAAACCAATCGCAATCTATTCCCATAAATGGTTTCTCCGGCTCGTTCTAGATGGAGGCATCACTTTTTTATTGGGATCATACCATTTGAGGTCTACCGTTCCTAGATCATGTTCCTCTAGAAAGAACAAATCTCGTTCATCATCTAGCTGCTACTACCATTCATCATCCTCCCCTTCAATCAGATGAATTCCCCCAAACTCCAGGATGACACTGAGAGGTAAGGGTTGTCCTAAGGGGGTGATATAGGCGATAAGGTTGAAGGATACGGGGTTGGATTCAATGAGGCTGATATTTTAGTGGTTTGGAAGGGGAGTTTGGGTAACATGGGGCTGCTTTGTTGGTGGCTCAATAATATTCTGGTCAATGAGGTCATACAATCATCGGTGTTGTGGCCAGGGGATTGGTGGTAGGAGAAATGTTTGGACATATCGTAGCTCGGTGGTGGCGGGGTATTTCGAGGTTGGAGCAGTTGGAGGTGGCCCTTTTTGAGGAGACGATCTAAGGTTGAGGAGAGAGAGATCTTTAGCTTGGCGAAACTGCGAGGAGGCTTTTTCTGGAAAGGGTGATTGGACAAGTTTGCTTGATTGGAGGGTTGGTACGACCTAAGAGGGTATGCCATGGGTTGACTGCTAAGGGCATTGACATCTGGAGCATTGCAGGAGTAATTAGGCCATTTTGACTGACTCAGAAGCTCTTCCTTCTTATTATTTCCTTCCGTGATAGCGTCTTCAATTCGAGTTCCAACTTTAAACAACTCCTCAAAGGTGGAGATGGATTAGTAGAATAACTTATCATGGTAAAGTGCTTATAGATTTCGGATCAGCATTCTCACCTGTTCCTTCTCAATTGACCGGTGGTTCATCTAGGCCACTTTATTCCTCCATCTGCTCAAGAAAGCATCGAATGATTTATTGTTATTCTGCCGGGTAGTTTCTAAATCCCTGATTGTGACATCCAGCTCTTGATTGTAAGAATAGTGATCGAAAAACACTCGAACAATGTCTTCCCATGCCCGAGTTTTGGAGGCTTCCAAAGTAAGGAACCATAACAGTGCAGACTTTGCGAGGGTCCGTGGGAACAGCATTGCAATGTGCACATGAGTACAGCCCATTGATTGAAAGAAGCTTATACACAACTATACATGGCTTTTCGAATTTTTGGTTCCATCAAAATGGTCAATGGCAAGCATCTTGCAGTTTTCTGGTAGTTTTAGCTTAACAGGCTCGAAAAGCCCTTCCAGGTCCAACATGTAATCATCAACCCCTTTGCTCTTTCTCAATACACTTTCTAGCTTGTTAACTTTGTCCATTTTTTCCTGGAGCTTTTTCTCATATGTAGGCGGTGGGACCCCTTAAAACCAATCTTCTTCCCCATTATTCTCATGTATCGTGACGGGAGGTGGTACAAACCCCAACGGTAGTGGTGGCATGAATTCCAGAGGTGGTGGGAACCTAGGTGGGTACTGTGGCTACTGCTATTTCAATTCTTCCATAAACTTCAAAACTTGGGCCAAGCTGTCGGACTGCTGGCTTATGGTTGCTCCCAACTCGGTAACCTTGTTTTCTAACTCTTCCTGGTTCATGCTGAAATAACTTGTTGGGCTGATTCTGACCAAACGATTGTCTGAATTTCTGACCCAAGATGAGGATCCCAGCTGTTGACGTTGGGAATCTATAGTGACCCTACAGATTTTGAAAGGACTGTATCAAATTTTGATAGTGGCAACTTTAGACAGACAATGATAGTGATGTTACAAACGTGGACTGACCGGTGTACAAACTGACTGAGATAGTGCGTGTGGACTGACAGGAAAGGTGTATGCAAATGAGACAAGTATGCGGATATAAGGCCTAGTCTATATGATGCTCCTACTTCTAACATATAGCGGTTAAACAAATAAGGTCTTAGCTACACAGAGTGTGCTGACTTTTACTTTCCAGTATGATCACCAAGGGATAACAAAGATTTCCATGATATTTTGAGAAGATTAGACAGAGTTTTCTGGGAAAAACTGGTTGTATCTGGGTGAGTTGGACGGAGTTTTTAGGAGAAACTGTTTATATGTGGGTGAGTTGGACAGAGTTTCTGGGAGAAACTGGTTATACAAGATGGTGATCATACTGTCTAGCAAGTTTTCATACTCATATGTCTTAGGACCAAAAAACAAGGTTTGCAGTGTATATCTTTGTGAATATGGAGCAGACATCCTTATTATGGTGCCTAGGCAGGTCAACCCAATGTAATTACATATGAGTGATTGCCTTGGGAATCATAAGAAAGAGGTTCTGTTCTATGCCACATAAGTGTTTACGCCACGCAGGTAATCCCGTTAGGGCATACAGCAGTTGTATCACATTGTCCTATCTAAAAAGATAAATGAACAGTCCTATGAAAGATTCTACAGGAATCTATATGCAAAGGCTGGGTTTAGTTAAAGAGGGTCTGTTGACGAGAGTTCCAGTATACCGTCAGAGATACAGTACGGAAGTTTTTACTCTTTTTGATATACCTTGGAAGATACAGTATCAACAGTGACTTGTGCTCTGGAACAGCAAGACCTGAACAATGTCAGCGCCGCATTTCAGACACAGTCAGAAGGGAAATGCAGGAGTGTAATGCAGTGAACCAGACACAGTAAAAAAGATTATTTTAAGGATGCTTCTTATGAGTCAAACCTCTGTACTAGTTTGTTTTAAAATAAAATTTCCCCAGTGGAGTCGCCAGATTGTGGACACGCGGGATTGGCCTTCCACTTTTTGTTTGAAATTGTTTTGAATGAAAAAGAGAGAGAGAGAGAGAGAGAGAGAGGTCTATTGAAAATAGATACAGAGTCGCCACTTGGTTTTTAAGGAACCAAGAAACCTAATTCGACTCACCCAAATGGATAAAGGGCACCGGCCCTTCATAACAAAAGAATTTGGTTCAGGGTTTTGGTACGAGACTGAAAGGAGCCTTTGCCACGACTAAAACACCCTCAACTCGCCCTGTCTCTCAACGGGCCTCAATTAGCATCCAAATAATCATCATATACTATGTTTGGTTCGATAATTAATACTATGGTTTGTATATTACATCTCATAAGAACCTTGAAATTGAAGATTAAAAGATAAGATATCATTCATAAGATCTAAGCCAAATATCACACAAAGCAAAAGTGAAAGTTCACACAAACAAACCTAGGAAAAATCGTCTAATCACATATCAAGTAATCAAGTTTTCCTATTCTAGAAGGGGGACATGAATTGTTCTTGAAATAAAATAATCAAAGAAAACGAAATATGCTTAGCAAGCTAGTATGATGCATGTTAATCTTTGAGAAAAAAAGATCTCTCAATCCCCGGGACGGATGAGAAAGGAAGCGTAGATCGAGGGGGAGTATGAACGTGTGATCAAGTTCATTCCTTATAATCTCCTTAGATTAGGAGTCACAAAAACTCTAAATCTTGCATGGATGCAATGTATGATCCTAGAATGCGCAAAGGTTGTAGTGTGTTTGTGTATATAGACTTTCTAAAGTGACTTAGAAGTCTAGATTATGCATGAATGTATGAAGAAAATTATTATAGGATGTATACAAATTTAGTATGAACTACTTCCTAAGATATGAGCTAATTTGGAGTGCATTTAAGCATCAAAACAAAGAATGAAAGTAAAAGCATGCTTCTTGTGAATCGTGGACAGAACAGTGAGTTGATATTTGTAAAAATGGAAAAGTGATGTTAGAAATGTTTTTAATTCATGATTTTTTATGGAGGTCACACTTATTGTGTCTTGAACACATATCAAAAAGCCAAACTACAATAACTATCACAGATTAAGAGAAATCATATAAACAAGAAAGGTTGCTCAGAAACAGAGTCCGTACTGTCGACTGAAATGTAGAAATAATTTTGAAAATGAAAACAACATATTTAGAGGTCCATTTTATGCATAAAGTTCCCCAAGACACTGCGATTCAAGGGGAAAATGAGTTGAGGCCACTCTCTTTGGAAAAGTTTTATGAAAAACAAGTTGAAAGTCAACTTATAGCTGCTGTGACAGCAAAAACAGAATGTCTGGATGGAATGTTTGAACCAAAATGGAACCCTTCCAAGTGTTTTTAGATCAAACCAAAAATCATGGGTGTTCTTTAATGAGTTAGGAAGACTTTCCAAGTGGTCTTGTAATCACCCATTGAGTATTGAACTCAGGATATTATTTTGAAGTTGAATAACTCACTATTTTGAAAAAAAATTTAGAAAGAAAAGGTTTATTTCTTGAAATCCAAATATTGGGGATTTTAGAGGGGTTTTGAAATTGAACTTTTGAAAGCATATTTCCAACATCAAATGGAGATTATAACCCCTTAGAATACCAACATCAAACTCATATCAAGAACTCCCAATATTTCTTGCAGAAACATAGTTTTGTTTGAGAATATGACTTCAAGAATACATATGAATGCATTGAAGTTAAAATCATCATCCATAAAACATGTCTTTGAGGTCAAGAGCTACTATCCATAAGGATTCACTCTCCTCAAACATGTCATCTAGATGATGATAGGCATGTAAGTAATCAAAGAAAATCAAAAAGAAATGAGGTGAGAAGAGATGAACATAATATGTAAACAATCAAATAAGCAATCAATAGATGATAATCATTGAGATATTGGACTTGTAGCTTGGTGTTTCACTCATATGTGGTGACATTTGGACATGGAAGTAGCTTCCTATCTCATGAATGCTCAAGAATGATGGTTGTGGAGGATGTGAATGTGAGGTATAATAGAGGTAATAGAAGAAAGCAAGATTAAAACTTACTTTCTTATAGAAAATCAATAGGAGAAGCTCCCTTTCTCTCTTCTAAACCTATCTCTATCTCTCTTACTCTTCACAACTTTCTCAAGCTTTGCACTTTGCCCCCCAAAATGAGAAGTCAATGGGGGGTTTATATAGGCTAATTTGGGGGGGGGTTTGGGTTTTAAAGAATCCTCCTATTGGTCCCAAACATCTGTGAACAAGAAACTACATCGTTTTGGTTTTCAATTAATCAAATTGGACCCCCAAAATAAATTACAAAAATGGATTCAGCGGGGGTTGAGTGTCGCCGCGACACTGGCCATATGCCGCCGCGGCAGTGGCCCAGTGCCACCGTGGCACTGCTCCTCAGACGCCCAGAAATTTGCATTTAGGCTCCCAGAGGTTCCTGTATTGGCGAAAAGGCCCTATTTCGTCCAAAATTCACAAAAAATGCGTACGAACTCCGAATTGAGCTTGTGATATACCATTGGAAAGGTAATGGAGTCTAATTTTTATAAAAAAAAAAAAAAAAAAAAAAAAAAAAAAAAAAAAAAAATTCAGAGATAGGTCACTTTGAAAAGTTTTGCGGTATTTGCGATAAAAACCGATTTGATCGTCTTTTTCACCTTCAAAAATTCATAATAAATTCGTTTTAAATCTAGAAATTATGTGCGATATACCATTGGAAAACTATTGACCTCTAGTATCCATAAAAAATGTTTAAAAAATGATACGGAACTCCAGTTTCAAAGTCAACTTTTAGGTCAAATCAGTCGAACCTAGGATTTCCAAGAAGTTCTAGGAACCTCTAGGAGATCCCAGGGGCTGACGTTTTCATCCGATTTTCTTTTAAAACTCATTTTAATACTTTTCATATGATTTAAAATGATCTCGAAACTTTTCAGCAAATTTGAATGATTTCGGTCAAACCCTGGTCAAACCTAGGTCAAACATAGGTCAATGGGGACTTTTCGGGAACTTCCGGGAGTTCGGGGGTCTCTAAGAGCTGACGATTTCATTTGATTTTTCTTCAAAACTCATTTTACCACTTTTCTTATGATGTAGCATGTTTTCAGAATTTTCAGTCCAAATCTGGGAGTTTTTGGGCTTTCAGGGGTATTTTGGTCATTCTGAGCATTTTGAGAGAGAGAACTAACTTCCAAGAGTCCTTTTTGTGT
This sequence comes from Hydrangea macrophylla, assembly GCA_033977485.1. Classification (NCBI taxonomy): domain Eukaryota; kingdom Viridiplantae; phylum Streptophyta; class Magnoliopsida; order Cornales; family Hydrangeaceae; genus Hydrangea; species Hydrangea macrophylla. The sequence goes on along the minus strand of CM066985.1, from coordinate 81,831,254 downwards.
CTTTTCCGATCATCGTGAACCACCAAGCTATGGGTCTCCTAAATCTGATGGCTGACAAAATGGGGTGTGTACAGGTATATCAAGGTTACATAGGAGGTGGGGTTGAGATTTGAAAAGAATGATGATGTTGGAAGATTTCTCTTAGGATACATAGATTTGGACTATGCAGATGATTTAGATAAGAGATGGTCTACTACCGAGTATTTGTTTACTATGGCAAGTGGTCCAGTCAGTTGAAGGTCGACATTGCAATCCATGGTAGCGTTGTCTACCACGGAAGCTGAATACATAGCAGTCACAAAGGCCATGAAGGAGGCTATTTGGCGAGATGGGTTGGTTGAAGACTTAGGGATGCATCGAGAGAAGGTGGAGGTATTTTGCGGTAGTCAAAGTGACATGCATTTAGCGAAGAACCAAGTTCATCATGCTAGGACCAAGCATATTGATGTCCGTTTTCATTTTATACGAGAAATCATTGATGAAGGGAGTATTTTACTCCAAACGATTGACAATCCTATGGATATGTTAACCAAGGTGGTGAGTGGGATTAAGTTTCAGCATTATTTGAACTTGACCAATATTATGCACACTTAAATGTGTGTGTTGCCAGGAGCAAGGAGATTGTTGTTTTGGATTAGCGTGGTGTTCATGCTATGTTGGATATGGTGGTAATGTTGGAATTGGTCGGGAAGGTTTGTAGCCTGCAAATTTTTGCCAAGGTGGAGATTGTTGGAATAGTGACTTAATTTGGTGTTTTTCGGAAAAAGGAATTGTTGGAAGACTGTTCCGCCTTAGCGGTCCGCCCGAGCGGGCATGTGTGCAAGCTGTGGATAGAGTTTAGTTGGTAACTTCTAGAATGTCGCCCGCCGGGTATCCCGCCTTGGCAGACCGCTTGGGCGGGCGAGTTGTTTGTTGATAATTGGTTTTTGGTTATACAAATTTGGATTCTTTATTGGATTTTGGCAAGTCTACTATAAATACCTAAACTTAGGTTATTGTAAAGGGAGTGGTATCTTTTGTATCTTTCACATTTTGACTTAGAGAGCTATTGGAAGGCATTGTAAAGCTCTCTAGATTTGTTTTTCGCCAACAGTATAGTGCATTGATTCGAGTTGCTCCGGGGGTATAGACGTAGGTCTCATTGACCGAATCACACGTAAATCTTTGTATTTTGTGTTTGTGATTGGTTTATTGTTTTCTTGTTCTTTCTTTCTCGAATTGGATTCTTTGCTTGTGTTTTAAATCACGCGCTTCCGCATAAGTTGACCCCACCAAGTGAGAGATAAACACATTTTGGTATTTGTAAATTTTATTGGTGAGATTTGTTATGCTCCCTATCATTACTCTTTTGAAATAGTATGCAATGTATATAAAAATATATTTTAAGTGTTATTAAGTAGATTATCTTAACAATAATGACGATCCACTGTCACATGCCCATCAGATACAATGGCTGTTGCGATTGCCATTGCTTTCATAAATTTTTCTAGACTTTACATCTCTTCTCTATAGTAGAGGTTCTTTCTTATTAAGCGTGATGTTAGGGGAATCAAATGCGTTTAAATTATCCCACACATTGTTTAGCAATTTTAGGGTGTGTTTGATAAAACTGAAAATTAAGTACTGAAAATTAAGTGCTGAATTTTAAGTACTAAAAATTTTAAGCGATTGAATTTACAGTACTAAAAATAATTTTTCAAGTACTGAAATAGATTGCATTCAGTGATTATTTTCAGTAGAAATTTTTCACTTAAAGTTTTTAGTGATTTTTTGGCTACTTTTTCAATTAAGTGATATGTTATCAAACGCACTGAAGCAAAATAAGTGCTAAAAAGTTTCTTTTTTACCATTTAATTGGATTATCAAACACACTCTAATTTATATGCTTTTCTATGGCTTTAGGATTTTTTTTCTTCTAGTTAGTCACCTTAGACGTAAAAGAATTATTTGATTTGGTAAATTAGTCATTGTTCGTATACGATTAACATGTTAAGAGTTGTATGGTAAATAGAAATATCCTCTTGTCAATGTTGTTTTTAAAACACAGTGGCGGGTCTAGGGGGTCCAAAACATTGTTTAGCAATTTTAATTTATATGCTTTTCTATCGCTTTAGGATTTTTCTTCTAGTTAGTCACCATAGACGTAAAAGAATTATTTGATTTGATAAATTAGTCATTGTTCGTATACGATTAACATGTTAAGAGTTGTATGGTACAAAAATTCTCTAGAGAGAGCGCCCTCTTTTTATTAAAGAGAGGGCTACTGTTTTGGCCGTCGGATCGTGTTTTCATTAAGGACAGTGTTGTCATTTTACAGTTTTTAAACACGATCTGACGGCCAAAATAGAAACCCTTTCTTTAATAAAAAGAGGACGCCCTCTTTAGAGTCTGACTGATATGGTAAATAGAAATATCCTCTTGTCAATGTTGTTTTTAAAACACAGTGGCGGATTTAGGGGGTCCAAAATTTTATAAGGTTGGTGCTCCAAAAATATTGATATTTTTATACAGGAAAAATGCTAGACCCACACAGTGAACCATACACTTTTCCACACACGGCTTTAAATGTTTGTACTATGTGCTGTATAAGTGGGGCACAAAATAGTATAAAAATTTCAAACAGCACAAGGCACAAGCATTTAAAGCTGTGTGTGAAAAAAATGTGTAGTTTATTGTGTGCGTCTAGCATGACTCTTTTATACGACACCAAACCTTTGTTCCTAAATCCAAAATCCTAGATTGATGGCTTTGATGGTGTTTTCTTGATTTCTTCCATGGATATTTTCAAAAAAGTCTCTTTTCAAACAAACTCACACAAATTCCCTTCCAAAGCAGTGTCCAATTCGAAGTAATTGCTTTAATTCCACCCTGTTTTGAAGCATGAAATTGGTGATTAAACCATACAGTAAAAACAAGAAGCTGACATCCCATTGAAGAAGATCTTGAATCTTATGTTGCAATTACCATTGAGGTTGATACTAAGGCTGTGCTTGGTTCATGGATTTAGTAAACGAAAATAAAAAATAAAACATTCAGGAAAACAATCTCCTTTGTTCAGTTATAATGGTAGAGAACAGATTAATGAAAAAGAAATTTAGTGACAAAGAAATTTAAAATTTTGAGTTTTGTGAATCACTTTCTTTTCTCTTTTTATTAAGCTCCGGTTAAATTAGAGGGGAACAAAAATTTAACTTTTAATGTTATTTAAGGATGGATGAGAGCACAAGGGAGAACACAAGAGAGGAAAAAAAAATCTTCTTGTTTTCCTTTTCTTTCAATGAATTTCCGTTCCCTTTTATTTTTCTTCAATAAATCCGCAAACCAATGAGCGTGTTATCGAGCATATCACACGCAAACACATTATAAAGCCGCTTAAAAAATTCTTTTTGAATTATGCCTGTAACATGTTTAGTATACATCAATAATATATGGGACCACCTCTGTTGTTGTAAGGGAAAAAAAAAGAGGAGAAAAAACCTAAAGGATGGTCTACATATTACACTATAAAGCTCACAGGATTAGATCTATCATCATAATAATTTGAAAGGAATCTATATGTGAAGCATACTATTTTAAAGCATAATAATGTGAAAAGGGTAACCTTTAAGCATTATGGACTTTTATTGAAAGTTATGAAATCAGGTGGTGAAAGTTTCCAACAATTCCTACAATTCATTTCTTTGAACCAATGGAGTTTGGATCAACTACAAGCAATTGACACAGCATTTTGATGGAAAAAGGAGAGGGGAAAAGAAAAGGCCTCAGATATTTGAATCAAAATACAACTATCTGAATTTGGCCCTTTCAGATATTAATTTATGGTTGACTCGCCATAATGCCTTTGACCGAGTCAAGAATACGAAAATAGTCGTAAAAAAGTGCAGACTCTTTACCTTCCAAGCCGTCCCTGCTCACCCGGTTGCTGCCCGCAAGGTTATTGCACGGGCTCCCGCCCACAACGAGATCGAACCCACCAAATGTGTTAATAAGTTGTTCTAGCCGGTCACCGTTTAGCTGTTGCACATCATCAAGGTCAATCAGATTTCCTCTCTGGTTCGTTTGCTCCCACCAGCTCCTCACAATGTTTCTGTTTGCTTCAGATTTTTCGACTGAAACAACATTCTTTAAAGGGATGCCGAGCCGGTGAAGGGCAACTTCGGCACCACCGATCCCAGAGAAAAGGGAAAGAAGGTTGATGCCACCTGGGAATAAGTCCTTCAAGGCAGAGAGATGATATGCCACTGTGTCAATCTGCGAAACATATAAAAATAACCCAAATTGAGATTTAGAATAATTGCCCAGAAAAAGTTTCAAACTATGTTGCAAAACACCATCTCCAACTTGAAATCACAAAAAAGTAAGACTTGTTTTAGTTAAAATATAAAGATTGTATTAGAATGCATATTTAAAACAAGTCGATAATGAAAAGGCTGAATTGATGAGAATGCATTCCAAAGTTTTCATTCCAAACACACCCCCTTGAAGGAAACTATCATAAGAAGGCACTTATGTAGAAATCAACTAAAAGAAGTTAAAATTTGTTCTAATTTTACAGGGAGACCACAAAACTCCAGAAAATTCAAGGATAGTTGCAACAATCAAACTAAGTATGATTTATTCGGGGGGAAAAAATGTAATGTGAAGCATGGCTGTTAAAATCAATCAATTCACGAGTCAATTCAGAGAAGACGACTTGAATATAAAAACAGTAAAAGAATAAGTAAAAGAACAAATGTTCACCTGGAATGAATTACCAAGGGACTTGTATCTATCCGTCCTACTTATTCCACCTCCCCTTGTATGGTTCTTAGGGAACCCCAACAGCATTTCCACCTCATCGGGCTCGAGTGGCGCAAGCTTGTTCCTTCCCACCCAGACTAGATTCCACTTTCGGCATTCATCTAAAACATATTTTTGCACTTTTAGTGGGGGTTCGCCATCCCAGTCTTCGAGAGCCTTCCTAATCCTCTCTGTCAGTTTTGCACTGCCTATGACGGTTTGCAAGCAATTAAGCTTGATTCGTTCATCCCACGAGGGCCACCATTTCCTTGTTAAGGGCAGTGCCTCGTGTATCGTTCGTGGGGGAAGTGGTAGAAGCGGAAATCTGTTTCCGATGGGAATATTATGGACATAACCTCTCTTCCTCGCAGCTGCGCAGAAGTACTTTGAGTCGACAAATTCCGGTTCTACATCGTATAGAAATCGGGAAATCGTGTTCCAAACTCCTTTTGGGGCTAGAGCCACGTTCTCGTAGTAAAAGAATGGAGGACCAATGGCAGCAACAGGAAGATTTCTATGAAGTATTTGGCCCGGTTCGGTTGGTACTCCGAATCCAATCATCGGTTTTGGAAGACGAATTGTCTCATCATCTTCAGTTAGGATCTTCTTCACATATCCCCTGTATTTTTTCCTCTTCCACAACTCATATTCATACAATTTCCTCTTCAGCTTTGGCTGTGAAGGTACAGGGAAAAAACAAAAAAGATAAAAGAAAAGAAAAACAATGGAGTGGAAATAGATTAAATACATTCTGAAAAAGTAACCCAAAAAAGAAAAAAAACAAACACAAGGAAAGTGATATAGATCACGGTATATTTGTAGTTAAAAAGAAAAAAAAAAAAGAAGCAAATTAAAAGAGCTTTAACGAAACTTATTTCCATATCCTAAGAATAATATAAAAGAGAACCTTTTGTTCATCTAGTTCTTGTAGATAAGCATCTGATGCCTTTGCCATCTGGGCAGCACATATAAAATCTGTTAACTCATCAATTGAGGCGTCTGGTCCTGCAAGTTTTGAAATTGCCCTTGTAAAGATGGGAAATAGATTTTAACTCAGGCAAATGGTGCAGCTATACTATACAAGTTGTGTGATATCAAACAAGCAGAAACTACTGGCTATATGCCAATAGTTAACACGTTCTTTTGTTAGTCTTTTTAAATTTTTAGCTCATCCATCACAGTAATTTGACTTTTCCCATTGAAGTTCTCAATGTATAATATGAAGGATGTGGCTGTCCACTTTGTGTACGAACTAGGGTTTTCTTTGGTTCATTAAATTAACAATTACAGCACAATTATATCGAGACAAGAGGTAGCACCACGTTGCATAAAATCTATTATATATATATATATATATTAAGGCTAAAAGTCTTTCCACATTGCGCCATGTGGCGCTTTCTTATTCATTTGCTCTTTTTATTTTCTCTCAATTTTTTGTAGTATTGATTTCAATTATTGTCCATTAATGGAAACAAATTATTCATGGGTTCGAATCTGGAAACAGCCTCTGTGCTTGCAGGGGTAAGGCTGCGTACATCTCACTCTCCCCAGACCCCGCAATGGCGGGAGCCTCGTGCACTGGGCTGCCCTTTTTTTTTTTTAATGGAAACAAATCTTTCAACTTCCCATTCATTCATCTATTTTTCTCTCCTATTTATACCATATTGAATTACACAATCTCCAAAAAAATTCTACACAAAAATTTCGAAAAATTAAATAACTACTCATTTCTCTCTTGGAGATTGTTCTTTGGTTTTTCTTCTTATTTATCCTTTACATAAACTAATTTCAAGTCTTAGTCACTACCATAGAAAATAATTTCTTTGGTTTTTTTGTACGAGTAATTGCTATTCGTTGGTTTTTTTTTTCCCTAATTGCTATTTTTCCTAGTGCATAGCACAGGTACCCAGCTAGTAAATAGGGTAAACAAGGTGTGGCTCCTAATCTCCTATACATTATACTTATTAACACAATCCCTCTTATCCAAAGCTACCACATCAGTTGAATATGCAACTTATAGAGAAGCATTTGCGGACAACTGATTAGCAACCTTCCTTTTCTCAAGAGAAATGCATCAAGACAAATGGTTTATGAACTCATTAGGAGTGATAATTTTGTCAGGACAATTTCAGGGTCCGAGTAAGGTCCTGTATACATGTAGCAACCTGTAATTTTCAATTCCCTAATAATAAATAAAATGTCATTTTTACCGTGTATTATTTTTAGTCGTGGGGTTATTTTAATAAATAAATAATATTTGTGTGATCATTTATAAATACAATGCCTTTTATTTTATAACCCCTTAGCAATTTAATTGTATTATTACTTAAGACTACACCCCTAAGATACCCTATGATTTGGGATAAAAACCATTAATAAAATATAACATCACATTGCCTATATTTTTGTCCCTAATATTTATGTTTGGGACATTGATAAAGCTAACTGACCAAATCGGACCAAACTAACTGAACTAACTGATCAAACCCTACCCAACGGATATCAATCAGCCACGTAACTTACAGTTATTGATTGAAGTGTAATCATCATATTCATGTGGATGAAAACTTCAGAGGTGTGTGCTTCAGTTTAACCACGAACCAACCTTACCTCTGTAATTGAGTTCATGTATAAACACACACACAAAGCGAACAGACGTGTAATTTCAAAAACTCAAGAGCTCTATCACTCTCAAAGCTTACCCCTCCATTGCTCTCTCTCTCTCTCTCTCTCTCTCTCTCTCTCTCTCTCTCTCTCTCTCTCTCTCTCTCTCTCTCTCACTATCTATCACAAGCACACACAAGCACATTTCTATTTCTGGAAATCAAAAGAAAAGGAAGAAATGCAATAGATATAATATCACAATAGGAAGAAGCTCAAGCCATAGTCATTGGAACTAAGCTTGAAGCTTTTATTTCGGAATTTACGGTTTTCTTCGGCAGCTCCGTCCCACCAATCTAAGAACCAGTTTGAACCCACTCATAATGTAGTATAAGTTATTACGCACAAGGCGAGGGGTTCGAATGTAGGTGTATACGTATAGATATATATATATATAGCTATGGAGGTTCAAAAATGGTGGTCTCGTAAAACTCAACAAAAATCGATTCTATAAATTAGAAATGAAAGATTATAGCCCCAATAGCCTCTATTTCGAATTTGAGACCTTAATCTATAACGGTTACGTCGTACGGTTAAAACGAAATTTCAGCGACTCTCGGATTTTCACATATAAGTAGAGCTTCGTTAATAATTGGCTAACGAGACTTATAAATTCGTAATCTACGCGGAAAAACAAAGAGAATGGTATATTACACTCACTGTATCGTTTAAGTTCATAAAACTCGTCAATGGCTATGTAACTCACTGTGAAACTGGAGGAAGACGATGAACCCGAGCGCTCGAGACAAGTGGGAGAGCTCGAGGCTCGAGCGCTCGAGCTATACAGGAGCTCTCAAGAGACCCTGAGCGCTCCAGCTCACCAGTTTCAGGACAGTTTCTGTTTTTATGCTTAAGACTGTTGTACTTTCTGTTTTAAGTTTTGTATGTCACTGCTTACTGTTTTATAAAGGCAATGAAAATAGAATGTAAAATGGGATTTGATAAGTTGATTTAATTGGTACTAATCACATGTATCAATAGCTCTGATACCACTATGAAAAAATGTAAAAAGAAAGAATAAGTCATACACTTGCATAGTCGAGATGGCATATTTGGAAGGGGTCGTTTGGTCAGCATATATGTTTGTGAGAAATAAGTAAAGAGATATGTTTGTGACATTGTGGATATGAATATTTGTATTGATCGGGTTTTATGGACGGTGAAAGTGTGATACTATCTTGGTCAAACAGAGTTTGACCAAGCGGCTTTTATGGGCGGCGATGGTATATCAATCAGGATAATTGGGTTATTGTAACCTTGAATATCTTGATGAATTTTACCTATGCCACATCGGTCCGGTAATCCAATCGAGCAGCTTTTATGGGCGGTGATGTTTTAAATTAATGGCATTATGCCGGATAGTTCTGGAAAACCAAATGAGTCGAGAGATTGCGATCAAGATAAACCAGTCAGTAAGATGAGATGATTTCATTGTTCATGCACGGTCTTAAATATTTATTACTTAAACGGTCATTTATTGTTCTTATGCAACGACTGGAATAATGGATTAACTGTACTGTAAAATACTTAACAATATTAAAACGGTTAATGTACTTTTATATACGTTGCGTGTGTTGTTCATTTTGCTCACTCGGCTTTCATTAGTTGATGACTTTTATTTGTCCTAGACACCCAAAATGTCCAGGAGATGACTATGCATGGCAGTACGACTATGCCAGCTATAGAAATCCTGCGGAGACAATCTCTATGCTTTTATTTATTAATGTTGTAATAAGTTATAAATGATAAAGAATAATGTTTTATATAAATAAGGCGGCTTGTGCCTTAAAGATATTTGACTTAAAGACAATGTAATATTATTTTGGTTTTATTTCTATATGTAATGATTATTACTATTTATCTTCCCTGTTGATTTATATACTCTGTTTTATTATGGCATGTTAAGCTAAGTACAGGACAAGCGATCCATCACTTGGTATGACCTACGGGTCCAAAACGGAAATGAAAAATTTTCCTTATTTGCTACATTGGGCGTGACAATACACTTGAAGAGCTAACTGTTGCGAGTAACCACCATTATAGTACCAGGCTCCCATACTTGGGCTATGTCAACATAATGTATTTAACGGAAAAAGCAGTGAGAAAAGGAATAAACTTGCAGAAGATAGAACATGGAAAATAAAATAGTGACAAAGAAAGGTCACAAAAAAGTTGCATATGTGAGACCTAGGGTGTGATTCTATATACATAACAAAGCACTCAATGAAAAAAGTAGACCTAGAAAATCCACAATTCATCTCAAAATAATAAAGGTCCTTCAATGAAATACATGAAAAATACTTAAGTGGTGGATCCTAATAAAATACACAAGCAAATAATAATGATTCCAATTAGTTACTTTGATAAAAGGAGAGAAGAAATTTTCCAACTTTTCACAACCAGCCTATCACACATATGGGCAAAAAACAAACAGAATCTCTATCCTAAAACTAAATCTAACTTTAAACAAATAGGTATAGTGCCCCATAATAATACCCAAGGAAGCACGGATTATTCTTAAAGGTCGAAGAATCCACATTGGATACGAATACGGACCCGCATCGGCATGTATTCTTTTCAAATGCGGTAGGGTGTCTTTCTAGGTTTTTTTTTATTTTTTATTTTTTATTTTTTATTACTATTTAAAAACAGGAACTCTAACACAAATTTAAAACTTTTAGCGTCAACTTAAGAGTGTTGAGTGTTCGATTACATATAAAAAGGATAGATTTATTAAAAAAAAATCTTTTATTCGTGTTAAAACATTTTTAAAAAAAGACAATGTATAGTTTATAAATTTCTACAAAAGTATATTTTGAATAATTTATAGAAGTGCCCCCCGCAACCTTGATTTTTGGAAATTTGACGAATCCCCCGCACCCGCAGTGGTGCTTCCTAGATAATACCATAAATGCATCCTTCCGTATGAAGAAAGGAAGATAAACCAGTATTGGCAAAAAAAAAAGTAGAGTGGAACAGAATAAGACCAGATATTATCATTTACCCACCACATCTATCCATAGCTATTGAGGCCTCTTCGAATGTGTACCCCATATTTGCCAAGGATACCAATGTCTTATCCTTGCCAGTCACACCATTTGTATTTTCCTGCAAGGTGATGTCAATTAATGGCACTTTCAGAAATAATAAGATTAACAATGGTACTTCTCAAAGCCTGGGAAATATTCTCCTCAGATATGTATACGACCTAGAGAAAACCAAAACCATTCTGTAAATGTACTACTTCAGGAGAATTACTAGTTTCAACAAAATAGTTGAAGCTTTTAAAAAACCATCCACTGGTGGATGGAGACATGGGTGTGCAGACATTTTCAAAATACTGCAAAAGCAAAATAGTTCAATATAAGCTAACAGAAGTAAACCATCTCTGACCATTAACATTTACCTAGTCTAAACTCTATAGCAATAAACTTCTGCGTTTTCAAAACCAAAAGTCTAATTTTACTTTCCCTTGTGCACGCTCTGATGACTTCCTTATCTGGATCTTCTGCTTTTTTTTTTTTCCTTATTCTTTTTCTGGATAAGGTTTTAACAATGATCTAGATCGGTTCTTCATTAGACATTTGTAAAAATCAATTTGGTATCATATTTTGTTAAAAAATATGTAAATGATCACAATTATCAGCCACACTAAAGATTTAGGGACTACCATAAATTTGGTAATGCACACAACCCAACCTAGAGTATAGAGACATTACCGTTTTCTCGTGACAAAAACCCATAAACCATAGCAGTTTCTATGTCAGCACAACACATTACTGAGGTAAATTCTCAATCTACCACCATCAGAGGGTCAAGTAAATTCAGTTTTTTTTCTCACACTTAGTTGTATTACATTGGGGAAATAAAGTAATATTGACATAATCTCAATCAATCAAACGAATGCTCCACAGGGAGTAAAACTTCTGAGTGTCGCATGCATCAGTCTTTGTATTTGTTTAACTAATATGTATGGAAAAACTAAGGATAAAAAATTTGTGCAGCTAACAAAGATAAGTCGATACTGCTAAATATTACCATAAGAATACTTACTTTCCTAGTCGTTGAGAATTATTTACACAATCAACAAAGTATCAGTTGTATCCATAAAGGCATAGCTACCTCATTTTCAGACCAACTATCTAAATCAGAGAGATCATATAGAAAGCTCTCATCATAATCTGAAGAGCAGTGATCGGAGTCAACACATTGCTGTTGTTGAGGAGACTCCGGAGACTTTTCAAGAGCCTGCAAGAAATGAGTAAAATATTGATGTTAACGCGAATCCACATTTATACATAGGGGAAATACAATACTAAGTGGTCGTCAATGGTCAACATCTAACAAATGAATACCTCCTTACAGGCAGGTAATTTGTACATTGGGAAGAAATATTAACCAAGGAAAATGAGCTGATAATCACAGAGTCAAGGTGCTACACTTTGAAGATAAATAGGCATAGGCAGTTTGAGACTGCTACAAACATAGTAATAAAGTGTTAATGTATATAGAGGCAACCACAGGCCTCACCATCAACGAATATGGCTAGAATGTGGAAGAATGAGGAGGGAAGTTAAAACCAATTGGTTTAGGAACATAACATTCCATCTCAAACCTTTTGGTTCGTGGATTAATTACCTTATCCAAGATAATCAGGTTTACAAGTTAAAAAGTTGAATAAGAACATGTCTTGACAGTCAGAGATCTTTAGACAGGAACCTTTTCTAATCTCCCCACATATGTCCCGTCTCTTTTTCCTATTATCGTTTCTGTATGCAAGAGACTAGAGAAACTGCAAAGAGACTTCTTATCGAAAGGATTGAGAGATGAATTCAAATACCATATGTGAGTTTGAAAGATGTATGCAAACCTTTCAAGGAAGGGGGACTAGGGATTAGGAAACCCAGAATGTCTAATCAAGCTCTATTGGGTAAATGGATGAGGAGTTATGGCTTAGAGGTGAATAACTTATGGCAGAATGAAACCAACTCCAAGTATGGGAATAACCGATACGAGCATACTAACTGTTGAAATATTCAGGGATTAGTTGTCTATTAGATGTCTAATATGAGTTGTGTATTAGGTGGCTATGAGTTTTTAGAGATCTTTTATTATCATTTTTTATTATTGCCTAAGGGCATCTAAGGGCATCATTGTAATTACACTTATCTCCGTTATTAATATAAATAGGGTTGAGACTTCTTATCTCAACCTAAGCTTGAATCATAAACCTTTACATGGTATCAGAGCCTCTCTTAGAGAGAGATCCCAATCCCCACCACAAACCACCATCAACAACCACCCACCATCACGCCGCAGCCTCTAGGGCTACCCAGCCCCTCAGCGCAGCCCCCCAGTGCTTCGGCCTCCCCACCCAACCACCCAATCACTCCGCGCAGCCCCCTAGGGCTTCGGCTCCCTTCACCCAGCCACCCTGGCTTAGTCGGCACCATCCCAAGCTCCTAAAACCCTAGCCGAAACCCACTGCCACTTCTTTAACCCCAGCTAACTCCCATAGCGTCCACTTGAACCATATTTGTACCTTCTGACCTAGTGTTTTGATTGGGGGTTATTTTTCAACCTCTTCGTTGGTCTTTTTATGGACCTTTAATCAGATATAACTAATTTTTCTGCATCCTATATGGTGATTTGATTTTCTCTTGTGCTGCGACTCCGTTGGTGCCAGTTCCTATTCCCTTCTTCAGTGATTGTTGCTGGCATTTGTTGCCAGCTGATTTAAGATGTCGGGTAATCCTGGAAAAACCATCATCACTTCACAGCCACTTAGAAATGAGAGCATTGTTATTGCTCAACCTGATAACCCGAACTTGAAGATCACTACTTCCCTCTTCAATGGTCAAAATTTCCTGGCTTAGTCCCAGTATGTGACATTGTTTCTTAAGGGCAGAAGAAAGATGGGGTACATCAACGGCCGCATCAAAGATCCTTGCACCGAGGATGCAGCTTATGACAAATGGGAGATAGAGAACTTCATTGTCATGACTTGGCTTGTTCACTCTATGATCCCTGAGATTGATGAAAGTTTTTTGGACATGGTGACTGCCCAGGATATTTGGGAGACCATGACCAACACTTATTCCAGACAGGGCAATTTTGGCCGTTTTCGTGCTCAACATACAGAGGTTGTTTATTCATCCATTGTTGATGATACACCATTATCTCCTGCAAAATTAAATACCCTTCACCGCCTGATGACTTGTCTGGATACACCTACTATTGCCTCATCATCTTTTGCTCGTTCAGGTAATTTAGCTACTTCAGTGAGTGCATTCAATTCCCATACTAGTCTTCCTTGGATCATTGATTCCAGGGCATCCGATCATATGACCGTTCATCTCCTGTTTTTTCCGATTATAAGCCATGTTCATGTCAGGATAAAGTCAGGATTGCTGATAGAACCGTCTCTTCGGTTTTAGGCAAAGGTTTAGTTCGTGTCACTCTCTCGTTGTCTTTATCTCCTGTTTTGCATGTTCCTAGCTTTACCATTAACCTCTTATCTATTGGTCGTATTACTCGCGATCAAAATTGTAGCATCACTTTTTTTCCTTCTCATCGTGTGTTTCAGAACCTTATCACGGGGAGGACGATTGGCAATGGTAGAGAGGAGAATGGTCTTTATCTTCTGGAACTGCAGGACCGACAATAATTGGCTCATCAGACTACTCTCACTGGCTCTACATCTGGTGATATCATGCCCTGGCACAAACGCCTAGGACATCCTTCCTTTGTTTACTAAAACATTTATTCCATTTTTGTCATCTAATAAAAATGTATCCACCTTTCAGTGTGAAGATTGTGAACTTGGAAAGCACCACCGTGCTTCTTTTTATCTCAATTATCATAAACGTACTGTTCCTTTTTCTCTTATACGTTCGGATGTTTGGGGTGCTTCTCGTGTTGTTGCACTTAAAGGCCATAGGTGGATTGTCACATTTAGAGATGATTTTTCTCGTACCACTTGGGTTTACATGATGAAAGAAAAAAGTGAGGTCCATTCAATTTTCAAAACCTTTCACAAAATGATTTGTACCCAGTTTGGTGCGGTTGTAACAATTGTTCGTTCAGACAATGGAGGGGAGTACGTTAAATCTGGTCTTGAGGTATTTTTTTTAGAGAATGGCATAATTCACCAATCTTCTTGCACCAATACTCCACAACAAAATGGAGTTGCAGAGCGCAAGTCACCACTTAGACACTACTCGGTCAATATTATCCTCAGCCCAAGCTCTGAAGCCTTTTTGGGATGAAGCTGCTGCTTATTTAATCAATTGGCTTCCTACTCAAGTTCTTAATAAACAATCACCTGTTGAGGTTCTTTCTAATCCTTCTGATCTTTTTGCCATTCCACCTAAGGTCTTTGGTTGTGTCTGTTTCGTTCATAATCATGCTCCCACAAGAGGAAAACTTGATCCTCGGGCTCTCAAATGTGTTTTCCTTGGTTACTCTCCCACTCAAAAAGGGTATAAATGTTACCATCCTCCTACTCGAAAGTGGTATATTTCCATGGATGTCACCTTTTTTGAGGAACAGTCCTATTTCACCCCTCAGGCTCCTCTTCAGGGGGAGAATACAAGTACAGAAGAGTTGCCTGAACTACATGTTCCTAATTTACCTGTGTCTGTAGTTCCAAATTTACCTGGTCCCAGGATCAGAACCTGGCTCTGATACCACTTGTAAGGCCCAGTCCATTCAACTCCTTAAAACCCAGGTGTTAAGGAGAGGGAACTAAAGCCTTATAAACAGCACAAAGGGGCCATACATGGGCGATGTGGGACATTCCAACACACTCCCTAAACCACAGGAGCCGGAAACTCAGCATAACCTGGA
The DNA here is from genome assembly GCA_033977485.1 of Hydrangea macrophylla. NCBI lineage: Eukaryota > Viridiplantae > Streptophyta > Magnoliopsida > Cornales > Hydrangeaceae > Hydrangea > Hydrangea macrophylla. The sequence continues at coordinate 81,815,966 of CM066985.1, read as the reverse complement.
CCACAGTAGCCGGACACTCGGCACGCCGGAAGACAAACCCAACCAAGTTTTGATACCAAATAGAATTGGGAAAAATATTATTTACACCTCTAATATATATAGGTTACAAGAATAATAGAGAAAAGGAAAGAGAATAAAAGAAAATAAAGATTAGTCAACATGACCATAAATATTATAATAAAATCCCGTAATAAACTCTTAATTTCAACAACGTGTGTCTAATCCATTTGAGAGGAGGAAGAAGTAGAAAAAATTGATGGAGAGCAAGAGATAAAAAAAAAAAAAATTGATGGAAAGCAAGAGACTGAGAGAGAGACATTTGTGGAACCCACCATTGCAAAAGGAAAATATCCAGAGAAAGAGGATATAGTATATCAGAGAGAACTTAGAGAATGAAAGATAAGACCATTCCTCCTGATCCGCCACTCACGTCTCCTTCCTTTGATGAGGGACCAAGTAATCCTAATCCTCCTACTACTGTAACTGATGAATTAGATATTCCAATTGCTACACGTAAGGGTGTTAGGTCATGTACTCAACATCCCATATCTAAGTTTGTCTCATATAGTCGTCTATCTCCTTCTTACCAAGCCTTTGTATCCAAACTTGCTTCTGTGTCTATCCCTAATCATGTACAAGATGCACTCACTAATCCTAAATGGAAACATGCTATGATTGAGGAGATGAAAGCTCTTCACAAGAATATCACCTAGGAAATGGTTGGCTTACCTAAAGGGTATAAGACAGTGGGGGTGCAAGTGGGTGTTTGCAGTCAAGCACAAGGCAGACGGATCTATTGAAAGGTACAAAGCCCAGTTAGTTGCAAAAGGTTTTGCACAAACCTATGGGGTAGATTATGAGGAAACATTTGCTCCTGTTGCTAAGATGAATATTGTGAGAATTCTTTTATCCCTTGCTGCTAACTTAAATTGGCCTCTTCATCAATTTTATATTAAAAATGTGTTTCTACATGGAGATTTGACAGAAGAAGTACATATGGATATTCTTCCAGGTTTTGAAGACTCTAAAACCAAAGGGAAAGTTTGCAGGCTTAAAAAATCCCAGTATGGACTTAACAGTCTCCAAGAGCGTGGTTCGAAAGATTTACTCAAGCTATGGTGATATATGGCTTTAAACAAAGCCAAGGCGATCATACATTATTCATTAGGCATTCCTCACAAGGGGAAGTCACCGTACTCATAGTGTATGTGGATGATATTGTCTTGACGGGAGACGATGTGGAAGATATGCAGGAGTTGAAGAAATACCTGGCCAAGGAGTTTGAAATAAAAGACTTGGGAAATCTTAAGTACTTTATGGGAATTGAGGTGGCTAGAAGCAAACAAGGAATCTTTGTCACCCAGAAGAAATATGTTCTTGATCTTCTCAAAGAAACTAGTATGCTAGGTAAAAAGGCATGTGATACTCCTATGGAAGCTAATCAGAAGCTAGGGGATGACATGAGCAGTGGTTGCTAGGGGGAGATACCAAAGATTGGTAGGCAAGTTAATTTACTTGTCACATACTCGTCCGAACATCGCTTTTGCTGTAAGCGTTGTTAATCAGTTCAGGCATGCTCCCCGCGAGTCTCACTATGGTGTTGTTCTTCGAATTCTTAGATATTTAAAGTCAGCTCCTGGGAAAGGTCTATTCTTTGGTATACATGATCATCTTCAGGTGGAAGGTTACACAGATGCAGACTCGGCAAGCTCTGCCACAGAAAGGAGGTCTACCTCAGGATATTGTACCTTTGTTGGAGGAAATCTTGTCACCTGGCGGAGCAAGAAATAGGCCATGGTATCTAGATCAAGTGCTGAAGCTGAATTCCGAGCCATATCTCAGGGAATTTGCAAACTACTGTGGATAAAAATTCTATTGAGAGATCTTAAACTTGAGCCTACAGATTCTATGAGGTTGTACTGTGATAATAAAGCAGCCATCAGTATTGCACATAATCTAGTACAACATGACCGAACTAAGCATGTTGAAATTGACAAACACTTCATCAAGGGGAATTGAGCACTGGAGTGATCTGTATCCCATTTGTGAAGTCTAGTGAACAATTGGCAGATGTCCTCACCAAAGGTCTTGGAAGTAGGACTCATCATTACTATCTTAGCAAGCTGGGCATGCGAGATATCTTCGCACCAGCTTGAGGGGGAGTGTTGAAATATTCTGGGATTAGGTGGCTATAAGTTGTTTAGAGATCTTTATTATCTTTTTTATCATTGCCTAAGGGCCATCTAAGGGCATCATTGTAAATACGCTTATCTCCGTTATTAATATAAATAGGGTTGAGACTTCTTCTCTCAACCTAAGCTTGAATCATAAACCTTTACACTAATGATATCAGAACATAGTACAGCTTGAGTTATGGAGGACCATAGCAAGGAATCGAATGTGTCAAGAGTTATACTCAGCTTGAAGCATGAACATGACATCATATAAGGTTTTGGTTGAACTATGCTGCGGGAAGACTCCTTTGGTGGTTTCATTCCCAGCTTTGTTCCAGGCATTAGTAGCAGATTACTTCCAAATCAGTATACTTGATGGGATGATTGTCATATTTGTACGTTCCAGGATTGGACGACTGAATCAAGGGGTGACTTCCTTATTAACATGAGCAGTGGCAAGGAAGGAGGAGGAGGACATTATGTGGTGGACGCCAAGCAAGATTGGCAATTTGAAGTGAAATCTTTTTGCAAAGCCATTAGAGGCCAAAGAGAGAGTAGATATCCATGGAAAGCAATTTGGAGGACTAAGGTCCTAGTCCTACCAGGCTAGCATTTTTGGTTGGAAAACACTAACAATTGACCAATGCAGAATAAGAAGCCAATATTGTCAACTAGTATTGCATTGCGGAACTCATTTACTGCCTTGCTTTATGGCTAGCGAATTTTGGTCGATGTTGTATTCTTTGGTATGCAATGGGCACTAGCAGAGCAAGTGTCAAATCACTTGAAGGCTTGGAGAGGAATCAAAGTTAAGAGAGGAGCTAAAGAGGTTTGGTTGGTGGCCCCCCTTATGCTTATCGTGGTGAATATGGACAGAGAGGAATAGCAAATCTTTGAAGGGGAAACTCCCATATTTTTGTTTAAACCATATGTTTTTACTTGTCTTAACTTTTGGAATAAAGGGTGTGCATAAACAGGTCTCTTGATTCGTTTGTAGAGTTTTTGGAAAAAAGTACATAGTTCTGTTATTTTAATACATCGTTAATGTATGTGGGTGCCGCCCACCTTTGGTGCTGATTGATGATACTCTTTACATATAAAAAAGAAAACGCAAGTTTCATCTCTCTAGGATTTCCTCACAAGTCCAATATGCAGAACAAATAGGTGTCCTCTCACATGGAAACTATTAGCATAACTGAATACAAGCATATATAGTTGTTTCTACGAGGCAGCTTGGCAGGGACTAATAAAATATGTGATGTGAATGTGTCACTCCTGCTTGTCAATGTGTAGCTATAGATGAGTAATAATCTATGTTACTCCAATCTCTATTAACATAATTTTCTCACACATGCTAGGAAAGCATCTTTTTTTCCGTTTCAAAGTACAAGCCCGTACCATTTCATGTGGTTGTTATTTTGTAAGCTCCATATTCAATAGAGTTGAGTTTTGAATGAAGAAGCTTGTGAAGCTTTGTTTGATGGGTGATTGAACTTTTACTTAGGGGAGGTTATTCCTTGGGATTTTTAGATGGGTTTCCTCAGCTCTCTCTCTCTCTCTCTCTCTCTCTCTCTCTCTTTGAGCACTATTTTTATGTTGTTGTTCATAGCCTCAGAGCAGCCTCGATTTTGACACCAGCACCATAGCCTGCCAAGCCTAGTCCAAACCTAGCCCTTCCCCCAGCCCATTGGTTTTAAAGTTAAAAAAACTAGAGACCTATAGATACTCGCTGTCTATGACTTCCAATAAGCACTTCTCTGAAAATCCTGCACGTTGTTAGTTTGCAAATCAAGCCAGTACACTTTTTGGTTTAGAAATCCTAGAAGAACTAAACCTATAGTCTTCTCACTGTTAGAGATTGACATATATTATTGTGCCCATTCTCTACTAGCTTAAGCTTTTGGAGCTAACTTCACATGGTATCATAGCCTTGTTTTTGGGAGGTCTTGGGTTCAAGTCTATATTCCCCATTCTGGTTTGCATATTGCCTTTGTTATATTTTTTCCATCATGATGGCTTCTGTTTGTTGCCTTTCCACATGCAAGACAGAATTGCACTTGGGGGGTTGTTAAAGATTGGTATACATCGTTTGACCAATTCACAAACAAATTAAGCATTTGGAGCAGTCAGTGACTTGACTTAACACTATGACCAAAAACTCACTAGAATAAAAATGATTACCTAAAGTTCTCCTAGCTTAGACATCGCCTTGTCTAATTAACTTTACTCGTCCAAATCGTAAAGTGAATCAAGTTCTCATGCTCAAATGGAAGCAAAATATGTGAAACTTTAATCAACTTTGAGCAGATTATTGCATCAAGATGAATGCAAGTGTTAATATCCACAAAAGATACATCCAATGGCCCTAGGCCCCTGAAACTTGGAATGCCTACTTCCACCATAAACCACAAATAGAGAGGGATGCCATACTTTAAATTATCTAAGTAAATATAACTTGATTTAATTCATCTAATTGATACATAAATACATATGTTATAATATATATGAGAAAGCATTTGTGCGTGAATTTTTAAAAGCTTTGGCAAAGCGACATATCCATGATATCCTACGTGATAGCCAATCGAAGTCATTCTACTTCACAATAGAGCTTGGTATTTTTCTCTTGGCCCCCCAGGGAGGGGTAGCCCATTTTAAAATCAAGGTTAAAACCATTTAGTAAATAATAATTAACATAGCACATGAATCAAGATCGACTTCAGAGTTGAGACACTACTAGTCAGAGCACCATTGGCAATGAACTCACTGTGTATGTGAGGAGAGTCTCTAGAATTGAATCTGTATTCCCTTCTCCTGCAATTCACAAAAACATCATTTGAAGAACCTTTTCAGGTTTGAACAACATTTAAATGAAATAACAGTCCATTTACCAATTACCATTTTCCTCTATAGCTTTTGCAACCATTTTCTCAGAAAAGCCCATCCCCACAAAATGATGAATCAACTTGGAATGTGCCGGACCAGCCGATGAGCTCGCCTTGAGATGCAAAAAGGAACAACGGCAATTTCAAGGTTTAGATACATAAAAACATGCACCAAAGATAATTGAACTTTGCATTACAGAAACCAAAAAGGTAATGAACAGAAGCAAGTAGAAAAATTGATTAGTTAAATGTGAAATTAAAAGTACATAACACGATGCATGATATAAAGGATACAGACATGCATATCTTCGCTTTTACATGTCTAACATAGTCTGAGAATTTTACCGCAAACAGTCCAATGGACATCCATGCCAACGAGGAGCATCAGGTTAGTGAATTGAATACATGAATTTCAGAGAAATTAATTTCCAGTGTTCAACAAATTTTTTATGGTTGCAAACTTGAACCCAACCCAATAGTTCACCTTTTATGATGGACAGAATCTAACGGTCGCCAAAATCAACTCGGGACATCTGGTGTTTTCCAGTTTGAAGTGTTCAGAAAAACATGTAAATCAAATAACTTCCCAGGATGGAGAATGCTCAAGGCTGATTTTTCAGTTGAATATTCAATTGGCACAGAGTGCTGTGTTGGCTTTCAAAATAAAACATGTGTCAAGAGACAGCAATCACACTCTTGATAGTGCAAACTCTTCAATTGAACTCCCAATTTCTAGCACCCTTCAATTACAGACACCCCAAAGAAAGATCAGACCCAACATTAAATATCTTTTTTCTGTGATCAGCGATGATAATTTACTGGCAAGGAACAAAAAATACACAAGAAGCACATGCCTAGGAAAACAGAGTAAGGAGGTTCCCAAGCTCTACGAAAGTCAGCTACGTGAAAATCTAGAAGATAAAACATAAACAGCAACCAAGAAAACATCCTATAGACACATAATTTATCGTACTCAATCCTTAAAACTCCTCATGACAAGTGACAAATTAGTAACACAATTTAGATTCTAGACAGATATTTTATCAGTATCTCATGCACATACTGATAGATAAACATTGTTGCTGAAAGCATTACATGAGGCCATCAGAAAGTAAGGTGGAAGTGATAGCATAGCATCTCAACTATTCTCAAGGGTCAAGCTCCTTTAGAACATAGCTATATATATAAATATATGTATACATATACACACGAGTAATGATTGGTGCTCATAAAATGTGCACATAAAAATCTAGGCCATTCATTTCGGTGGCTCCCATGTATGCAAGCACCGGCTCCACCGAAAGGAATGGTCCAGATTTTTATGTGCACACATTTTATGTGAACATAGGATTACCCTATACACATACATATGCACACATTAAATATTTATCTACACACACTCACACTGTCACACATACTCAGACATACATACATATATACAAAATTGGTCCAGAAGAGTGGCAACTCTGAAGTTTCATTGAGTCATCATTCTAAGTTGGTCACATACTGTACTCTAGCAGGGTCCGATGGTTACTTCCCAGTTCCCAGGAATAAGCAACCTCCTCTTTATGTCCACTGACTTTTTGTTTTTACATTGACCTAAACCTCTGTATTAATTATTAAACCATGGACCCAGGGAAGACTCTTTTTCTTACTAAAAGCCTAACAACGGATATGATTAAATCAAGAGTCATACAGAAAGCACTTAGCGAGAGAACAGATATTTTAGGTATAGCGTTCCACAATAGCATGCAATAAATAGGGACCACCAGAATGCAATTCCTATTTTAAGAAAATTCTAGTAGGAATCAGCTTGATAGTGAGAAGTTTTTCTTTAAGTTATGCATTTCGAGCAACTCTGTACACAACAATGATCATTGGACAGACATTTCACATAATTCCCACTTGGTTCATAACATTGCACAATTGTGGTCACTTATTTAAAAGGTTAAAAATAAGAATTTGTTTCTACTTTATAGCAAACACTCCAGTAGTCAATAATTTTGGAGCTGAACCAAAAGCGACATTCCACAAAAGTCTTTGCTATGAGCCGTAAGGTTTACCTCCCCGTCACCTGCAACAGATTCTCTACCAGGTCCTGTCAAACCTGAACATGCAGAAAAAGGTATATCCCCAATTTCTAGTTCATCTTCAGTATCCCAATCAAAGTTATCACTTCCTTCGCCTGAAGGATTCCCGTCCTAAAGATAAAAACATACCACCCAAAAAATGCAAAGTAAAAGAATTAGAATCAATAAGGATGATTGATTTCTTCAGACAATTAACTGCAATGCCACTTCACACGAACAGCAGCTTGGTCACACTTTGAAACTATGAGGTAGATAGGAATAAAGAATGGATGCCGAAACAATAGTACGTATAGATACAGATATAGAGTTATACAAGAAAGGAATAAGCACCATTTCTTGCAGTAACTACTACTTTCTCCACGAAGAGGTTCCCAAGCTGTTCAATAAATAGAAGAAGAGAATTAGAATAATGTACAAAATAGTGCAGCCTATATAGCAAGACGATCGAAGCCTAGATAGAGAAATCTTAGAGAAGAATGATAGAACATTTGGCAATTACTATGTTCCAAGTTGCTCATAACTAATTTGAGGACTATAAATATAATATCAGATACAGATAATTAGCCCAACACTAAAACAAACAACTGAACCAAAAACAGACGATGGTCATCAATAACCACATAAAAGGCTTGAAGGGCCTGCCAGTTGAAGATTAGGACAAAAGTTACGCAACAACTAATGGTTCCTAGATAAGACATTTATGACATGAGCCTTGACACATCAATAAAGTTGCTCCATCGTGACCTATTGGTCAAGGTTTCGAATTGCAAAAAACAGCCTCACTGCGTGTGCGGGTAAGATTGTGTACACCTAACCCTACCCAGACCCGTAATGGCGGGAGCCTCATGCAATGGGTTTGCCCTTATATGCAAATTTCAAATCACCGTAGACATCAGACACAATTTCAAATCAAGTAACAGCGGAGGTCCAATCCTGTAACTTCGAACTTAGTTTATCATTATTGGCCCACAGTCCGTCACTCCATCATGTCATGCTCATAATAAAAATGATAACAATCTGAAGTGACAACCACCTTGCAGCACTTTTGAGATATTAAGGTGTCTTTAATTATTCACACGAGGTTCACAGGACCAACTTACAAAAGGTATACAACCTTGGAGCTAGAAGTGCTGCAAGGTGTCTGTAATGGAAAACATATATTGTCCAGTTGTTGTGTCGCCTATGTTATATATCAGTTGCCTATGTTATATATTAGTGGTATACTTGCTATTGTGCTTCTATGACTTTGCTCACAATTTTTATTTATGCTTCCTGCAGTTTTGCTTCTTTGATGAATTATGACTGCACACTTTTATTTGTATTTTCAACAGTCTCAAAACCGGATGGGAATCATTTTAGGAAAATGACATCCCCAAATCTGAACTGAACAGAAATGACATAAAGAATTGGAATATTTGCCAAAAATCCCCATACATCCATTTGTCAAAGCCCTCTGCATCTCCTGAGCCGCATAAACGGCTATTCCACAACTAGACCCACCAAATGGCTAATAAGCTAGTGTTTCGTTTATGGGTTCATGGGTTCAGCGAGGGAACCATTTTCAATTATTTGGAAAATAAGAAAAACAAAACCAAACCAAGCCTTGTGTCCTAATCAATTGGGGTAGGCTGTATGAATCATTTTTCTCCATTCTGCACGATCAAGAGCTATATGCTCATTTAAATTATATATATTCATATCTTGTTGCACTACATATTCCCAAGTCAGTCTAGGTCTGCCTCTCCCTCTAACCATTCCAGGCACTATGATCTTATCCCTCTTTTGCACAGGTGCATCTACAGGTCTTCGTTGCACATGGTAGAACCATCTAAGTCTATTCTCCCTCAACTTATCCTCAATATGTGTCACTCTTACAGTCTCTCGGATGTACTCATTTCTAATTCTATCTTTCCTAGTCTTACCACACATCCATCTTAGCATCCTCATCTCAGCTACGCTGACTTTGCTAATGTGTCGTTTCTTAGTTGCCCAACACTCGGTCCCGTAGAGCATAGCTAACCTATAAAATTTTCCTTTCAATTTTGCTGGTATTCTCCGGTCACATAATACTCCAAAAGCACTCCTCCACTTAAGCCAGCCTACTTTAACTCTATGGTCACGTCATCACCAATCTCTCCATCTCTACAGATCATTGAACCTAGATAGTGAAAGTGTTCCCTCTTTGGGATCTCCTGATCTTCGATCTTCACTGCTTCTTTGAAAATAAGTAAAACAGTGAGTAATATAATAAAACAAGAGGGAAAATAAAGTAAAAACTATGAATTTTGTAAGCATCTTCCCATCTACTTTTCCTTGAGTTACTACAATTATATTTTTTAAGTATTAATTTGTTACTAATATGTAAGAATTGAGTAAATTACTACCAAAAAATAATATGCTTGGAAAATTGTTTTCCTTAAACTTTTCCTTTCTACTTTTTCTTCTCTAAATCTACAAATCAAACAGTTCCTAAATGGAATAAAATAAAATTAAAAAAAAAAAAAGACTAGGGCAGCCATATTGAACAATCTTCGAAAAGCATCCATACTGCATCAAATTCTAAAACCCATAAAACAGAATAATACCACTTCTAGTCTCTCTTCTTTTTTTTTCCAACCAAAACAGCATATCTAATTAAACATAATAAAAATTAATTAAACAATCAGAATTTGAACAACAATCAAAGTTTAATAAACCCATAAATTCAACTAAATTCACCTAGAAAAATTACCTCGTGCGAAACGAATCGGTTGTGATCTTAAACTAAATTAGATTAAATCGAAAATGCACTTAATTCCTGCAGAAAATTCAACTATGATGAACAATTGGGGAGATACACTGGCAAAAAGGTCAAAATTCAGAGCGAAGAAACCATGAAACGGAATATGCAAGATTGCATAGAAGTCTCACATACAGATATACAGATAATCTATATATATATATATATATATATAGAGAGAGAGAGAGAGAGAGAGAGAGAGAGAGAGAGGAGTGACCTCTCTCGGACGTTAAGAGAGATTTTGCAGAGGGGGTGGAATCGCACTACGTTTAGCTGAATCTGTACGAAGGGACAGTGAAAAAAAAAAAAGATTAAAAAACAAAACTACACGCCACGGTGGAAAAGTAATCTTACTCGCGCCATGTCAGAAAATGATTAATATATCATTACGTATATGTTTTGTATACCTGTATTATAATTTAGCCTTAAATACAAAACATACCCTTGTAGTTTGGTCCATGTCTATTTTTAGTTTTTCAAGTTTCAATTGCATCAATTTGGCTTCTCTAATTTTTTTTTTAGGATAAATTACATCACCACCCCCTGAACTATGACAGTTTTCCCCGAACATCTCCTAAACTTTAAAACTCAACAGGCTCATTCCTTGAACTATCTAAAATGAACAAACTCACCCCCTGAAGAAGGTTTGTAGTGCCAACAAAGGATAGTTTAGGGGGTGAGTTTGTTCATTTTTAAAATTTAAGGAATGTTAGTGAAACGGTCATAATCCAGGGGATGTTACTGTAATTTACCCTTTTTAAAATAGAATCAATCTAGTTCAAATGTTTAATTTTGTGAGAAAAGTTGACGGAAATTACTCGCATGCTATACTCTACAACACTTTTTAGGCCCAAAAATGGATCACCATCAATCACTCCCCTCGCTCATCAATATAATTGTTTATAGCAGTAGAGTCCCGGTAAATTTTTTGATAAAATTGGACATTTAGACCATATTGCTTCTATTTAAAAATCTTATGGACCAAATCTATGTAATTGAAACTTTAAGGACTAAAATAAGACATATTTTGTATTTAAGCCTATAATTTATGTTACTTTTGAATTTTAATATTTTTTTTCTTCACTATATATATGTGCTGAATTTTTTACCCAAGTCATTACTGTGGGACCAATATATACATGACTTATCACTGTTTTAACTTATTTTTCAAACTCATCACTTTTTTAAAGTCACTAATTAAAGTAGTGACTTCACCAAAAAAAATATATGTAGAAATCGCTAGTCCAACTCGCGACTTCTGGCCATAACGAGAAGAGCGACTTTTACTTTCCACTTCTTCCTACTTATTATCAAAGAAATAAGTAGGAAGAAGTGGAAAGTACAAGTCGCTAATTCAACAAGTGACTTCTCGTTGCGGTCAGAAATCGCAAGTTGGACTAGCGACTACTAAAAAATATATATCATGAAGTTGCTACTTGAACTAGCAATTTTAAATGATGGATTTAAGAAATAAATTAAAACAGTGATGGATCGTGTATATATTGGTCCTATAGTGATGGGAAAGTTAAAATATTCTATATGTGCTAGATATATATGAGTCTGTGATTATAATTTTGGAAACTCCAAGAAAAAATTTATTAAATTAAATTAAATTAAATCTGTGATTATAATCATGCGAAATTTTCACCAGCAGATTTGATAATATTATTTGATTAATAACAGTGAGTTTGATTAAAATGAATTGCAATGGTTATGTTTTATGTAGCACAGTGATAAATTCGTTTGGAGCAAGTAGGCAAATTTTTGTACTCTCGAGGGTATGTAAACTTTACCAATCAATGACCGACAAGGCTGACACTAGTGATGATAGATATTTATGCTTTGTTTGGTATAGTGAGGAAAATAAAAAGGGAATGATAAGAAATTTTATTTTTTTGTTTATTCTATTTTGAAAATTAATAAATAAAATAAAAAGAGTAATGATATACTTCTTAATTTTTATTTTAAATAATGTGGTAGTAGAGTTCATTGGATTTTTATTAAAGGATATTAAAGCGATCTTATTATTATTGTTACTTTCATTGTCACATCATTTGAAATGAGAATTTAAGATTATGATTTGAGAAATATAGCATTACTTAAATAAAAATATAAGAAAATTTGAAAAATAAAAAGAAAGTTAGCATTACCGATGAGCATAGAGTGTCATTTTATAATGTAAAAAATTGTAGTATAAAAAATAGTCGGATACCAAATTAGACTAATTAGTTGGTAAAGTGGGTTTAGGATTTAAGTATTTGGGTTACCAATATTGGCTTACACATACATCTCTCAGTGGTAAGAAACATTGTAACTGAGACTTTTGCTCACAATATCAAGCGATATTAAAAATGAGATATTAGGTTATAAACTCTTAAAAATTAAGTGTATTAGTCAAAAATTTATACGATTTAGCCATTTTTTAAAAAGTTCATCGCTACTTTTTTGTTCAGCAAAAAATCACTTATGACAGATAAAACAGATAATATTATATGTTCGTAAACAGATAATATTATCTGTTGATAAACAGCTAATATTCACGAAACGACCATAATTTTCTCATTTTTTGGCCTTTTAGGATATTTTTTTTTCATGTATTTCTTTGAGATCTACGCATTGGACTGGAAAAAAATGAGATAACTTACAGCCTGAGTTTGAGATTTTATCTATCTAACAGATAATTTTATCTGTTTGTAGATAGATAATATTTTCTGTCAACTTTAAACTACCATAACTTTCTCAATTCTTGATTCTTTTGCTGATTCCAAAGCATCATATGTTACGAAACGGACTTGTAGAATATAAGTTATAGTAATTTGAAGTTGTTTAGACATAAAAATGATCTAATGAGTTAAAGAAAAGTAGCATGTGTTTTAGCTTGAAAGGGTTTTATACTTTTATTTGAGGGGGTTATAGTCGAAGCTCCCGTTAAAATTGCTAAATTACCAGCTTTAATCATCTCTTGAACAGAAGCATATGACAAGCAACAAACCAACGGTTTAGCCTAGTGGGTAAAGGGGCTCTCCGTGTCACGCTCAGTCTAAGGTTCGAACCTCGCCCCCCTTCCCCGGACCTCAACACTTATGTTCTCGTATGACAAACTACACCAAATGATAAATAAAATATATATATATATATATATTAAAAAAAAAAGAGAAGAAGAAGAAGATCGAAGAAGAAGAAGAAGTTTATGAATACAAAACAATTTACAACTTTACATTTTAGCTGATCTTTTTTTCTCAATATGTTATATTCAGGTAAAAAGATGGTACGAAGTTGTCCAAAATTGGTTTTGTTTTATTTCTAAAAGTTTTACAATTAGGAAAATTAGAATTTAGTTATACTTTTTCCTCTGATTAGTTATTAGATTAAATATTACTGACCTCCTTTGAATAAGTAAATATTTTATCGGCCAATCATGATGTTACAGTATCAAAATACCAACGATTTCTCTAAAAATCAAAATATATTTTTTTAACTAATTACGTCCTCTCAGCGAAAATGAATGGAATCTTTCGATGCCAACAATGACAAAAGATAAAAATGTACTGTTCTGACTTCTGAGTCTTTTTTGTACTCGTTAACTATGTTAGTGTCAGCATATGGCTCCTGTGTTCCCATTTTTTTTTTTTTTTTTCATGAAATGGTTTTTCTTATTATTAATTTTTTTTTGTTTTGGGTTATTGGGGGTGTCCTTGTGCAAACTTAGACTAATTCCTCGAGGATCTGGAGTCGTCGACTGAATTTTTCATTGGTCACGCTCTCCATGATTCGAACACTAAATCTTTTAATTAATACATCCAAAAAATAAACAACTCGACCACAAAAGATGTGACTGATTTTTCTTACTTTATTGATTAGGAAATTAGCCATAAATCCCTCTCTACCAAAGATTTTTGAATTAGGCCCAACTTAAAAAAGATGTTGGCAATAGGTCCAAAAATAGCAAAATCCCCGAATTGAGGTAAGTAATTTTACCTTTTTACCCCAAGTGTTATATACAGAATTATATACAGATATATACATACATTCTGTTATTTATGGTAATATAACTAGGATATTATTGTGATTTTCGGTTATGCACATCCCTTTAATTGAGGAATTATTTTTGGAACAAATAATTAGCATATGTGTGTGTACATATATGCATATACTCCACTAAATATGGATAGTTGACTATATAGTCAAAAATTGAATCATTTAATTTGTGATTTAAATCCCCTTGTTTTAGGTAACTGATTTTTTTAGGTAACCGATTTTTTTAGGTAACTGATTTAAATCAAGGTAATTTTCGTCAATTTTACATTGCATTATCAGTGTGCATTTTTCACTGCATTTTCATATTCCTGCTCACAAGTATGGCATAAAGGACCAAAACATATCCAATAGGCATCACCTAATCATCGTTCAAATTTACACTACGATACAGTGTACAATTTTACACTATATTTTATCACTGTACGAAATTTCTCACTATTGATGGAAAAATTCAGTGTCAAATTAAATTTTCACTGTATAGCATTTCTCACTATCTTATAACAAGCAAAGAAATACAAGAATTTTCTAACTAGTGTAATATTTCACATCATTTCTCACAGAAAATTAGGAGAGAGAGAGAGAGAACAAATCTTACACAGAAAATTAGTGAACAAATATAAATGGCGTGTAGGAGAGAGAGAGAACAAATCTTATACAGAAAATTAGTGAACAAATATATAAATCAACAAAATTTTACACTGACAATCAACACAATTTTTACACTGAAATTCAGTGAAAGCACAAAAAAAATCATGTTCAAAACAAAGCCATCGTCATTAATCAAAACAAAACCCAACAAGAGTCAATTTTTACACTGAAAATCAGCGAACAAGTGTAAACTCAACACATTTCTACACTGAAATTAGCACATTTTTTACACTGAAAATGAGTAAACAAATCGGTGAAAATAAAAAGTTTTAACACTACACATCACCGAAGCAAGAAACTAAAATTCAAGATAAAACCCATAAACATTTTGAATCAGAAACCAAAACTGAACCAAGCTGGAATCTTAAGCCCAATGTCCACTTCGCTCATGTAGAGAAATCCTCCGTCCCTTCTCATCAAGATATAGTCGTGGCTCAGAGCGAGGATGAAGCCATCGGCTGAGACGTGGCCAAAGATGGCGACAATCGGAGATATCGGCGGAGTTATTGGTCCAGGCAAGATCATAGCTGTTTGGAGGAGAACTTGCTGTGCGTGGTGGTGATGAGGGTGGAGGAACTAGAGGATTTAGATCGGAGGTGGTGGTGGAGGGTGGCGGTCTCTCTCTCTCTCTCTCCCTCTCTCTCTCTCTCTCTCTCTCTCTCTCTCTACTTTCTCCCTCTTTTTTGACTAGATTTTGGGTATATATATAGATATTACATTGGATATGATTTTGAATTTGAAATTCATTTTTTTGTTTTAGCAATGATTGTGCATATCTGGATAGAGAAGGGTAGTGTGGTCCAAAATTAAATTTGTGGACCTATTACCAAAATGTTTTTAGGAGTAGACCTACTATAATAAAGTTACACTAAAATGAACTTAATCCTAGTTAACCCTTTATTGATTTGTTTATGCATATTTTCTATAAATTGTACTACTACTAATAATAATTTGAGATTTATAAGCACATTCACGATTGTAATAGTCCAAAATGTGGTATAAATAGTCAAAAATCTACAACACGTCTTATTGGATTAGAATGATGTTTCGATTTCCAATTTATTTATTTTTGAGATGACATGGAGGAAGTTTCAACTTGGAACCAAATATCTTAGAGAAAACTTAAATGTTAAATTCTTTGTCAGTTGATCTATGCCTCATTTGATGTCTTGATTCACAATTCTAGTTACAAATATTCAATATAATGGCGATACCACCTGTTCTTTATTACTATATATGCTAACAGTCTAATACACATGAGTATAAATATACTGCATAAGACCATCTCCAACGTGGTACATCAAATCAATTTTTGAGGCAAAATTGATGTATTAGTGAGAAAACTGAGTTCCATGGGACGCATCAAATGACCATTCAAACTTGTTGCAACCTCAAAATTGCAGTAAACTTGCTGCAATTCGGAAGACACATCAATGAATATCTTTTAATATTTTATTCCACAATCCTCCCCAAATCACAACCTCAGTACCATGAGATCCCCAAATCACCACAACAAAGCTCAAAGAAACAAAAACCCAGAAAATTTAAACCAAAATTAAACCCAAGAAAATCCCAAATCAAGACAACCAAACCTTCACCGAAGCTTCGTCGGACCTTCACTGCCACTATCGTCAAATCTGAGAGAGTAGAGATCTAGTGAAGGAAGTTGCCACAAGAGAGAAGAGGGAGACCCACTTGGAGATCTGAGAAGGTAGACGAGAGTCACAACGAGAGGGAAGGGAGGGAGAGAGAGAAGAGAGTCATGGTTAATGTGTGAGTTCAATTCTGTTTCATGTGTGGTCTGTTTTTTTAAATTGTGAGAAATGGGGTTTGTGGAATAATTGAGATGAAATTGTTAAAGTTAAAATAATAATAAAATATTGGATTTTTGATGCAAGGGTTGGAGGGGGAGAACAAAATTCACAAGGCAAACATGCCTTTAACCCATCAAAGTACAGTTTTGCTGCTTATTTTTGATATAGCACGTTGGAGATGGTCTAAGAGTAAAGCTTCTTGTCTATAAAACTAGGAAAGACAGATATTTGAACAACAATGATACACCCACTCCTCCAATCACACTTTCAATCACACCCTTGTTTTAAATGCATGTACTCTGTACTATTTAAGTCGTGCACAAAAAAGTATAAAAAATTTACACAGCACATGGTACATGTATTTAAAGTAGTGGGTTTGGGTGGGGGTGTGGTTGGAGGAGTTGGTGTAGCATTTCTCATATTTGAATATTGAAATTTCCATTTGCTTGTTATAGCACGTCAACAAAATAACTGTTACATTGAAGTTTTTCTCCAATTAAAAAACTCCTAAAACCAATCGGGTCTAGCTCAATTGGTATGACATCCCTCTCCCAGTGATGAGATTGAGGGTTCGAATCCCGTAATGGGTATTCCTTTATTTGTTCCCCTATTGTTCGTCAGTCAGAATGAGTGGCCCTAGTTAGGCTTTGTTATGGGTCATTATGGGGCTTTGGGGGTGGCATAGCTCAAGTGACAAAGAGCTTGGCAAATATAAGTCCCCTCCATTGCATAGGTTTAAAGTTCGAACCTCATCTTCTCCTCATATATATATATATATATATATATACATATATATATATATATATATATAAAGTAACAAAGATTCTCTAAAGAGGGTCACCTCTCTTTATTAAAGAGATGGTCTCTATTTTGGCCGTCGGATCATTGTTTTATTAATGGCAGTTTTGTCATTTTACAGTTTAAAACACGATCCGACAACCAAAACAGAGACACTTTCTTTAATAAAAAGAGGACGCCCTCTTTAAAACTAACCTTATAAAGTAATGCGTATATCATTTGTAATCTGTATTTGAGATTTGGAGCGCTTAACATTACTCTTGATTTGTTAGCATGGCGAATCTTACGAAGTACTTGTGCTATCTTCTGCCTTGGTAATAGTCAAGCTTTAAATCACTCCATTTTATGATGATTTAGTTGAAATTTGAAGGGTATGTTTGAAAATGTTCAAAAAAATAGATTCAGCTTCAGTATCCTACTCGTTTTTTTATTTGGAAAGTAAGATCATATTAGTTTGACCCAAAAAAAAACTGCTTTAAAATTCATTTTTAATTCGGTGTGTAATTTTACACCATAATCAAATATATTTTTTTGGGTTAATTACACAAATCTCCCCTAAGATTTTCCTTAGTTACACAGATCTCCCTCATATTTTGAAAAATTACACAGATCTCCCTTGGAGTTTAGGATGAGTTATTCTCACTCTCCCTCCGTTAGTAGACCATTTACCCCCAATGATGAAAGTGATTTTTAATTACCTAATACCAAAAATACCATTGTTTATCCTAATAAAAAATAGGAGTGATTACACAAATCTCCCTTGAGTTATGGCCTAATTACATTGACTTCACTCATATAAAAGTGTTTTTTTGTTAGTTTTTTTTTTTCTCCTCTTCTTCTTCCTCTTCTGTCTCTCAACAAAAATTATTTTTTTCCACAATTTAGAATCATCGCTCTTATATGTCTGAATGACTATATTACCCATACCATTGTTCACAACCTCTCAATTTCCATGAAGCACCGAAGATATTTCCAATAAACCAAATTGAAGATTGCTGATATTTTTTTGATCTATCATGTCCAGCATATTTATTTTCATAGACAGGAGAAACTAAAAAGTGGAATAAACAAAAAATAATAATAATAATAAATTAAATAAAAATTAAAAATGAACCCAAGAAAATTTAAAATATGAAATTGGAAAAAAAAAATAAACTTTTTTGTTAATTATTTTTCTCTCTTCTTATCCTTACCATTTTTCACAACCCTTTTAATTTTTCACGAAATACAAAAAGTTCTATCCAACAAACCAATGCCTAGATTTTTTTGACCTAGTATGTCCATCATATTCATTCCATAGACAGGGGGAAAAAAAAAAAAAACCAACCCAAGAAATTGAAAAAAAAAAATATGCCTTTTTCCCCCTCTCTCTTCTTCTTCCAAACTTGTTCCGTCTCTTAACAAAAAAAAAAATTCTAAATTTATCATCATCTCTCTTATTTTTCAAAATGACTATATTATCCTGTAACAAATATTATTATGTGTTGGAACACCCACATTGGACCCAGTGTCCAAAGGGCCTTGCTTGGTTGCTAAGCAAGCCCATAAAGAGTCATATTCAAACCCTATTAGGAGAGTGCTTATATATAGAAGTTGTATATGTTACAACTACGAGAAATAATCACAAAATATACACACATCTATCTCTTTCTCTCCCTCTCTCCTCCCTCTCGGCTCTCTCTCTCTCTCTCTCTCTCTCTCTCTCTCTAGATTTCACACACTCTCTCTAGCTTAATCACTAAGAAAGGTTGGGATTTAGCACGTGAACGTCAAGGGGATTGCTCTAGTAGTCGTTCTCGTGGCCGTAGCGAAGTATAAGGCGTACATGGAGGCTAGTATTCTCGGATTGGAAGAACAAGGTTGAAGGCTCGTAACAATCAACGATCTACGATCCGTCGGGTTCAATTCCTCTAGGTAATGTCCTAAATCCAACCCTATGCATATGTGTGTGTGTGTTTTTCTACATTGGCATCAGAGCCTATAGGTTGATATGTTCGCCTATATTTGGACCTATTGTATTCAAGATTCATTTGTTTTTATCAAAAACAAATCTCGTGATGAGTCTACTTGTAAACTTTAATATTCTTTCAATTTTTTGATATGGATCTATTCTAATATATCATATGAGGCTACCCTCAAACTCATGGTCTAAATATCTCAAACGAAGGAGATATATCAAACCCTAGTTTGATAAACCGATAAATCCGAAATTTTTTCTCAACTTTGAGCCAATTTTTTGGACGATTTAGACATCTAAGTGGTCCATTTTTTGGCACAAACCTCATCTACTCCATGAGAGCTTTACACAACTATATATTACACACAACTTTTCATCGTGAAATGAAGCCGTGGCGAGGCAACGAAGTGGGCATCGCGAGTAGTCCTGCACAGCCCAATGTAGGTGTTCTTATTGAGGAAGAAGATACCCTAAACCCACGCCCACTCTCACCGTGGAGAGTGGGGCCCACTTGTCGGCTAACAGTGGTCCGGCGGGCACGGGTCCGACGAGTGGGGGTCCCACATTCGGTCCTGATCCATAATATTTTTAAATATTTTCCTGAAAAATGTTAATTATTTATTATATAATTAAAATAGTTTCCGTTATTTAAAAATTAGTTTTTAATTTGCTAAAAACTGTTATAATTGATTTAAAATTCTGGAAATTTTAGAAAAAATGTGTTTTTATTTTTTCTATGTAAGAGGCATCGTGTTAGACCCATAATAATTTTAGTGGAAATTATTCCATTGTTTTTGGTATTTTTGAGCATATAAAATATGTAAAAATATGTGTTTTTAATTGCTAAAAATATCTAAAACACAATATTAATTTTTGTAATTAATATGTGACATAGAGTATACTATTTGGAGTGTTGAGAAAAAGTTTAGGGATTTTCGTGCATAATTGTGGTATTTTAGAGCATTAAAATATGTTTTTGGAAACTATTTTTTAATTGCTTAAAATATCCAAATATGAATATTAATTTTTGTAATTAATATGATGTGTTTAGTACACTATATTGGGCCATGTGAAACTTTAAGGAATGGCTTATTCCTTCAAATTTTGTATTTTTAGGAATTTATGCCTTATTGTTGATTTGTTTGACAATAAATCAATTTAATTTGTTAAATTAATTAAATTAATGTTTAAGACTGTCACACCCGTCCTGGGAATTTCATTGTTTAAAATTTGCATATTTGAAATGTTGAAATTATTAATGTTGATTAATAATCGAGATGAGGTTGATTGTGGGTCAACGGTGAGTGTCAAGTGGAGACATGGGAACTTAGTAATTCATGATGCATTGACATGATTAAATGACATTTATGTGCTTTAAAATGTGAATTATATGATTTTTGTGAATAGTGATTTTACGTGTATAAAGTAAATTTATGATAGTTTTGATTGTGTTTTAGATCCTTTTTTAATGTTATAATGAGAACGTAGGTGATATGTGGCATAAAAGGTAGGTGGTATAGAGATTCTACGAAATTAGTTTTTGGAACGTGATTTGGACCCAAACGGAACTTAGACGAAAACTTTTATAATTTTTAATTTTCATTCGTGAAATGATAAAATGGACGCGTAGAACGTTTTGGGAGATAATAAGAAGTTTTGAGAACTCGTGGGGAGGTAAACGTAATTTCTAAAAATCGTGCCTATAAATAGATAAGCTTGGGATTTTTTTGTCATAACACTTTCTATATATATATATATAGAGAGAGAGAGAGAGAGAGAGAGAGAGAGAGAGAGAGAAGGAGATTATTTCCCCCCGAGCTTCACGTCGTCGATCGACGAACTTCGGATCGTCAGTTTTTCTCCAGATTTTAGATTTGAACTCCTCAAGGTAAGAGCTTCATTTTGATACCTCTTAAGTCACATTTGGCAACTTTTTGCGAAAATCTAATTTCTAAAAAATTTGGAAAAAACATGTGTATATTTGTAGGAATCTCTTATAAACAGAGATCCAATGTTTAATCTATCCCCTAGTACTTCCCCTGAAGTTATAGAGTGTTAGCATGAGGTATGAATTCTAGATCTATGAATTATATAGAATTTACATGTTTTAAATATCGACCTTGATATTTTGGATCCAGGCGAAATTCATGTATTAATTAGGCTCGTTATTTATGCACGCGAATATGCGATAAAAGCACGTATAACTATTTATATGAGCATGCTATGTGTCTACTTAGGTCAAAGGGGAGTTTGGTGCAATTCCTTATGGGGGTAAGCTCCTCGGAGTTTGAGGATTGTAATATTGATAATGGTGGTGTCTGGTATGGAGGAAGGCCCAACCAAGACACGGTACCTGGTATGGAGGAAGGCCCAACCGGTGTACGGGATGCGTGGAGGAAGAAGGCCTTCCACGGCATCAAATCTCATTTACCAGATGGAAGCGTACCACTCACCCTGGAGACTATTTTGATGTGTTTAAGATGTTTATAGCATGAATTGTCATATAAGCATATATTTAGAATTGTGCACTCAGCATATTGCTGAGCAGTGGAGCTTTACTCCATTGTAGGTGATAAGAATAAAGGAAAGAAGAAGCGAGAGGAGTGAGGTTGAGGAATGACGAGGAATCACCACTTGTTTATACTTTTGTTTCAATCCTAGAATTGTAATAAGGGTTTGGGAAGTTTGTAATATGTCGTACTAGAATCTTGGCATGGTTTTGTAGTATTGTAATTACTAGTAAAAACTCTTATAGTTATGTTTTGAATCGTTGAATTATAGTTGTGAAATGTAAGAATTGGATTGGGAAAATCATGGCTTTGAGATGCTGCAGATTGTGCAGAATTATGGGAGATCAGTCGACTGGGTCCCCGCCACAATCGACTGGACCCCTATTTTTAACGAATATCCTTTTAGTTTTCAAGGGCATCAGTTGACTAGATGATGAAAAACAGTCAATTGGAAAGTATTTTCAAAACATACAATCTGCTGGAGCTAGTTCAGTCGACCGGATAGGTACCAATCGACTGAGAAATTGAGACCCTCGATTGAGTCCCCGACACAGTCGACTGGACGGGGCTATTGAACTTTCATACTCTCTGTATTGATCTTACAATCGACTGGGTCCCTGTCATAGTCGACTGGACCTCTGTTTTCAAAATGGATTCTTTTGGAAGTGTTTCAACTAAGCCAAACTTTTTATTAATCTGGTTTTAATGAATTTTACTTATGTTTTGCACTGCTATTTGCTTTAAAGGAATTGGATAAGCCTTGGTGGCGTGCCACATGTCCTATTTCCGCGCGTAGCGCGATGGGTCGTGACAAAGACTTCCATAAATTTTAGAAATTTTCTATTTATGTTAAAAATTAGTTTCTGAACATTTCAAAATTTCCTATGTGATTTTTGGCAAATTTAAAACTTTTTATGAATTGTTTTAAATAGATTTTTGGGAATCTACACATTAATTATTTAAACTAAGTTGATTTAATTAGTTAGATCAACTTGATGTTTAATGGACCTTTAATCTATTCTGAAATTTTTTTATTTATCACTAAAAATTTAGTTTTCAATATAATTAAAATATTTCAAATGTTCTGTTTAGAGGTTCTATAAATTATTGGTGATGTGGTAATTTTTTTTTGGGTAGATAATTGTATAACCTTAGACCCTTTTGCCCTCTTCCTTAAGAGGAATGGAGGGCAAGTCCATTTACTTCTAATTTATACTACATGAGTGCTTGTTGAATGTGATTGCATTAATGCAGTTAAATATGAATGGACTATAAAATTGACAATTAGGAGAGCTTGTGTTGTCACGATGTATGTTTAAAATTAATCTCATGTATACTTATGAGCAAAGCATTCCTATTTTTTTCATGGCTATAATTGTAAAGTGAGGATAAGAGACTTTATTTTTATGTTTTGAGAAAGCCATTTTGTAAAGGGATGAATTTCTTTGATTATAAATTATACATTTGAATTATTTTAGCATGAGCTCCAAAATTGTCAATTGGGATCCACGTAGAATCCATGCGCAATTTTTGTATGACGCACTTTATTACATGTGGATGACAATAGATAGGTTAAGTACCATCTATGTGTGTTTGTTTTAGAAAAATCAATTAGAAAATGTTTTCTTAAGTTACAAAAATAAAGTGATGACTACGAGCAATGCAGATTTTCGATCTTGAAATTGTATGTAATAAAAGATTTTTTTTTAATTGGATTTTAAAAACAAATAAGTTTTGGAATAATGTGCATTGTAATAATGTCAACCTCTTGTGCATGTTCTCGAATGTAGAAATGGCAACCAACCAACTCATTGCTGAACTTAATAAAGACAATATGCTTAATGGAAAAAACTATGACCTATAGAAGATCAAAGTGATCCTATTGTTGAATGATCAAGAGCTCATAGAGCACGCTGAAAATTCAATGGTCCAACCTATCATGGTTGAAGGTGTGATTGAGGCTCAACACCACCGAGCATTGGATGCCTATAAACCTTGGCACAAGAAGGATTGTTGTGCGCGCATCATTATAGTGAGCAGTATGAACGACGATTTGATGGTTGAGTACCAACAATACTCTACTACTAAGGAATTTTGGGACCAGTTAATTTTTGCTTTTGGTGGGACTTCAACGACTAGGCTAAGGAGCATGGTGTTGAAATTTGAGGTCTATAGGCAGGACCCAAAGCACAATATGACCGAGCACCTAAGGGAGATATTGGAAATGATTCGTGAGCTCAACACTGCTGGTCATGTCCTTACGGATGAACAGCAGGTTCAAGCGGTGATCCGTTCACTACATGAATTGTGGGCCTACATGAAACAAATCTTAACGCATAACGAGAATGTCAAGAGTTTTGTTGATATCTCATGTCATGTGGAGTTGGAAGCGGAGCACCAGGTGGCAAACCGTATCCTTGTGCTCATGGCAAAAACTTCCATTGGTGAGGATCACCGTAAGGCTAGTGGGCCTAAGCGAAGATTTCACTATAAGCAAGCTAAGAAGCAAGAAAGGGACAATAAGTTGGCTCCAAAGGCTGGCAGAGCTAAGAAGCTCTGAGGCAAGCGTGCTGGTAAGAAGGATGTGCTTCAATTGCAAAGATAAGAGACATTTCGCTCGTGATTGCACAAAGTCAAAAAAGGTAACTTCTCTACCTAGCTCTATCTATGCTCATGCTTATGTAAGCTCACATGTTCTAATTGCTCATTCACTCCATCTCCAATCATGGAGATCACCAGTAAAGGAGATCACCAGTAGAGATGATGCTGCCATCTCTGCCGCCCACTTTGTGGCTATCCGTGCTATATCAGTCGTAATCCCTCATGGAGCTATTTGAGGTACTATAACATCAGCTAATATGTCTCCCTCTTCCTCTACAATATTCCCTACTGGTGGAAGTGGGGGTGCCTGCGGCGGTGATCCTACCTGAGGTGGCGGGGACATCCTCCTAACTTTCGAGAGTAGTCTCGGGAAGTCATGGTGAACTTTTAGTAGCTCTAGTGTCTCCGTCTCAATGCGCATGTTGGTATCCCTGCGGTAGACGACTTCTCTATGCATAATATCGGGATCCTGGATCCCAACCTCGTGTATATCGTACCATAGGTCGATTTCTAGGTTGTTGGCTGCAGTCTGTCAAATCCTCGATAGATAGTATGCCAGGTCTACCTTCTTTATATGGTCCGCATAGATGTAGTGTCCTCCAAAAGCATCTGGGATAAAGATTGGATCCATGCTACCAGTCTAACAAAAGAACTATCTTAGTGCGAGCACTATTTGAAAGTATCTTAAGGTTCCCAACATAGAGGTATAGGACAATCAGTGAGCACGTCTAAGTAATCCTAGTGCTCTGATATCAAAAATTCTGTCACGCCCCGGAGTAGCAGAAATTAGCAGGAAATAAAATTTTCCTTTCTGGATCCGTAAGCCATGACTAGTTACAATAACTGATTGTCCACAAACACACTAGATAAATAAAAGAGTAACTTAATGGAAGCGCAAACTGAATATATACATCACCAAATTACTAGCTATTACATCAAAGTTTGTAGTTATCAAAAGATAAAGAACAAAAGAGCTTAAGGCGTTAGACGCTATTTACAACTTAGCACAAAAGGACAAAAGTCTATAAAGAAACACTAAGTCTTCTTTCTTAAAGCCGCGCCTCTAACTGGCGTAGCCGTGACCTTCAGCATAGTAGGCTTCCCCTTCGAAGGCTCCTTCCTGATAGTCCTCCTCTAGACAACATATCCTGTATAGTCTAGACATGGGAATGTCCAGGGCGTAGTATGTCGTTAGCTTTAATAAAAGCTAAGTGAGCGTCCTAACCGAACACTCCTAATATAAAATATGTATCTGAAAGTATACAACGACTAGTTACGATGGTTGAATGAATTATAATTAGACCGTGCGTGAAACTATGCATCATCGATATATTCAATTTTACTCAACGTAACATCCGACTTACTTAACTTTGTTACATTACCAGTGTAACGCCGTTGGCTTAGAGTGACTCGCCTAGTGGGTCGAGCTATGGTTACTTTACTATCGTTGTCTGCCCCTCTGTGGCCATAGTAGTAATCTCGCTTTACAAGCTAACCATGTACTCTAGGTTCTCAGAACCTTGCCTTATGAATATCGTCGCCGATTTGCGAAACGGTTACTTTACTATCGTTGATCGTCGCGACCGCAGTAGTAATCTCACCTTACAGGCTAACCGTGTTTATTCATTTTTTGATGTATTCTTATCAATATGGTTACTTTGCTATCGTGTTTGCCTCTCCGTTGCCATAGTAGCAATCATCGCCGATATGCGATCCTATAATTCCATTTGACAGTACCAACTCACTACATATCAACTTTCGGACCTCTGTGGTCGACTTACACGTACTTCCAAATGCATACGAACTTGGTCTCCGTGACCGTTCGACTCTATACTCGTACACGTCGACTTGACGTTACGACACCGACTTCTACATGAGGTGTATTATATGTTATGCACGAGGTACAAGTTAATTAAACAGGTACAATTTTATTCTTGAAATAAAGTACGGATCCGAAACTCGTAGTACTATATGTTAAAGCATGAGGTTAACCGGAATAAATAATAATAATAAACAGAACAAATTACCACACATTAACATGGAGTTAACCGGACTGATAATAATAACGAACAGAAATAATAATAATAATAATAATAATAATAATAATAATAATAATAATAATAATAATAATAATAATAACGGAGATAATATGTTCGGGGTACAACATATAAACAAGAGGTTAACCAGAAAGTGATAACAATAATATTATTAATATAAATAATAATATTAATAATAATAGCAGAATAATATGCTCGGAGTACAACATATTAGAGCTTGAAGTTTAATCAATAATAATAATAATAGTAATAATAACAATAATAATATCATTATTATTAACGGAATAATAAAACGGATATTAATATGTTCAGATACATATATTAATCACGAGGTTAACTGAACCATAATAATAATAAGCTGAAAATAATAATTATAATAATAATAATAAATATTATTATAATAACAACAATTATAATATGGACTTGGGTTAGGGACACCACATGTTAAGCACAAGATTTTCTATAAATAATAATAAATGGAAGATAATACGGGCATTAATCTAATATACCAAGTGATTTAGGAACTCACCGTAGATTCGGGGTCGCGGTGTGGCACAGGGGGTAAGCTTTCTTTTTCTTTCTCTTTTACTCTCTCGGCCATCTCTCGCTCTCTATTTTCTCTTTTTCCTAACCAACTAATGGAGGGTGTCTCTCTATATATATAGGGGAGAGTTAATATATATATATATATATATATATATTAATACACTGAACATATATTATATAATAATACAACATACTACACACACACACAACACAACACATAAATATACATGACACCATACAACACCACTATCACACACAACACACACGACACACACATGCACACACCTACCCTATACAACACTCAATCACTCTACACACTACACACCCATCTCACAAACACATGGACACTCTACACAACTCACTCATCACCCTACCTCACACTCACTGCACTCTCTATTTCTCTATGTCGGCATACACACACACCTCTAAGTTGAAGGGGTTTTTTGGGGGTTGGTTTATGGTACAAGCAAGGTTGGGTAATACAGGTATAATTTCGGGTTCAGAATAATATTAATTATAGTGAAAATCTTATAATTACTGTTTGGGACTGAAAAATATATTAATAAAATATATTAAAAATTACAGGTATTGCAGAATTCAACATAATTTTTTATCAGTTTAATCACTTTTGGATTTGGATACATTTTTCATTTTAATAGTGACAGGATGGATGTTTTTAATAATGGTAGTTTGACTGGACATGGTTTTTTATCTAGTAATCTATTTAGAATGGATTTAGTAGATTCTGTTTCTTCTAATCATTCTTATTCCTTAGTTACTAATTCCAATCATAGTATTGACTCATTGACTTGGCATGCTAGGCTCGAGCACATAGAACGAGATAGGATGACCAGATTAGCTCAAGAAGGCCTTTTAAGTCCACTCGCTAAGGCTGACCTACCTATGTACGAGCCTTGCTTAGCGGGCAAAGCATGCCGAAAGCCTTTTGGTAAGGCTGTTAGAGCCACAACTACATTAGAACTAGTTCATTTAGATATTTGTGGACCTATGAATGTGAAAGCACGACATGACGTGTCCTATTTTCTCACATTTATCGATGATTACACGCGATTTGGCTATGTCTATCTAATTTCTCACCGCTATGAAGCTTTAGATTGCTTCAAATGCTTTGTAGCAGAGGTAGAGAATCAGCTTGAAAAACCCCTTAAGGTTTTTTGCACAGACAGAGGACGCGTGTATTTATCTGATCAATTTAAGGAACTATATGAGGAAAAGGGGATATGCAGACAGTTGAATATTCCCTGAACTCCGCAGCAAAATGGTGTTGCAGAAAGAAGGAATAAAACACTTCTAGATATGTCTAGATCCATGATGGTGCTGACAAACCTCCCAATATATTTCTGTGGGGATGCCCTTTTGACTGCTGCCTACATTTTAAATAGAGTGCCTTCACAGTCTGTCTCCTCTACTCCATATGAGCATTAGAAAGGTGAAAAGCCCAATTTGGAGCATTTGCGCCCTTGGGACGGAGCGGGATATGTTCATAGTACATCCCATAAGTATGGAAAACTAGGCTTAAAGTATATCTTTTTGAGATACTCTGATAGTTCCAAAGGCTATGTTATGTACGGTGAACACTAGGATGGAGGGATGACGAAGATTGAGTCCAGAGATGCTGACTTTATCGAGACAGACTTCCCCAGTGTTAGTGATGCTAAAGGAAATCTTGACCTTTATGAGTTAGAGGACATGATAGATAACGTACCATCTTTAAGAGAGGGTGGGAAGATAACATGGATTCCACATATAATAATCGCTTCTGAAAATGGTACTAATCTACAACCGAGTAGGAGTACACTGCTAGATGCTAATGGGAGTGTACCAGAGAGTGGGAGTACACCACAAGGTAATCAAGATTCTCAATTAGTACACCGAAGTAGCAGTCGAGGAAGAGTTCCACGCAAGCTTTTCGATATTGAGGGGGAAGCCCTTTTGTGTGCAGTAGATGATTATGAGCCTACTTCCTACATGGAAGCGCTTGCATCTCCTGCAAAATCTGAATGGATAGTTGCTATGCAAGAAGAAATAACAAGAACAAGGTCTGGGAATTAGTTGATATTCTGCCTAACCGTAAGACCATTGGAAACAAGTGGGTTTTCAAAGTCAAACACAAGGAATTGACAAGTACAACGCGCGTTTAGTAGCAAAGGGATATACCCAAAGGGGGGGTATAGACCATGGATACACATTCTCCCCTATGGTGAGATTTGCCTCTATACGCCTCATACTTGCAATTGTAGCACACTTGGATTTAGAACTCATTTAGATGGACGTTAAGACTACGTTTCTCAATGGAGAATTAGACGAGGAGGTCTATATGGATCAACAAATTATTTTGTTACCAAAGGGAATGAGCGTAAAGTGGCCGTCTTAGGCGATCCATTTATGGTCTCAAGCATTTGTTAAGGCAGTGGTACTTGCGGTTCCATGACTCAATCACCTCCTTTGGTTTTGAGATGATTGAGAAGGACCATTACGTGTACGTGAAATGATCCAAAAAGGGTATCTTAATCCTATCATTGCATGTCGATGATAATCTTCTAGATGAAAATGAGATGAGTTCCATTGTTGCCACTTGAGAGTGGCTGTCCTCTCAATTTGAGATAAAGGACATTGGAGAGGCCAACTATGTGTTGGGCATTAAGATTGTAAGAAATCGTTCTAAGAAACTCCTTTGTTTGTCACAACAGACTTACATAGCAAAGGTTCTAGAACGTTTTTGTATGAATAATGCAAAGCCCATTGACACTCCAGCTGAGAAGGAATTCTCGTTTACCTTGAATTACTATCCTAAGAATGAAGAAGAAAAGAACCAGATATCCAAAGTACCATATGCATCAGCTGTAGGAAGTCTGATGTACACTATGTTGGGTACATGACCGGATATATGCTATACAGTAGGTCTAGTGAGTCGTTACCAGAGTAACCCAGGTACGTACTACTGGAAGGTAGTGAAGAGGATTTTTTGATATCTTCGTGGGACTATGGACCTGTCCCTATGTTATGGTAGTGGAGATTTAAAGCTAAGAGGATATAGTGATGCTGATTGGGTTAACGATAAGGATGAACGCAAGTCCACGTCCGGGTATACATTCACATTGGGAGGTGGAACAATTTCTTGGTGTAGCAAGAAGCAGACGTGCATCGCATTATCCACTATGGAAGCTGAATATGTGGCTTGCTCTGTAGCCGTTCAGGAGGCTATATGGTTAAGGAGGTTTTTGCATAGCGTAAGCTTCTTGCCTTAGGGTGATGAAGCAGTATTGGTCTATTATGACAGCACATCGGCTTTAGCATATACAAAAGACCATAAGTACCACGGGAAGTCCAAGCACATAGATATTCTCCACCACTACGTACATTTGAGATATGGTTGCACAAGGGGAGGTCGTCTTGAAGCACATCTCTACTGGCAAAATGATGGTTGATCCTTTGACCAAGCCAATTGCTAGGATTCGTTCTTGTCCCATATTAGTAGTATGGGACTTCGTAGATTCTGATGTATAGTGTTATTCTTGACATTATTATTATTGTTTCCATATGTTTATTATTTTAATAATAAAATCAATGGTTATCCAAATTCATTAGTTGTTAATTCAATACGTGCACATTTCTCCTTGTAAGTGTCACCAGGCTTGAATTGACCTGCTCACACGGGTGATTCACCTTGGCGTCTAGATAGTTGACTTTGAATAAATGTGTTCATAGCACTTGGACGGCGAACAAGATGAGACATTTGTGTTCATGGCGCTGAGAGTGCGAGCTAGAACACCTATATCTGTGCGGTGTAAGAACAGTGAGCAAGATATAGATATTTTTACTTATATGTCACCTTAGATAAGTTCTAAGATAAGACTAGTACCTCTATACTGAGTCAAACATGGAGATTGCCCACGCCTCTATATAGCCTATTCATAGCCGAATGTGAGATTTCAAACAGGCGCCAGGAGGTGCGGTTGTGCTGAAAAACTCAGATTAGGCATTTATGTAACATCTAAACTAAGATTCGTATGGCGTTAATATTACTACATAGTGACACACCCATTATTATGGAAGAATGCCATAGCATACATATCATACTGTATGTGCTATTTTGCGATAATTTTTTATGGAGCAATGGATTGATCCCTATTTCATTGCTGTGTGAGCCACGTAAATCTCCCTTTTATCGGTGATTGTACACCATTTTCCTTATGACCTACGACTATGTCATGAAGAGGACTTTTGATGACGTTCTTTTAGCATAACTCCCAGGGGCAAAGCGACCAATTCTGTTCCATGAGGTATGTCTAGGAAATCGGTCAAGTTGGTTGAATTGACATTAGTAGGCAGGGAAGACTAATTCGATAACACACCATGTACTGTGACTCATTAGCTAGCCAGCGATGATCGTATATGTACTGATTGTCATGGGTACATTACATATGTGTGTGGTATAGCACTGCTTTTCAAGGGATTAAGCTACATCCGGTGTGGTTTGATAAGTTTGGGTAAATACACAAGAAGCTTCCGAGAGATGCATTTTGCTAGTTTAGTGATTGACTTAGCATCTCAGCTCTTGTTGTTGTACGTTCTTTTCGTGAGGTCGCACATTCTATTTCCCGTATAAAGAGATGATGAAAGTAGAAATCTGAGAGATTTTGTTTAACACAAAGCCCTATGTGGGTGAGTGGGAGATGTAACAAATATTATATGGGTTGGGACACCCACAATGGACCCAAAGTCCAACATACCTTGGTTGGTTGCTAAGCAAGCCCATAAGGAGTCCTATTCAAACCCTATTAGAAGAGTGCTTATATACAGAAGTTGTGTAAGTTACAACTATGAGAAATAATCACAAAATATACACATAGCTATCTCTCTCTCTCCCTCTTGGCACTCTCTCTCCTCCCTCTCAGCTATCTCCCTCCCTCTCTCTAGATTTCACTCTTTCTTTCTAGCTTAATCACTAAGAAAGCTTGGGATTTAGCACAAGAACATCAAGGGGATTACTCTAGTAGCTGTTCTCGTGACCGTAGTGAAGTATAAGGTGTACATGGAGGCTAGTAACAAGGTTGAGGGCACGTAAAAATCAACAATCTATGATCCGTCGGGTTAAATTCCGTTAGGTAATGTCCTAAAGCCGACCCTATACATGTGTGTGTGTGTTTTTTTATATATCCTAACTAATCTTCACAGTTCCTTCAATTTTCCACGAAGCACAGAAAGTTCTTTGCAGTAAACCACGTTGAAGATTACCCAGATTCTTTTGACATATCATGTCCGTCATATTTTGTCACAACCCATCCTATAGGACACATGGCACACCATCGAGGCTCATCCAATTCAATTAAAGATTATAATAGAGAAATAAACATAAGTAGAAATCATAAAATTCAGAGTGATAAAAAGTTTTCCCATTGAAACACTTATAAACCCAATCCATTTTGAAAACAGGGATCCAGTCGACCGATCAGGAACCCAGTCGACTACTTTGGAAAATTGCAGAGAGCATGAAATCTCAGCAATCCAATCGAGTCGACTGATCCATGTCCGATCAACTGTATTTTTGAGGAGGGTGTCCAATCCCAGTCAACTGGTACTCATTCGGTCGACTGAATTGAATCCTCCAGAAAATATATATTACAGCAAAACATGTTCGTACTGAGGTTTCCATGTTAAGAACATGGTTCTAACTTCTTACAACTCATATTACATTCTCAGAATGGAAAACAAAATATAACGAAGAACGACTCCGACATCCCATCGGCCTCACTCTTCTCGCTTATTCTTCCCTTTCTTTTTCTCTCCTACAATGGAGTAAATCTCCACTTGTGGATACTGGAACCCTGGATTGTTCTTTTTACTTTTCATTTAAAACAAATAGAATCGCTACTTAATTTTGAGGAAAATTAAGAAACCATTTTAAAAGCAAACTGATCTTTTGGAAACCAAAAATTTCTAGGTCCGGGGATTATGCAATGAGAGGGGAAGGAGCTCGGCAGATTAAAACACCCCTTCTCATCCTATCTCACGGTAAGCCTCTACTCAACATCTTTTTTAATCAAATTATTAATCTAATCATGCCCTCAACTAATACATAGGTATATATATACATTCAAAAACATGTTGAAAGGGGTGTAAGATTGCTAAGGATAAAATGGAATACAAAACCACATAGTTCAAATAGCAAGAAAAATGACATGCAAATAGATTACAAGGAAACTTACCCAGGATCCAGCTGCGATATGGAAACATGCAATGCATACGAAAAAAGAAAGCCTAGGAAAAGAGTCTCTAATTCACATAATACACCTAAGGAAAAAATCCTAATCTAAGGTGTCACGCATGGAGTCAAGAATCAATAAAATCAAGAAATGAAATAAACTAGAGAAAAGTCGAGATATCGTACCTCAATAGCACTACAAAACAAAGGTTAGTCCACATGCTTTGAACACAATATAGTATCAAATCCTAAGTATTTTACCAAATTCTTAGCCTAAATCTAACAAAATGGGGAGGATGACAAAATCATGAATTCCTTCTAACCCGTTAAAATCACAACATTCCTAAAGATATACAAGTTTCAACTAGGAGCCAATGTAATGTCCATATAGAAATGATATAATCTCAATATGATTAAAAGGAATCCATGACAAGGGTTCAACCGATTCACAAACTACATTAAAACTAATCAAGGCCCTAAGATACAATTAACACTATCACACATGATGATTATGAATCCGTGAGCATGAACAAGACATGAATTATTCCTTGATTTGGATCTTTTAGCCTTTCGATTTAAACTCAATCAACTTTATTTAAAACATGTTCCAAGTCCTATGTCCTAGAAAAATTATTTGGATCATCATTGGTTAGGTCATTAAATCTGTCACAGAATTCAGGATTTACAGAGATGAAACCAAATATCTAAAAATAGAAAAATCACAGTTTCCATGGCTTGATCTTAGTTTTTTTTTTTTTGACATAAGATGCCTCTGTGATTTTTGTTTCTAACCCAAAATAAAATCAATGATCAAATGGTCCAATCTCTGGGGATTAGACCAAGACAAGACACCACTCAGGATTGATCAACTCTTTGTCCAGAGATTTTGTATGATTTATTAAAAATAGTAAACAAACCTTAAGCCTTCTAATCTTTTTAGAGGATGTTGTTAACTCATTAACCTTCATAGAAACATTTATTTGAAGCTGAAAATGTTTGTTTAAGGTTCTTATCTAAGCAAATTAATACTGACTTACTCTTTTGGAATTTTGGACGGACATTAGTTACTTTGTAAAACTCATGATCAAAACATGTTTACCATGAAATCTAGTCAAAACAAAAATTACAGTGGTAGGATTAAGTGTTATGAACACATTCCAATTGGTCTCATTCAAATCCAACAAATCATGATTTAATAAAAAAAAATCTTTGATCACAGTTGGTTAATGAATTCACTGCACCATTGTTGAATGGTCATCTACTTATTAAATCAAACTTTGGTCCAAAATTCTAAAGACATCGAATTTAGACCAAACTAGAATTATAACCATTATCATAATACCCAAACTAACCAATAGAAGTCCCTATACTAGACCTTAACGATACTTCGATGAGAATCTCAACTTCATATCCATACTTGAATACTTGAGATTATTAGGACATAGATTATTGAACCACAAAATTGACCCCATCACAAGTCCAATTACTCTCTCAAGTTTATGATCCTTGAGGAATTGAAACCTGCTTAGATTATTTCTCCTCCCAAATCCATGGTCCTTTGAGACAAAGATAACACTAATACCTATGAATTCTAATAGGACATGAAAAAAATCATATGAAACTTCAAATTGAAAGACCCAAATCATCGTCATGAGACTTGGATCAATCAATTATACATGAATATAGTTGAGATCAACCTTGATTCTCATATAATCATGAATTTACAGAAAATCAAAGGATCAATCTCAAGGCATTCAAGTGAGATATTGAAAATCCCATGATTCCCTAGAGAAAGCATGAACAAAAGAGATGAAATCAAAACCCAATTGATATCGAAATTGAATTCTACTTTGAAAATATTGTTTATTTTAAACCCAAAGCTATTTAGATCCAAATCAACAAACACAAGAAGGAATTCAATCGCAATTCAAGTGGTGTGTATTGAAATGAGGTTAGAAGAGATTTTTTGAAAATTGTGTAAAATTCCTAAGGAATTCTATGAATTGTGATTGAATTTAGACGAAAAACTAATTAAGATTAGAGGATTATCTCCAATTATCCTCAGGTTTTCGCTTTTGGTGAATATCTTCAAGGATCTTCAAGTCTCCTTCAAGCTCTTCAAGCTTCTCCAATGGCTTCCCTTCCAATTCTTCTTCAAAACTCTCTCCAATTCTCTCTTAATTGTCCAACCCCTTGTAATGGAGATATATATCTCCTTATATAGACCAATCTTGAGGGGTTAATTCAGTAAATTTGGGGTAAAAACCTATGTGCAAATGCATCTTTGGTTGTTCAATACGTATTTAAAAAAAAAAAAACTGTTACAGCAGGCGGCACTCATTGATTTGTCCGCGACATTCAGTGAATGCCGATCCGGCACTCACGGACTGCCGGCGCGGCACTCAGCAAGTGTCGCCAGCTTCACTGTGTGCCGCCTCATCCTTCTTATATATATATATATATATATATTTGTTTTCTTTTTCAACTTTTCTTTTCTTTTCTTTTCCTTCAAATAAACTTTTTTTTCCTTTTCTTGAAAATATTTTTAAACTAAGAATCCATTTTCATATTGTATTATTATTTTTTCGTAAACTGATTTTTTATTTCTCTTATGGATATATTCTACACCCAAATTTCCTGAACACCCGATCTTTCTCTTCTTTTTTCGAATTTTGTAAATTTTTTGAGATAGAAGAGCTTTTCTAAGAGTTTGAATCACCTTAAAAGACTTCAACTTCTAGGGGTGGGCACACTTCGGGCCAACCCGAATAACCGAATTGCACCCAAAGTTTTTAACATTTCGGTTCGGATAATAACCTACTCGAAGTTTGTTCAGTTCGAAATCGAACTATATTAGTAAGTCCAGTTCGATTTTCATAAGGAGATTTAATTTTGGTTCGAAATCGAATATCCGAAGTTTTAATGTATATATAAAAACATGTGAGAAATTAAGGCTCAAACATGTGAGTTGGCTGCAGCTTGCAAGGATTAAGGGGACTGAGGAGAGGAGACTCACGCAGAGACCTTCACAGCTTCACCTTCTCACAATCTCACCTTCTGAGTTCTGACCTTCATACTCTCTCTCTCACCTCATCGGCTCTTCCTACTTAAGCTATTCTCTCTCTCTCTCTCTCTCTCTCTCTCTCTCTCTCTCTCTCTCTCTCAACACCATATCATCAGACCACACGGCAACACCACTTCATCGGACCATCACTACCACCACAGCGTCGCACCACCACTACAGTGTCGGAGTCGCCGGACCATCGGAGCACTGTGGCCACTACCATAGGTAGGGATTGAGGGGTTTTATATGATTGCTCTTTCTCTTCCATTTGATTTGAGTATTTAGGGATTTAGGGCTTTTAAGTGATTTGAGTATTTCAATCTCTAACATACACATACCTCTCACCTCTCTGTCATTTTTTTTTTTGTGTGTGTGTGTGTGTGCTGGTTTTAGTTCTCAATTTGCCAATTTGGGGGTTCATTGAGAGATTGCAGTATACAATGGATTTATCCTTAATTTGGTGTTCTTCTCAATTTTAATTTAGCTTTTCTGCAAACCAATTGTGGATTTTAATTTGGTACCCTCAATTTGGTATATATTGATTAAGTGGTGTTAAATTGTTAATATAGTTTTTCTGCCTAATAGTTAGTCTTTTTATGTTTTTGGAGATTGTGTGTACAAATATTTTTTGGGTCGCCTTGAGGCTGTTATTGGAGATTGTCTATTCAAATCTTTCTTGTCACCTCTCTCTCGTGGTAACTGATACTTGTAAGCTATTGAACCAATTACTTTGAGGCGTTGAGTAGGACATTTTTACATATGAAGTCTCCTCTGTTTTCTTTTTCATGTTTAGCCTTAACTAGATGCTACAGCTTTACTTCTATTTATTAGGCTTCTATAATTTCTCTGCTATACATTGAACGTCATCTTTTATCGAACTAGTTAGACATATAGGATTCCATGTCTTGCTTAAAATTTAAACCCGGAGTGTGGGAGTAGTGTTATATCAATGTGGGGCTAAAATTTAAATAAACTCAATTGACATGAGTTTTGAGTCCAGAATTGGAGAAGATTTTTGAACAATTATGAAATTGATATAGGTTATAGATCATGCTTGGAGATGTTCTTACAAATAATTTCATCATTGATCATTGGGGATTTCAATCATTGAGGATTTCAACATATTCTCTATGTTCACATCTTCCCACCTCACTATTTAGTTTTTTTTTTTTTTTTTTAAATAGTGGATTTCTATTTATTATTATTATTTTTATAATACTAGATTTCTCTTTCCAAACTTGAAAGACATTCTTGAGTAATGAGTAATTACAAAATGGTTTTTTTGTCCCTTCATTTTTATCTCTTACCAAATGAATTTTTTCTCTCTTACGTAGGTAACATTTAAAACTTTTCTCTAGTATGTCGACTGAATTCAATGAAAGTGTAAACATTGACGTCGACGAAAATGTCAATGACAATGAAAATGACAATGACAATGACAATGACACTGTTAATTCATTCACGGGAAGAAAGAGGAAAGAGATAAAACCAAGATCGATGGTTTGGAGTCATTTTACTAAGTACATTGATGACAAAGGTGAGAGGAAAGCGAAGTGTAACTATTGTGGGAGACCGTATGCGGCTGATCCAAAAACATGTGGAACTGGTTCAATGAAAATTCACTTGGTTAGTTGTAAGGCAAACCCATACAACCATGACCTTAGCCAAACAAAACTTACTAGGTTTCAATCAGGCAGTAGTAAAACAGGGGTTAGTACGTTGGGCACTTGGATATTTGAGTGTGAGGCTGCTAGGAAGGCATTAGGTGAGATGTTAATTACTGATGAGCTCCCATTTAGTACGTTGAGCATCCCAGGTTTCAAAATTTGTCTCAATTTCATTGCCCCCTGAATTCTGGCTTCCATAATGAAGAACTATTAATAGAGACTATTATGATCTCTATTTGCAAGAGAGGTCAAAATTGAAAATCTTGTTGAAGGAATCGAATAGGAGTGTTTGTCTTACTATAGATATGTGGTCATCTTTGCAAAGAATCAACTATATGGTTCTCACAGCACACTTTATTGATAACAATTGGACTTTGCAAAAAAAAAAAAAAAAAATTGTCCAATTAAAAGTCATAGAGGTGAGGACATTGGAATTGCAATAGGGAAATGCTTACTTGATTGGGGTATTGATAAAGTATTGGCCATTACTGTCGATAATGCTAGTTCTAATGATGTGGCAGTTGCATACTTAAAGAGGAGGTTTGATACTTGGGGTACAAATGTGTTAGGTGGTAAGCATCTTCATGTGAGGTGTGCAGCACACATTCTAAACCTTGTGGTTATTGATGGTATCAAAGAACTAGGTGAGTCTATTGCTCAAGTCCGTGGGGCTATGAGTTTGTTAGGCAATCACCCGCTAGATTGAGAAGATTCAAAGATTGTGTAGAGATTGAGAAGCTTGAGAGTAAGAAACTGTTATGTCTTGATGTTCCTACTAGGTGGAACTCCACATATTTAATGTTAGATACTGCCGAGAAGTTTGAGAGGTATAGCTTACAAGATTCAACTTATAACTCTGATCTAACGGCTAGTGAGGGGAAAAAGGTGCCAAATGAAGAAGATTGGGCTAATGTAAGGCGTTTAGTTCAGTTTTTAGAACACTTTTATCATCTAACCATGAGAATCTCTGGCTCTTTATATGTCACATCCAATTCATTCGTCAGTGAAATTAGTGATGCTTTGACTTTGCTGAAAGAGATGCAATCTGGTGATGATATTGAAATGAGTTTTATGGCAACAAAGATGAGGGCTAAGTATGACAAGTATTGGGGAGATCCAGAAAAGATGAACTTATTGATTTTTATTGTTGTGGTATTGGATCCCCGTCACAAGTTTGGGTTTGTAGAGTTTGCAATTAAGAAAATGTTGGGGGAATTTGGGGGACACAACCTCTATATGTTGGTGAAAGATGCAACATATAATATGTTTAAAGAGTATGAACAACTAAATGCACCCTAATCCACTACAACTTCATCTTCATCTTCTCGACCATCAACGAGATGATCTAATATGACAATGGATATTGAGCCTACTAGTAGGAGGAAAGATTTATTGAAGAAAGAGTACAATCAGTTTAAACTTGATAGTGGAAATGTGGATGCTAAGTCAGAATTGGATAGGTATCTTGGTGAGGCTATCGAGGATGATGATGATAACTTTGACATCTTGAAGTGGTGGAAGGTAAATTTGCCTCAATTTCTTATCCTTGCATATATGGCTCGTGGTGTATTGGCAATTCCTATCAGTACAATGGCATCCGAGTCTGCATTTAGTACCGGAGGGCGTGTTCTTGATGCATTTAGGAACTCCTTCACTTTGAAGATAGTTCAGGCTATTATATGTGCTCAGGATTGGTTGCGTCCCAAACCTCGCATAGTTCGTGTTGAGGAGGATTTAGACAATCTTGAGAAAGTTGAAGAAGGTAAGTAATAAAATAGCAATCTACTTATGTTTTAGACTTTTAGTTTGTAGTTATTTATTTCTAAATTATGACTTATTCACTTATGTGCTAATTAAATGTGTTGCCAATCTTTTTGATTTGTAGAGTTGTTGAAGATTGCAAATGACTCCAATGTTGTAGATCTTTGAATGTGTTGACTCGAGTGCATTGTGGTCCTTGTGGTTGCCTACTTGGTAGTGGAGCGGGGAACTTCTAGTCTTCTACTTCTATAATATGTTTTATTTACTTGGTATTAGTATGAGTGCAACAGGGATAATGTATTAATGTTTAAGTTTGAGACTATGTTTTATTTTTTTATTGTGGTGATGTATTAATGTAATGTTTATGTATGTGGTTGGTAACTTGGTATTTGGTTGTGGCTTGTGCTTGACAACTTGACACTCATAAAGTTAGACAAGTTATTCAATTATTGCTCTTGTCTTGTTTGTTGTACTTGTGGCTTGTGTTGGTGTAACTTGGTGAACAGGTGAAGTATTATTGCTTCTTGTAACTTGTTTGTTGTACAGGTACTTGTGGCCTGCCGGCTTGCTGCTTGTGTTGGTGTAACTTGGTGAACTAGTGAAGTATTAAAGACTTTAAAGAATTAGCAATTCACTATAATGCTGCTATAAATTATAATGCTATTACTAATTTACTATAATACTATAAATAAATAAATAAAACTTCGGTTGAGTTTCAATCCGAAGTTTCGAATCGAACCCGAACTTAAATTTTCGAAATCGAAGCAAGTTTTCGAAGTTTATTTCAGTTCGGATTTCAGTATCGAAATTCCCAACTTGAACCGAATAACCCGAACTGAAATTTTTGGTTAGAAACCGAACTGACTGTTTTCCCACCCCTATCAAATTCTGCCGGACATTGTCGTCATCGATTTTGGAGATACTCGTTCCCTGAATTCGACGGTTGGTCAAAATCGGGTGTCTACACCATTGCTCAGCTATATACTGAGTGTACAATTCTAACAAATGCGCGCATACATGGCAATTCATACTTAATATCATAAAAATATATATATATATATATATATAAAAAATAATAATAATAGTCTCTAGGGATAGAGATATGCATTCATCCAGTATACCGGCAAATCATAAGTCTTAAACCACGATACCAATGGCAAGTCTAAAGTCTATCAATCATTGCATCTAACTGCTCTGGCAGGGCCAATTCCTAAACCAAGCAAGTCGCCGTCGCTACTAAAATTCTCAACATCGAAAAACTTACCCCGACATAAATTTGTACCAGTCAAGGACATAAACTTCTAGAGAGCATTTTTGCTCAACCAGATCTCCATTGGGTGAGTTGCATTCTCATTTTATCCATATATTATCAATATAATTATTAGAATGAGGCATATATCTCACTCAATGAGAATGTGTGAATGAAAATGTGTGAGCAAAAATGCTCTCAAACTTCTATGCAACAAATTAACACCAAACACTGATTTGTTAAACCGATTCACTTATAAACTGCAACACCAATTCTTTGTTTTCCCAATCCTACTCTTTAAAGTGGAGTAGAAAATTTTGTCAAAACACTATGAAGTCTGAACAAAAATCAGAAATCTAATTTGGAATTTGGATATTCCTGATCTTTTATCTCTCTAAAAATTGAAGTGATCAAATAAGTGTTAGCTGACCAAAACTCTCAAATTACTACTCGTACAACCTTTCCTCACAAACCGATACAAAACAACTCCTATTCTGGACCCATTTGAAGGAACATCTTTGTGTATAATCTCAATTTGAAAAAACTTGTTCGCCTTCTTGAAAAACGCCGATTCTTTCTTCCACCTCCTCAAATGAGCCATTAAGAAAACCACATTACTACTACTACTACTACTTTCTCCTCTCTCTAACAATAAGAACCGTAGCGTCCGAATCAGAGGATCGTAGAGGTGATCGTGATACACTACATCCGATCCCAAAATCAGATCGTACTCCCGGTTTTTTATGTCCTCCTCCATCTGATCCATCTCTCCCCAGCATAGCGGTGCCACGTGGACGGTCCCACCTTGGTTGGATACCAGATCCGAGTTGGCGTCGACGTTGAACTGGAGGTTGGGGAGCACGCGGTGGAGGTCGGTGACGGTGACATCGGCGCCGAGTGCGGCGGCGGCGGAGATCCCGACGAGGCCGGTGCCGGCGCCGAGCTCGAGGATGCGGAGGCGGCGGTGGGAGGAGAGAGTGGCGGAGAGGGGGCTGGTGGAGGGGTCAAGGCGGTGGTGGTCGAGGAGGGAGACGAGAGAGGCGGCGGCCGGCCAGAGCTGGAAGGAGATGCCTTCCGATGGGATCTGGCGAATCACGACCGTTGATTCGATTGATTTGATGTGGTGGCGTTGAAGATGTTGATTTGGTGCATCGGAGTCGAGTGCAGGTGATTCTTTCTCACCTTGTTGTTCATCCGATAGGAGGAGCATTGTGAATGGATTGATTTGAAAGTCATCATCGTTTTCTTGAGTGTTCATAGAAACCACCGCCGCCTATAATTTTGCTGTTAAAAGTTTGTTAGGGTTGTTGGAATCAAATGTAATTTATATACTGACAAATAATTCCAGATTGGTACTCATTCCGTCCCATTTTATGTCTTTTTTTAGGAATCTAACTATTTAAGAGGATAAAAAAATATACACCTATTTTTTACAATTATTCACAATAATTGTACTTTCTTTTTATTGTTTTGTTTTGGTGTTGATTGCAAGAAAAAATACTTTGGAAAACTAAGTAAAATATGCATACTAATTTAGAAAAGTGTACAACAATTTTGAAACATAAAAAAAAAAAAAAAAAAAAAAGAAACACATAAAATAGGGCAGAGGGAGTAATACCTTGCACTTTATATGCATTTACTTTTGCACAATTGTGGAGCAATGAAAATTTAAAGCTATATATGTGTGTGTGTTTTTTTTTTTTTTTTTATTCTTCGAGACTTCAGAAGCTCTACTAGTATTTCAGATGATTTACTTACTATTTTTTTATCAGAGTAGAATAAGGGGTAAACTCAGGGCATGTGTATCAAACCCACGACACAAACACTAGATAAGTCAAAAAAGTGAGTGAGCATTACGAGTCGGACTCACGCCAATCTCTGGATATCATTCGTACGTTTACTTGAAATTCAGTCTTCCAATCCACTAA
Organism: Hydrangea macrophylla; assembly: GCA_033977485.1. Lineage (NCBI taxonomy): Eukaryota > Viridiplantae > Streptophyta > Magnoliopsida > Cornales > Hydrangeaceae > Hydrangea > Hydrangea macrophylla. The sequence goes on along the minus strand of CM066985.1, from coordinate 81,773,177 downwards.
CATGACCATGTAGTAACGAACTCGACCTCCCTCCGAGAGACAAAGATAGGTTGAAATTTTAAAAAAGTTAGTTTCCTTCATATTTCAAGATTTTCTGTCATTTCATTAATTTTTTATTTTAAATACACTAGTTAAACACGAGAATGAGAATATAAGAATGGAGCAGTTTTTTTTGGAGTAATGTTATGGTTGCATTTCAAGTGTGGTTCTCAATATATGAGGTATGGGGAAGATTTGATTTTATTGAAGGATGTTGAATTGGTCTCAATGTAACATGTGTAATAAACACATTTGGGATGCAAAATTTAAGAAGCATAGCATTACTGATTTTTTTTTTTCTTTTCCTTGGTTGAATTTACAAATCAAACTAGGGTGTGCATCGGTCATTTTTTTTTTTTTTTTTTTTTTTGTTCGGTTTTTTCATATTTAAAAATCGATCGAATGGCTCGGTTCGTTCGGTTTTTACAAGTATTTCGATTCGTCGGTTTAATTTTCTTCTGTGACTATATTTTTTAAAATTGACCAAATAGACTCGGTTTGGTTAGTTCGATCCGGTCTGCTATTTTTTTTTTTTGGAACTGCCCTAAATCAAATCGTGTGATCCACTAGTATTCCCCCCCCCCCCCCCCCCCCTGTTTTCAAACGAAATGGAACTTCATAAACTTATCTAATAAATTTAGCAGCAGTTTGGGAAAGCCTAAGAATTGTTATGTAGGTCATAAGTAAATGGTTCTATATATTCAAATATTTGATATAATCAACAAAAAAGAAAAAATAAAATTAATAATAAAAAGTACTCCCTCTGTCCCATATTTGGAGTCCTTGATGCCATTTTTTTATGTCCCATTTTAAGAGTCCTCTTTAAAAAGTCAAAGTACTTTAATACACACTTTCCAAATTTGTCCTTTATTATATCCAACTTTTCCCTCTTTTTTTTTAGGCCTAATTGCACTTTACCCCCTCGTACTATACACGTGTTTTCAATTGGGTACATAAACTTTTTTTTTTTGCAATTGGATACATGAACTTTCATTCCCTTTCCAATCAGATATATTTGATGACGCCGTTAGTTTAAAACTAACGGAATTGCCTACAATTGTCCTTTTTTTGCAATTGGGTACATGAACTTTCATCCCCTTTCCAATCAGATCCATTCCCCCAAATTTTGACCGTTTTTTATAAACCCCTTTACTACTTTTTGACATCAAAATGAGAGAAAACCCCCTCACTGGAACAGAAAATGGCTAATTTGGAACCTCTTTTTTTGATTTTATATGTCAAAACAGATAATTTTATCTACTGACAGACAAATAATATTGAGCTAAACAAAATAAGGCTGCAACGTATATTTTTTTGTGAAATTTTGAAGCCCATTGCGTTGATCTCGAACAAATACTTGAAATAAAAAAATCATCCCAAAAGACCAAAAGATAAGAAAATTAGGATTGTTTAGCTCAACATAATTTGTCTGTCAATAGATAAAATCATCTGTTTTGATATATCAAATGAAAAAAATAGATTCCGATTTAGCCATTTTTGGAGGAAGGACACTTGGACAATTTTGTCCAACAAAATCTCACGCCGTTAGCGAAAGGATCTGATTGGAAAGGGGATAAAAGTTCATGTACTCAATTGCAAAAAAAGAACAATTCTAGGCAATTCCGTTAGTTTTTAACTAACGGTGTCATCAAATGTATCCGATTGGAAAGGGAATGAAAGTGCATGTACCCAATTGCAAAAAAAAAAAGTTCATGTACCTAATTGAAAACACGTGTATAGTACGAGGGGGTAAAGTGCAATTAGGCCTTTTTTTTATGTGATACTATAATTTTGAATTTCAAAAAGGGCAATATTTAAAAGTTAAAAATCTCACCAAAATTCAAGTTGTCCCCTTAATAAGTTAGAATTCCCAAAAGAGACTTTTAATATGAGACAGAGGGAGTATTTAATAAATACTTTTTTATTACCGAAGAGTCCATGCTAGATGTCAAGTCACCTTTACAATAGAAGTAAATGTTATGCTATCCAAATTTTTTATATTCAAATGATTTCGGAGCACATGTGCTTGTGAGAGTCGGAAGACCACTTAAACATCCTCTAATCAAAATTAAATAATCCCCTGACACATATATTTGTGAACTATTTGAGATACAAAATTTGGAAGCATAACATTACTCTTAACTTTGTCAAACGGAGTTGGTGATATTTTTTAGGAAAATAGTTTTGCTCACTCAAAAAATGGTTCACCAATGCTCATCCAATCATCTCATTGGTCAATGCAGTAGGTCCTAATTTAATCATGAATTCTACTGCATTGACCAATGAGATGCTTGGGTGTGCATTGATGAACCATTTTTTTGGTGAGCATTAATGAACCATTTTTTGAGTGAGAAAAATGCTATAATTTTTTAGAAGAACAAGAACTAGATAGTAAATGAGAATTAGGGTGAATCTGATACTAGTATTGTATGAGTTACCAAACAGACCGAATATAAATTTCCAATATAATAATAGCCCAATTGAAAAGGCTTTTACGTAAAATACACGAAATTAGGTGAGGTGGGGTCGTCCGTCGTCGTTCGTCTTCATAACAGTCGAAACTTTCGCATCTGCTTCTTCTTCATTCTCTATACCATTTCGAAACAGTCTCTAATAAATCAGAAAGTGTCAGAAAACAATGATAAGGACGGTGATAGTGATGAATTCTCTGGGAAAACCTCGACTTATCAAATTCTACGATCACCAGGTTCCCTTCCCCCCCATCTTCTCCTCCCTCTCTCTCTCTCTCTCTCTCTCTCTCTCTCTCTCCATTGATTTATTCCATTTCTCGATTTTCAATTTTGAAAATTCGATTTATTAATGTTGCTATTTATTTTCAATAATATCCATCTGTGGTTAGCCTGCATTGAAGCAGCAGGAGCTTGTGCGAAGCGTTTATGCAGGTCATCTCTCTCTCTCTCTCTCTCTCTCTCTCTCTAATATACTCACATATGTATAATACACGAAAAATCTCCAGAGAGAGGGCGCCCTATAAAGAGATAGTTTCTGTTTTGGCAGCCATCGAATCATGTTTAAAAACTCTTAAATGAAAAAACTGTCATTAATAAAAACACGATCCGAATACCAAAACATAAACTCTCTCTTAATAAAAAATAAAAAGAGGGCGCTAAGACGCTGACTGTGTATATACATATTGATACTAGTACATATGTATATAGGTTACTTTTACAATGGTCGGATTATGATTGGATTCTCCAGGTTATTTTTTATTCTCTTTCCTGCAGTCTTGTCCAGTAGACCTGAAACCGTTAGTAATTTTATAGAAGGTGAATCAATTTTTGGGCCGGTAATTCCCTTATAAACTCTTCTCTTCTACAATTTTGTTAGAGTAATGCTATGCTTTCCAAAAAGTGTTTCTCAACACAACACATGTGATAGTAGGATTATCTTCAATAATGATGGACAATTTTAACATTAACTAATCAAAATCAACTGGCTCACTGTCACATCTGTTGATAAACACTTTTTGGGAAAAAAAATTTGGGAAGCATATCATTACTCATTTTGTTAGGAGTAATGCTATGCTTCTCAAATTTTTATCTCAAAAGTGATTCCCAAATGATGTGACAGTGGGGTCAGGTCTAATGCAGTGGACCAGTTGAATTTTGATTGGAAGTTACTACATGGCCTACTGTCACATTAATTGGGAACCACTTTTGAGATAGAAATTTGAAAAGCGTAGCATTACTCTTTTTTGAGTTCATGGATAACTCTTGGGGTACATAAGAATCTCATATAAACAAGATACATAAACTTTATGTGTCTATCTCTCTTCTATTGACCCCACAGTGCTAGTGGGCCCTATTAAAAGAGAGATAGACACAGTGATTCATGTATCTTGTTTATGTGAGATTCTTATTAGTTCATCATCCTTCCCATTATCTTAATTCCTTTTTTTGGGAGTAGATTGATATTCATATAGCCAGCTTTATAAAATCCAGATCTAGCATTAAAACACAACAATCATATTCTCTAACTAATCCTCCTTATTGAAAAATCATATTTTACCATTTTTTTTAAAGCAAAATATTTGAAATGAAATTTCAAAGGAAGCCTTAACAATTTATAAGAGGATTGTACACTTTAAATCCTCTACTGTGACGAGCTTGAAAATTAAATTTTGCAATTGAGACTTGAGTTGAGAGGATTGTTGTCCCTGTCTTGAGGCATTTTTTTTTTTTTGTTGTTGTAAGATCACAACAATTTGAAATAATAACAAAATACGAAATCCCTCCCACCGGAACATACAAACTGTTGTCATTTGTTTTCCAATTTGGTTGTCTCTTCAAATTGAATGGTTTCATTCAAATTTTGTATAGAAGTTATAGGCAAAATTCATCACCATAAATGAATCCATTTACAAATATGGGAGATTTCACCATATTTCTTCTTATGAGGCAATTTGTTCATTTTTCTAGAATGCCAAAATTCATGATTGCAAGCACCATTTTGAGACGAGCATTCGTTTTCTAAATGAAACTATTCAAGCTCTTCATCTTTTTATATAAAATTGTGTACGGAAACATGAATTGAATTATTTCATTCAAGGACAACCAAACAAGCCCTAAATTATTGTTATTAGTAGTATTTTTTTTGGGTTAGTGCATTCCGAAATTGTTGCTTTTGTTATAGCATAAGATTTATCTTATGCTCCTGCAGGATACTCGTCTCGTATACAAGCATTTAGCAACTTTATACTTTGTAGTTGTGTTTGATAGCTCGGAAAATGAGCTGGCCATGCTCGATCTCATACAAGGTATGTACTAAATTTCAAAATTTCTATAAAGTCTATGGACTATTGATAAAATTAACATAAAGTTTTATAAAGCATTTTTTAAAAAATAAACACATCATAGGGTAGGAAAAGCGGCTTGTTGGATCGAAACAATCACACGCAAACAATATATGAAAAACAGAAAGATTAAAGAGACACAAAGAATTATCACGTAATTCGGCAATGTGCCTACATCCACACTGAAGAGTCTGAAATTTCCACTATCGAAAACGATTTAGGGTTACATCATATATATCTCCTATAGATACATGGCAAAATCTCCAAAATACCCATAGACTTTATTTGATTGCTTAGAAGCGCTGATTAATTGCTTTAGCCTGAATTTTTTACCATCTCCAAAATGTACACCAAATTCATACATTATTGAATATGTACTTTACTACATCAAAGTCAAATTTGATGTATGAAATCTGATGGATCAAGGCTTGTCACTCCAACGGATACGTCAAAAGATTAACATTTTATTATTGTTACCTTTTGTTTGTAAAACAAAAAAAAAAGATAGCATGTACTTTAAAAAACTTCCTTTCTTGGAGTAATTGGAGAAAAAAAATTCGCCAAAAAAGATTTGCTTCATTAGATTGATAAGACAAAGTTGCCTTGTTTGAGCCATAAGTGAAATTTGACATAGCAATTTGATGTATCCTTTGGAGCCTATCAATCCTAGTTGGCTTGGCATATTTGTTGCACCCCGCGAAGATGTTCTTATGTGATTATTTAGCTGGGTTGTTTAAGTAGGATGTTCACGTTTTGACCGGCCAAGTATAACTTTGTTTATGATTGTCTACTTAATAGGTTTTTTATTCCTCATATCTTGTTTTTGTTTATTGGGTAGCTTGTTTATAGCAATTCTTATGCCTTCTTCAGTTTTTGTGGAAATGTTGGACAAATGCTTCAAAAATGTGTGCGAGCTCGACGTAGTGTTCAATTATAGCAAGGTTGGAAAACAAGATCAATGTATACCTCTGCAACTTTTTATTATAAATACCCTCTTCTCAAATTTACTCTACCCATCTGAGTTCTTACTCAAGTAGCAGATTTTATGCATCTCATTGTTCTCTGCCTGAATGTGTATATTGAAGAATAGTCATGGACTTAAATTACTTTGTCTTCGCAGATGCATACTATTTTAGATGAGATTGTATTCGGAGGTCAAGTACTAGAAACTAGTTCTAGTGAAGTTATGAAGGCTGTTGAAGAAATTTCAAAGTGATCTCTCTCTCTCTCTCTCTCTCTCTCTCTCTCTCTCTCTCTCTCTCTCTCTCCTATGTGTGCGGAGGGATGGTTGCTGGCATGTCCACATTGGAATTGTTAAGTGACGTTGTTTTGTGGTGTAATGCAGGTTAGAAACTGCCTCAAATGGCATCACACTCGTTTCTAAATCTGTTTCTGGATGGCGGAGTCGATAGCACGTGGTTCTGGGTGAGTTGTAGAGACCATATAACACTGCCCCTTGGCAAATTTGCTGAATCGCCTATGTTGTAATTGTTGTGGTATATCCAATAATAATATGTTGGCTCAGCCTTTGTCGACATTTTATTACTTTGTGACAATATACCTATCCTGGTTGTGCAAGTTAGAAGTCTGTTCTTGCATGTTGTGGTCTGATGGGCATGACCCCTCTTCTCCTTGTAGTAAGGGGGAGGGTTCGACTCCTGTGGGAGTCCTTAGGGCATGGGCTTTGTTCCTCCTCTTGTGTGTGTGTACCCCATCTGCAAAAAAAAAAAATGTACAAATGAAATTCAACCCTGTTTATATATATATAGTAAGGCTACTTCAATACAAGAAATTAGAAAACTTTTTAAGAGTGCCAAGAAAATGGTCCAACTGAAACCATTCTATAGATTCATGGGCAAGTAAAACAGATCAAAACCTTTGTTGGGTCAGAAACTCTGCTAGAGCTCTCATGACCCAATTACTAATGATATGTTGCAGACATTTGGCTACCAAAAGACAACTTCAGCCTGAAGGTTGTCCTAGTAAAGGCTTTTTTCTTACCAAAGGAATTTTTTTTTTTTTTTAATTAACATAAGCTTCAAATTTCTTCGTAGTACTCCCTCCGTCCCTTTTTTTGAGTCCACCTTTGGGAACTGAACTTATTAAGGGGACAAAAAGAATCTACACCTACTTTTCTCAATTGCCCCTAATCATTACAATAACTTTTTTAGTTTTGTCTTGTTGTAGATTTCAATGAAGGATAGTTTTGGAAAGTAAATAAAAATTGTTTACTAATTTAGGAAAGTGAACACTAATTTTGGGACATCCCAAAATGGAATATAAGACTCAAAAAAAAGGAGGGAGGGAGTACAAATTATGTGATTTGATGATGAGTCGATGACACACGGATCAGTGATTTTGAAAAATGTGCAGATTGAAATCTGATTGAAGATGGTACTGTTTGATAGTAACTTCCTAGGTATTAGAGGTTGGCGCTCTCACACCTGCAACATATGGTCTGGACTTCCCAGAGGCCCGAGTGTAAGATTTGATTCCTCACTTATAAACCAAACCACAATGAAAGGTCTAGCCCATTGTCAAGATTCCAATATACAGCGTGTTTAGAGCATTGCAAAGAATATAGATACCAAATACCATGAGTAGAGAAAGCTAATTTGCCAAAGAAAAAAACATGAGGATACTCTGATCCGATGTCATTGCCTGTTGTGTAAGATTAAAGTAATGTACGTTGACAATATGACGAGAGATACATCTCTCTAGTAAGGGGTTTAAGAAATCTTTAGCTTCCTAAGAGGATCATTGCTCCACCAATGTGATAACCAAGTGTAATGAAGATTGGTTAGGTAGCTTCTTAACATCTGCAGAGTTGTGTTGTGAGCTCAGTCCTACGGCTTCTTAACATCTTGAATGACCACATGTGCAGCGTTGCGCCCTGGTGCACCCATTACACCACCCCCGGGGTGGGCCCCACTACCGCACAAATACAATCCTTGCAGGGGAGTTCTGTAATTTGACCTGCGTCCAGCAAAAAAAAATAAAAAAACCAAATAGTCGTTCCGCAGTCAGAATAGGACATTTTGAAGGCTAAAGCAGGAAATCACAGACAGTTTCACAAGAGATCAAGTGATATGCCCTATATGGTGTGAGGTATACCATCCTTTCACAGGCCGCATGAGGAACAGAGAATCTAATCCCATAGCACCATGAAAGATATTCCCTCCTGTCAAACATTATTCAAGGAATTCAACTTAGTAAAATCAAGTGATAGGGAGATTTTTCCCCCATAAAATTAAACAAAATGATGTGAAGTTCTATTGATCCCTAGATCAGCATCCCAGGATTAGCAAGTCGTAGATTCTCATTGTGAACTTCTTATCTCTAATGAGAGAAGGCAGGTAACTACAAAAGCTATGTTAGAAAGAACAGAATTATGAAAGAAAAAAAAAAGTAAAAAACAAACTATAGCAACTTTCGAACATGACGTGTAGAAAGTAAAAGAATCAAAATGTTCCATCAGTCCCCTACCTGTGAGACCAATTTCTCTTTCAAGGTCTGGTGGAGTCAACATGTCATAGCCGATAACTGATGAACTGAAGCCAGGGGCATACTCGTCAATCAAGGTGAAACATCTTTGAGCAAATGATTCCTGCAGAGAAGTTTATCATCTCAAAATTCTAGGGTGTGTACTCAAACAGTGAAAATGCAGTCCAACGTAAAACTGATGATATTATCGAGAACTAAGTATTGCAGATCTAAGAAAGCTTGTTTGACAGTTAGACATTATAGTTGGTAGATATAAAGCAGATAAACTGCAAAATTTTAATGTTGCACATGCTACTGAAGCTTGAAGGCGAACCGATACTCACTCTATAAGGGGATTCTTCCCAGCTGCCTTGGGAGGATTTATAGGGTGTGTACTGAATAAATAAGTTGATCACATGCTTACCTATGGGGTAAGAGTAAAATCACATTAATATGTTAGAGAAACCAGTACAGTAAATGCAGATAATTTAAAGAATGTAGTTTATGACTGATACGAAGAACATCTGGAAAATTAAGAAATAGAGAGTCAGAGACCAAGCACATTAAACAATTAAAGAAAAGAGGGAACAAATAGTGAGCCCTAAGTCCATCCTAATGACCTTAGGGCCCTGTTTGTTTCATGGATTTAGAGAAGGAAATGAAAGAAAACGTAAAACAAGAAGGAAAACTATTCCCCTAGTGTTTTCCCTGTTGTTTTCCTCCATGCTTCATTAATATTAAAAAAAATTGCATAGAAGATCAAGAAAAGAGGAATGGAATCTAAATTCCTATTCTCAATTCCTATTTTTATTTTCGTTCTATTTTCCTAACTGTTTTCCTTTTACCCAAAAAAGAAAAGTGTTTTACTCAGTGTTTTCTTCTCCTTTCCGTCACTAAATCCATGAACCAAACAAAGCCTAGAGTGGAATTCTTCCTAAAAAAATAAGCAATCAAGAATTCCACACAATACGATCTACAATAATAAAAAGCTTGCGTTTCTATTTTATGTTGATTTTTGGACTAGTTATAAGTAAAAAGTTTGTGCTTCTTAAGTTTAGGGAAATAAAAGTAGCTCTAATTGGAGCATCTATACCAACTCCAAACAGTGTCTACATTAAGAAAGCATTACTGACCCCTGCCTATAATTTTATGTACACTTTTGGTTCAGCGCGAGAGAAAGCAACAGTAAAGGTTGATAACATATATTCTTTTGTTCCACTTTCTGAATTAAAAACCAAAGTTCGTTAAGTCCTCATAGTTTACAGTTCCAACTTCTGTTCACTGAATGTCATAGAAGAAACAGAAATAGATAAATTTCCACCGTAATGAAGAACTAAATGAAAAATGCATTAGGAAAAACAAAACTGGAATACCAGGTGGAGATATAGTCTTATCCAGGACAGAAGGAATTGTCATTTCGATAATTGGTCTTCGCGAAGGTAAGCCGTTTACAGCATCCTGACAGGCTGAGTCAATCTCCTCCATACTTCAGTGAGTAAAATGACAAAGTGTGAGATGGCATAAAATCATTTTAATGTTTTGTGATGTCAGAAATAATATCCAAGTCGGTAGACATGAAGTTTAAGTACATTGACTTTTCAGAGGGAAAACTTGGAAAGTATCTAGCCCATGTACACTGACTTTTCAAAGAGGGCTCTTGAAAAGGGGCATCCTAAATGGAATAAAGGACTCTTAATTTGAGACGGAGAAGTAGCTTAAGATTTTAGAGCAATAGTGACTTAAAATGGTATCCGCGCCTTGGTTTTAGAAGGTCTTGGGTCTTCGTCCCAGTCCATTATGATGGTGTCCAGGATGTTTAGCTATTGCCTCTCCACGTGTGAGACGGGTTCACACATGAGGGAAGGTGTTGACGCTTGATAAACATTGTTGGGCACATTTTCTTATAGCTTAAACTTTCGGAGCAACCAGTAATTTAATAGAAGAATGCCATGGAGGTGTGTCCTCTTACTTGGCACCAGCCTTTGAGCTCCCTAGACACTGCATCAGGGCACTTTGAGGTGTGTACTGTCAACCACGGGACTCTACTCTCTCCTTACGTCAACAATTTCATGTTTTCCATGACAACCTTCGCTATTATGTGTCTGAAGCATATTAGATAAACTATCATACATGCCGTCATTGATTATATATGGGTAGTTGAAAATTCATACCACAACTATTAACATCCTCATCATCTACACCTTATCACAATTGTTCTTTTGGTGGCTACACCAATGCAAAGTTCTGCTCTGCCTTTCCACGCTAATCGATGTCACTGGCCACAGAATAGGCACAGCCTTAACATGCCCATTCACGTGACAAAAACTCTTTCTCTGAAATCTTTACTCTAAGATCAACAGGTGAAATAATTTTACAAGTTAGACTCGTGGCAAATGGGATAAAGATTGTGAAGCAAAGTGGTCCGTTTGTAGTACAATTGCCACATGAACTCTTTTAGGACAGCTAAACAAGTCGTCGTCATGCCTATTCTCTTTAATTAAGGATTTCAGTAAAACAATTATCAATTTTATTTTGTTGTTTCATTTTTCCTTGTGCACTCAACAACTTTATGCAACCGCCGCCTATATAGGCTATATACACGTTTGAACTACAAGCCATGCTTATAGATTAAAATATGTGTCCCATTTTCTTTGTTTATGCTAATCTTCCAGGACATGTGAAAACCAAAACACGAGAATCAAGAACAAACAAAAAAGAAATAAAACCATACCTCTCAGAACCAAAATGAATGGTACCCACATGTTGAGGACCAGCATCAGGATGACTCAACTTGCAACATTGAAACTGCGGCAATCTGTCAACTGCTAAATTTATTTTGGTTGTTCCCTGTTCCAGTAAATGAAGGACACAACGGACTAGGGTTAATCTAAGTGAAATCCAAATAAAAAACCAAAGGCTTGTCCCTCCTATATATCATTTGGTTACAATTCCCAAGAGAAATAAAAATCAAGACGAGCATTAGTTGCACGAACCATTCATGAATGGACCTAATGGGTAAAGAGCAAGGGGGAGGATTTGAGCTCAGCAGGGGCACACACTTACATGCTGCCCCAAACCTTTTTTTTTCCCATGGTAGAACCACTATAATTTTAGATATTTAGCGTTTAAAAATTGTGTGGTCGTCCCCTGGATTTGACGTATAGTATGTTAGGTTAAAGTATGATTATTCAAATAGAAACTAATATCTCAACAACTCTTTTGAAAGAAAGTGCTTTCATATGCTTAATTTCTTTTTTTTCTCCGCTAATTTCACGTACCAAAATAAAGAACCTCTAATTTGTTAAAATGGATATCTATAAGGTTTTAAATATTTGAGACTAATCAAATAAAGAAGTTGCTTATTTGGGTGAAATCTATTAAAATTTCAAGGACCATAAAGAGATTTATGAGTTTAGAAGGAGTAAGTTAAAAATTTTGAAGAGGGGCACAAATGCATAGAATCTAAAATACATAGGGTAAAAAAGTAATTTTCAAAAGTTGAGGGGTGCAAGTGCCTCCTCTTGCCCCCATGTGGCTCCGCCCCTGGTAAAGGGTGACCTTATATGCAGTCGAACTTTAAAAGCTTGAGCTTGGTAGTAGTTATATATTCAAGTGAAAAGAAACATTATAAGTAAACATACATATAATCTATAGTAAATCATGCTAGAGGATTAAGAGCTGCACCAAATAAGATACAAACTTTTAACCAGGAGCAGAACCTCTCTATTGGAGTTCCATATTTAGTGAAAAGGATTCCCTTTTGAAATGAGTTAAGAGCGATGTTCAACTACACATCAACTTTCCACCTAAAGGGGCTCATGTATCTATTGACTCTCCGTAAAATATTGCTAAAAAAATGACCCGACTCACAGTTTTGGGTAGCTTAACGGGACACTTATTTGAAAATGGGACGGCCAAAGACCCCTAAGAAGTTGAGTTTCTGATACTATGGAGCAATAGCCATGCCTCAAAGGTTATATGCAATGAAATCTCTGATCCCTGTCAAGTATTGTAATGGTATTAGAGACTAAATACAGACCTACTTTGATTTGATTATGGTACAATAATGGCGCTTCTTGACAAAGAATAGACAGCATAAAGAAATTAGTTCATCCAACTGCAAGAAAGAGTAATGATTATATACGTCAATGGAACTTACAGATCTGTAATCTGAAAACTTAACAGCACGGAGAAAATCATCAGGAAGAACATTTTCAGGTACTAACTCCTGTAAAAAGAAAAGCATGCCAAGTTTCAGAATAAAAATCTATTTGGTAAAGATAAATAAGAAGTAAAATTCACAAGCTTTGAAATACTTATCATTTTAACGGAAGTTGGCAATGAAACCTATAAAATTCAAACGGATCAGCAGCTAAACATATTACCATGAAAGTCTTGTAAGGGGTTGCATTTGACAAAACAACTGAAGAATGTATTGGTGTCCCATCAGCCAGCAAAACCTACAACATTTTCATAAGTTTGATCCAAGCCTGAAAAATACTACCAAGGAACCACAATAGTAAAACTAACCCCGTCCACTGTGCCAGAGTCCCCAATCAGCAATTGTGAAACCTAATCAACAAGAAAAAATACTCATAGCAAAAAAGACAAGATGAACGATCTTTACGATGTTAGAGAACACAAGAACATTGACAAACATTTTGCTATAAACTTGGTGTTTACTCCAATTTTTTAGCTCAATCATTGACTTGGAGAATCACTTTGCTCAAGGCTTTACTAATTATACCAAATAAGTAGCAGTTGAGCACAAAGTTATTCATCAGACAACTTCACACATTGTATTATAACATGAATTTATATCATCCAACCTGATCGAGGGCAAAGAAGTTTCTACTTGCCAAAGGGCAAAATTGATGCAAAGCACAACAGTATACTTCGGAAATGTGCAAGAGAGACGTATAGTTTCCTAAATTATCACAAGACTCATTGGGAAGGTTTAGGAGACTTTATTATTGTAGCAAGGTAAATTCCACAATTATGGTAATACGTATAATTTTGGGATATATATTAGGAAGATTTGATATGATTTGATCTTATTGTGATCCCATGATTTACGGGATGTGATATTATTTTCTCTATCTCCACCCTATAAATATAGAGGTTGGGAGGTTTGTAATGGTATCTCAATACAGTAATATCAAGATGTAGCCTTTTGGGTTTCTTTGTGTTCCTCGCTTCCCTCTTCCCTATTTTCTATGTTTTACTCTTTTATGAAATTCCACATGGTATGAGAGTCACTTTCCGTGGTTTTCGGTTCCGCACTATGGTCACCCTTTTCAATTTTCGATTTTCATTTACATTTTCGCCTTCAATTTGAGGAGTGGTAAATATATTATGGTGATTGGTAATTTCCGTTTTCTGGGGATCATCATTTTTCCGTTATAACCAGTGTTCGTTGGACCTCTCTGGTGATTTAATGTGGATGGTGTTTTTCCACAATAACACCCTTTATTGGCGAATGATATTTTCCACTCTTACCCACTTGTTTGAACAAGATGTTGGCCTCTCTCATTGGTGATTTATTGTGGTGGATATTTCCCGCAGTCTCATCTTTTATTGGTGGATGATTTCTCCACCCTTGCCCGCTTGTTTGAACAAGAAGTTGGTCTCTTTGGTGATTTATTGTGGTTGATTGTTTCCCAAAATATCACACTTTCATTGGGGGATGGTATTTTTCACCTTTGCCCATTTGATTGAACAGTCTTTTCAGTTGTAACCTTATCTTCAAGTTGGACACTTCATCAAGTATCCGTGTGCCAACTTGAGGGGGAGTGTTGGAAATGTGAGAGAGACAGATGGTTTCCTAAATTATCACAAGACTCATTGGGAAGGTTTAGGAGACTTTATTATTATGGCAATGTAAATTCCACAATTACGGTAATACGTATAATTGAGGGATATATATTAGGAAGATTTGATGTGATTTGATCTTATTGTGATCCCATGATTTACGGGATGTGATATTATTTTCTCCTTCTCCACCCTATAAATATAGAGGTTGGGAGGCTTGTAATGGTACCTCAATACAGTAATATCAAGATGCAGCCTTTTAGGTTTCTTTGTGTTCCTCTCGTCCCTCTTCCCTAGTTTCTATGTTTCACTCTTTTATGAAACTCTACAGCAAGGATCAAAATTTCGTTTCGGTCTATTGTTTCGGCCTACCCAGAAACAGAAACGTTTTGGAAACATTTCGGAAACATGTGGAAACAGTGGAAAAAATTGGAAACATTGAGAAACATGGGGAAACATAACTTCAAACTTAACTATATGCATGTATAAAGCTAATAATTGATTAATTGAACATTTGAGAGGTCTATATATGTAGAGCTGCAATAAAAATGTGTAGTTCAAATTGAAAATACATGAGGATTAAGTCGCTAATCTACTGTCAAACACTTCATAGAATCCACAAAACACTTCATAGAATGCAAAAGATACATATAAGTACATAGTAAGCTAATAAGCCATCTCTAAAATAAAATGATTGTTCATATGACAAGTACACAACCACATGATTATCTCGATGGAAACAAGTATGTTTCGTTGGAAGCAAATGAAACGATGCGGAATCATAGGTTTGTTTCGATGGAAACAAAAGAAACAAAGTCGTTTCGATGGAATCCATGGAATTTCGAGATTCCATGGCTGTTTCGTTTCCATGACCTAGGAAACGGAAACGTTTCGGCCGTTTCGATGGAAACAGAAGGAAATTTTGATCCTTGCTCTACAGTATATATAGAGGAAGATAAATACAAAGTTATCAGTAAAACAACTGCACTAGCGAACAGTTCGATACTCATCTAATTTGACTGCATCTGAAACTAGAAATTGAAATTTGGTACAGCTGGATAAAAAAAAATAAAAATGTAAAACATTCAAGTTATTAACATTTTTTCCACAAGGATCTTAAAGGCTAAAAAATGTAAAATAAAAATGTAAAACATTCAAGTTATTAGCATCTTAAAGGCTAAAAGAATGATTGCATTCCTACAAACCTCTGCACTGGTCACAATATGAGCTCCAGCTTCCTTAGCAGCTTTACCAATTGCCAATGATACTGATCCCATTCCACCTTCAACATACCTACAAGTTATCAATTCTCAATATATGAGCGATTGTACAGTTTGATAAACCACATTCTTTCTATGTTCTGTCTCAACTAAGATACATACGACCAAATACCACGATCACCATCAGTTTCTCCCATCACATGATGTAGCAGAACATATCCACTTCCTGGTGTGTCAACACTTCCCTACAACACAAATTAAAAAGACAACTGCTTTAATAATGCCTATAAATTGCAGAACATGTCTAGCATTAACTAAAATATCACAAGCTACACCATAAAGAGAAGAAATGGCATAAAAGGTTATTGCCAATAGTTGGTAGCTCTCTAACAACTAAAGTTGCCTATGTTCATATTGTGCTGAAAGGAACAGTGATAAAAAACAAGTGTTTTATTTTAAGTTTTTACTTCCTATTTCTGATGAGAAAATGATCGGAGTGACAATCTTGTTAACAAAATGTTGGGACCATCCAAATAAACAAAGCCACCTATAACTCTTTAAATGTGGAGACTTCTGATAGAATCAACTTTTCAGTAACAATCTTGTCCGCCACCATTTTCCCATAACAGATACATAGTTTTATAGAAACACACCATTAATGTTCCTTCTACGTGAGTGTTGGGGAAGAGAGGTAAAGATCTAGAGCCTTAATGTTATGCTTTCTCAGATAACTTCTATACATACACAAATGAGTACTTTTTTTTTTCTAAATAATTGAGTACTTGGTTCAGGGCATGAAGCCGGTCTCTCTTTAAGATGGTACGAATTCCTACTTCATATTGCAAACAAAAACCTAAGCCATATGACAGAACCCAGATTATAGATGAAAATCATTACCATGGTCCCAATCACTGCATCAGTTGCAAGGGTTGCCTTCAGAACATCACTCTGTATGTATCCAAGACCATAAAAAGTTAGCTACTAAAAATTAATATTCCTGTATTTGAACCCACAACTACGTCAGTAAAAGGTAAATATCTATAAAAATAATTAACAACCACCAACGGGTCCTTTCCCCCCACCAAAAAATTAAAATAAATAAATAAAAAAATAGCTGTAAAGATCCAAGAATGGGTCAAAATAAGGTATACAAAAATCATAGCAAGTCCTTGAGCTTATGGCAATGCAATCACGTTCCCTGAAAATGTCTCTGATTCCTCCCATTCGTAGTACATCACATGAGACCTAATGGGGCAGTTATAAATAAAGCACATCTCTATCCCTGACCGTGACACTACTCCAGATGTACTAACATGTCTTAGCAAAATCCATATAGAGATAGATGGAAGTTGGCAATGAAGTATTGTATTATACTCCCTCCGTCCCATTTTTTGTGTCCATCTTTCCTTCTTTGGCCATCCCAAAACTATTGTCCACAGAGGATATTCCATGATAAATTTTTAACTACTTTCCAAAATTACCCTTATTGATTTTGAAATTACCCAACAAAAAGTACAAGGAAAGAAAAAACAAAGTAAGGGTATTTTGGAACTTCTGCACTAACCATGTCCTTTTAAAATGTTGAACTCCCAAAGTGGACACATAAAATGAGACGGAGTGAGTAAGTATTTCTAGCTACAACATAATATTCTCTTAATTTACAATGCAACAACATGATGTCTACGAAAAGGATATGCAACTTAAAATAAAAAATAAAAAACAAAACATATGTTTATATACTTCGATCATTTTGAAGGGTTTTACAACGGATCAAGCTGCTCACCTAGGTAACTTCTAAAATCTACGATAGTTTCCATTCAAGAGCCCAACTTACATTGTTCCTCCCAATGCTTTCTAGTCTACCTCCTACAAATCTTAAACTATTTTCAATTTCAAGTATATACTTAACCCATCTCTAACAAGATGAATGTAACACCATTACGGCACGATGTTAGTCAATATGAAAGAAGCACCTACCTAACAGAGTGCAACTTAAATAAGGACTTCAGGATGTCCCGATGGATGGAGGAAAGACAATGGCGAAAAAGAAAGACGATGGCAAAAAAGAACAGATGACAAATGTATACATTTATTAATGGATAATTCGTAAAAGCATTCAGATTATGTAACAACCTCAAACCAGTTATTCAAAACCTTTGATGCTGGAGATAGTAAAAGGTCCATGAAGTCCCTGGAAAAATCAATTAATACAAGTTAAAAAGATAAGATTGCAACTCAGGAGAAATTTACCAAAGCTAATTAAACTGTATGAACCTGACTAAGCACACACCAACATAATGCTACACTACTTTTGATAGGTGGTATCGGACTTGTTATTCAGTGTTGGGGCCTATTATTCAAGGTGTAGGTGTTAGGGATTTACCCTATTCCAGGGTTGTGATATACAATCTTTAAATGAAAAGAATCACACAAGGTGCAGGTGTTGGGAACTTACCCTATTCCAGGGTCGTGACTCGTGAGATACAAACTTAAAACAATAAGAATCACACAAGACAACCAAATTTACATGGTTCACCCAAAACAAGGGCTACATCCAAGGAGGTGTTGAGATTTTCACTATGCTCAAAAGGCACAAAGAAAAGTTAGTAGAATACACTGATAGCCGCTTATATAACAAAGAATTAAGGCCAGAAGTAATAAGTGCATAAATTTCCAAAATACCCCTCGACAGTGGGGCTTAGTGGACCGTATTATCAGGCTCCACATAACCTATCAATTGGCAAGGGTAGACTTCGGTACATCTAACATGCTAACACAAAGTGGACCAGAACTTTTAATAGAAAAACAACTCTTACACCATTTCTTTTTGTCCCAAGGAGAGAGCCCGCCGCAGGCAATGAGCCCAGAAAACTGATTTGTGTAGCTTGTTCTTCACCCGAGCATTAAAAGATGAAGGGCCTTGCCGACTCTCGGGAGTAGGTGAATCCAACAGCGGATCCATGAACTTACAGAAGTTCTCTAGCTGATTCTCATATCTAATACAATTGAAACAAACATCCTTTAAGAATTGGAAAGCATAAAGAACGTACAGGCTACACATTTTATATGCATTTCTCTTAAATGGTTCAATTTTCTCACTGTAAGGTTCCAAATGAACTGACGACTCAAATCACTGATCAAGCTATTCTATTGTGACCTCCTCTTCAAAATAATTGAAAGTAACTAGTGTGAATATATGCAGCAAATATTGGCATATAATGTCATGTGCTCAGTATTTGTTAGCAGCTTAAGCTTTTGAGTAGAGGTGTCAACCGTTCGGTTTGGTCCAATTTTTAAGCAAACAGATCGGTTTTTGGTACGATTCGGTTCAGTTTGGTTTAGTGTAGATTTTTTATTCAGTTCGGTTTTTACACTTGAGTAATATTTTGAAAACCGACCGAGCTGCACCGAACCGTCGTGGTTGTTAATATGATATTAGAGCAACAAATTTCACAGCACACCTTAACTGTAAAAACTAGTACGTGCATGTATCCCATACCCTATAAACTGGCCCATGAACATTCAAATTTGTCAGTTATTTACGTTGCACATGATTCTGGCTTTAGCTTAGAATTCTCTACTTTCTAAACTCTAAATAAAATATTAAAAGTACATTAGATACTGCAAAATGATACAAACAAGTGTATTTCCACCAAATACCTGATTCAGATAAATATGAGGAGCCCAATATATAGTAAAGGACGTTTGGGAGTCAATTTCGATACTATTCATGATTCATAACTTCGGCAAACCCATACATGATTCATAATTTTGGCAAATCGAACACAATTTGATTCATGATTTAACAACCACTATTATTTGTGTTTGTGTTATATATCATACATACTTTACATATAGCTGATGACAATCATACTTGTAGGTTCACGAAAAATCAAATACATTTACCATAATTACCACCATAAACATGAATTTTAATTTAAACTCTAACCCTGAGACCGAATAATAAGAATGCACAACATCGATGGAAGTGAGATGTAGAGAGAGAAGAAAAATTAGGACCTCGGATAAGCATCTGCGTCCCGTTTGGAGAACTTTGAAATCTCTGAATGATTCAGGTCCTTGTCAGGACCCAATAGAAGATAGCGTCCATCAAGACAGGGCGTGAACGACGAAGGGCTCCTCTTCAATAACTTCAATCCATGTCTTGCCAACTCTAGTTCACTACAGATTACAAACAACAATAAACACTGACTTTTACAAACTTTCTGATTAAATATTTTTGGTGATTATTGACTAATCAGAATATATATATATATATATATATTTGACAAGCCATTACTAGTCTCAATTCTTACTTTACCCCTCTCTCTCTCTCTCTCTCTCTCTCTCTCTCTCTCTCTCTCTCTCTCTCTCGCACATCTTATCCTACACATAATCTATATAGTCACAGACTATATATATATATATATATATGTACGTATTCATGAACCCATTTTTCCGTATATAAACCGAATTTTACTACATAGATTATGTGAATTTGACTTCAATCCATGTATTGCCAACTCTAATTCTCTTTGGATTACAAACAACAATAAACACCGATTATTACGAACATTCTAATTCAAAATTGCTGGTTATTAATCAAAATCAACAAGCCATTACTAATCACAAGCAGTTCAAATTAACAGATAACGAATGTGGGGCCCAAACCTGATGATGGAGGGTCGGAGGAGGCTCTGGAGGTAGCTACAGCGAGAGAACTTGAAGCCGGCGATGAGTTCCTCGGTGACGGCGGCACCGCCGATGAGGTGGCGGCGCTCGAGGACGGCGACGGAGAGGCCAGAGCGAGCAAGGTAGGCGGCTGCGGTGAGGCCGTTGTGGCCACCGCCTATGACCAGCGCGTCCCATTTCTTCTCCTTCAACGCGCGCGTCGCGGTCGCGGTCGCGGTGGTGCTGAGGTGCCTTCGCCACATCTCTCTCTCTCTCTACTGCTTGTTCTCAGTGCGCTGACTCAGTTGTTTGTCACTGATGTGTCAAAGCTGAATCAGAGGTCCCTCCCGCCAATAACAGCCTCTATCTCTCTCCTTCTTTTTGTTAAATAGAGAGTATTGTCTAAAGTTGAACTTGTATTTAGTTTTGACGATTATTAGTGAAATTTATCAAATTAAATTTATATATTTCAAAATTTACATATTTTTAATTACGTGAAATTTTGTGGTGAGGGATGATTTACTAAAATATTAAACGAGGTGGGCTTACATCCCCGTTTAATTCTCCTCATTATTTGCGAATGAAATTTCGTTTGGCAAACAAAATTTTTAAAAATAAATCATTTTCATAATTCTTAAAGAAATTGAAAATATTGAGCAAGTTAAAAGTACAAAATTGAAGTTTTTTTTTTAAAATGATGATTTTTTTAATATATAATTGAAGTAGCAATAATAAACAAAAAAACAACTTTTTAAAATCTTTACTGAAATATTATCTTTTTTAAAATCTCTTATTTCCGTAGAAATTCCAAACGAGCTCTAAATACAAAAGAACGATTTCTGAGATTTTTCAATTGAGGCATCCGATATGACAGAAAGTCTCATGGTATGGACTATATTGGTGAGGATAATACTTACAATACTTTTCATCATGATTTAAGATGTTATTAATTTATCTATGTGTTACATATATGCCTCATAGACACATTCATACACATAAATCAAAAACACTTCAAGATTTAAAAAAAAAAAAAATTTAGCCAAAGTCTTTTCTATTGGTTAATATGATTCAAAAGACATGAAAAATATGTGTTGAAAATCTCGAACTTCCATTGTGTAGAATAAAGTAAGAAATCATCTAGGTTACCTATTATTTTATTCTTAAATATATATATATATATATATATATGGACATGTCATGGGACTCCAGAGGTGTGTGAACAAATAGGAGTATAATTTTTCCGCAAGCACACAAAGGTATCGTAAATCATGTACTTGTGACTGTCATTTTCTTTGGAGCTTCCACACTATGTTAAAGGCATTCCAAACTGATGTTGGGTAGTTTGTTTAGCATATCTGGGGGTGAATGAAAAGAGAGTAATGTTATATCCACATTTAAATTTTACATTCATCTATTTACATTTGACGTGAATTAATGGGGGAGAGAAGAGAGACTGTGGGATCCACTGGAGTCCACACCACTTTACAATCTCTATTCTCTCCTCATTGGTTCACATCAGAGTGTGGATAGATGGATGTGAGATTTGAGCGTAGGTCTAGCATTACCCATAAAAAGAACAGTAGACTGAACCGATTGATCAACCGACTACAATTTTGGCTAATTTTCTAAAAATTACTCACAGCTTAAAATCGAATCGAATCGAATCAACCACTTCGGTCGGTATTTAAAACAAGAAAAAATAGGGAGAAAAAACCTGATCGAACCGACCGATGTACACCCCTAGACATATCTCACTGTTAAGTATTTTTTTCAAAAAAAAAAAAATATATATTTTTTTTCAAACAAGTACTTCAAGTGACTCTGGTCTGAATTTCATTAATTTGGCCAACTGGTAAAAGGACTGGATTATTAGTCCATTTTAATTAAAAAGTTTTAGGATTATTAGTACTACACTCTTTGCCCAAATTTATCGCGAGGGATTAACCCGGGTTGGACTATTAATATATTTTTGTGACGACCCACAAAAAAAAAACGTAGTTCCATTGAAAAATAAAATGAGTTACACTTTGATTCTTTAAAATAAAAGTACAATATTTATTTAAAACTCCCAACAGGTCCATATTCTTCACGGATCTCCTACATCATCCTTAGCATTATCTCCCTTCCAGGCTTCGGATACCTGCACTACCTACATCTAAAAAACACGCCGGGAAATATACAATATGACAGGAATATTAAAGGCTCAAAAGGATAATGACAATCAAATAAATAGAACATCATCAAATCAATTGACCAGTTTCACAAGCCAACTGCTCACTCTAGCCAACCGCCTATACCAAGAGCATCATACCAGGTTCCTCTTAGTCACACAGCAAAGACCACCAATCTCACCTCACCTCACCTCACCCGTCTGCAGTACGTCGGTTCCTAGGGCCTGTTGGCTTGTTGGATTGTTTGTAGGTGCCCCTTGCTCATAAACCATTCAGTTCCATATCACTTACTCAACCGCTTACACAACCACTCTCACCAAAGAAGTCACAAAGCAAATAGACACCTCACCTCACCCGTCTCTAGTATGTCGGTCCCTGAGGCCTGTTGGTGGGTGCTCATTACTTATGGACCATTTAGACCAATAACAACACATATTCATGGATTTCAAATGAAAGCACAACAAAACTACAAAAGAATACAAATAGAGATAACAAGAAATACTCCGGAGACTTAGAAAGCATATTGTACATAACCCCGTAACTATAGATGATGTTGAGTAACTCTTAAACACTTCTCTTCTTCTTTCTTTTCTCTCTCGGGCTCTCTCTCTCTTTCTCTATTTTCTTCTTTTTCAACAACTAATGGGAGGGGCTTTTTATAGGGAAAGGGGAAAGGCCACCAATATGTATATATTATACACAACACCTCACAAAGACACATCACAAGCACTCAAGTACACAAGACCCCTCACAGGACACCTCACAAGCACTCAAGCACACAAGACACCTCGCAAGACACCTCACAAGCACTCAAGCACGAGACACCTCACATAACACCTCACAAGCACTCAAGCACACAAGACACCTCGTATAACACCTTACAAGACACCTCACATAACACCTACACAAACACTCAAGCACACAACACACCTCACAAATGAATATGGGTTGGGTAGTATAGTTTAGGAAATCTAGTTAGAAAAATATAATCTTTCATTATAATAATTATTCTTGTAATTATATTCTTAAATAATATAATTAAAAAGTCGTATAAATACAAAAAAGATCGTATAAATACAAAACGAGTATTTTCTCAAAATGACTAAAATCGAGATATTTTCTAAACAGAGATCGAAAACTCTTAACTTCCAACTCGAATACCGAATCATTTAACCTCACGCAACTTTTTCCAAAAATTATATTTTCAGTTCATGACTTATAAAATTAGAAAAAATGTTCAAAATACCCTTGTGACAAATTTTCGCTAAAATTGCCCACGAAGTTTAAATCATCAATTTAAACATGAAAATACGGGTTACTACAATCTACCCTCTTTAATAGAGATTGCATCCCGAACTTAAGAGATAAAAGCATTTGGTAAATAAATTCATAAATTTCTTAAAATAATGTTTAAAACAAATATAGTATATTTTGTTTTGTAAAACAAATATTTTTCTACCTTCTCTGACTCTTCCCAAGCGATGTAGACTATCAAACCTCAATATAGTCATACACTTCCGGCTAGAGACAAGCTCTGATACCATTTGTGACATCCCGCAAAAATCAAGCGTAGTTCCATTAAAAAATAAAATGAATTACACTTTGATTCTTTAAATTAAAGTACAATATTTATTTAAAGCTCCCAACAGGTCCATATTCTCCACAGATCTCCTCTATCATCCTTAGCCTTATCTCATTTTCAGGCTTCGGTTACTGGCACTACCTACATCTAAAAATCACATCGGGAAGTATACAATATGACAGCAATATCAAAATCTCAAAAGGATAACGACAATCAAATAAATAGAACGGCATCAAATCAATTGACCAGTTTCACAACCCAACTGCTCACACTAGCCAACCGCCCATACCAAAAGCATCATACCAGGTTTATCTTAGTCACACAGTAAAGGCCACAAATTTCACCTCACCTCACCTCACCTCACCCGTCTCCAGTACGTCGGTTCCTAGGGCCTGTTAGCCTGTTGGATTGTTGGTAGGTGCCCCCTGCTCATAAACCATTTAGTTTCATATCACTTACTCAACCGCTTACACAACCACTCTCATCGAAGAAGTCACACAACAAAGAGCCACCTCACCTCATCTCACCTCACCCATCTCCAGTATGCCGGCCCCTGAGGCCTGTTGGTGGGTGCTCATTACTTATGGACCCTTTATACCAATAACAACACATATTCATGGATTCCAAATGAAAGCTCAACAAAACTACAAAAGAGTATAGATAGAGATAACAAGAAATACTTCGGAGAATTAGAAAGCATATTGTACACAACCCGGTACCTATAGATGATGTTGAGCAACTCCTAAACACTTCTCTTCTTCTTTCTTTTTTCTCTCGGCTTAACTCTCTCTTTCTCTATTTTCTTCTTTTTCAACAACTAATGGGAGGGGCTTTTTATAGGGAAAGGGGGAAGGCCACCAATATGTATATATTATACATAACACCTCACAAGACACATCACAAGCACTCAAGTACACAAGACCCCTCACAAGACACCTCACATGCACTCAAGCACACAAGACACCTTGCAAGACACCTCACAAGCATACAAGCACAAGACACTTTACGTAACACCTCACAAGCACTCAAGCACACAAGACACCTCGTATAACACCTCACAAGACACCTCACATAACACCTACACAAACACTCAAGCACACAACACACATCACAAGACACCTCACAAATGAATATGGCTTGGGTAGTATAATTTAAGAAATCTAGTTAGAAAAATATAATCTTTCATTATAATAATTATTCTTGTAATTATATTATTAAATAATATAATTAAAAAGTCGTATAAATACAAAAAAAAGGTCGTATAAATACAAAACGGGTATTTTCTCAAAATAATTAAAATCAAGATATCTTCTAAACGAAGATCAAAAACTCTTAACTTCCAACACGAATACCAAATTATTTAACTCACGCAATTTTTCCCAAAAATTATATTTTCAGTTCATGACTTATAAAATTAGAAAAAATGTCCAAAATACCCTTGTGACCAATTTTCGCTAAAATTGTCCACGAATTCTAAATCGTCAATTTAAACATGAAAATACGGGTTACTACAATCTACCCTCTTTAATAGAGATTTCGTCCCGAAATCAAGAGATAAAAGTAATTGGTAAATAACTTCATAAATTTCTTAAAACAATGTTTAAAACAAATATAGTATATTTTGTTTTGTAAAACAAATATTTTTCTACATTCTCTGACTCCTCCCAAGCGATGTAGACTATCAAACCTCAATATAGTCATACACTTCCAGCTGGGGACATGCTCTGATACCATTTGTGACGCCTTACAAAAATAAAGCGTAGTTCCATTAAAAAATAAAATGAATTACACTTTGATTTTTTAAAATAAAAGTACGATATTTATTTAAAACTCCTAACAGATCCATATTCTCCACGGATCTCTTATATCATCCTTAGTCTTATCTCCCTTCTACGCTTCGGTTACCGGTCCTACCTGCATTTAAAAACCACGCGGGGAATTATACAATATGACAGCAATATCAAAGGCTCAAAAGGATAATGACAATCAAATAAATAGAACGGCATCAAATCAATTGACCACTTTCACAACCCAACTGCTCACACTAACCAACCGCCCATACTAAGAGCATCATACCAGGTTCCACTTGGTCACACAGTAAAGGCCACCAATCTCACCTCACCTCACCTCACCGGTCTCCAGTACGTCGGTTCCTAGTGCTTGTTGGCCTGTTGAACTGTTTGTAGGTGCCCCCTGCTCATGAACCATTCAGTTCCATATCACTTACTCAACCGCTTACACAACCGCTCTCACCAAAGAAGTCACATAACAAAGAGTCACCTCACCTCATCTCACCTTACCCGCAGTACGTCGGTCCCTGAGGCTGTTGGTGGGTGCTCAGTACTTATAGACCCTTTAGTCCAATAACAACACATATTCATGGATTCCAAATGAAAGCACAACAAAACTACAAAAGAGTACAAATAGAGATAACAAGAAATACTGCGGAGAATTAGAAAGCATATTGTACCCAACCCGGTACCTATAAATGATGTTGAGCAACTCCCAAACACTTCTCTTCTTCTTTCTTTTCTTTCTCGGCCTAACTCTCTCTTTCTCTATTTTCTTCTTTTTCAACAACTAATGGGAGGGGCTTTTATAGGGAAAGGGGGTAGGCCACCAATATATATATATATTATACACAACACCTCACAAAACACATCACAAGCACTCAAGTATGCAAGACCCCTCACAAGCACTCAACCACACAAGACACCTCGCAAGACACCTCACAAGCACTCAAGCACACAAGACACCTCACAAGCACTCAAACACACAAGACACCTCGTATAACACCTCACAAGACACCTCACATAACACCTACACAAATACTCAAACACACAACACACCTCACAAAACACCTCACAATTGAATATGGGTTGGGTAGTATAGTTTAAGAAATTTAGTTAGAAAAATATAATATTTCATTATAATAATTATTCTTTTAATTATATTATTAAACAATATAATTAAAAAGTCATTTAAATACAAAACGGGTATTTTCTCAAAATGACTAAAATCGAGATGTCTTCTAAACGGAGATCGAAAACTCTTAACTTCCAACACGAATACCAGATCATTTAATCTCACGCAACTTTTTTCAAAAATTATATTTTCAATTCATGACTTATAAAATTGGAAAAATGACCAAAATACCCTTGTGATCAATTTTTGCTAAAATTGCTCACGAAGTTTAAATCGTCAATTTAAACATGAAAATACGGGTTACCACAATTTTAACTAAAATAGTCCGGCATTTGGGACGCCAAGGCATGGGATTATTAATATTTTCTAACTAAGGACTACACTTCAGTGCTCTTCTTGGGTTCTTTTTGTGATAACCTGATAAAAAAAAAAATAGATAACTATCCAATACATATTTATGTATGAAAAATTTTATAATAGTGTTATATACTATTCGTAGTATCATGCATCAAATATTAAGGTCCCAAATTGTAGTAAGAATGTGCTATTATTTTTGTACCATTTGGGCAATAACAATTTTAAGATACCATTTGATAGCTACCTTTTTAGGGTATATTAGCTGATATTAATAAAATGTAATTTGGTAATAACCATTTTTTTCTCTTAGAATTCCACTTAATGGTAGCAACTTCATTTTACATAGTAACCAACTATATTGATATGTAGTAAGTTTTTATATCACATATATAAATACCCAATTGTATATCCAGGTATATATTGTTAATTATAAGGAAATAGAAGTAAAATCATTTAAAACACAATTCAAGCATGAGGTGGCAAGGGTGGCTCCCACTTGAATTCTTGATCAACATGCACGTGTGTGTGTGTCTAGAAGCACTTGAAGCCCAAGTTAAAAAAAAAAAAAAAGGAAATTAAAAGGATAAATATGGAGTCCAACTGTCCAACTTGGAGGCCAAGTAAGTTTAAAAGAAAAGATAAGCATATATGGAGAAAGCTAGTCCTGATAGAGTATATATAGCCGAGAAATAGAGAGATCATGAGGGAGAAAAGAAGAGAGAAGAAAATTGAGGGAAGGAACTGTGGGTACGAAAAAGGAATGAAAGAGAAAACAGTAAAGGAGAGAAAAACAGTGCAAAGAAAAAAGGGAAAGTAAAAGAAATGACCCCCGGCTTGGGTTGGGCAAAAAGTCATATGGTGAGTAAATCTCTTCTATTTTATTTATTTATTAAATATGTCCCTTGTGTTGGATCTTTACAAATATTTATTTTAGTTAAAAATGGCCAAAAGCCAGTTTTGATTATTCAGTACCATATATATATATATATATATGTAGAATTAAGTATTTAATATTACTCTTTTAATTGCATTGTCATACCATATGTAACCATGCATTAATTATGATATTAATAGTGATACTGGTTAAGGTCAAGACCTTGTGATAATTAAAGGACTGAGGTAGTCCATGTTGAGGTGGCTGGGATTGAGATAGTCCTACAGTTAGTGCACTAATATACTACTCCATTTCGAGCTGGGCTGGTGGGTAGTATACACCTTTCGAGCTGGGTTGGGGTGCTGTGGCCATGTGATTGTATACATTTCGAGCTGGACTGGTGTATACAATTGTGTTGGTAACCTAATAAGAATTTGATAAGAACCAATATCAAAGAAAGATTAATGCATAAATTACTTCATATGTAAGCATTGGACTTATGTGCATGAAATAAATGTGTGATATGTAATTTGTGTTGCAGATAGCAACTGTGTGCAAATATATAAGATATTTGATAAATTATATAATTACATACAATAATTAATTGGGACTACTGATAATGATATAATAAAGTATTATATCAAAGATTTGAGATCAAAAATCTATTTTTATATAAAATGTGTTTTACTCACTGAGCTCCTGTCTCATTATTATTTTTATTAATATTTTTTTAGGTGGGAAGGAAGTAGCAGTTGAGCCGGGTAGCATAGTTGGACATTTTATCAACTAACCATGATTAAGAGTGGGGCATAGGTGTACTTGTATTTAATGGTGGGAAGAAGTAACAGCTGTAATTCCTTTTCTTTTATTATTAATGAAATTAATGGAGTTTTTATTATTATTATTATATTTTTTTAAAATTAGACTGTCATGTCTTATCTGTGCGTCCAAGTAATTGGACCACAATTTTGAGTGTTGACCGGTCGACCCTCGCGCTCCGGGTTTGGCGAAATTCGGGGCGTGACAGAGTGGTATCAGAGCAAAAGTTCGAACCTAGGGACTTGAGAGGAGATCTAGTTGTTATTTTATCTTTGGATCATAATTTACTGGACTAGGTTAATTATGTTGAACAGGCTAATCTATTTTTACCCACTATTTTTTTTTTTTAAACTAATATGTCTTGTAGGATTTAAAGAGGTGACACAAGATAGAGATATATAAAACTTTTGGAGGGTTAAGTTCAGCGAATGGTTGAAAACTATCATTCTAAGATTTGTCTTGAATTATGTCTAGCAATATTAGTAAACTGAGATTAGCTAGATGTATGTATTTCGGTGTATTGTTTATATGTGTATATCGTTTACTACTATTTATTATTTTGTGGTCACTCACCAATACATTATGAGGAAACAATTTACAAGAATAAAAATATTACTGGAGTTTAAAGTGATTATCTTGGTAGATTAGAGATCTTTAGGACACAAGTTAGTGCTTGATAAATTTGTCATGTCATGGTGAAAGGTGACCTCAGTTGGCCCATGTGATCAACTGATCATCTTATACAGTTAAATTGGTCTTATGGAAACATGTTACAGAGCCTAAGAGATCGAAATATGATCATTATTAATAATAATAAAAAATAAAAAAAAATCTTCAATAATCAAGTAAATTATGAATTATGAAAAGAATATTTTATTGATAGGCATCCATAAACTGTGTGAAACAATCTGACCATTATAATAAGATGATTTCATTCTCCTGGTGGTAGTTTTAACCTATGACGAAGAAAAAAAAAAAAAAAAAAAAACTTTTCTGCTCTTTTTGATGTTGTTTTGACAATCGTATAAAGTGAAGAAAAAAAAATATATATACATATATATTAGAATAATAACTTGTATGTATTCCAAGTTAGATCTTTGAGGTGATACATGTCTCTAATAAATGAGATAAACTTCTGATAGGTTTGTCGGTGGGACTAATCATCTAGGTTTTTTTGGGTAAGGGTAATTACATTTAACCTCAAATTGAGCCAACCTTACCTATAGGTTATAACTTACTTCTGTCCTTTAGGTGCTTTTGCCTATGGGATTATATGTACACTGAGTGCTACAAAAGTGTAGTTAGTAGTTTTGTCAAAAAAAAAAAATTGGTGAATGACAGAAATGAGATAATAATGGTATAAAGTGAAAGCTTTAACTTTGGGAGGGAGCATGGTGGTCGTTTTATTGTTAGATCATAACTTATATGAAATACACTTGATGTGTTTTATTTTCTGTGCTAATTATTTGTTAGAAGTGAGGTGTAATCTATTATGATTTGATTGTTTGTGTAGGGAACTATAATTAATTTACTTGTTTGTTTTAACAACCTTACAAATTTTTTTTTATTAATTAATTTTCTACAAATGACATAATTATGTCAAAGTGTATTCTAAAATCTAAAATGACACTTGAAATGGAGATATTCTTTTTATAGCAAGAATCAAAATTTGATTATCATAAAGGTAACATGATACTCTGTACTACATGGAATTACTCACAGTACTAGCATATTTTTTTGTGAGTTACTTAAGTATCATTGTTTTGACTATATCATTTTGCTGACGCAAAAGAGTCATTAAATATATTTTGAAAATGGTACCTATAATATGGCAATCGATTTCGAGGACGAAATCCTCTTTAAGGAGGGTAGAATGTGATAACCTGATAAAAAAAAATAGATAACTATCCAATACATATTTATGTATGAAAAATTTTATAATAGTGTTATATACTATTCGTAGTATCATGCATCAAATATTAAGGTCCCAAATTGTAGTAAGAATGTGCTATTATTTTTGTACCATTTGGGCAATAACAATTTTAAGATACCATTTGATAGCTACCTTTTTAGGGTATATTAGCTGATATTAATAAAATGTAATTTGGTAATAACCATTTTTTTCTCTTAGAATTCCACTTAATGGTAGCAACTTCATTTTACATAGTAACCAACTATATTGATATGTAGTAAGTTTTTATATCACATATATAAATACCCAATTGTATATCCAGGTATATATTGTTAATTATAAGGAAATAGAAGTAAAATCATTTAAAACACAATTCAAGCATGAGGTGGCAAGGGTGGCTCCCACTTGAATTCTTGATCAACATGCACGTGTGTGTGTGTCTAGAAGCACTTGAAGCCCAAGTTAAAAAAAAAAAAAAAAAGGAAATTAAAAGGATAAATATGGAGTCCAACTGTCCAACTTGGAGGCCAAGTAAGTTTAAAAGAAAAGATAAGCATATATGGAGAAAGCTAGTCCTGATAGAGTATATATAGCCGAGAAATAGAGAGATCATGAGGGAGAAAAGAAGAGAGAAGAAAATTGAGGGAAGGAACTGTGGGTACGAAAAAGGAATGAAAGAGAAAACAGTAAAGGAGAGAAAAACAGTGCAAAGAAAAAAAGGAAAGTAAAAGAAATGACCCCCGGCTTGGGTTGGGCAAAAAGTCATATGGTGAGTAAATCTCTTCTATTTTATTTATTTATTAAATATGTCCCTTGTGTTGGATCTTTACAAATATTTATTTTAGTTAAAAATGGCCAAAAGCCAGTTTTGATTATTCAGTACCATATATATATATATATGTAGAATTAAGTATTTAATATTACTCTTTTAATTGCATTGTCATACCATATGTAACCATGCATTAATTATGATATTAATAGTGATACTGGTTAAGGTCAAGACCTTGTGATAATTAAAGGACTGAGGTAGTCCATGTTGAGGTGGCTGGGATTGAGATAGTCCTACAGTTAGTGCACTAATATACTACTCCATTTCGAGCTGGGCTGGTGGGTAGTATACACCTTTCGAGCTGGGCTGGGGTGCTGTGGCCATGTGATTGTATACATTTCGAGCTGGACTGGTGTATACAATTGTGTTGGTAACCTAATAAGAATTTGATAAGAACCAATATCAAAGAAAGATTAATGCATAAATTACTTCATATGTAAGCATTGGACTTATGTGCATGAAATAAATGTGTGATATGTAATTTGTGTTGCAGATAGCAACTGTGTGCAAATATATAAGATATTTGATAAATTATATAATTACATACAATAATTAATTGGGACTACTGATAATGATATAATAAAGTATTATATCAAAGATTTGAGATCAAAAATCTATTTTTATATAAAATGTGTTTTACTCACTGAGCTCCTGTCTCATTATTATTTTTATTAATATTTTTTTAGGTGGGAAGGAAGTAGCAGTTGAGCCGGGTAGCATAGTTGGACATTTTATCAACTAACCATGATTAAGAGTGGGGCATAGGTGTACTTGTATTTAATGGTGGGAAGAAGTAACAGCTGTAATTCCTTTTCTTTTATTATTAATGAAATTAATGGAGTTTTTATTATTATTATATTTTTTTTAAATTAGACTGTCATGTCTTATCTGTGCGTCCAAGTAATTGGACCACAATTTTGAGTGTTGACCGGTCGACCCTCGCGCTCCGGGTTTGGCGAAATTCGGGGCGTGACACTTTTGGTGCTATTTCCTCTCATAAAACTTGCGCCCCCCCCCCCCCCCCCCCCCCCCCCCCCCTTCCCAAAAAAAAAAAAAAAAAAAAAAACAGTTATTAGAAAAATAGTGTTAATTGGGGCCTACTTCTATGAGCGGAAACAATACCAAAAGAACCCAAGGAAAATCATGAAAGTGTTGTCTTTAAACCCCCCCCCCCCCCCCCCCCCCCCCCCACAACACACAAAAAAAAAACTGTTATTAGAAAAATAGTATTAATTGGGGCCTACTTCTATGAGCGGAACAATACCAAAAGAACCCAAAAAAAAGCATGAAAGTGTTGTCTTTTAACTAATAGAAACCTATGATTTGGTCCTTAGATATGGATTTAATATGGATTTGTCCATTCGATTTGGTAGGAATAGAAATTAATCATTTATATCACCAAATCTTAGTATTAAGTCCATTTCCCCAAATTTGAAGGTAAGTTCTGGACATATATACCCTTGATGCATATTTTAAGTTGATTTTTAATAGATACATTTTGTTATATTTAGATAAGGTAACTGCAACACAAACTTAAGGAGTTATAGATTTGTGGAGTAATGGTTGCTAAAATCATAAAGTTACCTAAATTTTTGGTCTCCTAATTTAATTAGAATTCTTTAAAATGAAGGAATCGGGTACATGTCAATTGTTTACATTTTCTCTTTGTTATCCATTACTATCTAATTAGCATGATATGCTTTGCTAAAATCATGCCCTTTTTTTCAATAAAAAAATGTGAGAAATTTATCACTTCGTCAGTTTTATATTAGAAAATTTCTCAGTCAAACAGTGAAAAATTTCTCATTTTGTCAAATTTTAACAATCATAAAGCAAAGTGTGAGAAAATGTGAGAATTCTTAAGAAATTCATGCTCACTTTGACAAATTTTAACAATCGTCAAATCATTGGATTTTTTACGTATCATATCGATTTGTTGAGTTCTTAGTAAATATGTGAATTTTCTATTTTTTTTAATGTGAAAATTATTATGATACATTGAGAAATTCCCACTTACAGAAACTGAGAAATTCATATTGCAGAATGTGAAAAATTCTCACTAAAGATCAGAAAATGAGAAATTCGTACATACGTACAACAAAATTTCACGTTTTATTCACTGAAATACTAAAAAGTGAGAATATGAGCAATTCATGTATACGACAAAAATTCCACGCTTTATTCACAGAAATACTCAAAGTGAGAAGTACCCATTATTAACCCAAGTATAGGCATACAAACATAGAATATTTAGTGAGAAATTTCTCACTAAGAACAAAATGTGAGAAATCATAGAACAAAAAGTGAGAAGAAGGAAAAAATTATTTTCTAAATACAGATTTTTGCAATATCTACAAAAAAAAAATTACAACTGATGGGAAGAAGGAAAAT
The DNA here is from genome assembly GCA_033977485.1 of Hydrangea macrophylla. Lineage (NCBI taxonomy): Eukaryota > Viridiplantae > Streptophyta > Magnoliopsida > Cornales > Hydrangeaceae > Hydrangea > Hydrangea macrophylla. The sequence goes on along the minus strand of CM066985.1, from coordinate 81,739,280 downwards.
AATAAAACATTTTTCAAATACAGATTTTTTGATTATCAACAAAAAAAATTACAATAAATGAAAAGAAGGAAAAAAAAAAAAAGGAGAAAAAAATCATAATTTGTGACTGAATGATGTATAAGAAAGTAATCAATTTTTTAAGAGCAATGCTAGGGGCACTAACAACTTCCACTAACACTTACTAACACACTCTATCTCTCTCCTAGTGGTACTGTGGGGTCCACTGCGGAGCCCACAGTGCCACTAGGAGAGATATAGAGTGTGTTAGTAAGTGTTAGTGAAAGTTGTTAGTGCCCCAAATATTACTCATTTTTTAATCTTGTTCTGACAATTAGATTAGAGTGCCATAAGCTTTCCTATGGGGTTTTTCCCCACCCCGACACAAAAAAAAATAAAATAATAATAATAAGAATAAAATAAACCCATGGAATCGAAAAATATAATGTTATTCAAATGAAATATAGCAACACACATGTTACCGACAAGTCCATTTTCACACACCCTAGCCTTGACTAACTTGAATATCCTTTAAGTTTAAAATAATAAATAAATATCAAAGCATGCTACAAATTATTATTAGGGTAAATATATCTTTTGAAGTTTGTTCTAATTATACTTAGACTCTTTTACATTTCAGTAATATCCTCTACACGTTTTGAGGTTTGAAGCGCATATCACTTAAACTCCCTCCGTCAATTCACCGTTAAAAAAGTAACGGACTGACATAAATCAATACAAAAAATACCCCTGAAAGTTTGGTCCTTGTGTCATTTTAGTCCATGTAGTTTCAGTTGGGTCAGTTTAGGCCCTGAAGTTTTAAATTAAAGCAATTTGATCAAAATATTCAATTCTATGCAAAAATTTGCCTGACTTTACTCACATACTATGCATTGTCACACTTTTTTTAGGGCAAAAATGGAACACCACCATTCTCCCAACCCACGTACTAGAATAATTGTACATAACAGTGGGTAAATTCTGTAAATTTTTCTCACATAATAGGGTATTTGGATCAAATTGCTTCAATTTAAAATTATAGGGATCAAATTGACCCAATTGAAACTATAGGGACTAAAATGACACAAAAGACCAAACTTTCAGGGGTATGTTTTGTATTTATTTATGTCAGCCCGTCACTTTTTTAACGGTGAATTGACAGAGGGAGCCTAGGTAATACGAGCTTCAAACCTCAGGGGATGTAGGTAATATTACTGAAATTATTATTAATACTAAGTAAATAATTTTAAAAGTCTAATTAAATTATTATTTTTATGTCTAAAAACTCCAAGTTGGTCCCATGGTCTAGTGGTCAGGACATTGGACTCTGAATCCAGTAACCCGAGTTCAAATCTCGGTGGGACCTTTTATTATATTTTTTTGTCGTGCGGATTTTAACATTTTGGCTCAGAATGGTTTAGTAATTCGGGTCGGCTCAAATAAGTAGATTTTAGATATAAAAACATCACCAAAAAGTAAGGAATTTTTCAATAATTATCTATTAATAGTTTTGTGATTTGGGCTATATAAGGTATCTTTGTAAAGCAAGTAATTGTGGTTTATAATTCCATCAACCACCTCTAACTATCACTCGTTTCACAAATCCTCCTTGAACAATAACAATAAAGGGAGAATTAATTAACAGTCTTTGAAATCTCGATTTTTTTGCAAACAGTCCATCTCGGTTTTTTTTTTTTTTTTTTTTTTTTTTGAAGGAGATAAGGACAATCGTTTACGACTTATGTGACCTTAAGTTTATTTTTATACTTAAAATAAGGATGTGGCAAATTTACCCCCGTCACACGTGTAAAACATTTATGTTTTACCGTTCTTCAAGGAAATTTGTTTTTCCTGGTTTTCAAACTTTAAAATGTGTATAACTTTCAAAGCGTAACTCCAATTTGAATAAAACTTACATATTTCTAATCTAGAAGAAAATATTCATCAATCAGGATCCATAGTGACTATGAAAGAAAAAAAAAATTCGTGTCACTATCGGACCAATATAATGTCATGTCACTGTCATTTTGTGATAGTGACATGTTACTACGCTTAAATTGTTTTCTTTTTTAATGTGTGTCAGTGTCTTTTATCTTGGGCAATAACATAATGGCAGTAACATCTAAAAATTGGTAATAATTTTGCAATTTTTTTTTTTTGATAGTGACATGCTATTATTCTTGCAAAAACATGTTTTATTTGATGAAATATTATTGTTTTTACCTTGGGTAGTAGTGTATAGGTAGTAATGTCTTAAAATTGGTCGTAATTTTTCAAAAAAAATTTATGACAATGACATGCTACTATTCTTGCAAAAACATGTTTTATTTGATGATATGTTACTGTTTTTACCTTGGGTAGTAGTGTATATGCAGTAATATTTGAAAATTGGTCATAATTTAGTAATTTTTTGCGACAGTGACATGCTAATATTCTTGCAAAAACACATTTTATTTGATGATATGTTACTATTTTTACCTTAAGTAGTAGTATATAGGCAGTAACATATGTAAATTTTACCGTAAAAGCAGTAACATCTAAAAATTGGCCATAATTTTGAAATTTTTTGCAATAGTAACATTTGCTCTAATGATAGGAACATCTTCTACATTGACAATATCATTTGTTAAAATGACTATAGCTTTGCGATTCTTTAACCGTTTTAGATGATTTTTATAATTGGGGTAATTTTTCGACATCTAACCAATGAAAGTGTCGGTTTTACAATATATATATATATATATATATTTGTTGATATCCGTTTGTGAGTTGCAAAATTTTGAATTTTTTTTTTGAAGATGTTTATCTTATACCAGATGCATATAGTGGACATGTGATTGGCCCTGATGGGATAGAGCCACTTGACTAAGAGTTGTACTTCACTATGATACAATACTAGGCCAGTTAGAGGCTCTTTATCGAGCCAAGACAGATAGGCGGATAGATGTTGAGAGGATCGGGAGGATCCGTGACCCCGAGATATACATACCCCTGGAGATGGAGGTGGTCCAGACGCATTTAGCATTCTTGGCTACACATGCTGTACCACCCCCAGCTATGGCTCATGTGGTTGCTCTACCTATTAAGCCCTTCGTTGATGATGGTGATGATGAGGATGATGAGATGGATGGAGTGGTCCCCATACTGCTTGGAGGGATTGAGGTTGAGATAGACGAGGACGATGAGATGGAGCCTAAAGTTTATATCATTGAGCTACCCGTTGAGCTTGACATTATGGAGGATGCCCCACCCTCCGTATCCGACGATGATAACATCTATGGGGCTGCAGTTCGCCCGACTCGTAGGCCCAGAGTTTGGCGCCGATGGCCCGATGCCTTCGCTAGGCACACTTAGATGCTCTATTTGGACTTCTTGTATATATTAGGACTAAGTAGTCCCACTTTTGTCTTATCGGATATTATAGATAACACTAGGATGCATACGGGGCAATAATTCCCACATTTTGTACATCGGACTAGTAATCCCACAAAACTCATCTTTTGGCTAGATAGAAGCATTGACTCGACATGAACAATGTAACTGCTTACAATCATATATATATTTATAACTATTTTTGGAAATCTCGTGTTGATAATTATACTCCTTATTATAAATTGCTTAAATTGTTAACATTTTGTATTATCAGGCCTTAAGATATGTTATGGCAAGGAGAAGTCCCTGAAACCATGGTCTGATTGTAGGAGCACCACCAACAGTCGATCCGACCGATATGTTCAAAGCATTCATCCGAAGGATTAAAAGAATCAGAGTCTTGAATGGCATCAACAGAAATGGCAACAGAAATGGCAATAATCAAAGGAATGAAGTCCTGGCTAGTCAAACTGGAGGCAAATGATTGGAGAGGTTCTGTACCTTACGACCAAAGCAATTTACTGGCATTGCCGAACCGTGGAAAGTCGAACAATGGCTAAGGCAGATGGATCATATCTTCGAGACTATAGATTGTAATGACTAGGAGAAGAAGTGGCTGGCGACATTCCAGTTGACATATGCAGCTACAGATTGGTGGGAGGCAGTGAAAACCACCATGGGAGAAGAAGCTGTACGAACAATGACATGGACTACTTTCAGGAGAAAATTCCCAAAAAGTATTTCCCAGTGACCAAAAGGCATAAGAGGGAAAGAGAGTTCATGGACCTAGTCCAAGGAATCAAGTCGGTACAAGAATACACGACTCAATTTGAAAGACTATCCATATTTGTTCCAAACATGGTGGATACATATGAAAAAAGAATCCGGAAATATAATCAAGGGTTGGGTCTGCCTATTCGTTGTATGACTATTGGACACTTAGACAAAACATTTAAATCTCTTGTGGACCTGGCCATCGAATTGGAAGAAGACATGCGATGGAGCTGCAAGCAGTTTGAATTCCGCCCACCACAGAGGGGTAATTTTGGAAACAAGTAGCCGCCGCAATCAGGGTTAGAAGATGAATTTTGATGGGAACCAGAAACCTCAGCTAGCCTCCTTTCAGACTCAACCACAACAAGGCACAGGAAGGGTACTAATAATTGCTTTAGTTGTGGTACCCCCGGTCATCTATCTCGAGATTGTAAAGCGCCAAGATGCGATAGTCGTCAGGATGTGGTATACTACAATTGTGGCAAGACCAATTGTTCAGTTTACATCGAGACTATCACTACGAAAACAGATATCTCATCAATACTCATGGTCAAAGACTTTGAGGATGTTTTTTAGGACATCTCTTGGTTGCCACCTAAGAAAGAGATCGATTTCTAAATTAAACTAGTGCCTAATACTATCCCTATATCCAATGCACCCTATAGAATGGTTCTTATAGAAATGCTAGAACTAAAGGAACAAGTTCAAGAACTTGAAGATCTGGGATTCGTACGTTCAATTACATCACCCTGGGGAACACCAGTGTTATTCGTAAAGAAGGACAGATCACTTCAACTGTGCATTAACTACAGAGAATTGAATAAAGTCACCATCAAGTTTGTTTGATCAATTACAAGGAGCTACGATATTTTCCAAGATAGATCTACGATCAAGATACCACCAGTTGCTCGTATGTCCTGAGGATGTACCAAAGACAGCTTTCAGAACAAGGTACGGTCATTTGAGTTCTTGGTAATGTCGTTTGGATTAACTAACGCTCTGTCAGTGTTCATGGATCTGAATAATAGAGTATTCAGGTCTTACTTGGACCAATTCATCATAGTTTTCATTGATGATATCTTGATCTATTCAAAAACCAAGGAAGAACATGAACAATACTTGTGCTTCGCAGTACAGACACTTTAGAGTCATCACTTATACGCGAAGTTTAGTAAGTGTGAGTTTTAGCTTTAAGAGGTAAAATTCCTAAGACATGTGGTCTCACAATAAGGGATTACTGTGGATTCATTAAAGACTGATGCAGTTTCAAATTGGACTCAACCAACCAATCCTATAGAAGTCAGAAGTTTTCTTAGACTTGTGAGTTACTATCGGAGATTCATGGAGGGATTTTCGAAAATAGCAACCCCTCTTACTGGTTTAACCAAGAAAGATGTAAAATTTGAATGGAATGATAAACGTGAGCAGGCCTTTCAAGAATTGAAAAAAGACTCACAACGGAACCAATATTAGCAATACCAAGATATGGCGAGAAGTTCTCTATTTTCAATAATGCATCATATCAAGGAATTAGATGTGTACTGATGTAAGATGGCAAGGTTATTGCATATGGTTCAAGGCAGTTGAAGTAAAATGAATTGAACTACCCAACTCATGACTTGGAATTGGTCGCAGTAATGTTTGCTCTTAAGATTTGGATGCACTATCTATATGGAGTACTTGTTCTCTGATCACAAAAGTTTGAAGTATTTGTTTAATTAGAAAAAGTTGAATATGAGGCAATGCCGATGAATAAAATTGATTAAGGACTGTGAATTCACATTAGAATACCACCCTGGTAAAGCTAATGTAGTCGCAGACGCCTTAAGACTAAAATCTCAAGGGATAGTCGCATCTCTAATGGTTAGAGAATGGAAAGCTTTAGAAACCATTGGAGAATTTGATGTTCAGGCTTCTACAAAAGGGGAAGGACAGCACTTTGGATGTCTTATTGTGCAACCAACACTTATCAGTCGTATTCTGGAAGTGCAACAGAAAGCCGCCGATCTTTAACTATGGTTCCAGAAAATGTCAGCAAAGGATCCCACAGAATGGAAAATTGGGATCGACGGAGCACTCCGGTGCAGAGATAGATTATGTCTGACCAACACGGATGGTCGAAGGAAAGATATAAGGATCTAAAGAGAAATTTCTGGTGAGAAGGAACGAAAAGAGATGTAGCCGAATTTGTGTCTAAGTGTTTGACTTGTCAACAAGTAAAAGTCGAACATCAGAGACCCTTAGGACTTTTGCAACTATTCTAAGTTCGAAATTGGAACATCACGATGGACTTTATAGTTGGATTGCCCAAGACACAACGACGCCAGGATATAATTTGGGTGATTGTGGATCGTTTGACGAAGTCCACTCACTTCATCGCTTACAGCATGACCTATCTAGTAGAGAAGATGAGTAGAATGTATATTCAACAAGTTGTACGACTACACGGAGTACCAGTGTCTATCGTATCAGATCGCGATTCATGGTTTACTTCAAGATTCTGGAAAACTTTACAAGAAGGTTTGGGAACTTCACTAAGCTTAAGTACTGTATTTCATCCACAGACCGATGGACAGACTGAACGCACCAATCAAGTTATGGAGGATATGCTCCGGGCATGTGTTATTGACTTTGAAAGTTCATGGAAAACACACCTTCCATTGATCAAATTTTCTTACAACGATAGTTACCATTTGAGTATAGAGATGGCTCCATTTGAAGCATTTTATAGACGATTGTGTCAATCACCGTTTTGTTGGACAGAGATTGGAGATAAGGAACTGTTGGGACCAGAAATCCACGAGAATGTCATTTACAGGGAGAGACCTGTACGCATTTTAGATCACAGTATAAAGAAGATGCGGAACAAAGATATTCATCTAGTGAAAGTTCAGTGGAAGTATCATGATGAGAATGAAGCATCTTGGGAGTTAGAATCAGAAATGAGGAATAAGTACCCAGAATTGTTTCTGGAGGAGTCAGCTTAGATTTTGGGAAGAAATCTCAAATAAGGAGGGAGTGATGTAGCAACATGTATTCACTTCCCTAATAATAAATAAAATGCTAAATTTTATTTTATTAGTAGTATTATTTTTAGTTGGGATATCATCTTTATAAATAATAGGGTTAATTACACTCCCTTCCCCTATGATTTCCCTTAATTACATGGACCTCCCTCGTATTTTGAAAAATTTGCACGGACCTCCCTTATACCTTGTATTTTGTAACACTTTAAGGGGGGGGGGGGGGGGGGGGGGGGGGGGGGGGAAGTGTTACAGAATATTAATTTTAAGGGGAAAAAGTGTTACAGAATACTAATTTTAAGGGAGGTCTGTGTAATTTTCTAGAATGCGAGGAAGGTCTGTGTAATTAAGGCAAACTACAGGGGAGGTGAGTGTAATTAACCCATAATAATATATACGTATGTCATTTATTATAAATACAAATGCCCATTTTATTTTACTACTATATATTACTTTTAGTAGTGATCTTATTTTAATAAATTATATTTGTGTGAATATTTGTAAAGACAATGCTTTTAATTTTTACAGCCCTTAGTAATTTAATTGTATTAGTACTTAAAAGACTACGCCCCTAAGATACCCTACGAGTTGAGATAAAGTCACTAAATATCATGTCACATACATTTTTTGTCCCTAATAATTTTATTTGGAACATTTTATATAGCTAATTGGCCAAACCGGACTAATTGGACTGAACTAACGGATCCAACTAATCAAATGGAATGATTGATGGCAATCAATCAATCGCGTAAACTTAGCTCACTGATTGAGTTCACTCATTACATTCACATGGCTGTAAAATATTGAGCTGCGTGCTTAAGCTTTACACCAAGTGAATTCACATGGTTTAAAATTATGTGAGGTGTGTGCTTACTAAAAACCACAAACCAAACTTACTTATGCACAGATGAAATTCTATATATACATAACTCACAACTCAAAGCATGAGCAAAACACAACACAAATCCAAACACTTTTAAAATCTCAAAGCTTCATCCCCCTCATTTTGATCTCTCAATCTCTCACTCCCTCCTCAATCACACATATACATTTACACATTCAATTCTAGAAATAAGAAAAGAATCATCACAGTAGAAGGGGTATTAGCACAGAAGCTCAAAGAAGCCAGTGATATAGCTAGGAGCTTTATTACGACTTTTCGAAAACTCTTCGGTAGACTCCTCATGCTTAACCAGAGACTGGTGAGTCCCTAGAACCCACTCTTAATGTACTTTAAGTCATTATGCACAATCCGGGAGGTTAGGAAGTAAGTGAATATATATATATATATATTGATACGTCCAGAAATATCTTGCTAAAGTCCAACAGCCACGTGGCAGAAGGACCCGGGCTATCCGGGAAGAGATCTTGGGGTTCGCTCTCCGCGTTAGACGCTACCGCTCGGGAAGATCAGCCGGCCAGGGCGTGATTTACGGCGGCTTTCCAGCATGGGCAGCTTGGAGGAACATTCCAGGCTGTTTCCTTGCATAACCCGGACTCTGTCAAGGAAAGATGATTAGTTTCCTAAACTACTTAGGAAACTCTCCTAAAAATCATGTAAAACTATTGTGATTAGATTACGCTTCCTAATCCTATTGACTTACCATGTAAGGGTAGACTCTTGCATCTATAAAAGAGCCCCACCTGTCCTCTCTCGGGGGATCCGAAAATAATATCTCGAAGTATACAAGCACTTACGAAGAGTACTCACCACTTACACCCATACACCCGGCCGGTATTACTGGTAGTGCTGCCCGTCTTTGTTGGCTCACCAGGCCCGCCGGTGATCTGCTAGTGAGAAGCGCATAGACGCACACGTGGACGTAGGTCACCTCTTTAACGGGGCCGAACCACATACAAACCTCTTTCTACTCTATCTTCCCGCATAAATCTCGCTTACCAATTTTTGGCATCATCAGTTTGGCGCCGTCTGTGGGAAAGACACAGTCTTCTCATCAACAAAATCTTTGACTGATCGACATGCCGCCTAAAAAGGGTAAGAAGACCGACAACCCCGCCGACTCAGCCGGTCAGGAAAACCTGCAGATCGAGCCGCGGGCCACCTCCATGACTACCGAACAGGTCACGGCGGCATTGGAGCAGCTCCTGGAGGGCCAGCGTCGAGCACAACAGCAGATAGACGCGCATATGGCCCAACATGAGAAGCGCCCCGCGTCAGAGAGTCGACCTGAGAAAAGCGCTCCCGTCAGCCAACCGGCTCGGGTGCGAGAGCATGCATGATCCGCTCTGGTGTCCCCACCAAACCGGGAACGTCCTGCAGGTGGAGAGCACAGCCAGGCCACTAAGCGCTCTCAAAGGGTGCCTCGGTACATCCCTCGCCGAGCGCGCTGAGCGAAGGACGCCAGAATCATCATTGATCGACGGCGCGCAGCAAGGGCAGAAAAATCCGGACGGAAAACCCGGGAATCGGTCGACGATCCTCCCGTCCTGAGCCGAGGGGACCTTAGGCACAGGCTTACCCGAACCAACAGTCGGGTACTATCTCCGAGGTCGACGCACTTTGAGGAGGAGGCCTCATAGTCCGACCCCACCTACCGTTCAGACACGGATAGGAGAGCAGGGCGGAGTGACGTCAAGGCCCAGGTCGAGGAACTACAGCAGCAAATCGAGAGGCTAAACCGCAAGTCCAGTCACGACCTCACTGATACGGAGACGGAGTCGCCCAATACCGCTCAGGTGACCCAGTTCCCTATTCCACGAAAGTTCAAACCCCCGCATCTCAGCTCATACGATGGCACGGGGAGTCCAGTAGACCACATCCGCACCTACAAGGCGCAGATGGCATTGGTCACCACGACAGACGAGTTGCTGTGCCTGGCCTTTCCCAGTACCCTAAAGGGGTCAGCCGCCCAATGGTTCCACGTATTGAAGCCCCGAAAGGTTGACAACTTCAAAGCCCTCGGCAAACTCTTTATTAGTCAGTTTGTCGGGATGCTCAATCGGTCGTAGCCGGACACCCAGCTGTTGACCGACAAACAGCGCAAAGGAGAATCCTTGAGGGAATATGTGGACCGTTTCAATCAGCAAAGGCTCCTAATCCGCAACCTTAACGAAACGGCCGCCATCATGGCCTTCTGTTCAGGAGTTCAGCACACCAAAGTCGCTACGTCGTTCCATCGTAATCGATCGACAACCCTGCTGGAACTCTCAGAGAGGGTCGGGAAATACATAGATACCGAGGAGTTCCTAAAGGCGAAGCGCGCTGTCCAAACGAAGGACGAATCCCCCAAGGCCAAACGCAAGCGCGAAGGGTTCGAGAAGACTTTGGGAAAGAAGCCGAAGCAGGATCAGAGAGATGCAAGGGATCAGCCCCAGACTGCTTTCACGCCTCTTTCCCGCCCGATCCATGAGGTTATGGCCACCGCTGAGGCGCAGAGGCTGCTTTCGCAGCCAGCTAAACTCAGGGCCCCGCCCGGTAAGAGGAACCGGGACAAGTTTTGCCGCTACCACAGGGATCATGGCCCCCGAAAGACAAAAGGCGGTCGGGAAGGAAGTCGAGAAACTCATGAAGGCGAAGTCTATCCGAGAAGTCCACTATCCCGACTGGCTAGCCAATGTCGTTCTGGTCAAGAAAAGCAATGGGAAGTGGAGAATGTGTGTGGACTTCATCGACCTCAACAAGGCCTGCCCCCTGGACTGCTATCCGCTGCCCCGGATAGACCTCCTTGTTGACTCAACGGCAGGCCACTCACTCCTGTCATTCATGGACGCTTACTCAGGGTATAATCAGATCAGCATGTCCCCCGGGGACGAAGAGAAGACAACGTTCATCACCGACCAGGGCACGTATTGCTACAAAGTCATGCCGTTCGGCCTCAAGAATGCCGGGGCTACCTACCAGCGCCTGGTCAATTTCATGTTCAAAGACCTTATCGGGAAATCCATGGAAGTATATGTGGACGATCTCCTGGTCAAGAGCCGGGACGAATCCGATCACCTTGGGAATCTGGCCGGGGCCTTCAGCATTTTGAAAAAGTTTAAGATGAGGTTGAACCCGGCCAAATGCACCTTCGGCGTCTCGTCCGGGAAGTTCCTCGGCCATCTAGTCAGCAGACGGGGAATCGAAGCAAACCCCGAGAAAATCAGAGCTATCATCAACATTCGGTCACCCAAATCAACAAAGGAAGTTCAAAGCTTAGCCGGACGGGTGGCCGCACTGAACAGATTCGTATCCCGAGCTACCGACCGGTGCTTGCCATTCTTCAAGATTCTCCGCAAAGCTTTTCAATGGTCAGAAGAGTGTGAAGAGGCATTCCAGGAACTCAAGAAATATCTGGCCTCTCCCCCTCTACTATCAACACCCACACCCGGAGAGGAATTGTTCCTGTATTTGGCGGTGTCGCCGTCGGCTGTTAGCTCGACACTTGTTCGGGAGGAGCACGGGATACAGTTCCCAGTGTATTACACTAGCAGGGCATTGCAGGGTGCGGAAAGCCAATACTCCCGCATCGAGAAACTGGCCTCGCCCTCATTACCTCAGCCCGAAGGCTCCGCCCGTACTTCCAGGCCCATATCATTGTAGTCCTGACCGACCAGCCTCTCCGTAGAATTCTCTCTCGGCCAGATACATCTGGGAGGCTCGTCAAGTGGGCTTTGGAACTGGAAGAGTTCGCAGTAATCTACCGACCCCGGACAGCAATCAAGGGCCAAGCTGTAGCGGACTTTCTGGTTGAGTTTACATACCCCGAAGACCCAGTCGAAGAGTCCGAGCCTCCAACCTTACCGCCCGGATTAAACTCCAATATCCCGACCTGGATACTGCACGTGGATGGCTCCTCCAATCAGCAAGGTAGTGGAGCAGGAATTATCTTGACTACCCTGGACGGTATCCAGCTCGAGTATGCTCTAAGGTTCAGGTTTCGCGCTTCCAACAACGAGGCCGAGTACGAAGCTCTCTTGGTCGGGTTGCAGTTAGCCATCTCAATGAGTGCGCTGCAGGTCTAGGGCTACAGTGATTCCCAGCTTGTGGTCAACCAAGTGAATCATGAATATGAAGCACGGGAAGACAACATGGTAGCCTACTTGGCCCTTGTCCAAGCGGCCTCCAAGAAGCTCCAAGGGTTCTCTATCACCCAGATACCAAGAGAAGAGAATACCAGAGCGGACCGGCTTGCTCGCCTCGCCTCGTCCTCTGAGTCAGACTTGCCCGGGATAAGGATACAGTTCCTACCCGAGCCGAGTGTGATCAACTCAGAGGGCATGGAAGTCGACCCGGTCACTCTGGGACCTAGTTGGATGGACCCGCTCGTGACATTCTTAACGACAGGAAGGCTACCAGATGACAAGGATGAGGCTCGCCGGGTGAAGTACCGGGCAGCAAGATATCATCTTCTTGACGGTATTCTCTATAAAAGGTGATTCACTATCCCATACCTCCGTTGCGTTCATCCTGCGCAAGTGCAAGCAATATTTTTTGAAATCCATGAAGGTGTGTGTGGAAACCACATCGGAGGTCGGGCGCTTTCCAGAAAGGCCCTGCTACAAGGTTATTATTGGCCAACCATGGCCCGAGATTCGCAGGAGTATGTCCGACGGTGTGACAAGTGCCAGCGGTATTCTCCCATGATCATCCAACCGGGAGAACTCCAAACACCGGTCCACAGTCCCTGGCCATTTGCCCAGTGGGGAATCGACATTGTTGGTCCCTTACCGACAGGGAAAGGGCAAGTCAGATTTGCCGTGATAGCTGTTGACTATTTCACCAAATGGGCAGAGGCCGAGCCCTTGTCAACGATAATTGAGCGAAAAATGGAAAGCTTCGTAGAAAGAAATATCCTCAGCCGGTTCGGTATCCCGCGAGTCCTGATCAGCGATAATGGCCGACAATTCGACACACTAGTCTTCAGACAGTTCTGCTCGGGCTACGGGATATTAAATCACTATTCCTCCCCCGAACACCCGCAAGCTAATGGTCAGGCCGAGGTAACCAACCGTACGATTTTGCAGTCGATTAAGACAAGGCTTGAAGGCGCCAAAGCCCTGTGGGCTGAAGAACTACCGACCCTCCTGTGGGCCTACCGCACCACACCCGAGCGGCTACAGGCGAAACCCCATTTTCTTTAACTTATGGTTTTGAGGCAGTGGTCCCCACAGAGCTCGGGCTGCCCACATACCGGGTGGCTACCTTCAATGACCCAGACAATGGAGAAGCCCTTAGGACGGAGCTCGACCTGGTGGAAGAAAAAAGAGACCAGGCCTATCTCAAGGTGGCCGCTTACAAGCAAAGAGTCTCGCGGTATTACAATAACAAGGTGAAGCACCGTAGCTTTCAAGTGGGAGACCTCGTCCTCAAGGCGGTCAACCAGTCAACCCGAATCCCAAGCCACGGCAAACTGGGGGCAAACTGGGAAGGTCCTTATAAAGTGACTCGAATTAACCGACCGGGAACCTACTGGTTACAGAGTATGGACGGGCGTGATCTCACTCATCCTTGGAATGTGCAACACCTCCGCAAGTACTATTAGTAGCATCGAACCATGGGAGTTTAGTATTATAGGCAAAATTCTTTCTTGTAACTCCGATTGGATAATCGACGTAGTTTATTATTTTTTAATGAAGTTACATGGTTCTACTTCGAAAATTTACTCCTGTCAGTACACCGTCCAATGCAGAAAAGACCTCGGGTCTAACCCCGAGGCAACAAAGACCTTGGGCCTAACCCTAAGGCAGAAAAGACCTCGGGCCTAACCCTGAGGCAACAAAGACCTTGGGCCTAACCCCAAGGCAGAAAAGACCTCGGGCTCCGAACCCAGGCACAAAAGGACCCTGCAACCACCCATGTTCCGGGTCAGTTTCCTATGGTCACTCCCCAGCACGCCCTCGCCTTAGCAGGGCGCCAAGGGCAAGGGGATTGTCGACCTAAACAGGAAATTACTTCAAGCTTCGCCTAGGCCCAGCCAACAACGGAGCCAAACCCCTAGGTGGCCGACAACGGCGAGCTTCAAATGCCCCTGCGACCACCCATGTCCCAGGTCGGTTCCCTACGGTCACCGGTTCCCGAACTCCCGTATTAGCAAAATGCTTGGGGGCAGGGAACCATTAGGCCAAAACAGGGAATCACACCGGTCATTACAAGAGCTTGGGAGATCTTCCTAAGCGCTTACAGTGATCAGAGATACGTCACGGGTCGTAAAACAGGATACACCTATGATACGCTGGGACAACCCGGATGGTAATACAGGGTACTCCTATAATACACCGGACGATCCCAGATGCTAGGTAGGGCTAGTCCCTACAACGCTCCGGGCGGTTATTGTCACGCCCCGACGTAGCATAAATAAGGAAAGCGTTTAATTTCCTTTATGGACCCGTAGGTCGCGACAGTTTGAAGGATCGATTCCGTCCCAAACGTCGAACAAACAAAACATAATAATCAGAGCAGAGCAATCAAGGCTTATAAAAATTTTCAAACTTATTACATATTACGGCACGGGGTCATCTAAAGGCACAGACCACCTTAAACAAAACAATAACTTAGTATCTATTACAGTCATCCTTATAACAAACAGTCATAACTTAAAACATATAAGTTTAAAGCATATAATCAATAAACAGTTCTCTCATTCCAAAGGCAGCCATTCTCAGTTAGCGTAGTCATAAGATCCTTCCTGATCATAACCTGAAAAGCCTGAACACGAATGTCCAGGACGCATCAACGTCGTCAGCTTCAAGAAGCTGGTGAGTATTAAAAACATAACTTTAAATGTAAAACATACTCATTTACCATTTTCCAATTCCCATTTAAATTCACAAGTTTATATTTAAGATAAATAGCTTGTTTAGAAAACGACCACAACATTATTCAAAAGATAGGTTCACACATATGTGACCGTGTATGAGAACGATGCACCATCTCATCTGACCGACTCTTTTCTCTCGACAAAACCCAACAACCCACTATCTTACTCCTGGTATCTTTGAAACACTAAGATAGCCACACTTTAGCAACGGGGCGCCAGGGAGTGTCGAGTTTGCCTCACACTTTGGTCCAGGGTACCAGGGAGTGTCCAATGCCTCACACTTTGAATACCCTAACCGCCATGCAAATACCGGGGCAACCCCTCACGCAGTATCCAGACTCGAGTATCAGGGAGTGTCCGTAGGCCACACTTTAGCACTACCATGGGTGCCAGGGAATGTCCAAGTTCGGCGTCACACACTTTAACGCTTCCATGGGCGTCAGGGAGTGTCCAAATTTGCCACCGTCGCATTTCAAAGATACCCTCATCGCAATCTCAACCACGACCACAACTACAACCACAACCACAACCACAATCACAACCACAACCACAAACTCAAACTCAAACTCATACTCTTTCCACACTACCATTACTCTTTTCCACACTGACTGACACCCACATGCATGTACCACTGACCCCACATGAATGATATACACTTAAACATAAGCAAAATGCTGAATTAAATGAACAACACGCGTACGGGGATTGATAACTTGTAATTCATTTCCTTAATCAATTCAAACATAACTAATAGCATTCTGTATTAATAAAATTTCCAAACAGAAACTTAACAGTACTTCAAAATTAAACCAAACAGTCCCTAAATACAAAACAAATAAAAACCAGAATCTGCCAGAGGTCGTGCGCGCGGGCCGCTCGCGCGAAGTGTCGATCTCGCGATATGCCCAATTTTCATTTTATATATACTTTTCTGTCTGTCTGAAAAAGCCAAGGTCGCGCGCGTGGGCCGCTCGCACGAAGGGTTCCTCGCGTGACCTTCGCTCGCGCGATCTGTCTAAATTCCATTTATATATATAAACTCTTCTATCTGCCTGGGGAAGCAAGGATCGCGCGCGCGGATCGCTCGCGCCAAGGGTCGCTCGCCCGGGCCGCTCGCGCAACCCTCGCAAGCGCGATCGTGGCGCGAGATGAAGCTGAGGCTTCTTCTTCCTCGCAGAAACTGCTCTGTTTCAGCTTAATGGGGTCTATTTGACCCATTTCCAAAACTGAAATTAACTAAGCCTTATAATATATGTTTCCCTTCAATTTTTCGTAAGGAATTCAAATCCATAATCAATTTAACACCATTTGATCCATAGCTCTCCAATTTTATGAAAAACTAAAATATGTCAAAACTAATTTTCTTACATACTTTTTCATGTGATCAAATTAGACTCTAATACTGTAAACATAGCATGTAGAATGTATAATCTTTCATATTTCATTCTAAAAAACGGATTTTGGTTGAGTTTGGAAAATTGTGATTTTGAAGCTCAAGCTTCCATGGATGAATTTAGCAATGGAGGATCATTAATACATACACAAACTCAGTAACTAAGCATGAATTTACATTCTAGAGTGAGTTTAGAATACTCACAGTGAAAAAGGGATGAGTGATTGTTGAGAAAGATAGACAAATAAAGAAATCCAAATTGAAGCTTTTAAGCTATGGTGATTGAGCTCCCTACTCTCTAGAAAGTTTGTACTAACTCTCTGTGTAACTCTCCAAACTCTCAAATTTTCTCTTTGTATTTTGGTAATGTGCAGTGTGTGAATGAGGGAGTATGTGAGAGTATAAATAGGAGGATAAGAGAGGTGAACTTGGGCTCCAAGCAAATTTTAAAGAATCACTTAGCAAGCTTAATTGGGTTACAAATCCTTAATTACTAACTCTTAGCTATTAAACTACAGAGGTGTATGTGTGTGATATATAATTACACAGATTGTCATACGTATATATACATCCTCAAGTACTGAAGGGGCAACATAGGTGTGTAGGGGTTATAAGCTAGAAGTGTTTGGGAAATAGAGCTTATGGCATAAGAATATACACACAAAATTGCAATATCCAAACAAAGCATATCCAATGATTACTTGCCATAAATAGCAATAAAGCAAATGTCATGTCCTTGCTTTACATCACTTCCAAAATCTGTGGAAGTTTAGTATAGCGCGGACAGTTTTGAAATTAAACTGGTATTTTTGGGGCGCGGTGGCCACCACAAAAATACAGAAAATTCATTTTAACTTAAGAATTGATTTTCTGGTTCTATAAAAATACTGTTTGAGTCAAAAGTAAACCTTTCCACCGTTTTGAAATACAGGTTTTGAAATCCAACACAAGTATTGCTAAATTTTATAAAATTGCAGTTTGACCCCAAAAGAATTTAAATCATGAAATAAAACAAGAAATCCGTTTTAACATATAAGAATTGTAAACAAAAATGAGATTAACAATACAGATTAATCATGGTAATTCAAATTGAATTTTAAATATGTCATATGCAATTTATAAGAAATTAAATGAAAATGCAGGTTATTACACCCTTCCTCCCTTAAATAGGATTTCGTCCCCGAAATCAAGACTAACTAGTCATGAAACAATTCCGGGTACTTCTTCCGCATATCCGTTTCAACTTCCCACGAGGCTTCATTCTCGTTATGGTGATTCCACTGAACTTTCACCAACGGAATATCCTTATTCCTTAACTTCTTGATACTCTGATCTAAAATCTTCACGGGCCTTTCTTTGTAAGAAACATTATGACTCGTCTCAATATCGTCATAACTAACCACGTGCGAGGGGTCGCGTATGTACTTTCTCAGCATACTCACATGAAATACATTGTGAACCCCAGACATCTTCGGTGGTAGCGCCAATCGAGAGGCTACTTTCCCGACACGTTCCAAAATCTCAAACGGTCCGATGAAACGCGGAGCTAACTTCCCTCTTTTGAGACCGAAGCGTATTACTCCTCCGGTTGGTGAAACCTTAAGAAGTACGTGATCTCCAACACTAAATTCCAATTCTTTTCGGCGTCGATCGGCATAACTCTTATACCGGCTCTGAGCAGTCCTCATTCTTTCCTTGACCAAAGAAATCTTCTCGTTGGTTTCTCTAACCAAATCTGGTCCCAACAATTCTATATCCCCAACTTCTGCCCAGCACAATGGAGAACGGCATGGTCGTCCGTACAATGCTTCGAACGGAGCCATTCTGATACTCGTATAATAGCTGTTGTTATAGGCAAATTCAACCAACGGCAAGTGTGTCTCCCAAGATTCCTCAAAATCGATCACACAAGCCCTAAGCATATCTTCCATGATCTGATTAACACACTCAGTTTGCCCGTCGGTCTGAGGGTGAAAAGCAGTACTCATCTTGAGCGAGGTTCCCATAGCTTCTTGCAGACTTTCCCAAAATCCAGAGGTAAAACGTGCGTCACGGTCTGACACAATCGACACAGGTGCACCGTGAAGTTGCACAACTTGTTGTATATACATCCGGCACATCTTTTCTACTGGGTATGTCATACTGTAAGCGATAAAATGAGCTGACTTCGTCAATCGATCCACGATTACCCAGATAGCGTCATGATTCTGCTGCGATCGAGGCAATCCTACTACAAAATCCATCGTGATGTACTCCCACTTCCAACCAGGAATAGGTAGCGGTTGCAACAATCCTGATGGTCTCTGATGTTCAGCTTTGACTTGCTGACACGTCAAACACTTGGATACGAATTCAGCCACATCCTTCTTCATACCTTCCCACCAGAAATTTCTCTTCAAATCTTTGTACATCTTAGTTCCTCCCGGGAGAACTATATACCTTGACTTATGTGCTACTTCCAGAATATCCTTCCTTAGCTCTCCATAATCTGGCACACATAATCTATTCCTGCAACGATACTCTCCATCGATTCCCACTTTCCATTCTGTCGGGTCTTTCTCTGACATCTTCGCAAACCATGTCTGAAACTTCTCATCTTCTTTCTGAGCTCCAAAAATGCGGTCGATAAGAACAGGCTGTAGGATAAGACATCCGAACAATTGTCCTTCTCCTTCTTTAGCACTCTATACATCGAACTCCGCCAAGGTCTCCAACACTCGCCACTCTCTCACCATTAAGGTGGCAATCGTCTCACGAGTCTGTCGACTCAGGGCATCAGCAACCACATTGGCTTTACCCGGGTGGTATTCCAATGTGAAGTCGTAATCTTTGATAAACTCCATCCATCTGCGCTGCCTCTTGTTCAACTCTTTCTGCGTGAACAAGTATTTCAGGCTCTTGTGATCAGAGAACAAATCAAACTTCTCACCGTAGAGATAATGTCTCCAAATCTTGAGTGCAAATACCACTGCTGCCAACTCCAAATCATGAATAGGATAGTTCAACTCATTCGGTTTCAGCTGTCTGGATCCATAGGCAATAACTCTGCCATCTTGCATAAGTACACACCCTAACCCTTGATATGATGCGTCACTAAAGATAGTGAACTTTTCATCAGGCTTGGGTATTGCTAGCACTGGTGTGGTAGTGAGTCTCTCTTTCAACTCTAGAAAGGCTCGCTCATGCTTCTCTGTCCACTCGAACTTCAAATTCTTCTTCGTCAATTCAGTCAATGGTGCGGCTATTTTAGAGAATCCCTCAACAAATCTCCTGTAATAGCCTGCGAGTCCAAGAAAACTCCGAACTTCTATAGGGTTGCTTGGTCTAACCCAGTTTGACACAGCATCGGTCTTGGACGAATCCACTGAAATTCCTTGAGATGACACCTTGTGTCCCAAAATTTTTACTTCTTGTAACCAGAACTCACACTTACTGAATTTGGCATACAACTGATGGTCCTTGAGCGTCTGCATCACAATCCGTAGATGTTGCTCGTGTTCTTCTTCTGACTTAGAATAGATCAAAATATCATCTATAAAGACGATGACAAACTGATCCAAATAAGGCTTGAACACTCTGTTCATCAGATCTATAAACACTGCCGGGGCGTTCGTCATTCCAAATGGCATTACCAAAAATTCATAATGACCATATCGGGTTCTGAACGCAGTCTTAGGTATGTCTTCCTTTCGTACCCTCAACTGATGATATCCCGACCTTAGGTCTATCTTGGAAAATGTCGTAGCTCCTTGTAGTTGATCAAACAAATCGTCGATCCGAGGTAAGGGATACTTGTTCTTGATAGTCACTCGGTTCAATTCTCTGTAGTCGATACACAGTCTGAGTGTCCCGTCCTTCTTCTTCACGAATAACACTAGTGCTCCCCAAGGTGATGTACTTGGACGTACAAAGCCTAGGTTCTCGAGCTCTTGAACTTGTTCCTTCAATTCTAATAGTTCGGTGGTGGCCATTCTGTAGGGAACCTTAGTGATCGGTACGGTACCCGGTAAAAGCTCAATACAGAACTCTATACTTCTCTCGAGCGGCAAACCAGAAACGTCTTGAAATACTTCTTCGAAGTCCTTGACTACAGGTATAGATGAAGCTGTCACCTCTGTACTGACGACTTCGATGTTGGCTAAACATCTCGTGAGGAACATATCTCCCGTAGGGTTACATTGAAAATCAAAGGGTTGATTCTCATTGTCGGGGAATGTAATTCTCTTCCTCGCACAATCCAACTTCACTTGATTCTGTGAGAGCCAATCCATTCCTAGGATTATGTCGAACTCCTTCATCGATAGGACGATCAACCTTGCAAGGATTTCACGGTCTCCTAACCGTAGAGGACAATCCTTGCACACGTGTCCTAATCTGACTGCGGCTCCTAATGGTGATGTAGCCTTCAAAGCTTTCTCTAAGCGATGAGGTAAGATACCCAATCTCCGAATTGTATTAACAGATATGAACGAAAGAGCAGCACCCGTATCAAATAACACTTTAATATGGGAGTTAAACAGATTTAATGTACCTTCCACTGCTTGCTGATCAGGTTGAGCTTCTCCATAATCTCCTTCTTCGTACACAGTTCCATCATATCCAGCGGCATCAGGGATAACAGCATTCAAGCGAGTCTGACCCTGTTGACCATAAGTCACCTGCTTAGGAGCAGTGCAGAACCTACTGATGTGACCTGGTTCACCACAATTGAAGCAGACTATCCCTTGCTGACCAGCACGCCTTGGTGCCTTGCAATCACGAGCCAGATGACCAGGGTTGCCACAGTTGAAGCACATTCCACTACTACTTCCTTCTCCTACTCGGGGTTGAGTTGGATAGGTAATAGCCTGTGCCTTCTTGCTTCCGTCAAAATTTTTCTTCTGTCCTTGGGTACGATTTATTGGTGGTCTATTACCCCTCTGAGGCGGTCGGAAATCAAATTGCTTGCGGTTCACTCGAGCATCCTCTTCCAGATCGGTAGCCAAACCAACAAGTCCTTCAAACGATTTATCTAGGTGGCCGAGAGTCAGGCGACGAATCTGCGGCGTCAGCCCTTGGTTATACTTACGGATCTTCTTCTCTTCAGTATCAACCAGGTGTGGGGCGAACCGAGACAGTCTCTCGAACTGTGTGGTGTACTCTTGCACCGACTTGGTTCCTTACGTCAGATCCATGAATTCCTTCTCTCTTCTGTGCCTCTCCGTAGCCGGGAAATACTTTTCCAGAAATCTCCCCTTGAACGCAGTCCACGTCATTCCCATTGCAGCTCCATTCCCGATAGTAGCTATGACCGAATCCAACCAATCTGCGGCAGCATCGGTCAACTGAAATGTAGCCAATCTCCTCTTGTCCATCTCGTTGCACTGGACAGCTTCGAACATGCGGTCCATCTGTCTTAACCACTGTTCTGCTTTCTAGGGTTCTGCGATACCCGCAAACTGCTCGGGCCTTAGTGCACGGAATCTCTCTAGCAATTTGTCTCCAGTTTGATGGTCTCGTCGGTTGTCATTCGTATTACCGATTCTTTCCAACCGTCTGATAAACGCTTCGAACATCCCCGTAGGATCGGCAGCCTCGGGTGCTCCCTCGATCAAGTTCCTATTCCTCCTTAGTCCTCCGATCATTCTATGCATGATAGTGATAGTAGAATGAAAAACATGCATGCAACAGTGCTATGAAGTAATTCAAATGATGACAATATTCAAAAGAGTATATCTTATATATAACTTCTTGTCAAGTTGATACAAAAAGCATGTATGGTCAGATCAGTGCCTACCCTATCTATATGGGTTAGGACGCATGTAAGTGTTAATGTTACAAAAATGGGTCATTGCCCTACACTCTAATGCATGTAATTACAGTTGCAAAAATAGATAGAGCTGATAGTCAATACAGTCAATATATACAAGGCGATATCTAAACGGTCAGTCATCGCCGTAGGCAGCCATCAACAGGTCAAGCGAGTCGGCCTGATGAAGTCGCTGAACATGGGAGGGGCCTGCCCCAAAGTTACAGCTGTGAGAGGTCATCAGTGAAGCAGGTCCAGGGGCATCTGCCTCAGGCAAGGCTGGCTCAAGTGCAAGTGCCTCCTCAAGGTCGACTGCAAAGTCGTCCCATCCTAAGCCATCCTCCTCGGCATCCTCGAAAATAGGAGCGAACACAACGTCAACGTCACCGTCATCCTCAACAGCAGCGACGACCGGTGGAGGCACCTCCAGCTGTGCAAGGTGGGCCTGCATAACCTGAACCTCGAGGGGAAAATAGAAGGCATCACTGTTAACCAAGCGAACTATCTCAACGAGTACTAAGCGCTGAATCTCTATAAAGTAAAGAATCTCAAGGCGAGCACGGGACAGGTCGACAAGTCCTAATATGTGAATCTGATGCCAGAGGTCCAACTCGACGGTAGCAGCTGCACGCTGCCCAACAGCAGTGAAATAAAGGGTCGTCGAAGCCGGCACTATCGCTCCCACAGTAACCCAATGCCCTCCAAAAGCATCAGGTACAAACAGGGGCTGAGCTGGATCCATACCTGAAAAGGTACTACTTAAGTTAGAACAAAGATAAGCTTAGGCGTTTGGGTTCTGAGTCTATCCTCCCTGTCGTATCATCGGATGTGTAACACTTAATGGAATGTGGAATCGGGTCTATACTGGTAAACCCTAACCTGGCTAAACTATCTTGAGATAAATCATAACCTGGCTCTGATACCACTAAATCCTGTCACGCCCCGACGTAGCATAAATAAGGAAAGCGTTTAATTTCCTTTATGGACCCGTAGGTCGCGACAGTTTGAAGGATCGATTCCGTCCCAAACGTCGAACAAACAAAACATAATAATCAGAGTAGAGCAATCAAGGCTTATAAAAATTTTCTAACTTATTACATATTACGGCACGGGGTCATCTAAAGGCACAGACTGCCTTAAACAAAACAATAACTTAGTATATATTACAGTCATCCTTATAACAAACAGTCATAACTTAAAACATATACGTTTAAAGCATATAATCAATAAACAGTTCTCTTATTCCAAAGGAAGCCATTCTCAGTTAGCGTAGTCATAAGATCCTTCCTGATCATAACCTGAAAAGCCTGAACACGAATGTCCAGGACGCATCAACGTCGTCAGCTTCAAGAAGCTGGTGAGTATTAAAAACATAACTTTAAATGTACAACATACTCATTTACCATTTTCCAATTCCCATTTAAATTCACAAGTTTATATTTAAGATAAATAGCTTGTTTAGAAAACGACCACAACATTATTCAAAAGATAAGTTCACACATATGTGACCGTGTATGAGAACGATGCACCATCTCATTTGACCGACTCTTTTCTCTCGACAAAACCCAACAACCCACTATCTTACTCCTGGTATCTTTGAAACACTAAGATAGCCACACTTTAGCAACGGGGCGCCAGGGAGTGTCGAGTTTGCCTCACACTTTGGTCCGGAGTACCAGGGAGTGTCCAATGCCTCACACTTTGAATACCCTAACCGCCATGCAAATACCGGGGCAACCCCTCACGCAGTATCCAGACTCGAGTATCAGGGAGTGTCCGTAGGCCACACTTTAGCACTACCATGGGTGCCAGGGAATGTCCAAGTTCGGCGTCACACACTTTAACGCTTCCATGGGCGTCAGGGAGTGTCCAAATTTGCCACCGTCGCATTTCAAAGATACCCTCATCGCAATCTCAACCACGACCACAACCACAACCACAACCACAACCACAACCACAATCACAACCACAACCATAAACTCAAACTCATACTCTTTCCACACTACCATTACTCTTTTCCATACTGACTGACACCCACATGCATGTACCACTGACCCCACATGAATGATATACACTTAAACATAAGCAAAATGCTGAATTAAATGAACAACACGCGTACGGGGATTGATAACTTGTAATTCATTTTTCGTAAGGAATTCAAATCCATAATCAATTTAACACCATTTGATCCATAGCTCTCCAATTTTATGAAAAACTAAAATATGTCAAAACTAATTTTCTTACATACTTTTTCATGTGATCAAATTAGACTCTAATACTGTAAACATGGCATGTAGGATGTATAATCTTTCATATTTCATTCTAAAAAATGGATTTTGGTTGAGTTTGAAAAATTGTGATTTTGAAGCTCAAGCTTCCATGTATGAATTTAGCAATGGAGGATCATTAATACATACACAAACTCAGTAACTAAGCATGAATTTACATTCTAGAGTGAGTTTAGAATACTCACAGTGAAAAAGGGATGAGTGATTGTTGAGAAAGATAGACAAATAAAGAAATCCAAATTGAAGCTTTTAAGCTATGGTGATTGAGCTCCCTACTCTCTAGAAAGTTTGTACTAACTCTTTGTGTAACTCTCCAAACTCTCAAATTTTCTCTTTGTATTTTGGTAATGTGCAGTGTGTGAATGAGGGAGTATGTGAGAGTATAAATAGGAGGATAAGAGAGGTGAACTTGGGCTCCAAGCAAATTTTAAAGAATCACTTAGCAAGCTTAATTGGGTTACAAATCCTTAATTACTAACTCTTAGCTATTAAACTACAGAGGTGTATGTGTGTGATATATAATTACACAGATTGTCATACGTATATATACATCCTCAAGTACTGAAGGGGCAACATAGGTGTGTAGGGGTTATAAGCTAGAAGTGTTTGGGAAATAGAGCTTATGGCATAAGAATATACACACAAAATTGCAATATCCAAACAAAGCATATCCAATGATTACTTGCCATAAATAGCAATAAAGCAAATGTCATGTCCTTGCTTTACATCACTTCCAAAATCTGTTGAAGTTTAGCATAGCGCGGACAGTTTTAAAATTAAACTGGTATTTTCGGGGCGCGGTGGCCACCACAAAAATACAGAAAATTCATTTTAACTTAAGAATTGATTTTCTGGTTCTATAAAAATACTGTTTGAGTCAAAAGTAAACCTTTCCACCGTTTTGAAATACAGGTTTTGAAATCCAACACAGGTATTGTTAAATTTTATAAAATTACAGTTTGACCCCAAAAGAATTTAAATCATGAAATAAAGCAAGAAATCCGTTTTAACATATAAGAATTGTAAACAAAAATGAGATTAACAATACAGATTAATCATGGTAATTCAAATTGAATTTTAAATATGTCATATGCAATTTATAAGAAATTAAATGAAAATGCAGGTTATTACAGTTACCTTTCTAGAAAGGTTAATAAGACTAGGTGTTTCTGTTGGTTACGGTCCTAAAGCATTTGCTAAGGCAGGTGTTAGGTCGGCCAAAACCAAGCGGATACTAGCAACTATAAACAGGCATAGTACAAAAAGAAAAAAGACAGTGAATGAAAAGGAAATCTGACCCGAAGGGCCTTTTTATTAATATAAAATTGTACAGAGCCTAGGGGGCAGTTGTAGTAGTCCCCCCCCCCCCCCCCCCCCCCAATAGAAAAACTACAACAAAAATAAAAAAAAAATAGCAACAGTCCGGGAGCAGGGAGCCTAGGCGTCATCTACATTAACAATGTCCACAGCCTCTTCGACTTCTTCCCCGGGCTGCCCTTCCTGGACGACAGCTCCCTCTTGGCCAACCGGAGCAATGGCACCCTCATCAACAGCAGCTTCGACGTCAGCATCCTCGGTAGCTTCGGGCGCTATGTCCCAGTAGTCAGAGTCAACCCCCTGGTAAGGAGTGGTGTCCCACTCCGGGTGGTCCCGGGCCAGCCTCCTCTTCAAATCCTCATACCCAAGGAAGAAGCCGTCGTTGAAAGTTTCCCCCGGAGGACCGACGGCAGTCACCGCCTCCGAGAGTGTCCTCGCCTGAGCTTCTGCGACCGCGCGGCCAGCCCGCTCAGCCTCAAGTTCCGCCAGTGCCACTGCTAGGTCTTCTTGGGCTGCCCCGAGGCTCGAAACCAGGCCCTTGACCCTGTTTTTCTCCACGGTCAAAGCCCTCTCTTTGGTCTTCAGTGCAACCTCTTTCACGGAGAGGGCGGCCTCGGCGACAGTGGCTCTCCCGGCAAGGGCCGGCATGAAGGACTCAGCTCCGGCCGCCATGCAGCCAACCTACAATCAAGGCAAAAGAGGAAATGGTCAGCCACTGTTGTCAACAGAGCAGAAAATGCAAAGAAATCAGCCGATGCAGAGCAGTTGCTTACCAGATGAGAGATACTGTATAGATAAGCCTGAAAGACTTAGGGAGACATGCCGGCGTACCTATCCACTTGACTGGGAAGTAGGCATGGTCTGACCCGGTCCCGGGACTCCCTGGTCTCGTCCAGGGGTATCCCGGAGGGAATCTCGGCTCGGGGGACCGATGTTTCGCCCGTTATGATCGCCCGGAGGCCTGACGCCTCCCCGAGAGCTCGGGCCGTTGAAGGGCCATGCCTGAGTCGCCTAAGCGGGCGTACATTGCCAGAAGCCTCCACGGTCGGCCTCTTCCCAGTCACCGCCATCCGCTTGGCAGCAGCCGCCTGAAGAGCCTTCAAGCGCTCTGGATCTTTCCTGGGGGCCATCTCTGCAAAGGGAAAATAGGCACGGGGTCAGCGACTAAGATAACAAGGACGTGCGGCAAGGATAGCCTGGACTGATACAAGTGAACCAAATCTTACCCGGGGGGATGTTAATGAAGGCCGGAGCTTTAGCAGGATGACGAGGTCGGCGGTCGCCTTTCTGATCTCCCGATCGCGTCAGCACGTCCCAAATATTAACGGGTTGTTCAATCAACCCCCTGATTCTCTCCTCGTACTCTGTCGGGACGCGTGAGGGGTTGACTGACCCCGCTGCAAAGTAAACCAAAGCGATCAGTTCAAAACCGTAAAGCAAGGCTTGAAAAGGGGGCATACGGAGTATGGGACGGACTTACCCCTCAACTCCTTTGCCCAAGAGGTCCTCAGTTGACTCCCAGGGGCTGGCTCGCAGAACCCAGGGGTGGACACTTGGAAGAACTTTTTCTTCCACCCATTGTTGTTGCTCGGGCAGTTGACGATAACTCTCTTCCCCTGCCGAGCCCCTAGAGAAAAGAATCCGGCCTCCCCGTGAATGGGGAAGGGCCGGTGGATCCAGAAGAACTCTTAAAGGGTGAGTTCGTACCCGAAGACCTGGGGCCACAAGGAGATGGACCCCATAAGATACCTCCACCCGTTTGGGGTTAACTGACCGGGGGCTATTCCCAGAAAAATCAAAACGTCCCGAGCGACCGGATGGAGGGGGACACGAAGGCTAGCTAAGAAGGCGTCCTCGTATAAGGTAACCAAACCCGTATGGTGGATATGTGCCCCACCGGGGTGGACGAACAAAGAGCTACCATCGGGGACGGCGTAGTTACCTCTGATCCGATCGAGGTCCCCGGAATGCAAGGCTGAGGAAATAAACTCGCAAGCGAATGCAACTTCAAGATCGGGTTCCCTAGGCACTTCGTCACCTGAGCCCCGTGACACCGATGTAGTGGGGGTCTCCTGGTTGGACTCGTCGGTCGACGCTCGGGCTGGGATATGGCCCTCACTGTAACGATCTGGGGGGGAAGCTGATGGTAGGTCTATACTGGGATCAGGCGTGCCCGACCTGGACATCTTACTCTCTGATCGGGAGGCAGAGTTGAACCCGGAGTGGTCCATTCCTGATATTCCTACGGTGCGGTACGAGAGCAGGCTGCGATCTGTGTAAGGGTCGGAAACCCCAAACCTAGTATACAGCGGGGGCAACGTCACTAACCTAAACGGCAACGAATATATGCTTCTTAACGATAGGTAACACTCCCTCAAAATAACCCACGGGATGCCCTCTCGGTTCAACTGAGCCAAGGTTCCCCCCGATTTAAAATATGCACAGAATCTGAGAAGGAAGAAATCCCACTCCCGCTCGAACCCTACCGGACTCGTCCTCTCCAGCCTCACTCCGACAAGAAGAGAGATGGGGGGAAGGGGGAGAAATCAGTAAAGAGAAGTTCGGGATAGAAGGAGACTTACAAAGCTTAAAGCGCAGGAGTTTGTCCGGGAATACTCGTCTCGGCGAAAGTGGTTCAGGATGTGGCCAAATGTTCCTTATATAGGAGCTAGGGACGGCCAAGATGAAAGCGGATCCGACGGCCCATATGACTTCCCACCCAAACTGTCGCTTCGGGTACATAACGCGTTGCCTCAAAAGGCGCGTGCATTAAATGCGTGACACAACGGCTCGGTTAGCCCACCAACGATTTGGTTACGATCGTTCTGCCATCGTTGGATCCTAACCTGGCCACTCACCATTTGCCACGTGGCAGCAATTGGTCCGGGCCCACGATATCGCCACCCTAGCCTTTTTCTACGCCAACCGGATCCCTGGGAGTTACCCAGACGGTTTTTAGAGCAATATTGATTTTCGATCCTTGCCCGATGACATGTCTAGTCAGTTTCGAAAATGGGGGGCAATGCCGATAAAGCCAAACGGAGTTCCAAAGATCAGTCGCTAAGGGACAGAAGCCAAAGTTAGGTCGGTCAACGAAAACCGATCGGGTGTTGGAGGCTAAAATGCTATGTAGAAGTAATAAACAGTTAGAAGAACAGAGAGATAAAAAGGGTCGGCCTCAAGGACCTTTTCATTGCAGTAAAAAGTAAACTGTACAGAGATTCAGGGCAGTTATATTAGCTCCCCGAAAAAAAAAAAAAAAACAGCAAAAAAGCGGCAAGGAGTCTTCAAGTTCCTTTGCCCTTCAGAGCTTTCACCTCCTCTTCCAGGGCCGTCATCCTTGCCACCAAGTCCTTGACAGTGAGCTCTAAGGTGTGAACATCCACCTCCTGTATGACAGATTCAGTCTGCAAGCGGGCAGTCTGCTTTTCCACCTCTTGAAGACGACCCTCTAGGTTACCAAGAGCAAGGCCCGTCCAAGAGCTCGTCACATGAAGACCGGTCGGGGATTCCGTCCGGCTCCTTTTTGGTGGGGGTTGAGACTCCTCCTCGACTGCCTTTTCTTTTCCCTTCCGGGATGGGCCCGGTGGCGGGATCGCATGTCACACCCCGATTTTTGGTCAACCAAATATTCAATCCAGAGCCTGTATCCGGACTAATATTCAATTACCAAAAATCACGAGAGCGACACTTTCACATATGCTAACAGAAAATTTATTGAAAACAGTATTTAATACTCCTTAAATAAGGACATGTGATCTTGGGTTTAAAAAAAAACTCTTTATTAATAAACCTGTATTCCCAAACATCCATTTCATTATAAAAGAACTAAAGTTCCATTATAAATATTATATCACTTTTCAATTTAAAAAAAAAATATCATTTTCATAAATAAAATGTCCACATACAGAGTTCAGTGGAAATAAAAATAAATAAGAATAAAATCTATACATCCATTGGTCAGAGTAACTACAACGTTCCCAGTACCCAATATACCATATTTATTACAATTATACATACTGGCCCACAATGCCAGAAAATAAAATACAATCAAGTATAAACTACACTTCTACATAACTGCAACTCCAAGACATCAAAAGCTCCACAGGAAATGTCCAAATACTAAACCTGCACAAGTGCATTCAACTACGTTTCATTTAGAAACGCCCCCGAATGCATAACACACTCGGGTCAGTCACATGACTGGTATGAGTTAAACAAAACAACAAGTCTTAGGGATCCAACTTGAACCCGTAGACAACAAATTACACTACAATACTCTTGGGTCAAGACAGGTAGTTCCACACACATATTTGGACAAAAGGGTAGTTTCCATTTATGTGGTGGCAAGTAGTTTCTTGCCCAAAACCCAAAGTTACTACGAATTTTATACTTACCTCAGATATCTATGGTGAGCCAGCCCTGCATAAAAGTTAGTGGGCCCACCATCCTGTAAATCGAACGATCACAAACCATGCGAATAATTCCATACCCAAACCGTTCACATTCTAACTTAAACGTCGCGTTCATTATTTCACGCTTATCAGTCTTATGAAATAATCCATTTTTCATTATTTATTAACTTTAAATTTATCTTTGCATCCCCTAGCTTCACCACTTGGCCACCCTCCATGGTACGGCCCACACATATATCCCATGTGTGCCCGGACATACTACCAACATCCACTCCGGTGCCAGTTTGGTTGGGGTATCAACCAAACCAGGTATACACAACGGACGGCTGGTCAATATGCCTAGACGTCTATACAACATAAGCCGAGCATAAGGCTTAGGCCAGCTTGATCACGAAGCCACTGGCAAAAAGTACACTCAACAAGTCTTAAGCCAGCTTGATCACGAAGCCACTGGCAAAAGAGTGCGAGC
The DNA here is from genome assembly GCA_033977485.1 of Hydrangea macrophylla. Lineage (NCBI taxonomy): Eukaryota > Viridiplantae > Streptophyta > Magnoliopsida > Cornales > Hydrangeaceae > Hydrangea > Hydrangea macrophylla. Next base: position 81,708,684 of record CM066985.1, on the reverse strand, counting down.
TACCAAAAACAGTAACACAACAACGGGAGTGGTGAACACTAAAGAACTATGTTGCGATTATCACTTATCGTTCGTATTATCTCAATAATTATGAATTTTACGCTTATCACAAAGTTCCGTCTCATCATAGTCCAATCACATCTTTAACTTTTAGATACATTCTAATTTCTTACAATAAAGGGCTTTATCAATTAACCCATAACAATCTTTCCTCAATAATTTCCAATCAAATTACAAGATCTCTAATATACTATTCAACGTATCTAATTTACTCATTTTTATCAAAATGACCACAAAAGAAGGTCAGTAATTTCAGGTACAAATACCTCAACCAAATATTCAATATTAGCATACATAAAGCACCTAATAAGAAATCACATTCTCCAATTTTGCACGTTGAACTATATTGAAAACTGCTACTGTAATCTTAAATTTCTGCCCAAACGGTGCAGAATCAGGAAAAATACCATTAGACGAAAAACGTGCAGAATCACGTTTTACATGAGACACGCGGACAGAATGTTCAAATACAAAGCCACGATTTTCTAATAATTTTCTAAAGTTTCTGCGACTGTGTGAATTACACAAAAACGAATTTCACATATATTTTCTAACAAACATGAATATTTTACCTATGGTTTTGATCAAACTAACGATTCATCTAACCCTTTCGAATACCCTAATGTCATGATCGCAAGGTCACACGAAGGGGAAATAAGCTATCTAAATTACTTCAACAATATCCATTACAAAGATTTAACCCTAACAATTAAATTAAATGCGTACGTACTAATAAAGTTACTCCCATATACACATATACATACGTGTATATATATATATGAATACACAAAGTTTAACTCACCAAGTTTGGGTAAAAATCGATAACAACGAGCGCCCGCGAAATTACACGTGCCCACGAACTCGAGATCGTTCCCCTTTTTCTCCCCTTTCTTCTCCTTCTTTCTCTTCTCTCTCTCTCTCTCTCCCTTCGGCGGCTGATAGAATGGGAGGGGTTTCTCTTTTTTTTTTTTTATGATATCTTACTATCTAACCTAATATTATATAATAAACATATATGACACAACCACATATACATATATTATAATAACACACTACTCACACACACAAAACACATCAAACACACACACACGTGCACTATATTGGTAACTCAAAAGTTGCTAGTAAAGTTTCTTTAAGATGTAAGATACTCACACCAAATTTTCACATACCAACCACATTAAATATTAAACAATAAAATAAATAAAAGGGAATTAAATAAATAAAAATTATCTTTTTTTTAAAAAAAAAATAAGGTTGTTACATTATACACACCTCAAAGAAAATCTCGTCCCGAGATTTGAAACACGCATGAACACTACTCGAATAGTCCAACTCCAACTAAGTTTCACAATCGTAACTTTCCTACCTTTATTCAATTGGGAACCTTTTTAAATCATATAAAATTTCAAACTTAAATTTAAATCGATTTAATAGGGCCTACGACCATAATATTTATATAACCAATATAAATTAATAACAATATAACACCCAAATTAAATGAGCTCACTAATATTATAATCCGGTGCCTTCCAAACTTAAAATTTTTTTAAACACGTGTCTTATCTAGGTACACTCATATATCATTGTTAACTGAAAATAATAATTAAAATAATTATTATACACTTAGAAATTTTAGGGTTGTTACATTCTACCCTCCTTAAAGAAATTTCGTCCCGAAATTTGGGGTACAACAATTACAGATAATTAATATGCATGACGTTAAACACACAATGAAAGCAATCCAACATCGAAGTGTCGCTATCGTTTAACTCCCGACAGTAATGAGACCTGGTACATCGAGCGAATAATCCAAACAAGGAAACACTCATGTATATACCCATAGTCTCATATAGTCGCTTGTTAAATTTTAACAGACACACAAGACACAACACCAGTAAGGTAAAGCACATAATTTCACATAAAGCACTAGATATTAACCATTTATTAAAAGCAACAATTGATTAATTTCACCAAGATATGACTACGTGTATGCACATGTTCCCCTCTTACTGTGTCCCGCACAACACTCCATCGGGATATCCAATACTTACTCCCTGCTCCAACCACATCTGAGAAATATTTACTGGCACTGAAGAGAAATATATCCTTGTCTGGTAATAATCAGAATATAATCAGAAATCAAGAAAATCTGTAATAATAGACGGTTGTACAGAACACCCATAGAGAATATGGCAGATTCGCCGATAGTATAAGAAGTCCAAATGCCCAATAAATGAAGTCCAATAATCAACTCAGTAGATAATAAAAGGGACAATAGAAATCCTGCTGATAAAATAATAAGTCTTCTGAGAATAAGAGAATCCCGATACCCCAATAGAATAATACCCTTCTGAATGTTAAGTTGATACTGCCAGATAATAATAACTCGAAGAAGATATTCCAGTACTACTCCTGAACTCAACCGCCTGACGAAGAAAATTACATCTCCCCTCTACTATTTCATACCATGACAATTAAAATGATGCATGCTCTACTAATCAATATTAAATAACGTTACCAATGCTCCTAATATGGTATACATTTAAAATCAACTAATTTTTTTTTTATATATATATATACATATTTTTAATAATAGGTACACATCTGTAGTTAACTTTTACATAAGTAAACACATAGACACACATGACCCGAACCCAATAAATCGCAAACCTGTAACTCTGACCAACTCCTTACTCCACATTCCGAGGATCACCTAGACTCGCTAAGCTAACCTTAAGCTCTGATACCAAACTGTCACACCCCGATTTTTGGTCAACCAAATATTCAATCCAGAGCCTGTATCCGGACTAATATTCAATTACCAAAAATCACGAGAGCGACACTTTCACATATGCTAACAGAAAATTTATTGAAAACAGTATTTAATACTCCTTAAATAAGGACATGTGATCTTGGGTTTAAAAAAAAACTCTTTATTAATAAACCTGTATTCCCAAACATCCATTTCATTATAAAAGAACTAAAGTTCCATTATAAATATTATATCACTTTTCAATTTAAAAAAAAAATATCATTTTCATAAATAAAATGTCCACATACAGAGTTCAGTGGAAATAAAAATAAATAAGAATAAAATCTATACATCCATTGGTCAGAGTAACTACAACGTTCCCAGTACCCAATATACCATATTTATTACAATTATACATACTGGCCCACAATGGCAGAAAATAAAATACAATCAAGTATAAACTACACTTCTACATAACTGCAACTCCAAGACATCAAAAGCTCCACAGGAAATGTCCAAATACTAAACCTGCACAAGTGCATTCAACTACGTTTCATTTAGAAACGCCCCCGAATGCATAACACACTCGGGTCAGTCACATGACTGGTATGAGTTAAACAAAACAACAAGTCTTAGGGATCCAACTTGAACCCGTAGACAACAAATTACACTACAATACTCTTGGGTCAAGACAGGTAGTTCCACACACATATTTGGACAAAAGGGTAGTTTCCATTTATGTGGTGGCAAGTAGTTTCTTGCCCAAAACCCAAAGTTACTACGAATTTTATACTTACTTCAGATATCTATGGTGAGCCAGCCCTGCATAAAAGTTAGTGGGCCCACCATCCTGTAAATCGAACGATCACAAACCATGCGAATAATTCCATACCCAAACCGTTCACATTCTAACTTAAACGTCGCGTTCATTATTTCACGCTTATCAGTCTTATGAAATAATCCATTTTTCATTATTTATTAACTTTAAATTTATCTTTGCATCCCCTAGCTTCACCACTTGGCCACCCTCCATGGTACGGCCCACACATATATCCCATGTGTGCCCGGACATACTACCAACATCCACTCCGGTGCCAGTTTGGTTGGGGTATCAACCAAACCAGGTATACACAACGGACGGCTGGTCAATATGCCTAGACGTCTATACAACATAAGCCGAGCATAAGGCTTAGGCCAGCTTGATCACGAAGCCACTGGCAAAAAGTACACTCAACAAGTCTTAAGCCAGCTTGATCACGAAGCCACTGGCAAAAGAGTGCGAGCTACCAAAAACAGTAACACAACAACGGGAGTGGTGAACACTAAAGAACTATGTTGCGATTATCACTTATCGTTCGTATTATCTCAATAATTATGAATTTTACGCTTATCACAAAGTTCCGTCTCATCATAGTCCAATCACATCTTTAACTTTTAGATACATTCTAATTTCTTACAGTAAAGGGCTTTATCAATTAACCCATAACAATCTTTCCTCAATAATTTCCAATCAAATTACAAGATCTCTAATATACTATTCAACGTATCTAATTTACTCATTTTTATCAAAATGACCACAAAAGAAGGTCAGTAATTTCAGGTACAAATACCTCAACCAAATATTCAATATTAGCATACATAAAGCACCTAATAAGAAATCACATTCTCCAATTTTGCACGTTGAACTATATTGAAAACTGCTACTGTAATCTTAAATTTCTGCCCAAACGGTGCAGAATCAGGAAAAATACCATTAGACGAAAAACGTGCAGAATCACGTTTTACATGAGACACGCGGACAGAATGTTCAAATACAAAGCCACGATTTTCTAATAATTTTCTAAAGTTTCTGCGACTGTGTGAATTACACAAAAACGAATTTCACATATATTTTCTAACAAACATGAATATTTTACCTATGGTTTTGATCAAACTAACGATTCATCTAACCCTTTCGAATACCCTAATGTCATGATCGCAAGGTCACACGAAGGGGAAATAAGCTATCTAAATTACTTCAACAATATCCATTACAAAGATTTAACCCTAACAATTAAATTAAATGCGTACGTACTAATAAAGTTACTCCCATATACACATATACATACGTGTATATATATATATGAATACACAAAGTTTAACTCACCAAGTTTGGGTAAAAATCGATAACAACGAGCGCCCGCGAAATTACACGTGCCCACGAACTCGAGATCGTTCCCCTTTTTCTCCCCTTTCTTCTCCTTCTTTCTCTTCTCTCTCTCTCTCTCTCCCTTCGGCGGCTGATAGAATGGGAGGGGTTTCTCTTTTTTTTTTTTTATGATATCTTACTATCTAACCTAATATTATATAATAAACATATATGACACAACCACATATACATATATTATAATAACACACTACTCACACACACAAAACACATCAAACACACACACACGTGCACTATATTGGTAACTCAAAAGTTGCTAGTAAAGTTTCTTTAAGATGTAAGATACTCACACCAAATTTTCACATACCAACCACATTAAATATTAAACAATAAAATAAATAAAAGGGAATTAAATAAATAAAAATTATCTTTTTTTAAAAAAAAAAATAAGGTTGTTACATTATACACACCTCAAAGAAAATCTCGTCCCGAGATTTGAAACACGCATGAACACTACTCGAATAGTCCAACTCCAACTAAGTTTCACAATCGTAACTTTCCTACCTTTATTCAATTGGGAACCTTTTTAAATCATATAAAATTTCAAACTTAAATTTAAATCGATTTAATAGGGCCTACGACCATAATATTTATATAACCAATATAAATTAATAACAATATAACACCCAAATTAAATGAGCTCACTAATATTATAATCCGGTGCCTTCCAAACTTAAAATTTTTTTAAACACGTGTCTTATCTAGGTACACTCATATATCATTGTTAACTGAAAATAATAATTAAAATAATTATTATACACTTAGAAATTTTAGGGTTGTTACATCGCATCCCCGGAGGAGGATGAGTCACTGCTGGTGGACAGGGAGACTGGTCCCTCGAGAGGGCCGGCCCTGCTTGTGGCACGACGACCAGAAGCCATGGACTGAGTGTAGCGGCGAGACCCGGAGGCAGCAACAGCAGAGGGCGCAGGCGGATCCTCACCGCCGACCTCACCAGCGGGACCCCCGGACAAACCCGAGAACGTGAGGCCAGCTTCGATGGCACGATCAATGGCCTCTGTGTCGGCAACAGAGGGGGCAATACTGCGAAAGGCAGCAAAGGACGCCTTGCACAATTCTGCATCAAAGGCCGCAGGAGGGCGGAGATCAGGGTCCACCAGCCAGTTGCCGGACACCACAACCCAAGGATATTGGCGCCACCTCTTGTTCGGGAAATCCAAGCCCTGGACAAGGTGCCTTCCCTCTGCACCAGGGCGTAAATAAGGGCTCCCGTGGGCGATCCCCAGGACATAACACCTGTCGACGTCGATGGAACGGAGGAGCACCCCAAGTCGTTGGTTCAGTATTGATATCCCCCAGAGGAGGCGGGCCACATTTGGGTGGCACTTGGAAAGCGGAATGCGCAACCCCTGAAGTAGGACGCAGAAGGAGGCCGGGAGAGGGAAGTGTAGCCCCACAACAAGCAGCAGATAGCTGCTGATGAGGACGAAGGGGAAGGCCACTTCCTCCCCTTCGATGTAGGGGCGAATTCTGATGTCGTCGGGAAGTTCGCAGTCCTCTCGGAAAGCCTTTAGTCCTTCATCAGAAGTCAAATCGATGTGAGAGGCCATTTGAGGGAAGCTTGAAGAACAAAAACGATGAAGAAAAAGAAGGAGTTCGGGGAGGTTTTGCTTTCAAAAACTGCTCGGGCGATTCAGCTGTTGACTTGCAGTAAGAGATAGATTGAACAGGTGCTCCTTATATAGGCATCGCGAACGGCTGAGATCAGATTTGATCGGATGGCTCATACGCTTTCCCGCCAAAACTGTCACTTCGGGCACGTGGGGCGTCGCCTCAAACAGTGTGAGCATTGAATGCACGACGTGATGGTTCGGTTGCTACATGGACGATTCGGTTCCTTCCGAACTGGCAGCGTTGGATCCAAACCAGATCAATAATCGATGGACATGTGGTGTCAGGGAGCCCGGTCCTGCAGGGTCACCGCTCGGTCAATATCCCGACGAATCACTCCCGGCCGGCCCTGTCCTGACAAGAGTCCTGGTCTTTTCCCTGACGGTATCTGGAAGATATTCTTAATTTTCAAATTTCATCCGACAAGATATCACATCAACTTTGAAAATGGGGGGCAGCTGATATGTCCAGAAATATCTTGCTAAAGTCCAACAGCCACGTGGCAGAAGGACCCGGGCTATCCGGGAAGAGATCTTGGGGTTCGCTCTCCGCGTTAGACGCTACCGCTCGGGAAGATCAGCCGGCCAGGGCGTGATTTACGGCAGCTTTCCAGCATGGGCAGCTTGGAGGAACATTCCAGGCCGTTTCCTTGTATGACCCGGACTCTGTCAAGGAAAGATGATTAGTTTCCTAAACTACTTAGGAAACTCTCCTAAAAATCATGTAAAACTATTGTGATTAGATTAGGCTTTCTAATCCTATTGACTTACCATGTAAGGGTGGACTCTTGCATCTATAAAAGAGCCCCACCTGTCCTCTCTAGGGGGATCCGAAAATAATCTCTCGAAGTATACAAGCACTTACGAAGAGTACTCACCACTTACACGCATACACCCGGCCGGTATTACTGGTAGTGCTGCTCGTCTTTGTTGGCTCACCAGGCCCGCCGGTGATCTGCTAGTGAGAAGCGCATAGACGCACACGTGGACGTAGGTCACCTCTTTAACGGGGCCGAACCACATACAAACCTCTTTCTACTCTATCTTCCCGCATAAATCTCGCTTACCAATTTTCGGCATCATCATATATATATATATATGTATATATAGTCATGGAGGTCCAAAATTAGTGGTACCGTAAAACTCAACGAAATCGATTCTGTAAATTTGAAATGATAAATCATAGTTCCAAGAGGTTCAGTTTCAAATATTAGGTGCTAATTCATAACAGTTGCGACGTACGGTTAAAACAAAATTTTGTCGACTCTCGGTTTTCACATATAAGTAGTGATATAGTAATAATTGATAATATAGACTTATATATTCATAATTGTCGCGCCCTTGGAACAGCCGACTGTCGGTGTGTCCCCTGTTTCTGAAAGTGGGTGAAATGCAATGGAATTTTGTTGGGAAGGGTAAAAAGAGTATAGTAGGGTCCATTTGAAATATTCATAGTTGCCACCTAACATTATTTGGGTGTTAGGATCCCTGCAAAGACAATTAAAGTAATCATCTTTGACTTTTAAAAAAAATAAGTTTTGAGAAAAGTGAGACATTTAAAATTGTGACTTTGAATGGCCATGCGAAACCCATAGATTTTGAGATGGGTTCAGGGACTCGGTTTATGTTGAGGAAAGGTGTTAGGCACCCTCGAACATCCGTACGAATACAGTTGCCAATTTTAGTAATTTTTATTAAAATGGGGCATTTCGATTGAATATATATATATATATATATTTTTAGAAAGTGAATAGGACAAAACGTGATGATGGGTATGGCTGTACTCTTTGAGAGTTACTTACGTATCCCAAGACGGGAATCAGGCTAAACATAGTTCTGACTTTCGTGTGTGCGAGTGTATGCATGTTTATTTTGTAAAAAAAAATAAAATAAAAGTGGTCGCGTTTGACCTTGCACGTGTGATGAATGATTTGAGAAGGAGTTGGTGTAACTAGGAACTTTAACCCACGTGGTATAGTCCTAGATTTTAACATTTTAAAAGTGATTGAGATTGAAATGAGATTATGCAAGTTTGTGGAGAATGAAGTATTTTATTTTTTGTAATTTTGTATTTTTATTTTTTTTGTTCGATTCTTTTAGTCATGTGCCGAAAGTAAGGATCTGTGCCCAAATGACTGAAAAAGAGTACCGGAATTAAGGGTTGGTGCCCAAAAGAAAGAAAAGTGATTCTTTTTTTGTATTTCTATTATTTTTGCCGGAAGTAAGGGTCAGTGCCCAAATGACTTAAAAGAAATTATTTTTTATATTTTTTATTTTATGCCGGAAGTAAGGGTCGGAGCCCAAAAGAAAGAATATAGATTTTTTTTGTATTTTTATTTTTATTTCGGAAGTAAAGCTCGGTGTCCAAAAAAACAAACAAAAGAAATGTTCGAATTTCCTTTTATCAAAGTTATTGAGAAACTTGATAAGTTAGGAGTATTAGGTAAAAGAAAAAGAAATCTTTATTTTTTATTATTTTTATTTTTATTTTTTTTTTTCGTTTTCTTTCAGTTTTTTGGCAAATTTGAGTTGAGTATTCCGAAAATGGAACGGAGGAGTCTCGATACTTCTAATTTTATGAAATTTTGAGAGAGAGTTCCCAAATGACCAAATGAGTCTAGTTTCCATCAGAGAAAACTGTTTTGCAATATGTTTTGTGAATTGGAAGAAATTGAATTTAAAAGACCCTTACTCAGAATCAGGGACTGCATCGTCGACTGAAAGTAAACGATTTTTTACGAATATTTTATGATTTTTTTAAAAATCTGAAAAAAAAAATTGATTGAGATAGCTAAGATATTGAAGTTGATGAAAAAAAATAGAAAAAAGAAAAACAAAATTTTTAAAGTGTCCAAAAGGAGTACGTTATTGAGCAAACCTGTTAGTGATTTTTCTGGCAGATTCTGAGCTTCATGTGTTCGTACTTTGAAAGTGGCTCAAACATTTTTTTTAATAAAATCATGAAAAATCTTGGATGACTGTCATTGAGTTGGAGAAGATCTCTAATTGCAAAGGTGGTTGATGAGTCTGATTAGTCCTTCATTATTATTATTATTATTATTATTATTATTATTATTATTATTAGTATTATTCTATTTATATGAATTAAGCAATCTTTCTTATTTAGACATGGATTCATGTATTAGAAAACCGCCTTATCCCCAGTAAAACATATATCTCCGTATTAGCAACCGCGTCATCCCCAGTAAAACATGATGTAGACATCAAAATTTTGTCTTATTTGACTCCAATTAACCAAGATGATCAAAACTATTTTGGTTAGTCATAGTCAAAATTCACACCAAGATAGGTCCCACCGGTGACTCTGTATCTTGACCCACTTTAATATATTGGGTCAGATCAAAATCAAATGGATCCCTTCAAATGTGATTTGGGTTAAAAAGTAAATTAACCCATAAGCATAGGTCCCACTTTTGACCCATGTCAAAAATAAAGTTGGGAGCATGAATTCTTAAAAATATAATAATTTGAAGTAAAATTCAAATTACTTTATTTTCTAGTCCAATTAAAGTTGGAGATAAATTATCTCTTAAATTGCATATCAATCACATTAAATGGGTCAAAGATCCCCATTCTTTGGAAATTGCAAAGAAGTCCCTCATGGATCCTATAAATAGAGGCTCATTTGTAACATCCTGTAATTTCATTCAATTTTAAATTGCATTTTCCTATTTGTAATTCTTGTTTTATTTTATCATTAATTCCATAATTGGGGTCTAATTGTAATTCCTATAAATTCAAGGATACTTGTATTATGTTTTCACAACGGGTTTTCATAAGACTGGTAATACCTGCATTGGACTTCAATATGTATTTTCAAAACAGTGAAATTATTTACTTTTGACTCAAACTGTATTTTTAAGAAACCAGAAAACTTTTTCTTATGTTAAAATAATTTTTCTATATTTTTGTGGTGATCAATGCGCTGCGAAAATATCAGTTCATGTTCAAAACTGTCCGCATCACGTTGAGCTCCCACAGTTTGGGAATCTCCCCCAACCATGAGGTGACACTTGCTTTAATCTCATTAATACTCCCAATCGTTACTAGGCTTGTTTGGATAATACATATGTGTATGTGTATTTTGTCAATGCCATAAGTTGTATTCCCAAGCACTTAAATAGATTTCTAGACAAATTGGTTGTGCCTTGTTTGGCAATGACTTCATGTTGGGTGTTGTACTAATGCCTTAAGCTCCATTTGTCAAACACCTTGACTTGCCCCCTATGAACCTATATGAAGCCCTATAACTTATAGTCATCAGATTTTTAGCAGAAATCTGCTCATATGTAGGCTATATACATATATGTATATTAAGTATATTATGTATTTACATATGTAATTGATTTTGTAGAGTGTAGATTAATCTACTTGGCCTCCAAGTTAAAAAAAAATCTATATATACTCACATACGCTCTCACACAATACACACTTTTGGGTTTTCAAAACTGAAACACAGAGAGAGTTTTCACAGAGAGATTTTCATAAATTATTTCTAGAGAGAAAGAAGCTTGAACCTCCATAGCCAAGCTTGTTATTGGGTTATTTATTTCTTGATTTCTCTCTCAACACACACTCCATCTTTATCACAATGAGTATTCTAAACTCACTTGGAATGTAAAGTTCATTCTTATTTTCTGTTATGTTAATTTAATTATGAAATCGCCATTGTTGAGTTTCCATGGAAGTTCATAGCCTGAAAACATAGACTTTTCAACCATAATCAAAATCCATTTTTAGAGATGATTTTGAAAGATTATAGTTCATAAAAGCTACGGTTAAAATATTAGAGTCTAATTCGTTCGTAAAGCGACGTATATTAAAAACGAAGTTTCGTATCCTTTCGGTTTTTCGTAAAATTCGAGAGCTACATATTGATTCATATTAAATTGATTTTAGATTCATAATCCTTGCAAAAAAACGAAGAAAATCACATATTACATGTCACGTTTACGTTCGAATTGCATAATAGGTCAAAAGGACCCTTAAAACTGAAAACGGGGGATTTCAACGAAGAAGATGAAGTCTCAGCATGAACTCGCGCGCGCATCGTGCGAGCGAATCTCACGCTCAACCTGGGTGATTTCTAACAGTAGGAAATTTTTATAAAAAAAAAATCGAAAAAGTGAAATATCGGGCGAGCGGCCCGCGCGAACGATCAGGCCTTTTTTGGTTTTTTGTCTATTTTCCGCAAAGGACTGTTTGGATAAAGTCTTATGGGTTTTTAAGTTAATGATTGGGAGTTACACTAAAGCAGAATCATGGTTATTATGTTTTGATTATAAAAAGATTGATTAAGGACTGGATTATTCTTGCATGAACATTGTTCTTGTTCCCAATTATTTACTTTATGCATATTTAGTCATGTGACATACATGTGGGGTCCAGTTTACATGCATGTTGAGTAACGGTCAGTGTAAAAAGAGTAAGTGGATGAGATTGAGTTTTGGACACTCCCTGGTACTTGTGTACTAAAGTATGATGGTTTGAGAATGCGGTTAGAGTATCTTTGAAATGCGATGGTGACAAACTTGGACACTCCCTGGCGCCCATGGTAGCGTTAAAGTGTGTGACGCCGACTTGGACACTCCCTGGCACCCATGGTAGTGCTAAAGTGTGGCCTACTGGAGACTTCCTAGCATCTGTGGTTTTGGCTAAAGTGTGAGGCAATTGGACACTCCCTCGTACCCCGTACTAAAGTGTGAGGCAAACCGGACACTCCCTGGTACCTTTGTACTGAAGTGTGGTCACCTTAGTATTTCAAGATACTGGAGTGAGAGAGTGGGTTGATGTGTTGTCAAGAGAAAAGAGTCGGTAAGATAAGATTGGTTGCATTGTTCCCATGCACGATCATATGATTTATGGATTGAAGATTATAATACTATCCTTATTGTTTTATTATGTGAATTCATTTCTTTATATTGTTAACCTGTTGAATAATGAAACTGGAAAATGGAAAAGTAAGTGAGTATGTTTTACATTCAAGTATATGTTTTTAACACTCACCAGCTTCATAAAGCTGACGACGTTGATGCACCCTAGACATTCGTGTCTAGGCTTTCAGGTATGATCCGACAGAAGCATACGATTATGCGAACTGAGAACAACTACCCGAAGAGGAATTTGTTATTATATATTTTATGTTATGAACTGGACTTGTAATAAGGATGACTGTAATAGATACTATTATTATTTTGTTTCAAGGTGGATTATGCCTTTAGGTGACCCCCGTACTGTAATAATTATTAAGTTGGAAAATTTTATAAGCCTTGATTGTTCTACTCTGATTATAAACTATTATTGTTCAACGTTTGGGATGGAATCGATCCTTCAAACTGTCGCGAACTACGGGTCCATAAAGGAAATTAAATGATTTCCATATTTATGCTACATCAGGGCGTGACGTCATTGGAAGAGAAAGGGGACAGAAAAGGTACAAGGCAACACTCTGCCTAAAAGTTCTCTCAAGCCTTTTCTCTAAAGTTCCAAACTCATGTCATAATACTCAAGTGAAGAACAGCAAGCACATCAAAAGCAGTGTCGATCTTTGTCAAAGTGTTCACAAACTTAAGAACTATTCTCTGTACACTAAATCTGCAAGGTATTTTCTTCAACTTTTCGGTGACTCAACAAGTTCAAAGAATTGGCCCGTGCCATTCAAGATCAAGCGTCTTAGCCCTTAAAATGGAAGTATCAAAGGAGATCGAATCAGAGGATTATTTCTTTTCTTGTAAAAGATACACAGAGATTGTACTCATTTTCACTGATTTATTAAAATTGAAATATTTGTGCTTGCATATTTTTTATTTATTTTGTAGATTCGAAATTTGTTTGCGTACAAATTTCGGGCACACCCGATGGGACAATCTCAACCTCTCATCTCCTTCTCTTAAATCAAATTCTTGAAATCCAACTCCAACAAGTTCAATGGAATCAAAGAAGATCCAGATTTCTAAAGCAGCCAAGATCACTGGCAAAACCGTGGTTGTGACCAAGAGCAATAGTGACACTTTGACAAATGATAGGAAGAATGTCACCATTCCCAAGAGTGGTAGTAGTGCTTATTTGGGTCCCGTGACTCGTAGCAAGGCTAAGGCTATTGCTCCTCAAGTAGATCATACGATTCCATCAAAGTCCACACATTCAAAGGCTCGCGCACATGGTACCTTGGTTACCTTGGGGGCAAAAGGAAAAGACCAAATAGAGTCCAAAATCCACTTTCTATCTCAAAAGATAATGCACAAGCGCATTAGTCTTCATCGCCATCGTTCTCGGGATTGAATTTAAGTTTAGGCTCACACTCTGGTTCTTTCCCTGGAACTCCAAACAAATCAAGCTCTTTGAAGTGTTCAATCTCAAACGCCTCCTCATACACAGTGACTATGCCAGTCATGATGATCGATGTTGCAACCATAGAGGAGAAAATGGCAATAATGGCCCATATTGACGAGCTTAGAAAGACAGTTGAAGAGAAAAATATGCAGATAACTTCTCTCATGAACAAGCTGGAGATGCAAAACATAGGAGAATCAAGTCACGGTCATTTGTACCCTCCTGGTTTCATGCCTCCAATCGCACCAAAGAATGATGATCAACACGTATCTTCCTCGAAGCATGTGACTGACCAAACTCTTCATAATACTTATGTGGCTCGCTATCTGTTCAAAAACTCCATGACATGATAATGAATACCATCATAGCACAATTTGGAGGGCCCCTTCAAAGTTCCGTCATGTACTCGAAGCCATATACGAAGAGAATCGATAACTTGAGGATGCTTGTTGGATACCAACCCCCTAAGTTCCAACAATTCGATGGGAAGGGCAATCCTAAGCAACATATCGCCCACTTTGTCGAAACGAGCAACAATGCTGGGACTGATGGCGACCTCCTTGTCAAGAAAATTGTGCACTCTCCAAAAGAAATGCCTTTGACTGGTACACTGACTTGGAGCCTCAATCAATTGATAGTTGGGAATACATGGAAAGAGAATTCTTGAACCGCTTCTACAACACACGTTGCGCAGTAAGCATGACTGAACTCACCAACACCAGGCAGTGGAAGGATGAGCCTTTGGTGGACTACATCAATCGATGGAGGACGCTTAGCTTAGATTGCAAAGATCATCTATTAGAAACCTCTGTTGTGGAGATGTGCATGCAAGGCATGCACTGGGGACTCCTCTATATCCTTTAAGGCATAAAACCTCGCACCTTTGAAGAATTAGCTACACGCTCTCACGCCATGGAAATTAGCATTGCTAATGCATGGTAGTCAAGACCCTCACAATGTGGGACGACGAAGAGACACGACGGAATAGAAGAAAAGTGACAAGCATGAAAAACGACTACCACACAGTCTATGGTTGTCTTCACCATTCCTGTGAAAATTCCCACGAAGGGCAAGAAGGGCAAAAAAAATAAGAAATATCAGCCTGATGAAATGCAAAAGCAACGTCCAACCCTCAAAGAGTTGGAGAAAAAGGAGTACCCCTTCCCTGAATCCGATGTACCAGTAGCGAAGGCAAGGTTGTCAGCAATATGGTTAATCTTGTCCACAAACTAAGTAATAGAGTGACCATCGTCGTTGGTAGTAAAAAGGTCATGACACAATTGGAGAATTCAATTATGGGACTGAGACGTAAACTTCTTTTCCAATGAGGTCCAGGTTTCATAAGATGATTTAGAGTGAGCAACAGTCGATAGAACAGAGGGAGTGAGTGAGTTGTTGATCCAACTCAAGATCATTTGAACTTTTTGGTGCCAGTCATCATAAGCCGGATCTGTTTCAGTAGTAGCCAGACCATCACTACCAGTCTTGAATTGGGGTGGTCACACAGTGGTACCATCAACGATACCCATGCATTTTCAACTCTTGAGAATCAGAACAATCTGAGCTACCCAGAGTGGATAATTGGTTTTGTCGAGTTTAATCGACATGAAGCCTGATAATAAGTTGGATACTACGAACCTAGTAGGTGAACTAGTCCCTTCCATGGTACTGTGAGAGATTGATGCAAATAAGAGAAATATATATATATATATATATTTATCGTATGATTTCAAGGCTCTGATACTATAAAGGTTTTCACAAAAAACAAAAAGCTGATTGCACTCCCCGAGTGCAAGCGCCCAAATGAGATAAGAAAAGACAATGATCCAAAGTATTGTAAGTACCATCGAATTGTTAGTCACCTAACTGAGAAGTGCTTCATTCTCAAAGTGATCATTCTGAACTTGGCAAAAAAAGGCAAAATTATCTTGGACAATGATGATGTAGTGGCATCAAATCACACTACCACCATCTCTGCTTCTCCAAGCTATACCCGTGCACAGTCTTGTTTAAAAACACCGTCATATCCTACCCCAACACAGGGGGCAATTAGCAAGGCTATCCAATTTGGATCTTTTGAACCACTGGAAATTCAAGTACAACAAAGATGTGGGCTTGGCTTCCACATCAAAGAAGAAGAAATCTTCAAGGAAAACAAAAAGAGATCGATTCTTGTGGAAAGAAAGAAGTCACAAAGTGAGGCATCTTAGGGCATCAAGTCACCCAGCCAAGCATGAGCCATCACAAGAGGAGTTCATGCTGGCGCCTTAAGAGAAATGACAAGCAGCAAAGGGTTGAAGCCGATGACTCATTTGTGGAAGACATCATGTTATAAAGTCCGCACAGAGCGATCTCCTTAGAAGAGTACTTCCCTAAAAAATACTTCAGTGTTGATCATGCCATGACAATAGGGATGACTTCTGCTCATTCCTGAAAATGCGAAGAAAATGTCCAAGCTCCTCGACGCACGAGCCTAAACTGCATTACTCCCACCAACGCGAGTAACTTTGTAATGCCCAAACACCAAACCAAATGCAAGGCTCCTCATCGCACAAGCTTAAACTGCAATTTACTGTAAAAAAAAAAAAAAAAAAAAAAAAAAAACCTACCAATGCTCCTAATCGCACGAGCCTAAACTGCATGAATCTAAAAAAAATCATTTGAACTACGTTTTGACTTGATCCCGTTATTGGGTACGTAGGCAACTTGGAGTTTTTCCCAAGTTCAGTCAACCAATACAAAAAAAAATTTCATCCTTGACATGAGCCAAATGCGTCTGCAAACTCCAAAGAACTCGTACTGTGACATAGTTGATCAAACGCATTCTACTTCCGAATGGAGTGTCTAAGTGACCAGTCACGCAGCACCGGTATGCATTCCACTTGCGAAGGGAGTATCTAAGGAACCAGTCACGCAGCATCGGTCTATCAAACACATTCCACTTGCCAAGGAAGTGTCTAAGGGACCAGTCACGCTTCACCGATCTGTCAAACACATTCCACTTGTGAAGGGAGTGTCTAAGGGACTAGTCATGCTGCATCGATCTGTCAAACGCATTCCACTTGCAAAGGGAGTGTCTAAGGGACCAGTCATGCTGCACCGATCTATCAAACGCATTCCACTTGCGAAGGGAGTGTCTAAGGGACCAGTCACGTGCACCGATCTGTCAAACGCATTACACTTGCGAAGGGAGCATCTCTAAGGGACTAGTCACAAAGTGACTTAGACAAATTAGATGTATCCCCCGCTTATGGACGTGTCTGAGTTACAGTGCGGCATGACTTGGACAAATTAGGTGCATCCCCCACTCGTGGACGTGTCTGAGTTATAGTGTGGCGTGACTTGGACAAATTAGGCGCATCCCTCGCTCATGGACCTGTCTGAGTTACAGTACGACATGGCTTGGACAAATTAGGCGCATCCCCTGCTCGTGGACGTGTCTGAGTTACAGTACGACATGGCTTAGACAAATTAGGAGCATCCTCCGTTCATAGACGTGTCTGAGTTACAATGCAGTATGACTTGGACAAATTAGGTGCATCCCCACGCATGGATGTGTATGAGCAACTAGCACAATTGATGTCTTCAGGACAATGCGTCAAGATTAGATTCACTCCATGGTATATAACCAAAAGAAAAGAGCATGAAGTGACTAGATTGTCATGGAAATCTTTGAAAAAAAAAAAGAGGCGGTATGGATGGATCACAAAATTCAATAGCATGGCTTATTGTCTATGTCTTAACATCGATCAAAATATAATGAAGAACGAGAAAACAAGAAGCTTCACAAAAAAAAAAAAAAAAAAAAAAAGGAGAAAAATAATAAAATAAATATGGCTTACTGCACCATGGGTCTTCATATTGTTGTATAATGCAAATGGTGAACTGAAGTCATGTCTTCATCTCAAACAACGATATTCCCAAGAAGTCATTGTCCCACTCGTTCAATTAAGCCACAGAGCAAGCCCATGTCACATAAGTTGTGTGTGCATGTACGTCTATGGGGCGGTTAGAATAACAAAAAATATATGCCCAAAAAAGAAAAGAAGAGTTTGCCTAATATCGAAAGCGATGACATTTTGGTATTGAGACATATTCAAGCGCGAACAAGAATACTTCAAGTCTTACCTTCTCTGCGTGATAAACACAAATACTATGTAAGTCTTGAAGTGGGGGCATTTGTAGACATCAAAATTTTATGCCTTATTTGACTCCAATTAACCAAGATGATCAAACCTATTTTGGTTAGTCATAGTCAAAATTCACACCAAGATAGGTCCCACCGGTGACTCCGTATCTTGACCCATTTTAATATTTTGGGTCGGATCAAAATCAAATGGATCGCTTCAAATGTGATTTGGGTTAAAAGGTTAACCCAAAAGCATAGGTCCCACTTTTGACCCATGTCAAATATAAAGTTGGGAGCATGAATTCTCAAAATTTTAATAATCTGAAGTAAAATTCAAATTATTTTACTTTCTAGTCCAAGTAATGTTGGAGATAAATTATCTCTTAAATTACATATCAATCACATTAAATGGGTCAAAGATCCCTATTCTTTGGATATTGTAAAGAAGTTCCTCATGGAGCCTATAAATAGAGGCTCATTGGAAGAGAAAGGGGACAGAAAAGCTACAAGGCAACACTCTGCCTAAAAGTTCTCTCAAGCTTTTTCTCTAAAGTTCCAAACTCATGTCATAATACTGAAGTGAAGAACAGCAAGCACATCAAAAGCAATGACGTTCTTCGTCAAAGTGTTCACAATCTTAAGAACTATTCTCTGCACACTAAATTTGCAAGGTATTTTCTTCAACTTTTCGGTGATTCAACAAGTTCAAAGAATCGCCCCGTGCCATTCAAGATCAAGCGTCTTAGCCCTTGAAACGGAAGTATCAAAGGAGATCGAATCAGAGGATTATTTCTTTTCTTGTTAAAGATACACAGATATTGTACTCATTTTCACTAATTTAATAAAATTGAAATATTTGTGCTTGCATATTTCTTATTTATTTTGTAGATTCGAAATTTGTTTGAGTACACATGGCTCTCCATATTAGAAACCACGTGGGATTTCTGTATTAAGAATCATATAATCCTGAGTCAGATGTGATTTCTGTATTGGAAACCAAGTAATCCTGAGTAGAACGTGGATATTATTTTTTTATTATTTTTTATCAAACTAGAATAAAGATGATATGTACAAGAGAAAAAAAACACCCTGAATTATTAGAGGAACTCGAGAAATCGGCTAGAATATTGATGATAAGTGATTGGGATGTTGAACGATGATTTTAGGCAGTACGATGATGGTTGTGTGGCAACGGATGACGGTAGTAATGAGGTGACAATGAGGTATGTTGATGAGAGTTATGGTGATATGATAGCTAGGTAGAGGGTGACGATTATAGTGGTGGCCTTGATGGTGGTGGTTAGAAGGGGTGGTATGATGGTGGAAAAAATGGAAACTCTCTTTTTTTTTCTCTTGTGGTTTTTTTTTTTTTTTTTTTTTTTGTCTTTAATGATGAAATGAGGGAAGCAGAGAGGAAGATGAGAGAGATATGGGGGAGGTAAATTTTTTTTTTCTTGGGTCTTCCACCTTCGAATGGTTGGCATTAACCTCCTTTTATAGTCCAAACAAGAGCTATTTTTTTTTAAATCACTTCACTCAAAAATAAAAAAGACCCACCATTTTGTTTTTTAAGTAAAAGAAAAAAAAAACACTTGCATTTTTTTTGTGGAATAGTAATATCCACCAAGTTTTTTTTATTGAAAAGAAAAACTCCACTATAGTTTGTTAGTGAAAAGAAAAACTCAACCATCTTTTTTTTTTGTTTTTTTTTTTTTAACTAAAAGAAGGAATCCCAACATCTTTTTTTTGTTTTGTTTTGTCTTTTTTTTTTCTGAAAAAATTTACCTAACTTGGTGGAAAGAAAAAGTAAAAATCCTTTTTTTTTGGGTTGGGTTAAAAATAGGGTAAATAGTATTAACATATTTTGTTGAGCAAAAATGGGTGTTTACAATAATCTACATGAAAAAGGAAGAGAACGGTATATTACACGACCTGGATGGTTCCAGTTTGAAAATTAGAAGAAAAACTTGAATTTTCAGCATATGGAGGTAGAAGACGGAGTGGCAATCGATTCCCAACATATCCAATCGATTGACATTTTTGTCAATTGATTGGCATTTTCAACACTGATGACTTTTAGTAAAACGACCATAACTTCCTCTAGAAAACTCAGAAACGCGCACCGTTTGAAGCGTTAGAAACTAGACTCAGAGACCTTTCTTTTGATATGGAATTCAGCTATAGAAATTATAATCCATTTTTTAGGCCATTGCTTCAAAGTTGACCCACTTGTGGTAGCTGTAATAACATATTAAAGTATTCTTGGATGAATTTACCTATTGTTTCATACATGACTTGATAATTAATTAGATCATGAATGGTAACTCAATGATTCCAGATACGTTATACCTTGTTAATAAAGAAAACGCATGAGTAGTACAAACATGTTATAAATGTAAAAGCGAAGAAGACGTACATTTGCATATGTAGAGTTGGCATGTTTTGAAAGGGGTCAAGTGTTTCAGCATGTATGTTTTGTGAGAAATGAGTAAAGAGATATCATTGTGACGTTTGTGAACATGACTATCTATATTGATCGGCTTTTATGGACGGTGATACTATCTTGGTCAAACTCTGTTTGACCAAGCGGCTTTTTATGGGCAGTGATTATAACCTTGAATATCTTGATGGATTTTACTCATACCTCATCAGTCCGGTAATTTTATTAAGCTTCTTTTATGGGCGGTGTTGTTCTAAATTAATGGCATTGTACCGGATGGTTCTGATAAACTAAATGAGTCGAGAGATTGTAGTCGAGGTAAAAGAGTCAGTAAGATGAGATGATTTCATTGTTCATGTATGGTCTTAAATATTCATTTACTTAAGCTGTTTATTTAATGTTAATATACGACAACTAAAATAATTGATTAATTGTATCTTGAAGTACTAAATTGTAAATAATGGTTAATGCACTTTTATATACATTGTATGTGCTGTTCATTATGCTCACTCGGCTTTCATTAGATGATGACTTTATTTTGTCCTAGACACTCAAATTGTCCAGGAGATGATTATGCATGGCAATACAATTATGCCAGTTATAGAAGTCCTTGAAGATGCTTTTATCTATTACTATATATAAAAGCTGAGAGTGTAGGCTAGAAATAATCTGAGAGTGACATGTGTCACTACTCATTTATGTTCACTCTTTAACAATTTCACCAACCCTTAATCATTCTATGGACTGTTATAGTAGTAGGGATATCAAAATAGCCCTGGGCCGACGTGATCGGGCTTCGGTGGGTTTGGGTTTTGGCCCATGGTCTCATGTCTTTTTACGGGCCGGATCGTGCTCGGGTCGTGCTTAAGAGTTCACAATTCAGGCTTGGTCCTAGGCCCTAAAGTAGAGTCTAAGTAAGCGCTTTAAATTTATTATAAAATGGTAAAAATACTACTATATATGTATCCATTTTTTTATAGGTTGGAAATAACTTTCAATAAGACAACTTGCAAATTTTATATTTTATTACTTGAAAACGATCAATACTTTAATTATTGGGAAGCTTCTAATCGGGCCGAGATTTGGTCGGGTCAAGCTTTGGATTGAGCTTGAGCTTCAAGAGAGAGGCCCATGTCCTACCCAGGATGGTAAGGCCGGGCTGGCCCTACCCCGGGCTTGGGCCAAGTTTAAGGCCCATTTTTTCGAGTTGGGCTTCAGGCCGCCCTTCGGGCCAGGCATTTTTTACACTCTTATGTAGCAATGGGTGTTAATGGGCACATACTACCAATTAATTGGTACATGAAGAACTCTTCCTATATTTAAATCGTGTACTACTATTGTTCAATTCAATTCAATATTTTCTTATGATAAATTTTTTTTCAGCCCATCCCATGAATTTGTATTACTTCTTCCACGGTGTGTATAAGCTTACAACATTTTTTTTTTTTTTTACATATATGGTGATTTCTAAGTTTTCATGAGATGAAAGCACTCACAATTTTAAGGAAAAAAAAACTATTATATTAATTTGTATAAATGGATCGATTCTGGATAAAATTTTGTATATGTTATGTGAAGCTTTATACAAAGACAATTAAAAGTGTGTATTTTTAATTGAACTTTCGATGATAACAATATTCATCACCAGTATTTTTGATTTATTAGAAAACAATGTACCCGCACATTGCGCGGGATACATGCTAGTGTTTAATAAAGTTGCAATGAGATGAATAATGTTTTATTTAATAAAGAATAATGTTTTATTGGAATAAGGCGGCTTGTGCCTTAAGGACAACTGATTTAAGAATAATATAATATTATTTAAGTTTTATTCTAAACAATAATTATTTATCTTTCCTGTTGCTTATTTGTCACACCCGTTCCAAAAATTTATAGTTTTATCATGCATAATTGTAAATTGAGAGTTTATCAATGTTAATTGATAATGGTGATGAGGTTGACTGTGAGTCAACGGTAAGGTGTCAGCGATGACACGGGAACATGGAAGTTCATATTGCATAATCATGAGTAAATGACATTTATATGATTTAAATGTTATTTGACCTTAACTGGTAATTCTGTGAATAGTAATTATACATGTGTAGTATAATTCTGATAAACTTTGATATGATAGTATCATTTTGAAAACTGTGGTGAGAACATGAGTGATACGTTAATTTAAAAGGTAGGTTGTGTAGAGATTCCACAGAATATAGTTTTCGGACGTTATTTTGGACCCAAACGAAACCTAGTCGAAAACTTTTGAAATTTATAGTTTTCACTTGTAAAGTCATAAAATGAACGTGTGCGAAGTTTAGAGAGCTAATTAGAAGTTTGAGAAACTTGTGGGGAGGTAAACGAAATTTCCAAAGAGTTTTTCTATATATAGATGAGGATGAGATTGAAATCTCATCCACAACTCCTAAATATCTAGAGAGAGGAGAGAGAAGGGAGATTTTGTTGCCACGGGCTTTGCGACGACAAACGGCGACCGTTCGTCCGTCAGATTTTCTCCAGATTTCAGATTTGAACTCGTGGAGGTAAGATCTACGTTTTGGTACCACTTAGGCCGTGTTTAGCCAAGTTTTTGTAAAATCTTAATTTTGGACTTTTGGAAAAAATCAGGTAAAACTTGTAGGAATCGTACCAAATTCGAAATCCGACGATTATTTAGCCCCCTAGACGATCCTTCAAAGTTTGAAGAGATTCGCACGAGGTATGAATTCTAGATCTATGAAATATATGGATTTTCATGTTTTGGACATCTCTTTTGATATTCTTGGATCCGGGCGAAATTCATGTGTTAGTTAGGCCCGTTAATTATGCACGTGAAATTATGATAAAAGCGCGTATAACTGGTTATGTGAGCATGTTATGTGTCTACTTGGGTCAAAGGGGAGTTTGGTGCAAATTCATTCGGAGTAAGCTCCTCGAACCTTAAGGATTATAATCTTGATGGAATTGGAATTGTGGTTGTGTCTGGATTGGAGGTGGGCCCAACCAGTACACGGTACCTGGTATGGAGGAAGGCCCAACCAGTGTACGAGATGCGTGGGAGAGGTGGGCCTCCTACGGCATCGACCGGATGAATGCGTACCACTCACCCCAGAGACTATTTCTATGTGTTTTAGATGCTTAAACCATGAACTGTCATATAAGCATACTTTTAGAATTGTACGCTCAGCATATAGCTGAGCAGTGGAGATGTACTCCATTGCAGGTAAGAAGAAAGACAAGAAGAATCGTGAGGAGTGAGGCCGAGGAACGCCGGGGATTTCACACTTGTATATGTTTTGGTTGTTTTATTTTAAATCCTGAAACTTGTGTAAGGATTGGTAATATGTTGTAATAGAACCATAGATTAGTTCTATAGTATTGTAATCTTGTAATTGAACGTCTGTAGTTATGTTTCAATACGTTAAAATCAGTTGTGGTTGTGTTTGTTGTTGGTATTGAGTAGCAGGACTTGTTAATTTTCAACACAGGCTGCCCAGCAGGGGAGTAGTCGACTGGACCCAGGGTCAGTCGACTGGACCTCGTGGGATTGGGACACTGAAGGTATATTATAAGAGAAGCAGTCGACTGACCCCTTGGACAGTCGACTGAATACTGTTAATTTTGGCTACTGCTTCTTAGAATATAAAAGCAGTCGACTGGTTTCTGGAAGCAGTCGACTGGACAGTCGACTGGACCTCTGTTGTGGATTTAGGGTTTTAGTTTCTGTCAGGCACAGTCGACTGGACCCTAGTACAGTCGACTGGGCAGTCGACTGAACCTCTGTTTTCAAAACTGATTCGTTTGAAAGTGTTTTCCTTTAGCCAAAACTTTTTATAACTCTGATTTCAATGGATTTTACAAACTCAGAGGGTTATGTTCCCTAAGTTTTCAAAATGCCCAGGGTTGTTTTAAAGTTTTTTTCGCTGCGTATCGTTAGATGAGGTTTGGATGAGCCTTGGTGGCGTGCCACGTGTCCTATTTCCACGCGTAGTGGGATGGGTCGTGACATTTATTGGTATCAGAGCTAGAGGTAACAAAACTTTGGGAACGTTCGACGACGAGTGGAGTGTTGAGTGAATTGCCACATGTTTTCAATTGCATTCATGCATCTTAGAGATGTTTGATGCATATGGATGTTGTTTTACATACATACTATTGTTATTGTTGTACATGCATAGTGTTTATGCATCGAGAACTACAGGATTGAAATCATGAGTGACGAAGAGCGAGAACTATCGCCACACACTCGACGTATGAATGAGATGGCAGAGATGATGGGGAATATGGGGGAAATGATACGGAATATATCGGACCGACTGCCTCCCACACCCCACATCGAAGTGGAACCAATAACTGTAGTACATGCACCCGAAAATAGGGGTATAAGATCAATATCTGAACAGTTTACTCGAAAGAAACCGATAGAATTTCATGGGACACCCAATACGACATTAGCAGAACATTGGATAATGGACATGGAACGAATTTTCCGATCTATTCCGATGACAGATAGAGAGAAGATTGAGAACGCAAGTGATGTACTGAAGGGTGAAGCCCAGAACTGGTGGGTAAATGTTTTAGATCAGGGAGCACCGATTACTTGGGATGGGTTCAAGGCGGAATTCAATTGCCGGTTCTTTCCGCGAGCCGCCTACAATGCAAAGAAGAGAGAGTTTGATAACTTAAAGCAAGGAGACATGACTGTGACGGAGTATACTTCCAAGTATAATGCGTTGTTGAGATTTGGTAAAGGTTCTGTGCCAGGAGAGGAAGATAGGGCAAGGAAATTTGAAGAAGGCTTAAGGGAAAATATCCGTTTGAGGGTAGAAACCTACGAACATTCGACTGTTGCAGCAGTACAGCTGACGGCACTTGTAGCCGAAAGTGGAATAGAGAGATCGAGACAAAATCACCAAGGAAAGCGAAGTCATGAGGGTGGTGACCGAAATCAGGGGGGATCTTTTAAGAGGCCGTTTTCACGAGGCTCTAGTTCTGGTTTTAATGATTCCAGGAGAGTACCAAGTAACATACCGTTGTGTCTGCTTTGCAACCGACCACACACCGGTCGATGTTTTCTGACCAACTTTCAGAACAGATCTACAGGGGGAAACAGTGTGAGTTCTGCGACTCATCCGCAACTCAAGTGTTTTGACTGTGGTACCTTGGGACACCGAGCGAAGGATTGCCCAAATAAGCGTTCTCAACAAGGGGCAAGTTCTATGGCTTCTAGTGGCTCGAAGCCTAAGCAGTCTAGTGACGGAGGGCAAAGGACAGAGCAACGTCAGGGAAGATCATTTCAGATGAACCCTGGAGACGTGGCTGCTACTGATACAGTGGTCTCAGGTATGGTGCTTGTATGTTCGCACTTAGCACGCATACTCGTTGATTCAGGATCTACGCATTCGTTTGTATCTCATAACTTTGTTGAACATTTGAATGTTAAGTCCGCGCCACTAGGATATGAATTGTCTATTGCTGTGCCACTTAGTAAATCAGTAGTGACATCTACTATATATAAGAACTGTGAGATCAAATTAGGTGAGAAGTTGATGACTGTAGACCTTATACCGATTGGGGTGAATCATTTTGATGTAATACTGGGAATGGATTGGTTAGCTCTTAACCACGCCACAATAGACTGTGAACGGAAGGAGGTTAATTTTCGATCACCGGTACATGGGAACTTTTGTTTTCAAGGAAGTGGGGTTATACCGCCGCCATATTTGATTTCAGCTATCCGAGCGGGAAAATTATTGAAAAAGGGATGTCAGGGATTTCTATGTTCAGTGACTGATGTATTGGTGACCGAACTAAAAGTAGAAGACATTCCGATAGTGCGAGAATATCCAGATATATTTCCTGATGAGCTACCAGATGTTCTTATTGAGAGAGAGGTCAAGTTCACTATTGAGGTAATGCCAGACTCTAGACCCGTACCAAAGGCACCGTATAGGATGGCACCAGTAGAATTGAAGGAACTAAAACTTCAACTACAAGAGTTACTTGACAAGGGTTTCATTCGACCAAGTGTATCGCCGTGGGGAGCTCCAATGTTGTTTGTAAAGAAGAAACATGGTTCAATGAGAATGTGTGTGGATTATCGAGAACTGAACAAGTTGACAATCAAGAACAAGTATCCACTACCCAGAATTGATGATTTATTTGATCAACTTCGTGGGGCACAAGTATTCTCCAAAATAGACCTAAGATCGGGTTATCATCAGTTGAAAGTGAAGGCCGAAGATGTTGAGAAAACAGCTTTCAGAACGCGTTATGGACACTATGAGTTCTTAGTTATGCCGTTTGGAGTTACCAATGCACCAGCCGCGTTCATGGATCTTATGAATCGAGTATTCAAGGATTATTTGGATGACTTTGTGATTGTATTCATTGACGATATCCTTATCTATTCACCTAGCGAGATAGAACACGAGAACCACTTGAGGGTGATACTTCAGAGATTACGAGAGAAGCAGTTATTTGGGAAATTTAAGAAATGTGAATTTTGGTTGTCCAATATTACTTTTCTTGGTCATGTGATCGATAAGAATGGAGTTTCAGTTGATCCTCACAAAGTAGAAGCTGTATCAAATTGGCAAAGGCCGACTTCCGTATCCGAAATTCGAAGTTTCTTGGGATTAGCGGGATATTACCGCCGTTTTATTGAGCATTTCTCGAAGATTTCATTGCCGATGACAAGATTAATGAGAAAGGGAGTTACATTTGAATGGAGTCAGGAATGTGAAGACAGTTTCCAAGAATTGAAAGCACGACTAACGAGAGCACCTATTTTGACAATACCATCCGGAACCGAGGGGTTTGTGATCTATAGTGATGCTTCACACAAGGGGTTGGGATGCGTGTTGATGCAAGGGGGTAAAGTGATTGCTTATGCTTCTAGACAGTTGAAGACACATGAAATTAACTATCCGACTCATGATCTTGAATTAGCCGCAGTAATTCATGCTTTGAAGATTTGGAGACACTACTTATACGGGGAAAGGTGTGAGATATTCACGGACCACAAGAGTTTGAAATATATTTTCACCCAACGGGATTTGAATATGAGACAACGAAGATGGTTGGAATTGATGAAGGATTACGATCTTTTGATTGAGTACCATCCGGGGAAGGCGAATGTAGTAGCCGATGCATTAAGCCGGAAGACGCCGAGGAATTTAGCCGACGAGCTAACACAACAAAAAGAATTGGTAAAAGAAATGGAACGTTTAGACTTGGATGTGATACCAGGGGATTGTGGTGGCTTGATGATGGCAATTGTAGCACACCCAGATATTATTGATGAAATCAAAAGGGAACAGTTTCACGACGTTTATTTGTGCAAAATGAGAGATGAGATATCTTTGGGAAGGCGACCTGGTTTTGTATTAGAACAAGGAACGTTGAAACTGGAAAATCGGTTATGCGTACCGAATGTGAAAGACATAAAGGAACGACTCTTAGAAGAAGCTCATAGTACTAAATATTCAGTGCACCCGGGAAGTAATAAGATGTACCGAAACTTGAGAGAAAACTTCTGGTGGAAGGGTATGAAGCGTGAAGTCGCCAAGTTTGTATCCGAATGTTCGGCATGTCAACAGGTCAAGGCAGAGAGACAAGTACCCGCGGGGTTACTACAACCTTTGCCAGTGTCGGAATGGAAATGGGATGAGATTACGATCGACTTTGTTTCAGGATTTCCACGATCAATCAATAAGAATGATAAGATTTGGGTTATAGTTGACCGATTAACAAAGTCAGCTCATTTTCTACCAATCAAAACGACTAAACCGTCCAAGTTAGCGGAATTGTATGTGAAAGAGATTGTAAGGCTACATGGAGTCCCAGCTGTGATTGTATCAGATCGTGATAGTAGTTTCACGTCAAGGTTTTGGGGAAGTTTGCAAGAAGCTATGGGTACGAAATTGAGTTTCAGTACTGCATTTCATCCTCAGACCGATGGACAGTCAGAGCGCATGATTCAGACGCTAGAAGATATGTTGAGATTGTGTGTATTAGACTTTGGGAGTGATTGGGAGCACCACTTGCCATTAATTGAATTTGCGTATAACAACGGATTTCAATCGAGTATTGGTATGGCACCATATGAAGCTTTGTATGGCCGTAAGTATCGATCACCAGTTTGTTGGACCGAGGTTGGAGAAAGGAAGTTGTTAGGACCTGAGTTAATACAGGTGACTACTAAGAAGGTGAAATTGATTCAAGAGCGACTCAAGGTAGCTCAGAGCCGATATAAGAGTTATGCGGACTCTAAACGACGACCGATGAATTTTGAAGTTGGAGACTACGATACTTACGGGTATCGCCTTCGAAAGGCATTGTGCGATTTGGGAAGAGGGGAAAGCTCAATCCGAGATTCATAGGACCTTTTAAGATCCTAGAGAGGGTTGGTCCAGTGGCTTATCGATTGGCCTTGTCATCAGAGTTGGCACATGTGCATAACGTATTTCACGTGTCGATGTTGAGACGATGTATGACGGATGCGAATAAGATCATTGTACCTGAACCATTGGAAATTCAGGGGGATTTGACTTATGTGGAACAACCAGTAGAGATCTTGGACCGCAAAGAACAAGTTTTGAGAACCAAGACTATTCCAATGGTGAAAGTGCTATGGCGTAGTCATACGTTGGAAGAGGCTACATAGGAAAGTGAGGAAGACATGCGGAATGAGTATCCGTACTTGTTCGACGCTTGAGGTAAAGTTTGGGGACAAACTTCCTTTTTGGGGGGGAGAGTTGTCACACCCGTTCCAAAAATTTATAGTTTTATCATGCATAATTGTAAATTGAGAGTTTATCAATGTTAATTGATAATGGTGATGAGGTTGACTGTGAGTCAACGGTAAAGTGTCAGCGAGGACACGGGAACATGGAAGTTCATATTGCATAATCATGAGTAAATGACATTTATATGATTTAAATGTTATTTGACCTTATCTGGTAATTCTGTGAATAGTAATTATACATGTGTAGTATAATTCTGATAAACTTTGATATGATAGTATCATTTTGAGAACTGTGGTGAGAACGTGAGTGATACGTTAATTTAAAAGGTAGGTTGTGTAGAGATTCCACAGAATATAGTTTTCGGACGTTATTTTGGACCCAAACGAAACCTAGTCGAAAACTTTTGAAATTTATAGTTTTCACTTGTAAAGTCATAAAATGAACGTGTCCGAAGTTTAGAGAGCTAATTAGAAGTTTGAGAAACTTGTGGGGAGGTAAACGAAATTTCCAAAGAGTTTTTCTATATATAGACGAGGATCCTAAATATCTAGAGAGAGGAGAGAGAAGGGAGATTTTGTTGCCACGGGCTTTGCGACGACAAACGGCGACCGTTCGTCCGTCAGATTTTCTCCAGATTTCAGATTTGAACTCGTGGAGGTAAGATCTACGTTTTGGTACCACTTAGGCCGTGTTTGGCCAAGTTTTTGTAAAATCTTAATTTTGGACTTTTGGGAAAAATCAGGTAAAACTTGTAGGAATCGTACCAAATTCGAAATCCGACGATTATTTAGCCCCCTAGACGATCCTTCAAAGTTTGAAGAGATTCGCACGAGGTATGAATTCTAGATCTATGAAATATATGGATTTTCATGTTTTGGACATCACTTTTGATATTCTTGGATCCGGGCGAAATTCATGTGTTAGTTAGGCCCGTTAATTATGCACGTGAAATTATGATAAAAGCACGTATAACTGGTTATGTGAGCATGTTATGTGTCTACTTGGGTCAAAGGGGAGTTTGGTGCAAATTCATTCGGAGTAAGCTCCTCGAACCTTGAGGATTATAATCTTGATGGAATTGGAATTGTGGTTGTGTCTGGATTGGAGGTGGGCCCAACCAGTACACGGTACCTGGTATGGAGGAAGGCCCAACCAGTGTACGAGATGCGTGGGAGAGGTGGGCCTCCTACGGCATCGACCGGATGAATGCGTACCACTCACCCCAGAGACTATTTCTATGTGTTTTAGATGCTTAAACCATGAACTGTCATATAAGCATACTTTTAGAATTGTACGCTCAGCATATAGCTGAGCAGTGGAGATGTACTCCATTGCAGGTAAGAAGAAAGACAAGAAGAATCGTGAGGAGTGAGGCCGAGGAACGCCGGGGATTTCACACTTGTATATGTTTTGGTTGTTTTATTTTAAATCCTGAAACTTGTGTAAGGATTGGTAATATGTTGTAATAGAACCATAGATTAGTTCTATAGTATTGTAATCTTATAATTGAACATCTGTAGTTATGTTTCAATACGTTAAAATCAGTTGTGGTTGTGTTTGTTGTTGGTATTGAGTAGCAGGACTTGTTAATTTTCAACACAGGCTGCCCAGCAGGGGAGCAGTCGACTGGACCCAGGGTCAGTCGACTGGACCTCGTGGGATTGGGACACTGAAGGTATATTATAAGAGAAGCAGTCGACTGACCCCTTGGACAGTCGACTGAATACTGTTAATTTTGGCTACTGCTTCTTAGAATATAAAAGCAGTCGACTGGACAGTCGACTGGACCTCTGTTGTGGATTTAGGGTTTTAGTTTCTGTCAGGCACAGTCGACTGGACCCTAGTACAGTCGACTGGGCAGTCGACTGAACCTCTGTTTTCAAAACTGATTCTTTTGAAAGTGTTTTCCTTTAGCCAAAACTTTTTATAACTCTGATTTCAATGGATTTTACAAACTCAGAGGGTTATGTTCCCTAAGTTTTCAAAATGCCCAGGGTTGTTTTAAAGTTTTTTTCGCTGCGTATCGTTAGATGAGGTTTGAATGAGCCTTGGTGGCGTGCCACGTGTCCTATTTCTACGCGTAGTGGGATGGGTCGTGACATTATTATACTTTGTTTTATTGGTATATTATAATAAGCTAAGTACATGATAAGTGATCCATCACATGTCATGACCTACGGGTCCAAAACGAAAATGAATTTTTTTTTTCCTTATTTTACTATACTTGGTGCATGAGTTGACATTAATTTCTTTGCTTTGTTCTTTGCTTGCTGGAGGCTTGGAATCATTTCAATTCACTTCACCCATTTTAGAATTTGGAGCTCCTGCTGCTATATTCTTTGTGAAAGAACCCCAACATGACTGGGTCCTCATTTATCTCTAAATGCACATGTAAATTTCATTGTGATAGCATATTTGTTCCAGTAAAATAGGAATATTCACACAAAAGTGATAGTCAAAACACTTCATGTAACGTCTTATACTGTTTCTTCACAACAGATTTAAGTTGATTTGTGATTATGCATGAGAAAATAAAAAGAAAGAATGAAAAAAAAAAAACCATGACAAATTAATTTTGGTGATTTACTGAGTCACGGATTCCTGGGACTAACTAGACATATGCACACTTAAGGTCTTAAAATAGCAGGCAAATGCAACTGCAACTCAGTGAGCTAACATTTAATTTGACTTATACTATTGTGATA
This sequence comes from Hydrangea macrophylla, assembly GCA_033977485.1. Classification (NCBI taxonomy): domain Eukaryota; kingdom Viridiplantae; phylum Streptophyta; class Magnoliopsida; order Cornales; family Hydrangeaceae; genus Hydrangea; species Hydrangea macrophylla. The sequence continues at coordinate 81,676,661 of CM066985.1, read as the reverse complement.
ATTGATAATTTATGATAAAAAGGGAAATGAGAAAGATGGAAGAGAAAATGTCGAACTATTCTTTTAATTCAATTTTGAGTTTAACTATGGATATTGTCTTACTGATTTATTGCATGATTGCACGGTTAGATTTCATGGTTAAGTATATTTCCCAGGCAAAAAATTTTAAAAATTGTTACGTGAATTGTGAAACCAAAAATAAATTGTTCATTTCTGTTTGTTTTGATTTAAAATGTTTTTTGTGAAAGAATTTTTCTGAAATCATTTTACATCAAAATAATTGAACGTTTATATTGTTTAATTTACCTTTTTCTTTTTGTGCCGTGCCTTACTAGTACTATTATAAAGGGAAAGTGAGGGGTACCAACTATATTTTTCCTATACCCTATATTTAAAATTAAACAAAATATGTTTTACTTATAAAATATAAATAACGAGCTAGTTAGTATATATTAAATCCAATCTACTCTAAGATTGTTGTAATAGACCCAACCCATAAAAATATTTTAATAATAGGTCCATGTTTTTATTTAGTGACCAAACTATCCCTAAAACTCATCAGAAGAATCATTCCCATTTAAACCCACCCAAAATCAAGGATTTTTAAAAATTAAACACCATATATACATAATATATATAAATATATATTATCTTCTTTAATGTTTCATACTCTCACTATACAAAATACACTACATATCAGTTGATTGTCGACCTCCTTTCAAAAACATATAGGGTTCTACATTCAATTAATTGCAAGCTAAAAAACTTCCTGGGCGTCCAAAAAGCATGATGGTGAGGCTCGGTTGTATGACTCTAATGAGTAACAACGATGGGGAGAAAATGTGAGATTTTTTTTATCAGTCATGTGAAATTTTGGCATTACATGTTGATGTATGATTTTGATGGATCATTCATTGTGGAATTGCAGACAAGATTTGGGGGAAAATTAGTTTTTTTTTTTTTGTGTGACTGCAACTTGAAATTTAGCACTCTCTATTGTATGTTTGAAAATTTTGTAAAATTCCCAAGAACTTTCGGTCGTGTAAAAATTTCCCAACAATATTTAACTTTGATGGATCGTTCATTCTGTAGTGCAAAATTTAGCACTGCAAACTTATTAAATTTCACACTATTGCTCTTTCGTAGCTTGGTTTTGATGAAGACCAAAAAAGAAGCAGCTATCTTGGAAAATATCACCAACACAGATTTGTTAGTTTTTTCGACAGGGCTTGTTTTTACTTTTCTCTATTGGACGTGCTGGAGGCTTTCACAACCTTTCGCAGGGATGTGATTGCTTCATAGTGGTATTTTTGAAATAGATTTATCTGCTGAAGTTTGATTGTGGGATTAATGGTGGTGTTTTTTTTTTTTTTTTTTTTATTTATTTATTTAAATTTGTTTGCCTTTGTATTGGTCTTGTTTCTAAATGTGGTTGGAGTTTAGCGTAGTCCTGTTGGATGCATGCAAGGTGTTTTGTCAAATGGTTTATCTTGTACTCTTGACTGAGATTTGAGAGTGGTTCTTGGGTTAATTTGTTCTTAATCTTTCTATTTTGGAGAAACACACTAGATTTGTGGCAGTATATAAAACATTGTTGATCTTAATAGGGTTTTCGTAGTGTCAGTGTGAAATTTCACACTACTTGTAGTGAAAAATTCATATATTTATTCCAATTAAGTTGATATCTTCTCTTTAATCTATTATTATCTCCTTCAATCTTAAAACTCTCACGAATGCAGTATAATATACTGTCATGGATGATTATTGGTAGAACATAAAACTCATGAATGACATTAGCAAGATGTGACAAACCTATAATATAAATACCTAAAATCCTGAGATTTTATTTTCATTTATTAGATATCCAAAAATGAAGGGATAGGAGAGCAGAGTTTTTAATATATTTTTTTTCCTTCAAAAACTAACGTGATTCATGCCAATAAATATAAAAAACGGAAATCATTATAATTATGAGATATTAATTCAAAATGAGATATTGGCAAGTCAAAATACTATCATAACTAGCAGAATTAATGTATATATATGGCAACTCAAAAATCAGATTTAATGAATATCTATGTAAAATTTCACACTAATGAACCAACTGCAGTGTAAATTTTCACACTAATGAACTAGTTGCAGTGTAAAAAATGAGCCATAAGATTTTTGTTTTTGTTTTTGTTTTTAAACAGAAGTGAGAAATTTCTCATCAAATTCGTGGTTATTGGATTCGATTATGACAACTGTGGCAAATGTATTGGATTCGATTTAATGTATGAAACTGCCGCTGGCGCGAACGCATCTTAGGCAAATGTATTGGATTCGATTTAATTGTGAGTTAGTCCGCGCCAGCGGCAGTTTGCCTTAGTTGCGTTTGATACATGTCAGTTAAAATTTCACATTAATGAACCAGTTGTAGTGTAAAAAATCACACTAAAGAGCCAGTTGCAACATAAAAAGAACCAGTTCCAGTGTAACATTTCACACTAACGAAACAGTTGCAGTGTCAAATTTCACACTAACAACCAGCAAAATGTTATGTGATCAATGATTATTGGTAGAACATTCAAGAATGCAGAACCTTTGAACTACTTTCTTCCCTACGCCTTGGTCTAATAGTTTTGTAAAAGTTAAATCCTAAATATTGGGATATTATTTCCCTACATATTGTATGCAATATAAATTTAGATTTGATAACATTTGTTCAGATTTGGTAACTAATTCCATAATTAAATATGTATTAAATATATGTGTATATATACATACAATTCTATACATAGATTAGGTGTAGAAAAGTCATCAAATAATTCTATAATGGGATATTTTCGACTAATTCCTAAATATAATCACAATTGTAGGACTAATTGTTATGACGATCCAATGGATGGATCTATTCCAAAAAACATTTGTAGAATGAGACTTTTCACCACATTTTTCATAAAAAAAAAGAGTACTAATTTGTCATAGAAATTAGGATAAATTATATTTTACCCCCATGCGGTTTACCTCTGTCACACCCCAACCCGCCCCCGCAGGCTATGACACGTGTAACAAAGCCAACAAACCAAACAATCATTTTTAACGTTTCAAAAATAACATTTTAAAGTGAAATACCAGGGGTAAAATAACTTTTTATCAAATAAAATAATAAAAAGAAATAAAATAAAGTTTTAAAACCATTGAATGGTACTTGGACAGAGTTCCTCCTATTATAGCACCATTTTCCCCTGTTAAACAAGAAATTAAAATACCATAACACTTGAAAAATACTTTTTAAACTTCAATCCACAACTCATATTACAAGGATTTAATAAAAACTAAAACATAAACTTATCTCCAAAATTCAAACACTAGGAATATAACTACTCATCTAAACTCATTTACATATAAACATATTACACAAAAAAAACAGTAATCTCGAGCCATCCCAGAAACCCCCATAGTTTAACGCTTCTCACTGTGATGTTCGTCCGAACCTGCGTGGTCATTAGCCACAAAAAAATTGATTAAGCTTTCGCTTAGTGAGTACGTGGTACTAATCATGCACTTGGAGTATTTAATGATTCATAACACCAATTAAATATTCACATCATTATATGGTCGCAGGCGTGTCAAGTAATCAATCACCATCGTATTGGACCACTGATTCTGGACCTTTCTCACTTTATCGTCGCTATAAAAGCGATATCACACACTCTCAAGTGACCAAAGTCAATTCGTTGTGGTCGTCACCACCGTCCCCTTTTCTCTGAGAACTTCATCATCATCCCCCTTTTCTCTGAGGAATGTGCGTCCCTTATATACGGGCTAAATAATGGTGATTATCAATTAACACCCTTTGACCCAAATAAGTACATAAGCAACTCAACATGTCAACGTCATAGCAATTTTAGCATTTTAGACATGTTAAATAATAAATTATCACATGCTTTTATACTTAATCATAAATTAAGCATTCTGAGCATTTAATAACAATTAAAAGACATTAAACATCCAATTTTGGGATTAGGACACTCACCTCACGAATAAGTCCTAAATAAGCCTAGAAATCCCAACCTTCTTCGCAAAACTAGCTCTAGATACTCCCAATGATATTCCTACATATATATCACATATATGTATCATCCCTTAAAATGGATCGCGGAAAAACATTACCAAAATTGAAAAAGAAAGACATAAAAATAATCCTCTCACCTTCACGAGTCCGAATATGACTTCTGTTGGCAAAATAGAGGTCGAACGACAAAGAAACGACGACGAGACAACGACCGCACCAACTTTCCTCTCTTTTCTCTCTCGTCCTCGCAACTCTTTGGCTTGTCTCTCTCTTTTTTTTTTTTTTTAACTAATAAGTTTTGTCCGACTATGTATATCATGCTAAATGATATACTAATAATTGTAATATATTATATTAACCTCCCCTAGAGTTTTTAACTCTTATTATGAAATCCCCTAAACTTCATATTAACTATCCAATCTCTAAGTGAGTTTGTCTCTATGTCACGCATGAGTCCCAAAAATGGTCTTAATCATTTTATGAAGTTGCTAATTAGCCTACCAATTTTGAACCATATTCCGATTTGCCCTCACATGGGTACCCAAATTGGTATCATAAAACAACATAACTAGCAATAAAATATTAAAAGCAATTAAACAAATATTCATTTAATCACATATATGCAACTAAATGCAATTCATCTAATCTGGACCTCCCGTGGGCCCCATTTCATATCTGTCCAACTGTGCCCTTATCAAAGCACTTATCACATCAGGGTAACTGAAACTTACCCAAATATCACATGCGATTAATTATACTAATTAATGCATGGAAATAAATATTACTTCCATTTTCTGGGTATGGGTATTACAACCTCTGTGGCACTTTATCTCCATATAGCCAAAATAAATTGTTTAAATTACCAAAATGACCTCTTATTTTTTGTCATTCTAATATACCTATTACACACACATATGATTAAAAAAACCAGAGCAGCGAGGTAAATGAAAAAACCAGAAAGTTCTACAGAGAGAAAAAAACCAATTTCATATTATAAATCTATTCAAAATTCAAAAGAAAAAAGAAAAATTACTGTATACTTTGAAATATTATTTCATAACTGTAAATTTAATAGTTTAAAATTTTTAGTAGAATCACTGCTCTAGTTTTTTCGATTGACCTCACTGCTCTAGTTTTTTCAATTGACCTTACTGCTCTGGATTTTTCTATCATCTGCATGTGTAACATGTATATTAGAGTGATGAAGAAGAAAATATCATTTTGATAATTTACGCAATTTATTTTGGCTACGGGGGACAAAGTGTCACATAGGAAAACCACAGGGAGGATTATGTGTTACATTCCAAACTACAGGGGTTAAAGTGGCCAGAGGCAAACAACAAGCGACTTATGTGTTACTACCTCCGTCTCATTTTATGTGTCCATCTTGGGGAATCCAACTATTTAAGGGGACAAAAAGAATCTACACCTACTTTCCACAATTGTCCATAATCATTGCACTTCATTTTTTTTATTTTGTTTTGGTGATGATTGCAAGGAAGGGTAGTTTGGGAAACTAAGTAAAATTTGCATACTAATTTAGGAAGGTGGACAACAATTTTGGGACATCTCAAAAAGGAAAGATGGGCACATAAAATGGGACGGAGGGAGTACATTTTAAACTGTATAAATTAAAGTGCCACATGGACAAACACATGGGGTAAAAGGTAATTTACCATAGAAATTATCAAAACAAAACTAATTAAAAAAATACAAAAAATAAAAATAAAAATCTCTCATAATTTTTTTTAAAAAAAATACTTTTACTCACCCTAAAAATAGTACACCAATGCTCATTCAAGCATCCCATTGGCCATTGCAGTGGGACCCAAGTGGGATCTAAGATTAAATGTTTAATCCTGGATCCCACTGTATTGGCCAATGAGATGCTTGGGGTGAGCATTGGTATACCATTTTTTTTGGATGAGCAAAAATATATATATTTTTTGAGTAATACTTCTTGGGGCACAACCAAAGTCACAACCTTTTTTGCACAACCTTTATTTTGTGTCTATCTCTATTTCTCTTAGTGGGCACTATGGGGTCACTGACACTGTGGGACTCATCAAGAGAGAGATAGACACAAAATTAAGATTGTGCAAAAAAAAAAAAAATTATGACTTTAATTTGTCCCAAGTATTATTATTATTTTTTTTTTCAATTTTTCTGTGCACTTGGAGGGCGAGTGCTGAGTTGGGCACCATACAGAAAAGAGAGAGGAGACTGGAGACACCAACCAGCGAAGGCAGAAACCCTAGGCGAGCCTCCAGCGAAGGCCAAGAAGAAGAGTGACTGAATGGGAAACCCTAGTCCCTAGATCAAACGAAGCGGAAGAAGACGACGAAGACTGATGGCAAGTGATTTATATTATAACCCTTAAATCAATTTCATCATTTTTCAGAGAATCTCTCTGCTTTTACCCATTTTTTTTTTTCATTTATACCCATCATTTTGATTGAAATTTGAAACCCACTTTTCAGTTTTAACATGGGATGGGTCTCTCTCTCTCTCTCTCTCTCTCTCTCTCTCTCTGATCATGATTACTCGTTTCCTTGGAAACATATCTGTGTTTTGGACGGACGAAACACATCCGAACCCATCTTCATTTCGTGCGAAAAGCACTGGAATTTCGTTATTCCTGGTGGGTTTCGTTTTGGTCAACCGAAAAGTTTCGAACGAAATTTTGATCCTTCCTTTATAGTTTGTTGATAATGTGAGTTTCGTTTATATGAGAATTGTCTCTATATTGTTAATTTTGTTTAAAAATTTAATTTTTCGCCCAGTCCCCGCCTAGGCATCCGCCTGGCGCTAGGCCCCCCTCCACTGTCCGCCTACTGCCTAGTGATTTGTAGAACATTGGTACTGAGTCACTGACATGGACTTTATTTTCAGTAGAATTTTTTCCCTTGAAATATTCAGTTGATTTTGGCTGCTTTCAATTAAGTTGTACATTATCAAAAGCACTGGAAAAAAAAAAAAATAAAAAAAAAAATAAGTGCTGCAAATTTTCATTTCCATTTTCAGCACTTAATTAAGTTATCAACACACACACCCAAGTGTTTGCAAATTGTTGCTGCAGAAACTAAAAAGTAGAACAATGATACCAAACAGTAGCCTTTGACGTTTTTCTTGGGATGAGTCGCGTACTTAGTCGCTCTCTTTAAGACGCTTCGCGGCTCTGCCCAAGTTGTGCAAGCAGTTCGTTCGGATGAAGGCCACGACGTCCCCAGGATAAAGCAGCCCAGAAATCGCCTCTGTCTCGAAAATCCTTGCACGGAGGAAGATCGGAAAACCCACACCCTTTCAGAAATCGTTGCTCAGAAACTGTGTATATAAATCTGTAACTCTTTTTCTCTCTGTAAAAACTGTCTGTTTTGATGAAAGCAGTTTGTGTATATATAAAGAAAATATTCTGAACGTTGGAAAAATTAACGTTGGGAAAGTTAACGTTGCAGAACGTGGAGAGAAGTCTGGAAACGTTAGAGAAAAAATCTGGAGGAAAAAACGTGGAGGGGTTGGTGGGGAGACTTGGTCTCCAACTGAAATTAAACTCTTTTTAATTAAAAAGAAATTTATTTTCCAAATAAACTTTGTATAAAAAGATATATAGGAGTAGGATCCACATCCACATCCACATCCACATCCACATCCACACCCAAACCCAAGCCCGGAACGGAACGGAACGGAGCGGAGCGGGGCGGGGCGGGGCGGCGGCGGCGGCGCGCGCGCGCGCGCGTGTGTGTGTTTTGTGGTAAACCCAATTGGGCCTAGGTCCTTCCCCTTCACAAAACTTGGTACCCCCAAGGGGCCCAACCCTTCCTCTAACCTCCACTTATATATGTCCTTCCCACTTCCTCTAAATTTCCTATGTGGGACAAGTAAAATATCATTTGGGTTAGTTTGTGAATAAGACAAAACTCAAAACCAAATTTCAAAGTTTTTCCCTCAATATTTCCCTCCAATTTTAAACATACACTTTTTCAACACAAATCGTCGAAAATGGGGGTAGAGATCACACTTAATACGTCTGTGATTCATCGTGACACTGTTATTAGCATTTTTTGGTATTTGTTTGGCTGTGACATTTTTATGAAATTGTTGGAAAAAAAAAAATGAACTCTGAAAGCCGAAAATGGAATTGCGCATCTGTTTTCTGTGAGTCATTTTTCCAAATATTAAAATTCGTGTGCACGCATACAAAATATCTGTGCATTTATATATACGCCTATCTAGGAAGCATCAGTGTGGGTGTGGGGATGGGGATGCGGATCCGGGAGAATTTGTCAAATTTTCAAAAACCTAGGATGCTCGTGCAGGGTTGTACTTGTATAAAATATTGAAGACATTCTTCTCTTGTAATTATGTAAACAATTCTACTACTACAGTAACTTGCATTTTTTTATGTAACTAAAAATAACCAACATAAGGATAAAGTAACAACAGCCTTTTACCATGTATTCCAACTCCCAACGTTCTTAAATTGACCCCCAAGTTTTTAATATTATGTTAGAGAGCTTGTTTTAACAAAAAAAATTAGAACAAGCACCCGAAAAGAATCCACGCCAGTGTGTGCTGGTCGGATTCGTCTGCCTTTTGGAATAATATGTGCTTCCTTGTGCCTTGTGAATGTTTATATGCATTTCTATACATACATCTAAACATGTATTCACTCACTCGTGTACTTTTTCTATGTGCCAAAACATATCTATTTGATAGAGATAACTATACATATGCTATAGCTTATATAAGTTCTAATATTATTTTGTTAGTTGTGAATACTACTGAAGTATTGAAAAGAAAAGAAATGAATACTACTGAAGTAAATGGCAGAAAGTAAGGAGAAAAAGAGTTCTTCCGTGTAGAAGGTTTTGCATGAGAAATGATTCTACTGTAGGACATTTTGGTGGGAAAATGGAGCATTGTAATAATCTTCGTTTATCACCTTTTCAATACTTAGTCATTGGTAAAATAACTATGTGTTTGTCTAGATTAGTCACAGTTTCTAGGTCTTTGACTCTTTGCTATCTCAGAGGGTTTCCATAAGATTATGAACTGAATTTGTGTACAATGAATTTCTTCAGCATGCCTTTTAGTTGGAAAATTGTCTTTGGGCTGGAGAGAACACAGAATTTTTTTAAAAGAAAAAGAAAAAAAAAAAAGAAAGGAAAGAATGAAGAAAGTGCTATGACTCTAGGATAATCCGTTGCAACATGTTGAAAACTTTTTTTTCCTTTTCAAAAGAATGAAGTGAGTAAAGCTACTTGCTTATAATGGCTTCCTTGCTTATGTATCACATTCAATTACCCATCTCAATACCAGTAATAAGTAGCGCTACCCTCATGGTCCTTCCTAGTAGGACAGCAATTGGATGTAGAGACATTTCTCGTGGATAGGCCAATATATCTGTCAGGAATTGAGCTCTCCAAATCCTTTTTGATTTATAGGATTTCATACCAAAGGGTTCGTGTATCATGCTACCTATTATGAAAATGTTAAAAAAGAAGAATCTGATTTATGGATTGACGTACATTGTTTGTGATAGAGATGGCTATATATGTGTTATTTTGTAATTTGTGAATAATACTTGAGTAAATTGTGGAAAATGAGAAGAAACAGATTTCTTCCGCGTAGGAGATTTTGCATGAGAAGTGATTTGTAGTGTAGGACATATTAGTGGAAGAAAAGGAGCATTTTAATAATCTTTGTTTATCAGATTTTCTACACTCAGATCATTGGCAAAAGAAGTATGTGGTGGTTTGGATTAGGCATTGTTTCATGGTATTTGCTATCTGATATCTGATAGGGTTTCCACAGGATTATAAACTGAACTTGTGTGTAATGATTTTCTGTAGCATGAGTTTTAGTCGGAAATTTGTCTCTGGGATGGAGAGAACCCGGAAAAATTTTCAAAAGAAAAAGAAGAAAAAACAGGAAAGAATGAAGAAAGTGCTTTGACTCTAGTACAAGCTGCAAAATGTTGATTTTTTTTTTTTTTGCCTTTCTGAATGAATGAAGTGAGTAACACCGCCTGCTTATGATGGCTTCCTTACTTATGGATCACACACTCCACCTCAATACCATGCTATAAGTAGCGCTACACTCATGGTCCTACCAGGAGAACGATTGGCGGTAAAGACGATATCCATGGATATATATCTATTGGGAATTGATCTCCCCGATTCCTTTTTGATTTATAGGATTTAGTACCAAAGTGATAGCATGCAACCAATTGTGTCAAGTGTTAAAAAAAGAATCTGATTTATGGATTGCCTGTGTAATTTCAAATGGAAATAGAGATTCTTAGAACTTTGGGGTCCTGAGACTCGTGTCTTTTGACTTGGAAGTACACAGTAAGAACACGCCTAACATCTTTCTGAATCTGCCGAGTGGTGTGCGGTTATTGACATTACTTATGGCAGTCTCAATTGCGTTCTTTGATTACTTGAGTTGTTCTTTGTCAGTTTGTTGGTTTATAACGCTAAATATTTTCTCTTCCTTCTCTGGTTTATAATGTAATTCCTGCAGTTTCAACCCTTTTCCCGTCTCTTGTATTTCCTTTTCTCCTTCTTTCGGAGAAGAAACTTGAGAAGAACATTCATGGGAAGAACTTCAACAAGCACCTGTTTCATGTATATATATATGTATATGTATTTTGATAAGAAAGCATATTGCATTAGATGATGTAAATCAGCCACAATCAAATCCTGAATGACAGAGGGGACCTCTTCCATCCAGATCATAGAACCATTACAGTTCTTTGCACTTCTAGCCAGAACATGAGCACCCTCATTACACCCTCTCTTTAAATAACTGACCCCCACACCATTTAGACATTCCAACATTGAACGTACAGCCTGTTTCATATATTTCAATTTCATATTCTATGCGTCTGCCTTTTGGCAGCTGTGGTTCAAAGGTCATGACTCTAGACACCACAAACAAATTCAAAATCAATATACCTATGGTTTCACGCCTCTAAGGGTCAGTTTGGGAAAGTCTAAAACTGGGTACAGTTCAAGTCTCTCTTTTTATCTGATTTTGAGAAGAACCTAGGTAATGTTGGTTTAACAAAGAACCTATTTTAAAAGAGTAATTAGACCAGGCGCGGACTCCTATGCCAAAAAATGCACTCACTAAATACTTGAATTTGTAGAACCGATTTACTTGTTAATCACATAACTAGTTCTAAGGCTACTTAAGCCGAATTGGTTCTTAGCTCACTTTACCTTCCCAACTTTCTTGCCCATTTTCCTTTCCTGATCATGGTAAACTGGTTTGAATTATAGATGTAAATTACGTGGAAATTTGCTATGTTTACTATCCCCCCTTCCTCGTCGAAACAATAGAAAATAGTAACACCAAATACTTTTTCTGATGTTAAATCTAGAAGATAACACGTCTTTTTGATAAGTTGATCAGTGTGTTTCTGGTAGCATTATTTATTTATGTTTTCTCTTCTCAGTTTCAGTCTACTTTTGGTTAATAATATAAATTAATTATGAATTGTTGGTCTTGCCAGATTTGAAGCAATCGAGTAACCAATTGCAATGGAAGCCAAGTTCTTTCGCTTTCTTAAGATAGTTGGTGTCGGTTTCAAAGCCAGAGCCGAATCAGAAGGTCGCCTCTTGTACCTCAAACTCGGATACAGCCATGAGGTTGAACTAACCGTGCCTCCGGCAGTCCGCGTGTTCTGCTTCAAACCCAACATAGTTTGCTGCACCGGGATTGACAAACAAAGGGTTCACCAGTTTGCGGCTGCTGTTCGTAGTTGTAAACCTCCCGAAGTTTACAAAGGTAAGGGCATAATGTACATCGATGAAGTTATCAAGAAGAAACAGGGTAAGAAGTCCAAATGATTCCAGAGTTGCTTGGTTTGGTTTTTGTGTTCAGAATGCTTTAGTTTTCATCGATCATTTGAGCTTAATCTCAGAACTTGAATTATAGCATTTTTGTAGCTTTTTCTATCTCGGAATCATTTAAATAGTTAGTTAATAATACGTAATGTGTGTTGGACTTGTGTATCCATCCGAGTTTCTTTATCACAAAGGACCATTGTTATCACCGGCGATCCAAAGTACCATTGGCATAGATGAATATATCACAACATGGCTGGGGGCCAAACATGACTCATCCATGTAGTTAACCTTATTGAGGTGGTTTGAATGATATCGATCGATTATTATTTGATAGACTGCTCAAAGGTTTTTTGCCGTCTTTGAGGATACCACTTGTGTATTTATTCTTGTTTTTATTTTTTTGCTGAGCAAAAGGGGTTGGAGAGAGAAACTAGATATGGCTTTCGTTTATACTTAGCCGTGAGACGTGACCAAAGTAGTCCTCGCTAGGAATCAATAACGGGAGGGGGAGAGACAAATATCTAGATATGGCTTTCGTTACTTAGACGCGGCCAAAGTAGCCCTCGTTAGGAATCAATAACGGGAGGGGGAGAGACAAATATGCAAAGCAGGGACTGTGTACTTGTTCGGTTGTGCTTGTAATAATCCGATGCGTTTGTTCCAGCTTTACCTGTCAGGTTGTCACCATAGTCTCAAGGGTGGACACTGGACACCAAACCAGTCGCATGGTATGATGGTAATATTATAAGCCCTATCTATGGCGGGCTTTGACCCAATGCCTATAAGTACCACCCAAGGCCTATGAGTCACCATACCACTCAGGAACCTGGTGATCGATGCCGCTTAAAGCTGTCTTGTTTATGATTTTAGTGAGTAAAAAGAATGGATGAAAGGAAAATGTTTTCCTTTGTTTGGTTACCGCGGAAAATAGTGCAGAAAATTATAGCAAGAAATAAATTAAAATTTTGATTTATGTGAAATCAAAATTTTCTCAAGTTACAATAGTTATTTTCGAAAACTTTAAATGTTATTCTACCGTGGAGAAAAACAGAAGATAATTAATTTTTCTTCTTGTTTCCTTTTCTTTTACTTTTTCTTCTTCTTGTTTTCATTTCCTTTTTATTTTTTCTTTAATGAATCTGCAAATGAAACATAGTTTTAGTTAGAGATTTCAAATCCAGCTGTTGGACCTGCCACTGCCAGATTTGTGTGCGTCATTATCATACTATCACCTATTTCAGAGTGGAGTTTCAAAAAAACTTGCATAGGCAATGAACTATAGCAATTGGTGAACACTACATTAAAGCCTGAGTTTCTGTGGGTATTTAATATTTATGCGTTGAAATGCTACACTAGATTTGATACTTAGAAGAAGGGATTCTGTGGGTATTTAATATTTATGCGTTGAAATTCTACACTAGATTTGATACTTAGAAGAAGGGAAGGGAAGGGAAGGGAAGGAGAATGGGGGAAGCAAGAGAGATGGAAAAAGGGGGGGAAAAAAATCTCAGTTGGTGGGTGGAAATTAAGGAAAGGGAAATAAAGGGAGGGGACTTAATTCACTTGGGTCCTTTATTTTTCATTAGGTACACGGTTTATGAGAGGGAGGTAGAGGTGTCAATCGGGTTGACCTTGCCCGTGACCGGAAGGCACGAGTATCCATGTCCTGTCCGGGGTGGACACCCCCACCGTCGTTCATGGCCTGGCCCGTTCCCTAGCCCAAAACCCGACTCGAAAACCCGACTTTTCTAGTCGTTGTGGTCCGGCTCGGTAGGCCCACCGAGGCCATGACGGCTAGTTTGGCCTTTTTCTCACTTTGTCCCCTCTAACGGTTATCAAACGGCTAGTTTTGAAGGTAAAAATGTAAAAGTAATTTTTAACTTCCCAAAATGCCCTTTAGCCAATTTTTTATAAATACCAAACCTCCCACAACATATTTTCTCACACCAAAATAAACTCTCTCTACTTCTCCCTAAACTACAAGCACTTCTACTCTACAGTCTACATTACAAGTTGGTGATTCAAAATTCTTCTAGCACTTCTGCATAGTTAAAATTAGAGAGGCAGAGGTTTATTGTTGTTTAACGTCTACCCATGTATAAGCATTTCTTCAATGTTGTAAACAAAAGCGTCTTAATTCTCGTAAATTGTGAATTGATACTCAAACTCGTTTGAATTCTACTTATTTTATGATCGAATCATGTAAAAAGTATAGTGGTTTTATTACTCAATTTGTTAATTTTAATTATCCTATACTAAACTTGACTTTAAATGATTGGGATATGACATTTCAATTTCTTGGATTTTTTGGAAATAGTTTACAATGCTACAAATAAACTTTCCGGTGTTTACTATTCCACTTCTTGTTTAGTTCTTATGAAATTACTTAATATGTCTCATGCATTTAATCATTATAAACAACAAAATGATATTTTTATTAATACTTACAAGAATATGAATTTTTTTTTTTTAAAAAAATATTGGTTTAACCTTCTACCTGTATTTTACTTATCTGCAATCTTGGATCCTAGACTCAATTTTAATGGTGCTTGTGAAGTGGTTGACAAAGTATCTGAATTGTTGCAATGACCAAAGGTGAACCTGGTCTACAAATAACTAATTTTAGAAATGGAGAATACATTAGAAACTTTATATCGTATTTACTATGAAAAATATGCAAATAAAAAAAGTACTACTTCTTCTACTTCTAATGTTGAGTTAAGTTCGAGAGCGTCAGATACTTCATATGCGAGCCAGTTTTTTAGTCGAAAGAAACAAAAGGGTGCTGCTAGTCCATTATTTGTATGTAGTTCTAACATCTTTGGTGAATTAAATAAGTATCGAGAAATTGAGTGGGATATCCGATTATCTAACGAGGAAATGGTTGATTTAGACCTTTTGACACGGTGGAAAGAACATGTAAGAGCTTTCTATGTCATTTCCATCATGGCTCATGATCTGATTCTCCTTTCCTTGTTCTTTTCATCTAACATCCTTGACTGCTGATGTGCTTGAAGGATTGTAAAAGTGCACAATATCGAACTTAAGACTGCCAAGATTATGTTGTTGAAGACTTCGCAAATTTGGATTTTATTGAAGAAAATTGAATGAAGAATTGAAGATCAATCATTCCCAAACAAATGTAATATTATCCGCATGAGTATAAACTGTGAACGACTTAAAAAAAAAAATCAATTCTGTAAAATGTAATATTTACTTTTTATTATATAAATTATTTTTAAGTAATCTTTAGTTTTTATTAGATTTTAGTTTTTAAATATCAAATGTTAGTAATCCCTTTAATTTTTATTGAACAATAAATAATCTTTACTTTTTTTTATTAAATAATTTTTTTTTAGTAATCTTTACTTTTTATTAAATAATAAAGAGTAAATCAGTAAACTAAAAAAAATGTCATTTTTTGTTTCAAACTTCCCCCCAAAACATTAATTTTAAACTTTCAAATTCTCCCCAAAACCATGACCCGCCCTCCCCCTAGCCCGCCCTAAGCCTGGGCCATCTGTCTGGCAAAGTTCTTAGAGTAGGAATTAGGGCTCCTCCCAAGCTCGGCCCGGTGTTAGGTGAAATCCGACCCGGCTCGTTTGATACCTCTAGAGAGAGCCTTCTATTCTCTTTCATTTTTTGTTATAAAAATAAATCATATTTTCACTATGCAAGAGTATATTTGTAAAACGCACCATATTACATTCGTTCTTTAATCAATCCTTCTTTTTACCCAAAAAAATTATGAAATAATATCTTGTACCTTAATATCTATTTATTCAATTAACAAATGAGAAGGTCTCATTGTCAATTTGAAATAAAATTCCCAAATGAGGTAATTTCCATTGTAATTGTGTCAACCAATTGAGGCTATTTTAAAACACAATAATTCGTGTTGTCATTGAAAGAACTAGTTCCAAAGTTTTTTGCGTGTTTGTTGTGTCTGATTTAAGATTGTCTAAAAAATTGATTCTTTATCAATTCAACATTTTTATAAGTACTAAGACTTTGTCTACAGCTACGCTTGTTTCATTATTCCCAAACAGGTCTTTAGTTGAAAATTGCTGACACAAATTTGACAAGAAAAATTCTATAATACATTCTAGTGATTTGAGATATATCATACGTCTTAGTGAATTTGTTGATAAAGGGCTTCAACTAATTGGTCTCATAATATCGTAACTTTGGAGGGTATGATACATCTTCAACCAATATGCTATTTCACAGAAGATCCTATTTGGAAAACATGGCACAACTCGTAGATTATCTGCAATGGTAATGTCAAATCTATATATGGTATTACTACATTCTTAAATGTTATATTTTAGAACATGTGTTCCAAAGATACTTTTTAACATAATCCCAAATTATAGCATATGATCTAAAAACATCAATCTAAGACCAACTCTAACCGGCCACCATCGAATTCCAATGCCAATTCCATTATTTGACATGATTGACCAAACATGACACTCCAACCCTACGCTAAATGGCCTGCTAAATTTTTGCTCCATGGCATGTCGTGCCATATTTGACACAAGAAATGACACATACCATATTTGACATTTCACCACTTAAGTCAATATTTCACCACTTTCTCTGCTTTTCTTCTCAAATTTTGCATCCCAAATATTTTCCAAATGCATATGGTGGTAGATCACTTGATTTTTATCGGAGGATATTAAAGTGGTCCCATCATTATTGAAAGTGATCCCACTGCCACATCTGCTTGGGGGAGCATTTAGGATGCAAAATTTGGGAAACATAGCAATATCATTTTGAGCACCAACAACTACTTTGCTCTGGTGGATATATTTAGTAAATGACCATTTTGTTCTTGACAAAAGGCTATTTTGAAAGATAAATGATTTGAGCCAAAATCTAGCATTTGAAATGGCATGTGGCATTGAAACAAAAATGTCAAAATATAGCATTAGACAGTGTAACAATACCAAAAAATAACATTTACATACTAAAAATGGCATGTTGCATTGGAGTTGCTCTAAGACCAACTCCACTCCAACCCACCACTCAATTCCAATGCCAATTCCATTATTTGGCATGACCTACCGAGCATGGCACTCGAACACCATGCCAAATGATCTGCTAAAATTTGGTTTCATGGCATGTCGTGCCATATTTGGCACAATAAATGGCATAAGCCATTTCTGCCACATTATCACTTTAGTCAATATTTCACCACTTTCCTTGCTTTTTTTCTCAAATTTTGCATGTCAAATGTTTCCCAAATACATATTGTGGTGGACCAATTGATTTTTATTGGAGGATATTGAAGTGGTCCAATCACTATTGAAGGTGGTCCTAGTGCCACATTTATTTGGGAGAGCATTTGGGATGCAAAATTTGGGAAGCATAGCAATATCATTTTGAGCACCAACAACTACTTTGCTCTGGCATATACATTTAATAAATGACCATTTTGTCATTGACAAAAGGTTACTTTGAAAGATGAATGATAGTTGAGCCAAAATGCAGCATTTGAAATGACATGTGACATTAAAACAGAAATGTCAAAATATAGCATTAGACATTATAACAATGCCAAAAAATAACATTGGCATGCTACAAATGACATATTGCATTAGAGTTGCTCTAATGGGGTGCATCACATTTGGCATCCCAATTGAGTGAGATTTAATTTCAGAGACGACAAGAGTCATCCAAGATGCGTAATGATATACTTTTAAATTTTGTATCTTAAATGATTACATATATGACAGTGAAATCACTTAAACAATTCACCATCCTCCAATTAAACGATGAGCAATGCTATTACTCCAAATTTTGATCCTAAATGGTTACATATTTGACACTAGAATAGACCTAGACCTCAATAGTTCAACACCTTCCAATTAAAATCAAGAGCATCCACCCGTGTTGGACACCATTTGGATAGAAAATATGAGAAGCATATTCCACTAATATTATTTATTAGTACCGACGTCTCACATCCCTAGATCACATGACCCAATTAATTGGACGGGTCAGCTTTGTAAGACTGACACATTGTTTGGTTTCAGAAACGTACATACTGATCAACACTTAAATTTCACAATCACTTATATAATTCAGGAACACAATAATGATGGACCAAACTTCAGATTCAGGAATGGTAAAACTATAAACTCTCAGTTACTAATTTGAAGCATTAAAATCAGGAAACCACATGACCCATCTTTCAAAATGGATATATAGTAATTAAACCGATCAAAGGGTGTATACATCGTTCATCATAGTGATCGAACTGACAACAAAAGGTAAATATTATATTAAAAGCTAGAGAGACCTAAAAAAAAAAAAAAAAAAAAAAAAAAAAATTAAAAACATCCTAGAAATGATCCAATTTTCACTCCATCTATGTAATAAGATGGGCAAAAGATGAGAATTTTTGTGATCATCATCATGATAGGTTATGTATATATGTAGCTTCAACTTCAATATGATAGATAGTTTTTGATGCATGATCATGTAGGCATTACAAGCATGGTTTGGCAACACCTTTTGAAGTACATAAAAAGAACCCATTTGTCATTGAGCATTATATATATAAATTTTTTTTAGCGATTAATTAAATCGTAGAAAAAAAAGTTGTCAAATGGGCCCACAATAGTGTTTGTATTTCATCTGGTGAAGTCATGGACGAGGCTCGGCCTGTCCGTGACGTTGAGACGCCAAGAGAGGAAAGGAATGCCGTTATGATCCGAATCGCGATCGTCATCGTCGTCCATGAATCTGAATTCGTTAGAAGCCATTTTTGGGGGTTGTGAGTGGTGGTGGACCCATGAATTGTTGTGTACGTGGCTTATATAGTGTTGCGGCTCCATTACTCCCGGTGGTCCTCCACTGGTTGCGGTGGTGGTGGCGGCGGCGGCTGCGGTGGCTCTCCTTTCTTCCTTTTTGAATCGAATTCCACAAGCATTGCAAAGTGACTGCAATATATATACATTTAAACATAAGATTTTATTTTTTATTTTTTATTTTATTTTTTTCCCATCTTCTTTCTTGGCCCTTTGGGTCTATATATTTTATATTCTTCTTAAATTCAGATCACAGAGATGAAATTAACAAGCCACACTAGACTATTCATACAAACTTAGCCTGTCACCATCCACGTGATATTTAAATTATAGTCCTATACTTATTTAGGCTTAACTTGCTTGATTTGCGAATTTTTCAATCAAAAAAAAAAAAAAAAAAGAGTAAAATTTTCTCTTTCTTAATTAAAAATCATGGTAGTTTTGAACTCTAATATATAGAAACTCAAAAAAGAGGAAAGGTCGCCATGCACTTCCAAATTTCTAAAGTTTTAACATTTTTTTTCCCATTTTACTCGATATTTTCCCCATAAAAAAAAAAAAAAAAAAAAAAGAAAAAAGAAAAAAAAAGAAAGTGTTTTCTTCTTTCCCTTTCGCTCATTGAATCTATGAACTAAAGGAGCCTTGAGTTCACATGTAAATGTTAAGTTTCTCCACCCACTAGTACATTGGTAACACCTACATTTTCATTGAAAAATTAGATTATTATTGAAAGTTGTTATTAGTTGTTTGAATTAGTTTTGTGAGATATAAATTTGGTAAATACAAGATTATTCAATACATGTATACGTAAACATAGTTACATCTATCAATATATATATGCAATTATATATAGTAGAATATATGATGCAATGAGAGATCAATACCTTTGGGCCTCTTGGACCGTTCCGCCAGAGTGGTGTAGAAGTGGTGTCGCAGTTAGCGCACCGCCGTGCGAGGAGGGTGTCGCCGCCGGAGTTGGTGTTAGTATTTCCACGGCTGGACTTATGCGATGTCGTTTTGGATTGCAAAATGTCCCAGCAAAAGTTAGACACGCGAGAACCGGACCGTTGCTGATCATGGTGGTGTCCACGTTTCTCACTCTCATTGGTTAGACGAGTGGAGGGAGTACCAAGTGAAAGTGTGCAGTCCACAGAGGATGATGAGGAATACATTTCCCCAGAGAACAACATTGAGAAGGAATTGCTTTGACTACTGTGGTGAAACACACCACAAGAACATGGTCCCACCATATTGTTACCATGGGAGCTACTGCACCTATGCATCATCTCTTCTTTCCCTCACTCTATATATCTTTATGTGTATGTAAATAATTGAGAGCAAGAGAGGAGGAGAGAGAGAGAGAGAGAGAGAGAGAGAGAGAGAGAGGAGAGGGGATGTGGGGAATATGGTAATGAGAAGTGAAGATGGTGAGAGAGTGTATATAGTGGCAGAAAGGTACAAGCAAATAGTAATTTGATGGCGAAATGTAAGAGAAATTATACTCTAATCCGAGACTATGACAAGTGGTGGTAGAGTAACATGGAGTTGTCATGGGTTCAAGTGGTCAAATTAATGAGAAAGTTATATGCTGAAACAGTCACGTTACGTTTTTACGATGATTTGGTGTGATTATTCAATAATATGAATTTAAAAAATTTTAGAATGATATATATATATATATAGTCATAGTAATCTATGGGCCTATGGCTGTACCGTACAATCAATTTTTTGGCCTCAAAATGTTGGGACTTGGTCCCATTGTAACTGGATAATAACATGCATTTTGAAAACCAAATTGGCTAAAATATCAAATTAATTTTCAAAATTACATTATGTTAGAACCTACTTATAACATATTGGGACCAAAACTAGTTAGAGTGCGTAGTACCATAGTCATATAAATTGTATCATAGAAAATCCCTATAATTTCATATTCCTCTTGAAACAGGTACATATGAAAAGCAGAGGGATATGACATGTTTAAAGTCAACAATTATTTGTGCTGTTCACTTAAAATTAGGGACTACACTGATCCATATTATTGAAATATCGCACCACATCAACAGTACGAGTTAATGTAACAGTCTTACTAAATAATTTCTCTGAGTGATTGGGGTGCAACAAGATTAATTTATATTTGGCTATATTAATGTAGACCATGGTGTGGGACCCATCCAATAAATTCTCGAAGTGTAATAATATAAGGTTTGAATACAACTTAGAAGAGAGAGCTTTTAGAGTACGAGAGGGGGTGAGATGGATTGTTGTCTGCTAACTTTATAAGCTTATAAGATGGCGAAATACCAGTCAGCACCTGCAGTCCACGTTGTCGTTAAATGAAACACATGTATGGATATAATACATACATACATATATATGGTAATGGAGATGTAAAAGTTGGAGACAGAGAGGGACCCATATTAAGTGTTATAGTATATGTAGAGAGAGAGAGAGAGAGAGAGAGAGATGCAACTAGTCAGTGAGTCAGTCAGTGTGTGGTAGACTGGTAGGATACGAAGTGGTGGTAATGGTTTGGTGGGAAAGTATACTGTTTTATGACTAGATGCATTATTTTG
Source organism: Hydrangea macrophylla (assembly GCA_033977485.1). Taxonomy (NCBI): domain Eukaryota; kingdom Viridiplantae; phylum Streptophyta; class Magnoliopsida; order Cornales; family Hydrangeaceae; genus Hydrangea; species Hydrangea macrophylla. The sequence goes on along the minus strand of CM066985.1, from coordinate 81,655,351 downwards.
AGGGAAAAAAAAAAAGAGACTTTGATGCGTTATTAGGGACTGTTTGGCAATAGTTTCTGTTCTTTCAGTTCAATCGCTAAAAATGAATTTAGTTAAAATTTGTCTAAAGTAACTTCTAGCTCATTATAAATTTTTGTAATTAATTCACACTTCAAATTCTATTATTACTAATGAACTGCAAAAACGGTTACCAAACTAATCCTTACTATTCACAAAATTATACAATACATGCAACTATGAGTATGAAAGGTTATTTGATTTACACAAGATCGAATTGATTGTGATTCAGAAAATAATTAAAAAAAATAAATAGTTTTGTACTTTTGTAGTTAATATTTAAATTTATATATAATAGTCTGTTGACTTAAAATTGACCGAAGAATTGATTCTTTATAAAAATAATACAGTATAACACTATTTGTACGTAAATCGTTTTTTTTTTTTTTTTTGGTTTTCAGGAATGAGAGTAACAACTAGTCACCTCTAGGAAAAGCAATCTCAGGGTAAGCAGCAAAAAACACATATATACATGAGCGGTGAGCCTCTCGGGCGGGATCTCCAAAATTACTAAAACATATAAGGTCCTTTAGCGCCTACTCTTTCAAGATAGAGTAATATTTGGGACACAACTTTCATATAACCTCCCCAAAAGATGTGTCTATCTCTCTCCTGTGATGTCACTGGACCCCACAGTGACACAGGAAAGAGATAGACACATCTTTTGGGGAGGTTGTATGAAAGTCGTATGAAGGTTGTGTCCCAAATATTACCCTTCAAGATAATCGAGACACTTGTTTCCTTCTCTCATTGTGTGGGTAATTCGTTCACCACTGGGGTACAACATGTTTCTGCAGTCTTCAACGGCTAAGAGCTAGGAATAGAAAATGAGTTTGATTGCTATCTTCTATCAACTTCATGCATAGCCATCTCTGAATCAGTTTCGAAAATTAGGTAGAATATGCCTCTTATCATAATAGGGAGAATATGCCTCTTATCATAATAGGGGTGTGAGTAAAAAATTGAAAACTGAAAAATGACCGAACCGGTTGATGGACTAAAAAATCGATTGTTCAATTTTTTAAATGTACAAGCCGAAATCGACCGACCCAAAAACCGAAAAACTGACCGAATGTTTTGAAAACCAACCGACCGCAAGTATTGACAATATTTTTTTTTTTTTTTTTTTGGAAAAAAAAAAAAAATCCGACCACTGATACCCCTAATCCATAGCCAGCAAACCCTTTCCTAATGCTGAGGAGTGAGACTTGGTCAGAAAATCAATGTTTCTAATTTTCAAGCAGGGAATATATATACAAAGAAGTTATTGATAAGTGGATTTATCAAATCGCGTTATCATGTTGATGTAGTGTGACATTAGAACCACAGAAGTACAAAATTAAATGGAGGTAATATGATAACAAATAGTAAAAACATAATCTGTTGTTTAGGGGGAGGCATATCGAGAGCCAATTGGGGGTGTTGTTGGGTGGGTTGTACACGTACGTGTGACACTTGCAGGAATAGGATCACATTTTACTTTTCACATTTCCAAAAAATACAAATATATATATATATATATATGTAGTCCTACAAGTGCCACAGAAGTGCTGCCCACCCAACAACACTTCTTGCTGGCTGCAATGAATCCTCAATCGTTGTTTAGAGTCAACAATTATTTGGCTTACTTACCTAAGATTTTTAACAGATGTCGTATGAACTTATACTATTAGGTCCTCACACTATATCAACATGATAATATGGTGTATGTGATGGTCACTAATCGTTCATATATTGTGGAGTAATACTATGCTTCTTGAATTTAAATCCAAAATTTTGTTCTCAAATTCTTTTACAATTATGCCACATACTATGATAGTAATAATAATATCAAATACTATTGCAACATGATACAACTAATAAAATATTTATAATTCAAATTCGGCAATTACAGTGATATTCATATTTGAGAGTGTGTGGAACAGTGTTTTAAAACCCAGACTAGACCACATAACTCAATCGGTTGACCAATGAACTGGTCAAAGAAACGGTCTGCTTTGGACCAGTTAACCGATGAACTCTCAAAAGTCTTTTTTTTTAAAACTAAATACCCAAAAAACTTTTAATTTGTTATATATATATATTTATTATTTTATTTTATTTTAATTATAATTAATATAATATATTACATAATTATAACATCACAATTGAATGCAGACTAACTCAGAGATAAATGATTAAACCACTGAAGTATATGACCTAGTAATTTTTACGGTTAAACAAACTATTCAATTTTCAAAACAGATGTGTGGAGTGGGATGCGTATACACAATTACACATGCATACACTGAGGAGTGAGAAGAAGTTAGAGAGAGAGAGAGAGAGTTGGTCATAGGGGGTGGTCAAAAGAGCCCACGTGACTAGGGGGGAACAGTCTTCAATAGATCTGCCTTCTCCGATCACGAGGCCATTTTCTCAGTCCCAAAACCAAAACCAAAACCAAAATACTCTCATCAAAAACCTCTGTCCGTATCCGTATCTCTGCCCCCTCCCCCCTCTCTGCCTCTTTGCCAGCCTCCCAAGGAAAATGGAACCACTATATTGTGTCCCTCTCTCACCCTCTCTTGCCTCGCGTCCCTCTCACGCACCACCACACCTCATGCACCATCTTATAAAAGAGATATTTAGGGCACTAAAAAATTCAACTAACACTCATACTCATATTCTTTTCTCTTTTAGTGGCACTGTGGAATCCGCAGTGGAACCAAAGATATTCAAAATCCAGGAAAGGTCTCTGATATTAGGTCCAACTTCATGGAGATTTAATGATATTTACACAAAAAAAGGTTGGATTTCACATGTTAAAAAGGGTAATACTTGGGACACACCCAAAGACACTTTTGGGACACAATCCAAGAGATATGTTTATCTCTCTCCTGTGTCACTATGATGTCCAGTGACATCACAGAAGAGATATAGATACATCTTTTGGGTTGTGTATCAAAAGTTGTGTCTTTGAGTGTGTTACAATTTTCTCTCTATGAAAAATTTGAACGATGTACTCGAGAAGTTATTCAGTGAGCCCGTCACGCCACGTTAGTATGCTGACGTAGTGTGACCATTTAATCTTAATCACCCACGTGTCCCCTTTCTTCTAGGGAGATCATGACAAGTGACTAGTAGAATTTAAGATTTTAAATTTGATAACCACTTATCCTGATCCCTCTATAAGGAGTAAGGACGGAGCTAGTGAATTGTTGAAATTAAATGGTCACACCACGTCAGCATGCTAACGTGGCGTGACGGGCTCACTAAATAATTTCTCTATGGTGTCACACACATCGTTGAGCGTGGGTTAAAATTTTTGTTCTATTTTCATTTGTTATTCAACAGAACAATGACCACCCATTACTCTTCTACCACTCCGTTATAGGCTGTCCCAAAAAACCATCAATCAATCGTAATATATATATATATATATATATAATACAACCACCAGTTTGATCTTACTACAGCCAGTGGCCGTACCAATGGTATCACGTGAACCAAACAAAGAAAAGAACAATATCTATATGTATGTATATATATACATATATGTTTTTTGTATCTGTAGGTGTGGCTGGTCATATCGTCATGATAATCACCTCATGTACCGAATCCAAAAAACTCAAATACACACACAAAAGCTTTGTTGGGGCTACTAGTAGAAGTAATTAGAAGTAGAAAGATCATATACAGAGAGAGAGAGAGAGATAGAGAGAGAGAGGGCAAAAGTGAAAGAGAGATTAAAGGTATATCACCCAAATGGGATACTCTGCAATCATCAAAGCAACATATGTTCTTCTGGGCTTTGAGAAATTTTTTTAGTCAAAGATACAAACTCGGAAAAGAAAAGTTATTACAATGAATGTTTTTTTTTCCAAGGAAAAATAATGTTAATTAGAGTTACACCCCATGAAGTTAATGTGCTTTTCAGTTTGCATAATGTTATTTCAAAGGTTTCACTAGTGTCACAAAAATCGATTTAAAACACGAAAAAATCGAAATTTTTTATTTTTTAGACCAAATCTACCGATGAATACCCCTCACTGATACACACGTTTAAAACTATATATTGTGGGTACTCCGAAAATTCCCATGTAGTTGGTTCATTTTTTCAGTTTGTGCCACGTAATTTCAAATTTGTCACTAATACCTTATGTAGCTTTGTTGTGCAATCGTTGCGAGGGGGTTTATTTGACAAATTCACTAACCACGGAGGGTATATTTGTAACCAAACAAGTTTTTTGTTCTCTTAAATTTAACATATATACTAAATTATTACACAAGTATGAAACTATTGGGGACAAGTTGTAAAAACACTCTAACTAGAGGAGTGTATGTATAATTAATCCGAAAATACACATATATATGTACAAAGAGAGGTAAATTAAAGTGAACCCCACACAATCATGGACGAAGTGCAAACAAACTCCTCTGGAATATCGATCGTTTCGATCAAAAGATTCAAAACATCATGAGAGAGAGAGAGAGAGAGAGAGAGAATCAGATCGCCTAGAGATTGGTGTTCCTTCCTATAGCAATAGTTGGACAAAACGGGACGACCACCACCGCTTTCCAAAAGATGCCCACTATTCGCTTTGTAAACTAGTACCAACAAAAACTGCGATTCACCCAAGACACACTGTTTTTGAGCGTCGCGTTGCGTTTTACCACATGCAATCCCCACGCGCCGTCACAACCACTGAGTTTCACGTCCCCAAATTATACTCCTAGTAAATGAGACCAACTGCAAATATATATATATATATATATATACACACACACTTTATATACTCTCTCCGTCCCATAACAAGTGTCAACTTCCATTTTACACATTGTTTAAGAAAGTTGTATTTTATTAATTTTTTTCGTTCATTAAAGGGTCACTTTCCAATTTTACCCTTAGATGTGATGAGTGTTTGATTTTTTGCTTGTTATGGGACCACAAATAAATATTACTTTGTCTTTATTATAAGGGTAGTTTTGGAAATTAAGTAAAAGTTATATGCCAATTTAGGAAAGTGGACACTTAATGTGGGACATCTAAAAAAGAAAATGTGGACACTTATTATGGGACGCAGGGAGTACTAGGCTACTAGCTGAAAAGCACGTGCTAAGCACGTGCCTATTTCCATCGTATTAGTTTTTTGGACTTTTACAATCATTTCTGTAAATGAAAAATTCGTTGTGCCAAAAAATGATCATTTTATAATTTTTCTCACAAAAATTGACCTGTGTGTAAATATTGTGTCAAAAGATGACAATTTTGCAATTTTTCTTACAAAAAATTACCTAAATGTAAATATTGTGTCAAAAGGTGACCATTATGTAATTTTTCTTACAAATATTGACTTACATGTAAATATGATGCCAACGTCTTGTTGACTTTTTTGAAGCCAACTATAATTCTATTTGAAAAAGTTGATTGAACCTGAAATATTTAAACCAAAGTTGATTGAATGTTCATTATCATATTAAATAAATTTCAAAAGTTGGCCAGAATGTAATTATTAGTCGACTTGAATGTAATTATTGTACAAATAACAAAATTAACCTCACACAAATCAACATATCCGTATATAGGTGTGCACATGTATGAGTAACTATGGTATACTAAAGGAATATTATGGTATTTGAGTAACAATGCAATTACCGTAAAGGACAGAACAATAGAAAAATATCGAAATTGGAGAAATTAATTTGAAAAATTGTGCATGTATCCATAGGAGGCATAGCCTCCTTTATGTGTGAAGATATATATATATATATATATATATGTGCATAGTCCTTTTAATGAGGGATTTCTCATTTTAAAAAAGTAAAGATTTCTATTCTCGACCGTTGGATCATGTTTTTATTAAGGGGTACTTCTGTCATTTCATTGATGTGACGTGGATTAAATAACGATCCAACGGTCACAGTAGAAGTCTTCACTTTCTAAAAATGAGAGATCCCTCGTTAAAAGGAGCTCGTATATATATATATATATATATGTTCATAACTTTTTAATTCATTAATTTTTCATGTAAGGGGCAGTTTGGGAAATTTATGTATCACTTCTCATGCCAAAAATGTACTGTTTACAGACGTAATAAAGCTATGCTTCCCAGATTTAAATCGCAAATACTATAACAATGGAGTACATAATGTGCTGTGACAGTGATCAGTGGTACCACATACTACTGAATGCGATACCATTAATAAAGCATTTGAAAACTAATTTTGGATTCAAATTTAAAAAGTATAGCATTATTGGGATGTGTTAGTGTATGTTGGAGGCCCCTTTATTTTGCTGGAGTCTGTGACTAGTGGATTGTTTGGAAAATCAAAAAATCGATTTGGTATTTTATAAATAAACCAGTTTTATTGAGTCAAGTACAGGAAGTACTCAATCAAACTAAAACTAGTTCTTTTTTTCTTTTTGTTCAACCGACATAACCTTACTTTTCATAAAAATAAAAATATTTAGAAATATATGTTTTAGTCCTTAATATTTCAAAAAATATATATAAAAAGGCATATATACCATATCTGAATCAGGTTCTATTATATAAGGATTCCCAAACTTGCCCCAACAGACCATGCTTAATTGGTCCAACAAGGTCTGGTAAAACAGATTTTTTTCAGTCATACTAATTTGATATATATTGATATATCTTTATAAGAACCAGATTCAGCAAGTCTGGACTTGATCTTGTTTTTTGATCACTCCAAACAAGGCCTAATTATGTGATTTATTATAGGGCAAAATTAAGTCATATTAATTCTGAAAAATTTGAACGTGTTTTCACGCGCTAGTGGGAAAGTTTGTTAGAGATGTATTGGTGTCTCTAATGCCTATGAAAATACTGCTAATTAATACAGATCTGTTTATACTCTTTTCTAATGAAACTCTGGGATTTGCTTAATCATATTAAACCCACACCACTATAATCAATTGTCACCGCCTTTTCTTGGTAAATAAATATATTTTTTTTCTTGGTAATATTAACAATATTACCCATTGTGTTTACATGCTTAGTAATTATGATGATGATGTTATGTGGCTGTTGGATTTAGTGGGTCCCACTACACCTTGGTCCAATTTTCTATGGTTGCAGATCTTGTGATCGAGTCGAGTATGTATTTTTACCTTTTGTTATAAATAAAAATTCAATCATTACTACTAATCCACGTGCCACGTGGACTTACTTGAGGGTTTTGGTGCCATGCATGCATGCAAATAATTAAATTAATATTTGTGGTTCAAACACAAGATTAATTATTACTGCAAGTCACGAACAGTATTGAACTCATAAAAATGCCATTTATTCATTCCTCAAAAGGAACAAAATATATACAACTGGAATGAATCTCCCTTTCTCTCTCTCTCTCTATAATTTTCTCTCTCCAACAGGGGGGAAGGTTGGGGACTTGGGATTGGTCTAGTGATCTTGTTGTTGGCAGTATCTTCTTTTTTGCCAGGTAAGTTTAAAGTAATGTAATGATATACATACTATATTTTGTGAGAGTGATAGTGTATAGACATAGAGTAAAGAAAAAGTTGAGTATGTGAGAGAGAACCAAATAGACTAAACATTTCGAAAAAAGAAAGTGAGAGAAATTATTCTATGATTTTGAGATCATGGTAACATGGTGGTTCCGATTAATAAAAATCTACACGTGGTCATATGACAATTCTATATTGACTGAGATTGATCTATGCGACCAATGGTACAGAACCATACAATAACTTCTTGAAAAAGTGGTTTTAGAAGCTCCTAATAAGCCATCCTATGAAAGAGAGAGTTCTGGTCAATATCATAGATGACATCAAAAGAAATCCCTGTAACCTCTTATTGTCTCCTCTAAGGAGGTCTTAGGTCCATAGCCAAAAAGGAAGCTCCAATTTTCTCTTGTGTTGTTCAAAGATGCACTAGTTTGATTCGTTGACTGTCTCATCTGTATCTTAAGTTATCATTTCTATATTGTTTTTCTTTTTGGTTGTTTAATTTTCTTTTTGGTTTTTTTAACTTTCAAACTTTTTTTTTATTTATTTTTTTTTAAATTAAGTACTATGTTCACATTTATCTTTTCTTTGCTTGTACTCTACTCTTGCTCTATGCCTTGTCGATATAAACTCTCTCTCTCTCTCTCTCTCTCTCTCTCTCTCTCTCTTTTTCTTTTTTTTCAAATTTTTTTTTTCATAATATCATTTTGGGAAAATTACATGACTACCCCTTTCAGTTTCTAAACAATGCACCTATATTACCCATTTTGTTTCTGAAATTAACAAGACTGTTCACATCATAATAGTTGTTGGATCATTAGTGGAGCTCATTACAAGTATAGTATTTCACATGTGTGAAATTGTGAATAGAACTAGTATATTTTAGCCTGTGGTTATTTTTGGTGGATTTAAGGGTAATTTTATCGTTTTCAAATGTTGGATCGTACGTAGTAAAGCAGAGAGAGAGAGAGATCAATGTAATTTAACAAATATAGATAAGAAATATTATCTTCAATTTCAGAAACTTCAAAAGATGGACTATAGGTTCACTCAATGATTTCATTAGTTAATTCCCACTTCCCAATAGAGTCTTTGCCTTTTTTTTTTTTTTTTTAAACAATGGAATTGAACTTCGATGGCTATTTCATTAGTTTCTTGCAATCACATGTACCGTACCCTTAATTTAGGACTCATTTGGAAAATTGGCTTTGATTTGCATTTAGATAGAAGCAGTAGTCCTAATCACAACCGCACCATAGAAATCAAGCACTAAAGAAAAATTCAAGTCTACTTTTTGTATCACCTTGCTTAAGCCAAACAATAATGTTTAGGGCACCAAAGGACACAAAGAACTTCTACAAAATGAGTTGAAAGTCTATGTGGCACACTGGGATCTGCTATCAATTATTGGAAAAAATGGTTAATTGCTGGCGGATCCCAGTGTGCCACATAGACTTTTCACTCATTTTGTGAAAGTTCTTTGTATCCTTTGGTGCCCCAAGCATTATTCTAAGCCAAAACATTCTTTGGACTGTCAAGTATTTCCTTAAAAAAACGTTATCAAACAGGCTTTAGGATTTAGAAGAATGTTTGAGCCCAAAACGTAAGTTTGAGAAGCGATTCAAGGGCCCAAGGTCTAGGACTAGGGTGACTATATATATAATCCATTCCAATAAGCAGAAAGCCTAGACATTGAAGTGGGTCAACTTGGAATACATAGTAGTCTAAATATACTTCAGATAGATAGGGAGCACAGTAAATGGGCCTGTTACCAAGCCCAAATCTCTTAAAGTGTGGCTTGACAAACCTTAATTTTTCCTGGTATTGCTAAATGTCTCTTTTTTTATTTGTTTGGGAGACTAATTAATCACACAAAATTACATCCATATACATATATATATATATATATATATTTTGAATTATTTATTGTTTGTACTCGTAGGTTTTATAAATGTATGTATTTTATGTCATTTTTTTTTTATCATTATTTAATGTTATTTTTAGTTCACTACTACATATATATATATATATATATATACAAAGATTCTCTAAAGAGGGACACCTCTCTTTATTAAAGAGAGTACCTCTGTTTTAGTCGTTAGATTGTGTTTAAAAACTGTAAATAATTACTTTACGAATTGATTGACCTATAAGTTTAAGACACCCATTTATTTGTTTTATATAAGTTTTGAAAAATCAATATTTTATACTGTATTTTTTTCATCTTCTGATTTGGAATATGCTACAAAATCGTATCTTTTACTAAATACTAGATGGATGACACTCACTACTAGGGGTGACAATCGTGTCGTGTTATAATTTGTGCCGTGTCAATAATCGTGTCATTTCTAAACGTGTCAAAAACCTAAACTCATACCTGTCTCATGCAATTCATGTGTCATCCATTTAACCCACCAACCCATGTAATAAACAAGCCGTTTTCTCGTAACTTTTTTTTTTTTTTGTATAAGATGACCTATTTAATAGATTGACTTCATGTAATAAAAAATCAAACATAGAGAAAAAAAAAATGAAGAGACACAATTCTAAGAACACAAGTCTTCCCACCTAATGTATCAACTACCAACAAGTCAATAATAGTAAATGATCAATTGTTCCAAATTTAAACTGATTAAGTCCCATATCTAATTATTATAATTGTAGGACACAAAAGCGCATACATTATACATATACCGTAAAAATAATCTCCCACTTAATTATTTGTTTTCTAACCTCAAGTTTCTATTCTTTTCTTTTATTTTTATTTTTTATTTTTATTTTATAAGTATCCCTAAAAAAAATGATTACAATACTCTTAACTCCAAAAATATCCTCTATAATCGTGGTAAATGGGTTAACCCAATTAAAATATGACCCAACCCATTTATTAACCGTGTTAAATGGGTCAACCCGTTTAGACCCCATACCTGTATAAGCTAAACCCAAATCCGTTTAATTCGTGTCGTGTTGCCGGTGTCGTGTCGAAAATTGCTACCCCTACTCACTACGTGAGCATACTTGAATCGTGTAGTTAGTGTGTGATAAAGAAACGATGTGCAATCCATGATATCAAAAGATATTTCAAATGTTATTTCTACATCTACACTATACTATAAAAGAGGCTTAGAATGGTTTCAATTTCAATTTTGTCCAATTTTGGTATTTCTTGATTTGTTTGAAATGACGGTTTTACCCTTACTTTTTTGTCTTTTGTTCCATTTTCCTTTAATGATTTATTTTGAGTTTTTGTCCTTTTGAGAGGGTAAGTTGGTCATTTCACCTACAAGACAATCCTTATTATTATTATGTCAACTTTTAAAATTAAATTATTCTAGAAATGATGATTCAATCAACTATTCAACCAATAATTACAAATATTTACAATTTGATTCAACTTTTAAAATTATTTAATCTACAAGTGATTATTCAATCAACTTTTCAAGCAATATTACAAATATTTACAATTTGGTTCAAAACACCCAAAAGTCAACAAATTGCAGGCACAACCGCTTTTTGGCTTTGTAGTTTGTATGGTTTTTCGTTCTTCCCAAACAAGTCACTAACTAGGTTGGTTTTGTTTTTATTTTTTTGCGTTTTCCCAAATAAACCACTAACACAACCAAGGCACAACACAACCCGAATTGGGCTATGCCTTGTTTGGTTTTGTTTTGTTTTTTTTTTCTTTTTTTTTTTGTTTTCCCTAACAAAGCACTAACATTTGTTTGTGTTTTTTGTACTGTTTCTTTGAATTACCAAACAAGCTTTAGATAACTTTTATAAATTAATGCTTGTTTGAGCCTTAAGGCAACTTTTTAAGGAATCTTTGAATTACCAAACAAGCCTTCAGTGACTTTTCTAAAACAAGTCATAGATTACTTTTGAAATTTAGTGCTTGTTTGAGCCTTAAGACAACTTTGAAGGAATCATATAATTACCAAACAAGCCTTAAGTTACTTTTGTAAATTATCTTTCCGTAGATGTGTGTGTATATATATATATATATATGTATACATATTATAATTTTTTATTATTATTATTATTATTATTATTATTATTATTATTATTATTATTTATGTGTTTAAAACATGTACAATTATAAATCAAATTACCAAATTACCCTTTTGTTAAATAGAATTATCAAATTACCTTTTTGCCTTTTGTAATTACCCTTGTGTGTATATATATACATATATTATTTTATTATATTATTAAAGTTACGATTTTGCCTTTTGTAAAGTACCCTTTGTCAAAGTTTAAAGTAAGTATAATTATAAATTGAATAACCAAATTACCCATTTGTTAAATTGAATTACCAAATTACCCTTTTGATTTTTGTAAATTTCCCTTTTGTATATATGTGTATATGTATATATACATATTATAATTTATTATTATTATTATTATTAATGTATTTAAAGTGTGTACAATTATAAATTAAAATATCAAATTGTCCTTTTTCCTTTTGTAAACTACCATTGTATGTGTATATATATACATATATTGTTTTATTATATTATTTATATTGAATATATTATATACCAAAATTGAATAAAATTGTGTACAATTATAAATTGCATAGCCAAATTACTCTTTATGCCTTATGCAAATTACCCTTTGTTTCTATACCTTAAAGAAAAGAGCTTAAAGTTTAAAGTGCTTATAAATTCCCGTTTGTTAAATTGAATTACCAAAAACCCATTTATTACGATATATATATGGAATAATCTAATTTCCCTTATACCTTTTACAAATTACCATTTTGTTAAATTAAATTACCAAATTACCCTTTTGTCTTTCATAAATTACCCTTTTGTATATACGAGTGTGCGTGCGTGTATTTGTGTGCATATGTATATATATAGATATATTTATATACACGAAAATTCTCCAGAGAGGGCGCCCTCTCTTTAATAAAGAGAGTGCCTCGGTTTTGACCATTGGATCGTGTTTAAAAACTAGATCTGACGGCCAAAACAGAGGTCATCTCTTTAATAAAGAGAGGGAGCCCTCTTTAGAGCCCTACTGTATATATACTTATATTTATTATCTATACGTTAAATAAAAGTGTCACACCCGTTCCAAAAATTTATAGTTTTATCATGCATAATTGTAAATTGAGAGGTTATCAATGTTAATTGATAATGGTGGATTGAGGTTGACTGTGAGTCAACGGTGAGGTGTCTAGTGGAGACACGAGGAATTGGTAACACCTGTTGCATTGGCATGATTAAATGACATTTATATGACTTAAATGTTATTTGACTTTATCTGGTATTTTGTGAATAGTAAATTTTACCTGTGTTTGGTAAATTGTAGTAATCTTTGGTATTGTTATATATTGATTTGAGAACTGTGGTGAGAACGTGAGTGATACGTTAATTAAAAAGGTAGGTTGTGTAGAAATTTCCACAGAATATAGTTTTCGGACGTATTTTGGACCCAAACGAAACTTAGTCGGAAACTTTTGAAATTTATAGTTTTCACTCGTAAAGGCATAAAATGGACGCGTGCGAAGTTTCTAGAGGTAATTAGAAGTTTGAGAAACTCGTGGGGAGGTAAGCATAATTCCCATAACTTTTGCCTATAAATAGTAAGGATGAGATTCATTCTCATCCAAACTTGCCAAAAATATCTAGAAAGAGGAGAGAGAAAGGAGATTTGGTTGCTCCGGACTTTGCGACGCCGTTTGACAACCTTCCGTCTGTCAGATTTTCTCCAGATTTCAGATTTGAACTCGTGGAGGTAAGACCTACGTTTTGATACCACTTAGGTCATGTTTGGCCAAGTTTTGTTAAAATCTTAATTTTGGACTTTTGGGAAAAATCAGGTAAAACTTATAGGAATCGTACCAAATTCGAAATCCGACGATTATTTAGCCTCCTAGTCAATCCTTCAAAGTTTGGAGAGATTCGCACGAGGTATGAATTCTAGATCTATGAAATATATGGATTTTCATGTTTTGGACATCACTTTTGATATTCTTGGATCCGGGCGAAATTCATGTATTAGCTAGGCCCGTTAATTATGCACGTGAAATTATGATAAAAGCACGTATAACTGTTTATGTGAGCATGTTATGTGTCTACTTGGGTCAAAGGGGAGTTTGGTGCAAATTCATTCGGAGTAAGCTCCTCGAACCTTGAGGATTGTGATCTTGTTGGAATTGGAATCGTGGTGGTGTCTGGATTGGAGGTGGGCCCAACCAGTACACGGTACCTGGTATGGAGGAAGGCCCAACCAGTGTACGAGATGCGTGGGAGAGGTGGGCCTCCTACGGCATCGACCGGATGAATGCGTACCACTCACCCCAGATACTATTTCTATGTGTTTTAGATGCTTAAACCATGAACTGTCATATAAGCATACATTTAGAATTGTACGCTCAGCATATAGCTGAGCAGTGGAGATGTACTCCATTGCAGGTAAGAAGAAAGACAAGAAGAAGTGTGTGGAGTGAGGCCGATGAACGTCGGGGGATCACCTTTGTAAATGTTTTGTTTTTAAATCCTAAAATTGGTGTAAGGATTTGAATAGTGTAGTATGTTGTAATAGAAACATGGATTAGCTTCTCAGTATTGTAATCTTGTAATTGAACGTCTGTAATTATGTTTTGAATGCGTTAAAATCAGTTGTGGTTGTGATTGTTATTGGTATGGAGTAGTAGGACTTGTTAATTTCCAACTCAGGGCTGCCAGCCGAGGAGCAGTCGACTGAACCCCCTGATCAGTCGACTGGACCTTGTGTATTTGAGAAACTGTAAGGAATATTAGAGAAGCAGTCGACTGGACCCCTTGGGCAGTCGACTGAACACTGTTTAGTGGAGCCACTGCCTTCTTCGATTGAAAAGCAGTCGACTGGTTTCAGAAAGTAGTCGACTGGGCAGTCGACTGGACCTCTGTTGAGATTAGGGTTTTTGGTTCTGCTTGGCACAGTCGACGGAGCAGTCGACTGGACCCTAGTGCAGTCGACTGAGCAGTCGACTGAGCCTCTGTTTTTCAAAACTATTTTCTTGAATGTGTTTTCAATGACCAAAACTTTTTATAACTCTGATTTCAATGTATTTTACAAACACAGAAGGGAACGTTTCCTAAGTTTTAAAACTACCAGGGTTGTTTTATAGAAGTTCTTTCCGCTGCGTATTATTAGATGTTGTTGGATGAGCCTTGGTGGCGTGCCACGTGTCCTATCTCCACGCGTAGTGGGATGGGTCGTGACATTTATTGGTATCAGAGCTAGAGGTAACAAAACTTTGGGAACGTTCGACGACGAGTGGAGTGTTGAGTGAATTGCCACATGTTTTCAATTGCATTCATGCATCTTAGAGATGTTTGATGCATATGGATGTTGTTTTACATACATACTATTGTTATTGTTGTACATGCATAGTGTTTATGCATTGAGAACTACAGGATTGTAATCATGAGTGACGAAGAACGAGAATTATCGCCACATACTCGCCGAATGAATGAAATGGCAGAGATGATGGGGAACATGGGGGAGATGATACGAAATATAGCGGACAGATTACCTCCAACACCTCCATTGGAGCCAGAACCGATAGTTGTAGTACATGCGCCTGAAAATAGGGGTATGAGGTCAATATCAGAACAGTTTGCCCGGAAGAAACCGATGGAATTTCATGGGACACCCGACCCAACGCTAGCAGAACATTGGATCATGGATATGGAGAGAATTTTCCGATCGATTCCGATGACCGATAAGGAGAAAATTGAGAATGCCAGTGATGTGCTGAAGGGTGAAGCCCAGAACTGGTGGGTGAATGTACTAGATCAAGGGGCACCGATTACTTGGGAAGGGTTCAAGGCGGAATTCAATCGTCGGTTCTTTCCACGAGCCGCCTACAATGCAAAGAAGAGAGAATTTGATAACTTGAGGCAGGGAGATATGACTGTAACCGAATATACTTCCAAGTATAATACGTTGTTGAGATTTGGTAAAGGTTCTGTGCCAGGAGAGGAAGAAAGGGCAAGGAAATTTGAAGAAGGCTTAAGGGAAAATATCCGGTTGAGGGTAGAAACTTACGAACACTCGACTGTTGCAGCAGTACAGCAGACGGCACTAGTAGCCGAAAGTGGAATAGAGTGATCGAGACAAAATCACCAAGGAAAGCGAAGTCATGAGGGTGGTGACCGAAGTCAAGGTGGATCTTTTAAGAGGCCGTTTTCACGAAGCTCTAGTTCGGGTTTTAATGATTCTAAGAGAATACCCAGTAACATACCGTTGTGTTCACTTTGCAACCGACCACACACCGGTCGATGTTTTCTGACCAACTTTCAGAATAGATCTACAGGGGGAAACAGTGTGAGTTCTGCGACTCATTCGCAACTCAAGTGTTTTGACTGTGGTACCTTGGGACACCGAGCGAAGGATTGCCCAAAGAAGCGTTCTCAACAGGGGGCAAGTTCTATGGCTTCTAGTGGTTCGAAGCCTAAGCAGTTTAGTGACGGGGGACAAAGGACGGAGCAACGTCAGGGAAGATCATTCCAGATGAACCCTGGAGACGTGGCTGCTACTGATACAGTGGTCTCAGGTATGGTGCTTGTATGTTCGCACTTAGCACGCATACTCGTTGATTCGGGATCTACGCATTCGTTTGTATCACATGCTTTTGTTGAAAATTTGAATGTTAAATCGGCACCGTTAGGATATGATTTGTCTATTGCTGTGCCACTTAGTAAAGCAATAATGACATCTACTATATATAAGAACTGTGAAATCAAACTAGGTGAGAAGTTGATGACCGTAGACCTTATACCGATTGGAGTAAATCATTTTGATGTAATACTGGGAATGGATTGGTTAGCTCTGAATCAAGCCACGATAGATTGTGAACGGAAAGAGGTTAATTTTCGATCACCGGTATATGGGAACTTTTGTTTTCAAGGAAGTGGGGCTATACCGCCGCCATATTTGATTTCAGCTATCCGAGCGGGAAAGTTATTGAAAAAGGGATGTTATGGATTTCTATGTTCAGTGACTGATGTTTCGACGACTGAATTAAAAGTAGAAGACATTCCGATAGTGCGAGAATATTCAGATGTATTTCCTGATGAGCTACCAGATGTCCTTATTGAGAGAGAGGTCGAGTTCACTATTGAGGTTATACCAGACTCAAGGCCAGTATCCAAAGCACCGTATAGAATGGCACCAGTAGAATTGAAGGAACTGAAGGTTCAACTACAAGAGTTACTTGATAAAGGGTTCATTCGACCAAGTGTATCACCGTGGGGAGCTCCAGTATTGTTTGTGAAGAAGAAAGACGGTTCCATGCGTATGTGTGTGGATTACCGGGAACTGAACAAGTTGACAATTAAGAACAAGTACCCGTTACCCAGAATTGATGACTTATTTGATCAACTTCGTGGAGCACAAGTATTCTCCAAGATAGACCTAAGATCGGGTTACCATCAGTTGAAAGTGAAGGCCGAAGATGTTGAGAAAACAGCTTTTAGAACGCGTTATGGACACTATGAGTTCTTAGTTATGCCATTTGGGGTTACCAATGCACCAGCTGCGTTCATGGATCTTATGAACCGAGTCTTTAAGGACTATTTGGATGATTTTGTGATAGTGTTCATCGACGATATCCTTGTTTATTCGCCAAGTGAGGTAACACACGAGAATCATTTGAGATTGATACTTCAGAGACTGCGGGAAAAACAATTGTTTGGGAAATTCAAGAAATGTGAATTTTGGTTACCTAGCATTACTTTTCTTGGCCACGTGATTGACAAGAATGGAGTATCAGTTGATCCTCACAAAATAGAAGCTGTATTAAATTGGCAAAGACCGACTTCCGTATCTGAAATTCGAAGTTTCTTGGGATTAGCGGGATATTACCGCCGTTTTATTGAGCAGTTCTCGAAGATTTCATTGCCTATGACAAGATTGATGAGGAAGGGAGTTACATTTGAATGGAGTCAGGAATGCGAGGACAGTTTTCAAGAATTGAAGTCACGACTGACGAGAGCACCTATTCTGACAATACCATCTGGAACTGAAGGATTTGTGATCTATAGTGATGCTTCACACAAAGGGTTGGGATGCGTATTGATGCAAGGTGGTAAAGTGATTGCTTATGCTTCTAGACAGTTGAAGACACATGAGATTAATTATCCGACCCATGATCTTGAATTAGCCGCAGTAATTCATGCCTTGAAGATATGGCGACATTATTTGTACGGGGATAAGTGTGAGATTTTCACCGATCATAAAAGTTTGAAATACATTTTCACCCAACGGGACTTGAACATGAGACAGCGAAGATGGTTGGAGTTGATGAAGGATTACGATCTTTCGATTGAGTACCATCCGGGGAAGGCGAATGTGGTGGCCGACGCATTAAGCCGGAAGACGCCGAGGAATTTAGCCGATGAGCTAACACGACAAAAAGAATTGGTAAAAGAAATGGAACGTTTGGACTTGGATGTGATATCAAAGGTTAGTGGTGGCTTAATGTTGGCGATTGTAGCACACCCAGATATTATTGATGAGATCAAGAAGGAACAATTTAACGACGTCTATTTATGCAGAATGAGAGACGAGATACCTTTGGGAAAGCAATCTGGTTTGGTATTGGAACAAGGGATTCTGAAGTTTGGAAATCGATTATGTGTACCGAATGTGAAAGACTTGAAAGAGAGAATTCTAGAAGAAGCTCATAGTACTAGATATTCAGTGCACCCGGGAAGTAATAAGATGTACCGAAACTTGAGGGAAAACTTCTGGTGGAAGGGTATGAAGCGTGAAGTTGCTAAGTTTGTATCCGAATGTTCGGCATGTCAGCAAGTGAAAGCAGAGAGACAAGTACCCGCGGGGTTACTACAACCTTTGCCAGTGTCGGAATGGAAATGGGATGAGATTACGATGGACTTTGTTTCAAGATTTCCACGATCAATCAATAAGAATGATAAGATTTGGGTTATAGTTGACCGATTAACAAAGTCAGCTCATTTTCTACCGATCAAGACGACTAAACCGTCCAAGTTAGCAGAATTGTATGTGAAAGAGATTGTAAGACTACATGGAGTCCCAGCTGTGATTGTGTCAGATCGTGATAGTAGTTTTACGTCAAGATTTTGGGGAAGTTTGCAAGAAGCTATAGGTACAAAATTGAGTTTCAGTACTGCATTTCATCCTCAGACCGATGGACAGTCAGAGCGTATGATTCAGACCTTGGAAGATATGTTGAGATTGTGTGTATTAGACTTTGGGAGTGATTGGGAGCACCACTTGCCATTAATTGAATTTGCTTACAACAACGGATTTCAGTCAAGTATTGGTATGGCACCATATGAAGCTTTGTATGGCCGTAAGTGTCGATCACCGGTTTGTTGGACCAAGGTTGGAGAAAGGAAGTTGTTAGGACCTGAGTTAATACAGGTGACTACTGAGAAAGTGAAGTTGATTCAAGAGCGACTCAAAGTAGCTCAGAGCCGATATAAGAGTTATGCGGATTCTAAACGACGATCGATGAATTTTGAAGTGGGAGATTTCGTATACTTGCGAGTATCGCCTTCGAAAGGCATTGTACGATTTGGAAAGAGGGGAAAGCTCAATCCAAGATTCATAGGGCCTTTTGAGATTCTAGAGAGAATAGGGCCGGTGGCTTATCGATTGGCATTGTCGTCAGAGTTGGAACATGTACACAATGTATTCCATGTATCGATGTTGAGAAAGTGTATGACGGATGCGAGTAAGATCATTGTACCTGAACCGCTGCAAATTCAGGGGGACTTGACTTATGTGGAACAACCGGTCGAGATTCTAGATCGAAAAGAACAAGTCTTAAGAACTAAGACGATTCCAATGGTAAAAGTATTATGGCGTAGTCACACGGTGGAAGAGGCTACGTGGGAAAGTGAGGAGGACATGAGGAATGAGTATCCGTACTTGTTCGACGCATGAGGTAAAGTTTGGGGACAAACTTCCTTTTTGGAGGGGAGAGTTGTCACACCCGTTCCAAAAATTTATAGTTTTATCATGCATAATTGTAAATTGAGAGGTTATCAATGTTAATTGATAATGGTGGATTGAGGTTGACTGTGAGTCAACGGTGAGGTGTCTAGTGGAGACACGAGGAATTGGTAACACCTGTTGCATTGGCATGATTAAATGACATTTATATGACTTAAATGTTATTTGACTTTATCTGGTATTTTGTGAATAGTAAATTTTACCTGTGTTTGGTAAATTGTAGTAATCTTTGGTATTGTTATATATTGATTTGAGAACTGTGGTGAGAACGTGAGTGATACGTTAATTAAAAAGGTAGGTTGTGTAGAAATTTCCACAGAATATAGTTTTCGGACGTATTTTGGACCCAAACGAAACTTAGTCGGAAACTTTTGAAATTTATAGTTTTCACTCGTAAAGGCATAAAATGGACGCGTGCGAAGTTTCTAGAGGTAATTAGAAGTTTGAGAAACTCGTGGGGAGGTAAGCATAATTCCCATAACTTTTGCCTATAAATAGTAAGGATGAGATTCATTCTCATCCAAACTTGCCAAAAATATCTAGAGAGAGGAGAGAGAAAGGAGATTTGGTTGCTCCGGACTTTGCGACGCCGTTTGACAACCTTCCGTCTGTCAGATTTTCTCCAGATTTCAGATTTGAACTCGTGGAGGTAAGACCTACGTTTTGATACCACTTAGGTCATGTTTGGCCAAGTTTTGTTAAAATCTTAATTTTGGACTTTTGGGAAAAATCAGGTAAAACTTATAGGAATCGTACCAAATTCGAAATCCGACGATTATTTAGCCTCCTAGTCAATCCTTCAAAGTTTGGAGAGATTCGCACGAGGTATGAATTCTAGATCTATGAAATATATGGATTTTCATGTTTTGGACATCACTTTTGATATTCTTGGATCCGGGCGAAATTCATGTATTAGCTAGGCCCGTTAATTATGCACGTGAAATTATGATAAAAGCACGTATAACTGTTTATGTGAGCATGTTATGTGTCTACTTGGGTCAAAGGGGAGTTTGGTGCAAATTCATTCGGAGTAAGATCCTCGAACCTTGAGGATTGTGATCTTGTTGGAATTGGAATCGTGGTGGTGTCTGGATTGGAGGTGGGCCCAACCAGTACACGGTACCTGGTATGGAGGAAGGCCCAACCAGTGTACGAGATGCGTGGGAGAGGTGGGCCTCCTACGGCATCGACCGGATGAATGCGTACCACTCACCCCAGAGACTATTTCTATGTGTTTTAGATGCTTAAACCATGAACTGTCATATAAGCATACATTTAGAATTGTACGCTCAGCATATAGCTGAGCAGTGGAGATGTACTCCATTGCAGGTAAGAAGAAAGACAAGAAGAAGTGTGTGGAGTGAGGCCGATGAACGCCGGGGGATCACCTTTGTAAATGTTTTGTTTTTAAATCCTAAAATTGGTGTAAGGATTTGAATAGTGCAGTATGTTGTAATAGAAACATGGATTAGCTTCTCAGTATTGTAATATTGTAATTGAACGTCTGTAATTATGTTTTGAATGCGTTAAAATCAGTTGTGGTTGTGATTGTTATTGGTATGGAGTAGTAGGACTTGTTAATTTCCAACTCAGGGCTGCCAGCCGAGGAGCAGTCGACTGAACCCCCTGATCAGTCGGCTGGACCTTGTGTATTTGAGAAACTGTAAGGAATATTAGAGAAGCAGTCGACTGGACCCCTTGGGCAGTCGACTGAACACTGTTTAGTGGAGCCACTGCCTTCTTCGATTGAAAAGCAGTCGACTGGGCAGTCGACTGGGCAGTCGACTGGACCTCTGTTGAGATTAGGGTTTTTGGTTCTGCTTGGCACAGTCGACGGAGCAGTCGACTGGACCCTAGTGCAGTCGACTGAGCAGTCGACTGAGCCTCTGTTTTTCAAAACTATTTTCTTGAATGTGTTTTCAATGACCAAAACTTTTTATAACTCTGATTTCAATGTATTTTACAAACACAGAAGGGAACGTTTCCTAAGTTTTAAAACTACCAGGGTTGTTTTATAGAAGTTCTTTCCGCTGCGTATTATTAGATGTTGTTGGATGAGCCTTGGTGGCGTGCCACGTGTCCTATCTCCACGCGTAGTGGGATGGGTCGTGACAAAAAGTGCCTTAAATTGTAGGTTAACATCAATTAATATAGTTGTTAAATCATATTTTTTCTAACATCATCTTAAGAATTAATAAAACTTATTTCTCTTTCTTGTCTATTTTAAAAAATTTATATACATTAAATTTTTTTTCTATAAAATCCAACGCCCGTGCATTGCACGGGCCGTCTATATGAGGAAGGTTACAAAGCTTTTATTTTTCCACTATGGCTTCATATTTCCTTTTCCTATTATATATGCAGTGTTTTCAAAACTTTGAATCGTAGAACTTCCAGAAGCACAAATTCGTTTATAAGGTTCAAAAATTTGCACTAGCATTCACAATTGCATGGATTCTTTTGAGTATTTTTTTAAAAGAAGTTATTTGTTGTTATCAACCTCTGTTCACATTCTCTATGTAAAGGGTAATTCTTTAATGACAACTTTCATACAACCTCCTAAAAGATGTATCTATCTCTCTCCTGTGTCACTGTGGGGTCTAGTGACATCACAGGAGAGAGATAGACACATCTTTTTAGAAAGTTGTATAAAAATTGTCACCAAAGAATTACTCCTATGTCCAACTTAAACGTAAAAGCAAGTCTTACTTGATTTTTTGAAAAAATTAAAATTGTATTAATATGTATCTTTGGAAATTATTGTAAAATACAAAGAGTACTCTAACTACATTTGGCAGGAATGCACTCTATAAATGTCATTCCAAACGCATCCTACGTAATTGTGTTCATAACCCAATAAAATAGATCCAAAATGGACAAGAAAGTCCCCCTTAACTCTTAAAACAATACTAGACAAGTAATGCTATGCTTTGCAAATTTCTCATCACAAATGTTTTTCAAATACAATTGACATGTGACCATTGTGCAGTCACTTTAGTATCCTTCAATCAAAAACCAGTGGCCCACTACCACATATATTTAGAAAGTATTTAGGTTGAGAAATTTGGGAAGTATAACATTACTCATACTAAGACATTGATTTACCAGATATCTTGACAAGCAATTAGGAAAGAAGACAGAGATCCAAAATGAACATCCCTGTGTCTACAATAGATGTCTCAAGCAATTCCTAGCATCCGTTCAAGTAGATGAAGACCATAAAACACACCAATTTTTCCCATTCTACCCTTGCATTATCTACAGCATTGCTAAGTTAACCAACTCAGAAATGAAATATCTTTATAGTTATTGCTTGAATAACAAATTGTTGTGTTCTTGTATGAGAAAATTGTGCAATGAATTTGAATAGAACTCTTTTTTGGGATTGTCTATATTCATTTCGTTTCATTTACAACACAAAGCAATCGTGAACTAGGTAAAAGTGGGCTTCTGGGATGACAAAGGGAGCCAAAACTACTTCTTCACAATTTTACTTCCAGATGACAATGTATTATGTGATTGAACAAACTCATCTGAAGGACCACTGAATTTCCTCCAGAGTTCTTCCTTTGGTTTCCGGAACCCAAAGTGTCACAAACATGACTGTGAAAGCAGACACCACTGCGTAAATAGTGAAGGTTCCTGTCAGAAGAGGTACCTTTGAGTTAGTATTACTTGAGTCCATTATATATATATATATATATATATATATAGAGAGAGAGAGAGAGAGAGAGAGAGAGAGAGAGAGAGAGAGAGAGAGAGAGAGAGAGAGAGAGAGAGAGAGAGAACCTCCACTGCTCCACTCCAAAAGTAAGTTTGCGGTCATGGTAACCACCCATGATATCAGCCAATTAGCCAACGTTGCCGTGCTACCAGCAAGACTTTTAATATTCACCGGAAGAATCTGAGAATTGAATTCAAAATGTATGAGAACTAGAAAGATTAGATTCATGCCAAGTTACTTCCAGAGCAGAAATAATATTCATGTACTGTAAGTTAGATTATTTTCACACCCAATATTGAGCATACCTCAGACATTATAACCCAAGGAATAGCACCAACTCCTAGAGAAAAGGCAATCACCATAACCTGGAAGGCAAAAAGTTAATCTAACCAAATGAAAAACGACGTGTAAAGCTTGAAGGGTATCCACAGAAAGCCGAACACAAACACATCCAAACAGAGGAAAAGAAAAGAAAAAACCATAAGATCATGAAGCAATCAAGGCATACCACAAGCCCAACAAGTGACAGTATTCCCAAGGTGTCATGAAGCTTAGAATTTTCTGATACGATATCCTATTTGAGTGAACAAAGAAGAAACACGAAGAAGACAATGTCAAAGAGCAGTCTCGACGCAAAAGGTGTAATCTTGGAATTCTTCAAAAAGATAGTCAACGATGAAAAAGATATAAATAGAAGGTAAAACCAGGATTAAAGTCAACATTACTGACCTGCAAATAAAATGCAATTGCAACGAGGAGGAGGCTAGCAGTCATTATGGATGAAGACACCTGCATCAAGTGATTGAAGATTTTAAACTTGTTTCTTTCTTTGGGGGGGTGGGGGTGGGGGGAGGAGGGTTTGGCTTATTTGTGTAGGTTTTGCCTCTTCTAACTCAGGTAGATAATGAATAGGGTCAAATACATTTTGGTACCCTATATATTATCCAAAAGTTCATTTTAGGCACTCTTTTATAAGTTGTATCACTTGAGGTCCTCAAGTAGTACATAAGTTTCGATTGAGGACAATCCTGAATATGACGATTGAGTGCAAATGAATACTTAAAAGTTGGGGTGGGGGGGAAGGGGGGGGGGGGGGGGGGGGGGGGGGGGGGGGGTGGAAAGAAAAGAAAAGAAGAAAGAAAAAAAGGAAAAAGAAGCTCAAACTTACTATCAGAAGAATCCTGCGACCAGTTTTGTCAATCAACCACGTGGTAACCCCGGTGGCAATAACCTACATTCACGATGAGCCCCCAAAACGGGGTAAAAATTTCTTACCAGAGAATATTAAACGCAACACTGAAATATGCTTCATAGATACCTGAATAACCCCGATTCCGAATGTTGCAACCTTACTGGATGAAACTCCTACTCAAATATGCGAAAACAAAAGAATCAGTAGGCATGTTTGGGAATTCTTAAAATAGGATCTTGTTCAGTTCTAGTTTCACTTTCTATTTGGTTTATATGAGAACCAAGGCCATTCGCAAAACATTTAAATTTATAAATACAGTTCACTTTTGAACATGAGAACCGACTATTTGTCTTCCCAAATAGTCCCTTGAACTAAAAAAATATAGGATCCAACTATTGCTGGCAATCGATTATCTTTAAAAAAAAGTAGGATCTATCCATTTCGTTCAATTGCATAAGCATAGAGTATATTTTAAAAAACGTAGGGTAACAATATGTGCCCAAAATCTAATGTGATATAACCATACCCTTTTATGGTGTTACAGACTTGGAAATATCACTCTAACAAGGCCATTGTGTTTATCTTCAAATGAAATCTAAATCAAATGCTCTTGTTTTGTCAAAACAAGGCTGGTCATACTTCTTTCAAGTATAGGTACTCAAACAAGCCTAATTTATCAAGGCTTAGCACAATACATCTCTTTCTATAGTTTGGAACCATTGCATGTTTTACTCCAAATATGAGAAACATGTGCCAACCTTGATAAGGTCACATCAAATACCACTCTTTCAATAGTTGGGACTTTGTGGATATCTAGGCTGATGGGAAATCTTCTAACATACTCCCTCCATCCCATTTTATGTGTCCTCTTTTCATTTTTGGGATGTCCCAAAATTGTTGTCCACTTTCCTAAATTAGTATGCAAATTTTACTTAGTTTCCCAAACTACCCTTTCTTGTAATCAACACCAAAACAAAACAAAAAAAGAAAGTGTAACGATTATGGGCAATTGTGGAAAGTAGGTGTAGATTCTTTTTGTCCCCTTAAATAGTTGGATTCCCAAACAGGGACACATAAAATGGGACGGAGGGAGTACCTATTTTAATGATATAAACCAATAAGGTTGTGGGATTGAGATTTAATTCATTTCCACCCTATTCTAGAAAACTCTCTACGTCTCTCTCTCTCTTCCCATACATATTTTACTCTTATAAACCCTAATTATATAATCCAATACAATTCAACTGGGATCCATAGCATGGTAAAATTGTAACATGAGACACGCCAACTTTGATAATATCATATTCATGGTTGTTAGAATCGTCAATCGTACGATTCATGATTCAATTCGAATCTCATACTGAACGATTCGAATCATGCTTATGAATCGAAATCGCATTGAATCGGTCTGAATCATCCGATTCATGGATGATTCACAATTCGATCCATACGGTTCACAAAAAATTTGAGTTTTGCTATAACAAAAAAGAAAAGAAAAAGGTTGTCTTAATTTTTGCTTGTGTTACATGCCATTCTATTCTTCACTTGTATTAGTTTACAGGTTATTAAGTTGCTATACAGATTCTTAAAGCTTCTGATTGTGTGTAAATAAATAGGTAAGTAGTCATATATGTGCCAAGATTTTGAATAGCAAATCACCAATAATGCCATACCTGCATCGTACTTATGTTTGTTCCTTTTTTCTATTCCCATTCATGTATGCATGACTGTATGTGAAGTGCTGGGCTTCACATCCTAAAAAACCAACACAATATTATAGGTATATATACACATGGTTGTTAGAATCGAACGATTCACGATTCGATTCATGCCTATGAATCAAAAAACGCACGAAATCGGTGATTCACGATTCGATTTGGGACGATTCACGATTTGATTCACACGATTCACAAAAATTTTGAGTTTTGCTTTTTAAAAAAAGGGTGTGGTCTTATTATTATTATTATTATTATATAATTTATATTCCGTGTTACATGCCCTTCTATTCTTAACTTGTATTAGTTTATAGGTTGTTTAGTTGTGATACAACTTCTACATATAAAGTTTATGCTTGTTAGTAAATAAATATGTGACTAGTAAAATAATACCAATCTTTTTATCAGGAAAAATCAGCAGTAATGTCATTAATGCATTGTCCTTATTTCATATTCTCATTCTTGCATGATGTGAAGTGTTGGGCTTCATATCCTAGAAAAAGCACACATTATTACATGTATACGCGTGTGTTTTATGTGCATATACAAATACACTATTCTTTCTTTTTCTAAAAATGTGAGTCTTACAATTCACGATTCGATTCACGATTCATATTTTTGGCAAACCGAATCACAATTCGATTCACAGTTTGACAACATTGTATATACATACAATTACGTATATACATGTATTCAAAATGCATATACAAATATATTACAAGCTATTTTTAAAAAAGTGAATCGAATCGATTCGATTTGCGATTCATAATTTTGGCAATCATGCATGATTTGATTCACGATTTGACAACATTGATCACATTATAATGATATATGCACATTATCAAACAAGTATGAAGAACAAAACCCAAAATACCAGTATGGTGAATGACCAGTAATGTAAAACCTTATTGAATAACAACAAGTGCACTTATGTACCAACTTACGCCAACAAATAGTTGACTTTTCTTAAAGATCACACAACACATGTATGATGAGCATCTCAATATCTTCAAAGTATAGTAGGAGGAATTCCTCAAAGATAATTGCAAATGTGATTCATTATCTTTGTTCAACAATAATGCACAAACAAAAGATACAAATTATTTCTTTATGTAAACATTATGATTCATGAAATATCCCTACATTTGCATGTTCCAAGTTGTGCTGAATTCTTTAGACTCAAACACAAAAGTACTAACTGATATAAGGCACAAATACATCATAGCATGCATCTATGTTTGACTTGGTTCAAATGAATTTTCACTCAAAGCCCACATCCATATCAAAACGGAATGAACAAAGACAACATCCATTGTTATCCAATTTTATTGGGATGCATAAACCTGAAATCTAACAATATTGTAAAATAAAATAGAACCTAGTATAGATGCAGATCGGATTATCAGATCGAGTCTAGTGTTGGACACTATGTCCTTAAGACAATTATGCCCCGCATTGGTGCTCACGAATTTACGGCATTTGTCTCCCAAGATACAACAATCTTCCCTTTACTATAGAAGCATTTCAAACAGCAAGTTTCCAGCAAACCATACTTGTGTTTGTACTCTCTCAGATATTGACACACTCTATATGTATATATGAACTGATATAAATTTCCTTCTCCTAAATGAATGAACAAGACCCATATATATAGGTTATAGAAGACTATTTGTTAAAAGTTACTATTCCTACTAATCAGAAGTTTCATAAAGTTCTCCTTCTCTTCGGTAAGTTATAATACATGAAGTACCCCTCCCAATCGATTCTCATGTCTGAACTAGGCCACTTTAGGGTTCAAAGAAACACCCAATTACCTATAATCTATAAGACTGCTCTTAACCTATTGCAAACTTGTGCAATACATTCTTTCAACATTAAATGCAGCATACAACTCATACTTTCATCACTTAATGCAGCATATGCTTACCCTTTCAGACCTACCGAGCCTTATAACTTACAAGCCTTCTTAAAATCATTTCATTCTAACATTCTAATCTCTTTGCAAAGATTTGTTAAACTTTATAGCTATGTTCCATAAACAATTAATTTTGGGAGCCGTGTCCATGTCGGAGATGTATCAGACACCAACACTTGTTGGACATGTGGAAAAACATTTTTAGACATCGGACACGCCTCTGACAACATTGGACTCGTGGCTGATAGGGTGGCTCCTTCAAAAATTTTCTGAAAATAAGGAAATGGAAGTGGACACATCATGGTTTATTACATAATAAATTAAGCAAATTCAATTTTTTAAAATTTGTTGTGTAGGTATTGTGCATCTTTAAAATTTGTTATGTCGCGTGCTTGAATGGTGTCGTATGAGTGCCACATAGCATTGTAGCACATAACCTACGAATTATCATGTGATAGCCTTCAACTTGGGGTCAATTGTGCAACCTGCTAACACAACGCCTTCTACTATAGTTGAATATGAAAATCTCTATGCACGGTTAGTCCACTATTTTAGATATTTTTTTTTATAACATATTAGATATGCATTTAAGATACCCATTTTTAAGGATACTTGGGAACCTTTTAACGCTTGTCCGAATTAAACAAGAGTTTTGATGATGACGGAATCCTTGGTAGGTATTTTTCACGACGACAGGAACCCTTCAGAAATGTGTCTAATAAATGAAAAAAACGAACTACGTTTATCTAAGGCTTCAATGAATGCTAATATGAGAATTCAAAGTCAGAGTGCTGAACTAACCAGCAGCCTCAAAAATGTTGCTGGAATAGAATAAAACACCGTTGATACCGCTGAGTTGCTGGAGCACAAGTAATCCAATTCCTACCTGCAGCATATACAGAACCCCACCACAATCAAGAATCAAGTACTCATAGTACGTGCCAATTCAAGGATAGAAACTAAGGGCCCGTTTGGGAATGCTTAAGATAGGATGTGGGTCATTCCTAGTGTCACTTTTTATCTGGGTTTTATGAGAACCAACGGTATGCTTGTTTGACAAAGAACCAGCTTTGGAAGAGATATTTGATTGGTCACGAACTCTAGTGGACAATCACCAAGCATTTGAATTTATAGAACCAGTGTTTTACCTTCCCAAACAGCCCCTAACTTTCTTTGAAAAAAGAACCAGAAATGTCAATCAAACTATTGTACCATCAAAGGATACCAATATCTTTTTCGCTTAAGATCAGCAATCCGAATGGTAGCTCTTTTGCTTGAAGATGCCACAGATCTCTGTGAAAAGGTACATGGAAAAAAAGTGATGCTAACAGTACATGACTTGAGACAAACAAATGATGGTCAATATGGAATGCATCTTGAGTTACGGTGCTCCGAAACTGGTTAAATGAATCAGTTGATGATGATAGAAAGCAAAAGTATGGAGAAGGTTAAATTGCAGTAAATACCTTGATCTCATTCACTTCTGAGGAAATGTCTGTATCAAACCCCCTTAGAACTTGCAAAGAGGTTTCAAATTCTTCTGTCATACCCATTTTAGCCTTGATTTTATCATAAGTTATATAAAACAAATTAGCATGAGTAAGAACACATCAGGGTGCAACTAAAATGATGTGAAGTAATGAATTTACCAACCAACGAGGAGATTCTGGTATGAAAAATAGACCAGGTATCAAGACTGTGCACGGCAATATTCCTGCAGATAAGGGGGAAAAGTTCCAAGTTTTTCAACTAATAGACTGATTGGCCCATTCAAAATACTATATTTCATCAAATTGGATCTACATATTGAAACTTATTTTGCATAAAAGAACTTTATGGACATTAAACAAGTAGAATACTTTAGGCCCAAAACACGCTTAGCCAGAGTACTACATCTCACCCAAGCTTAGGGTATATTAATCTAGCCATTTTGATGCTTTGCCATTTTACACGCAGTGGCTGATTCAGACTACAATCTACCATATATCACTTGTCACCCCGTGGTCACTCACAACACGGGTGGCTTTGATCATCTGTAGGTTTGCCACCTCACCCAATCGGAAAAGACAAAGGCCAAGGATCCAAAGACAAAACTAATGCAGCTGAATAGTTTGGAAACTTCGACATAAGGCCAAGGATCCAAAGAATGAATGGATGAATTAAAGATAATTTCTTCATTTGTCAAGATGATAGAAAAATAAAGAAGCCCCGATAAATAAGTGAAACGTCAAGCAAATTTAAACATTCAAGAGAAAATAAGTTCATGTAAAAGAACTCTGTTACAAAGGCACTTCTTTATAAGTTGAAGTGCTTGTGTCGGACACTCGACAGTTGAACATAGGTACTACACTTCTGGAAGGACACACACTAAGAAACATGTTACTCCTCCGTCCCATTTTATGTGTCCCTCTTTCCATTTTGGAATATCCCAAAATTGTCGTCCACTTTCCTAAATTAGTATGTAAATTTTACTTAGTTTCCCAAATTACCCTTCCTTACAATCAATACCAAAACAAATAAAAAAGAAAGTGCAATGATTATGGGCAATTGTGGAAAGTAAGTGTAGATTCTTTTTGTCCCCTTAATTAATTGGATTCCCAAAAAAGGACACATAAAATGGGACGGAGGGAGTAGTTGCTTGTACAATACTATCCTAAAGTATCTAATTATGTTCATTTTACAACAAAGTTCCTTCAAAATGGATGGATGCTTATGCCCTTATTGTACATAAACAATAAATTAAAACAGCAAGAGATTTTAAAAAAACTACAAGAAAACATGGATTTTTTTGGCCGAGTCCCTATGTCCATAGATTCGCGAGTTTAGGAGTTTGACCCTTAGTCATGTACCCGCACCAGATATTCGTACCGAGTCAATGTGACATAGTCCAAGAAAGTCTAGTAGGCATATTTAAAGGATATCTTTTAGTTGTCTGTTTTCATTCAGTGTACATGCTCAGATTTTCCAAACTGGTGACATATAATGTAAAAACTATCTGCGAAGGTACTGACAGTAGGTATAGTCTCTTGGTAATCATATAGGAGGCCTGGAATCAATTACCACCCTCACTAAACTTGATTAAGGAGGAAGCCCACTGCCTCAAAATATCCTCAATAATGCAAGAAATAAGAAGTTTTGGAAATTCTAGATATTAGTCCCCATGAACAAAAAACTATTTTCTTTTTCAGAAGAGAGAAGAGAACGACAAGGTACAAGGTTTTAACTTTCCTTTTAGTGTACGCTCTCACTTCCGAAGTGGGGGTCCCAAACTTCCTTTCAAGTACACATTTTCAGAATTCAAACTACCAAATTTTGTACAAAAAATAACCCATTACTCCCTCCATCCCATAAAAAGAGTCCTTTTTGGGCATTCGTGCCTCTTAATCGGACAAGCAATTAGAGCATTTATGTCAAAATTTTTAATTTTTTTATTCACAATCTAAAAGATTTATATTAGATTCTGTAGAGAAAGTTGTCAAAATCATCTCAAAATAAATTAGTTTAAGAAAAGATTGACTATTCTTGGGACACCTGGATGGAATATTGAAAAAAGGGACTCTTTTTATGTGACGGAGGGAGTATGATTTATTTGAGTTAAGTCATAGAAAAAATCACAAAAAACAAGAGAATTTGTGAACACAAAGTCAATTGAAAAGGTTAGGGTATTTTTTCTGCTCGAGTTAGTGAAAAAAGATCAACACAGTGATCTATTAGTTGCTTACCTAAAACAGCAAGCACTCTCCAATTCAGAAAAAGTCCCAATAGATATGCCAGCATTATTCCAATGGTAACTGAGAGCTACACGAGGGAAAAAATGGTTGTGACAAACTACATTGTGTCATTACATTGTACATGTCTGTAGCAAGTTGGTTTGTCTTATCACAATGGATATCACTTTAAAGAATCCAAACAAATAGCTGAACTAGGAAAGAGTAAACAAAACCAACCTGGTTCACAGATCCAAGGCTGCCTCTCATGTTTTGAGGTGCTATCTCAGCTATGTATACAGGCACCTGAGGAGTGAGGAGGGCCATCACAAACAATACTATTGATGTTTTCTCAGAATCCCAAAGGGATGATCAAAGAATCTAAGGGCCTGTTTGCACCTCCATCCACGAATTTGAATTGCCTCATTCACAAGTTGTATAGGATTTTAATGTAGGAACTCACAGCTTGAATGAGACTAATGTGGAAAAAAAAAAATAGACAACTTTTTCACGTTCATCTTACAGTCAGTCGTTCCTAGTTTTTCTTGCGATGAACAAATTACGTATCTTAACCACAATTTTGTAGATAAAATGTCAATTCTTCAAGTTTCTATTATCTAGATGGTGAACTACTGTATAAAAGTGTTATGTAAACTATGAACGAGGCAATTCAATTCAAGGGACAACCAAGCATGCCATAAATGCTTAATAGTTACCGTATAAGAAATTATGCCCACTCCAAATCCTTCTAGTAACCTTCCCATATACAGAAACGAAGAATCCTACACAAACAATAGGCCTTTGATATAAGTAACATGCACAAAGCTTGCCAATGATGTGATGTTGGAAAATCAAATTATAGAACTCCTAATAATTACTCACTTTGGCAAATGATATCGCTAGCCATCCAATGATATTGGGGATTGAAGCAATCATTAACGACTATCATTACGCAAAACAAAAAAAAACCATTAATTGTAACAATTTGCAATTAACAATCCAAATGTGTAAATACAAAAACCCTAAAACCTATTGTAAATCATACCCCTTTTCGCCCAATGTATTCCGCTATCTGCCCACTGGCTATGGCACCAACCATGGCTCCCACATTCGACAAAGAACCAAATATAGAGAACTGTCCACACCAAGTTGAATACAGAGCCAAAATCTCATTATATATACGTACACATATACATACACATCAATGCAATGTGAGGTCCAGAAAGATATGACAAACCTCAGAGGTCGAAAGTCCGAGATCTTTGATAATTTGAGATTGCGTAGGAGAAGAATATCCACACTGCAAGAAGAAATTAGCAATATAAATTCTCAACTATGTAACATATATATATATATATATATCGAGAGAGAGAGAGAGAGAGAGAGAGAGAGAGAGAGAGAGAGAGAATGAATTACGGTGAAGCCGAACTGAATGGGGCCTAATGCGACGATGAGGACACAGAAGACGACGGAGACGGCGCTCTCGCGCATGAATTGAGCCGAGGAGCCCATGATGCTGGACTGCCTCGAGCCCATTCTGTACCAGCTGCCGGTGTGGAGGAGAGGTTTCCGGAGCCCATCGTCGCCGCCTCCTGTGTCGTCTCTGTAAGACATGATCGCCTCGTCCTCGTCCTCGTCCTCGTCCTCGTCGATCCAACCAAAGGGTAATGACAACAATGAATTATATAGTATATGTGAATATATGTGTGTGTATATATATATATATATATATTATGTATGTGTATTTTATATGGATGTGACAGATAGGAGAGATCAACTGTTTGTTGAAATGCGAAAGAGACGGCGAAGCAAAGATTTGAACAAGACAATTACTCTAGTTCCGCAGGTAAATTGCACATTGCACCCCTGTAGTTTGGGTGGATACAACTTTAGTCCCCTACATTTCTAATTTTAGTACTTTAGCCTTAGAGAGCATTTTTGGCTTTCACTGGATGACATGAGTGTGTCTAATTCTATTATCATTTTATCTATGTATTATCAATGTAGTTACTAGAATGAGACCCATGTCGTCCAGTGGAAGCCTTGGTAAGCAAAAATGATCTCTTAGTCTTTACAATTATAATGTAGTCCATTTTTGAAAAGCTCTTCCACACTCTGTAGAAATGAATCACGTGATGCACAAGTGGGATATTATTGTTAGGGACACAATTATAAAATTACCTAAAAAAAATTACACTTTGGAAAATCTCTTCCACTCTTTGTCAAAAATAGATCACATGAAGCACTGAGTGAGATATTATTAAGGGCATAATGATAAATTTATTTATCTTAAAAAGGTACACTTTATACACCTTTTTTTTTTTCTTCTAATTATTAAAATAGGAGGAGGTTGTGTCTAAAACTACACCTATGCAATAAAGAAGTTAAAAGGCCAAACTCAACGCCAAAAGAATTATGCTCACTTTGCTCTTACACTCTCGTATTGAACTTAAATCTATCAAGAATTGAAAGAAAAAATTGACAAATAGACAATATTAAAACAAAATTGAAATTAGAAGAATCACGGTGTCAAAATTAAAATTACACATCACATAAAAAAACCAAAGGATACAAAATGTAATTTACCGGAGGTTGTGTGGGTTGGTGGTGCTGACGAGGATGGTGGGTTCGAAATGAAGAAGAACCACGTGTGCCAGAGAGGGTTAGGGTGTCGAGTCAAGACTGCTTTGTT
Organism: Hydrangea macrophylla; assembly: GCA_033977485.1. Taxonomy (NCBI): domain Eukaryota; kingdom Viridiplantae; phylum Streptophyta; class Magnoliopsida; order Cornales; family Hydrangeaceae; genus Hydrangea; species Hydrangea macrophylla. The sequence continues at coordinate 81,620,881 of CM066985.1, read as the reverse complement.
GGCCTTTTGGGGTCGTTTTGTTTTGTACTTTCTATATTTGGATCCTTATCCAGATCTTCTACATTAATTAATGAGAATTCTATGATACATCATAGTGGTCAATTACATTTTATTTTACTGTGGTCAGACCAATTCTCACTTTATCTGCTTATGATTTTTAAATAGAACCTCAACCCTTGGTTTTTGATTAAAGTGAAACTATTAGAATTTTTCTCAAAATAGTCTTTTATGGGGGATTAAGTGTTAAAATTAGTCTCGCATGATAGAGTTTAGGTATCAAAGTTAACCTTACACCAAAAGTTAACCCCAAAACTAACCCCCACAAACGCTATGATTGATCCTTACTTTCTTTTATCTCATTTTCTTCCCAATTTGGAGAGAAAGAGATTGAAAGAAAGTGAGGGTTAGTTTTCTCTCCCTTTCTCTCCTTTTCTCTCCTCATTAAAACTCGCAATCGAGAGAAAGCGAGAGAAAGTGATGTTTCACTTTCCCTTTCTCTTATTTTCTCTCATTTTTTAAACTCCCAATCATAGCGAAAGGGAAGAAAATATTGGTTGAAACACTGACACCACATCAACTTGACCACGTGGTATCACCAACCAATCAACTTCTTAGGAGAAATTATTTAGTGTGACGGTTATACCATGTACCATGTTGACGTGGTCTGGTCTTCAAATCTAGATCATACACATACCCCCTATTTTCATGGGATCATGACAAGTAGTTACCAGTAGAAGAATTGTCATAATCCCTCGGAAATAGGGGGTACATGTATGGTAAAAATTAAAAAGTCACATCATATAGGTGGGCTAAATGACAATACTATCTCTATATATGGGGTTAACCCCAATATTAACCTCTCAAAGGGGATTAAGTGTTAATATTTTTTGCCAATATTAGAATTTTCATCAGTTTTGAGATAATTTTGTTCACAACAATTTTGTTCATTTTTAGTTTAGTCGATTTGAGTGAGTGAGTTGAGAGGGCGTGCTTGGGGATTTGTACGAAGACCAAAACGTGTGAAAGTGAACAAAAAAAGCCTCTAAGTGGAGACTTAGTGGATAAAGCTCTGACTATGAACCAATCAATTGTGAGTAGGGATTATACTTACTGAATGTCCTTAGACATTATTGAAGCACACAAGTCTAAAAATGATAAAAATGCCATTAATATGACTTGAAGGAATTAAAAGTACGAGGGAAAGGAAATTACATTAAGTAATTAAAAGGAGAAGAACACTGAAAGGAAACAGAAATGCTATAGACCCACATTAAGATCCACATTGACTTCCACACATAAAGACTGAGTATTAAAAATGAAAAAGTGTGGGCCCACCACTAGAGTACATTTGCTCTCTCTCTCTCTCTCTCTCTCTCTCTCTCTCTCTCCTGTCATACAGATCCAAAAATCCCCAAATTGAGATAGCACACTCCCTGACCTAAAGAGGCTGCCTTTCCCAACCCCCACCTAACCCCGACGTGATTCTGACGGTATTGACGGACAACAGCATCGGTCTCCGGCATTGACACCTCTGGTGCTCGCTGTCTCTCTCTCTGGTTTGTGCCGATGGGAAGAGTGACGGCGGACGACTTCATCTCAATCCGGCGACTTCACCTCAGGTTCGATTCTCTCTGTCTTCTCTCTCTCTCTCTCTCTCTCTCTCTCTCAGTTCTTGGTTTGCTGGAAATAGAATTAATAGTAAGGGGTGTTAGGAAATTGCATTCCCAGAATCCGTTTACGCACTGTATAAGTTGGTACTGTAAAATTTTTTGTGAATTTTATAATAACCCTACAAGAGTGGAACTAGGATTACCTTGAACTGCAAAAACGGATTGCTGTAGTAGACGAATCGAGAACACGGGCTCGATAACAGCTCACGATCTTCTACCGTTTTCTTCTGCTGCCAGAATATCGAACTGAGTGTGTACTGTTTCGAAATCCTTTATGTTTTCCGCTCTCCCTCTTTTTGCTCTCTTTTCTATTCTGAGTTACAATCCTCTTGATGGAAAAAATGCCAACTGAGAAGAGAGCCAAAACATCATATATATATATAGGCTATGATAGGGACCATAAGAAGTCAATAAGGAATAGGCTTCGTTGAATTAAGAAACCCTAATTCGAACTGAATCAAATTTCTATTTCTATAAATTATAATTCATACCACTAAAGATTAATAATTACACTCCTACCCTTATATATCTCAAAAATATATTTCGAGCTCCATGTTATTAAATACTTATTATCTCCCTACGTTAAGATTACAGATATCCGTTAATTAAATATAATTAGTGAGAATCATATTTAATTAATCTCTTAAAATTCCTTGAGATTCTCTGCTTAACCTATATGATATGTCGGATACAAAATTCACCTGCAGGGTTTGACATAATCAAAATTTATAAGCTTTCTCAAGGGAATATCATATACCTAAAATTGAGACATGGATTCCATCATTAATTAATATCTACCACACAATTAATATTATCACCCAATCCAATGAGATATTGACCCATTTAAGGATCTCACCCTTTTAGGGATCAAAGTGTAAATATCAAATATACGTGGTTATAAATTAACTTAAGATTTAGAGCATAAGCACTCATAATAGCCATGAGGTATTAATTATCTTAAAAGTCAGTACAAAGATAATTACCCTAAGTCGGTCCCGTTTAATACACAAAGTGTACCAGCATAGTGAGTTAAAACTATATCGTTTCCCGTAGTCAAGACAAACTATTACATCACCACGTTGTAGTCCTACCGATGGTGTGTCTAATCTCATCTAAGACTGTAAACCAAAATCTTATATTGTACAAGATCCGATGGTCTGATCTTCAATGCGTAAGCCGAACTCTACACACCAAACCACATACTATGTAGAATAAGAGACATACATGCACAATAAACAATATAATGCAAACATTGCCCACACAGATTCTCATAAAATAGAATCACTAATTTTATTAAATGAATAATAAACCAACTACATAAAGCATGGGGTTACTTGAGGTAATCTTTGTCTTGCTAGCACGAGTACACTCCATTAATACGCATGTCAAGATCCCTCCTAGACTTAAAGAGCTTCTTTTAGCCACAGTGAAACCTTTTTCTTTGGCATACCTTGCATACATCTCCATTAGCTCATCCAAAGAATCGAACTCCATCCCCTCCTTTGGTTCATCTAATTTATTTTTTAGATATGTTACTTTATCCTTCTCATGATCAATCTCAATAGAATCATCATTCACATCTATATAACCACTTAATACTTCTTCTTCCATTTATCTAAAATAATATATATATATATATATATAAAACAAATATTTATTCCATTGTATTTTCCTTAGTATCATCATTTGTGTTCATAGAAACTATACATGCTCTCTTTCTATTATAAGTTAAACTCCAAATGTATACACCTTTATTCTATCTCTTGCTAAAACAATGGGTACTTGTAAAAAGGAATACATTGATTCAGAGAAATGACACATGTATACTACCAAAGAAATCCTTTCTATTTGTCCTCATTTACACTAAACTTGAACGTAGTGCAAAACGGAACTACTTGATGCATAACTAAAACTTCAATGCATACGTCCAATTCATTTAATCTTGTTAATTTGAAGGCGCAACCCAATTATGTTGAAAAAAGTGTATTTTTAAAATTTGGAGGGAAAGGTTGAGGGAAAAACTTTGAAATTTGGTTTTGAGTTTTGTCTTATTCACAAACTAACTCAAATGATATTTTGCTTGTTCCTCATAGGAAAATTAGAGGAAGTGGGAAGGACATATATAAGTGGAGATTGGAGTAAGGGTTGGGCCCCTTGGGGGTACCAAGTTTTGTGAAGGGGGAAGACCTAGGCCCAATTGGGTTTACCACAAAACACACACACGCGCGCCGCCGCCGCCGCCCCGCCCCGCTCCGCTCCGTTCCGGGCCGGGCTTGGGCTTGGATTTGGGTGTGGATGTGGTCCTACTCCTATATATCTTTTTATACAAAGTTTATTTGGAAAATAAATTTTTTTTAATTATATATAAAGAGTTTAATTACAGTTGGAGACCAAGTCTCCCCACCAACCCCTCCACGTTTTTGTCTCCAGATTTTTTCTCCAACGTTCCCACAGTTCTCTCCACGTTCTGCAACGTTAACTTTCCCAACGTTCAGAATTTCCCAACGTTATTTTTTGCAACGTTCAGAATATATTCTTTATATATACACAAACTGCTTACAGAAAAAAAAAACATACAGTTTACAGAGAGAAGTGTTACAGAAATATTTTTATACACAGTTTCTATATACAAGTTTCTGAGCAACAATTTCTGAAAGGGTGTGGGTTTTCCGATCATCCTCCGTGCAAGGATTTTCGAGACAGAGGCGATTTCTGGGCTGCTTTATCCTGGGGACGTCGTGGCCTTCATCCGAACTGCTTGCACAACTTGGGCAGAGCCGCGAAGCATCTTAAAGAGAGCAACTAAGTCCGCGACTCATCCCAAGAAAAACGTCACAGGCTACTGATATTGGTAAAATTGTTCCTTTTACTTTCTGCAGCAACAATTTTAAGACGATTTTACATCTGCCATGGAATCTTCAATGCTCTCTGTTACCCATGACCTCAACAAACCCTTTAAATTTGAGGGCCTTCACTTTAAACGGTGGAGGATGAAAATGATGTTTTTCTTAACTACGAAAAAATTGCAATCTGTTTGTCTTTCTGAAAAACCCACTCTTTCTGAAAATCCCACTGTTGCTCAAATCAGAGAGTCTGACATATGGAATGAAAATGATTTTCTTTGCAAAAACTATATTTTGAATGGACTCTCTGACAGTCTTTATGACTATTATGCAAACTGTGATTCTGCAAAAAAGGTCTGGGATGCCCTTCAGAAAAAATATGACACTGAAGAAGCTGGAGCAAAGAAATTTGCAGTCAGCCGTTATTTGAAATACCAAATGACGGATGACAAATCTGTTGAAGCTCCATCCCATGAGCTGCAACAAATTGCTCATGAGATAATTTCTGAGGGCATGGATTTAAATGATCAGTTTCAAGTTGCTGTCATTATTGACAAGCTTCCCCCAAGTTGGAAAGATTTCAAAAATATTTTGAGACACAAAACCAAAGAATTTTCATTGGAAAGTTTGATAACTCGCCTTCAAATTGAGGAGGAGGCAAGAAAACAAGATTTGAAAGAACAAGTTCTTGTTGTTTCCAACAACAAGAAACCTCAAAATTTTTCTAAAAACAAAGCCTCCGTTGTTCTGAAACCACTTGCAAAAACCATGAAGTTTCAAAATCGAAATCAGAACAAGAACCGCAACAACAACAAGAATCAGAATCCGAAGCCAAATCAGAATAGGAACATACCCCCCTCAGGAATAAATGAAGTTGGACTGTTTGTTTGCTACAATTGTGGTAAACCAGGTCATATGGCTCGAAACTGTAGGAATCAACGACGAGTTGCTCCCCAAGCAAATCTTGCCGAAGAGCAGCTCGTTGCTATGATTTCCGAGGTCAATATTGTTGGTGGATCCGAGGGGTGGTGGGTAGACACTGGCGCCTCTCGCCATGTTTGCTATGACCGTGACATGTTCAAATCCTATTCTGAAGCTAAGGACAAGAAAGTGCTGTTGGGTGATTCCCACACCACTACTGTTGTTGGTATTGGGGAGGTTGAATTGAAGTTTACTTCTGGAAAGACTGTCATTTTGAAGGATGTCTTGCACACTCCAGAAATGAGGAAAAATCTTGTTTCAGGCTATCTTCTCAACAAGGCTGGATTTACTCAAACTATTGGGGCTGATCTTTTTACTTTGACTAAGAGTGGAGTGTTTGTTGGAAAGTGTTATGCAACTGAGGGCATGTTTAAATTAAATGTTGATTTTAATAAAGTTTCTTCTTCTGCTTACATGTTGTGTTCTTTTAATATTTGGCATGCTAGATTATGTCATGTGAATAAAAGGCTTGTGAAAAATATGAGTAGTTTAGGATATATTCCACAATTGTCCTTAAATGAATTCGAAAAATGTGAATTTTGTAGCCAAGCTAAAATCACTAAAACACCACATAAATCTGTCACTAGGGAATCTGAACCTCTTGAATTAATTCATTCAGATATTTGTGAATATGAAGGAATTTTAACTAGAAATGGAAAAATGTATTTTATTACTTTTATTGATGATAGCTCAAATTATTCATTTGTTTATCTTATGAAAAATAAAAGTGAAGCCATTGACATGTTCAAAATTTTCCTAAAGGAGATTGAAAATCAATTTAATAGAAAAATTAAAAGATTTCGTAGTGACAGAGGACATGAATATGATTCTGATGAATTTATTGCTTTATATAAAATTAATGGAATCATTCATGAAAAAACTGCCCCTTATTCCCCTGAAATGAATGGAAAAGTTGAAAGAAAAAATAGAACTTTTACTGAATTAGTAGTTGCTATTTTATTAAATTCAGGGGCAGCTTCTCATTGGTGGGGGGAAATATTATTAACTGTTTGTCATGTTTTAAATAGAGTTCCTAACTCTAAAACTAATATTTCCCCTTATGAATTTTGGAAAAGAAGAAAACCAAATGTGGATTATTTTAGAACATGGGGTTGTTTGGCATATGTTAGAATTCCAGACCCTAAAAGGTCCAAATTAGCTAGTAGAGCTTATGAGTGTGTTTTTATTGGTTATGCTATTAATAGTAAAGCTTACAGATTTTATGACTTAAAGAATCATGTTATAATTGAATCTAGTGATGTTGATTTTTTGGAAAATAAATTTCCTTTTAAATTTAAAAATAGTGGGGGTTCAACATCATATGATATGCCTAGATTAGTAGAACCAAACGAATATGAACTAGAGCCTAGAAAAAGTAAAAGAGCCCGAATCGCGAAAGATTTTGGGACCGAATTTTATACTTACAACTTAGAGGAGGATCCTAACACCCTCCAAGAAGCTTTGACTTCTATAGATGCTGATTTATGGCAAGAAGCCATAAATGATGAAATGGAATCATTGGAATCAAATAAAACTTGGCACTTAGTAGATCTTCCACCTGGTTGTAAGACAATAGGTTGCAAATGGATTCTTAAAAAGAAATTGAAACCCGATGGCACGATAGATAAATATAAGGCACGTCTTGTAGCTAAGGGTTATAGACAAACAGAAAATATTGATTTCTTTGATACTTATTCACCTGTCACTAGAATTACTTCTATTCGTGTACTGTTTGCTTTAGCTGCTATTCATGACTTAGTAGTACACCAAATGGATGTTAAAACAGCTTTTTTAAATGGTGAATTAGAAGAAGAGATTTATATGGACCAACCTGAAGGTTTTGTTATTTTTGGTCAAGAAAATAAAGTTTGCAAATTAGATAAATCTCTTTATGGTTTGAAACAAGCTCCTAAACAATGGCATGACAAATTTGATAGTTTAGTCATCTCAAATGGTTTTAAAATAAATAAAAGTGACAAATGTATTTATTACAAATTTGAAAACAACACTTGCACTATTATTTGCTTTTATGTGGATGACTTACTTATTTTTGGATCAAATATTCATGTCATTAATGAAGTTAAATCTTTCTTATGTGCCAACTTTAATATGAAAGATTTAGGAGAAGCTAGTGTAATTCTTGGAATTAATATTACTAGGTCCGAAAATGGACTTTCTTTAGATCAATCTCATTATATTGAGTAGATTCTAAAGAAATACAATTTCTTTAACTGTAAACCAGCATGTACTCCATATGACCATAGTGTAAAATTGTTCAAGAACACTGGTGACAGTGTTAGACAAACTGAGTATGCGAGCATCATTGATAGCCTCCGTTATGCTACTGATTGCACTAGGCCAGATATAGCTTATGCTGTTGGAGTACTATGTAGGTTTACTAGTAGACCTAGTATAGAGCATTGGCATGCTATTGAAAGGGTCATGCGTTACCTAAAAAGGACGATGAACCTAAAATTACACTATCAGAAGTTTCCCGCTGTCCTTGAAGGATATAGCGATGCTGATTGGAATACCCTATCAGATGACTCCAAGGCCACTAGTGGATACATTTTTTGTATTGCTGGAGGCGCAGTTTCATAGAAGTCTAAGAAACAGACTATATTGGCTCAGTCCACTATGGAGTCAGAGATAATAGCACTAGCTACAGCTAGTGAGGAGGCAGGTTGGCTGAGAAATCTGCTATCAGATACCCCTTTATGGGAAAGACCGATACCAGCTGTCCTAATCCACTGTGATAGTACCGCGGCTATTGCAAAAGTTGAGAACCGTTACTATAACGGCAAGAAGCGACAAATACGTCGCAAGCACAGCACTATTAGAGAGTTTCTCTCTTCTGGAGCTGTAAGAGTGGATTATGTACGGTCTGAGGAGAACTTGGCTGATCCTTTGACGAAAGGACTAGCACGAGAGAAGGTTTGTAAAACCACGAAAGGGATGGGACTAAAGCCCTTAGATAGCTGAGTCACTTGTGATAGTAACCCAACCTATAGACTGGAGATCCCAAGAAATAGGTTCAAAGGGTAATAACAAGTCATGAAGTGATATGAATAGAATCATGCTAATATATATATATGGGGGTAACACTCCAAGTCCATCCCTACGAAGCATGACATCCTGAAGGACAGAAGGTTGAGTTATTTATAACTCTTAATGAGATCTAAACTCCATTTGGAGTGGGATACCCAGCTACAGGAGTATCCTTGTTGGACTCACCTAGGAGAATGTGGAAGTGAGGCTGCTTCCTATGAAATTTTGGGCAAATTCTCTAGATCATTCGCTATACTGGGATATAAGCACACGGCCGTAAAGTGCTGGTTTTTGAACTTCACCCTAGTAGGATTGTGTGTGTGGTGTTGTCTGAGATAGAGTTCAAAACTACGGTTACTCTAGTATAATCGGAAGCACTATCACTACGTAAAGGTTCAAGTTGAAAAACACATTTACTTATGCACAGTCTTATGATACGTTGCTCAATGATCTTAAATCAATTTTTAAAATACAAGTGGGGGATTGTTGAAAAAAGTGTATTTTTGGGTTTGGGTTTGGATGTGGTCCTACTCCTATATATCTTTTTATACAAAGTTTATTTGGAAAATAAATTTTTTTTAATTATATATAAAGAGTTTAATTACAGTTGGAGACCAAGTCTCCCCACCAACCCCTCCACGTTTTTGTCTCCAGATTTTTTCTCCAACGTTCCCACAGTTCTCTCCACGTTCTGCAACGTTAACTTTCCCAACGTTCAGAATTTCCCAACGTTATTTTTTGCAACGTTCAGAATATATTCTTTATATATACACAAACTGCTTACAGAAAAAAAAACATACAGTTTACAGAGAGAAGTGTTACAGAAATATTTTTATACACAGTTTCTATATACAAGTTTCTGAGCAACAATTTCTGAAAGGGTGTGGGTTTTCCGATCATCCTCCGTGCAAGGATTTTCGAGACAGAGGCGATTTCTGGGCTGCTTTATCCTGGGGACGTCGTGGCCTTCATCCGAACTGCTTGCACAACTTGGGCAGAGCCGCGAAGCGTCTTAAAGAGAGCGACTAAGTCCGCGACTCATCCCAAGAAAAACGTCACAGGCTACTGATATTGGTAAAATTGTTCCTTTTACTTTCTGCAGCAACAAATTATACTAGTGTTCCATCAAAGTAGCTGTACCACCAACCTGTTTTTTTTTTTTTTTTTTTTTTTTTTTTTTGTATAATCCTAGCTATGAACCCTTTGTTAGGAATATATACTAAAATTGAAATTGCGCCCAAACTCCAAAATCAATTGCCAAGCTAAGCTTACGGTAAAATTGAAAATGGAGCTCTTTTCTGTTGACAATGTAGTCCAGATAAACTGTTAGATAAACTCTTCAACACCAATATGTAAAACAAAGTTGAAATATGGAGATTATTCCATTCATTTCAAAATCAACTCGCAGAGAGAGAGAGTTTGTCACTGTATTTAAGAATGGACATGCATGTCTAAGCATGGAAATTAAATTAATTTACAGAGAGTAACAGAGAGAGAGAGAGAGAGAGAGAGAGAGAGAGAGAGAGAGAGAGTACCTTTGGTTGCCAACGGTAAATCGCCCAAATCGCACCAGTGGTCTTCTTCTTCTTCATACAGTCTGGTAGAGGAGAGGAGAGAGAAAGTTTTGAGCCTTTTTGGGTATCTTAATTCAAACGAATTGGGTTAAATGCTTTGACCCGCCCAAACCAAATTTTGGTGTAAAATAGTGGGACCTACTTACTTTGGTGAATATCTTCGGTGTAGTTCGGTTGATGTAGCATTATTGGATCCTGCCCGTGCTTCTGTCCCTGCAATGAACAATGGTTGGGCTGCAGGAAAGGCTGAATTCCACCATTGCGGATGAAGGAAATTTTGTCTTCAGCTCAAACAGATTTCTTAGATAGTAGTAAAGCTCTACTTAAAATAAAATGCACAAAACACGAAAGCATCTTTAGAGGTTGAAGAAGAGGTGGTGTATATGTATTCTTTTACAAATTCATTGCTTACATTCTCGTGATGGATTGGAATGAGAAAATAGCTAGCGTGGTATTGTATTAAAAATCTTTGTATTCAATCAGACAGAAAGAGATCTGGAATTAGATAGAATTTCAAATTCAAAACCAACAGACTTCAAAATCATAGTTCACTTGCCTATTATAGGACTAAAAATCAAGTGAGAAACAACGTTGGGCCATTGGCAAAAGAACATTGGCCTGACATACACCCTTGGGCCTTTCTCTGGGAAAAAAGAAAAAGGAAAAATCGTATCAGAAATTTATAGCGTGAACGGAGAATCTTCTTTTACTTCAAACTAGATAGCTGCTGCGTGCCTCGCACCCAATGGTGACCATTTTGGATTCCATTTTTATGTCCTCTAAATTTATTCTAGATAGCATACACGAGCATGTCGACCTGATCGTTATGGCAAAACATATTTGGCATGTATTGTATTCCATAATTGCTAAAAATTAGTTGAAGAAAATCACAATTCGATAGTAAGCAGAAGATTTTTCTTGAAAAGTAAAGTCATAAGCAAACTTATGGAAGTGGAAGGGGTTTTTTTCCCACCTTAAGAGCAAGCTGCAAATCAATAAAATTTCAGTTGAGCATGTTTTCCTTTGGTAGTTGTAAGCACATAACTCACATAGTATGTCAATCATCACACAGGTAGAGTTTTCTTATTCTAAAACTTCCAGCCATGGATAAAGATTGTTGAAAATGTCACAACCAATAGCAAGAAACTTAAAATTTTGAAACAATCTGATTGGTTAGAGAAAACAATACATGTATACAACATACATATTTTTGGGGGGGAATTATTATAGGCACTCCAAAATTGAACCAAGGCACTCCATGGTACCACTCTTAGAGCATGTGGTACCATGAATTCCATTCCATGCAGTCGATGGAGTGCCTTGGTTCGTCCATGGAGTACCAATAGTAATTCCCCTTTTTTCAACACATACATCCAAATAGTAAGAAAGTGAATGAAATGAGTGAAGCAAGTGTAAAAACTGAAAGAGCTTCATCGGTACTTTCTGAACCTTTTCGAGTAGCTTCATCTTTGAAGAATTTCCCAAGCTGAGATTTGTACCATGTAAAGTTGAAGTGGAATATAATATTCAAATTGGAAGAGTGAAAATAATCATATAAGTGTCATCAATGTCTATATCCCGCCCTGAGGGAAAAAAGAAATGAAAAAGTTGGAACTCAAATAGTAAAATGAATTTTGTACCATGAGCTCCAATGCCATTAGTCTCTTTCTGGTCTGAGTACATCTTTTGGAGGGAAACGAGAGAATTTAAGCTGGAGCATCAAGTGAACACACAATATTTTGGACCCTCCTGCATTCAGAAAGTTTTGTCATGAAAACATGGGTCAGTGAGGAAAAAAGGGGGAAAAAAAGAGAGAGAAATCGATCGTAATTGATTCCTTCTTCTTCCTCTTATTTTCCACATCTCAGTGACGTAATGTTATACTTGATTTTCATTGCTCATGGAACCTAAAAATTGCAACTATTGGAGTTGTAGTTTACTGGCATACTAATCTGTTTAAGGAATAGCATGTTGGCAATCTAATTTAATGGTTTTCATTCTACTTGCATATTGGACTGTCTATAGGGCCTTCTTCATTCAGGATTGTAGAATCTGTTCATCTAACCTTTTCATTGGTGCGACTATTGGTTGCACATCATCTAAAAGTTATTTCGACGTCAGATATGCATGTTCTATGTGACCACAACGTCGACCAATGCTCCCATTCAACAAATTTAATTGTTACTTGGACTTCATGCAAATCTGCAATTGTCTTCTTGTCATGGTCATAAATGATGGAAGCTTACCTTCAAATAACATTTGGTTGCATAAAGAATTAATGAGTGTAAGCAGAATTTGCTATGTCCAGATTGATTTCAATTTATGTGATATTCCCTAATTTGTAATGTCTGAGTGAATGTCTTTAATCAGACCAATTAAAGATAACAAGAGCCACCAAGAAAGTCCTTAAGAAGAACATTACAGAGACCATAAACCCCCTTCGAAAACTCACCAAAAAAAAAAAGAAAGAAAAAATTGCAGAACAAATGGGACCTGAAGAAATAGAGTAAGTTTTCATGTGTCTTATGTCTACTGCTGCCCCCATTTTCAATTGTTTATGTTCGATTCAAGGTGAGGGGTGATACACTAACTAATATAAATAGTATGTGTACGTGAATTATGCGCAATGTACTTTTAAACATAGTGCAGAAGTTGAATAAACAAATCAAAGTCATACAACAAACTGACATAATAGCAGAAATCCAATTCAATTTTGCATCAAGACAAGCCCATACGTGAGCACTATATTATCTTACATGTTTTTGTGGTTCAATTGAAGCACTATAGCAATATTTGGATTTGATCCCAGCTAGTTCTGCGCCTGAATCAACATGATTGCCACAATCTGAAGACGAAATTTAGAGCAAATTTAGTTAAATCATTAACTAAAAAAAAAAACAAGCTGAAGAATCATTTAAAAAGCCCATAAAGTGAAAGGGGGAAAAAAAAAAAAGACACCAAGTTTACCTCTCACATTATGTATGTCATCTTTTATATAAAAATAGTCATATAAAGCTGACACACATGAATTATGAAGAAGAGAGGGCAAAGAGAAGAGAAGACAAAAGAAAAGACGAAAATTTGAACAGGAAGAACCAGAGTTTGGTAGTGTTCTTTTTATCAGAGCCTCACCAATATTTGTCTTCTTCAGAGGCTGCCAATCTTCCCACAATTTGCAGCAACCAGCACAAAAGGAAATCTAGGGTTGTAAGATTCGAAAATCGCTCAATTGTAACCTAAACGGAAATCGCAGTCGAAAATCAATCAGAAGAGAGAGAGAGAGAGAGAGAGAGAGAGAGAGAGAGAGAGAGAGAGAGAGAGAGAGAGAGAGACTGGTGAGTTACATGACGCACCAGCTTCAAATAGGTGAGTGAGTGTAGCGGGTGGAGGTGATGACACCTTTGCCTCTGAGCAGGATGAAGCCGAGAGGTGCGTTGAGACTCTTGATTGAAGACAGCCGAATTTGTAGCTGACTCATGCGTCTGCGCTCTGGCTCTCTGTGAACGGCGTCGTTTTGGTTTACTGGTAAGCAAGTTCTTCTCTCTCTGTCTCTCTCAAACGAAGTACCCCAAAAAAACCAACATGAACTCTTCAAATGCCATCATGACAAACTGTAGAATAGGATATATGAAGGGCAGAATCGTTTTTTCCTACATCAATGAACAGTAACTTTATATTTCCTTCTTATATAGTTTGATAAGCCAGATTCCTTCTAATAAGCTATATATTGTACACCTAAATGACCTAATGCTGCCTGGTGTGAATCTTAGCTGGGCATTCTTTAAATCCAACCAGGGAAGAAGACAGACATCTTAGATGTTAGCATACAAGGCTATTTCATCCTCAATGAGTACCCTGGCTCCAGCTTCGCTAATGCTATTTTTCGGCGCAGCAAATCAGACTCTTTCTGGGAATTGCGAGAATTCATCAATTGAACCCCCAAACTTCTGATAACTAAAAACCACAACCTAACACGACAATGGCGATTAGGGGTTCTACTCAAGTTAAAAAATATCAATTATGCAAAATTAAAAGATTAGACAATGACGATTGGGGCTCTACTCAAGTTCACCTACTTCAGTATTCGTTATTGAATTCCAATTTCTTGAGACGTAACCAAACCAAACTTCACTTTGTGCATACTAAAATTTTAAAAACCGAGAGTCACCAAATTGAAAGAGGACATTGTTCTCTACAAATCCTAAAATTCAGAAAAAAAAAAAAAAAAAAATTAAGTGACATCGAAGGAACTGAGAGAAATAAAATGCCAAAAATGGTAATAAAAGGGAGGAGAACAAAGGGACAAGAAGAAAAAATTGATATATACTTGCTGATTTTTGCAGCAGACATGTCTAAGTAGTGAATTAAAGTAGTATGAAGTCTTCCTGAGCTTGTGAAAAAATTATGACTCCATTGAGCTAAAATAAGATAAAGCAGGTTTCATCTGATCCCTACAATCGATCCACTCTTTGAGGCTTAATTTATATCCTAAGTAAATATGCTCAATATACGTAAATGAAACAATGCACAAAAGTTTCATTTCAACAAAACCTTTGTAAAATGTATGATGAACCAATAGCTTATTAGTTTTCCCAACCACCAAAAAAGAGAAAATCAATTAACAAAATGTCGCACGAGACTTTTCCAACACTAATCGCTTTAAGATGCTAGTTAGTTTCAAATATAAAGCTACCTAATCTACCACATCATTTGTATCAAAATTTAGTTATTGTTCAGACTTGAGAATTAATTTTCTAAATATAAACTATGAAGAAAAAAGAAAAAAAGATCATCATTTCATTATTGATTTACAATTAAATCTCTGATTTGATACCTTCTTTTCATTTTGAGCCATTGCTAAAAGAATAGCCATATTTGCCCACTACAAGTGCCAGCATAGATTGTACATAAGTTTACCATTATCTTGAGCTTCTAAATTTTGATCCAAAGGGCAATGAACCATCTTTGCTCCTGTTCTATACATCAAAGAAAAAATAATGGGAAACACTTTCTAGTAATGGATTGGGCATCACTATGTGTGAATGACAAAATTTAATTTTTTCCAAAAATCACAGGACAACAATCATTATCTTTAACAGAACACCCTACAAGCAGACCAATTCATGAGTATGCAACCAAAAAACAAACAAACAAAAACCTTTTCTGTTTTCGTTTTCATTTTTTTTTTCAGAAAACGAAAACTGAACATGTTTGGTAACATTTTTATTTTTTTCCACAAAAAACGTTTTCATATTTTGGGGTAAACCAAAAATGAAAAGAGTATCTTTTACCCTCAGCTGGGCATCATTTAACATAGGATGCTAGTTAGAACAACATCATATTATTATCAACTCAGTCCCATGTGAGCAGCTCAAAATGTCCTTATCTGCCATAAATTTTGCTACTTTCAAGTCAATGTTTCTGAATTTTTTATTGTATTTGATAACATATGTTTTTGAAAATTAGATTTGACATAGATATTGTTACCAAACGCATTTTCTGTTCTTGTTTTTTTTTTTCTTTTTTTTTTTTTTTTTTGTTGTGCAAATCAACAATGTTAACAAACACGTTTTCTGTTTGCAATATTTAATTAAAAAAAAATAGAAACTGGTTTTGTTTTAAAAAAAAAGTGAAACTGAAAGCAGGAAACTTACCATGCGAGCCCTTAGCTTTCCTCTTCTATGGGCTCGTACAGGAAATTCTAGGTTTTTTCTGAATTAGTTATCACCAAATCAAAACCCCAACCTGGTGCAAAAAGTGACAATCGTGTATGGAATCCAACAGTAATTAGGGTCCAGAAGATTAATCCTACAAATTAAGGTGTAGTAATATTTATGCAACATTGTTAATAAGGTCTACATGCATGGAGGAAATAAACAGCCTTACCAGAGTAGGCTGACAAAAGAAGCGAGTTGGTGCACAACAATGGCTTCTCCATGCTGCGCATGTTAGCAAAGTGAAGCGAGTTGTGCCGGTAATGCCCTCACTGAAATGATGAATCTGATTAAGAGGTCCAAATCACAAAGCAAAATAACCAAAAGATATACAAAGAAAAAAATTTCTTAATTCTGTTTCTTTGCTATAAAAATTGTGTACAGCAAAAAATAATAATAAAATAAAAAAAAATAAAATAATAATAATAATAATAATAATAATAATAATAATAAAATTAGTGGAATCTAAAGCTTTAATAATTAATCATCATTAATTCAAAACCCAAACTTGAGAAACCCAAATCTGGAAAAACCAGGATTATAAAATAAAGTCTTATAACCATGGAAGAAGATTGTAGACATTAGCCCTGGGGGTAGCCCAACCAGTAATCGATCTTTTGGCGAGGGTAAAAGTGTGCAGTAGATGGCATGTCAATTGAATATTTTTCCGAGCATATTCATACTACCACCATATATATTAAACAAGAAGAAGATCAAGATTTAAGAGGCATGAACATACTGACCTTCATCACTATCTCCCATTTATTATTTGTTTGTTTTTCCCAATTCGTCACCACCTGTCACAAGACACAACGAAGCAGCTAAAAATTTACGGATGAAAATTAACTGCTGCGAATGAATTATGCAAAACCTACACATTAAAACTATTCTCTTGGCCTTTAGCATATCACCACCATCTTCCATTTATTATTTGTTTGTTTTTCCCACTTTGTCACCACCTGCCACAAGAGACCTCATAAGTTTAGTTGACACAATGAAGCAGCTAAAACTTACGGAAGAAAATTAACTGCTGCAAATGAATTAGGCAAAAGCAAAAGGAAATTTCCACTAACCACCACCCAAAAAGGAACAAATTTAATAAACAAAAATCAACAAGTACAAGGCAGTGATGGATTGAACATTGATATGGCAAAACAACATAGAACTCCTCCTCTAGAACTTGCAATTTCTTTTAAATGCCTACTTTAATTTCAGCCAAAGTTTCGCCATCATGGATGACCATGAAGAACTACTGTCGCTTAGGCCTATTTCGGAATGGTAAAAGACAAGTTCGGGTTTAAACCGTATTTTTAACTGCTTTAAATTATTACTATTACTTTGACAGAAAAACTACTGAAGAGTTTGGCCTAGTAATTTTAACACAATATCAAAAGAAGGCATATAAAATTTATTTTGCAAACACAATAAAGGTTTAGTGGCTTCAGCGTCCAGGCTTGAAGTGACTATCTAGCAAAGCACATCACAAGGATGAACTGATTACAAAGAGAGTACTTCATTTCTGTTCTGGGTGACTCATACTTGCATGTTTCTTTAACCATTGCCATCCTAAACTAAAACTTAACTACAGATGTAAGTGCTCCTTATTTTGCAAAAACTGAAGAGAAGAGAAAATTTGAATATCTGATAAAAAACAAAAAAGAGAAGAAAAGAAAACATGAATGCATGGTTTTTTTTTTGCTGGACATTTTTGTTTCCGGTTATGATGGTCTTGAATATTATTAATTTGATGATACATGTAGTATGTCCTCTCATGTGTGGGAGGCAAAAGTTTTAAATATCAATTGTTTTCTCCATAATTCTTCCCAATTAGAATTCAGGTCCACTGACCCCTTAGGAAAGAAGATCAAGCTTGTTTAGGTTCGTCCACACCTTAGTTATTCGTTGAGAAATGCTAGGCACACATCCCAAACCACACCCCTTGCTTTAAATGCATGTACCTTATGTTGTTTGAATTTTCACACTTTTCTGTGCACCAATTGGCACATTATGTTATTTGAATTTTTCACACTTTTTTGTGCACCAATTACAGTGCACAGGGTACATGCATTTAAAACAAGGGTGTGATTTGAGGTGTGGTTTGGGATGTGTGCCTAGCATTTCTCTTATTCGTTACACTCCACTAAAAAGGAACCCAACAAAGCATTAAGAAAATCAAAACCAAACCTCTTTCATTCGCTTGAGCGAGTGCCGGAAGGTTCTCGTTGTCGGATGATGCTACATAAATGAAGCAAAATATGAAGTCAATGATCAATTGTAGTACTAATTAAGTTACAAAAAGAATTCTTGGTCAATTGACAATTCAATGGTAGGTTATATGAGAAGTAATAAATACACAAATGTGAGTTCATCCAAATAGTTTTAAGTTGAGGACAACTCTTTGGAAATCAAATTGACCTTAGATAATTTTTCAACATTACAATTACTCTCAAGAAAGCAAATTGTATGACAATTAGCATACAATTACAGTGGAACACACAGTACAGTTCATTATATGGAAGAAAGAGTTTTGTGAAATAAATTTTTAAAAAAAGGAGGTGGTTTTTGCAGATACAAGTTTCTAATTTGAAACAGCGAAACTTCAAAGTTGCATTTATCAAAAAGATAACTACAACTCCTACGTAGGCCATCTCCAATCCTTTAAAAAGGAATAAGAGCTTCATTTGATATGAGGCTCTCCAATGGTCATACACCAATTTTCTTATGATATTATTACTTTCCCTCACTCAAAACCATATCAAATCAAATCAAATGTGAGTGAAAAACTTTTAAAAAACTTCAAAATTTTTTTTTTTTTTTTTTTTATCATTTTTTTTTTATCAAACCCATATATATCAAGATTTGAATATGTAAATAGAGTTATTTCAATTTGACTTTCAGTTTGAGTAACAATACTCAATTTGATATGGGTTTGAGTGGAAGGATTGGAGGAGGTATTTAAGGACTTTTACCAAATTCTAAATTTGGTATGAGTTATGGGAAAAGAATTAACTTTACCAAACTAAAATAATCTAACCAAAGCAAAGAATGAAAAGAAGAACATGATATTGAAAGTATATACTACGGCGTGCAATGAGAAGGCAAAATCTGAAATTTTGAAACCCACGTTGTATTAATTCAATACACGGTTTTGCCTTGGTGTTAGTATTCGGAATTTCGAATCTTTCATCAAAGAACCCTAGGCTTTGATTGATTGGTTCATGGATTTGTGAGGAAATTGAAAGGGAAATTTGAAAAGAAAACACACAAAAACAGAGCAACTTACCGGCAAGCAGTTGTGATTTGGGTTTCCCTTAAACGACGAGTCAATGAACGGGCCACCTGTTCAGAACTGAAACCACAGTTCACAATTGAAGCAAATATAAATGTTCTTTCCCCATTCGAACTCATTGAATGCGCCGAAGACTGCCTCTGGGAATTTACAAAGGGAGAGTTAGATGCGCCGGAGGCCGGTGGTGGGCATGGTGTTCGGTAATGGAGAGAGAGAGAGAGAGAGAGAGAGACAGAGAGAGAGGGGGGGACCGACTGTGCAATTGATTGACAGCTGTAGAAGACACTGTCATGCGCCTCGTGTTGCCATACAAATACAAAGGGAAAATGACCAAAAAGACTACAACGAAAAATGAAATACCATCACAA
The DNA here is from genome assembly GCA_033977485.1 of Hydrangea macrophylla. NCBI lineage: Eukaryota > Viridiplantae > Streptophyta > Magnoliopsida > Cornales > Hydrangeaceae > Hydrangea > Hydrangea macrophylla. Next base: position 81,601,394 of record CM066985.1, on the reverse strand, counting down.
TTAAACCAAGGAACGATTTTGAGAGGACAAAACAGTACATTCAATCAAAATGAACAGTAACTCGATACTTTAAAGATTGGATAGAGATATATAATATTATATAGTTAGAAAAAAGGAAACATTAATAACTACAAATCACTTATTAGAAGAAAAGGTAGACAGTGTATGCTGTGGTGTGGATAGCATTCTTCTGGTGGAAAACCAATTTTGCCTCATCTCAAACCCAAATACTCCACTCAAATCCACCCCCACAAAAAAACACTTTTAACATTTACTCAAATATTGTACTAGTCAAACAAATCCACCCCACAAAAAAACACAACATTTTAAGGGTCAGGAGCCAATTCCCAAACAGTAGGCCATGACATCCACCATCTACACCTCCATGATGATCTCTGGGAGAGATTTTCCGGCGAGCCTTATGCGTTCTTCTTCTTCGTTCTCCAATATTGCTTCTCAGGCGACGACGGCGGCCAAGCCACCTAGACTACTACTATTGCGCATTAGAAACTCCGGTGGTGATGTATCGGCGGCAGAGACCGAGGAGTCTGATCAGAGTCAGATCGAAGTTCCTAAAGGCCCTCCATCTCTCATCTCTGCTCTCAATGTCGAAAAGGCACTTCGCGGCATCCGTAATTAATTTCAACTTTTTGTTGATACAATTAATTAATTAATTAATTAATTAATTACTCCGAGTAGCATTTAATTTGTAAGTGGAATTGATATTGGTTTATGTTTTAGGAATGCAGCAATTACAGACGCAGATCACTACAGGACACTTGGACTTCAAAAAGGCTCTTCTTATTCTCAGGTTGTTAACTTGTTATATATATTCTAACTCCTACAGTTTATATGAGTACATATTAATTATGGTTTACTACTTACTACGTCCATAATTAATTCAACAACATACACACAGTCACACACAGTACCCTCTCTTCTCAGTTGTATTGTGTGTGTGTTTTGAGGGTTTTATTGGAGTATTTATTTCTGTGGTGTTTATATATCAGGTTACAATTGCATATAAGAACAAAGTAGAGGAGTTGATGAATGAGGGACTAGATGAAGAGGAACTCACCCAGAAGCTTGACCTCTTAAAAGTCAGTCAGTCATTCCCTCCCTTAATTCTTTATTTCTCTCACTTAATTAACTTTACATAGAGGTTCTAATTCCTGGATTTATCAACCAAAACACTGGATATATAAACTATATATATATACTGTACTAGAAAAATATGTACAACTTAATTAAACTTTGTGACTCAATTATACCATATATCTATAAATATATATATATATATATATATTCTAGAGTTTCCTATTTTGTGTTAAAGAATTTCTAGTATGAAGGAGAACATTAATGACAAACTACTTTAGTTTTCCTTTAATTTAATTCACACAATACTTGAATTTGTTGAACCAGTTAACTTTTAAACCACAGAATCAGTTCTTCAATTCCCTTCTTCACTAGCTCTCAAAATTAGGCTGCAACCAAAAGAGGTCTCAATTACAATTTTAATTGGAGGATTCCAAAAGTTTAATAGTCTGACTTCTCGTCAGGAATCACACTCGATATTGTCGTCAGTAGAAGAGAGAAGATTGTACGATTGGAGCTTATCGAGAAGTGAGAGGCCAGATAGATATGAATGGCCTTTCGAGGTTGACATTACACAAATCCCTACACAATCTCCACCCCCTCCGGTACGCACTTCTTCATTCTTTTCTCGTCACAACTTTGAATTTTGTCGATGGAAGTCATAAAACTACTTCAAGATTGGGATCATTTTTAATTAGTCAAGAACCAGTTCTTTAATTAGTTTAGAAAATGACATTCTTAAATAGCTCGGTATTCTTGTAACTGCGTTAACTTTTAGCTATAGAGGGATCTGTATCTAAGTTATCTAGCTCTGTTTGGTTTGTAAATTTGCAACAAGAAAAAGAAAAGGAAAGTAAGTAAAATAAGAAATAAAACTAGTTCCTTAATTTGTGTTTTTCTCCATACTTAAATAGCACTGAAAAGTTAAACGGTTTCAAAGTATAATTTCCAACCAAAAGAAGAAATAATTAAAAAGATCTCATTAATGTGCATTTTAATTTAATTTCTTTTCCTGTGAGATCATCTTTTTTAGTAGCCCACATGATAGTGTTGTGTGTGTGTGTGTATATATATATATATGATAACTAAAGAGGATACTCTGTTGTTATATATTAGCAAAGTCTTCTGAGGTTTGAGCTGCTACTTAACATAGCAATTAACCTAATTGGCCCGTTTGCAGAGATACCAAATTTTCTCTCTTTCTCTCTCTCTCTCTCTCTCTCTCTCTCTCTCTCTAAATATATTTAGATGTGTGCACATGTTGTGTGTGTGTGCGTAGATTTGTTGATATATATATATATATATATATGCTGCATGCATAATCTATATTGCAAACTATACTAAGATTGGTAGAAGGGGTGAACTTGGCAGGAACCGGAGGATGTGGGGCCAACGAGATTGGTGGGATACTTCATGTTGGCTTGGTTGTTACTAAGCTTCGCATTATCAATTGCCTTAAATCGATAGAAGTTATAGAACTCTTAACCTTTTTATATATATATATATATATATATATATATATATATTCGGTACATTGAACCATTTCTTGATTATTAATTACAAACAGAAGGAAGTACGTACATTGTAATTCATATGAGTAGTTCTCTATTATAATAAAGGAAACCTTAAATTGGGAAAATTGGACGGACTGTACTCAAACCATTTCATGTTCAAAATTGTGAAAATTGAACATGTAATGTACAATTCAAACGTGTAACTATTGGCGATTGCAAATGTTAAATTGGCATTTCTTCTACCAGTAATTGAGAATCCAAAATTCAAAAAACAAAAAATTGACTTAGGCAAACCTTAAATAGGCATATATGCAGAGAGAGAGAGAGAGAGAGAGGGGGGGGGGGGGGGGGGGGGGGGGGAGGGGGAACAGGACAAATTTGATTCGCAGATCATTCATGTCTCAAAATCTTCCAATCCAAGTTTTTGAAAAATGTTGTTTAAATTCATTAATACTCCAAGTCCATTCCTAAGAAGCATGACATCCTGAAGCGATAGAAGTTTAAGTTATTATAACTTTTAATGAGCTCTAAATTCTATGTTGAGTGGAATACCTAGCTACAGAAGTATCCTTGTTAGACTTACATGTACGGGTGTGGAAGTGTGGCCACTTCCTATGAAATTTGGGCAAATTCTCCAAGTCATTCGCAATACTGGAATATAAGCACATGCATGGCCGTAAAGTGTTGATTTTTGAACTTCACCCTAGTAGAATTGTGTGTGTGGTGTTGTCTGAGATATAGTTCAAAACTACGATTACTCTAGTATAATCGGAAGCACTATCACTACGTAAAGGTTCAAGTCGAAAAATACATTTACTTATGCGTTGCTTGACTATCTTAAATCATTTTTTAATTATACAATGGGGGATTGTTGGACAGTGTGTAATTTAAAAAATTGGAGGGAAAGTTTGAGGGAAAACTTTTGAAAATTGGAATTGAGTTTTGTCTTATTCAGAAACCAACACAAATACTCTTTTACTTGTCCCACATACGAAAATTAGAGGAAGTTGGAAAGGCATATATAAGTGGAGGTTGGTGTAAGGGTTGGGCCCCTTGGGGTACCAAGCTTTGTGAAGGGGAAGGACCTAGGCCCAATTGGGTTTACCACAATACACGTGCGTGCGCGCGCCTTCGCCGCCTCACTCTATTCTAGGCGTGGGCTTGGGCCTACTCTTATATATATTTTTTATACAAAATTTATTTGGAAAATAAATTTTTTTATAGTGTAAGAGGTTTATTAGGATTAGGCCAGTTGGAGACCCAGTCTCCCTCAATCTCCTCCACGGTTTATCTCCACAGTTTTTCCAACATTAGAGTCATATTTTTTCTCCACGTTTTCTCTCCCTCAACGTTACATTTTAGTTTTCTCTCCCAACGTTCAATTTTTTTAAACTTCTAAAACATCTCTATAAAACTAAGAGCTTTTGTGATATTTGAGATATACAATTCCAGAGAGAAAATAGAGTTACAGAAAGCTTTTTATTCCAAGGAGTAAAAAGAGTTCCAAAACAATTTTCTTCACAGTTTTCGAGCAATCAATTCTGAAAGGGTGTGGGTTTTTTGATTTTCCTCCGTGTAAAGAATATTCGAGACAGAGGTGATTTCTGGGCTGTTTTATCCTGGGGACGTCGTGGCCTTATTCTGAACTGCTTGCACAACTTGGGAAGAGCCGCAAGGCGTCTTAAAGAGAGTGACCTTGGCCGCGACTCATCCCAAGAAAACGTCAAAATGCTACTGTTATTTGGTAATATTGTTCTTTTTCAGTTTCTGCCTCAACAATTTTAAGACGTTTTTACATCTGCCATGGAATCTACTATGCTCTCTGTTACCTCTGACCTGAACAAACCCTTCAAATTTGAGGGCCTTCACTTTAAACGATGGAGTATGAACATGATATTTTTCTTAACAATGAAAAAACTGCACTGTTTTTGTCTTTCTGAAAAATCCACTACTCCTGAAAATCCTAATGTTACTCAAATTAGAGAGTCTGAAATCTGGAATGAAAATGACTTTCTTTACAAAAATCATATTTTGAATGGACTCTTTGACAACCTTTATGATTATTATGAAAACTGTGTTTTTGCAAAAAAAAAAAACAAAAAAAAAGGGATGCCCTTCAGAAAAAGTATGACACTGAAGAGCTGGAGGAAATAAATTTACAGTCAGCCGTTATTTGAAATACCAAATGACTGATGACAAATCTATAGAAACTCAATCTCATGAGCTCCAACATTTTGCTCATGACATGATTTCTAAGGGCATGACATTGAATGGTCAATTTTAAGTTGTTGTCATTATTGACAAGTTTCCCCCGGGTTGGAAAGATTTCAAAAATAATTTGAGACACAAAACCAAAGAATTTTCATTGGAAAATTATATAACTCGCCTTCGTATTGAAGAGGAGGCAAGAAAACAAGATTTAAAAGATCAGGATCTAGTTGTTTCCAACAACAAGAAACCTCAAAATTTTTCTAAAAACAAAACCTCTATTGTTCTGAATCCACCTACAAAAAATAAGAAGTTTCAAAACCGGAATCAAAACAAGAACCGCATCAATAGAAATCAGAATCAAAATCTGAAGCCAAATCAGAATAGGAATGTACCCCCCTCAGGAATAAATGAATCTGGGCAGTTTGTTTGTTACAATTGTGGTAATTAACCAGGTCATATGGCTCAAAACTGTCAGAATCCGCGAAGAGTTGCTCCCCAAGCAAATCTTCCCGAAGAGCAACTTATTGCTATGATTTTCGAGGTTAATATTGTTGGTGGATCCGAAGGGTGGTGGGTGACACTGACGCTTCTCACAATGTTTGCTATGACTGTGACATGTTCAAATTCTATTTTGAAGCTAAGGACGAGAAAGTGTTGTTGGGTGAGTCCCACACCACTATTGTTGCTGGTACCGAGGAGGTTGAATTGAAGTTTACTTCTAGAATGACTATCAATCTAAAAGATGTCTTGCACACTCTAGAAATGAGGAAGAATCTTGTTTCAGGCTACCTTCTCAACAAGGCTAGATTTACTCAAACTATTGGGGCTGGTCTTTTTACTTTAACTAATAATGGAGTGTGTTGTTGGAAAGGGTTATGCAACTGAGGGCATGTTTTACTTAAATGTTGATTTTAATAAAATTTCTACTTTTGCTTACATGTTGTGTTCTTTTAATGTTTGGCATGCTAGATTATGCCATGTGAATAAAAGGCTTGTGAAAAATATAAGTAGTTTAGGATATATTCCAGAATTATCTATTAATGACTTTGACAAATGTGAATTTTTATTGTCAGGCAAATATCACAAAAACATCTCACAAATCTGTTACTAGGGAATCTAAACCTCTTGATTTAATTCATTAAGATATTTGTGAATATGAAGGACTTTTAACTAGAAATGGGAAAATGTATTTTATCACTTTTATTGATGAAAGTTCAAACTATTCTTTTGTATATCTTATGAAAAATAAAAGTGAAGCCATTTACATGTCAAAATTTTCCTAAATGAGATTGAAAATTAGTTTCATAGGAAAATTAAAAGATTCCGTAGTGACATTGGACATGAATATGATTCTGATGAATTTATTGCTTTGTATAAAATTCATGGAATCATTCATGAGTAAACTGCCTCTTATTCTCCTGAAATGAATGGAAAAGCTGAAAGAAAAAATTAGGACTTTTACTGAATTAGTAGTTGCTATTTTATTGAGTTCAGGGGCAACTTCTCATTGGTGGGGAGAAATATTATTAACTGTTTGTCATGTGCTAAATAGAGTTCCTAACTCTAAAACAAATATTTTCCCTTATGAAATTTGGAAAGGAAGAAAACCAAATATTACTTATTTTAGAACATGGGGTGTGTTTGGCATATGTTCAAATTCCTGAACCCAAAAGGTCTAAATTAACTAGTAGAGCTTATGAATGTATTTTTATTAGTTGTGCTATTAATAGTAAGGCTTATAGATTTTATGACTTAAAGAATCATGGCATAATTGAATCTAGTGATGTTGATTTTTTTGAAAATAAATTTCCTTTTAAATTTAAAAATAGTGGGGTTCAACATCATATGATATGCCTAGATATGTAAAACCAAGTGAATATGAATTAGAACCTAGAAAAAGTAAGAGAGCCCAAATCGCGAAAGATATTGTGACTGATTTCTATACTTACAACTTAGGGAAGGATCCTAATACCCTCCAAGAAGCTTTGACTTCTATAGATGCTGATTTATGGCAATAAGCCATAAATGATGAAATGGAATCATTAGAATCAAATAAGACTTGGAACTTAGTAGATCTTCCACCTGGTTGTAAGACAATAGGTTGCAAATGGATTCTTAAAAAGAAATTATAACCCGATGGCACAATAGATAAATATAAGGCACGTCTTCCACATTCGCATAAGTGAGTAGGATACTTAAAAAGATATTGTAACCTGATGCCATGTGCTTATATCCCAGTATAGTGAATGCTCTAGAGAATTTGCCAAAATTTCATAGGAAGCTGCCTTACTTCCACATTCGCACAAGTGAGTATGATACTTCTGTAGCTAGGTAAATATAGAGTTTAGAGCTCATTAAGAGTTATAATAACTCAACATTCTATCACTTTCAGGATGTCATGCTTCCTAGGGATGGACTTGGAGTATTAACCCCATATAAAATTATTAGCATGATTCTACTAATATCACTTCATAACTTGTTATTACCCTTTGAACCTATTTCTTGGGATCTCCAATCTATAGGTTAGGTTACCATTACAAGTGACTCAACTATCTAAGGGCTTTAGTCCCATCCATTTGGAGGTTTTCCAAACCTTGTATGTGCTAGTCCTTTCGTCAAAGGATCACCCAAGTTCTCCTCAGACCATACATACTCCACTCTTACAGCTCCAGAAGAGAGAGATTCTCTACTAGTGCTGTGCTTGCAACGTATTTGTCGCTTCTTGCTGTTATAATAATAGTTCTCAACTTTTGCAATAGTCACGGTACTATCACAGAGGATTAGGACACCAGGTATTGGTCTCTGTCATAAAGGGGTATCAGATAGCAGGTTTTTCAACCAACTTGCCTCCTCACTAGCTGTAGCTAGTGCTATCATCTCTGACTCCATCGTGGACTGAGCCAAAATAGTATGTTTCTTAGACTTCCATGAAATTGCACCCCCAGCAATACAAAAAAATGTAAGCACTAGTGGCCTTAGAGTCATCTGATAGGGTATTATAATCAGCATCGCTATATCCTTCAAGGACAGCGGAAAACTTCTGATAGTGTAATTTTAGGCTCATCATCCTTTTAAGGTAATGCATGACCCTTTCAATAGCATGCCAATGCTCCATATTAGGTCTACTAGTAAACCTACATAGTGCTCCTATTGGATAATCTATATCAAGCCTAATGCAATCAGTAGCATAACGAAGGCTACCAATGATGCTCGCATACTCAGTTTGTCTAACACTGTTACCAGTATTCTTGAACAACTTTACACTAGGGTCATATGGAGTACATGCTGGTTTACAGTTAAAGTAATTGTATTTCTTTAGAATCTTCTCAATGTAATGAGATTGATCTAAAGAAAGTCCCTTTTCAGACCTAGTAATATTAAGTGTCACGCCCCGGAGCAGCATAAATAGAGAAAAATAAATTTCCTTTATGGGTCCATAAGGAATGACAGGTGAAAGTCACTAATAATCCACACCACGCAGTACTAGTCCCAAAAAAAACAACAGTAATCAACTGAAAATAGCACAAAGTGCTAACTATTACAAACTATCAGAGTATGGTCCACAGGATCACAACAGGTCTGAAGACAACAAATGCCCAAGTACCCATTAACAAAAGTTTAACAGAACAACTGAAATTAAATCTAATTATAACATCTTCAGTCTTCAACTGGCATAAGGATAATCCTTCCTGGCGTATCTGTCATCGGTGGGGCCCTCCTCTGGATAACACTCATTAGTGTACTGGTCCTTACCTGTAAAACAAGGGACAGGATATTCTGGGCGGGGAATGTCCAGGCAATAAAAAGGCCGTCAGCTTACGGAGAGCTGAGTGAGCACAAACTAACGAGGTACCAGTTATCTGAAGTAAACACAAGCTTATAAAAACACGAGTTAACATCTTATTATAAAATAACATTATCTTGTTCTTCTATTCATTCTTATGAACCGACCCTTATCGTCTTGTTACTCAAATACCGAACTCAACGTATTCTGATCTCATGAACAGACTCAATCGTTTAACTCTAGGGATACACCCTTATTCTGTCCATCGCTTTTAAGAGCATATGAACAGCTCACCGCATGTCATGGACTCCACGTCAGTCTGTCCCCAGCTTTTAAGAACAATGGTCCTGTTCACCGCATTTCAGGGATATAACGTTTCGAACAAGGCATATCAATCTTATTGCCACGACTCAACGTCATCTACTAGTGATCCCAGCTCACCGCTTTTAAGAACAATGGTCTTGTTCACCGCTTTTAAGAGCATATCATAGATCATCCAGTCTATCTTAAGACTTCTTGGTCCAGCTCACCGCTTTTAAGAGCATATGCACAGCTCACCGCTTTTAAGAGCATATCATGACCGAACGTCCATCCACGTACCATTCCCAGAACTTACCAAACCTACTTACGTTCCATTCTACATCGACACATGACAAACTCCCAATGTGGCCTGACTACTCGGATTAAAAGAAATCGGATATCAAACTCATATCAGAATCAACACGTCACCCATGTCTTCATATTCTTTTTAATTCATTATCCATTAATCTTTGGTGTCACATTTCTCCTGTCTACCCCATAATCGCATAATGGAATTTCCGAATCAGAAATCGAACAACCGAACCTCTTATAAAATAAATAGGCAAAGGAAACCAGGTACTGATCATGTCAATCGATTGGAACAAAAGTTCAATCGATTGGAACAAAAGTTATGTCAATCGATTGATAACATGTCAATCGATTGGAACAAAAGTTATGTCAATCGATTGAGAAATATGTCAATCGATTGGAACACTGTCAATCGATTGAAATCCTATTCAATCGATTGGGATGCAACTGATGTCAATCGATTGAGAAATATGTCAATCGATTGGTACTACGTCTTCTCCAGCAGATTGTAAAAACAGCATATATAAACGTGCACTACATGCATTTAACTCATCTAAACATCGTAATAACTTGCATAAACATCACATAAAGAGACCAAGTGAGTTAGAACTCACCTAGGGTGCGTTTGGGTGTGTTTAAAGCTTGAAACCTTCAAACTCTCTCTCTCTTTCTCCTCTTCTCTGTCCAGCCCTCTCTCTGTCTCCTCCTTCTTCTTTCTTCTTCTTTCTGCTTCTTCTCGTTCCTCCCAGCTGCCACGGCAGTGAGTGTGTGTGAGGGTGTGTATATATATGTAGATATAGAGATATATATATGTATGTGTATATATCTCACAAGAGGTATATATCTCTCTCTCTCAAGCTGCCAAAGTGACCCAAGGCCACAAATGGACGAGTATATATAGGGGTATGGGAGTGCCACGCGTTTAAAGCTGAAGGAAAGAAGAAAACATTTCTCAGGTTATGTCAATCGATTGAGACACCAGTCAATCGATTGGTAACAGATATTTGTATTCAATCGATTGGAAACAATGTCAATCGATTGAGATGAATGGCAATCGATTGGAAATGTTGACACGTAATCACTTTTAGTCGGTTGAATGTAAATCGATTGAGATACTTATCAATCGATTGGTATCAGAAAAGTGTCAATCGATTGGGAATATGTCAATCGATTGGTATCAAAATTCACCAAAAAGAAGGGAAAGTTTATACGAATATAGAAATGAAATACCGGGTCTTATTAAAATACCAAAATACAGGGTATTACATCATCCACCACTCAACAAAAGATTTCGTCCTCGAAATCAAAAGCAACAAGGTCTAAAATAAAAACGAAAACTTCTCGCGCATCTCTGACTCTAGCTCCCACGAAGCTTCTCCTTCATCGTGATGCTTCCACTGAATCTTGACTAACGGGATCTCCTTGTTCCTGAGTTTCTTGATTCCTCGATCTAGAATGCGAACAGGTCCTTCGTCGAACGTAACGTTGCTGTTGACTTCGATATCCTCAAAGTTGATCTCGTGCGTTGGGTTGTGAACACACTTCCTCAGCATACTGATGTGAAAAACGTTGTGCACTCCTGACATCTTTGGTGGCAACGCAAGGCGATAAGCAACTTTTCCAACACGCTCCAGAATCTCGAATGGTCCGATGAAACGTGGCGATAACTTGCCCCTTTTCTGACCAAATCTGACGATTCCTCGAACAGGTGAAACCTTGAGTAATACGTGATCTCCAACGGCAAACTCCAAGTCTTTGCATCGCTTGTCAGCATAACTCTTGTATCTGGTCTGGGCGGTCTTCATCTTCTCACGTACGACTTGAATCTTCTCACTGGTTTCTCGTACCATCTCTGGCCCAAGAAGTTGACTATCTCCGACTTCGGTCCAACATAGCGGCGATCGGCAAGGTCTTCCGTACAAAGCTTCAAATGGCGCCATATCTATGCTCGAATGATAACTATTATTATAGGCGAACTCAATCAGAGGTAAGTGTATCTCCCAAGAACTCTCAAAATCAATGACACAAGCTCGTAACATATCTTCCATCACTTGATTAACTCGTTCCGTCTGTCCATCTGTCTGTGGATGAAAAGCTGAACTCAAGTTCAATGTCGTTCCCATCGCTGTCTGGAGACTCTTCCAAAATTCCGCAGTAAAGCGCGAATCTCTGTCTGACACAATAGATACAGGCACTCCATGTAATCGTACAACGTGTTGTAGATACATTCGGCTCAACCGTTCTACTGAGTACGTCATGCTATAGGCAATAAAATGTGCCGTCTTAGTAAGTCGATCCATGATTACCCATATAGCATCGTGATTCTGCTGTGACTTCGGCAATCCTACCACAAAATCCATGGTTATGTGTTCCCATTTCCATTGAGGAATAGGTAACGGCTGTAGAAGTCCAGGTGGTTTCTGATGTTCTGCCTTTACTTGTTTACAAGTAAGACACTGAGAAACATACTCTGCCACATCTCTCTTCATTCCTTCCCACCAAAAATTTCTCTTCAGATCCTTGTACATCTTTGTACCTCCAGGATGAATAGTCATCCGTGACTTATGAGCTTCATCCAATATGTCTTTCCGAAGATTTCCTTCATCAGGTACACAGAGTCTACCCTGACATCGTAAAGCTCCGTCTGTACTAATACTCCAGACTTCTGGTTCTTTGGCTGACATCTTGGCGAACCATAACTTTAAATCCTCTGCTGTCTGTTGAACCTCTATGATACGACTGATCAAAGTTGGTTGTACCATAAGACATCCAAAATGTTGTCCTTTCATTGGCTCCACTGGCTGAAGATCAAATTCAGCAATTTCTTCCAATGCTCTCCATTCTCTAATTAGTAATGCAGCGATCACTAATCGAGGTTTACGGCTCAAAGCATCTGCTACTACGTTTGCTTTGCCGGGATGGTATTGCAAAGAAAAGTCATAGTCCTTGAGTAACTCCATCCATCTTCGCTGTCGCATATTCAACTCCTTTTGAGAGAACAAATACTTCAGACTCTTATGATCGGAAAATAAGTCAAACTTTTCTCCATAGAGATAGTGTCTCCAAATTTTCAATGCAAACACTATTGCTGCTAATTCCAGATCATGCGTCGGATAATTCTTCTCGTGTACCTTCAATTGTCTTGATCCATATGCGATAACATTTCCATCTTGCATAAGCACACATCCAAGTCCTTGGTACGATGCATCACTGTAGATCACGTACTTTTCTCCACTCTTAGGTAATGCGAGTACTGGTGCAGAAGTCAATCTTTCTTTTAACTCCTGAAATGCACCCTCATGCTTGTCTGTCCATTCATACTTCGTCTCCTTCCTTGTCAAGTTTGTCAAGGGTCCTGCTATCTTGGAAAATCCTTCTACAAATCTTCTGTAATATCCTGCTAAACCAAGGAAACTTCTGACTTCGGTTGCATTCGTCGGTCTGTTCCAGCTTAAGACTGCATCAATCTTAGATGAGTCTACCGAAATACCTTCCTGGGATATAACGTGTCCCAAGAATTTGACTTCCTGTAGCCAAAACTCACACTTGTTGAACTTTGCATACAACTTGCTATCTCGAAGTGTTTGCAAGGCAACTTGTAAATGCTCCTTGTGATCCTCTTCTGTCTTTGAGTAGATCAGTATATCATCAATCAACACAATAATGAACTTATCCAGATATAGTCTGAATACTCTATTCATCAAGTCCATAAATACTGCTGGCGCATTCGTCAATCCAAAAGGCATAACTAGAAACTCGTAATGCCCGTATCTTGTCCTGAATGCAGTCTTCGATACATCCTCTGGTCGAACTAACAATTGGTGGTATCCTGAACGCAAATCGATCTTGGAAAAGATCCTAGATCCTTGTAACTGGTCGAATAGATCATCTATCCGAGGTAACGGATATCTATTCTTAATCGTAACCTTGTTCAACTCCCTGTAGTCTATACAGAGTCGAAGTGTTCCGTCCTTCTTTTTTACAAACAGAACTGGTGCTCCCCAAGGTGACGTACTCGGACGAACAAATCCTAGATCTTCAAGCTCTTGAACTTGCTTCTTCAGTTCTAACATCTCAGTTGGTGCCATCCTATATGGAGTCTTAGAAATAGGCAATGTACCAGGTACTAATTCCACGCAGAAGTCTATTTCTCTTTTCGGTGGAAGTCCTTTAATATCCTGAAATACATCTAGAAAATCCTGTACGGTAGGAATTTGATCCATAGTAAGCTCCGTACTCGTACTAATGATCGTAGCTAAACCATTCGTAAGGAACAGGTCGCTTGTCAGTTGACACTGAAATCTGATCGTCGGCTTTCCTTGTATTGGAAATACAATCGTCCTAGTAGGGCAATCCAAATTGGCACTGTACTTAGTTAACCAATCCATCCCTAGGATAACATCAAATTCTGACATCGACAGAACGACTAAGTCTGCTGGCAGATTCCTATCTCCCAAAGTCAAAGGGCAATCTTTACACACTTTACTCAACTTAACTGTCACTCCCAAAGGTGACACAACATTCAGTGTTGACTCAAGTGTCTGGGGTTCTAAACCTAACTGACGCACAATCTTAACAGCAATAAAAGAACGTACGGCTCCAGTATCAAATAAAGCTTTAACTGGACTATGAAAAAGTACAAGTGTACCTTCCAAATGTTGCTGCTCATCAGCATTAAAGCCTGCTCCTTCCGGAATAATAGCATTCATTCTCGTCTGATCAGGAGGTCCTTGAATTCCTTGTACTGGTGCTCCGTAGTATCCTCCTTGTGGCGCACGACAATCCTTACTCAAGTGCCCTGGTTTGTTGCAGTTGCGACAGACGATATCTGGCCTGCGATTAGATCTATGGGCTGTGCAGTTCCTTGCAATATGTCCTGGCTTTCCACAGTTAAAACATCCTCCACTATTGCTGGGTGGGGCTGTTAGTAATGCCTGTGGCTGTGACCCCTGCTGGCGATATTGTTGAGGTCGATTATAACTCTGCTGCGGTTTCCTGGTTCCTTCCCAGGTTCTCTTGTTTCCTTGAAAATTTTCCTGAGGTCTCCATCCTTGGGTATTTCTTGGTGGTCGATTAGGAAAATTTCTCTGTTGAAACCCTCGTGACAACTGAGGTCGATTCGTCTGTGCTTGTTGTACTGGATTAGCATCCTTTTCTAATCCTGTAGCAAATCTAACAATTTCCTCATACGACTGGTTCAAATGACCAACCATCATATGTCTGAGGTGGGGGTTCAGTCCTTGGTGAAATCTCTTTACCTTCTTTTGCGGCGTGTCTATCATATGCTGAGCAAATCTGGATAGACGCTCGAACTGTGTTGTGTATTCCCGTACATTCCATCCTCCTTGGATTAAATTGAGAAAGTTCCTTTCCTGTTGATCTCTCTCATCTTCTGGAAAATACTTATCCAAAAATCTGCCTTTGAATGTCTCCCACGACATAGCTCTAGCGGCATCGATCCCAACAGTGGCTTGCTCAGCTTCCCACCAATCTGCGGCGGCATAGGTGAGTTGAAACGTAGCAAGGCGACGCTTCTCTTGTTCATTGCATTCCAATGCTCCAAATATTAACTCCATCTCTCTTATCCATTGCTCTGCCTTCCATGGTTCTGTTAGTCCATCAAACTTTTCTGGACGTAACCCACGAAAATTTGCTAACAACTTATCTCCAGTCTGTCTTGGTGGCGGGGGTGCAAAAGGTCTCTGGTGGGTGGAGTGATTATATGTATCTCCCACATGCTCCATTCTCTGCATAAATGCTTCGAAAATTCCCGTCGGATCCATCCCTTCCGGAATAGGTGCTCCATTACGTGCTTGGTGATTTCTCAAGGGTCCTACCATGATGATAACGAGTATCGCCTACAAACGACATATTGATCAGCTGAAAGTCTTCTCGTAGAAACGAATTCAAGATAGAACAAGAACAGTAAAACTAACCATTCTACTAAACAACACATCACAAATGCAACAACCAAAAAATATAACAAAAGTACTGCTCGTATATATATATATATCAAAAGATGTACCGTATAGTACACACTAGTCAAACCGTGTACCATATGGGACAAGAGTTACAACAACTAAAGTCAGCTAATACTATACAAAGCTATGGTCAAATAGCTATCTCTCAAGCTCCCAAAAATCTAGTGGACAACATGTCCTAATATAAACTAACAAAATCTACACCCTGCCGATCCTGACTCAAAAGTCGTCAGCATCTGATCCTGCTAGTGGTGCCTCGTCCTCTGGGTCTATATCCATCTCCTCGAGTGGATCATCCTCAACTGGTGCGACAAGATCTCCAACTACTACCCCTATATCCCAATCCTCTATCATCTCTGCATCATCGTCCTCCATCACGTCTACTATCGCTTGGTTAGCGACATCAACAGCTACTGCAGCGAATCCGTCGGCTATATCAAGAGCTCCTGCTACAGCTATCTCTCCCATAACAAAATCTGCTGGCTGTGCTACCATCTGAGCTATCCATCCTACTGCCATATCGGCCATGGCTGCCATATGCATAATGGGTCCAGCTGGTATCTGAAGCACAACGGGTACCTCTGGCACAACTATCTCCTCGGGGTCATCCTCCTCATCTACTACTACGTCTGCCTCAATAGCCTCTGGGTCTGGTACTGGATCCTCTGGCTCAAACTCTGGCTCCTCGGGGTCATCCTCAGGTTCATCATCATCTGCATGCTCATCCTCTACTGGGTCCTCGTCATCTATCGGCTCCTCCTCTCCATCTCCGTCCATGTCCTCATCGGGATGCTCATCCTCAGGCTCTAGATCCTCCTCATCCTCAATCGGCTCAGGCTCTGGCTCTGGGACGGGTACTGGTGATGGTGGGGCTGCTGGAGCTGCTGCTGGTGCAGTCACAGGCTCTGGCGGACCGGCTACAATGGCTCTCAACTCAATCTCATCCATCTCTGGCTTACTCAAAACTAGTCGCAACATCTCCTGGCAAATGTCTCTGCCAACTCTCGCTAAGTGGTAAGCATCCATGCGCATCTGTGTCGGGTGAGTACTCCTGGTCACATAAAGTGCTCTCCACATGTCCTCCTCTAAATGTCGACTAGCTATCTGGCACACACGCTCATGATAAAAATCTGGGTCAGCTGGCTCCACGGTATCTCCATGGATAATATGACCTCCATAAGCATCAGTCACAAACTGGTGAAACTCCGGATCCATGCTATCCTGCAAAGGAAACTATCTATCGTCAGGAAGACGAACTTATCTTATACTCATATCTCATCTCAAAGAATCTTAACAACACTAGGACCAGATGGTGTGGAATGATCGGTGAACGACAGTATTACAACCTAGAGTACCAAACTCAGGCTTTGATACCAAAAACCCTGTCACGCCCCGGAGCAGCATAAATAGAGAAAAATAAATTTCCTTTATGGGTCCATAAGGAATGACAGGTGAAAGTCACTAATAATCCACACCACGCAGTACTAGTCCCAAAAAAAACAACAGTAATCAACTGAAAATAGCACAAAGTGCTAACTATTACAAACTATCAGAGTATGGTCTACAGGATCACAACAGGTCTGAAGACAACAAATGCCCAAGTACCCATTAACAAAAGTTTAACAGAACAACTGAAATTAAATCTAATTATAACATCTTCAGTCTTCAACTGGCATAAGGATAATCCTTCCTGGCGTATCTGTCATCGGTGGGGCCCTCCTCTGGATAACACTCATTAGTGTACTGGTCCTTACCTGTAAAACAAGGGACAGGATATTCTGGACGGGGAATGTCCAGGCAATAAAAAGGCCGTCAGCTTACGGAGAGCTGAGTGAGCACAAACTAACGAGGTACCAGTTATCTGAAGTAAACACAAGCTTATAAAAACACGAGTTAACATCTTATTATAAAATAACATTATCTTGTTCTTCTATTCATTCTTATGAACCGACCCTTATCGTCTTGTTACTCAAATACCGAACTCAACGTATTCTGATCTCATGAACAGACTCAATCGTTTAACTCTAGGGATACACCCTTATTCTGTCCATCGCTTTTAAGAGCATATGAACAGCTCACCGCATGTCATGGACTCCACGTCAGTCTGTCCCCAGCTTTTAAGAACAATGGTCCTGTTCACCGCATTTCAGGGATATAACGTTTCGAACAAGGCATATCAATCTTATTGCCACGACTCAACGTCATCTACTAGTGATCCCAGCTCACCGCTTTTAAGAACAATGGTCTTGTTCACCGCTTTTAAGAGCATATCATAGATCATCCAGTCTATCTTAAGACTTCTTGGTCCAGCTCACCGCTTTTAAGAGCATATGCACAGCTCACCGCTTTTAAGAGCATATCATGACCGAACGTCCATCCACGTACCATTCCCAGAACTTACCAAACCTACTTACGTTCCATTCTACATCGACACATGACAAACTCCCAATGTGGCCTGACTACTCGGATTAAAAGAAATCGGATATCAAACTCATATCAGAATCAACACGTCACCCATGTCTTCATATTCTTTTTAATTCATTATCCATTAATCTTTGGTGTCACATTTCTCCTGTCTACCCCATAATCGCATAATGGAATTCCCGAATCAGAAATCGAACAACCGAACCTCTTATAAAATAAATAGGCAAAGGAAACCAGGTACTGATCATGTCAATCGATTGGAACAAAAGTTCAATCGATTGGAACAAAAGTTATGTCAATCGATTGATAACATTTCAATCGATTGGAACAAAAGTTATGTCAATCGATTGAGAAATATGTCAATCGATTGGAACACTGTCAATCGATTGAAATCCTATTCAATCGATTGGGATGCAACTGATGTCAATCGATTGAGAAATATGTCAATCGATTGGTACTACGTCTTCTCCAGCAGATTGTAAAAACAGCATATATAAACGAGCACTACATGCATTTAACTCATCTAAACATCGTAATAACTTGCATAAACATCACATAAAGAGACCAAGTGAGTTAGAACTCACCTAGGGTGCGTTTGGGTGTGTTTAAAGCTTGAAACCTTCAAACTCTCTCTCTCTTTCTCCTCTTCTCTGTCCAGCCCTCTCTCTGTCTCCTCCTTCTTCTTTCTGCTTCTTCTCGTTCCTCCCAGCTGCCACGGCAGTGAGTGTGTGTGAGGGTGTGTATATATATGTAGATATAGAGATATATATATGTATGTGTATATATCTCACAAGAGGTATATATCTCTCTCTCTCAAGCTGCCAAAGTGACCCAAGGCCACAAATGGACGAGTATATATAGGGGTATGGGAGTGCCACGCGTTTAAAGCTGAAGGAAAGAAGAAAACATTTCTCAGGTTATGTCAATCGATTGAGACACCAGTCAATCGATTGGTAACAGATATTTGTAGTCAATCGATTGGAAACAATGTCAATCGATTGAGATGAATGGCAATCGATTGGAAATGTTGACACGTAATCACTTTTAGTCGGTTGAATGTAAATCGATTGAGATACTTATCAATCGATTGGTATCAGAAAAGTGTCAATCGATTGGGAATATGTCAATCGATTGGTATCAAAATTCACCAAAAAGAAGGGAAAGTTTATACGAATATAGAAATGAAATACCGGGTCTTATTAAAATACCAAAATACAGGGTATTACATTAAGTCCAAAAATTACACTAGCTTCTGCTAAATCTTTCATATTAAAGTTGGCACATAAGAAAGATTTAACATCATTAATGACATGAATATTTGATCCAAAAATAAGTAAGTCATCAGCATATAAACAAATTATAGTGCAAATGTTGTTTTCAGATTTGTAATAAATACGTTTGTCACTTTCAGTTATTTTAAAACCATTTGAGATTACTGAACTATCAAATTTATCATGTCATTTCACACCATAAAAAGATTTATCTAATTTGTAAACTTTATTTTCTTGACCAAAAATAACAAACCCTTCAGGTTGGTCTGTATAAATCTCTTCTTCTAGTTCACCATTTAAAAAAGCTGTAGCATGAATTTTATATAAAGCAATAAATTCATCAGAATCATATTCTTGACCTCTATCACTACGGAATCTTTTTATTTTCTGATTAAACTGATTTTCAATCTCATTTAAGAATTAAGAAAGTTTTAAACAAGTCAATGGTTTCACTTTTATTTTTAATAAGATAAACAAATGAACAATTTGAGCTATCATCAATTAAAGTGATAAAATATATTTTTCCATTTCTAGTTAAAATTCCTTCATATTCATAAATATTAGATTGAATTATATCAAGAGTCAGATTCCCTAGTGGCATATTTGTGAGGAGTTTTTGTGATTTTTGCTTGGCTTCAAAGTTCACATTTGTCTAAGTAATTTAAAGAGTATTTTGGAATATGTCCTAGATAACCCATATTTTTCACAAGTCTTTTATTCACATGACACAATCTAGAATGCCAAATATTAAAAGAACACAACATGTAAGCAGAAGAAGCAAGTTTATTAGTATCAACATTTAATTTAACATGCCCTCATTTGCATACCATTTCTAACAAACACTCCATTATTTGTTAAAGTAAAAAGATTAGCCCCAATAGTTTGAGTACATCCAACCTTGTTGAGAAGATAGCCTGAAACAAATTTTTTTTTTTAATTCTGGAGTGTGCAAGACATCCTTCAGAGCGATAGTCTTTTCAGAAGTAAATTACAATTCAACCTCCCCGATACCAGCAACAGTAGTAGTGTAGGAATCACTCAACAACACTTTATTGTCCTTAGCTTCAGAATAGGATTTAAACATGTCACGATCTTAGCAAACATGGCAAGAAGTGCCAAGTGTCTACCCACCACCCCTCGGATCCAACAATAATATTAACCTCGAAAATCATAGCAATAAGCTGCTCTTCGGCAAGATTTGCATGGGGATCAACTCGTCTCGAATTCCGACAGTTTTGAGCCATATGACCTAGCTTACCATAATTGTAGCACACAAAATGTCCAAATTCATTTATTCCTGAGGGGGGTACATTCCTATTCTAATTTGGGTTCAAATTCGAATTCTGATTCTGATTTTTGTTGTTGATGCGGTTCTTGTTCTGATTCCGATTTTTAAACTTCATATTTTTTGTAGGTGGTTTTCAGAACAGCAAATGTTTTGTTTTTAGGAAAAAAAAATTTGAGGTTTGTTGTTGTTGGAGACTACCAAAACCTGATTTTTTTAAATCTTGTTTTGTTGCCTCCTCCTCAATACGAAGGCGAGTTATCAGATTTCTAATGCAAATTGTTTGATTTTTGTCTCAAAATATTTTTGAAATGTTTCCAACTTGGGAGAAGCTTGTCAATAATGGCAGCAACTTAAAATTGATCATTTAATGCCCGCCCTCAGAAATTATCTCATGAGCAATCTGTTGCAGCTCATGGGATTGAGCTTCAACAGATTTGTCATCCGTCATGTGGTATTTCAAATAACGGCTGACTACAAATTTCTTTGCTTCACCTTTGGTGTCATACTTTTTCTGAAAGGCATCCCAACCCTTTTTTTTTTTTTTGCAGAGACACAATTTGCATAATAATCATAAAGATTGTCAAAAAGTCCACTCAAAATATAATTTTTGCTTGGAAAGTCATTTTTATTCCAAATTTTAGACTCTCTGATTTGAGCAATAGTAGGATTTTTAGAAGCAGTGGGCTTTTCAGAAAGACAAAAGAGTGCAATTTTTTCATCGTTAAGAAAAATATCATTTTCATCCTCCACCGTTTAAAGTGAAGGCCCTCGAATTGAAGGGTTTGTTAAGGTCAGGGGTAACAGACAGCATTGTAGAATCTATGACAGATGTAAAAACATCTTAAAATTGTTGTTACAGAAATTGAAAAAGAACAATATTACCACAAATTGACGTTAACTGGGGGGATGGAGGGCAACCGACCAAAGTTCATTAAATTTTGAGGGTCCCTATGAAATTTTCATAATGTCCTTCACAAAACTTGTTCCCCCTTCACAAAACTTGTTAACCCCAAGGGGCCCAAGTAGCCGCCCAACCATTTTTTAATAGTATGCCCTAAAAGAGTTAAGGAACAAGACCATATACTTCTCAGTTGTTTTGTTCAAAAATTGTTCTTAGTCGTAGGATTATTAAATTGGGCTTTTGATAATCCGGTTAGACTAAAATGTGCCATGTTTATTTTATTTGATAAAATATGACTAGTCTTAAGTCATCAGTGTGGGGACACTGGAACAGACATATGGGTGCTTGTTATAAAACAAGTTCACTGAACGTGATCAACTATTAGGAATATCCAAATGGAGTTTTACTTATCTATCAATGGATTGTTCTTAGTTACAGTGGTACAAGTAATCCTTAGACCTGAGACATTACTGTTGTCTTGTGTATAAGTTATTATGCTTTAACGTGCACGGTGTTTATGTTTTAATCAAAGGCATATTCATGTATTGTTGGGTATAATAAGTCATACATGGAGACATGTGAATGTACAACTAGGAGTCTATCACTCTCAAGTGAGGGAGTGAATGTCCTATGTGATCTTCTATGATATATCTCAAGTAAAGCTCCCTGGCCATGGCAGTGTGAGAATTAGAAAGAGTTTTCTAATTTCACCAAATAGAGAAATATCAATTAGTTCGAGAACATATAATTAAATCTGGGTTTGATAATATGTCCATTACCCAAGAGATTTAATTGGGACATTGTTTGATAGAAGGATTGAATTGTATGGTAACTGTTAACGAAAATGTTCACTATTTTTCAGACTGTCTGGGGTGTGTCATGATATACTGCTAAGTGTCACTCATGACTAGTGGAAGCCCAGAAATAATAAATATTAATATTAATTATTTCTACAAGGGAGAATTAGAAGATGTTCTAATTTAAATTAATTAGAAAGGGTTCTAATTGTAATACTTTAAAGTATGAGTACCTACTACTAGATTAGTATGAACCTAAGGGGTCACACACAAAAGGGCAATGTGTAATTAGAAGAAGTTGTGAGGGTCTACTTGATATTAAGTTGTTAATATGGAATTAGTATAATAATACAATTAGTTTATATTTGATTTAAGAAAGTCTTCCAATCAAATATAGTTTCCCAATTAGATTAGGAAAGGGACTTATAGCATTATTATATATATGAGATATGAGAAACTAAGTGGGATGCTAGTATACCCAAGTTTCTCCCAAAACTCCCAACGCATTACATCCGTAAGGTCAAAAGAGTTTTTGATCTATTCACCTTTTGTCTTCTTCACTTTAATGGAGGAAGGAAAAGTTTTCTTCTAGTGTGCATTGCTCGTGTGGATACTTTTAGAGATCGGACGCTTGGACGATTTGGTGAACTGTTCGTGGGACGAAAGGGAATTAATATTTTGTAAAGCACGCTACAAGGGTAACTATTCTATTAACCCCCTATGTATGTTGTATGTATTTTGTATACATCATAGACTTGATCATGGGTTTAGGAAACTATTAAATTTTTGTTTTCCGCTGCGCGAACCTTTAAGGGTTCCACATGGTTTTCTTTCAGTGGTATCAGAGCCTTAGTCTATGATTAATACAAAATACTGTAATTGTTGTTGTAGCATAAATTTATTTTGAATAAATTGGAATTTTGGGAATGTTCATATGAAGATACTAGGGTTTTTGTTCATATTATGAACAAGGGGTTTAAACTTCGCTACATTGGTATATAGTGTTTACATAAGATGTAAACATGTATATACCAACTTTAATGTGTATAAAAGTTATATATATTTTTTGTGACAAGTTTGGAACTTATTCATGATTGTTTATTCGAATCTGTTAGCGGTTCGCTAGAGAAGATGAGTCAGATCCGAATTTCAAAATTTTACGTCAGAATACCTATATTTAATTGGAAACGACGTTCTGAGCAAGGCTCATTGGTAAATTTTGTCCAAAATTGAACGTTTAGACCCTCTAATATGCGTTTTAATGTATAGCAGGATTGTTTTTATATTAAGACAAATTCTAATTGGATTAGAATTGAACCCACGATTCATGCTATAACTAGAACAATTATTTTTATTATATTTTCTTTTATTTACATATGATGTGAATGGATGAAAAGGATGATTATGGACTATACCAAATAATTGAGTTATGTGATTGGTTTATTATTTCAATGTGATTGAATGTTTTATTATTTTGGGTTTGTAATTTTTAAATAGGGTTTGCATGCCTTCCTCCCTCCTTCTCTATGTAATTTCTATCTCCCTCCTATGTACTTCCCCCTTGATTATGGATCAAGAGTTTTCTTATTTAAGCCATGTAAAATTAGGTTTAGAGACGAAGATCAGAAAATTACAAGGAAGAAGGTGGAGCCTACTTAGAGTAGATAAGGTGTCCAAGAAAAGAATGAAGACTATTTATTATTATTATTATTTCAAGCTTAGATCTTTGAAAGCATGTGATGTTTAATAATTTACAACCCCATAACCTAGATTCAACTTAAAGGCTCAAGTTGAATCACCTTAAAAGTCCATAATCATCCATGGCCCAATTTTTATGTGATAATTGTTTGGGCGGTTTCACCATATATTTTATATGTCCATATTTTAAAATTGTTTTAAAGTATATTCATTTATTGTGTCACGAGGATACTCCTTTAAATTAAAAATTAAAAATTGTTTTCTAAATTTAATTAGTGGGAGCATCGTATAGACATATTAAAAATATAAATGATGAAATATTTACTTTATGTTTTTGATGCATGTATAAGTGATGAGACCATAAAATTCCTTTCTTGTTAGGATATTAAGTTGTAAGCGAATAGGCATTATGAATGTCTTATCGTAGCATTCCACCATTATAGGTGACTGTATTTTCTTATTTGGGTTTGTCGGCTACAGTTATGTGGGGACTGCTCATTCTAAGAAAAATCACTCATACTATTTAAATATATGATATTATGAGGTGAGGGGTTAGTGGGATCCAAGAAACTATTATGTGAGGGTCTCATTAGTAACTCATACTTGTATGAATGGTGGGTCTAACTTAACTAAAATATATGGATCAAGAAACTATTATGTGAGATTCATAATTTCAGAGGCTAAATGATGATTGGAACTTGCTTAAGAAGCAATAGGTAAGATGTTACCTTCTTATCAAAGTTAGTACAACTAAGAAACTATTATGTGAGGTTGTACTAGTTTTGGTGGGACCCCAATCCCCACTAGGAATTTTTACAAATAAAGATTCCCAAAATTCTTTAAAGGGATGAGGAATTTGAAAAGAATAGTGGGAGGTACCATTATGATTTAAAGACCCAAAATCTAATGGATAGTAAAATTCAATTTTATTTTAAGCTCATAAATTGCTATTTATCTTCTGTAGATCACCGCTAAAATGTCAAACTTCAACCCCCTTGCTAAAATTCTGGATACCAACCGTTTGACTGGACCACACTTTGATGATGGGTTACGGAACTTAAAAATCATTCTTACTTCTGACAAAATTGCCTACTATGTCTTGGATGGGCCAATGTCGGAATCTCTTCCGGAAGGATCCACTGAGGAAGAGCATGACACTTTGAGAAAGTGGCAGGAAGATGAAATAAAGGTGAGATGCTATATGTTAGCATCTATGAACAATGAGCTTCAGAAGCAACATGATTCATACAAAAGCTCAACCTCTATTCTTCTTCACCTACAAGAGTTGTATAGGGGACAGAGTAGAACCGCAAGGTTCAATGTTTCAAAAGAACTCTTCCAGGCCAAAATGGTAGATGGGTCATCTGTAAATGAGCATGTGCTTAAGATGATCGGTTACATTGAGCAACTTGAAAAGCTTGATGTAGGCATGGATGCAAATTTGCAAATAGATTTGATCTTATAATCCTTGCCAGATTCAGTTTCGCAGTTCGTTATGAACTTCAACATGAGCAGGATGACAGTTCCACTGCATGAGTTGCTAAATATGTTGAATACTGCGGAAGGCTCCATCAAAAAGACAAAGGGATCTGCTCTTGTCATTCATGAGGCTTCTACTTCCAAGTCCAAGCCTAAGGGTAAAGGAAAATGGAAGGGGCAGAAGTCCAAAATGAAGGCAAAGGGCAGGTTCAAGAAAGGCATGCTCACAAATGATAAGGGTAAAGGAAAGTGTTTCTTCTGTGGCAAAGAAGGACATTGGAAGAGGAACTGCAGAGAGTACCTTGCTTCCATAAAAGAAAAACCTTCTGAAGGTATGTCTAAATTGCTTTTTATAGAAACTAACCTTTCGGTTAATTCTGTTTCTTCTTGGGTATTAGATACCGGAGCTAGTTCTTATATTTGCAATTCGTTGCAGGGATTAAGGGGAAGCAGAAAGCTGAGTAGAGGACAGGCTGCTCTTCGAGTGGGAAATGGAGCAAGTGTTGCTGCATTAGCTGTAGGGAGCTACTATTTAGCATTACCATCTAGCATAGTTTTAGAATTAAAAGATTGTTTATTTATGCCAGATATTATTAGGAATATTATTTCTATTTCTTCCTTATCTAGAGATGGTTATAAATTTGTTTTCGAGAAAAATAAATGTTCATTTTATTTAAATGATGATTTAGTTGGTTCTGGTATATTTTTGAATGGTCTTTATTTCTTAAACTTGGATAATGGTATTAACTATATTGAGCAAGCAAAAGATAAAACACCAAAGAGACCTAGAGATGAAGTTAATCCTACTTATATGTGGCATCTTAGATTAGGTCATATTAGTGATGATAGGATCAACAAATTGGTTAAGGATGGACACTTTGGCTCATTAGCTTATGAAGCTTATCCAACTTGTGAATCTTGTCTCATGGGCAAAATGACCAAATCACCCTTTGTGGGACATGGGGAAAGAGCTGCCGACATACTTGGGTTAATTTACACTGATGTGTGTGGTCCTATGAATTCAATTGCAAGAGGAGGTTTTTCATACTTCATAACCTTCACCGATGATCACTCACGGTTAGGGTATGTGTATTTAATGAAATACAAATCTGAATCTTTTGAAAAGTTCAAAGAATTCAGAAATGAAGTAGAAAAACAAACTGGGAAAAATATTAAAGTTCTTCGATCAGATCGAGGAGGTGAATACTTAAGCAATGAATTCTTGGACCATCTCAAGGAAAATGGTATTTTATCATAATGGACTCCACCTGGAACACCACAATTAAATGGTGTGTCCGAAAGGAGAAATCGTACCTTATTGGATATGGTACGATCCATGATGAGCTACATAGATTTACCTATATCATTTTAGGGATATGCGCTTCAAACAACAGCACATATACTAAATAGGGTGCCAACCAAATCTGTTCCTAAGACACCGCATGAGGTGTGGCATGGAAAGATGCCTAGTCTTAATTACATTAAGATCTGGGGTTGTCCAGCATATATTAAGAAACTAGAAGTGGACAAATTGGAATCTAGGTCAGTAAAATGTAGATTTGTGGGTTATCCAAAAGAGTCTTTGGGATACTATTTCTATCACCCAGGCGAACAAAAGGTGTTTGTTAGCAAGTTTGCCATATTTATTGAAAAAGAGTTTATTCAAGATGGAGGCAATGAGAAAGTAATAGAATTAGAGAAAATGTCCTCTGAACCACAAACCAACATTGATCAACATGAGGAAGAGTCCTTAAACCCTATTACAGTAGCAGCTTCTATCACACAACCTCCATGTAAGACTAGTAGGACTCCCATACCTAATAAGAGATACTTGGATCTCCATCAAGGTGATGAGGAACTCTTTCATTGTGGAGACAATGGCGACAAGAGTGATCCTACTAATTACAAAGAGACGATGTCAGATATCGATTCGAGTAAATGGCAAGTTGCCATGAAATTAGAAATGGATTCTATGTATTCCAACCAAGTCTGGACTTTGGTAGACCCGCCTCAAGGTATTGTACCTATTGGCTGCAAATGGGTTTACAAAAGGAAGATAGGCTCGGACAGAAAGGTAGAGACCTACAAAGCTAGGCTAGTGGCAAAAGGTTACAAACAAAGACAAGGAGTTGACTATGAGGAAACCTTTTCGCCAGTAGCCATGCTAAAATCCATCAGGATTATACTTGCTATAGCTGCACACTATGACTATGAGATATGGCAGATGGATGTAAAGACCGCTTTTCTCAATGGTCAGTATGAGGAAGAGATTTACATGGAGCAGCCGGAAGGCTTTATATCCCGTGGTGAAAACCACAAAGTGTGTAAGCTGCAGAGATCCATTTATGGACTCAAGCAAGCATCTCGAAGTTGGAACATCCGTTTTGATGAAGCGATCAAAGTGTTTGATTTTCATCAAAATATGGATGAACCATGTGTGTATAAGAAGCTCAGTGGGAGAGCGATTACGTTCCTGATTTTGTACGTTGATGACATCCTCCTTATTGGGAATGATGTAGGAATGTTATCATCAGTCAAACTATGGCTTTCACAAAACTTCTCCATGAAGGATTTGGGAGAAGCATCTTATATACTGGGTATAAAGGTTTATAGAGATAGATCTAAAAGATTGCTTGGTTTATCCCAGTCCTTATACATAGATAAAGTGTTGAATAGATTCATCATGGCAGATTCCAAGAGAGGGATGCTGCCCTTCAGATATGAAATTCATCTCTCGAAGGACATGAGTCCTAAGACACCAGAGGAAAGAGAGATCATGAGCAAAGTACCATATGCTTCAGCAGTGGGAAGTCTCATGTATGCTATGCTATGTACCAGACCTGATATCAGTCATGCTGTAAGTGTTACAAGCAGATATCAGTCTAATCCAGGTATGGATCACTGGATTGCAGTAAAGAACATCCTTAAGTACTTGAGAAGAACTAAGGATATGTTCCTTATTTATGGAGGAGGAGAACTGAGAGTTGATGGTTACACGGATTTGGACTTCCAGTCTGATATGGATGATAGAAAATCCACATCTGGGTATGTGTTTACCCTTAATGGGGGCACTATTAGCTGGAAGAGTTGTAAGCAAGATACAACAGCAGATTCCACGACTGAAGCAGAATACATTGCTGCTTCAGAAGCAGCAAAGGAGAGTGTATGGATAAGAAAGTTCATCAGTGAACTAGGTGTAGTTCTAACCATTGAATCACTTGTGCCTTTGTACTGTGATAACAATAGGGCGATATCTCAAGCCAAGGAACCAAGGTCTCATCAGAAGTCCAAACACATTCAGCGTCAATTCCATATGATTAGAGAAATCATTGGTAGAGGTGATGTGGAGATACAGAAGATATCATTAGCAGATAATGTAGCAGATCCATTCACTAAGGCCTTAACTCAGCAGCAATTGGATCGCCATCTTGAGAAGATGGGTATGAGATACATAGTCGATTGGTTTTAGTGCAAGTGGGAGATTGTTAGTAGTATGCCCTAAAAGCCAATTAGATTGGAGTAGTATTTTAGGAATATTACCTTGTAATAACAGTTTCAAATTAATAAAGGGCAAGCTTATTATTTATCATTATTGTTGTTTAACATTTATATGATGTCCATAGAATTGAAGTTGAGAAGGTATGTACTTAAAGAGTTAAGAAACAAGACCATATACTTCTCAGTTGCTTTGTTCTAAAATTGTTCTTAGTTGTAGGATTATTAAATTGGGCTTTTGATAATCCGGTTAGACTAACATATGCCATGTTTATTTTATTGGGTAAATTGCATTTTGCACCCTCAAACTATACCATGTTTTGCACTTTGGTCCCTAAACTATCATTTTTCGCATTTTGGTCCCTCAACTATCATTTTGTGGCAGTTTGCCCCCTCCCTCACTTTTAGCGTCACTTTTGGTGTCACTAAAAAGTGACTTTTTTCGTCACTAAAAGTGAAGGAGGGGGCAAACTGCCACAAAATGATAGTTGAAGGACCAAAATGCAAAAAATGATAGTTTAGGGACCAAAGTGCAAAACATGGTATAGTTTGAGGGTGCAAAATGCAATTTACCCTATTTTATTTGATAAAATATTACTAGTCTTAAGTCATCAATGTGGGGACACTGGAACAGACATATGGGTGCTTGTTATAAAACAAGTTCACTGAACGTGATCAACTATTAGGAATATCCAAATGGAGTTTTACTTATCTATCAATGGATTGTTCTTAGTTACAGTGGTACAAGTAATCCTTAGACCTGAGACATTACTGTTGTCTTGTGTATAAGTTATTATGCTTTAACGTGCACGGTGTTTATGTTTTAGTCAAAGGCATATTCATGTATTGTTGGGTATAATAAGTCATACATGGAGACATGTTAATGTACAACAAGGAATCTATCACTCTCAAGTGAGGGAGTGAATGTCCTATGTGATCTTCTATGATATATCTCAAGTAAAGCTCCCTGGCTATGGCAGGGTGAGAATTAGAAAGAGTTTTCTAATTTCACCAAATAGAGAAATATCAATTAGTTCGAGAACATATAATTAAATCTGGGTTTGATAATATGTCCATTACCCAAGAGATTTAATTGGGACATTATTTGATAGAAGGATTGAATTGTATGGTAACTGTTAACGGAAAGGTTCACTATATTTCAGACTGTCTGGGGTGTGTCATGATATACTGCTAGGTGTCACTCATGACTAGTGGAAGCCCAGAAATAATAAATATTAATATTAATTATTTCTATAAGGGTGAATTAGAAGATGTTCTAATTTAAATTAATTAGAAAGGGTTCTAATTGTAATACTTTAAAGTATGAGTACCTACTACTAGATTAGTATGAACCTAAGGGGTCACACACAAAAGGGCAATGTGTAATTAGAAGAAGTTGTGAGGGTCTACTTGATATTAAGTTGTTAATATGGAAGTAGTATAATAATACAATTAGTTTATATTTGAGTTAAGAAAGTCTTCCAATGAAATATAGTTTCCTAATTAGATTAGGAAAGGGACTTATAGCATTATTATATATATGAGATATGAGAAACTAAGTGGGATGCTAGTATACCCAAGTTTCTCCCAAAACTCCCAACGCATTACATCCGTAAGGTCAAAAGAGTTTTTGATCTATTCACCTTTTGTCTTCTTCACTTTAATGGAGGAAGGAAAAGTTTTCTTCTAGTGTGCATTGCTCGTGTGGATACTTTTAGAGATCGGACCCTTGGACGATTTGGTGAACTGTTCGTGGGACGAAAGGGAATTAATATTTTGTAAAGCACGCTATAAGGGTAACTATTCTATTAACCCCTATGTATGTTGTATGTATTTTGTATACATCATAGACTTGATCATGGGTTTAGGAAACTGTAAAATTTTTGTTTTCCGCTGCGCGAACCTTTTAAGGGTTCCACATGGTTTTCTTTCACCATTACTGCAACATCCACTCATATATGTCCTTCAAACTTTCTCTAATTCTCCAATGTGGAATGAGAGAAGAGTAAAAGAGCATTTGCGTTGATTTTTGAATAAGACGGGGTAAAAGCACTTTTGAATATACACTCCCGTTCCTCCGAGAACTCCCAACTCAGCGACCGTGAATCACTACCACATGCCATCCGTCGAAACAAATATTCGGTACACTACTCTTTTTTTTTTTGACCGAATTGGATTTTTATACTCACTAATTATTGCTTCACTTTGTCTAATCTTGCGCATATGTGTACATATTTGCATGCGTATTATGTTCTGCAGTCCATGTATAAAGCTAGAGAGAAGAAAAGCATAAAGTATTTCACTGTTAAAGAGTGTTGACAAGTCACATAAGAGTAAGGTTTTTCAAGAAGAAGACCTCCATCTTCCTTTGTTGTTATAATTGTGCTCATTTATAAATATATATATATATATACATACGTGCAATTGACTAGTTTAGGAGAACCGTAGTAAATCCATTTTGCTCTGAGCATTGTATAATTTTAAAAATTTTGTTGTTTTGCATATGCTTTAAGCTAAACAATTTTACCATATGATGGTATTTTTATTTTTATTTTTTCATACTAAATAAAACCCATCCAAAATACAATAGTAATGTTTTTCCGTAGCGGTGTTTCTAATGTCTATAGCAGATTGTCTCAGGTAGGTGTTTTTGTTGAAAAAGTGTATATTTAAAATTGGAGGGAAAGGTTGAGGGAAAAACTTTGAAATTTGGTTTTGAGTTTTGTCTTATTCACAAACTAACCCAAATGATATTTTGCTTGTCCCACATAGGAAAATTAGAGGAAGTGGGAAGGACAAATATAAGTGGAGGTTGGAGTAAGGGTTGGGCCCCTTGGGGGTACCAGGTTTTGTGAAGGGGGAGGACCTAGGCCCAATTGGGTTTACCACAAAACACACACACGCGCGCGCCGCTGCCGCCGCCCCGCTAGCGGGCCGGGCTTGGGTGTGGGTGTGGATGTGGTCCTATATATCTTTTTATACAAAAATTTATTTGGAAAATAAATTTTTTTTTAATCATAAAGAGTTTTATTTTCAGTTGGAGACCAAGTCTCCCCAACAACTCCTCCACATTTTTTACTCCAGATATTTTCTCCAACGTTTCCAGAGTTCTCTCCACGTTCTACAACGTTAACTTTCCCAACGTTCAGAATATATTCTTTATATATATACAAACTGCTCTCATAAAATACAGAGAGAAAAAGAGTTACAGAAATAATTTTATACACAGTTTCTATATACAGTTTCTGAGCAACAATTTATGAAAGGGTGTGGGTTTTCCGATCATCCTCCGTTCAAGGATTTTTGAGACAGAGGCGATTTCTGGGCTGCTTTATCCTGGGGACGTCGTGACCTTCATTCGAACTGCTTGCACAACTTGGGCAGAGCCGCGAAGCTTCTTAAAGAGAGGGACTAAGTCCGCGACTCATCCCAAGAAAAACGTCAAAGGCTACTGTTATTGGTAACATTGTTCTATTTTACAGTTTGTGCATCAACAATTTTAAGACGTTTTTACATCTGCCATGGAATCTTCAATGCTCTCTGTTACCCATGACCTCAACAAACCTTTCAAATTTGAGGGCGTTCACTTTAAACGGTGGAGGATGAAAATGATGTTTTTCTTAACTACAAAAAAATTGCAATCTGTTTGTCTTTCTGAAAAACCCACTGTTTCTGAAAATCCTACTGTTGCTCAAATTAGAGAGTCTGACATATGGAATGAAAATGATTTTCTTTGCAAAAACTATATTTTGAATGGACTCTCTGACAGTCTTTATGACTATTATGCAAACTGTGATTCTGCAAAAAAAGTTTGGGATGCCCTTCAGAAAAAATATGACACTGAAGAAGCTGGAGCAAAGAAATTTGCAGTCAGCCGTTATTTGAAATACCAAATGATGAATGACAAATCTGTTGAAGCTCAATCCCATGAGCTGCAACAAATTGCTCATGAGATAATTTCTGAGGGTATGGATTTAAATGATTAGTTTCAAGTTGCTGTCATTATTGACAAGCTTCCCCCAAGTTGGAAAGATTTCAAAAATATTTTGAGACACAAAACCAAAGAATTTTCATTGGAAAGTTTGATTACTCGCCTTCGTATTGAGGAGGAGGCAAGAAAACAAGATTTAAAAGAACAGGTTCTTGTTGTTTCCAACAACAAGAAACCTTAAAATTTTTCTAAAAACAAAACCTCTGTTGTTCTGAAACCACCTGCAAAAACCATGAAGTTTCAAAATTGAAATCAGAACAAGAACCGCAACAACAACAAGAATCAGAATCCGAAGCCAAATCAGAATAGGAACATACCCCCCTCAGGAATAAATGAAGCTGGACTGTTTGTTTGCTACATTTGTGGTAAACCAGGTCATATGGCTCGAAACTGTAGGAATCAACGACGAGTTGCTCCCCAAGCAAATCTTGCCGAAGAGCAGCTCGTTGCTATGATTTCTGAGGTCAATATTGTTGGTGGATCCGAGGGGTGGGGGGTAGACACTGGCGCCTCTCGCCATGTTTGCTATGACCGTGACATGTTCAAATCTTATTCTGAAGCTAAGGACAAAAAAGTGCTGTTGGGTGATTCCCACACCACTACTGTTGCTGGTATTGGAGAGGTTGAATTGAAGTTTACTTCTGGAAAGACTGTCATCTTAAAGGATGTCTTGCACACTCCAGAAATAAGGAAAATCTTGTTTCAGGCTATCTTCTCAACAAGGCTGGATTTACTCAAACTATTGGGGTTGATCTTTTTACTTTGACTAAGAGTGGAGTGTTTGTTGGAAAGGGTTATGCAACTGAGGGCATGTTTAAATTAAATGTTGATTTTAATAAAGTTTCTTCTTCTACTTGTTGGGTTTGTGCCCTCAAACCATTACTTTATGTATGAGACATTAGCATTATAATATATTGATATCAGCTTTACATTTCATTGTGTATGTTTCTTTCATGAGATGATTGTTTTATCCTTAAGTATCATAGTAAGCAATTCGTGTGTGTATGAGATACACACAAGTGAGATACGAATTACTATTCTTTGATACTTAGAATATGTCACAGTGGATGATGAGACTGGATACCTCATCAGGTCTACACTGTAGCATAATTAACTACCATTGGATGGAGTGATTAATCTCAATCACTAGAGTGTAGCTCTTAGTTGATATGCTAGTGCTTATAGTGCATTGACGGACCTGAGCTTTCCTATTGACGCT
Organism: Hydrangea macrophylla; assembly: GCA_033977485.1. Classification (NCBI taxonomy): domain Eukaryota; kingdom Viridiplantae; phylum Streptophyta; class Magnoliopsida; order Cornales; family Hydrangeaceae; genus Hydrangea; species Hydrangea macrophylla. Next base: position 81,567,637 of record CM066985.1, on the reverse strand, counting down.
TAAGGCTGTCAATAGTCAATAGGAACTCATAACTTGTATAAGGTACGTGTTCTCAATCTTGAGATGATTATGAACACAGACTATGGATATGGCTGCTTTGACTTACCAATCAGTGAGGTCTATAGAAGATCAACACCTGGGTATCTTGGGTATGTCATGTCCATAGGGTTGTGAACATATATTGTCAAGATAGAATCTACCCTCTGATTCAGAGTAAGCATTCCCTTGAGAATGTCACCAAGTTGATTACTGAGTACTGCAGTCTTGTTGATAAGAGTTATCAACATGTTTGGTAATCATGAGTAGTGAATGAGACTCAAGGAATACAAGAAGTAATCATGATTCAGGTTGACAGTAACAGTTATCCGACTACCTGAATATGATTACGAATGCTGATGGTAGAGGGACATTAGTACACCATACAAGTCTAGTTATCGCTTCGAATATGTTCTTTTGCGTTGGAGTTCAGTTATCGTTTTATAGTGGAATAAACGTTAACTGACCAGTTAGTTAGTTTGCTGATCAAAGAGTTTGGTCATGGTAATTAACAAACTGGTCTGAGCCAAAGATAAAGAGCTTAGGAGGTCCCACTCTTAGCTCCGCTAGGATGCTTGGAAAGACACTTGAGGAAGCTGTTAAGACAAGTTCGATCGATTGAAGTATGTTCGATCGATTGAAGTCAGCAGGTTCGATCGATCGAGAATGGTTCGATCGATCGAAGGTTCGATCGATCGAAGTCACTTCGATCGATCGAAGTCTAGGTCGGTTCTGGAAATCTATAAATAGGGCAGCTGCGTTCTGGAAGTGTGATCGTCGTTTTTATACGCAGAAGCTGCAGAAACTATCATAGTCTTCCCAAAACCTTCCTATCCTCTCTATTAGGGTTCCCACGAACCCTAGTCTTTCCGGCAGGCATCCGCAGGAGTCATAAGGGTGAAGATTATCTAGTAGAGGCTGCTGGAAGTTAAAGTTTCAGAATTGGGTTCAAGACACTAAGGTATAATTCTTGCACCCCCTTGTACGCATCTATGGAATTGACGAGTAGTAGATCCTGGAATACCAAAAGTTTTATAACTTAACCTATTTCCGCTGCGCGTTTAAACTCTAACTTTAAACCACTTTTCCTTCAATTTGGTATCAGAGCCACGCTCGTTTGGATCTATAGATGCGTTTTTGGAACCCTAGTTTTGATTTGCATGTGGATTTTAGAACTGTTTTCAAAACTGCATCGTCACAGATCTGTTTCTGCAATGTTATCGCAGCAGAATACAAAACTGTGATTGCATAGGATGCAAGGTGGGTTCGATCGATCGAACTTGTTTCGATCGATCGAACATTCTGTTCTCAATCGATCGAACTAGTTTCGATCGATCGAAGCCTTCTGGTGTTCGATCGATCGAATTGTGTTAGATCGATCAAGACAGATTCTCTGTCCAGGTGTTCTGTTCACAGTTGTAAAGGTTTTTTAAATTATACTTTAATCTTAAATTATTTCTGTAAAATTTTTAAATCATTCTGTGAAACAGAATGTTCAAGCAATTGAACAGTGTTCAATCGATCGAAGGTTCGAGCGATCGAACGGTCTTCGATCGATCGAACTGTGACAGAGAAGTAAGATGCTGTTTTAAGTTCTAATTCAGTATGTAAAGTGTTTATATACTGTGTGAATCAATTAAGTGTTCCAATAGTTACATATATTTGTTATGTATGTGTGGATGCGTGTACGACTAACCCTTTTGCAGCAAAATTAGTCGCTATCTCCCATGGCACCAAGTCGTTTAAATATTTATATTTAAATTGTTTGAGATTGGTGCATGTTGTAATTCATTAATGGTTTGGTTTTAAGGCGTATGTAAAGGGCGCTGCGGCTTCAATCCTACGAAAAGGAAAGTCGCACCGGTTTCCCTAGCCTTTTATTTCTTTTTTTGCTATTTCCTTTTTCTAGATAAATTGTAAGCTTCAAAAGAAGCATATGTCCAATGTAATAGAATTAGAAATTCCATGAAGATGGAGCAAGGAGCCGTTGTCCATGTGGATGGCCAAACCAAGAAGGTGGTTCTATGGAAATAGAGCCATGGGAGATAGAGGCATTGTTTGAATGCCTATATTTCATTTTTAGTTTTTTGTTTTATGTGCTTGTTTTGTGATTGGCGTATAATACATTGTTGCATGCACTTAAAACAAGTTTTCTAAAATAAAATTCAAAAACCGTTTTCAACACATTAGTAAACATTGGATGTTTATGGGTAGTGTGTGGAAATTTTTTTTCAAAAGCAAAATCCTTAATTTACTAAATCTAGTGGGAGAGGGTCTTATCAAATAACACCCACGATCTTCCATTAACGGGTCATTGTAAGATGAGTAGTGTATTCTGTGTCACCTCGCCAGGGGTGATCATTCCATACGGAGGGTACACTGCTCATTGGTTACTAGATGTGAACTTCCTATGGATAGGATCAATCAGACGTGTTAGAGGGTGACCACCACACGGAGGCGCTACTTGAGACGGTTGTGATTGGATCCTAGTTAATGGTACACACTAGCTAAGCTATGGATAAGGGATCCCACACGGGGCATTATTCAGAAACTTAGAGATCAAATAGGTTCGGGAGTCATGGATATTTTGCAAGAGTTGCATAGCAGATAAGTCATGATAAATCGAAAGATCAAACATTGACCACCACACGGAGGCTTTATTCTTTCGTTTCGATATTCCGGCGACTTTGTTTTTAAATAAGAGTTTTAAGGATTCTTTTATTTCAAACTGTCAATTCTGATATCCATATTTATTTTGTTTGTTTGATTTTCAGTAATCATAATGTCTGGATCTGCATTTAGTCCACTTGCCACCATACTCACTCAAAACAAGTTAACTGGAAATAACTACACTGAATGGAAACGTAACCTTGACATCGTTTTAACTGCGGAGGATCACATATATGTCCTCACCACCCCAAGCCCTGAAGAACCCGTGGCAAATGCTTCGGCAGCTGCCAGACGCGAGTTCGACAAATGGAAGAAGTCGAATGGAATGGCCCGTTGTTACATTCTGGCCTCAATGGCTGGTGTGTTACAACACCAATTCCAATTGAACGATTCTTCCAGTGACATTATCACATCCCTAAAAAAGATGTTTGGGGAGCATGGCAGGCCTGCCAGACAGGTAGCCATGCAGAAGATAATGAGTGCAAAGATGTCGGAAGGTACTCTAGTCAAAGAACATGTTTTAAAAATGATTGGTTATTTAAACGAACTGGAGACCTTGGGAGCCAACATCGATGCACAGACCCAAGTTGATATGATCCTCAACTCGCTGTCGCCATCATTCGCTCAATTCAAACTTAACTATAATATGAATCAAATGGATTTTTCAATGAGCGAATTAATGAGTTCTTTACTGGCAGCAGAAGGGGTGATCAAACCTGGGGGCAGTGTTTTAAACGTTGAGAAAAGCGCTTCTTCTTCCCGATCTACACCGAAAGGTAAGAAAGGAAAGAAGAAGGCTGGCACTGGTGGTTCAAGTGTTGGACCGGTCCCTAAGATTGCAAAATCTAAGGGAAAAGGTAAGGGAAAAGGGAAGGTGGGTGGCCAAGGCAAAGGAAAGTGTTTCCAATGCGGTGAGAAGGGCCACTGGAAGAGGAACTGTACAGAATTCTTAGCTACAAGAGTTCAAGGTATGATTGAATCACATGTGATTGAAGTAAGTTTTATTACGGATACTTCAAACACTTGGTGCATTGATTCTGGTGCGACTAACCATATCTGTAATTCATTGCAGGGGTTCAGATCAACCAGGAAATGCAGTGATGGGGAGATCGTGCTTACTCTAGGTTTTAGCGCAACCGTATCTGCGGTTGCTATAGGAGTCGTAGTTTTAGAATTTTCAGACAATAAAGTTTTGATTTTATCAGATGTACTTTACGTCCCTTTAATGAGACGTAATTTAATTTCAGTTTCTAATTTAACGAATAATGGTTATTCCTTTCATTTTGGAACTGAAGTTGTCATTCAAAGAAGCAGTTCTTTTATATGTTCTGGTGTTAAATCAAATGGTTTGTATGTGATTACTCCCAATATTTCAAAAGATTCTTGTTTAGAACTTAATAACTCAGTGGTAACTTTACCATCTAAAAGAAAGGAACCTTCCACTAATCCAACAAGGCTTTGGCATATGAGGCTTGGCCATATCAATCTGAATAGGATTGGCAGACTAGTCAAAGAAGGGGTCTTAGGCGATTTGGTTCTCGAACCAATGGAAGTCTGCGAGTCTTGTTTGGAGGGTAAGATGACCAAAAGGCCCTTTCCTGCAAAGGGCAACAGGACCAATGCATTGTTGGAATTAGTTCATACTGATGTGTGTGGACCAATAAATATTAGAGCAAGGGGTGGTTATGAGTATTTCATAACATTTACCGATGACCACTCTAGGTATGGATATGTGTACCTAATGCAGCACAAGTCTGAAGCCTTTGAAAAGTTCAAAGAGTTTAGGGCTGAAGTGGAGAAGCAATCGGGCACACATATCAAGGCCATTCGATCTGATCGAGGTGGCGAGTACCTCTCTAATGAGTTTATTGATCACCTCGTACAGAATAGGATTCTGTCACAGTTGACTGCACCTGGTACGCCTCAGCAGAACGGTGTAGCGGAGAGAAGGAATCGGACTCTTTTAGACATGACTAGGTCGATGATGAGTTATTCAGAGTTGCCATTATTCCTTTGGGGTTATGCTTTGGAAACCGCTGCATACATACTAAATCTAGTACCAAGCAAATCTGTTCCCAGGACACCACGAGAGATGTGGATTGGGCGCAAGCCTTCTTTGCAACATCTCCGGATATGGGGGTGTCCGGCACATGTGCTCAAAGGAAAGATGAGCAAGTTGGATTCCAGATCGGAAGTATGTTACTTTGTAGGGTATCCAAAGGGTACTTATGGATGGTATTTTTATGATCCAAGAGAACAGAAAGTGTTTGTTAGTACAAATGCTGTTTTCTTAGAGGATGATTATATCATGAACCATAAACCTAAGGGAAGGATAGATCTTAGAGAGATAGAAGGAGAGCCCTCAGTCCAACCCGCAGTTGATAACGATGAAAATCAAGAAAATACCACTTCTTCACCCATTTCCGCACCGGTACCTCGTCGTAGTGGGAGGATTATCAGCCAGCCTGATAGATACATGTTCTTAGGAGAAGTTTTTGAAGCTGTCTCCATAGAATCTGAATCTGATCCTACCACTTACAAAGAGGCAATGGCTGATGTTGATTCAGCTCATTGGATTAAAGCTATGAAGGCTGAATTGGAATCTATGGATTCCAATCAGGTCTGGGATCTTGTAGAACTTCCAGCCAATATTAAACCCATTGGCTGCAAGTGGGTCTATAAGAGAAAAAGAGGATCTGATGGAAAGGTTGAGACCTTTAAGGCAAGGCTTGTGGCGAAAGGCTATACTCAGAGGGAGGGCATTGACTATGAGGAAACCTTCTCGCCGGTAACCATGCTCAAGTCCATCAGAATACTCTTATCCATTGCTGCATGCCTAGATTATGAAATCTGGCAGATGGACGTCAAGACTGCATTCTTGAATGGCAATCTTGAGGAGGACATCTATATGCAACAACCAGAAGGGTTCATAGCTGGTCGGAAATGTAACTTGGTATGCAAGTTGCAAAAGTCCATTTATGGGCTTAAGCAGGCATCCAGAAGTTGGAACATCCAATTTGACCAAGCGGTCAAGTCGTTTGGTTTCATACAGAATCTGGATGAGCCTTGTGTATACAAGAAATGTGAAGGAAAAGTAGTGGCTTTTCTTGTGCTTTACGTTGACGACATTCTACTCATTGGGAATGATGTAGCGGCGCTGTCAACGGTCAAGGTTTGGCTAGATAGTACTTTCGATATGAAGGATCTAGGAGAGGCGAGCTATATTCTTGGGATAAAGCTCTTTCGGGATCGCAAGCGAAAGATAATGGGATTATCTCAAGCTGGTTATATCGAGAAAGTGCTAACTAGGTTTTCAATGGATAATTCGAAGAAAGGTTTGTTACCTTTCAGGCATGGTTTAGCGTTCTCCAAGGACCAGTGTCCAAAGACACAAGAGGAGAGGAATCGCATGGCAGGAATTCCCTATGCCTCGGCAGTGGGAAGTCTCATGTATGCGATGTTATGCACTAGACCAGATATCTGCTTTGCCGTTCGCATGGTTAGCAGGTATCAATCGAATCCTGGTCCAGAGCACTGGACAGCCGTTAAGCACATTCTTAAGCACTTGAGAAGAACTAAAGATTACATGCTTATGTACGACGGTAGTGAGTTAATTCCAGTAGGATACACTGACTCAGACTTTATGTCAGATAAAGATTCGAGAAAGTCGACATCCGGACATCTCTTTACCTTGGGAGGTGGTGCTGTTAGTTGGAGGAGCATTAAGCAGAAATGCATTGCAGACTCAACTACAGAAGCTGAGTATGTGGCTGCTTGTGAAGCCGCAAAGGAAGCTGTTTGGCTCAAAAAGTTCCTTATGGAACTCGAGGTGGTACCAGCGTCGCTGTCACCTATTACGCTATACTGCGATAATAGTGGGGCAGTGGCTCAGTCCAAGGAGCCAAGGAACCACGGGAAGGGAAAGCACGTAGAGCGGAAATATCACCTAATCCGAGATATAGTTCAACGTGGAGATGTGACTGTCACCAAGATTGCTACCGCTGACAATCTTGCTGATCCGTTTACAAAGGCCTTACCACAGAAGGTCTTTGATCGTCATCTAGATAGTCTAGGTCTTAGATGTAGTTCTGAATGGTTGTGAGTGCAAGTGGGAGTTTGTTGGGTTTGTGCCCTCAAACCATTACTTTATGTATGAGACATTAGCATTATAATATATTGATATCAGCTTTACATTTCATTGTGTATGTTTCTTTCATGAGATGATTGTTTTATCCTTAAGTATCATAGTAAGCAATTCGTGTGTGTATGAGATACACACAAGTGAGATACGAATTACTATTCTTTGATACTTAGAATATGTCACAGTGGATGATGAGACTGGATACCTCATCAGGTCTACACTGTAGCATAATTAACTACCATTGGATGGAGTGATTAATCTCAATCACTAGAGTGTAGCTCTTAGTTGATATGCTAGTGCTTATAGTGCATTGACGGACCTGAGCTTTCCTATTGACGCTTAAGGCTGTCAATAGTCAATAGGAACTCATAACTTGTATAAGGTACGTGTTCTCAATCTTGAGATGATTATGAACACAGACTATGGATATGGCTGCTTTGACTTACCAATCAGTGAGGTCTATAGAAGATCAACACCTGGGTATCTTGGGTATGTCATGTCCATAGGGTTGTGAACATGTATTGTCAAGATAGAATCTACCCTCTGATTCAGAGTAAGCATTCCCTTGAGAATGTCACCAAGTTGATTACTGAGTACTGCAGTCTTGTTGATAAGAGTTATCAACATGTTTGGTAATCATGAGTAGTGAATGAGACTCAAGGAATACAAGAAGTAATCATGATTCAGGTTGACAGTAACAGTTATCCGACTACCTGAATATGATTACGAATGCTGATGGTAGAGGGACATTAGTACACCATACAAGTCTAGTTATCGCTTCGGATATGTTCTTTTGCGTTGGAGTTCAGTTATCGTTTTATAGTGGAATAAACGTTAACTGACCAGTTAGTTAGTTTGCTGATCAAAGAGTTTGGTCATGGTAATTAACAAACTGGTCTGAGCCAAAGATAAAGAGCTTAGGAGGTCCCACTCTTAGCTCCGCTAGGATGCTTGGAAAGACACTTGAGGAAGCTGTTAAGACAAGTTCGATCGATTGAAGTATGTTCGATCGATTGAAGTCAGCAGGTTCGATCGATCGAGAATGGTTCGATCGATCGAAGGTTCGATCGATCGAAGTCACTTCGATCGATCGAAGTCTAGGTCGGTTCTGGAAATCTATAAATAGGGCAGCTGCGTTCTGGAAGTGTGATCGTCGTTTTTATACGCAGAAGCTGCAGAAACTATCATAGTCTTCCCAAAACCTTCCTATCCTCTCTATTAGGGTTCCCACGAACCCTAGTCTTTCCGGCAGGCATCCGCAGGAGTCATAAGGGTGAAGATCATCTAGTGGAGGCTGCTGGAAGTTAAAGTTTCAGAATTGGGTTCAAGACACTAAGGTATAATTCTTGCACCCCCTTGTACGCATCTATGGAATTGACGAGTAGTAGATCCTGGAAAACCAAAAGTTTTATAACTTAACCTATTTCCGCTGCGCGTTTAAACTCTAACTTTAAACCACTTTTCCTTCACTACTTACATGTTGTGTTCTTTTAATATTTGGCATGCTAGATTATGTCATGTGAATAAAAGACTTGTGAAAAATATGAGTAGTCTAGGATATATTCCACAATTGTCTTTAAATGAATTTGAAAAATGTGAATTTTGTAGCCAAGCAAAAATCACTAAAACACCACATAAATCTGTCACTAGGGAATCTGAACCTCTTGAATTAATTCATTCAGATATTTGTGAATATGAAGGAATTTTAACTAGAAATGGAAAAAGGTTTTTTATTACTTTTATTGATGATAGTTCAAATTATTCATTTGTTTATCTTATGAAAAATAAAAGTGAAGCTATTGACATGTTCAAAATTTTCCTAAATGAGATTAAAAAAAAATTAAAAGATTTCGTAGTGACAGAGGTCATGAATATGATTCTAATAAATTTATTGCTTTATATAAAATTCATTGAATCATTCATGAGAAAACTGCCCCTTATTCCCCTGAAATGAATGGAAAAGCTGAAAGAAAAAATAGGACTTTTACTGAATTAGTAGTTGCTATTTTATTAAATTCAGGGGCAGCTTCTCATTGGTGGGGGGAAATATTATTAACTGTTTGCCATGTATTAAATAGAGTTCCTAACTCTAAAACTAATATTTCCCCTTATGAAATTTGGAAAAGAAGAAAACTAAATGTGGATTATTTTAGAACATGGGGTTGTTTGGCATATGTTAGAATTCCAGACCCTAAAAGGTCCAAATTAGCTAGTAGAGCTTATGAATGTGTTTTTATTGGTTATGCTATTAATAGTAAAGCTTACAGATTTTATGACTTAAAGAATCATGTTATAATTGAATCAAGTGATGTTGATTTTTTCGAAAATAAATTTCCTTTTAAACTTAAAAATAGTGGGGGTTCAACATCATATGATATGCCTAGATTAGTAGAACCAAATGAATATGAACTAGAACCTAGAAAAAGTAAAAGAGCCCGAATCGCGAAAGATTTTGGGACCGACTTTTATACCTACAACTTAGAGGAGGATCCTAACACCCTCCAAGAAGCTTTGACTTCTATAGATGCTGATTTATGGCAAGAAGCTATAAATGATGAAATGGAATCATTGGAATCAAATAAGACTTGGCACTTAGTATATCTTCCACCTGGTTGTAAGACAATAGGTTGCAAATGGATTCTTAAAAAGAAATTGAAACCCGATGGCACGATAGATAAATATAAGGCACGTCTTGTAGCTAAAGGTTATAGACAAAGAGAAAATATTGATTTCTTTGATACTTATTCACCTGTCACAAGAATTACTTCTATTCGTGTACTATTTGCTTTAGCTGCTATTCATGATTTAGTAGTACACCAAATGGATGTTAAAATAACTTTTTTAAATGGTGAATTAGAAGAAGAAATTTATATGGACCAACCTGAAGGTTTTATTATTTTTGGTCAAGAAAATAAAGTTTGCAAATTGGATAAATCTCTTTATGGTTTGAAACAAGCTCCTAAACAGTGGCATGATAAATTTGATAGTTTAGTCATCTCAAATGGTTCTAAAATAAATGAAAGTGACAAGTGTATTTATTACAAATTTGAAAACAATACTTGCACTATTATTTGCTTATATGTGGATGACTTACTTATTTTTGGATCAAATATTCATGTCATTAATGAAGTTAAATCTTTCTTATGTGTCAACTTTAATATGAAAGATTTAGGAGAAGCTAGTGTAATTCTTGGAATTAATATTACTAGGTCAGAAAAGGGACTTTCTTTAGATCAATCTCATTACATTGAAAAGATTCTAAAGAAATACAATTACTTTAACTGTAAACCAGCATGTACTTCATATGACCCTAGTGTAAAATTGTTCAAGAACACTGGTGACAGTGTTAAACAAACTGAGTATGCGAGCATCATTGGTAGCCTCCGTTATGCTATTGATTGCACTAGGCTAGATATAGCTTTTGCTGTTGGAGTACTATGTAGGTTTACTAGTAGACCTAGTATGGAGCATTGGCATGCTATTGAAAGGGTCATGCGTTACCTAAAAAGGACGATGAACCTAAAATTATACTATCAGAAGTTTTCCGCTGTCCTTGAAGGATATAGCGATGCTGATTGGAATACCCTATCAGATGACTCCAAGGCCACTAGTGGATACATTTTTTGTATTGCTGGAGGCGCAGTTTCATGGAAGTCTAAGAAACAGACTATATTGGCTTAGTCCACTATGGAGTCATAGATGATAGCACTAGCTACAGCTAGTGGTGTCAATCGGGCCGGGTTGGCCCGGCCCGGCCCGAGCCCGACCCACTTTTTTCGGGCTAAAAGCCCGGCCCGGCCCGCCATAAGGCCTGGCCCGCTAGGCCCAGTTCACATACCCAGGGCCGGGGTGGACACCCATCCTTCCGTCCATGGCCCGACCCGGCCCGAAATAGTGAAAAAGCCCGGCCTGGCCCGAAGCCCGCCACGGCCCACTTCAAAAATAGAGAAAGCCCGCTAGCCCGTCCGGCCCGGCCCGATGTCTGGCCCGCTAGGCCCGGGCCACCGGTCCGGGGCGGACACACCTCCTCCACTCCCAAGCCCGGCCCGAAGCCCGCTCGGGGCTCGCTTTGACCGAGCCCGGCCCGGCCCGTTTGACACCACTAGCTACAGCTAGTGAGGAGGCAGGTTAGTTGAGAAATCTGCTATCAGATACCTCTTAATGGGAGAGACCGATACCAGCTGTCCTAATCCACTGTGATAGTACCGCGGCTATTGCAAAAGTTGAGAACCATTACTATAACGGCAAGAAGCGACAAATACGTCGCAAGCACAGCACTATTAGAGAGTTTCTCTCTTCTGGAGCTGTAAGAGTGGATTATGTACGGTCTGAGGAGAACTTGGTTGATCCTTTGACGAAAGGACTAGCACGAGAGAAGGTTTGTAAAACCTCGAAAGGGATAGGACTAAAGCCCTTAGATAGTTGAGTCACTTGTGATAGTAACCCAACCTGTAGACTGGAGATCCCAAGAAATAGGTTCAAAGGGTAATAACAAGTCATGAAGTGATATGAGTAGAATCATGCTAATATCTATATATGGGGGTAATACTCCAAGTCCATCCCTACGAAGCATGACATCCTGAAGGACAGAAGGTTGAGTTATTTATAACTCTTAATGAGATCTAAACTCCATTTGGAGTAGGATACCTAGCTACAGGAGTATCCTTGTTGGACTCACCTAGGCGAATGTGGAAGTGAGGCCACTTCCTATGAAATTTTGGGCAAATTCTCTAGACCATTCGCTATACTGGGATATAAGCACACGGCCGTAAAGTGCTGGTTTTTGAACTTCACCCTAGTAGGACTGTGTGTGAGGTGTTGTCTGAGATAGAGTTCAAAACTACGGTTACTCTAGTATAATCGGAAGCACTATCACTACGTAAAGGTCCAAGTTGAAAAACACCTTTACTTATGCACAGTCTTATGATACGTTGCTCAATGATCTTAAATCAATTTTTAAAATACAAGTGGGGGATTGTTGAAAAAGTGTATATTTAAAATTGGAGGGAAAGGTTGAGGGAAAAACTTTGAAATTTGGTTTTGAGTTTCGTCTTATTCACAAACTAACCCAAATGATATTTTGATTGTCCCACATAGGAAAATTAGAGGAAGTGGGAAGGACATATATAAGTGGAGGTTGGATTAAGGGTTTGGCCCCTTGGGGGTACCAAGTTTTGTGAAGGGGGAGGACCTAGGTGTAGGAAAAACATGTTTAAAACAGTTTTAAACACGCAGCGGAAAAAAACAAAGTTCAAAACTTTTATTGGTTGCCTGGATCTACTACTCGTTAACTCTATAGATGCGTACAGGAGAGGGGACAGGTGCATTACCTTATGGTCTTGAACCCAATTCTGATTTAGTCCTTCTCCTTCAATGTGCAGCAACAACCTCTAAGAGATCTTCACCCTTATGTCTCCTTGAATGCTCCCAGAGTGGCTAGGGTTGGTGGGAACTCTAATAGTGAGAATAGGGAAGGTTTGGGAACTCTAAACAGGTTCTGCAGCAACTGGTACGTTAAAAACGATGAACCCCGATTTTTGGACGTAGCTGCCCTATTTATAGATTCCCAGAACCGACCTTACTTTCAATCGATCGAAGTGACTTCGATCGATCGAACTTTCGATCGATCGAACCACATTCGATCGATCGAACCTGTCTAGACTTCAATCGATCGAAACAACTTCGATCGATCGAACCAGTCTTGACAGCATTCTCATTTGCCTTTCCAAGCATTCTGGCGGAGCTAAGAGTGGGACCTCCTAGGTTCTTAATTACTGGCTCCGATTAATTATTATTCCATCTAGTCAGTACTCTTGACTAAGGAATCAATAATTAATCAATTATCATTAATGCCACTATAAAATGATAATTGCACTCCAGTGCATAAGAACATAATCACACATACATAAGTGATTGCTAGACTTGTATAATATGATACAGATGTCCCTCTACCAGGCAGTATTCGTATCTATCATTGGGATGTATGTCTTAAGATACTGTCGACCCAATAGATAGTACATCTTATATTCCTCAAGTATCATTCACTACTCTTGGATTACTAAACATGTCAACAATAACACTTTGTTGACAAGGCTGGCCAGCTCTCAGTAATCACTCCTAGTGACATTCTCGAGGGAATACTTACTCTTCATTTTATTGAAGAGGGTAGAATTCCATCTTGACAATATATGTTCCCAACGTTGCATACTTGATTACCCAAGATACCCAGGTGTTGATCTTGCAAGACCTCACTGATTGGTAAGTCAAAGCAACTAAGCATACAACTTGCGTCCATAACTGTCTCAGGATTGAGGACATGTATCCCTATACAAGTTTTGAGTTCCTATTGATGGTGACAACGTTTAGGTGTCAATAGGTTTAACTCAGGTCCGTCAATGCACCGAGTGCACTAGCATATTAACCAAGAGTCAAAGACTCTTATGAATGAGATTCATCATTCTATCCCGTAGACGTTAATCATGCTACAGTGTATACCTGATAAGTTATCCAGACTTATCATCCACTGTGACTTATTTGAAACAACAAGGATTTGTGATTCATATCTCACATGTGTAATCACATACACAAATGAACCACATACAATGTTGTTTAAGGATTCCAATTTAATATTCATCTCATGAACTAACATGCATAAATGCATTATGATATTCCATTGTCCAACTAACTGGTTTGAGGGCATATTCCCAACAAACTCCCACTTGCACTCATAACCATATAGCGTTAGCACTAACACTAGCATAGTCTCTGTGTCTTGCCAAAATCCTTAATCCGTAAGGTTTTGCATAGGGACTGATGATCATCGACTGAAACAATCCATAGGAAAACATCTTCATGTGATACTATATCCCTAGACAAAAGACGCCACATGACATGTATCCAGTAAAGCTAATTTGAACATTGTCCAAAACACCATCACCCTACATATATCCGCTAGTTCTTTCTCTAAGTCCTAGAGAATATATACCTTATGATAGTTCATAAAACTGAATTTTCATTTGGACTGATATCTGTGAACAACCTCAACGGTATAACTGATATCCATACCTAATATCACATACAAGGTTTATCAATGGCAAAGGCTTATGATATACCTTTCATGAGACCTCTTTCATCTTGTATCCCAAGATACAAGTCTTGAAAGAGCAATAGGTTATGTTCAAAGGTGAAAAACCTTTATCGAAATGTTCTACGTTGAATCTAGCCAGCAACTTTCTGATATAGGAGTTTGAGATAATCTCATTATCTTAACTTTCCGATCTTGAATGAGCAAAAATCTAAAGATTATAGCTCGCCTCACCGAGATCATAAATATCAAGTATACTGTAGAAACTTAACCTCAATCATTGATAATACTACTTTAACATCTCGCAATGATAAAGATGTCATCAGTATATGGAACCATAATCACCACCACACTTCCTTTGCGCAAGGATCCTTTCATCCACTTAAGCTACATCCATACTTTAGATAAATCTAAAGTATTTTGACCAAGTATATCAAAACATATGTCCTTATCTCTGGATGATTGCTTTAGTCCATAGACTTATGCAAATCACATACCAGAGCTTCCTTATCACAAAACTTCAATGCACCAGGGAATTTCAACAATGTTGAGAATTCTCCCACTGCAATGAAGTACCAATGTAGGAATGGATGAAGAGGTAGTAGATTTTAGTTCTAGATGATTTATAGATTGCTTTAAGATATAAATTACTTTACTCTTTTATATTATCTTTCCATTGCAAAATTTGGTCTCCAACCAACTTTTGTTTTCTCTGGAAACACTACAAAAGTATTATACTTCTAATCTAGATTCAAAAGGCTCATCATTTCTTCACACCAAAGTGCTAGACATCCTTATCCAAAGTTACCATGAGGAAGAAATCGCATTCTTTTCACAACTTTGGGGATGTCTATCGAAAAGATTTGCTTTTGAGTAAGATCCAGTATATACATTGTATTTCCATCGAGAAAAACAAGGAACAGTAGTAACTCTAAATAACTCATCCCATGACCCAGTCATATCTAAAAGAAGATAGTTCCTTATACCTGCTACACCATCCTGTGGAGGCACACTAGGTGTAGATTGTCGAGAAAGAATCTCATTCTTATCTCCTTTGGACAATAAATACATTAGATAGATACTCACCATTTTGATCAAATCAAAAGGCAACGATATTCTTTTACCAATTACTCTTCATTCCAAAACTTTTGAATTTCTTCAAAATTGAGGATGAAGATGCAATAAGTAAATGTATATCAGTATCCAAAGTAGCCGAAACTACTTTTCAACTCTAATGTTTATTGCCCTACATACATGAGTATGTCCTAATTCTAATAAGTCCTTGGTCGTGTGATTTTCAAAAGAAAAGTCACCTGATCATATTAGCCTCTAAATAGGATTGACAAACAGGTAGTGGTCTCAACAACCAAAAGAGTTTTAGGATCCAATCCTTTACTCCCCATTTATCCTAATTTAGATTAATATGATCTGATCACATTTACTCTCTAAATAGGATTGACAAATAGGCAATAGTCTTAGCAACCAAAAGAGTTTAGGATCCAATCCTTTACTCCCCATTTATCCTATTTAGATTAAATATGATCTAACCTCCAAACCAAAAGGTTATAGAATTAGTTGAGGGTGCTATCCTTTTAGATGGTAAAATACCCATGAGTCATTTAAATACTACATTCGATAATATTTGAGAAACAAGAGTAAATTGGTGAGATACTTGCTTGACAAGTTATTTAGATCACATAAAAGAACGCTTTCTTTTAATCAAGAATTTCAGTACCAAAATCAAAAGAATAAATATTATTCATTAATTCAAAACTGAAATCCATCTAATAACTCCAAAGTTTTATTACAATATAAAACTATTAATCTAATAGCAACTCTTGCATCAGATCCCAAAAGGCAATCAAGATCTTCTAATCACTGCACATTCTTATTTTCCAATTCCCTGCAACAATTACAGATATAATTTAGAAAATATAGAATTAGTGCCCATAGTAGTTGAAGTATCAATTTTTCAACTTACTTCAAAAACTAGTGAAAGGATCGTACCTTGCCTTTTGGCAGTCAAGTATTCCACACAGTTCCTTTTCCAATGCCCTTTCATGCCACAATGGAAACACTTTCCTTTTGGCACGACACCAGCCTTTCCCTTTCCAAGTCTTGCCTTCTTCCCAACAGTTGGCTTAGGCTCACCTATCCTTGAGTCTTGCTTCTCCTTCTTTGAACTTATGCTCTTAGGCTTAGTTCCAAAAGATGAAGCCATTCCAATGTTTTGAACATTTGTCTCCTCTTTGACTATATCCATCGTTGCCTCAAGAGAGCTCATCAATTCACTTGTTGAAAAAACTGTTTTACTCATTTTAAAAACCTTTTTAAATTGAGTGAATGATGAAGGCAATGAATGCAAGATTATGTCAACTTGAGTCTCACCATCAATGTCGGAACCCAAAACTTCCAGTACTTTGAAATAAGTAATCATTTTAAAAACATGCTCTCTTATTGAAGTTCCTTCCAATATTCTGGTGTCCATGACTAACTCCAAGGCTCTAAGCCTTGCAGTTCGACTTAGCTCCCCAAACATCTCCTCGAGGTTCAATATTATAGCACGGGCAGTGTTCAAAGGTTCATGTTGCTGCTTCAACACATCAGACAAAGAGTCTAAGATGCTAGAGCGAGCTATACCATCAAATCTTATCCACTGCCAATATTGATTCGCAAGATCAGTTGAGGTGTCATGGCATGGAATAGGTGGACAGGGAATGGCAAGAACGTATTTACATCCATTAGCAGTTAACAATTCATCCAGTTCCAGTTTCCATTCAACGTAGTTGTTTCCAATTAGTTTATTCTGGATCATGGTTATAGCAAGTGGACTAGACATAATGAATCTGAAATACAAATAATGTAACATAATTACAATATGGAAATCATGAATATGACAATTTATATGATACATTGGAATTCCCTTAACCAACTCATTAATTGTCTTCAGGATGTCAAGCCTATGAAGTTAAGTCTCCGTGTGGCGATCATAACCTCATAGCCTGATTGGGAAACCCATCATGAATGTTATGCAACTCTTACAAAACAATTCATGACTCCTGAACTTTTGGTCTCTAAGTTTCTGGATAATGCTCCGTGTGGAATCCCTTACCCATAGCTTAGCTAGTGTTTACCATTAACTAGAATCCAATGACAACCGCCTCAAGTAGTGCCTCAGTGTAGTGGTCACCCTCTAACGCGTCTCATTGATTCTATCCAAAGGAAGTTCATATCTAGTAACCAATGAATAGTCTATCCTCCGTATGGAATGATCACCCATAGCTGGGTGACACAGAATATACTACCCACCTTACAATGAACCGTTTATGGAAGACCGTGGGAGTTATAAAATAAGTCCCTCTCCCACTAGATTTTTATAAGAAGTTCATATCTAGTAATCAATAAGAAATACCCTCCGTATGGAATGATCACTCATAAATGAGTGACACAGAGTATTTCTCATACTTACAATGAACTAATAGGAATTTTTCAATAAAAAAAAAATGTTTCTTCACATTGCCCATAAACATCAAGTGTTTACTAATGTGTTGGAAAAAAGGTTTTGAATTTAATTTTAGAAAACTTGTTTTACGTGCATGCAAGTAGTAACAATATATAAAATGCCAATCACAACTAAGCACATAAAACAAAATACTAAAATGAAATAAAAGCATTCAACAATGCCTCTATCTCCCATGGCTCTATCTCCTTAGAACCTCCTTCTTGGTTTGATTGCCTCCGACTCCATCTTCATGGACAACGGCTTGCTCCTCCATCTTCATGGATTTTCTAAATCTATTACATTGGTCCTATGCTTCTTTCGAAGCTTACAATTTATCTAGAATCAAAATAGCAACATCAAAATAAAAGGCTAGGGAAACCGGTGTGACTTTCCTTTTCGTAGGATTGAAGTCGCAGCGCCCTTTACATATGCCTTTAAAAACTAAACCAAAATAATACATTCATCAATCTCAAACAATTAAATACAAAATTTAAAAGTCTTGGTGCCATGGGAGATAGCGGACTAAACTTGCTGCAAAAGGGTTAGTCGCATGCACAACCACGCATATATAACAAATATATGTACCATTGGAACCCCTAATTGATTCACACAGTATATAAACTCTTTACATACTGAATTAGAACTTAAAACAGCATCACAGTTCTCTGTCACACTTCGATCGATTGAACTTTCAGTTTCACAGAATGTTTTGAAAAACTTACAGCATAAATAAAATTTTAAAGTAAATATTTTTAAAACCTTTAAATCTGTAAACTGAAAACCTGGACAGAAAAGCAGTCTCGATCGATCGAACACCATTCGATCGATCGAACATAACCAACGTTCGATCGATCGAAACTAGTTAGATCGCTTGAGAACAGATGATGTTCGATCGATCGAGACTACTTCGATCGATCGAACCCACCTTGCATCCAATGCAATCACAGATTTGTATTCTGCTGCATAAACACTGTAGAAACGGATCTGTGATGATGTAGTTTTGAAAACAGTCCTAAAATCAACATGCAAATCAAAACTAGTGTTCCAAAACGCATCTATAGATCCAAACAAGCGAGGCTCTGATACCAATTGTAGGAAAAACATGTTTAAAACAGTTTTAAACACGCAACGGAAAAAAACAAAGTTCAAAACTTTTATTGGTTGCCTGGATCTACTACTCGTTAACTCTATAGATGCGTACAGGAGAGGGGACATGTGCATAACCTTATGGTCTTGAACCCAATTCTGATTTAGTCCTTCTCCTTCAATGTGCAGCAACAACCTCTAAGAGATCTTCACCCTTATGTCTCCTTGAATGCTCCCAGAGTGGCTAGGGTTGGTGGGAACTCTAATAGTGAGAATAGGGAAGGTTTGGGAACTCTAAATAGGTTCTGCAGCAACTGGTACGTTAAAAACGACGAACCCCGATTTTTGGACGTAGCTGCCCTATTTATAGATTCCCAGAACCGACCTTACTTTCAATCGATCGAAGTGACTTTGATCGATCGAACTTTTGATCGATCGAACCACATTCGATCGATCGAACCTGTCTAGACTTCAATCGATCGAAACAACTTCGATCGATCGAACCAGTCTTGACAGCATTCTCATTTGCCTTTCCAAGCATTCTGGCGGAGCTAAGAGTGGGACCTCCTAGGTTCTTAATTACTGGCTCCGATTAATTATTATTCCATCTAGTCAGTACTCTTGACTAAGGAATCAATAATTAATCAATTATCATTAATGCCACTATAAAATGATAATTGCACTCCAGTGCATAAGAACATAATCACACATACATAAGTGATTGCTAGACTTGTATAATATGATACAGATGTCCCTCTACCAGGCAGTATTCGTATCTATCATTGGGATGTATGTCTTAAGATACTGTCGACCCAATAGATAGTACATCTTATATTCCTCAAGTATCATTCACTACTCTTGGATTACTAAACATGTCAACAATAACACTTTGTTGACAAGGCTGGCCAGCTCTCAGTAATCACTCCTAGTGACATTCTCGAGGGAATACTTGCTCTTCATTTTATTGAAGAGGGTAGAATTCCATCTTGACAATATATGTTCCCAACGTTGCATACTTGATTACCCAAGATACCCAGGTGTTGATCTTGCAAGACCTCATTGATTGGTAAGTCAAAGCAACTAAGCATACAACTTGCGTCCATAACTGTCTCAGGATTGAGGACATGTATCCCTATACAAGTTTTGAGTTCCTATTGACGGTGACAGCGTTTAGGTGTCAATAGGTTTAACTCAGGTCCGTCAATGCACCTAGTGCACTAGCATATTAACCAAGAGTCAAAGACTCTTATGAATGAGATTCATCATTCTACCCCGTAGACGTTAATCATGCTACAGTGTATACCTGATAAGTTATCCAGACTTATCATCCACTGTGACTTATTTGAAACAACAAGGATTTGTGATTCATATCTCACATGTGTAATCACATACACAAATGAACCACATATAATGTTGTTTAAGGATTCCAGTTTAATATTCATCTCATGAACTAACATGCATAAATGCATTATGATATTCCATTGTCCAACTAACTGGTTTGAGGGCATATTCCCAACACTAGGCCCAATTGGGTTTACCACAAAACACACACACGCGCACGCCGTCGCCGTCGCCGCCCCGCCCCGCCCCGCTCCGCTCCGCTTCGGGCCGGGCTTGGGTGTGGGTGTGGTCCTATATATCTTTTTATACAAAAATTTATTTGGAAAATTATTTTTTTTAATCATAAAGAGTTTTATTTTTAGTTGGAGACCAAGTCTCCCCAACAACTCCTCCACATTTTTTACTCCAGATTTTTTCTCCAACGTTCCCAGAGTTCTCTCCACGTTCTGCAATGTTAACTTTCCCAACGTTCAGAATATATTCTTTATATATATACAAACTGCTCTCATAAAAATACAGAGAGAAAAAGAGTTACAGAAATAATTTTATACACAGTTTTTATAAACAGTTTCTGAGCAACAATTTCTGAAAGGGTGTGGGTTTTCCGATCATCCTCCGTTCATGGATTTTCGAGATAGAGGCGATTTCTGGGCTGCTTTATCTTGGGGACGTCGTGACCTTCATTCGAACTGCTTGCACAACTTGGGCAGAGCCGCGAAGCGTCTTAAAGAGAGGGACTAAGTCCGCGACTCATCCCAAGAAAAACGTCAAAGGCTACTGTTATTGGTAACATTGTTCTATTTTACAGTTTGTGCATCAACAGATTTTTTCCTTTTCCAATGTTCTTTTGGATCTCTAATGCAGAAGTGTGTGTTTGCAAGGCTGATCGTTTTCCTGGCTGATGTTAACCTTCATGAATGGTTGCTATGGACAAAAGACAAGACAATTGGATGGAAGATCCAGGTTGCCCTCAACTCTTGATCCCACATATGCCCATACCCAAAAATTCAATTTTTTGTCATATGCCCCAAAGCACAGGATTCCAACACCCTCACCACAAGAATTTCAGGTTCTTTCAATTTCATTTTCTTAATTGTCATATGCTTTTTCTATCTTTTCTTATTGTTGATTTTGTTATGTTGGCTTGAGATCTCATCCTCAATTGTAATTCAAGGCTTTCACTTCATTGACTGAATCCAGAAGTCAATAATGGTGGTTATTAGTTCATATATTTTTGGTTCATATATTTAGTTTAACTCACCCAATTATAATAAAATTTTTTAAAATCCTTCGGCAAATAGTGACTTCGGGCTCGCAGCCATTCTTTCCAGCCCTAGTATTTCCTCATGTAGATTTCTATTCTCTCTGAAATTGTGGTGTAATATTATCTTAATGTCAGGTACTCCCGCAGTTCATGGCAGCAAAACTGTACAAGGAATAGATAGAATAACCCTACAGATAATAATGCTTTTGATAAGTTGCTTATGGGTACGATATACTCTTTTTTTTTTTTTTTAACCTTGACTTTCTATTTAGTAAAAATTTGATAAAGTATCATTTGATATGTCCAATGGCCATACTCAATTTTCTTATAATATTATTATCTTTTCTCCTCATTTGAGTATGCAATTTGAGTAGAAGTATATTTAACCCTTACACAAACTCATACCAATCCTTACTTCAACCTATATCACCATCCCAGTATATGAATAGTGCTATTTCAATTTGGGTTTAAGTTGAGCAGTCCTCAATTGGATATGGGTTTAAAGGATTGGAGAAGGTTCGAGGACTTTGACCCAAATTTAAATTTGCAATGAGTTTTTAGTAAAGATTGGAGATGCCTTAATAATCAATCTATTTCTTATTAATCAATCTAGTTCTTATTGAGCAAAAAAAATCAATCTATTTTTTTCCCTATTTTATTTGTTCTCTCCTTTTGTTTTGTTTTCTTTTTTATTTTTATTTTTTATCTTTCTATTAGTTTTTTTCCAAATACAATTTACATACGCGTAAAACTCTTCTCACAGACTCCAAACCCATTAGCCCACTCGCACTCACTTTTTAAACGAGTATAAAAACTTATCACCCAAGCCCATACACATAAATAACAACTACATGCATAATTTTAACAAGCATCCATCAGATTTGACCCCTAAAACTCCTCATATATATTACAGAAGGTCTTGCATCAAGCCTAGAGTGCTCAGATTATCTGATGAATAGCCAACAATAAATGAAAATTAGCCAACTTTTCTCCCTTTCCCATTTTTTACCATATGCTGCAATATGTACTAGTTTTAGGGGTGGCCATGGTTCGGGTGAGTCGGGTCTGTCCCTCACCCGATCATCCATCCGAACCCCATCGGGTTACGAGTTTAGAATCCGTCATCCATCCGTTCAGTCGGGTGAAACCGATCCGTCGGTTTTGAGTTGGTTATGGTTAGTTTCGGGTGAAACCCGACAAAAAGAATATACCCTATTTTCATCAGTTTTACACCCTAATAGTGCTGAGTTTATTGTACCCAACTGCAAAACATGACACTGTTATTCACCATTTCACCTTCTTGCAAACTTTTTAGGAAGACATTCAATTTAACTTACTAATAAATAATAATCCTGCATAAACTTAACAAGCAAAGAAAAATGAAAAACAATTATACAATCCACCATCAGATTCATGCAACATACAAAAAATAGAATTGAAAACTAAAACAACAGAAAGTCAAAAGTCCCAAACACCCATAATAAGTTGTACTAAAAATATGAAGAAAGAAGTACACATATATGTCAGGTCGGGTCTCACGGGTTTCGTGAAAAACAGATCGACAACCGACCCATACATGTCGGGTTGGCTAAAATACAAACCATGACTCATCCGACAATCCATCCAACCCGTCAAAAATGCTTCAAGTCGGTCGGGTTTGTCGGGTCTCGGGTTGAGATGGCCAGTCCTAACTAGTTTGATGGATGAATTACAATTTTTGTCCCAAAAAATGTGGGTCGTTGAACTTTTTCTTATGGATAGATCATACTTTTTTTTTTCCTGATAAAACTTCCGTTTCTTTGGCAGTTAGTTGAAAAAAATAAGTCATGTTTTTGATATCCAAACTGTCAATAATAGACACCAGAAAATTGGGAAAATGAATGAACCTACAATATACAGGATCAATGACGACTTTGTAATGCTGCCTCATGTTATATCACGTTGAATTCAATTGCTCTGTGTTATTTTTGGTTTATGGATTTAGAGAGGGAAATAAAAGAGAAACATGGAGAACATTTTCCTTTGTTTTGTTAATAATGAAAACGGTGAGGAAATGGAAGGAAAATAAAATATGGTGGAATTACTTTAGAATTTTAAATTTTTGTGAGGCATTTTCCTTAACTTTTCGTATTCCTATTATATTTTGGATGTGTCGATTGGTCTATGCTGTTTTTAATTTGAACAAACTAGGATGTCTCAAAAATATCCCTCAAGTCATTGCCATGAAAGAAATAGACAGAAGGGCGTCTACTTAACTAACACATTGCAGAAGCTGAGGGAGGTAAAATGAGCAGGTGACTGGGGTCAAGGAGGGACATAGTTTCTTTGGGAAATTTTCCTTCTAATTTGTTGCAAGGTTAGCATCTTCTAGATTTGTATGTTTTGGTGGCTATCCAATTTGATCATAATGCCACATCTCCCTCTTAGATTACAAAAATATACTAGACAATTTTGACGGACTTGCAGTCACACCATAATCACAATTTGATAAAGAACAATTGGTGTTTTTGTAAGTCCATTTTGTAAGTGCTATAAAAGTACGCTTGTGAAACATTTGCCCTTTCATTTTTGATGGAAAAGAAACATTAGTTGAAGTAAGAATTCTTTTAGTTCAAAGTTCTAAAATTTATCTGACAAGCAGTGTACCCGCGCATTGCGCGGGTTACATGCACTAGTCTCTTCATGATGGAAATGTTTTTTTTAGTCATAAATATATTGCACATGGATTTCTGAAATTCTAAAGACCACCACAACTTCCTTGTTAAGAAATATTTAACCACATTTTCCATTATTGGAAGCACAAGAGATGACTTTTTACTTGAAACTGCATCATACTACAACCAGTAATATCATCTTCAGAATATCCGCTAGAATTGTAAAAACCCAGATTTTATTAAGGGTATTATGGTAATTTCAGACCAATGTGGATCTCAGTTTGGGACTGTGTATTTAAATTTGATACATTAACGTGTCACTTTTTTATTATTGGATACACATGTGTGATTATATGTTGTGTGTGTTATGCACCAAAACCCACCCCACACCTATCCAATCACATCAAAACTTTTGAGACAACTTTCTTGGAAAAAGTTGTCAACTCTCTCTCTCTCTCTCTCCTCCCTCTCCCTCTTGGCTGGCCAACTCTCCCTCTCTCTTCACATTTTTCTTATACATTTTCTCTCTCTGTATCTCTCATCTCTCTTTGTTTGGAAGTTCAAAATTCCATGAGAACCTAAGCTTTGAAGCTCCCATTGGAAGCCTTTCCAAGCACTATTGAACCAAGACTATTAGAGATCAACTTGTTCACCTTCTCAAGGGATCTCTATGGATCTCCTCATTTTCTTCTTGGGTATCCATATTTAGTGTCTCTTGAACAAAGAACACTTGAAGTAGATTTTATTGTCTAAGTGCACTCCTATTTCTAACTTCATGGTTTGCTATGTGTAGGATTAGGGATATTACATACTAATCTTGTTTTATGACTTTTCTGACATGATTAGATTTAATTGTTAGTTGCTCATTATATGCTTAGTTCATTTAATGCTTAAACCCAAGTGTTAAATGAGTTTTTATAGTTTAAATTTCTCCTTGTTGCTAGTAATTTCTTTAATGCCTAAAGTGATATCTATGCCCAACATGAATTTCTTGATTTGCTTAGTTGGACATTATGGTTTATCATGATTATTTCATAATAATTGAAATCATAGAAATGACATTGATAAGGCATAATCATTTAGAAGCATTACATGTTAGCTAAGTCGGAAATTCACGCATTACTTGGGCTTGGGACTTGTAAAGTCATTAAAATCCCCATTGTCAGTGGATGGTTATTTGTTGGAAATTTCGACGGTTAGTGTGAAGTGAGAAATGGCTGTTTGAGCCTTAAAACATTCCAACTGTCAATCATATTCAACTAGCTATCAAAGATCGATATGTTACATTCACGTGAGAATGACTCACCATCTGGTGTTGAGAGTGAGTGGTTATTGGGACTCGTATTGTCATCATTGCATAATCGGCCTTTCGGCTCTTTGCATTGCCACGACAGCAAATCATTACCCCGCATGTCATAGCATGATTTTAGAAGTAGCAGTACATTTTACAATGTTTTTTACTAAACCGTCATACTTAATGAATCTATAAAACCACTTTATTTCAAGTGATGTCGACAAGGACAAGGCCCACGAATAGTCGACTTGTTGCACTCTTTTGAAAATGTCCTTTAGGGAGTCTTATCTTTTGAAAACTTCTTTATTCATTGTTGGATTAAGGGAATTGTAATAGATGCAATCGTTTGCATAGACATTGATTCAATTACTAAGCTTACATGCTATTTTCCCTTTTCTTTTGTATCCATCCATTCATTCTTGTATATCGTTATTGTAGAAGTTGTAGTTGGGCATGTGTTTAGCCCTTACTTTATAACTCTTTCTTTTGGACTATTATCACTTTGCATTATTTTGGGGAATCTTTGAATTCTCCTCTTAATCTTGGTTATGTTATGAAGATCCTCTTGGATTCTTGTTAAATCCATGTCTTATAAGCTCGAGTCTGTTTGGAACTCAATGATGTTTCCTTCAAAATTTTCAAAGTTTAATTTGGTTTATACTTAGCCCATGGTTACTCTTTTAGGGGGGGGGGGGGGAAACTACTCTCGATTTCTTAAGGACTGCTTGGTCGTAATCTTTAAAAAACCTCTCTTATTCCAAACTTTCAAAGCAAGCGTCATCCTTGTTTCTTTTAACTCATGTGGCTTCTTTATACTTCTCTATATACTCTTTTTAAAATCAACTATGTTGATTGGGCCCATTTGACCATTTTGGTCCTCGAGGGATAATCCTTGACTTTTGACTTATCTTTGGAATCCACGTAAGATTCCTCTATGCTTCCGCATTGTTGGATTGGTCCACGTAAGACTATTCCTTGCTTTTCTTTGTATTGTTTGACTCGTTGACCTCATTCACGTAGCTTGATTTTTGGGGCGTTACAGGAATACAACTACCCACGGGTATCGACCCGCATGTTGTGTACACAACCCCACACTAATATATATATACGCATATACACACACACACATACACGAATCATCTCATGATATACATATACTAGGTACAACTCGTGCCTAAAGGCACTATCGAACAATTCTAATGACACGTGCCTTTCGTCAACAACTAGCTCCACGTGAATTTTAGCACTTGATAAGTTTATGTGCCTTCGACACTTTCCGTTAACTTACAACAAAACATTCTCCCGAGAAAAAAGCTCTTTCCAAAAGTCAAACAACTCTTGGCTTAAGGGCAAATAGCCCTTAAGCCGACAACCAAACAATACTTAAATCAAAAGCACTTAAGCCAAACAACTCAATTGATGTGGATTCAGACTGGCCAAAACACCATGTGTTACCCAATTTATTACTTAGAATATTTTCAATTTATATTATGGATGCTAATCTGGTCTTTCAATTGCATGTGGATTTTAGATTTGTAGGACCCTCTATGTATATACTGATTTTCTTTTTCTTGCTTTTGTGGTTAATTTTTTGTGAATATTTTTTTCTGGTTGTAAAAATGAACTATTAATTTGGTATTTTGGTGTGAATATTTTCAATTTTTTTTAATACAATATGGATGTAATGTATAAATTTATTCTTAAAATTATAAAAAAAAATATAACTAATTAAGTTTAATATAGCACGTTGCACGCGCAACGCGTGTGCCTTAGTCGCTAGTATATCCCAAGTGAAATTTGACTTAGAATTTTAGACGTTATAAGCGAAATTTTACTTAGAATATATGATTTTGCTTCGCACAAAAACACCTATGAACCAACAGGTTTTGTTAATCAATTTTATACTACTATATTTAATTGAAAGTGATGAAATGTGTATAAATCAAAGTTAAGTGAAATTTCACTTAACTTACAATAAGTGAAATTTTACTTAAGATCTTCACTTAAAAACTAAAATCACTTCAAAATATAGTAAGTGAAATTTCACTTATTGTAAATTTCCAAAAAAATTGTACCAAAAAATGAAGATGAAATTAAAGACTCTATATCTGAGATCTAGAAGACGACCTCAAGCTCGTTTGACATTGAAGATGGAGACGGAGACTCTAGATCCGAGATCGGAAGTTGATGACTATAGCGGTACTTGCTCACGATGGTGGTGGTAGTGGCTCAAAGTGGCACCGGAAGGTGTTGGTGGTGGCTCGATGGTGCTGGTGGTGGCTCGCGATGGTGGTCACGGCAGCTCGTGGTGACGCGCAAAGGTGGTTATGGCGGGCGAGGACAGTGGTTCTGTTGTGGTGGCGACGGTGGTTCGATGGTGGAGACGGTGGTTCGACGGTGGTTATGGTGAGGAGAGAGAGAGAGAGAGAGAGAGAGAGAGAGAGAGAGAGAGAGAGTCTGTTTTTTTTTTTTTTCCTGAGAGAAATGAAGTGGGGTGATTTGGTCAGTTGAAAATTTTGAAATGAACTTGAGAAGTGAATTGCAAGTGGTGTGGACTAGAGTGAAAAGATGGCCTTGGGCTTTTATCTTGTGGGGTTTATTATTAATTGGCTGTCCTTTAAACCAAGAAAACCAACCTTAAGATCCTTAGATCAAACCTCCCTAAACCAAAAGCCAAACAACCATTAATTAAAACCCTTTAGCCAAAAATAAATTTTCCCAAATCAATTTTAAGAAAGTTTGGTTAGGATCTATTTGTCTTGAGAGTTGGAAATCAAGGAATATGTGGGTTAAGGTTGGCTTAGGGGCTATTTACCTATTTTGGGCTTAGGGGCTGTTTGCCTATGTGGGTTAAGGTTGGCTACGTTATATGGACTCATGTAGCGTGTTGAGTGTGTCATGCATCGGTCTTCGGAGTTACCAATTTAACGAATACGCAGGGATGTAGCAAATTGAACATATATTTTTCTTATATATATATTCTAATAGAAATAGTTTTTGTATGTAATAATAAGAACTTAAAATGAGCATTTCATGCATACCAAAACAATCTTGTAGCAAATGCAATATAATTAGAGACTTCAATGTATTATCATTTAAGTAGCCAGCATCAGCATGTTTCCAGTTGTGTGCCCAAATATATTACCACAAAGCTTATCCTAGAAAAAAGGCTACATTATCCGTTAGTCATCCTACTTTTTTTTTTGGTGCAACGGAAAGACAATTAATAACCACGTGGGAAGCAAGTTCCTACCGAGTCAACCAAAATAGGCATACATAATTCCCTAGTGGGGCATTAAGCAAAACAAGGGGATTAAGTTGATTGGCCCCTAAATTAGCAAGTAAGTCAGCACACCTGTTCCCTTCACGTCTAGAATGGTTAATAGAACCTTTACAAAAATTAAGTAGAACAGAACAATCTCTAATAATCACTCTAAGGGGGTGATCTTCATCATTAGAGTGATTATTAGTCATCCTACTTAACGTGCAGGAAAGGGGTACTAGAGATTCTAAAAACCTTTGAAATTGTTATTGCACAAAATGATTGGTATCACACTCGAGCATATTCAATCACCCATGTCAGCATGGAATCATTGATTTTTCCCAAATAGTGCAAAAGTAAGGCCCCACCTAAAGTCATTCAAGAATAGTGGAAAACTGTTCTTGGGATGCTCGATCCTCTGCTTCAGATTAGTTCAAATTGTTGAGATTGTTTGTCCCACATCGGGAATTTATAACCTTTCTATTCAATATATAAGTTTAAGGGGCCACTTTACCCATTGCCAATTGGTTTTGAGTTGGATGCTCCAATTTAACATGGTATCAAAGCAAGTTATTATTGGGCCCAATTTGTCCACGTATGCTCCACGTCACCCTATCTCAGTAATCCACGTGTTTGGCCCTCAGTCATGCCACACGTGCAGGGGCGTGTTGAGATTGTTTGTCCCACATCAGGGATTTATAACCTTGCTACTCAATATATAAGTTTAAGGGGCCACTCCACCCATTGCCAATTAATTTTGGGTTGGATGCTCCAATTTAACACAAATTAATCAGTTCCATTCTCTATATGGAAGAGGGAATAAATATAAGTCAGTCTCACCCTGACGTGGTGGTAATCATGAGTTCAAGCTTTAATTATACCTAAACCCCATATGAGCTCTCTGTTTCATCTTGCTCCAATGAGATGACTGAATGAGACTGAATGAGACTGAACAAGAGGTTTTTGGATTTGTGTGCATGGAAAGGCTTGGTAACACTTATGGGAGTGCATCAACGGAAGTTATTTGAATCATCTGAATAAAATTATACTATTGAAATAAAAACAAGGCCACTTTACCCATATCTTACATTGATGCCTTCTAATGATATATCTCTTAAGTTTTCAAAACCCCCTTTGGTGCCTTTTTACCCCCTTGTGGTGCCCTTTTTATCTCTTAAGTTTTCAAAACCCCCTTGTGGTGCCTTTTTTGTAGACCAAAATTATTCTCGAATGCACATACTAAAATCATTTTCACCTTACCGGATTTCACCTACATGCAACTTCCAAAGTAAAGTAAAGGTGGGCTGAACAAAGGTTACTCGGATCATGGATCTCTTCGGTACGTGGAATGGGAACGGGAACATGGATCGCCATAAGCTATGGAATGTGGTACGATGGGGGTACAATTCTCCAGATCGCTAAGACGGAACAAATTGAAATGTGAAACGTTTTTTTTAGATCATTTTCAAATACGTTCATACATACGAATATACACATGTACACATATTACAAGTCAAAGCCTAAATGGGTAGTGGGTCACCACCCAATGGAACTTTAGACTTTGTGATACAATCAATTTACAACACACTTTTTATGTCATATACATTGTTCAATTAAATTCTAAATTAAAAAAGAATTGATTTGAATTTAGTATCTTTCCAATATCACAAAATTT
The DNA here is from genome assembly GCA_033977485.1 of Hydrangea macrophylla. Taxonomy (NCBI): domain Eukaryota; kingdom Viridiplantae; phylum Streptophyta; class Magnoliopsida; order Cornales; family Hydrangeaceae; genus Hydrangea; species Hydrangea macrophylla. Next base: position 81,537,628 of record CM066985.1, on the reverse strand, counting down.
TGGTGCTTCTATTACGGATATCATGTGATTTAAAGCTGGAAGAGGCAGTCCAGTTTGCTAGCGTACCATGATCTAGAACGATCGATCCAAAATGGGAATCACCAGGGTTTATCGAAAACAATTTCTGGTAACACTGGGTTGAACACCAAGGGTGTATAGAAGGAACGTTTTTTTTTTTTTTTTTTTTTTTTTTAAGGGAAGGGCATCTACATGGAAATAGCAAGGGAAGTTGAGAGAGAAATTAGAATTTTGAAAAGGAGAACATACCTTCATCAGCTTCATCAGCTCTGTGAAAATAGATATTTGGGCAGCGCATGCAAAGTATCCAAACCTACTCTTTAATAACCATAACTCCTTTGGCCAAGACTTTTTGTCAACCTCCACATCTCACACTAAAAAAGTAAACAGGGTTAGCAGAAATCAACTAAAGTTAATCTTGACGTCACTGTCCACAAACCAACTATTCTAAAAGGATCTGGATAAACAAACCCCAAAAGAGATTTCCGCACAGATCCTATCAAACCTACCTATGTCCTTATAAGTTATGTGCATCTTAAGAACCCATCACCCCTAAAAGGATATAAGACGGTGTTTGCACCCAAAAATCGTTAATGGTTTTTGAGCCCGAGTGGCGTGGAGCTGAATGGAGGGGAGACCGAGTTAAGGAATGGATGACTCGTCGGGATTAAGCATATATGCGAGACCGATGATAGGAACAAGGCTGTTGGGTATGATAAGGAGAGCCCAATGGGAAATTGGACATGTGTGAGGATTATCGGGCTATGAAGAAATGTAACCCAATGCACTGACAGCCCGATGGTGGAATGAAGCAACATGAAGCCTAATCGGACACTGTGTAATAGAAGGCGGGAGTTAGTCCGATTGGCCATGGGTGTTTGAAGAAAGGTAACCGGGCATGAGGGAAGGCATGGAAACAGGTAGAGACTGATTCATCCAGGAGAATCAGTGACGAGGACGATGGACTGAAAGGAGAAGGCAGTGCTATCCACAGCTGGCAGGATGATGTCATCACAGAGAGTTGGAAACAAGAGTCCGTTTAGGAAAGGAATCTGATGTCCAGCTGGATTTAGGTGTTTAATCCCTAAATTAAAGCGATTGATTCAATCAAGATATGGATAAGGAAGGTCTCGTCAATCAATCAAGCAGCTTGGGGCGCAAGCTAAGGAATTATTGTCCAAGTAGAAATTGTCTAAGGCCGCTATAAATATTCAGGCAGGCCATCCAAGCAGAGGACTCCGCGTCATCTCGAAATAGCATACACACTGCAATCGAAGCATTCAAAGCAATCAAAGCACTCTTAAGTCTTTATGTTTTTCCGCCTTCATAGCAAATAGGTCTGCCTTTTTGTTATTTCTTTTTGTTCTTTTGGATAATCAGCCTGTTCTGGTTTGTTCTTTAGATCTGTTTTATTTTTTCCAAAACACTTAATAAAATCTTCGTTTTATTAAACCGTTTGTGATTGTTTACCTGTTAAACTTGGACACTTTTTAGCTTGTGCGCTTCAGTACTGCTAAAGAATTTACAGTGAGGGTACTTTCCTACTCAGTATACACAGTCACCCTGTTTAGAAGTTAGATTCATCAAGCCTTGTGTATCACTCACACAAGCAGATAGGAAATTAGTTTGCACGCACACACACACACACACACACACCGAACTACTGTTGGTTCTGGCACACCCGCGCAAATTATAGCAAATATTTTTGGCACGCCCGGTGGGACCCACAGTGTCAAGCCTTGCCTCCAAAAAAAGATAAATAGACGATGAAGAACGGCCAAGACGATCCTCCCATGGACCCATCTGTGGAGGAAAGTACCGGCCATTCTCCACAAGATGGCAGTATCACGCTTGAGGCAATTTCAGAAGCCATGAGAGCTAATGTTGAGCCCATGTGGCAGGAGTGCAACGCGCTCATAGGCTCAATGGGCAATCTCAAATCGGTCATGAACCAAACGGCCGATGTTCATAAAAGCCAAGCTGAGCTGGTCCTAGAAATGAGGACCACCCACATAAAGTTAGACCGCCTGACGGAAATGATCGGAAGGCTGATAGAAACCTATAAGGCCGGTTACAGCAGAGAGCAAGTCAACGGATTGGGCTCTGGCGCATCGCTTGAGTTCGATAAGCCGAAAGACCTTCCCTACATCTGTCCAAAACTTAGGGACAGTAATGGCTCAGGCAGGCAATCTGAGTCACAGACCGGAATGGCTAGTGGAGTGATAGTTACCGATCCCAACGGATCGGCGACACCAGGTTTTGGCCGGTTCACAGGCCATACTGAAAGTTCTGTCAGACAAACCCCAGGTCACGCAAACGGGGGGCAAAAGAAAAACGGTGGATTTTGGCCCCATCAGGCCAATAACAATCAACCGCAGGGACCACTGCCGTTGGTACGCCCGATGAGGAATGTTCAGCCCTTAGCTCCATAACCCATCAATAGGGAGGAGTTGGTAGCGGCTATACATGAAGAGTATGTCCCGTTTATGCGAAGACTGGAAAGGTCGACGTACAGACGACCGTACCTGCCTGAAATTGACCAAGTCATATTTCCTCAGGGGTATAAAGTCCTAAATTTCACTCTATTTTCTGGAGAGAGTGAACAATCTTCAGTTGAGCACATTGGCCATTTTATTGTTCAATGCGGCCATGTGGGTCACAGCGACCCATTAAAGTTAAGACTATTCCCAAACTTGCTAACGGGCATGGCGTTTTTGTGGTATGTTAATCTCCCCGCCAATTCGGTGTTAACTTGGCAAGGGATGGAAGAACTATTTCACAGCCAGTTCTATAGGACTGAGCCCGAAACATCGTTAGCCGACCTGTCCAGGATGATGCAATTAGTAGGAGAGACCGTGGAAACCTACATAGCCCGTTTCCGCAAGGCAAAGTATCGGTGCAAGACAGTTTTGCCCGAGGAAGAGTATGCTAAAATGGCCATGGGGGGCATGTCCTTTGAACTTGGGAATTGACTTTCGTGACTTATTCGAGTTGGCTACACGAGCCGGTCATTACGAGCGTATCCTTTTGTACGAGCAGGAGAAGAAGAACTCCTCCAAAGGAACATATTATAAAGACCCTAATTACGAGATCCACTTAGCAGAGTGTGACCTTGAAATAGAAAGCGATATGGCCGAGTTGATCTGCAAACGGCCAGTCGTATGCAACGCCTTGAATAAGCCTGTTAATAACAACGCCGCTGCAAAGAAAATGGCGTTCGAGGCGGGAAAAAACTATACTTTTGATATAACCATGGCTGATCAAATATTCGATGCCTTGTTGGCCGATAAAGTGATCAAGCTAAGTGAAGGTCATCGGATCCCTAAGGCCGATGACCTAAAGAATAAAGAATATTGTAAATGGCACAATTCTTGGAAGCACTCCACTAATAATTGCATTGTTTTTCATAATTTTATACAGGAAAACGTGGAGAAAGGAGTTTTCAAATTCTCGGACAAGGCTATGGGGATTGATACAAATCCTTTTCCTCAGATTACCAGCACTAACATGGTTATGCCCGATTTAACCAAGCTTTCAAGGCCGAGACCAAAGATAGACCTGACTGACAGAGAGCTGGTGCCAAAACAAAGGGAAGGGAAACAAGTTGCTATTTTGGCCACTGATGGGCCAAAGGTGACGATACATGACCTCCAGAAGAACTATCAAGAGCGTAAAAAGGAATTCCACAAGGCCGAGGAAGAAATGGCTCGGTCCAGCACAGACAATTTGATAGCTGATCTGCGGCGACAACTGGATTTCATCGAACAAGGCCTTTGCCTGAGGTGCAAGGCTGATGTTAAGAAAGAAGTCTCGAGCCCGAGTAAGAGGCCGAGAAGCCATGAACATCGGGAATCAAGCCCGAGAAGGTCTGTATATGAGAGATTGTCAATACCGTGGAAAAGTCAGGCCAAGCCTGAGTGGCGGGCAAAACTTGCGGTGGTTCAGTATATCGGCCATGGTGAATCCGGCCGATTGGGGGCAAGAAGATCCCAGACAGTTCCAAGGCCTCAGATGCAAGCATCAACTGCTAGCAGGAGCCCAAGGATGGTATTGCCACCCCGGGTGGAAAATCAGAAGTGGCATAGAGCTGAACACTCCAAATTCCCAGCCCGACCACAATATAAAAAATCCCAAAAAAGGAGATATCAGCGAATGAGACAGGCCGAGCGAGAGCTCCAGTACTGGAAGAATCAAGCTGGAAACCCTCCTAAACCCACAGAGCCTGCGGTGCCCGATGAGCAAGGAGAAACTAGGGCGATGCGCATTGCCACTAAGGACCCAAGGGAAAGGGTCAGACGAGGAAAATCACAAGAAGGATGTGGAGGAACATCGGACCAGATGAGTATGGAGTCCGATGGAGATTTGTCAGATTCAAGCGCTTCGCCAATTCAATTCGGGATAATTCCGGTAGGCCTGTCGTCTAACATGGTGTTTACACTGCCTATGTCTTTCATGGCTAAGCCAGATCAGCCAACGGCCATCGAAGGGGATGTGGTAGAAGGCCTAGCTAAGGACTCAGCTGTGATAGAAGACGTTTTTTGGAACGGGGGAGAGACCGTCAAACCTAAAATGGTGGAAGCCACGAGCAAAAATGTGGACGCCACCGACTCACAGACCGACCGGCCTAAGATCACTATCTTGAGGCCGAAAGGCCATCAGACTGAGGAAGGAACAAAGACCGGACTAGTCAAAGTGGTGTTTGAAAGGCCAACATACCAGATGTCACAGCATCTGAAGCCCTTGTACGTGAAAGGACATATTGAGGGTGTCCCAATAAACAAGATCCTTGTTAATGGTGGGTCTACCATCAATATCATACCTCAAATAATGTTGAGGATCCTTCAAAAGTTTGAGTCGGAGCTAATTCCGACTGAAATGAATGTCCAAAGCTTCACTGGGGCACCTTCAAGAACTAAGGGTATCCTACCCCTTGAACTGACCGTTGGCAGTAAAACGGTCATGACTGCTTTTTTCATTGTGGAAACCTCGGCGGCCGATAATGCTTTACTCGGCCGAGATTGGATACACCCAAACTACTGCATTCCCTCCACACTCCATCAGTTGCTAATTTTCTGGAGAGGTGATGAGGTGGAAGTGGTTGGAGCAGACACCAAGCCATTTGTAGCCAGGGTGCAGACGGCCGATGCAGTCTTGTATTAAGATGATATCGGGCCAGTTAAGTTGCTGGGTTGTAATAAAATGGGGAGACCGAACACGGCAACCTTCCTTAAAGGAAGTTCGTCGAACATGAAAGCGTATTACCATAATCTTAGTCGGATAGAAGAATCAAGGCCTATTAAGATCATCGAACAGGAAGATGTCCATGGAGACTCTGATAATTGAAGAGCAGAAGCTGCTGGCCTTGAGGGCCAGCATGGCCAGATGGTGTGCATACTTGGCCGATAGAAGATTGAAAATCGACCCTGTGGACGGAATGATTAATCTGGTCGACTGTATCTACGAAGAGGAAGCGCCCAGGGAGGAAGAGATTCAAATAGACGAGTTGGAAACGGCCACGGTAAAGCTTGATGATTTAAAGGCCGATGTCCAAGACCCTCTCTTGGAAGTCAACCTAGGCAGAGAAGGAGAACACAAACCTACTTATGTAAGTCAGGTGCTGGATCCTCAGTGTCAGGCTGAGTTGATTGCACTCCTTCACAAGTACAAAGATTGTTTTGCCTAGGAATATGACGAAATGCCAGGTTTATCTAGGGAACTGGTGGAACGCCGATTGCAAATTAAATTGGGGTTTAGGCCGTTCAAGCAGCTACCTCGGCGCATGTCACCAGAAGTAACACTGAAGGTGAAAGAAGAGATTGAGAGACTACTGGACGCTAGATTCATTCGGACAGCCCGATATGTTGAATGGGTCTCGAATGTGGTCCCAGTGGTAAAGAAGAATGGGAAGTTGAGGGTTTGCATTGACTTCAGAAATTTAAACTTGGCTACCCCGAAAGATGAATATCCCATGCCCATGGCTGACCAGTTAATCGATTCAGCTGCTAAACATAAAATTGTGTCCTTCATGGATGGGCACTCGGGATATAACCAAATCTACATCGCCGAAGAGGATGTTCCGAAGACTGCTTTTCGGTGCCCAAGGGTAATTAGAACCTTTGAGTGGGTTGTCATGCCTTTTGGGCTAAAGAACGCTGGAGCTACCTATCAACGGGCAATGAATTCAATCTTCCATGATATGATCGGGCAATTCATAGAGGTTTACATAGATGATGTGGTGGTGAAATCAGGAGGTAATGCCGATCATTTGAGGGATTTGGAAAAAGCATTTAAAAGAATGCGGGCTCACAAACTCAAGATGAACCCCCTCAAATGTGCATTCGGCGTTACAATAGGGAACTTCCTAGATTTCCTAGTACATCAAAGGGGGATAGAGATTGACAAAAATAAGGCTCGGGCTATCCAGGCAGTAAAGCCACCAGCTAATAAGAAAGAGCTGCAGAGGTTGCTCGGACAGATCAATTTTTTTAGAAGATTCATATCAAATTGTGCAGGGAAGACCCAAGTATGGACCCCATTGTTGAAGATCAAGACCGATGAAGACTTCAAATGGGAAGACAGCCATCAACAAGCCTTTGAAGGAATCAAACAGTATTTGTCAACTCCTCCAGTATTAATGCCACCCAAGAAGGGTAGGTATTTGAAATTGTATATATCGGCCCCTGACTGCTCTATAGGAAGTATGTTAGCTCAAGATAACGAGCAAGGAAACGAGCAGGCCGTTTATTATTTAAGTAGAATTTTGACTCAAATCGAGCAGCGCTATGCGCCGATTGAGAAGTTATGCTTGACATTGTATTTTTCCTCACAAAAGTTAAGAACATATATGCTACCTGTTTCCACTTACATAATATGTCAAACTGATGTGATAAAATATATGTTGTCAAGACCGATCATGAGAGGCCGAATTGAAAAATGGACCTTGGCCTTAATGGAATTTTCCATCCAATACCGATCGCAGCAATCGGTGAAAGGCCAGGCCATAGCCAATTTCTTGGCTGATCACCCAGATCCTACTGATTTGGGAGAACTGCCTCTAACACCCAAAGTCCTGAGCACGTCCTTAGTCCCGTGGACGTTAATCTTTGATGGTTCCAAAAATACAGAGGGTGCTGGGGCAGGAGTGGTGATTGTATCACCCAAGTACAAAAAGACAAAAATGTCATTTTGGCTAAATTTCAAATGCACTAATAATCAGGCCGAGTACGAAGCGCTTATTATCGGACTAGAGATACTCCTTGAAATGGGGGCATCATCCGTGCACATAAAAGGATGGTTATCGGACAGATTGCTGGAGAGTTTCAAATACGAAGTTGGGAGCTCTGCCCGTTCCATGCTGTGGCAACTCAACTCATGGAGGCATTTGATGATATTAGTGTTAGTTATATTCCAAGAACCACAAATACTGAGGCCGATAAATTAGAAAAAACAGGATCAGCCTCATCTTCCCAGAAGAGCGCAGAAAGCAATCTTATCATTGTTCATGTCCGATCATTACCATCCGTTGCAAATAGAGGTTGGTATGCTACTGCCAATTCGGTCTTGATGGAGGATGACGATTGGAGAATCTCCATCATTGAATACCTGAATCACCCAAATGTCAGGGTAGACCAAAGAGTCAGATTGTTTGTTGTCCGATTCGTGGTGCTCGATGGAGAATTGCTCAAGAAACCAATCGGTGACGATGTAATCTTGAGGTGTTTGGGGGAGAAACAAGCCATGCAAGTAATGGCCGAGGTACATGAAGGGATTTGTGGTGCACATCAGGTCGACACAAATATGAAGTGGTTGTTGAGAAGGTACAATTATTACTGGCCCGGCATGTTGAAAGATTGTATCAGTTATACTAAGGGCTGTCAAGCTTGTCAGAAACATGGTCCGATCCAGCATGTGCCAGCTAAAGAACTGCAACCTGTAATCAAACCATGGCCGTTTAGAGGATGGGCGATGGATTTAATTGGCAAAGTCTTACCGCCATCATCGGGCCAGCACTGTTTTATCATAGTGGCTACGGACTACTTTACTAAGTGGGCCAAGGCCATACCTTGTAGAGCGGTGACTCAGGCCACTGTAATAAAATTCATTAAAGAACACATTATCCATAGGTTCGGCCTTCCAGAAATAATCACGGCTGACCAAGGATCCGTGTTTACAGGAACGGAAATGTCGGCCTTTGCTGAAAGTAGGGGTATCAAAATTCTTAATTCTACGCCCTATTATGCACAGGCTAACGGACAGGCCGAGTCTACTAACAAGATCCTCAAGGGGATCATTGAGAAGATGATTGTGGAAAATCCTAGGGAATGGGACAAGCTCTTGTCCGAAGCATTATGGGCCTATCGGACATCTAAAAGGTCAAGTAGCGAGGTCACACCGTTCATGCTGACTTATGGGCATGACGCTATGTTACCTATGGAAGATACAGTCCGATCGACCAGAAGAGCTTTACAAAATCAGCTAGAGCCCACTGAGTACACAGAGGCTATGATAGCTGAATTGGAAGGGCTCGATGAAATGAGGCTCGCGGCCTTAGATTCATTAAAAGTGCAAAAGTAACGGGCAGCCCGAGCTTATAACAAGAGGGTGAAGGAGAAGTCTTTTTGCACAGAGGATTTGGTATGGAAGGCCGTGCTACCTATTGGAGATAAAGATAACTGCTATGGTAAATGGTCGGTCAATTGGGAGGGCCCGTTCATCGTCCATCAAGTCAAGAGAGGTGGTGCCTACAGGTTACGTGATTTAGATGGAACGGTTCATGTCCGATTAATCAATGGTCAGTATTTAAAGTCCTATTATCCTACATTATGGGAGACCATTGACCTGGACTATAAACCAAATCCTGGGTTGGAATATGATCAGTTGATCAATTATGAACCTGAGCCCGAGTGATTTAAAAGAACTTCGTTTTGTATTGATAGGTTGAGCACAGCTTACTTACAAAAATGATAAAAAAGAAATTTTCTATACAGTACAAAATCGCAGTCGGCCTCTAGGCCGACCCAAAATTCCTAAGCTTAGCCTTCAGGTCCTCCCAGGTCTTGATGGCTCCAGACTGATCCCGTTTGGCTTTTTCTAGCTTTTGGGCCCATGCCCGGGATATCGGAACACTGGCTTGCAGTTGATCACTGCACTTTTGGGCGTCGCCACCAAGTAAGTATAGTGCTTCGTCAATTTTCCCAAGGGCGGCGTTGTTGGTGACCACTTCGGTCTAACATTGGGCAAGCTGAGCTTTTAGTGCAGTAATACGGGACTGCAACCAGGAGTCCTTTGCTAGTACTTGAGCCCAAGAGGCCTTCCCCGCTTCAAACTTAGCTTTGGCCCCTTCCAGAAACTTCAATGCCTTCTGCCGTGAGCCCAAGTGAAGTTCAGCATCAACCTGAATCTTCAAGGCCGATCGATCCACAAGACGGGCGCTGGGGAGTCTTTCTTATATCTCGTGGAGTAAGGATAACTGCCCGTCAGAAAGTGAGGGATCGGCCATGAGAGTGTTCAAGGCCGCTTCAGCGTCAGCAGTAGCAGAAAGGTTAGATAGCTCCTGGTCAGCAAACCCGAAGAATAGATCCTTGGCTTGTTGAAGGCGCGAAGGTGAAACGGCTTCGGGCTCCAGGGGGCCAAGGTCAAAAGCTCTTAGGTCCAGGCCAGAGAAGAAGTCGTTGAAGGGAATGTGTGGCACTGGACCTATGGGATCGGCCTGTTCAAGAGAATAAGCAGTTAGAAGTGCTCTAAATTTTATGAATGAAGTATACACAACAATACCTGGGTATGAGAACCAAGTGGCCGAGATCTCTTCACGAACATCGGCCTCACTGGGTTGAGAAGTTGGTTGAGAGGAAGATTGAGCCAGCGCAGAAGAGGAAGAAGCATGGCTGGTCTCTACCCCTGGACTGGTTGAGGCCGTCGTTATCTATAACACTTCAGCCTTTGGAATGGAGCCCGAATCATCAGCACCGGCCTCAACCCGTAGAGTTGCAGAAGCCTTAGGAGGGTTAGCATCGGCCACCATCGGTTCCACTATTACAGTAACAGAAGATCTGGTGGCTGCAGTAGGTTCCCCTTGCCCGGAGAGAACTCCAACTTCAAAAGGGATGGCTTGGTCTACTTCTTCCCTAGCTGCATCCGTAGTAACTCCAGCATCGGCCATGCCCTCAGTGCTGGAAGAGAGGACGACTTGCTCAGGAGCTTGGCTGGAAGGAGCAATGTCTTCATCTCCACTAAAAGAAGTTAGCGGGGGCACGATGTGAAGTGGCATTACTCTTACGGCGACCCATTCTAGATAGGCCACCGTGGACGCTGGTGATGTAGGAAGAAGGGGGGAAGAGTCTGAGGCAGACTTGGGTGTGATAGGTCCTCTCCGGAGTCCTCATCAGCAAGCTGAAAATTAGAGGAAGGGGATTAGGGCTGAAAAGAACAAAATCGGGCTTAATAGCTAAAAATGTTGTAAATCTACCTGAGTTGAGGCCGGTATGGTTTTTTGTTTCTTTTGAGAAGGACCCTTGCCTGGAGCTGGCTTGCGGGCCGGTCTCTTGGCTACCTGCTTGTGCCGGGTTGGAGCTGTTGCTGGGACAGGAGCATCGACCTCAATGGCCGATGATGCAATGAAAGGTACCAGGGCCTCAGCAACAGTGTCTTTAAATATATTGCTTGCCCGGTCACCCCACCATTGGGTGAATTCTTCTGACACCACGGGCCGTGTAGAGAAGGGTGTGAAGTTGAATGCCGCTTTGAGGCGGTCCGACCGTTCTTGTATTTTCTTCACCTGCCCGTCGTTGACAACGAGGCCGCGTTCTACCCAGTCAACATTAACAGTGATGCCAGGAGGAACGGGCACGAGTTGGGTAAGCCCGAATTGGCGGGTATAAAGGGGAACAAAGTAATACTCTGTCCCGCACTTATTATTGGCCGATGGAATACTCGGGCTAAAAATAATGTCTCTAGCTACTAAGTAGCTAGAAAAAATCTCATTGTAAGTGGACTGGGTGCCTGACCCCCAATTGGAAGGGTTATTGGAGAGTTAAAGAAAAGAAGAAAATTGAAGTGAGAAGAAAGGGGTGAAGAGGTTTACATCCCGAGGGGAGCAACCCTGATAGAAGAAAGTAAAACACTCCTCAAAGGAGTGTGAAGAAGGTGCTACGTCCATGAATTGGACTGCAGAGATAGGAACATCGGCCAATTGGCGATTGGCTGGTTGGAACTCAGGAAAGTAAGAGTGCAGCCACAATTGAAGTACCCATATCGGGCTCCCACCAGCTCCAAAGCCCGAATGGACAAAATCGATTATGCCTCGAACTAGGTGTGTCCAAACAAGCATAGCCATGGCCAAGGGCTTCCCCGATGCAAGAGCCAAGGCCAAGGTTGTGTATTCTTTAGTAATGGCTTGGCTGGCCGAGCAGAAGAGGTACTTGTTGAGCCAGTAGATGAGGAAGGCGGTATGCTTTGCATCGGACACCTCTATCTCATCTGCACCGATGCAGGCAGTCAGAAAACCTCCATAGGCTCTGATCGGTCTGTGCGAAATGGCCCTGTCCCTGATAATTTCTTGCTGAGGATAGGCAAAGCTGGCCGTTCCGACGTCGAGCCTGGGAATGATTTCTTGCCCGTGAGGGCGAAGACCAAGCAAATAGCTAATGTCCTTGACGGTGGGAGCCATTGGTCCGCAGCGGAAAAGAAAGCCGTTATAGGACGAGGACCAAAATAGCAAGGTAGAAAGAAAAAGAGGTCGGCCTATCTCTATTCTAGACCGACTAAGCATTATGGCATCATAAATGCCCGTTTGTCTCCAAACTGTGGCCTTAGAAGCCGATACCCTGGTTATCCACTTGTCCCAGTCTGCGGCGGGGGTCGGCCAGCCTCGAATAGGCTGATTAGCAGTCTGAACCTTGTTCCAATGGGTAGGGACCTGTAGGAACGCTTCATTTTCAACCGGTGGGAAAAAAGGAAGAAAAGCCGCCGGAGGATGGCCAAGAAACGCCGCTCCCAGGCCTGGTGCTACTGGAGAGCCATCAGCGGAGCTGTAGGGGGTTAGATAGTCAGTGGAGATCTCAGCGGCATGAGCTTTGGCTAGAGTCCTAACCTCCCTGCATTGGTTTTGCGGCGGTGGAGCGTCAATAAAGGTATTCTTTCCTTTAGAAGTGGCCGGAGCGGTCTTAGGAGCCATGTATGCAGGGGAGAAGAGTTCGTCGGAGAAAATGGAGGTTTAGAGAGAGAAGGCTCTGTTTCGCTTGAACTGTAGTGAGAGAGAGAGAGAGTAAGAATGCAAATGGGTGTGGTAAGGGTTTTTTGAAAAACTTGCTGCTTAAATACTACGATGCCGTAATCATGGTGCATTAAATGTTGAGTGACTGGTGGGATTCTCCATAATCTGACATTTGCTGTATGCTTGACGCGTGGCAATTTTTAAAATTCAAAATGTCACATCAATCAAGGCAGGACGATTGATATGACCTTTTGGGGGGCAATTGTTTGCACCCAAAAACCGTTAATAGGTTTTGAGCCCGAGTGGCGTGGAGCAGAATGGAGGGGAGGCCGGGTTAAGGAATGGATGACTCGTCGGACTTAAGCATAGATGCGAGACCGATGATAGGAACAAGGCTGTTGGATATGATAAGGAGAGCCCGATGGGAAATTGGACATGTGTGAGGATTATCGGGCTATGAAGAAATGTAACCCAATGCACTGACAGCCCGATGGTGGAATGAAGCAACAGGAAGCCTAATCGGACACTGTGTAATAAAAGGCGGGAGTTAGTCCGATTGGCCATGGGTGTTCGAAGAAAGGTAATCGGGCATGAGGGAAGGCATGGAAACAGGTAGAGACCGATTCATCCAGGAGAATCAGTGACGAGGCCGATGGACTGAAAGGAGAAGGCGGTGCTATCCACAGCTGGCAGTATGACGTCATCACAGAGAGTTGGAAACAAGAGTCCGTTTAGGAAAGGAATCTGATGTCCAGCTAGATTTAGGTGTTTAATCCCTAAATTAAAGGGATTGATTCAATCAGGATATGGATAAGGAAGGTCTCGTCAATCAATCAAGCAGCTTGGGGCGCAAGCTAAGGAATTATTGTCCAAGTAGAAATCGTCTAAGGCCGCTATAAATATTCAGGCAGGCCATCCAAGTAGAGGACTCCGCGTCATCTCGAAACAACATACACACTGCATTCGAAGTATTCAAAGCATTCGATCAAAGCACTCTTAAGTCTTTATGTTTTTCAGCCTTCATAGCAAATAGGTCTGCATTTTTGTTATTTCTTTTTGTTCTTTTGGATATTCAGCCTGTTCTGGTTTGTTCTTTAGATCTGTTTTATTTTTTCCAAACACTTAATAAAATCTTCGTTTTATTAAACCGTTTGTGATTGTTTACCTGTTAAACTTTAACACTTTTTAGCTTGTGCGCTTCAGTACTGCTAAAGAATTTACAGTGAGGGTACTTTCCTACTCACTATACACAGTCACCCTATTTAGAAGTTAGATTCATCAAGCCTTGTGTATCACTCACACAAGCAGATAGGAAATTAGTTTGCACGCACACACACACACACACCGAACCACTGTTGGATCTGGCATGCCTGCACAAATTACAACAAACAGACGGTGAACTAAATCTAACACCAGAACAAGTTGATACAAATTACCTACTTGATATGCAAAGATACCAGATGGATAGATGGATCACCTCAGTCAATATGTGACTTTATGTACATGTTTACCTCTGAAGACATTTCTGCTGCTTGTTTTAGTGAACTCTTTTCCGCTTACGGGGGTGATAATCCTCTCTATAGTCCTCGTCTGAGCCACCGACCATCTGCCACCTGTCATTACACATCTCATCACTACTGGGCTTACTTCTATACTTGGAGTGTCTGGACTTGTAACTGGATTCTTTCTCTCCATGTCGCTTTTTCTGATCGCGGGAAGAACTTGGTTTGGAACCCGATTTTGAATGACTATGATGTTTCTTGATGTGTCTCTCAACATCAGGCTCATTTCTCCTCCTCTCATGCTTTTTGGAGCTTCGATGATGGTGTTTATGCCTCACTTCAATACGCTTGTCAGAAATATGCGGGGAATATCTTCCACTTCCAAAGTTGATCTCTCGGATTGACATGGCCTCAAGTCTCTTCCAGCAATTGAGGAACGAGAATTCTTCTCAAAAGAGTCGATGTCATGATCCATATGTTTGTCATGCCGATATTTCCTTTGCGATGTTCGAGTAAAACTGTCCTCAAAGTGGTTTGCACTCTTTCCCCTCTCCGTTTGAGATTTGTGCTCCTGTGATCTTTCTGGCTCACTATATTGGTAGTGCTTGTGGAAATCATCATCATCAAACGATTGTCCTCTAAGAAGCATATAACTCATTATCAGAATGAAGCGTGAATTCTAAAAAAGAAAAAGAAAAAAAAAAGAAATAGAACAAGTAATTTCATGTTTTTCCTTTTTCAACTTTAGAATTTGTGATCAAAACATGATTTACTGAGAACCAAATATGACCGAAGTGGAGAATTTTTCCCTATAACATATTGTTGCAGGTAGACCTTACCAGCCAAACGAAAGAACATTCAAAACCCAATAACTCACATATTAGATATGAAAATGCTAGGAAGTAGGAATAAAGGAAAGAGGATAGGAATCAGAAGGTTGAGTGGAAAAGTTCTCTATGCACTCACCAACTAAGACAGAAAAAACTACCAAGAAACTGAGAACAAACCATCATAAGAAATAAGCCAATAATATGTATAGGAGAACCCAACTTCCCCCTAATCGCTCTGCCGTCCGGGCAACATATGCATGGCGAGAGAGAGAGAGAGAGAGAGAGAGAGAGAGAGAGAGAGAGAACCGTTAGATTAAAGCACAAATTGACCACAGTAAAGGCAACCCTTTTAAAAGTTGAAAAAAAAAATGACTGGAATAGCAGATGGCAGCCCATATTGAACTTATATAAAGTAATGCTGATGGGATGATGGTAAATCAGTAAACTTGTTACGATACAAGATTTTCCTCATAGAAATTTAGGAATTGGTGAGCTACAACGGATAAAATTTCACTTAGAATAGCTTTAGTGGAAATAGGAGGTGTAAATCTGTAAATAAATTACAGTATGAACTTATGCAAAATAGGGGGTTGTAACGCTCGATTAAAAACACCCACCCAAACACACGCAGATACTGAAAAAATCTTTATTGTTATTAAACATATAAAGAGTAGAATCTTGAAGCAAAATGACAAGCTAAGAAGGTATCCACGTTGCACAGATGCACAACTTTTAGAACAAGTAAATTCTCTAACACAAGAAGGAGGAGGTGGGTTTAAAGTCGTCGGGATGCATCTCACGGAAGTTTCATTGGGACATAAGCAAATCAAAGAAAGAGAAAACGTGCATATCAAATTCTGAAAAAATAACCATCTAACTAATCATGTGAAGTCCAACCCATGCCCGCACTTTTATGTGTACACGGAAGGAGAGAGAGAGAGAGAGAGAGAGAGAGAGAGAGAGAGAGAGAGAGGATAGAGAGTTATGAACAACATTGTCATTTTTTGTAGCACTACAAAGTACAAATTACCTCTCTAAATCCTCTTTTAAAAGCTTCCGTCTGTTTTCACAATCCTGAAGTTCCAAAAACTCTGAACGGCTTAAAGGGCGTTCTGTACTTGTTCCCACATGAGGTGCCATACCTCCATTCCTCATAAAACAACTGCAAGATGTTCCAAATCTTTAGTTTCAAGTTCCATGCAAATAATTACACACATATGGTATGACAGATATCTGTATTAATCAGAAGATTCAGAAGCACTATGTTAAAAAGAACAAGCATATACACACATACACACATACAAATAATACCTTGTGGCAGGTAAGCCACCATACAAAGATGGCATATATGAAGGAACTACAAATGGTGTAACAGGGACCATGGCCGCATTAAAGGGCACCATCCCAAGACTGCCATATATATTGGCAAAGGGCCTGACAGGAGGCATTTGAGTGCCATTCCAGTAAGGGGATGAATAACCTGGCAGACCTCCTGGAAACATCACATTTCCTGAAGTTACAAAAATCAAATAAATCAAGTATAAACCTTTCCACAATACATATATTTGTATCAAAGGCAACAAGGCATGTAATTTCAACCTGTTTGAGTTGACTGGAAGCAGCTGGGCAGTCTCTTATGAAATGGTCTGGGAGAACCACACATGTAACAGGTACGGTCTCCCTGAATTTTATTGACGTGAACCAAAATCAGTAGAAGAAGACATTAGTTCCCTTGCAGATTTTAATAAAATGAAAAAGATATTTCTCCATTTGTAATATATATAAAGCCTTAAATACCAAAAGAAGGTCAGGATTTAGATAATACCCAGCGGAACCACAAATAATGCCATGTCGATGAAGTGAGATGGAATCTGTATGAAGTAATTCAGAACTGAGGAACAAGTATGAATAACGAGTCTATTTACACATAGGAGGGAGAAGGAACATAAAAATGAAAAAAGAAGGGCGCGAAAGACAACATTCAATTATACATGCGGGAAAAAAAAAGAAAAAAAAAGAAGAAGAAGCGGAACTACCAATTACCAGTAAGTCAGTAAGTAATTTTTTTACTAATTGAAAACATAGTCCAGGCGATTACCTTTCCGTGTCTACTAGTAACCATAAAATTCCCATTAACACCTGAAATAATTGCAATAATTAAACTAACAAGTGACAAAGTATAGATAATGCAAAATAGGTTGCAAATCTAAAAGTAAAAGCATGTGCTACCAGTGTTAGCCCAACATCCCCTCTTTCTCTTCATATTAGAATCAGCTAAAGAGACAGAGCAAATCATCAGATACATCAGAGTCTCAAAACAAAAAAATAACAGGTAACAAAAACAGAAAAAGAACTAAATGCCGCAACAATTTCAGTATTAGATCTTTACGTTGTGAGCTAGTTAACCCTCTTAAGCAGCCCAAATATTATTTGAAGTAAAACAAATCAAAATCACAAAGTTACAACATGTGAAAGCAAGCCAAGTTTGAGAGACTATACCTTCCTAATGACCATAAGTTGGAGGTAAATCAAGGGGCTGATTTTCCCCTTGAAACTAAGGAACAAGGGCCAAAACTTCAGGTCCACTTCCAGCAACTCTTTCGCCACCTAACTATTTTACACTGTGTAATAAAGGAGCGGATTTTAAACCTTTGCCAATACGTAAGCTATTGTTATGAGAAGCAGAGCCACCCAAAACAGATTCGGCCACAATATGATTGGATCCCTTCTCTGTTGCAGAGGGAGAGTATGTAAAGTTTGGCTGGCTCCCTCTGAAAGACAGTAACAGCATAAGAACCATCTTTCGCTTGAATTCCAGATTCTCCATCTGTGTTACAAGGATTAGCTAGTCATACACCATTTAAATATACTCTTTCCATCTCAAACATACTTATGGTAAGTCAATTCTCACCTGGGGCATCTTTACGCAAAGCATAGTCTGGATCACTAAGAAGTATTTGAGACTCAAGAAAATGTTCAATTGCTTGCCTAAGAGATAAATTTGGTAGCAAATCCTCTACCCTGCATTTGCTCGAAGAACACTTGGGACACCTTGCCTTGTCAACTAGAACCACACGACGAATACCTGCACTCAATCCATTAACATGATTACAAATAAAATGGGAGGATACTACAACCACTGAGCTCTCTCATCCTATAGGGGAAATTTTTGGCTCTAAACTTGGTGATTGCAAAACATTGTTTTTGGAACTACTCTCAACAATTGTAAGAAATGAAGGTGGAAGAATCATGCAGAGTTCGATGCCTATCTGAAAATTTAAAGACCAGGAATCTGTTGACAAACATTTGGTCAAACTTAGAGAGTACAATCGTCTCTCTATCTTTTATTAATAAAGAGAAGAAGAAAAGAAAGGGAAAAATAATTACAGAGAAGTCCCTACACAGAGATAAAATAAAATAAGAGAACTAAAAGATATAACTCTCAACACTCCCCCTCAAGCGGGTGCGAAGATATCTCTCATGCCCAGCTTTCCGAGAATAGAGTGAAAAAATTTGCTAGCTAAACTCTTAGTAAGAACATCTGCTAGCTATTCTCCGGACTTCAGAAATGGAGTGCAAATAATCCCACTATTCAACTTCTCCTTGATGAAGTGTCGATTCAACATGCTCGGTCCTATCATGTTGGACCGGATTGTGAGCGATATTAATTGCAGCTTTATTGTCACAATACAACTTCATAGAGTCTTCAGGCCCAAACCAAGGTCAGATAGGATAATCTGAAGCCATAACAACTCACATAGTCCTTGTGCCATGGCTCTGAACTCTGCTTCGGCACTAGACCTCGCCACAAC
This sequence comes from Hydrangea macrophylla, assembly GCA_033977485.1. Classification (NCBI taxonomy): domain Eukaryota; kingdom Viridiplantae; phylum Streptophyta; class Magnoliopsida; order Cornales; family Hydrangeaceae; genus Hydrangea; species Hydrangea macrophylla. The sequence continues at coordinate 81,519,255 of CM066985.1, read as the reverse complement.
TTGTTGCTTCTTGCTCCTCCAAGTAACCAAGTTAACGCCAACAAATGAACAATATCCCGTTGTTGACCTCTTGTCAGTAACAGACCCAGTCCAATCTGCATCTGTATAGGCCTCCACTTGAGTGCGACCATGCATAGCAAAGAATAAACCCTTTCCAGGTGCTGACTTGAGATACCTCACAATTATGAAGACAGCATCAAGGTGAACCTGTCTCAGAGAATGCATAAACTGACTGACCACACTCACGGCAAAAGCTATGTCCGGTCTAGTGTGAGATAGGTAAATTAGCTTGCCAACCATCCTCTGATATCTTCCCTTGTCAACAGGTTCTCCACTTGTGTCATCACTAATTTTCTGATTTGGGTCCATTGGGTGTCAACTGCTTTACTCCCAAGCATCCCTGTTTCCTGCAATAGATCTAAGACATATTATCTCTGAGAAATAAAAATCCCATCCTTGGATCTAGCAACTTCGATCCCCAAGAAATACATCAAGTTCCCCAAATCCTTTATCTCAAATTCTTTGGAGAGATAATTCTTCAACCGTCCCATCTCTTCTACGTCATCTCCTGTGAGGACTATATCATCAACATAAACTATCAATGCAGTCAACTTATTTCCTGAAGAACGTTTTATGAAGAGAGTATGATCACCCTGACTCTGTTTGAATCCATACCTGATCATGGCTTGTGAATACCTATCAAACCATGCTCTACGTGATTGCTTGAGCCCATACAATGACTTCTTGAGACGGCACACTTTTCCCTTTGTCTTAGTATCCTCAAAACCTGGAGGAACATCCATATACACTTCTTCCTCTAGGTCACCATGCAGGAAGGCATTTTTTACATCAAACTGATGTAATGGACACTCCAAGTTTGCTGCAAGAGACAACAAAATTCTGATAGAGTTCATCTTGGTCACAAGAGCAAATGTTTCTTGGTAATCAACTCCATAAGTTTGAGTAAATCCTTTAGCCACTAGTCTAGCCTTATACCTCTCAATTGTCCCATCGGCCTTGTATTTCACAGTGAACACCCACTTGCACCCTACAGTCTTCTTCCCTTGAGGTAACTCTGCTAATTCCCAAATGCAATTCTTCGAGAGTGCTTTTATCTCTTCAACCATGGCTAATTTCCACTTAGGATCATAGAGAGCTTCTTGGACATGGTTAGGAACTGAAATAGAGGAAAGTTTGGACACAAAGGCCCTATAGGATGGAGATAAACGAGAGTATGAAACATAATTCGAAAGAGGATGCTTAGTACATGTTCTAGTGCCCTTTCGATGAGCTATAGGAATGTCTAAATCATCACTTGAATCAGGAAAGTGAGTGGATGGACTCGAAATACCTGGATCATCATCACTAGAAGTGATTGGCTGTAGTGAAGGGAAAGGAATAGCGTCCATTTTTGCTGTCCCAAATCTTTTCCTTTCTTTGTTCTTTGAGTATGTCAGTAACTCTTTCCCACTTTTTTCAGTTTGTTCTCTTTCTCCCTCACATTCTTCTTTATTTTCTACCTCACCTTTCCTTGGTTCCTTTCCCCCTTCCTCTTTATTTTCTCTTGACTCATCGACTTCCTTTTCTACATTTTCTACTCTTTCTCCCTCATCTCTTTCTGTTGTGAAAGGAACAATGGCAATAGGCACTCCTCCAGGCATCTCTTCTTCACTCTCTTTCTCCCCTTGAAGAGGTGGCTATGGAGACTGAAAGTAGGATTGGGTCTCATGGAACGTAACATCCATAGAGACATACCACTTACATGAAGGAGGATGATAACACCAATACCCCTTTTGTGTGGGTGAGTAGCCAATGAAGACACATTTAAGAGCACGAGGATCTAATTTTTTTCAGGAAGGAGAATGGTTGTGAACAAAGCAAACACAACCAAACACTTTGGGAGGAATAGCAAGCGTAGACGATGGACTAAGGAGAATTTCAATGGGAGATTTCTTACCAAGGACACGAGTGGGTAACGATTGATGAGGTATGCAGCCGTTAAAATTGCCTCACCCCAATAGGGTTTTGGAACCTGCATGGAAAACATCATGGAGCGAGCAGTTTCCAACAGATGGCGATTCTTCCGCTCTGCAACTCCATTTTGTTTGGGAGTATTAGTGCAGGAAGTTTGATGAATTATGCCATGTTCAGAAAAATAGGATTTAAGGCCACCATAAATATATTCCCCCCCTTTATCAGAACGCACAATTTTGACAACAGTACTAAATTGAGTGCATCTCATTTTGTGAAAGCTTTTGAAAATAGAAAACACATCACTCTTATCTTTCATCAAATACACCCAAGTAGTTCGAGAAAAATCGTCAATAGAAGTAATAAACCACTTATAACCATTCAAGGAAGAGATATGGGATGGACCCCAAACATCAGTATGAACAGTCTAAAAAGGAGTAGTACTTTTATTCAAACTCAAATTAAAGGTGGCACGATGATGTTTGCCAAGTTCACATACTTCACAAAGAGCATCAGAAACATTCTTATTATTTATTAAAGAAGGAAACAAATGACGAAGAAGTGAAAAAGTTGGATGGCCTAGTCTCTGGTGCCACAACCAAGCCTCTCTAGGAAGAGTCTCCCTCAGTGAATGGTGAGCACTCCGCGGCATATTCCCACTCTCAGCTTCCTTGGGCAGTAGAAAATAGAGTCCATTCTCTTCCCTACCACTGCCAATCATCTTCTTTGTGGAGAGATCCTGAAAGACACAGTGAGAGGGAAAGAAAGTCACACGACAATTTAGGTCTCGAGTAATGCGAGTAATAGAAATAAGATTAGTCAAAAAATTGAGTACATGAAGAACCGAAGATAAAGTTAGAGAATTAGAAGCATTAATGACACCTTTACCAAAAATAGGAGAAAGATTACCATCTGTAGTTCTAGCTTTATCTTTACCTGAACACGGAGCATAGGTAGAAAAATTGGTAGACAGACTAGTCATGTGATCGGAAGCCCCCGAGTCAATGATCCATGGTTGTTGAGAGGTAGCATGTAAAGCACAAGAAAAATTAGCAACATTACCTGCTTGAGCAAAAGACGTAGAAGAACTCGTGAGAGTGTCCAGCTGTGCCATCGCCTCAATGTCTCCAGGTCAGCACTACTAATACCCCTGCAGATGAAGGGAAGGATGACTCCTCTGAATGAGGAGGGTCAGAACCAGCGGATAAGTAAGCCCTGTGCCCGCTGCCCCGGCCGCCACTGCGTCCTCCACCTCTCCCCTTTGTCAATGGTGGACGGCCATAGAGCTTCCAACAAGTCGCACGAATATGCCCTGATCTATTGCAATAATCACGCCACTTGTCTTTAGCATCAGTACCCTCAGAAATATTATCTTTCCGTGAATTAAAAACAGGGCCCTTACCCCCTCTCTGACTAGAAGAGGCCAAAGTAGACCTATCAGTGGAAACAGGGGAAAGCATAGCAGAACGACGACTCTCCTCGTTCTGAACATATGCAAATGCTTCCCTAAGTGACGGTAAAGGTTCCATCCCAAGTACTGGACTCCTAACTTGATCAAACTCGGAATTGAGCCCAGCAAAGAATTTAAAAATTCGTTCACTCTCAATATATTCTTTAAAACTAGCAGCATCTGTGGGACAAACTGGGCGATGATTTTTCAAGTGATCAAGACGCTTCCACATAGTGGATAAGGATGTAAAGTACTGAAGTGTAGAACGGTCACCTTGAACCTCGGCCTCAATAGTCCTACGAAGTTCATAAATTTGAGCTATGTTACCTTTCCTAGCATATGTCTGTGCAAGAGTATCCCAAATGTCATTTGCAGTTTCCATTTCCAAGAAAAATTCAGCAATAGCGGGCTCCATCGAATGAACAAGCCAGCTCATAACCAGATAATTATCAATCTCCCACTTAGCATAAGTGGGTTCATCACGACTAGGTGCCTTGATCGTGCCATCAACATATCCATACTTCGCTCGACTGCGGAACCAGAATGTGGCGGACTGAGACCACGAAAGATAATTTTTCACCATTGAGTAAGGCAGTAGTGATTTTGGATCCAGGATTCTCGGTAACAAGGAATTGCTTCTCATTACCTATAGGAGAATCTTTACTACTAGGGCTTCCAGTTGTAATTCCTTCCTTTGACATGTTGAAGGAAATATGCACTTACCCAAAGAGAACGATGGTCAGCAAGGCACTCCCAATACTCTTACGCACCTTTTAGGTGCAATTGTCCACTTTATGGACAGGTCATGTGTCCAAAATCGGACCTAAAAAAGGGAAGAAACAAAGGATTGGATCAGCCCTAATTGAATTTGTATGAACCAATGAATAGGGCTGAAAAAGAAGAGAAAAAAGAGAAATAGGGCTGTCGGATCAGGCCAGGCTTGAAAAAAATTCTCTCGGGTGAACAGTACCGTGAATAGTAATGGTGAACAGTGCGTGAATAGTAATGATGAACAGTAACAAAAAATAGTGCGATGAATAGTAACGGTGAACAGTAATGATGAACAGTACGATGAATAGTGCTTAGGTCATGTTTGGTGGTGAAAGGTGTATGGGTTGGGGTGGTGTGTTGGTGGCTGGAGGAAGCTAGGGTTAGGTAGAGGATGGTTGGGAAGGCTCTGATACGGTGATACCATGTTGACAAACATTTGGTCAAACTTAGAGAGTAAAATCGTCTCTCTATCTTTTATTAATAAAGAGAAGAAGAAAAGAAAGGAAAAAATAATTACAGAAAAGTCCCTACACAAAGATAAAATAAAATAAGAGAACTAAAAGATATAACTCTCAACAGAATCATGCAGAGTTTAATGCCTCTAGTAATGTTATGTATAACAAATCAAGGGATGAAGACAGATTCCTACTGTACCCCTGGCAACAAGGTATCATAACAGCTTCCTTAAAAAATGTGTTGCAAAGAGGGCATTTAAGCTCTGATGGCAAATCAGTGTTCTGCACAGCTGGATACTTGACATTGGCCACCCTTTGATTTCAAAAATCAATACCTATGAGACGTGAAAGATGAAACAATTATAAGAACGGAAGGAAACATAAATAAATAAAATAAAAAAACAAGAAACAAATATTACTTTTCCAGCTTAACGTGTTCTTCAACTTCCAATTCTAATTTTGTTTGTGAAATATTTCCTGCTGTACCACCATGGTTAGGACCTGTATCCACATTGTAACACGTTAAATCTAACTACGACAATTTCATATATATAGACAGCAGCAGTATACACCTCTTGGAATAGCCTCACTAAGGTCACTTGCTTCAAACATCCGGCATCCTAACCTGACTCGTAGAAAACACCTTAATCAATATCAAGAATAATCATCTGTGTACAAATACCTTTGGGCAGAAAATGAAACAACTATACCAGTATTTAATATCACAATATGAAACAATCTAAAGTCTACAAAAGACCTTTCTGTACATGCACAAATATAAGCAGTGCATTGTAATAATGTAAGAGTAGAGGCTTTGGCAGATTCAGATATTTCTTCATCGAAGAAGCAGTGGCAGATTTAACTTTAATAGTCAGAAATTCAAAATGCATTCCCGATTTGAGGAGAGAGGTAGGTCAATGCCTCCTCTGAACGAGTAGCAGCAAATTTGGAGAGTGATTGACATAACAAATCACTGTGCTAGAAATTATTACAGGATTTCTTTAAACTTTATACTTTTCCTTCTTTGGGAGTTGGGGTTTGGCGGGCTCTTGTACTTTATAAAAGTATAGAATTTAGTTTTAATAGATGTTACATCTTCTTATATGCCTATGGATTTAACTATACTAGTCTACTAGATAACATGAAATGTAAGTAAAAGAGGTATAGGGAGTTAATTATTCACAACAGAACTCCCGTGAATCGATAAATGGTCACAAACATAACACAACAGATCATTAAGACCGCCAAAAATATCTAATGCAGAAGCAGTTTTACTTCAACCAGAACGTTCTCAGGAAAAGAAAAGGAAAAAAACACAAAGTAATAGGTAAGAGTAACACAAGCACAAGGGAAAAGGCATTAATAAACAAACGGCTTGAGATGCTTCAGAGAGGATTCTTATGGGAAGCCTTAGAAGGATAGGTATCACTTGGTGGGTGAGATAGCATTTACTCTTTCCACTATGTTGAGGTTTGGGGATCAAGAAACTTAAGGTGCTTAATCACTCTTCCTCGTGGGAGTGACATTGAAAGTTTGCATGCGATTAGCAGTGACACGCATAATATTATATTTTGGCAAACTATATGAGGTGGGGTGATTGCTTTAAAGCAAAGATTACATAATTTTTTCCAACTAATAACTAGTGGTTAGTTAAGATGCTTCAGTAGCAGAGTTAGTCTTTCTTATGGACAATGGCATAATTTGGTGTTCAGGAGATATTCGTAGGTTCTAGCTGGACTAGTAGACTTCCTTTGAGTGCTCTTTAGGGGATGTCAAGGGGGTAATTCTGCAAATCTCTTCTAAATCTGGTAAATAACAGAACCAAACTCTGCTACTCTTCATAAGAGAAACTCACTTTGCTTTCAAACTATCTATATTAACCACTAGCGGACTAGACTAGTTGACTTCTTCTTTGAGTGCTCTTTAGGGGATTTTTAAGGGGTAATCATCGGATGGAGGGTATTTTAAGGGGCCATGTCCAATGTTAACTCATTCAACAAGGCCCTAAAAAAGGAAAGCTAATGCATTCATGTGGAGGAGTGTTTGGTGCACAAAGCCTCCCATTAAGGTACGTCTTCATTTTGCATGAAGTGCCTTGAACTCTACCCTCGCCATTAATAACCTCACAAGGGTTCAACTGGCTTAACGGTGCTCTTCGTGTTATTGGATGAGGAGACAGAACCACGTTTCATCATCTTATTGTCCGTAAACGATGGAGTCATCTATGATCAGACCGGGAGAAGGCTTTGCAAGATGAGGTAGTAGATGAGGCTTCGAATGCGGTGTTGTTGTGCCTAATATGGTGAGTTCGATCTTAAATAAACATGTAGACTTTTGAGGAGATTGTTTTGCCTGTTTTAAGGATAAAGTGTATTTTTGATCAAGACTGAGAGAGGGCTTTTCAAGATGAGGAAGTAGATGAGGCTTCGAATGCGGTGTTGTTGTGCCTAATATGGTGAATTCGATCTTAAATAAACATGTAGACTTTTGAGGAGATTGTTTTGCCTGTTTTAAGGGTAGAGTGTATTTTGTTAAGAATCCTTTTTTTCCTTGCCTTTGGTGAGATAGAGGTTTATATTGTGTTGCATTGGACGACTCATGCATATTTCAAATGAAAATAAGTTTTGTTTCTTGATTTGTACAGTTGTATATCTTACACGTCCATCAGCTGCACCCTCATTTAACCATTTTGAATAATTGCTTAACCAAGGAAGATAAGAGAGAGAGAGAGAGAGAGAGAGAGAGAGAGAGAGAGACACAGAGAGAGAGAGAGAGACACAGAGGATCAATGGCAGATGACAAAGAAAGAAACATCAATGAGCAACCTAGCAATTGACTGACGAGTCCTAAACTAACTTTCAATTGTGTTTAATTGAAGCCACTTGCGCATTATTAGCTACTGGCTTGTTGAAGATCATATGCTTAATGATCACTGTAGGTTTGGTAATTATATAGGCTTGGGGCACTTATAAGTTCTTTGTTTGGTGTCTACGCCACAAAGGTGGAGATTATGGGTATTTCTAATCCGTCACTTACTTTGAGTTATTCGAGTGTTTCAAATTAGAAATTCTATAATGACGAAGAAGTTCAACTTGAAATTATCCATTTTAGGTAGATTCCTCAAGTTAAAATTGTCGATCAACAGAAAATCATTGAAACATTTTTGTGCTCATTTAATGGTGAAACTCGATTAACCTCTTGTAGGAGGAACTCCTATTAGATTTAGTGAGATCTAACTTTATCTTCTTCTTTGCCTTATTATCTTTCATCTTATTGAATTTGATTTCCAAGGTTACTACCCTTGAATAATAGCCATAAACAGAGTTCAATCACCAAAACAAACCCCTAGAACCCTCATCTTCCAATCATAAGAACTTAACCCCAAATACTTCATACCCCTGAATTTTTTACTTTTCCTCGATTTTTAAGAAGTATTTTCTTTTTTTATTTCAAGTCAAAATTAGATTTATACCTTGACCAATCTAAACCTTACTTAAGACTTACAGCCTAACCTATATGATTGTAGAACAGCCTCCATCTCATTACTAAGGCCCGATCCTACATTAGATCATCTTAGACTCCTGTTAACTCTAGCGAAAGCAAAACTCGAAGTCGTTGGTCAGAATCCCCACGTAACAATATTCAAGTATTTAAATGGGCTACCTGCAAATAGATTAGGAAAGGATCCTAATCCATTACTCATGCTTTTTAAAGACTTGAGATTACAATATTAGATCAACATTTATAACGGACTCACAGAATCCAAAGTTTCTACACAAATTTCACCACAATTCCTTTGAAAAAAATAATAACTAAAGGTAGGGACCATGGCTTGGGGGCAGTGCTCCGACAACCAAGTACGATACTGTAGAGTGTAGGCTAATGCCTTTTTTGAAAAGAACAGAACTATAGTCACTAAAGCTGTTATAAACAAGATTTAAATGTCGGATTTTTCAGAGGCAGTGCCCAAAACCCAGCATTTCTATTCAGCCCCATTCTAATCTTTTGATGAAGTTTTTAGCATTGCTTTTTGTAGAGGAATTACCAACCTGCTCAGGATTTACATATCTATCAAGGACCGAATATAAAATCATGATTTACACCAATTTGCTCTCCCACAACCATCAGCCCACCAAATACGTGAAAAAATGTGCAGGGTATATAAAGAACTAACTTGTATAGAATGTCAGGTTGATAAACAGAATCCATTCTGATTAATGAATAAGTGCAACTCAAACAAGGGAAAAAAGGGGAAATCTTGTATTTGCAAAAAGAATCAACCATGTACTATTGGAGTAGTGAGGCTGTCATTTTAATACATGAACGGATGAGTTCCAAATGCAGACTGCTTGTACAACTAGTCAACTACAAGAAAACAATAGCAGATATATATATATATATATATATACCTTGGAGCTGAACAGTTTGCCTTCTCACTAGCAATACAGTTCTTATCAAATTCAAGATCTGAGTCAGATGGGGCTGACTCAGGAACGGGACACAACTCAACCCCGAAACCATCAAAGTCGCCATCTTCTGCATTCTATTACGATGAAGAAAGACAGTATGAGGGATAATACATATATTAGATACACAATTAAACATGCTCTTAAGAGTAAAGACTAGAGAATATTTTCCAGTCTTCAATTAAATTAACACTGTAAATCTATGGGGTCATTTAAAATAAAACAGCGACAAGCATAATATCCCAAGGGTTTCAGAGGACGTAGCAGAGAGGACCAGCTAAAGGTTGTAGTAATTAAATCCCAAAGGTGGCGCATAAGGTGGTTAGGTCAATTCCAATTACTTAGGAGTCTTGTGTTCCAATACAAAATGAACTATTTGATGGACACAGAACCTCTACAACAATGCTAGGAAGTCTGTTAGCAGCAGTTTCAAACTGAAACTTCTGACGCCCATGCAGTTACTTAAGAGAGAAGTGAAAATAGCTAAACTATTCCAACTTACCATGGGAAAAGATCCAATGGGATTGTCAATAGCGGAGTTTTTCATCACGAAATTCTCGGCTGGACTTAATGGCACCCTGTGCATAATTGTATTAATGAGAAAAACCACAAAGAAAAAAAAAACAACTTTAAAAGGTAAGTCACAGGTACAGCCATCCACAAGTCCTACTATGCAAGCATGATACCTTCCGGTCACAAAAACCATTATACTAATAATTGAAGTGATCATTCATTCAAAAAAAAAAAAATAATTGAAGTGATCAAATGTAACCAGAAAATATAAGATCTACAAGGAAACTTATTATCAGCTCAATCTACGGGCACTTTCTTAGAAAGTTCTTAATGAGAAACAGAATAAGAAATAAAAAAGATAAATAAGGAAAGCAAAAATCAGCTCAAATTAGTTGCTTAATATGAACAAAAATGTAATACATACTATTGTTAGCCATTGAGATTGATAGACACCAGAATTTGAACCCCTTAAATTGAACCTTACTAATGGTTTCTCCTTCTTCTCTCTATCTCTCAATATACCCAAGAACTAGTTTACTGTAATTGATGGATTCACTTTCAAGGGGAGGTTCTTGAGTCTTTTATAGAGGAGAGAAGAGGGCCATTTAATTACTATCATGAATGACTGTCTTAGAAGATGAACCATTTCATCATGGGTTTTAACATAATCATCCCAACAGTCATCTTTTTAATTTTAATTAGGATATTTTCAATTGGCTAAAAAGTTGGTGGAGTCCAACCAACATAGAAGGCTTGTGGGCCACATTTTCTAGGACTCTTAAAAATCACACATGAGTTTACATTCTCCCACTTGGTCCACTCCTATTTGATCTTAGGAAACATGGTTTGGATATGTAAACGATGGAAGGGATATTAAAACATGGTAACGATTAATTTTTCTTGATTGTTGGCGTCCTATCCATGAGACTACTATTCTTTCGTGTCATGCGTGTTTTTCGAGTCATATGTGAGCGCTTCTCATTTTGAAGACATATTTCCTTTTCTCACATATACCTGAGAAATTACACATGTTTCTGAGTGTTTCATTTGAGAGTGTAATTAACATTGTGAGATTCGTAGTCGAAGCAAAGTTGGATGATTATCCGAGTTATATTCCAAGTTCATGACATGCACGTGTTCATTTCACTACCACATCACACACGTGCAATTTTATGAGAAACTCTATTGATTTATACGATGCATGTGCTTGGGATTGTTTTTCATGACGTAAGTAGATGTTTTGTTACGTTTCTTCTTGTTCGGTATTCTATTTCAAATCTTTCTGTTATAATAAGGAGTATTGAATGTCATATTATGTTTTTCGTTTTTAACAAAACTTTTTAAATTTATAAATTAATAAAGATGGTTGTGGGTGACTTGTTGACGAGAACCCCCATGAGACTTAACTCGTCCGACTAGGGACACCTAGGGGTTTAAAAGGCTTGTTGTATATGCTAAATGCAATCGCGATCCATGCAAAAATGGAGTAGTATTGTTATTAGTAGTTTTGTTTTTCTGTTCTTTTTGCTCAAGGACTAGCAAAATGTAGGTTTGGGGGTGTGATTGGGAGTGAACAAGTCCTAATTACACGCCTTAATTCACATTTGTTAGTACTTTTTATCTTGTTTTAGTGTATTTTTACTTTATTTTTTGTTTTCTGTCAGGATTTGGAGAAAAGTAAGGATTCCAAGCTAAATGGGATGAAAAAGCAGAAGAAAAGAAGCAGAAAAGGCACCTCGCGCGACATATTCGCACCTCACTCGCGCGACCTCCAGAAATCGCGTTCGCGCCGCCCACTCGCGCGACCTATGTAAAAATCAAAGTTGCGTATTTCTGTGTACTGAAAATTCCCACGCGAACGAAACTGCCTAATTACGTTCAGACTGTAAAATATAGCAGTTTTAGTGCATATAGGTTTTGGAAAGCCTCTATACTTGCTCCAAATCTATATATACCTTATTGTAAGTCAATTTTGGAGTTAGACATTATTATTACACAACATTACACATACCTTATACACACAATAATATACAAGGGTAAAAAGAGTAATACACACAATTTTGGAATTTGAATTTTTAGTAGTAGTTTTATTTTTCTATTCTTTTTGCTCGAGGACTAGAAAAATGTAGGTTTGGGGGTGTGATCGGGAGAGAACAAATCCTAATTACACATGTTAATTCATATTTGTTAGCACTTTTTATCCTGTTTTATTGTATTTTTATTTCATTTTCCATCTTCTGTCAGGTTTTGGAAGAAAGCAAGAATCCAGGCTAAAAAGGGTGTAAAAGCAGACTGAAAGAAGCAGAAAAAGACACATCGTGCGCGCGACTTTCCAGTACCTCGCTCGCGTGAGACCCCAAAATCGCGCTCACGCGACTTATATAAAAACTGAAGTTGCGTATTTCAGTGTAGTGAAGATCCCTACGCAAACAAAACTGCCTAATTACGTCCAAAATGTTAAATACAACAATTTTAGTGCGATTAGGTTTAGGAAAGCTTCCTAATTCTTGCAAAATCTATATATATCTTATTGTAAATCAATTTTTAGGTTATACAGCCTATACACAATCTTATAGACATCGATATACAACACAAAACTTCAGCCATTGAAGAAAGGAAAACAAGGAGAAGAAGAAGAAGACCAAGGATTTCCATGGCCTCCTCCATCAACCTCTTGCCGTTCATCGCTTCCATGGCCAACTAAACCTAGATCTAGGGTTTCAATGAAACCCTAGCCAAGTAATAGGGAGTTATTTATGCTTTTTTCTTTTAGATTTATTATCTATGGATGATGATTACATGTTTCGAGGATTTTAAATAATAAAATCGTACTTCTATTGATTCAATCATTGCTTACAAAGTTTTTTCTTATCTTAGATTGATTTTGAATGTGGTGTGCTCAATGATCTATATTTGTTGTGCTTGTATAGATTATTTACATGTAATGGTGCTTAATTGAATTGTGATATCAAGTAGGCGAATAACCATGCCTAGGAAAGACGAATTGTACCGCAACCCTAGTTTAGTGTGAGACAATCCGTGCCAACTGAAGATGGATTATGTTGGTGCTTGAATTGTAGTTATATTCTTGACGGAGGAATTGGGCTAGTGGCTACAATTCCCCATTATCATACAATGTAATAAGCTAATTGAATGCATAAATACCCTTATTATGAAGCTAGAGGTGGATTTGCAATCCTAGGTTCACTTTAAATATTCATTAAAATAACTTTTAATTACTTTCATAGTTTATATTTAGATGCACAATCGATCCCTACTTACGCGATGTCCTATTTTAAGCTCCTGTCTACTGTTCTATTGGATATTGAGAGGGTTCTAGTGCGATTTTGGTAGGGACAGAAAGGGGATAAAAGGAAAATTCATTAGGCAAGGTGGGATTATCTTTGTACCTCAAAGAACGGTGCCGAGGTTGGGTTTAGGGACTTTGAAAAGTTCAACAAAGCAATGGTTGCTAAGCAGGCTTGGCGCCTTGCTCACAACATATATTTTTTATTCTACAAAGTGTTTAAGGCCAAATATTTTCCAAACGGGCACATTCTTAAGGTGAGTCTTGGGTCTTATCCGTCTTTCTCCTGGAGAAGTATCTGGCGCTCCCTTGAGGTTCTTCGTTTGGGTGCAAGATGGAGGATTGGGAATGATAATAATGTCCAACTTGGAATTGATACCAAAACCTATTACGTTCAAGCCAATTTCACCGCTCATTGAGCCTATTAAAGGGGCTCTTGTTAAGGACCTTATTGATAATTCTACCTATTCTTGGAGGGAAGACGTGTTACGAGATTTGTTTTGGCCCGAAGACGTGGAGAATATTTTGCAAATTCCGCTGGCTATATCCAGGTGTGAGGATCGACTTATTTGGCATTAGAATTTTAGTGGAGGTTTTTTAGTTCGGTCGGCATATCATGTGACACACGAGTGGGGTAACAGTGGGGGGATGCATGGTTCATCTTCAACTAGGGATGGATCATTTCCTTGGGCTCGCTTGTGGAGCACGAAAGTTCTGAATAAGGTATGTTTGTTTTCTTGGCATGCTATTCGGGATTTCTTACCATGTAGGGCTAATCTTGTGTGGAGAAAGATTGTGGACCAGGGGTCAAGTGTGCTGTGTGGGGCGGCTTTTGAAACAACGTCACTTGCATTGGTGGGATATGGTTGTGAGGTGTGGGAGGGGTTCTTCTCGAAAAGGTTTATAGAAAGGGGGCTTGAATGGGTTTCTTAGATTGGGCAACCACAATTCTCTCTAATGGTGAGCGAGAAGTGGTTTCTCGGTTCTTATGGGGGGCATGGATTATTTGGAATGACAGAAACAAATTTGCTATGGAGGGGAAGAGTAGGGAGGCCTCTCAATCGGTGACATCGATTCTTGCTTTGGAGGATGAATTTGCTTCGGCTAACCATGTGGGGGGACATAGTAAGGCCGACAATTGGTAGTAGAGGCTAAACATGGTGGACACCACCTCCTTCGGACTCTCGTACGCCAAATGTTGACGTGGCCACCTTCACGGTTGATGGTGCTATTGGTGTAGGGGTGTTCTTCAGGATCATCTTGGCCATGTTCTGCTTGCCTTCTAAGAGTTTGTTTGGGGCGGGTTTGATGCGATGATAGCAGAATGCATGGCTCTTTGGAGAGTGGCGTCAGTGACTCATAAGGTAGGCTTCTCCAGATTTCTTGTGGAATCGGATTCCAACTCCTTGGTTCAGGCTCTTAATGGTGACAGCGATACACTTGCTTCGTTTGGTAATATTGTTGATGTTACTAGAGAGTTACTTCGTGCTCTGGAATGTCCACCGTGTGTGCATGTGTTTAGAGAAGGAAATCAAGTAGCCTACGAGCTAGCGAAGTTTACGTTGAGATGTAAATGTTTCCGAGTGTAGATGGAGGAGGTCCCCTCTGAAATCCAACGCTTCGTGGAGTTTGATGTAGTTTATTTTAACAATTCTCAATAAAATTGACTCTATTGGTGATAAATTTTTTTTTTTTTTCTTTTTCCTATTTATAATTTTTTTTATTTTATAAAAGAAAAGACTCTTTTTCCTATTTGGTTCCCACAACTATGTGTCATTAACAAGTTGGCAAGACATCTTTCTATAGTAACACTTTAATCCTACACAATAACCAATTTTTTTAACATAACATTTACAAAAATTATGCTATAAATGTAGTGGTTTAAAAAAAGTCCCACTTTCAAGATGTGAGCCCTATATCCTAAATCTAAATCCCAAATTTTCATCATAAATGATGTGGTACTAATCAAAATTCAGTGGACGGGATCACTTTTATATCCTTCAATCAAAATTCAGTGGACCCACTGACACATCATTTGGGATGGGGATTTGAGATTTGAATTTGGTAAGCATAGCATTACTCTTTCCTAAAATGTTAATCAATAATTGAGTGATCATGATATACACTACCAGTTTTTATAAGGCTAATTAGTGATAAGTCCATTTTAGGGTATGTATTTGGCATTAGGTTGAAAAAATAAAAACATGTTAGTGAAAGGTCTTTTGGCGAAACACTGAAAAAAAAAATGCCCACTCACGAAATTTAATTCAAGGACGTGTTTTCTCATTTTAGCGAATAAATTTGTGAAATTTCTCAAAATTATCAATTTTGATAATTTTGTGAAAATTACGAAATTCCGTGAAGTAGTTTTGCAAAATTTTCAAAATTGACAACTATCTTGAGAAGTTATCTCAAACAATTATGCTTTAAACACCGAATGGTACAGAGAGATTGCACCATTTCAAACACAAAATGGGTTAAACAATCAAGTGTTTGAAAAGGTGGTTCCCACTGAAATCGGTACAATCTCTTGGTACCATTCGGTGCCTTTAGAATTATTCTATCTCAAATTTCACAGAAAAACTAATTTGGTAAAAGTTTTGTGAAATTTAAACAAGCCAAAACAAAACTTTTAACCAAAGTTTCTGTACAAAACTAGGCTGAAAACCTTTTTAGGGACTTCAAATGAAAAAGTGGAACAGTTTGAGTAGAGGTATATAGAAAAACAAATTGATTAGTATGAGAGGGTGGGTTAATTAAACCTTTTTCTGAATAAAAAAAAAAGGATGAGAGGTGAGTGGCCGGCCGGGGTGGGGTCTGAGTATGTATCTTGGCTGATATGGATGGGGTCCTCAAAAGCAAAACCATCAAAGAGGTACTGGCTCCTAGTACTACACAACACTCATATTCAGAAACCTATTATCCATCCTCCAATCAAATGGCCAAAAAAGTTTTCAGATCAGAGACCCACCCACCCTCCCGAGTAGGTTTGCTGGCAAGGCGACGAGCCGAATCAATGGGATAAAGGGCGGCGACCAGTGAGATCTCCTTACGATGCTTAACTCTCTCGTTTGGAAGATTTTGCAAAGTCGCGGAGGGAGGTAGCTGTTGTTGGTGTTGGTGGTGGTGGTGGTTGCGATTTGGTAACTTCTTCTGTTTTATTCTATACTAATTATGATCCCGTGCACTTGTACGGGATAGTCCAGAAAGAAAAAAAGTGATTGTATTGGTAAAAGAAAAAGAAGGAAGATACCTACAATTGATTAAAAAAATTACAAAATGCATATTATTCTACTAATTATGCAGATTTTTTTTTTTTTTATTAATTTAGTATTTATCTTAGTTATGCTAGTATCACTTGGGTGAAATTTTTAAGAGTACTATATCCCCAAGACTTGGCTTCAGAGGGGCAACACTTGTATGCATTTGGAATAGGCCTTCATAGAATTAAACCAAACACTTCAAACTTTGAATTAAATCAATCAAATCAAAGTTTAGAAAGAAATCAATTATTTCTTTGATTCCTTTAAGAGGTCTTCGGACTTGAGAGTTGAGAGAAGAAGAAGAAGATTTGGATAGTGATATGGAGTGAATGAATGATTGAGAGATTTTTGGTAGTCATAGATTCCTCACGTAACCCCATTTATCAGAGTGATTTGTGGGTCATAAAGTGAAAGAGAAGAGACGTGGAGAGAGAGAGAGAGAGAGAGAGAGAGATAATCAGGGGTGAAATGGATTGGATTTAATTTCTTATTTAAAAAAATTAAAAATTGGATTTAATTTATTCTCACTGAATTGTTAGACTCTTCCAAATATTCAAGGGTAAAAAGAGTAATTTGTGGTATTTACCTCTTAATGTCTAACATCTATATAAAATTTCAAATTTTAAGTTATAAAATTTTAATGTCATAGATTTCCACATATTTAAAAAAAAAAAAATTAAACCGATAAACTACAGAAACCTAAAACCAAAAGGTTGACTTGAAATCTAAAAATCATTTTTTCACAAAGAACCCAATGGAATGAGAGATATGCTTGTATTTTTTTTAACTGCTCTAAAGTCTCAGATTTTTTTTTTCTGACAGACTTTGGATTCTCCCTATTCTCTCTCTCTCTCTCTCTCTCTCTCTCTCTCTCTTTGTACTTCTGTCGCTGTATATCTTTAAATCTACTCGGACTGCCTCTTTATAAGAATTCTGCAGTATCATGACCACATACTACAAGAAATGTACCTTTTATATGACCACAGTTTATATAAAAACCGTTGTTATCTGAAGACAGCCCCGCTACTCTTCAAAAAGAAATGAAAAGAGCCACGGAGGATAAGAAACCGTCATAAATTAGCAATAGTTAGGCACAACCATTGTTAATAATCCATGGAAAAAGAACATTTAACAAACGAGAAACGAATCGATATCTTTTAAATTAGGTCTTCATTTTGGTTTCTCCAACCCAAAGCTCTCTTTACTCTGTGCTACTCAGGCTATTGCTTCTCAGCCCATTGCCTCGCCCCTCTTTGCCGCTGCCACCATCGTTCCTCCATTCCATACACCCTCCATGCGTCGAAGATGGTTGAGTCGAGAAAGGGGTCATGAGGAGAGAATGGAGAAGAGGTCGGAGGAGAGAGAGAATAAGGTTGAGAAGCTCAACGAGGACAAAATATTGTTGATTTTGAGTTCTCGCATATCATGACGCCTAATGAGTTTAACAACCTCGTTCAACAGGTCTTCTTAACATTTTCTTTCTCAATTTTCCCTGTTTTTGATGCTCTCAATAAATTACACATATGTGTTCTATATACACACATAAACATATATGTGTGAGTATTGGTATGGAATTAGTTTGGATAGCCTCCGTCAGCACCAGCATAGCCTCCGTCATCGTAGGCTCCATCCTCGTAGTCTATGTCCATGTATGCATCTCTTGCATATTCATAACCCTGGCCAGCTGGACGTCGAATATCCAGCGGCATAAATGCCGTCAGCTACGAAAGCCGAGTGAATGCAAATACTAACAGAGTATCTATAGATATGCAGTATACATAAACAGCATCGATAAAAGAATCATCTCATCGTTCGCATCCATGTATGCACCAACTCAATATATAACAACGGACGTCATCCCAATCTCCCAATACATAACATAGACTCTTGGGTCCACATTAATCAGACACGTAGTCCCATAACTACGGTGTGTCAAACACAGATACACAGCCCTAACGTTTCAGCCAACCCACCATGATATAATATGACACGCAACTCTGATATTATACGACACACAGATCTGATATAATACGACACTCAGCTCCATCCTGCTACAGCACTCAGCTCCACCACAGCACTCAGCAATACCACCGCACTTAGCAATACTACAGCCCTTAGCAATATCACAACACTTAGCAATACTACAACATACAACAATATCACAGCACTTAGCAATAGTACAGCACACAGTATATCACAGAACTCAGTAATGCTACGGCACACAGTAATATCACAACACTCAACCCCGTAAGCACTCAGCTCCGTAATACCTCCGCACTCAACTCCGCTATACTATGACGGCATGTAGCTCCGATATGCTACTGTGGAACGTAACCCTGATATAATACGGCTGTCACGCCCCGGAGCAGCATAAATAGAGAAAAATAAATTTCCTTTATGGGTCCATAGGGAATGACGGGTGAATAACCGCATTATCACCTACTCAAACCAATAAACACAACGATATGGAGGATGATATCCATAGAACATATCTTATTAACATAATCAGAGGCTACAACAGAAACTATAAAAGGTTTGGAAGCAACAGATGCCTAAGTACCAATTATAAAAGTCTACTAAATCTATTACAACAGCTGGCTTATAGTCTCAGGCCTATAATAATAACAACAACAGTACAACAGATATACAAACTAATTATTACAAAGCAGCACGTCTTCTCCTTCCAGCCTTCAGCTCCAAGTCCGGCGAAACATCAGTCTCTCGTTCTCAAGTCCTGCGAAGCTCTAGACATTGGAATGTCCAAGGCACAAACGCCATCAGCTTTGAATACAAAGCTGAATAAGTACATCAAACAACACTCCTCATCGTAACTGCTCAGCATCTTAAAATGCGGCTAATCCCTTTACAATGACGTCACTCACGAACATAGCAAAGGTCTCAGTAAACTATACATTAATTCAGGGATAGCAGGAAACATATTAAGTAATGACAAGGATAAAGATCATAGTGTAAATATCTCATCACGTATTCATCAAATCCATGCATGCAACCCATGCATCCATCCCATGTATATACCTTTACGTCGGGACGCTGAATCCATGACTGAACATTTATCTTATCATATTCATACTTATATTCATATTTCTATCCATCTTCGTATCTATACGTTGATACCATAATCCAGATCCGTATCCATACATAGATACCATAATACTAATCGGAATCACCCGACTAGGTAGTAGGTCCTACAATCCCTTGATAGGGTTACCAGTCTTCTACACGGTACCACCTATCTGTAAACGATGGAAGCGACACAACGGACGTCTTCTACGTTGTGTATATTCTCACTGGTCGACTACACGGTGAAAATACATTAGGGCACTAGCCGGACGTAATCGTTAATGGTACACTGGACGTCTTCAACAGTGCATATGCATTACTGGACGTCTTCAACAGCAAGAGGCGTACTAGGAACTCTAACCGTCCCACGTCCACCCGACTCATCAGCCGTTGATCCCATGGATCCAAAGTACACATATCTCATATTCCACATAAGACACATATCCCATTTCTCATCAGCTTCTCTTACCTCTTTATATCACTATCCCATGCATGCTGACACATGTTGTGAAATGCTCATATACTAAGTACAGGAAATGCCACATGCTCTGTATTAATCATATCTAATGATTACTGATTATTAACATGCAGTTGTATTCCGTTCTACTATTCAGTTTGACAATAACATATGACAGTTAAACAATTCATCTCATATCGACAGTTGACATAGGATAATTCAGCTCGTAATATCAATGATAATTGCATATAAGTCTAGTCCTGACATAGTACTTATAGATCTTATCCACACAGCCCAATAACCCATATGGTACAACTATTAACAAGTCTGATATATCACAAGTATAAGACAACATACAAATAGCATTCTGCTCATATCCAATCGATTGACCAAACATGGCAATCGATTGGAAACAATACCAATCGATTGGACAAACTGGCAATCGATTGGGATAGCAATCGATTGGGATTCATGGCAATCGATTGGGAAATTATCCAATTGATTGGATCCAAAGCCAATCGATTGGACTCTGTCTTCTTCCTCAAAATTGCTGGTTTTATTATAAAAATGTGGGGCTCATCTTCTCTTTATAAACGTTATTAAACACATACAAACATCTCAAAAACACCTCCTTGAGTGAGTTAATGAAACTCACCTTATCCCGGCGTTCCGTTGATGGCGTCCCGAGCTCCGCAGCGGTGGCTATGGTGAATTCTCTCTCTCTCTCTTTCTTCTCTGCCCTTCTCTCCTTCTCTCTGTGCTCCTCTTCTCTTCATTCTTCTTCTTCTTCTCTTCTCTTCCTCTCTAACTCGAGAGAGTGTGTGTGTGTATATATATATATAATATATATATGTGTGTATATATATGAGAGTATATATATCTCTCTCTCCCTTCTAAACACACACACACAAGCAAACATATATATGTATAAGGGAGAGTGTATATATAGGGAGGGGAAAACAATCACAACCACACAAACCAACGAGGTGGCCAAGTCCAGCTACTCTCAATCGAATGGTACCAGGTGCCAATCGATTGGGGTTAGGTTGGCAGGATGCTAATCGATTGGTAAAACATCCAATCGATTGGAAAAGCAATCGATTGGGATAAGGTCAATCGATTGGGCACACAACCTCACCGAAGGCTAAGAAAGGTACTAGGGATCTATATATACCTGAAAATATAGGGTATTACAATGGCACGCCAGCCCCAATACGTTATGGCCACCAGCCCTGATATGCTAGACTCGACATGAAGTCCTACATCACATACCCTCCCAAATCTAACACGCAGTCCCACTCTATCATAGGTAAAATCGGACACATAGTCCAACTCTATCATATGTCAACCTGACACGTAGTCCTGATCCTACCCCACACCTGACATCACACGATCTTAGCGACCGCATTCATATGCACAAATATAAATAGTATCGACCTCCACGGTCGACAAATTCATTACTATGCACGTTGGCTTCTCATTCTGATTTACAACATTATACCATCATTATATAATTTGTTCTACTATTTAATACTTTAAGTCCATTATTCCACGTGTGTATTATTCCAATATAGCTTCTACTAATCAACACATGATAATATACAACTTAACAAGTCATCAGATATAAACAAACTAATCATTTAACATTCTGTCAAGTTCAATCGATTGAAGTTCTTTCAATCGATTGACAAAAATAAAGTTCGATCAATTGAACAAAGTTTGATCAATTGAGAATATTAAAGTTCAATCGATTGAACAATTTGCAATCGATTAAGATTGTTCTGTGTTCAATCATGCAAAAGCAATTCGATCGATTGGACGTTGGTTTTCTTTCCAAACTAAATTGGAGTTCCCATGTATGTTTGATGTCCGTTCTTTCTTGCCGAAACACATATATACGAACATATCTACGCTATATAGTGAGTATAGGCACTCACCGTTAAAGTCGGTGATGCCGAAGAGCTCGAGGTAGCCGCGGGCAGTCTCGGGGTGATCTCCTCTCTCTTTCTCTTTCTCCTTCTTTGTCTCCTCTTTTCTGCTCCTTACCTTCTTCTTCTCTCTTTTTCTAACTCGAGAGTGTGTGTGTGTGTGTGTGTGTGTGTGTGTGTGTGTTTATGTATGTAGATATATATACGGGTGTGTATGTATATAATATGAGTATATTTATATAATATCTTATATCTCTCCCTCTCTAACTTTCCCAAAATTTAGAACCCTTATACACACACACACGAAACCAACATATATATAGGGAGAGGGAGGATGCAAGTGGCAGAAAAAGTATACTAATAATAATAAGTTTGATCGATTAAGATCAGGTCGGTCAGGGTTCGATCGATTGAGATGGGTTCAATTGCTTGAGAAAAGGATCCACATCATAATTCAGGTCGGTAGAGGTTCAAGCGATCGAAGTAGGTTCGATCGATTGAGAAATGAATCTCTTGATCACTCGAAGCTTGCTCGATCGATTGAAACTGAAATTTCAGGAAATGTAAATACAGGTATACTAAATTTTATTTATATCAAAAGGGTATAAAAGTGCAATGAAAATATAGGGTATTACGTTATCCCCCTCTAAATAAAGATTTTGTCCTCGAAATCTGAACTAAATGTCGTTAAAGAACTCTGGATACTTCTCACGCATCTTTGAGTCTAACTCCTAAGAACCTTCTTCTTCGTTGTGAAACTTCCACTGAATCTTCAACAACGGAATTTCCTTATTCCTCAGCTTCTTAACTCCTCAATCCAGAATTCGTACTGGTCCTTCATGAAATGACACATTATCGTTAACCTCGATGTCTTCAAAGTTGATCTCATGACTCAGATTATGAGCACACTTCCTCAACATGCTGACGTGAAATACATTGTGCACTCCTGACATCTTAGGTGCCAACGCGAGTCTGTACGCAACCTTTCCTACACGTTCGAGGATCTAAAACGATCCAATGAAACGCGGTGCTAGCTTTTCTCTCTTCTATCCAAATCTAACAATTCCTCGCACCGAAGATACTTTAAGTAGTACATGATCTCTAACGCTGAATTCCAAGATTCTGTGACGTTTATCCGCGTAAATCTTGAGTCTACTCTGCACCGTTCACATCTTTTCCTTCACAATCTTGATTTTCTCATTAGTTTCCCGAACTAATTCTGGTCCAAGCAGTTGATTGTCTCTAACCTCTGCCCAACACAATGGTGATCGGCACGATCTTCTACACAATGCCTCAAAGGGTGCCATTCCTATGTTCGAATGGTGGCTGTTGTTGTACGTAAGTTCTATCAATGATAGATGAGTCTCCCATGAGCTCTCAAAATCAATAACACATGCCTGCAGCATGTCCTCCATCATCTGGTTAACTCGCTCAGTCTGTCCATCAGTCTATGGATGAAAGGCAGTACTCAAGCTTAACGAAGTTCCCAAGGCTGAACGTAGACTCTTCCAAAACTCTGCAGTGAATCTTGAATCACGGTCAGATACGATAGAGACTGGTACACTGTGTAGTCGTATAACTTATTATATATATACGACTTAAACGTTCGACCGGGTACGACATACTGTATGCTATGAAATGCACTGATTTGGTAAGTCAGTTCACAATTACCCAAATAGTGTCGTGGTTTTGCTGTGACCTTGGTAATCCTACCACAAAGTCCATAGTTATATGTTTCCACTTCCATCTAGGAACTGGTAATGGTTGTAGAAGTCTGGGTGGTTTCTGATGTTCCACATTCACCTGCTTACACGTATGACATTGAGATACGTGTTCAGTAACTTGTCGTTTCATTCCTTCCTACCAGAAGTTTCTCTTTAAATCTGTGTACATCTTCATACCTCCTGGGTGTATTGTCATACGTGACTTGTGAGCTTTGTCTAGTATATCTTTTCTAAGATCACCTTCATCCGGCACACAAAGTCTGCCTCTACATCCAAGTGCTCCATCTGCATCAATACACCAATTCTCTGGTTCTTTTACTGCGTTGCTCGTGAACCACTCTTGAAGTCCTTCATTCTTCTTCTGTGCCTCCAAAATATGACTGATGAGGGTCGGCTGCATCATGAGACATCCAAAGTGTCATCCTTTACTTGGATCGGAGGCTTGAATACCAAATTCAGCCAAAGTTTCCAATACTTGCCACTCTTTGACCATGAGAAAAGTTATAGCTATCCATCGGGGTTTTCGGCTTAACGCATCGGCTACCACATTCGCTTTCTAAGGTGATACTGCAATGTAAAATCGTAATCCTTTAACAATTCCATCTAACGTCGTTGCCTTATGTTCAACTCCCTTTGAGAGAACAAGTATCTCAGACTCTTGTGATCCGAAAACAGATCAAACTTCTCGCCATAGAGGTAATGTCTCCAAATCTTGAGAGCAAAAACAATCGTGGCTAGCTAGAAGTCATGCGTAAGATAATTCAACTCGTGAGGCTTCAACTATCGTGATCCATATGCGATTACCTTCCCGTCTTGCATCAGAACACATTTGAGTCCTTGGTGTGATGCGTCACTATAAATGGCGAACTGCTCACTGCTCTTGGGTATCGCCAGCACTGGCGTAGTAGTCAATCTTTTCTTCACTTCCTGAAATGCGTGTTCAAGTCCTTCTTTGATAGTCCAGTAAGAGGAGCTACAATCTTCGAGAATCCTTCCCCAAATCTCTGATAGTATCCAGCCAAACCAAGAAAACTTCTAACTTCCATTGCAGTGATTGGTATATTCCAATCCAATACATCTGTTATGGCTATTCCATTTGGCGAGACAACATGTCCTAGGAACTTAATCTCTTTCAGCCAAAACTCGCACTTGCTAAACTTTGTATACAATTGATTATCTCGGAGGTTTAATGCGATTCTTATATATTCCTCATGTTCCTCCTCAGTCTTTGAGTAGATTAGAATATCATCTATGAACACAATAATGAACTGGTCCAAGTAGGGTCTAAATACTCTATTCATTAGGTCCAGGAATACAGCTAGGGCAGTAGTCAATCCAAAAAACATAACCAAGAATTCATAGTGCCCATACCTCATCCTAAAAGCAGCCTTTGAAATATCCTTAGGTCAAACTAACAGTTGGTGATATTCGGATCGTAAATCAATCTTCGAAAAAAGTCGTCGCTCCTTACAACTGATCAAACAGATCATCGATTCTAGAGAGTGGGTACTTATTCTTAATTTGTGAACTTGTTGAGCTCCCTATAGTTGATACAAAGTCGTTGAGTTCCATCCTTCTTCTTAACAAATAGCACTGGCGCTCCGCAAGGCCATGTGCTGGGTTGAACAAACTTAAGATCTTCTAACTCCTACACTTCATTTTTTAGTTCTTGCATCTCCGTTGGTGCCATCCGATAAGAAGCCTTCAATTTTGGTAACGTGCCAAGCACTAACTCGATGCATAAATTAATCTCCCGCTTAGGTGGTAGTCCTAAAATATTCTAAAATGCATCCTCAAAGTTGCAGACTACAGGAATCTATACAACAGTGAGTTCCGAACTCGAGCTCTTGATAGTTGCTAGACGGCTGGTAAGGAAAGCGTCACTAGAGGGGTTGCACTGAAAATCAAAAGGTTGACTTCCTAGTACCGAAAAGGTAATCATCTTATTGGCAAAATCCAACTTAGCACGATACTTCGTAAGCCAAACAAATCCTAAGATGATGTCAAATTCCTTCATTGACAAAACGATTAGATTCGTGAGAAGAATCCTATCCTCAAGCGTTAAAGTATAGTCCTTGCATACTTTTCCTAACCTTACGGTCACTCCCAAAGGTGATACCGCATTTAAGGCTATGTCAAGCGCCTGGGGTATTAAACCCAAAAGTTTAACAATTCCGATAGCAATAAACGAATTCAAAGCACCAGTATCAAATAGAACTTTAACTCGAGTGCTGAATAACGTAAGAGTACCTTCCATGTTCTGCTGTTTAGCCTCATCAAATCCTGCATTCTCTGGGAGGATAGCATTCATACGAGCTTGTCCAACTTTGCCCTGATATAATACAGCATGCAACTTTGATATAATACGGCACGCAGCTCTGATATAATATGGCACTCAGTGCTATCCTGCTACAACACTCAGCGCCACCACAGTACTCAACTCCACCACAACACTCAGCAATACCACCGCACTCAGTAATACTACATCCCTTAGCAATATCACAGTACTTAGCAATACTATAGCACGCATCAATATCACATCAATTTGCAATACTATAGCACACAGTAATATCACAGCACTCAACAATACTACAGCATACAGCAATATCACAGCACTCAGCTCTGTAATACCTCTGCACTCAGCTCCACTATACTATAACGGCACGTAGCGCCGATATACTTATCATTGTGCTCTCAATTTGACATGATTCCATTAGACACGACACTTGCAGTTCACAAGCCCACTAGGAGTAGCGCACCCACAACTCTAGCTCATGCTAGGATCATCAGCACCATAAAAAGCATGCATAAAACCCATTAAGGCTGGCAAATACACCATAGTCATTACAGGATCACAACACTAGACATGACAGGACTCAGTACACAGTCCATATCACATACATGCATTGCATATCATTCTCATAACATCTGTCTGTTCTATTGTGCATTTGCATGTGTGGTTTTGTCCCTTGTTCACCTGAACTACGTCCTGGTCTGATTCCCCCGGGATACGTAGGCAGCTCACGCAGAGCGCTACCAACACTGACCTCAGCGACATGAATTTTTGAAGATGTAGAGCGCTACCAACACTGACCTCACGCGGTGCATTTGCATCTTTGCAACGCTTTTTATCCTAAATCTATAGCCTCCAAAAGACCTGTCTCTTCAAGGCTTTGGCACTCACTTGCGACATGCGCTGCCACGCAAGTTCACGCCAAAGAGGGGCAAACTGTAGACACCCCATTTTGTCATCTAACAGATTTAGGAGGCTACGAGCTTGTCAAACCTCAATGATTAGAAAGATCGTATTTTCAGAGATTGCCTCTAACTCTCAAGAAGTCAAAGAATTGGCAGAAATGACCAAAATGCCACTGAAATCCCAAAACTATTCGAATTGGCCCAGAAGCCCATAAATTGTTCGATGTTGCTAAAAATAAACAAAAAAATATTTTTAAAGAGAAATGTTTGAAAAATCAGCTCCCAAAGGCTCCCGGAAGTTCCCGTTGGACCGTTTTGACCATGGTTTGACTTCGATTTGACCAAAAATTTTAGAAATTGCTCGAAAGCTCTGAAATCATTTTAATCATGAGAAAATGCTTAAAATATGTTTTAAAAAAAAATCGAACTGAAATGTCAGTCTCCAGAGGTTCCCAGAACTTCCGAAAATACACTATTTAGCTGAATTGACTGCAAGTTTGACCAAAGTCAAAGTCACCTTTTCCGCTTTGAAATATTTTTATCAAATACTAGAGGTCAATAGATTTCCAACGGTATATCGCACATAATTTATGGATTTAAAATGGATTTATTATGAATTTCTGAAGGTGAAAAGGCGATCAAATCGGCTTTAATCGCGAATACCGCAAAACTTTTCAAAGTGACCTATCTCTAAATTTTTTGATGTAAATTAGATTCCATTACCTTTGCAACACTATATCACAAGCTCAGTTTTGAGTTCGTACGCATTTTCTGTGAATTTCGGATGAAAGAGGGCCTTTTCGCGAATACATGAACCTCTGGGGGCCTAAATGAAAATTTTGGATCGTTAGAGGAGCAGTGCCGCCGGGGCACTAGCCCACTGCCACCGCGGCACAGGCCCAGTGCCGATGCGGCACTCTCCACTAGAAGGTCCATTTTTGTAATTTGTTTTGGGGAGCTTTTCATAAATATTAGAATTCAAAACAACGTAGTTTTGGTTCCCAACTTATTTTGGACCAATTGAAGACCATTTTGAACTTTCTAAAATCCCATTTACCACCCTTCCTTTGCCTATAAAAGAAGCCCATTTACTTCCATTTAGGAGGAGACTAAGAAGCTTATTAGGAAGAAACGCTAGAGAAATATAGAGAGAGAGAAAGAGAAGAAGTAGTCTTCTTCTTCCATTTTTTTTAATCAAAGTGAGTTTTTACTTGAGTTTGCTATCAAAACTTCAATCATCCAAACATTTCCTTCACCATCTTCTTGAGCATTAGAGAGGTAGTGAATGAGCTCAATGTCTATATACACACATATATGAGAGGCATACCTATCTAGAGTTCCATTCTTGTTCTTGAAAGCTATTGTTATTATCATCATCATTCTCCTTCTTAATCTCATTTCTATTTTCTTTCTTGTTTACATTATTGTTATCTTTTCTCAATCCCCATTTCTATTTTACACTTTCTTTGATTACATTTTGTCATCTCTTCTTAACCCCTTTTTTCTTGATTTCCTTTGTTCTTTGATAATTCAACGTTGGATGAAGTTCTAAATGGTTACAAGGCCATCGCAAGTGTTTAAGTTCATGCTTTGAGCATCTATTTCAAAACCTGCAATCAAGAACTCAAACTCTATTCCAAAACCCAAATACATTTTCTTCAAGAATAATCCAATACAGTGAGCTGTTCAGGTTCAAAGATTTGTTTTGAATTAAATACTTCAGTTATGATAATGAAACCACTTGGAAAATCTCCCTAATACACCATAGATTGTCCCCAATTTTCTCCATTAATTATAGAGATGTGAAAGTACCATTTTTGGATTTTTAAATTTCATGTAAATAATCTGTCTTTTCTCTCATAGATTTTAGTCTGACTTCTTGCATTTGTTTTAGATGTTTTCACCACATAACATGGCCTTCTCTATTTTTTTTTATTTGAACTTCAATGTGTTATGAAACTCTCTGTATCTTTTGATCATCATAAGAGTTGATTTTCTATTTATAAAAAATCATACAAAATCAGTCAACAGTACAGCTTTTGTTTCTGAGTCATTTGTACATTTTGATTTGTTTCTTTTAATCTGTGATAGCTATTGATGTTTGATCTTCTTCTGTGTATTGCTATTGATGTTTGATCTTTTTCTGTGTATTCTAGATACACTAGGAAGACTCTCTGATTTTTCCACATTTTCCTAGCATGTTTGACTTCCCATTATGATTTTATAAAGTGATGCATACGGTCTGGACACTATTCACAGCATGCTACTTTTTGACTTTCACACTTTGATGCAACACTCTCTTGTATCTAGATGAACCCACGTCCCATGAACATATTCTTTACCACTCTTAGCATAGTGTATCATACCATGTATCATCTATCATCTTATGTATCATACTTCCATGGATTCTTGAGTTTGGTTTCCAAACAAAACCATATTTTGCAAATGATTTTGGAAGTTCTTGATGATGAGTTTGAAGTGGATATCCCAAGTTGATATAATGTCTATTTAGTGGTGGAAATGCACTCTCAAAATCCCCATTTCAAAACCCCTCTCCAAACCCCCATTTTGATTTCAAGAAATAAAATTTGTTTTCTTCTCAAAAACATCAAAATAGTGAGTTCTTCAATTTTAAAATGTCATTCTGAGTTCAATACTCAATGGATGACTGCAAGGCCACTTGGAAAGTGTTCTTATCTCATTAAGAAATGACCATGATTTTTGGTTTGATTTAAAAACACTTGGAAGGGCTCCATTTTGACCCAAATATTCTTTCCAGACATTCGATTTTCTCTGTCACAGCAGCTTGGTTGACTTGCAACTTATTTTCCAGAAAACTTTATAAACAGAGTAGCTCCAACTCATTTTCCCTTGAACTTCAGTGTCTTGGGGAACTTTCTGTATAATATGGGCTTCAAAATGTTTTTTTTTCATTTTCAAAGATTTTTCTACATTCCAGTCGACAGTACGGATTCTGTTTCTAAACAACCTCTCGTGTTCATATGATTTCTCTCAATCTGTAACTTCAATAGTGATTTGGCTTTTTGATGTGTGTTCTAGACACAATAAGGATGATCTCCATAGAAAATCATGAATTAAAAACATTTCTAACCTAACGTTTCCATTTTTACTTAATCAGGTCACTGTTCTGTCCACTATTCACAGCAAGCATGTTTCAACTTTTATTCTTTGATTAGATGTTTATACTACATTTGTACACATTTTATAATAACATTCTCCATGCATTCATGCATATTTTAGATTACTAAATCACTTTAGCAAATCTATGAACACAAACACACTACAACCTTTGCACATTCTAGGATCATACATTGCATCCATGCAAGATTTGGGGTTTTTGTAACTCCTAATCTAAGAAAATTATAAGGAATGAACTTGATCACACGTTCATGCTCCCCCGGTCTAATCTTCCTTTCTCATCCGTACCGGGGATTGAGAGATCTTCTTTTCTCAAAGGTTGACATGCATTATACTAGCTTGCTAAGCAAATTTTTATTTCTTTGATTATTTGTTTCAAGAACAATTCATGTCCCCCTTTAAATTAGGAAAACTTGATTACTTGATATGTGATTAGACGGTTTTTTTCTAGGTTTGTTTGTGTTGTGTGATATTTGGTTTAGATCTTATGAATGATATATTATCTTTTGATCTTCCATTTCAAGATTCTTATGCAATGTAATATACCTATCATAAATATTAACTGTTGAACCAAACATAGTATAAGATGATTGTTTGGATGCTAATCGAGGCCCGTTGAGAGACGGGGCGAGTTGAGGGTGTTTTAGTCGTGACAAAGACTCCTTCTTCTCTCGTACCAAAACCCCGAGCCAAGTTCTTTGGTTATGAAGGGTTGGTGCCCTTTATCCATTTGGGTGAGTCAAAAGGGTTTCTTGGTTCTCTAAAGACCAAGTGACGACTCTGTATCTGTTTTCACAGACTTTCTTCTTTTTCTTCAAACAATTTCAAAAGGAAAATCAATTCCGAAACTCCGGGAAAGACTGGGGGGTGGACTCCCAGAGGCTGTATGTCCACGGGGATTCTCTTGACATTTTATTACTATTGTCCTTGAATTGATTTTTGTTTGAACAAAATACTAATTATTGTATTTTCAAGTTTCAATAAAAAAAAACCACTCTACCAAGTTTACAACTACAAAAGTAGCTGCATTACCAAATTACTACATTTTGGCACCAAATTGGGATGTATACAACCAAAACCAAACCAAAACCACTAGGACATTTTATAGAAGATCCCTAATTTATGTTCAAGTTTGGTTTCATATTCTCATTTACCATGTAGTATTATGCAAGCTTGTTTTTATCACCTTAAAAGGATCCCTAATGCTTAATATTCTTATTTTTCTCAATTATGCCTTATCTTTATGGTTTTAGCAAGAACAATTGCTCATTTTATTCTGTGTGAAAAAGGTGAATAAATGAGTTATTGGTAGTTGGGTTGCTAGAAAGAAAGTATATAGAGGTAGTTTTTCTGATATTTGGTTGAAGGGGTAAGGCTTCAGTTTAATACATTATATGGAATCATGGACATTAACTCCTCTCTCTCTCTCTCTCTCTCTCTCTCTCTCTCTCTCTCTCTCTCTATATAACCTCTTCATTAGAAAAAAAGATTTAGAAAAATAGGTTTTAATGCTTTACTGTATCAAGTTCTTTATTGTACACCATATATTTAGGAAGTACTTTAGTGTATCAAGTCATTTTAATCATTACCTCAATGAAATTTACTCCTTCTCATCATATTTATATTTTTGCACATACATTTTTCCCATTACTTTTCACTCTTTACTATTTCTTATTCTCAGCATAAAACTGTTAGTTTGCTATACTTATAGCCATAAAAATATTGCAGTGGCAGCAGATTAGAATTAGAGTAGTTTGGGTTGAGTCTCCATTAATTCAATGGGTTTTGACTATTTTTTGGTCCATGGTGGTGGGGATTGATCAGTCCCCAAAGTGAATTTAGCCTTTCTGTTTAAAGTGGTTATATCTCTCTATGAATTTACTCCTTCCCATCATATTTATATTTTTGCACTTAATTTTTTCCTTTACTTTTCACTCATTACTATTTATTATTCTCAGTATAAAACTATTAGTTTGCTATACTTATAGCCATAAAAATATTGCAAGGCGGCAGATTAGAATTAGAGCCATTTGGGTTATGTCTATCCTCACTAGAGAACTACTTCCTTCCAACAATTGAGGCTTGGATAAGGGATTAGTCTGCATTATCAAGGTATAACTTGCTTCCCTACATGTATATCTACTTCCAAATTTGCATGAAATAAAGTATCAAAACTAGGGATTAGTCTACATTTTCAAGGTAATTTAACTCCTCGATCTTAATTGATGAATGTTTCTATTTAGGTTGCTCTTTACCCCTTTGCAAGATGTTGAATGTGACCAGGGTGTTTCACAAGATGCTTGGGAGGGGTAATGGTTCTAACTCATTCATGAGTATTAATCTTATTCACATGATCTACAGGCTGAAAATTAAAATATTGATAACATGGAGCATTTTGTGAATGAGTTGCATCACTTGAGAATGCAATATATGCATGATTAGGGGTGTAATCGAGCCAAGCTTACAAAGCTCGGCTCGAGCTCAGGCTCGATGTCTTAGCACTCTGTTCAAGTTCGGCTCGAGCCCATTTTTCAAACTAATGCAGGAGGAGAGCCGCATAACCGTACTTTGGGAAGTATGTGTTGAAAAGGATGTGAAGTCTCGTAAAAGCTATCAAGCCCACTAGAATCGTCCTCACAGTTAAGAGGCTAGAAGTTGGAGACTAGATAGCATTTATACTTTTTCTTTCATATTTCCACATGTTCATGAGAACTAGCTTACCTTCACTGATTTATTTTTTGTTTCTCAATATTTGTAACTCAAGGAGAAAGTATTGATATTTCACACTTGTCTTGTAATGATTTGAGGAGATTGTGGATATTATTCAAGAATGTATGACGAAATTATTTGATTGAATATTGGATTTTTTTGTGCTTGGGCATTGTTTCTAGTTGTTTTAGTGTGATTAAATTATTTGTACTATTTATTAAAAAAAATTAGTAGGAACTTGAATTGTTGTAATTACTGTAAGTAAATTATTGGATTTAGTATTTTTTTTTAATTGCTAATAGCTTTGGCCACGGTTTTAAAACTATCGTGAATATCGTTGGTAAAACTACGTATCTGGAATAACAATTATCACTATAAGCGACGGGTACACAACGGTGGCCAAAGGTATTACCAACGGTTTTACCGATCGTGGCGTAAATTAGCCACGGTGGAATAGACCACAGATGTGAAAACCGTGGTAGAACCATCATTAATACTTTTACCCATGGTTTTCACCTCTTTTTGCCACGGTTTTTGACCGTAGCCAAAAGTCATTTTTCTTGCAGTGCATGATGCCATAATTTTTGGCCACCTGATGATCAATTTTTTTTTTTACATATTTTCATGGCAGTTGACCAATGTGGATACAATCAATAGCTTTTTACCCCACTACATGTACCCACGGTTTTAAACTCATGCTCCAATTTGACATTTTGGACCAATTCACAACCTTCAAGTATACTTTTTTTTTTCTTCTTCATTTGTTTCCCAAAGTTTCACGATTTTATTTTTTTCCTTTTTCATAACTGTACGTATACTAAACGTAATGCTATATAGCTATATGCTTCTCAACTTTAAATACTAATTTTTGCTATCCAAATGCATTATCAGTTGTATTACATGTAGTGGTTGTTGTACCACCTACTACTTCCATAGCACGTGGTACAACCGTTAAAGCATTTAGAACAAAATTGGAGATTACTGACCTATTAGCAAACTATGTAAATTGTTGGTGTAATCATGGAAAATACATGCAAGCATATAAGAGAGAGGGAGAGAGAGAGGGGGGAGAGAAACCTGAGATGAAAAAGAAGAGGAAAGGCGCCTGTTGTAGAGAGAGAGAGAGAGAGAGAGAGAGAGAGAGAGAGAGAGAGAGAGAGAGAATACTAGGAGGAGGGAGGCAACTAAGGGAAAGATATAGGCACTAATGTATATATCCAATATATGAATCGCATTTTAGTTTAATTCTTTTTTATCAAATGCATCTATCACGGAAAGCCTACCTCTATAACGGGCCAACGACTGCATTTATTGGACCACTATCATGATACGCATGTGCTCCACAATGCAATTCCTATATATATATATATAACTAAAATAGAATTCATCACAAACTAATTATGAATATGATTTCCATTTTAAGGAAGTTATATATATGTTGCTTGAAATTAGCAGTAATAAGGTCGGAGCTTCTGAAGCCTATATTTTGAAGCCTATAAATCCGTATAGTCCTATACATGATAATCAAATTAGTATGGCAAATTCAAATGCAAGAAATGATTTTCGTTGTATATTTTCAATTTGAAATTTGAGGTTATTAAAGCTTATCCAAATACAACTTTAATGTTATACAAAGATAATTGTATATTATATTATTTTTTTTTTCCTATTAGTTTGACACAATACTCTTCAAATAGGTGTGC
Organism: Hydrangea macrophylla; assembly: GCA_033977485.1. Lineage (NCBI taxonomy): Eukaryota > Viridiplantae > Streptophyta > Magnoliopsida > Cornales > Hydrangeaceae > Hydrangea > Hydrangea macrophylla. The sequence goes on along the minus strand of CM066985.1, from coordinate 81,485,100 downwards.
CACATAGGCGATAAGGTGGCAAGACAAAAAAGGCTTTGTTTACATATATATATATATATATAAGATAGATATCGATTTGTTTTGTTAAACCGTTACTATAATTTTCCAATCATTTCAGCTTCAGTTTTTCTTGATATCTTCAACTTATATATATACTTGTATTCACACACAAAAATATAAAATAAAATTAAAAAATTAAAATAAAGAGGACAATTTGATACCACTCTCCTCGCAGGTCAAGAAAAATGACAAAAAAAGAAGAAGATTATATATGGCAGATAGAACAACCATACGAATAATTGTTTTAGTGATCGAATTTATAAAATAATTTCTTAAGAGAAATCAATTAATCATGTTAATTAAGACTTCCACCTAGATGCATAGGTTCACTTTGGTCAACCAAACTTCTAGATTAGTACTCACTTAACTCCTTTCTGGACCTTTTGCTCAATATAAAGTAGTAATATCTATATTTGAAAACCAAAATTAAACTGAAGTGTTATAGAGGTCGGCTCATCTTTTTTATTGAAATTAAACACACCATATGCATTTGATGCTCCAAAAGAATAAGATTGGTAGTGCAATTACATAAGCAAGAATTAAATATGCTATGTATACAATCAGCCACAACATAAAAAAAAAATGACAGAAATATGAATACCATGACATCCTGAACTTATGAAATACATTCTCAACAAACATATAATCAGAATGCTTAGCAGAGAATGAACTTGAATAACAATTAATGCATATGTATACCAAGAATGTTGTACCCAAGAAATAATACATGGTGCTACTTCGATCTCCTTTTAATTGTTGTCTCTATTTGCTTCAAATAGAAACAAAGAGTCATCAAAACATGAAATAATCCAACTCATGCCAAACTTCAAAACCAAACACGAATATAATTCCATTGTAGAGCAACAAAAAAAAACACACAATTATACATTGATAGAGTGAAAGATAATATTTATATCCTTGGATAAATGCTAACCTTGAAAGTGTCTGAGAACCGTGGAACTCATAGTTGGAGTATCAGAATGAATCTACATATATACAGAGAGAAAATGAATATGATCAATTGGTTGAATCCAACAAACGTTAGCAAAAAAAAAACTTTGATTGACACCATATCATCTTAGATGTTTACCAATAAAATGTATACTTCCAAAGAGAGAGAGAGAGAAGTTAGGGATGAGAATATTCTCTCTTCAAAAAATGAGAAGCACGATTGACTTAGAGAGAATAGAATAATTAATTAGTTAGAATTAAATTTCATCATCATTAATTCCTATTTATTCAAATTCAAATATTGGGTGGAATAAAAAAAATACTCTTTTAGAAGAAAATTCCACATAATGGCTGAGGTGGCAAAACCAAAGTTTTTTGGTTTCATATATATATACTAGCTTTTCAACCCGTGCAATGCACGGGAGAATTTTTAAGGATGAATTGAAAATTGAATTGAGTGGTATTATAATTGATAAGGAGAGAAAATGTATAACGGGCCTAATTAACAGTAAAATTACGAATAAATAAAATGTATAGAATAAATTTAGGAAGCCTCAATATACATTTGTCTTGATTGTCCATTAGTTTGACATGTGGCATTTTGAGGCTTCCATACTATAATAATACTAGCTTGCAACCCGTGCGATGCACGGGAGAATATTATCCAAATTCAGTGCGTTAGAAAGTGATAAGAGTATTTGACTATGGAGTTAGTTGAAACAAATGCGTTCTTGAATTGAAATTGTGCAAAAGGTTTATGCTTACATCATTCAAATTTGCAGCCTATGTGGAAACTATAGTAAACGTTTAGAATATGGAAAAACCCTCGCAGTAGAAAAGAGTTACAAAATAATTTAATCTATTGTTACTATATATTCAACCTTCATCGAAATAATTCACTGAAAAAAGTATTTTATACAAAGTAAATGTCTTATATAGTGAATCACAATTCTTACCAATAGAGAGGTGAAACTTGTAATGGTTATCCTCTACACCAAATCCAGAGAATCGGATCTAACATACAAGAGTTCAAAAAAAATTTATTTTGCATGGAGAAGAGGTAGAGAGAGAAAAAGCGATAAGAGTATTTGACTATGGAGTTCGTTGAAACGGATGCATTCTTGAATTGAAATTGTGCAAAAAGTTTATGCTTACATCATTCAAATTTGCAGCCCATGTGAAAACTGTAGTAAACGTTTAGAATGTGGAAAAAACCATTGCAGAAGGAAAAAGTTACAAAATAATTTAATCTACTGCTACTATATATTCAACCTTCATCGAAATAATTCACTGAAAAGTATTTTATACAAAGTGAATGTCTTATATATAGTGAATCACAATTCTTACCAATAGAGAGGTCAAACTTGTAATGGTCATCCTCTACATCAAAATCCAGAGAGTCGGATCTAACATACAAGAGTTTACAAAAAACAAATTTCTTTTGCATGGAGAAGAGGTAGAGAGAGCAGCCAGAGGGCAAGGTTTTGTAGATTATGGATGATTTAGTTGGCTCTTCTTAAAAGTCCTCCAAATCATTATTACTCCAATTATAATTAATTACGTTTTGTAAAAATGTACAAAGAGAGAGGGAGAAGGAGAGCATAAATTATGCTATTACAATAAACCCATATAGAGGGAGGAGATGAAGAGTGAAAAATTATAAATATTTAAAGCCAAATAATGAATGCATATAATTTAAATAAATTTAACACTCCAATGTGTTTATTTGTGCAAGGTTATTGGCACAAATGATGGGGTTTGCACATACTCACTTTAATTTTAGCTTCAAATGGATGAAATGCTCATAGTTTGACATGTGGCATAAGTCTTCCATATTATATAATAAGAATAGATAATAAGATTAGATACTTAATCTAAGGGTAAATTTGGCATTAAATGTTACAATCTAATGTCCAGACTTAGAGGAGCACTAATCAAAGCGAAACCCCCCCCCCCCCCCCCCCCCCACCCACCTGTTTAGAAAAAACAAAAAATAAAAACACAAATTCGAAAACTGACTGAAACCAAACCGACCAAACACTGATTTTTCTAAAGAATACGCAAGCTTTAATTGACTGAAAACCGACCTACCGAATCTGAAAAGTCAATTTTAAAACCACTAAAAAACCGACCAAAACCGATAGTGAACACCCCTACTAAGAACACAACCAGAGCCTCCCTTGTCCAAGAAGGGAGAGCTTTTTGCTTCTTTTTCATTAGTTTCTCCCCTTTTATTGTGGAGTGTTTGTCTCTTTATACGAGAGTTTTTTTTTGTGTTTGTGTTGTTTGTTTTGGTTCCCGATCTTAGATCTCTACCTCTCCATGCTTTGTGCTTAGATCCGACTTCTCTCATCATAGATTCAGCATTTTTTTGTCAGATCTGGCATTTTAGTGAGGTCTTTTCACAGTCACGGTGTTTTATTGGGTGATCTATGTTCCGGGTCATGTTGACAGTTTTCTCCCTCAGCCGGCTCAGTCTCGAGCTACGCCACAGTTAATTTGATCGAGAATTTGAGAGATTTGCAGTGCACCTCAGAAGTTTGTTGTTGTTTATTCTTATATTTTTCTTTATTCTGTATGCCTGTACTGGCTTCTTTTGAAACTTGTTTTTAGTGAAATATTGCTATTGCTATCAAATAAAATAAAATAAAGTCTAGAGGAGTGAACCTAACTACTATGATGATATGTTTCTTCTTTTTTTTTTCTTGGTCAATTAGTAGATATAAGGACATTCTATTGCAAATATGTTGGTTTAAGAATAACTTAAAAAAATATGTTGATTTAGGTCCCTCAAATTTTTTATGTACAGAAAAACCCTTCCTAGTTGCAAAGCCTGCCCCACTCGCCCACACCCTATCGTTTTTAAATGGCAACGGTAATAAAATGGCAGCCACAAAACACGAGCTAGTTGCACCACGCGCGCGCCTTGCCCAGATGTGAGTGGCTGTGTCTGATTAACTCTCATTTTAAAATTATTTTTTAAACTTTAAACCTCCATAACTTTTGATCTACAATTCTATTTTTTGCAAAAATTATACCGTTGGAATCATGTCTACAAGAGCTACAAAACTAGTACCAGTGTTGATATATTTTGAGCAAAAAATATTTATTTTTATTTTTATTTTTATTTTTTCATGCCTTGACAGTCTTGTTTCTGAAAAGTAGTGAAATTTCATCACTGTTTCACCACATTTTAAAAGTGTTGAATTTTCATCACTGTTTTGAGCGCATTTCAAAGCAGTGATATAATTTCACCACCTTTTTACCACTGTTCAAAAGTGGTAAAATTTCACCACTTTTTCACCATTGTTTTGAGCACATTTTAAAATAGTGGTGAAAAAACATCACTTTTAATTATGGGTGTCAAAACTTGTCAGATTTATGAAATTTCTCTACATTCAAAGTGGTGAAATTTCACCAGTATTTTGAGGAAAAAGATTGTCAAGGCAAGTAAAAAATTTGAGTTTTTTTTTTGGCTCAAAACATATCAATATCAATAATAGTACTAGTTTTGTAGATCTCGTCGACACGATTCCAACAGTATCAAATTTGTAAAAATTGGAATTGTAGATCAAAAGATATGGAAGTTTAAACTATAAAGTTTGTAAAATAATTTCAAAATAGGAGTTCATATTGTGTGTGCACTTATACCGTGCGAGCAAGTTGGGGAGTGAGACTAGGGCGTGAAGCCTGTGTTCACGTGTTGTGTGATTCCTTTTGAGAAATTCTTGGGCGCGTTCACTCACATGTGTGATTATGTTTGGGAATTTTTGGGGTGTGTGTGGCACATGTGACAAGAGTAATGTTGGGTTTTTGGTTTTATTTTGTCCTTTTGTCTAGAATATTTATTTGGTAAGGGACCTAAATCAAAGTGAAATATTTAATTGTCCTTAAACCATGATATTTCCCTAACTAGGGATCCCTATCTAATTTTCCCTTTATTTTAAAAGGTGAAAATCTTGTCCTTAAAACATGTGAAGTCTATACACAGGAATTTATCCCTAAAATTTATTTTTTTAATATGTATTGATAGTGTAGAGAATAATGTGGCCGGGCCATACAGGCACCCACATTGTATTGGACCGGGTCTAATACAGCATGGGCTTTTAAAGTCCTAATCGGGTAGGGTTCGCGTATGCCTATATATATACACACATATACTACACATACCCTACATGATATATACATATTTCAGCAGCCCCTCTCTTTCTCTCTCATGGTTTTCTCTCTCTAAAGTCATCACCATGGAAACTTGGGGATTTAGCGCGTGATACGTACGAGTATCGCTCTAGTAGTGATCTTCACGACCTATGCGAAGCATAAGAGAGTACACGGAGGCTACAAGGAGTAGCAGTTCGTGGGTGAAGATGTTGGGCTCGTAACAACACCGACTCATCGATCCCGTCGGGCTATATTCCACTAGGTAAGTGACCTAAACCTGACTCCATGCTTGTGTGCATGATTTTTCTACATTGGTATCAGAGTCTATAGGTTGTTGTTCACCTATATGTGCCCAGAAACGAATCCACCATTGATGGATATCAAGCTTTTTTTTATAAAACTTTGAAAAATCGAATTTGAAGTGGGTCTAATACAAAACTCCAATAGAGGTCCGAATTTTTTACATGGTTGTGTCCCATATGGTCCCAAGAGTCCCTCCATAAAGTCCCAACGCCTGATTATCTCAAACGAGTGAGATATTGCAAAACCTAATTTTTTGGCTCAATAAAAATGAATTTTTTTTCCAACTTTGATCCAATTTTTTGGATGATTTACTTGTCCAATGCCTCTGTTTTTTTGGCATGATCTTGGAGTACTCCGTGAGAGCTTTCCAACGATATAAAATTTGTAAGTTTTCGACAAAAAACGAGTGAGATATGAGCTTGTAAAGTAGGAGGGTTGAGCAGCCCCCAAAACCCAGATTAGTTTTGTTTTGGGGTGGGTTTTGGGGAAGATGAACCAGAGATTGGTCACGCTCACTCTCGCTGAGGAGAGTGGGGCCCACTTGCCAGCCGACATTGGTGCAGCGACCATGGGTCCGGAGAGTGGAGGTCCGTCTCTTGGCCCCGGTCCATAATATATATTTTATATATTTTTAGTGGAAAAATATTTAATTATTTTATAATTAAAACAGTTTCTGCTATTAAAATAAATAGATTTTATTGTTTTTAACCTGTTTTGATTACATGAAAATTCTGGAAAAATGTGGAAAATTATCCTTCTTATTTTTTCTACATTATGGACACTGTGTGGGACCTGAAATAATTTTATGGTAAATTATTTAATTATTTTTGGTATTTTAGAGCATAAAAGATATATTTTAATTGCGCTTTTAATTGCTTAAAATATCCAAAAATGCATATTAATTTTTGAAATTAATATATAGTGTTTAGTACACTGTAAGGGACTCTAAAATAATTTTTGTGTAAATTATCATGTATTTATGGTATTTTATAGCAGATAATTAATGTTTATAGACATTTATTTAATTGCTTAAAATAGCCATAATTCATTATTAATTTTTGTAATTAATAAGGGACATAAGAGACACTGTTTTGAGACCATGTAAAATTTTGTGGGACCCATATATAATTTTTGGTAAATTATCTGAATCATATTAATATTTTAGAGCATATAATTGTGTGTTTTTCTACACGTATTAAATTGCTTAAAATATTTTTATTAATTATTAGTTCAAGGAATTAACACAATGTGTTTAGAACACTAGTGGTAGCTTGATTTTTTTTTTTTTTTTTTTTTTTTTGTGAATTTTCTCGCTCCTTGGGATATATTTTAGAGCATATATTGTGTTTGAATACGCAATATTAATTGCTTAAAATATAACAATTAAAGTTGTCAATTCTTGAACTTAATGAATGGTGTTTTTTTACACTGTTTGGAGACTTGAGAAAATTTTGTGAATTATCTCATATTTGTTTTGGTATTTTAGAGCATAAAATTTATGCTTATGAGCATTTATTTAATTGCTTAAAATAGCCAAAACTAGACTAGTAATTTTTTTAAAAAAATTAATATGGGGTGTTTAAAACACCATATTAGACCACTGAAAATCTTTTGAGAACAAATTCCTTGATTTTTTTTTTGTATTTTTGGGAATTTTTGTTGCTCATAGTTAATTTTTGTTTAACTAGATCAATTTATTTTGTTAAATTGATTCAAAATGTTTTTGGGCCTTGATAAATTTTGGAAAATTCTTTATAATGAAAAATTAGTTTTTCAGTTATTTAAATTTTTCCGTGAGGTACTAAATTAATTTGTTAATTTAAAAGCCCTTAATGAATTGGTTTTAAAATATGTTTTAAGATCGAAAACTGGGTTAAAATTAATGAAAAATCCAGGATTTTTTCATTGATTTTACTTAGCTTATGGAAGCTATCGGGGCTGTGCAATAATCATTTTATTGCACATTTTATTTTTTTAGAGGCTCATTGCATTATAGGTCATGTTTAATTACTATTGTTTGTGATTGGATGACCCGAGACCTCTAATCCTCCTCCTTAAATGGAATGATGGATTAGTCCATTCATTTTAAAATAGACCACATGAGTGCTTGGAGTATATGATTAATATATATTTTAATCTTGCTTAAATGAATGGACAATAATTGACAATTTATAGAGCTTGTGTTCTCACGATGTATGTTTAAGGCTGTTCTTGTATATGTTTATGAACAAAGCATCCCTATTTTGTTTTATGGGCTATAAATGTAATGTGAGGACGAGTGTTTTACATTTCTTGTATTGGAAAAGCCTACTTGTAAAGGGATGGTTTTCTTTGTTCATACATCATACACTTGAATTACCTTAGCATGAGCTCTAAGTTGTCAATTCGGACCCACGTGGGGGTCCATGCGCATTTTTGTTGTATGGCGCACTTTATAATATTGTGGATGATCTTAGATAGGTTTATAAACCATCTAATTGATGTTTTTTTAGAAAAATCAATTATAAAAGGTTTTTCTTGATTTACAAAATTAAGATTTGATTAATGAGCAATAGCGAATTTTTTGGTCTTAAATTGTAAAAAGGGGAAAACTCATTTGTAATTGGATTTTAAAACAAACTTTGTGAAATGTGCAAATAATAATGTCAATCCCTCGCGCATGTTCTCAAATATTTTTCTTCAAATTTTCTGGATTCACAAAAACAAATGTTTTCCAAACCACATTTTGTCAATCTTTGTAAAAGTAACAAGTTTAAAAGGGACTAATTTTTGTAATATGGCACTGCAAAGTAACACACCTACAGAGTAAGTAAGAGCTTAGGGGCTTTAGACTTATTTTATAGTCCAACCCATTAAACCGAATAATGGGCCTTCGGCCCAATTTCATTATAAACCTTGAAAGCCTATGACACTTGGCTCGAGAAGGATCATAGCACGTGCTTTGTGATAAGCAGCATGCACTATGATCTTGTTGGAAAGTATAAGTACTACCCAATAGCCAAAGTATCGTGAGATGAGCTCGAATTTGTTTTCGATGGCACATTCACTACTAGATTAAGCATCTAGTTATGAAGTTCAGGAAAGTAAAGGAAATGTTCCAAGTACACGATGACTGGACATCTAAGGTCGATGACAGGTATGATTCGTGATTTCAGATTACTCGGAACATCTTTACTGGCTAACTGCAATTTCAGGCTATGATTAGTTCTTTGCCTGATTCGCGGGTCCGTAGAAAACAAATCATGATCCACAATGGAAATGTTATATTTTTGGTTTTTGACATTTACCTACATGTTGAGCTGAATACGGAGCGCCAAAAGGTAAGGCGAACAGTATTGCTACACTCTTTACCACAACTTTCATAAGTGAAAGTAAGCGCAAGGCCAATGGGCCTAAACGTAATGGTAAGGGAAACCTGCCAAGAGGCAGGGTGGGGCTAGCAAGCACTACACCAAAATGGCCGATTTGTCACAGTTTTGAACAGTGACAAAGGCCCTTTGTCACGGTTATAATCCGTGACATTTTTGGGTGTGACAAAAAAATTTGTCACTGTTCGAAACCGTGACAAATGGACTTTGTCACGGTTCATTTGTTACCCTTTAAAAGTGACATATCACTTCCAATTGTCACGGTTTTGTCACTGTTTTAAACAGTGACAATTTATGGAATTAGTCACATTATTTGTCACGCTCATGGACCGTGACAAGTTATGACATTAGTCACAATCTTTGTCACACTTATAGACCGTGACAACTTATGATATCAGTCACATTTGTTGTTACGCTTATAGACCGTGACAATGTATGGTAGTTAGTCACATTTTTTTTGTCACGATTCTGGACCGTGACAATGTTCCAGAGCTCAGTGACTAATATATGAAAAAAAATGTCACTGTTGTCTATAATTGTCATAGTTAAGAACAGTGACAAATCTGAATTTTTTTTAAAAAAAAATTATTGTTTTTTCGAGAATCCACCCTCTTATTTTTGGTACCTGAAACAATGTAAACACCATAACAAAAATTCTCATCTAATACAAATTAGATCACCACAAATAACATAAAGTATCTAAATAATCACAAAACACAATATTTAGATCATCACAAAATGCAATTGCAATCCAATACAAAGTCCACTACTTATAACAAAAACACAAATTGTTCAAATTCAGAAACTATCACTTAATAAACAAAAATTGCAATCCAATACAACCTAGAAAACTCAATGTATAAGAAACACAACTATAATCGATAATAATCATAATTTTTGTCATAACAAATTGTTTATGCAATCTCATTTCTTAAATAAAAATGCAATATAAGACAAAAACTGAAACACTCAATATCACCAGTTATTGACCAACTCTAAACAAAATTAAAACTGAAAAAAATTACAAAAATGAAAAGAAAATGAAATTGGCCTGAAACAACAATAATTGAAGTTGGATGAGAGTGTACACTTCATACTTGTAATTGAAGTTGACCTGAAACAACAAAAAGACAAAGAAAATGAATACTGTTAGAAGGGATCTTTAATCGGAACAATAGATGAGTGAGAGCATAAGAGGGGGTGCTAAAAGCATAAGAGAAATAAAGCAAAACATAGTATAATTGCCAAAGTACCTATCAGGTTATCACTACATGAACCAAAAAAAACTACAACCCTATAGACAATACTTCCAAGCCATAGCAACAAAGAAAAATCACCCCAAGCCACTTAGCATGGATGTGTAGCTGCCAAATATTGAACATAAGAGCTTTCAAAACCTACATCTATTCATAAGTTGATTTGGGGACTGTTTAGGGGTTGAGTAGGGACTGATTTGGGGGCTGATTAGGGACAATTTAGGGGCTATTTCGGGCTCTGATTACGTCTATTCGGTCCCAACTCTAGAGTATTTCCTATGGTCAAAAGAAACCAAAAACTCAAGATTGGCATTCCATTCTCAAGCAAGTTTGCTAATTGTTGAAATCAGCTCAGCCACCATCTCGCTTGAGCAAACTTGGTTGAGCCAACTTTGTCGTATAATTAATTAGGCTCCACAAAATCCAACAATTACCATGCTTTTAGAAAATTAGTTCAGAGATTTGTATGGTCATAGATAGGGAATCAACTCACTCTCGCTCCGTTAAAGGGTTAGTGACGAAACCAATGTTCATTCAATGTATCCGATTTTATGTATACACAAATATATATATATATATGTACACTCGTACAGTTTCTCACTTACACCCCCAATGCAGAACTTAAACTAAGATAATCCAAATACACATTCGTAACATTTAAGTGTGATGACTTCAAAAATTCTTCACAGTTGGTCTTGAACATGTGAAGAATTCCCTATTAAACTTAAGTGTCGTGTATATTCCTGCGATGCTACATCTTTCCTACGGTTAAGTTGGTGGATCAATTCTTTGGTGAAGGAAAAGATCAGGGAGCAAAAGTCCAAAAACTAAGAAGATTCTGGGGGAAAATTAGAAGAAGAAGAAGAAGAAATGAATAGAAAATAGGAGATCTTGACGTTAGCATCTGCCCAGTTGCATAAATTAGGTAAATTAGTTATTTGTATGATCGAAATCTTTCTTCAACAAGCAACAGTGGTTTCTCCATTTTGAGAGGAAGTTGCACTAGTGAGAAACATAGTTTACCTATTTGTTGTGCTGAAAATACAAATTAGAAATACCTGAGAAGAATCAGATAGTAGGTGATGCTTTGGCACAATTCCTTCGTCCCTCCAATACAGCATGCACATTTACATAACTAATCATGGGTGTCTGAAATAAAAAAAAGTTGCAAACATTGTATGTAATAGCGAACTTATCAGAACTTCATTTTTCAAAAAAGTTACTGCATGATACCAAATTACAATGCAAAAGATTTGGCAAGCGCAATTGCACAAGCATACCTCATCTGTTGTATAATCAATTTTAGTGGCGCCATCCATTTCAATTGTGGGTCCATACCAAGTAAAGACGTGGTACATATATTTTGAATGACATTAACACAACCTCAGAGACCATCAGTTGCATTGGAAACATTACTTTAACCTGAGGTTTAATTTAGTGGGAATAAAATTTGGGTCTAAACCAAAAATAACAAGAAGTGGGGAAAAAATTGGGTCTTCAACTCCTATTTGGAGTATGTACCATCAGTAGCAATCTTTAAAATAAAAATAACAGTGGTTCTATAAGTATCTATTCAAAACCAACCACACACATGGATACGAACACACACACACACACACAAACATAATATAGACTAAACAATGATCCTCATCAATGAATGCTGAATAACCAACCACCTCAAGCTCATATTTTTAAAATCTCCATTTTTTGTTTCTTTGCACATTCTCAGACATATGTCAAGAAAGGGGCTAAAAAAAAGTAATAATAGATTCTTAAGAGATTACTTACCTGCCCTAAGAATGGTTGGCTTGGGATTTAATGTTATACGTTTGTTTGGATCCTTTATTTTTAGCTGTGTGAATCTACCTTGGAGTTGGCTTGCAAGACATTTTACTATTTAAGTTGGTTAATATGAGAAGCCCTTTTTTTGTTTATGGTGTTCAATATATTTCCCTTGGTTTTTACTTGTTATTAATCCTCTTTATTTAATTTACTATTTTTTATTTTTATTTTTTTCTCATTAAATTTGAAAAACTGCAAGGCTGCCCTTGCCTACCGCTTTCACCTTTTAAAACACTGACATATATATATATATATATGTATATATATACGCACACATAGACACACATAACATGCTGTCCAAATTGCCCTCAGTATATGTGATGATGAAATTGCACTCTGAATTATGTTGTTTATCTGAACTTCAATTTTAGAGTCAAGGACACATTTCTCCAATGTTATGGGGCGTAGAACTGTAGAAGATAATTTTTTGGAAAGTACAAGAGGCTATTGAGAAAATACCAACCACAAACTAAATATTAAGCCCTGATATGTTTTCATCAATGACAAAGGTAAGAGAAAACTAGGGGCTTTTTGGGAGTGATTAAAATAGGATCTGGTTTAGTCTTATTTTTCATCTGGTTTTTATGAGAACCTGACACAGAACCAGTTTTAAGAGAAATATTAGATCGGGCACAACTTATGTGCAAGAAATTGACATCTACCAATCAGTTAAATTTACAGAACCACGGTTGTTTGCATTCCCAAACAGTCCCTAGTGATCCCCTTATTGCAGCCATGCATAACCAGATTATTGCATAACAAATTCAGCATATCATGGTAATATGTATAAAACAACTATGCAATAAGCTTATTAAATAGATATGCAACACTAGATACCTTGTGCTCACTGATGTGTCAATAGTAGATTGACCATTGGTTCTCAGATCATTTTCTTCATCCATGTCAGACGCTTCATCGTCATTGTCAGTTCCACCAACTTCATCCTATTCCAAAATGCCTACTAAACTAGATCCTTGTAGACCTCTTATCGTAGAAGGACTTACAGGAGCTTCACTATCAGTTCCTATGGTGGCAAAAAATGCGTAGACATAAATGAGAAAAATGAACAATGTCCATGTAAAAGGTCCTGCAACTTATGAATCATAAATACTTCCACTTTCCAATATCCCAATCAGAAATGTCTACACCAATAAATCAACGCATGTGAACGTGTTTGTAACGTCCCGAAAATCAAGCCACATGGGCAAGGTCAACGAGCCAAACCATATAAAGGAAAGCAAGGGATAATTCTACATAGACCAATCCACAAGGCGGAAGCATATAGGGGAATCCTATGTGGATTCCAAAGAAAAGTTAATAAGTTGAGGGTTGTCCCACGAGGACCAAACGGGTCAAATAGGGTCAACCAACATAGTTTGGTTTTGAAAGGAATTTGTAAAGAAGTATAAAGAAACTCCAAAGGTTTAAAAGTAACATGTAATGAAGTTTGCTTTGAAAGTTTATCACTAATGCGATTTTTGAAGGAATACGACCAAAAGGTCCTTAGGAAGTTGAAAGTAGTAATTTTTCCCATAATAGGGTAACCATGGGCTAAGAATTGCTAACAAGTATTAAAAACATAATTTAACAAGGATCCAAGAAGATCCAACTAACAAGTTCAAGAACAAGAAGGAATTTACAAATAACATCTTGTAATTCAAATATCCCAAATGAGATAACGGTAACAACAATTACAATGTTCCTACCATGCACTATATCATTGGAACATTAACATATCACAAGACTTCCTCGTAAGGAATCTTACAAAACGAGATGCCATTCGTCGGATAACTCTTGGGCCTTGCCCTAATCAACATTTCCTGAAAAATGGGGTTTTATAGATTCATTAAGCACGACGGCTCAGTAGAAAACATTGTAGAAATGTACTACTACTTCTAAAATCATGCTATGACATGCGGTGCAATGCTTTGCCGCCATGGCGATGCAACTAGCCAGATGGCCAAACCGTGAGACATTCCCAACTCAATATCCCAATCACACACTCTCACACCGGATAGCGAGCCACTCAATCGTGAGTGTAGCATACAAGATCTCTGGTAGCTAGCCGAATATGATCTTGCGTTTTCGAATGTTTTAAGGATCACAAACAACCTTTCTCACTTCACACCCGCTTCCGGAATTTCATCAAATTACAACCCCAAACGGGGATTCCAAAGACATTCCCCAATCGTGGGAATTTTAACAATTTCATATGCCCCAAGCCAATGCCATGTATGCTTTGCCGACTTGGCGACTATGATATGCTACTAGACGCGGTTATGCTTTAACAATGTCATTTCTAAGAATACAATGACAAGAAGTAAACATGGTAGTTCATATAAAAGGTAATCATCTCATTAGGCAAATAAGAGATTTCTAACATCAATTAGTATTTGAACCCATAGAAACTCAAATAGCATTTCGGTTTAGACATGGATTCAAGTAAGCACATAAGGCCAAGTAATCATTCAATTAATCACATAGGAAGATTTCCAAAACAAGATTAATGTTTATTAACACTAACTTACACATGGAAAACCATGAAGTTAGAAATAATAGTGCACTTAAACAATGAAATCTACCTCTTGAGTATTTGAGCAAACACTCTCACCAAAGAAATCCAAAGGGGAAATCATCACCACAAGCAAAACCCATAAGCTATCAACACCTAGTTAAATAAAATCACATTTAGGAATGAAAACTATGGTATTAATAAGATAACATAAATTACCTCTTGATTTCTAGGGCAAGAAGTACCAAATTACAAATCCCACGAACAAACCGAGAACACTAGTGTGAAGGTCTAGGTGAGATGATCAAAATGGTCTCTAATAGCCTTGTCCCAAACTTGAGTCTTTGGCCTCCAAATGGAGCTTGAAAGCTCTAAGCTTCCATGGAGTTTTATCTCCCAAAACTAGAGAGAGAGGTGAGAGATATAGAGAGAGAGAAATGTGTATACCAAAATGAAAGAAAAAGAAAAAGATAAGGAGAGAAAGAAGGGTTGAGTGTAGGGGAAGTCTCACAAAAGTGGGGATTTGATGGGTTAGGTGTGGGTAGGTATGGGTTAGGTTTGGGTGTATAACACACCCAACCACAGGATATATTATTACACATGTGTATCCACTAACCAAAAAGTGATACCAACATGTATCAAATTTAAGTACACTGCCCCAAAACAAGACCCACATTGGTCCGAAATTACCAAAATACCCTTGAATAAATTCTGGGTTTCTACAATCTACCCCCCTTAAAAGAATTCCGTCCCGGAATTCGAAAGGTAACAAAAGGAACACAATCAAGGAACAATCCATGACCACACCAAAACGCTGTAGTGTCACAAAACAACGTGAGCACTAACTCAACATGTTTAAACAAAACATCTCACACATCGATTCCAGAAAGGAGATGAAAGCTCAATAAAACAGTCAATAAGCACACCAAGGGTGCTGAGGAACAAACGTAAGGGACATACAAGGTTCAACATTAAAAGACGGAGTCAACTCCAAAGATCGACAATAATAATTAACATGAACCTCCAAACCATTAGATCAACAAAAAAAAATGTACTTGAATGAAAACAAAGTACAATCGAATGTCTCAAATTCAGTGAATCAAGGCAAAAGTGATCCGTTCAAAAAGAACATGTGATCACAAGAATGCAACGAGCTATTGTATACCCAAAATTTGTCTCAAAAACGAATAAGCAATAAGTATACAAAGGATATATATACCAACAAAAGATATGATCTAATCATAAACTGGAAACCCAATCCAAAGAACAGAGGGTAGCCGTAGAATGGAAATAACATTCTCCAACTATCACTCATGGGGAAAACATTCGCAAGGCGCAAGGAATAAATGGGATAAGCTTCAATCGATATATAAAAGAATCAAAGGAAGATATTACACAAGCGTGAATATCACACAGAGATCGAATTACAATTAAACACAAGATTCTCAAAGCAAGTCGATGGTATACTATCAAAGAAGTGCATACGAAGCAAAAGTATGATGTCTCAAGACACGAGTTCCAAAATGAACCAAATGACTGGGTCAACTCCCAAGGAATGATCCAAACACTCAAGAATAAAACCAAAGAAAACTTCACAAAGCAAATGATATACTAGGTACTAAAGACAGCAACGACTCAAAGCTACATCTTAATCACATAGGAGATACGAGTCACAAAGACGTACTTGTAATACATCGCTCCTCACAAGAAGACAATGATCAACATAGACATAGAAGTCTACAACAATGGCAACGGGAAGTCGATAGATGAAATGATTATCACATCCCAAAACATAAACATCGGTATAATCAACTACAACGATTTTACTAATAGATGGATCTATTGAGAGATCACGTCTCAAAACAATATGGCAAAAGAAATGCAAATGCCAAAAGTCAAAGGGTCTCACCAGAAAAAGTGTCTAAGAAGACACAATGATGCCATCAACAAGACAACAATAAATCGAATAGGTGAACGAACTGATATAAACCAATAAGTTCACCAACATTCGTCGTCGCACGCGACAACCAAAAATATATCAAAGAATTATGCCTTGACCAAAACAAGAAAATATATGGTTATAACGATATCAACACCTGAACTTTCAACTATTGAAAGCCCGATTCCCATCAAAACAAACTAGAAGTTCCCGAACTCGGTGATCTTGAAGTGTCACACGAAAGAGGGAAGCAAACTAGGCAACACACCTAAAACAAGAGTTATAACAAACTCACGTAACGAACGGACCACAAATAATAAAAGTGTTCAAGGAAACACAGTCGAAGTTTCTCAACAGAATGAAGACAACTCTACAGAAGTTGCCACACTAACCGAACGTGATCTCAAAACAAACGATCACCAAGAATCCTCCTCTGCTAGAAGCAAGGATGAAATCGAAAGATCGCAATGATCTTGAACAAATCTCAAATACAATAATCTCACGACAGGGTAAGGACAAAGGGCTCACTGATTTCAATAAACAAGGAATGCACCAAGTGCATGAATTTGTCAACTATGACACCAACAACAATATATCAAGATGATGAAACTAAGTACAATCAAATGGATACCTCAGAGAATCAACTAAAAATCCCCCCCTTACGGATCAATCATAAGGTCAAAAAAATAATAACGGTTCACATCGATAGGCCACCTCAATAGGCCACAAAATTAGGCAACATCAATAGGCAATTGGCAGAAAATCCAAATAACATGAGAATTACAAAAATGCCCCTCAACAAGGATAAGGTAAGTCCGAGTTCAACATGAAACAGAATCAGAGAACTCACAAACGACTACTAAGTCTAAACGGGTCCATGGTCAAAACCACCGATGCCCTAAAAGAAGAGAAGAGAGAAGAAAAAGATAAACTATAAGGAAAACAATCCTGACAATCACAGCAAGAGATACATCTAAGGCAGATGTGCACGAAAATCTTGCACAATACAACAATAAGGTACTATGCGAACGACCATAGTCTTCAAGGTATAAAAGATCACACGATTACAAAACAACAAGTCCTCAAGGCATACAATAAGACGCAATCAAATTTAAGCCTTAGCGAACAATAAATTAAGGCTGCCAACAACAAAGATCCACGACACAGATTATACTCCCCAAAACCGGTATGATCTTGAATTCACAGAGATAAGGAAATCGAGAATCTCAACAATAAATCATCTAACAACATCTATCCCTCAAGGTGTAGGGAAAGATCCAAGTGTCCAACAACTCAAGTTTGAATTCAACGAAATAAATTCCAAGAATTTAATAAGGAAAAACCGTCGGTGAAAGATCAATTCAAGAATCAACGAGACCAAAGAAAAAGGTCATCACAGCACTACAGTGCGACATACCCAAGTTAACTTAAATGTGAACTAGTTTGAAATCAACAACCCTCAATCACGAGAATCGAATCGACAAGGCACAAACGTGCTTTCAAGAAAAGACTTGGAATAATAGAACTACAACGCTCTAGTAAGAGCTCAAAGACCATAGGGATCAAGAATAAACCTACTTCCAAGAAGTACAACAGAAATGATAATCCATACTTACTCACAAGGAATGAAACACCAGAAAGTATGTGTTTTTAAGACCAACGTCACAGCATTAACCATACAACGTTAACAGCGAATCCTCAATGAAAATCATAATGAAAATCGATAACGATTGATAAATAACTCATAGAAAAGATTTCAGTACCAATCAACAGGATAGGCAGTCTCGAAAGAAGAGAGGATCCTCAGAGTCGCGGAATTCACTCAAACATGAAAATCAGCGAATAAAGGAACTAATAGACTTGGAACAATACAAATCTATTCCCCACAAAAGCTAGAATCCTCACAATGATTCATACGATAGGATTTGATCATATGAAATGATCCCATAGTGAAACTACAATTTGATTGTGAAGATTTAAACAATCACCAGAAATTTGGGTCAACCGACCAACCACATGATTAAAAACTTGTAATCTACTCAGAAGAGTAATTACAATGTCAAACTGACATCCGAACGATGAAATTCTCACACGACAAAGAGTACAACAATCCTATAAGGAGAAAGAACTATTCCGACGATAAACAAAAGTTTTCGTAGCCACATGAAATATACATGGACTACCAGCCACAATCGAGAGCTAACAAGATAGAATGCTCTCACAAAGATCAACATAGCCTTTAGAGAGGCTTTGTATTACGTGCGAAATAAAACTTAAGCCACCCGAAGGTAAGCATCTCAAGAAAGTATACGAAAACGTAGGAATACCCGAGTCGGAAGACACAACCTATATAAGCCGTCTAATAATACGTAATGCACAACATATTAACATGTTGGTTTTCACAAGTTCAAAACTTATCTTCCAGATTTTCTACTCAAGAAATCTCATTATGAAACACCGATAAAAGTATCTATGAGTACGCGTATGAGCTACTCTAAACACGTAAAACATGAATTATTATCTCAACATGTTATCGTTATCATGCTTAACAATTCAATAATATTGGAACAAGTAAGCACAAAAGCACATATGCACATTAGCATGTTATCACAAAATCCCGAAGGCAAGTAAGCATACTTTTCATCCTTTTCATTTATAACATATAAAATCTATCGCGTAATGTGCTAACCAATACATTATGTTACAACACTGTAAACATATAAAACATATGCACAAAAGCATATAGGCACATAATCTCAAAGGCATGTAGCATCTAAGCATGCTCGCTTAACATCTTTCAACTTAAAGAAAATCGATGACTATTTCATCATATTGACATGCAATACTTAAACATGTTTCCTCAATAACTAAAATGTAAAACAATGAGTAATGTAAATCTAATAAGTTTAAAAGAAATCTTTTAGCATACAACTCGATGCAAAGCACTGATCAATACTTAATCATCAATCTTACAAAGTGTAGTACGTCGAGCGAATAATCCAAACAAGGAAACCCTCATGCATACACTTTTTAACCTTGCACGATCAATGGTTAAACATTAACAAATGGTTACACCAAGACGTAATACAAAAGTCAGTTCTAATGAGTATAGCGTTAAAGCGAAACGAAAAGTAAAAACCACCTCATGTTTACAAATCACATAGTCAAGATATATAGACATGTGATCATATAAACACATATGCACTTAAGCATGTCAACACATAGTCGCATGTCAACACATAGTCACATAGACAAGTAAACATGCTATTATAATCAACTCATCATTTAAATGAAACGGAACAAATCATTTAACTACAAATGATTAAAATTAAAAGAGGTGCAACGGTCACACATGGACTCAATTAACTCCCAGAGTACCAAGGTATTCGAACCCGGTTAGCTCTGATACCATTCTATAACGTCCCAAAAATCAAGCCACATGGGCAAGGTCAATGAGCCAAACCATATAAAGAAAAGCAAGGGATAGTTCTACATAGACCAATCCACAAGGCGGAAGCATATAGGGGAATCCTATGTGGATTCCAAAGAAAAGTTAATAAGTCGAGGGTTGTCCCACGAGGACCAAACGGGTCAAATAGGGTCAACCAACATAGTTTGGTTTTGAAAGGAATTTGTAAAGAAGTATAAAGAAACTCCAAAGGTTTAAAAGTAACATGTAATGAAGTTTGCTTTGAAAGTTTATCACTAATGCGATTTTTGAAGGAATACGACCAAAAGGTCCTCAGGAAGTTAAAAGTAGTAATTTTTCCCATAATAGGGTAACCATGGGCTAAGAATTGCTAACAAGTATTAAAAACATAATTTAACAAGGATCCAAGAAGATCCAACTAACAAGTTCAAGAACAAGAAGGAATTTACAAATAACATCTTGTAATTCAAATATCCCAAATGAGATAACGGTAACAACAATTATAATGTTCCTACCATGCACTATATCATTGGAACATTAACATATCACAAGACTTCCTCGTAAGGAATCTTACAAAACGAGATGCCATTCGTCGGATAACTCTTGGGCCTTGCCCTAATCAACATTTCCTGAAAAATGGGGTTTTATAGATTCATTAAGCACGACGACTCAGTAGAAAACATTGTAGAAATGTACTACTACTTCTAAAATCATGCTATGACATGCGGTGCAATGCTTTGCCGCCATGGCGATGCAACTAGCCGGATGGCCAAACCGTGAGACATTCCCAACTCAATATCCCAATCACACACTCTCACACCGGATAGCGAGCCACTTAATCGTGAGTGTAGCATACAAGATCTCCGGTAGCTAGCCGAATATGATCTTGCGTTTTTGAATGTTTTAAGGATCACAAACAACCTTTCTCACTTCACACCCGCTTCCGGAATTTCATCAAATTACAACCCCAAATGGGGATTCCAAAGACATTCCCCAATCGTGGGAATTTTAACAATTTCATATGCCCCAAGCCAATGCCATGTATGCTTTACCGACTTGGCGACTATGATATGCTATAGATGCGGTTATGCTTTAACAATGTCATTTCTAAGAATACAATGACAAGAAGTAAACATGGTAGTTCATATAAAAGGTAATCATCTCATTAGGCAAATAAGAGATTTCTAACATCAATTAGTATTTGAACCCATAGAAACTCAAATAGCATTTCGGTTTAGACATGGATTCAAGTAAGCAGATAAGGCCAAGTAATCATTCAATTAATCACATAGAAAGATTTCCAAAACAAGATTAATGTTTATTAACACTAACTTACACATGGTAAACCATGAAGTTAGAAATAATAGTGCACTTAAACAATGAAATCTACCTCTTGAGTATTTGAGCAAATACTCTCACCAAAGAAATCCAAAGGGGAAATCATCACCACTAGCAAAACCCATAAGCTATCAACACCTAGTTAAATAAAATCACATTTAGGAATGAAAACTATGGTATTAATAAGATAACATAAATTACCTCTTGAGTTCTAGGGCAAGAAGTACCAAATTACAAATCCCACAAAGAAACCGAGAACACTGGTGTGAAGGTCTAGGTGAGATGATCAAAATGGTCTCTAATAGCCTTGTCCCAAACTTGAGTCCTTGGCCTCCAAATGGAGCTTGAAAGCTCTAAGCTTCCATGGAGTTTTATCTCCCAAAACTAGAGAGAGAGGTGAGAGATATAGAGAGAGAGAAATGTGTATACCAAAATGAAAGAAAAAGAAAAAGATAAGGAGAAAAAGAAGGGTTGAGTGTAGGGGAAGTCTCACAAAAGTGGGGATTTGATGGGTTAGGTGTGGGTAGGTATGGGTTAGGTTTGGGTGTATAACACACCCAACCACAAGATATATTATTACACATGTGTATCCACTAACCAAAAAATGATACCAACATGTATCAAATTTAAGTACACTGCCCCAAAACAAGACCCACATTGGTCCGAAATTACCAAAATACCCTTGAATAAATTCTGGGTTTCTACAGTGTTCTTGAAATAGCATAGCTCAAATGGTGATTCATTAAGAGGGTGACATGTGTTTGGAGAATGCTCGAAATGGACTTTGACACAATAAGTCCATTTACAGAATTAAATTGCATTTGGTGGGGTTGTATTTTTGCTTTTTGACAATAAGTCCATCTCTGGAATGTCTATCTAGAGAAGCTCCCAAACCTAGCTTCTCAAAACCATGCTTTTAGACTTCTAAGGAAGTCAGGTTGCTCTATTAAAGTCCCTATATCTCCTCTTATCCCTTAGCCTTTTAACCTCTAAATTTAAGATTAAGGATAATATCGATAAGTAGGTATAACAGGTTGCTCTCATTAAAGTCCCTACTCTCTAGATAGAATTCCCCTTTTATCTCTTAAGTTTTAAATTTAAGGATAATATTGATAAGTAGGTTAAATTTTGTACTTTTAAGATGTTGCCACCAAACGTGGATGCACTTCTTACTTCAAAAGCACTTCTAAAACAGTCATCTAGTAAATTCTTGTAAAGCACATCTAAAAATGGACCTTTACTTTCAGGCGTTGCGCCATATGCACTCAAAAGTGTCTTAAAAAACTCTCCACCTAGATTACCTTTCATACACAACGACAAAACATGAAATGTACAATCAAGTAAATGAAACTTCCAACCTCTATTTATTGATACTAGCGAGTTTGACAACCTCAAGAGTTCTATCATGTTCCTTAAGCATTACAAACCTTGCTTTCAAATTTTCAATTTCAAAGATCCTTGAAATAGCAAAATTTCAGAGTCTGGATGTTGTCTAGAACAAAGTTGGTTATCTACGGCTTCGAGCTTTGATATAAGTCTCTATGATTTAGAAGATAGCCTTTAGGCTTACAGATTTGTTAACATCAAATGGTTGATGTTTAAACCAAATTACGGTCTAAACTAAAGCAAAGAGCTTGCGGGTTTTTATTTTTCTTTTAATAAAAACAAATTGAATTCCAAAAGGGGGTACAACCCTTGTACAAAGAAGGGGGGGGGGGGGGGGGGGGGGAATGGAAGTTTAGTACTGAAATTGAAAGGGGGAAAAAAAGAGGGGAGGGGGGGGGGGGGGACAAAGACTCTGGAGATCTCAGTTGAAGAAATTATTGGAGTCTAAACACTAAATAGTGCAAAAGTCCAAAGAAAATTTCAAATGGAACTTCTACAATAGTATCTTCAAGATTTGCTTATAAGCAGTAAGCATAACCAACTATGGATATATATGTCTGATTTGCAAATCCTGTCAGACAAAAATATTTTGAAGTAATCATTAAGATTGAAAAGTTACCATCAAGAAAAGGCTTAATGTAACCTTAAGACTTTCTAAAGTGAATAACTTTATTTCAATGTTACATTATAAGCCCATTGTAACTAAAATGCCTATCATCTTGGACACCCTAAAAATTACAAAAACAACCAAAATCTATAAGTTCACTAAAGTACCTATATTATGTGAAAAGCCTACTCTTTTCTTGCCAAAAGCCATTAGGACAAGTGGGTTTGATAAAATTCCACAATGAGTACTCCACAGACACCTATTTTGGATCCCTCAAGCCATTAGTAGTTATACATGGAATTTCTTCTTTCCAATCACACACTTTTACGAGCTAATCTCGAAGTAATTCCCTAATGAATGAAATATCACATAAAGGAGAATAATTTGTTCTTCAATTTTTAGATAAGAATATGGAGATATTATCAATTAAATCAAAAGAAGAATAAAATAAAATAAAATAAAAAGCTACCATGTATGAAATATTAACTAAGAACAAAGCATTAAACCTATAACATATCTCCTACCTTCCACACCGTCATCATCCTCCTCCTCAGACAAACTGATAATATAAAATACAATATATACAATATATATATCTCCTATCTTTGTCCCGTTTGGATGTCAGAAATTAAGGATGGGAATGTGTATACTTTATACTTTGTTTGGATTGAGAGAAGTGGAGAGAAGAGAAGAGAAATTTATCAAGAGTAGAGAAAAAAAAGTTAAGTTTTCACATCATGTTTGGATAGACAATAGAGGTGAGAAGAGAAAAGAAGAGAAACATAACTTTTTCTCCTTTGGTTAACTTTCATAAGAGAAAAGAATATAAAGTACTTATAGCCAATTTACTTTTTTATCCTTTATTAGGGATTTATGTTCGATGAAATAATAATATATCTTAATGTATTTAAAAATCAGAACTTAAATCCTTGCCATACCTTTCATTGCATCATATTTCTATGAGTAAATTATTGTTCATATCGTAGTATGAGTAAATTATAGTTTATATCATACAATGAAAGGTATTGCATGGATTTAAGTTCTGATTTATAACAATGAAAGGTATAATTTATATAATTGGTTCTAAACTTTCTCCCTAAAAATCAAGATTTCAAACGCTTAAAAGTCTCCAATAAAGCAATCAATCAGCAAATTTAAAGAACACAATGAAACACAGATCTGAAATCAAGTCTATGTACTTGAAATAGTTGAAACTGAAAGAAATGAAAAATCCTACTAAAGTGAAATACATGCATATGAGGAAATCCAATTAAAATGAAAACTCAAATATTCAACTTTTTTGTTTTGTTTTTTTAAATCACAACATTCAATGTTTATTAAAGTTTAAATGCTCATGTAGGATATAACGATGACATACTGCCATACATAGGATAAATTCTGAAGGAATGTTAATAAAATTGGTTCCAAAGATTTGCTTACCTTACCAGTAGCTTGGGGATTGCATCACGATTTGATATCTAGAACTGGATTAGATAAAACTCTATTAGAATCAATAAATATATGCTTAAAAGGAACAAATCAAAAATGAAGTTAAAGTTCATACTTTATCTCTAATCAGTCTCAGTCTCCATGTAATTCTTGCCATATCAATATCTGGTATCACAAAATAAACAAAGAAACCAAAAAATTAGAATATTTGAGAATATCGAGCCCTAGCGTTTCCAAACCCTAGCTCAACATTTCAAACCATTGGAAAACAACGAAATAATCAAGAAGAAGAAGAGGTAAATAGAAATACAAACCTTTTCTTGAGCCGGAGGTGGTGTTGGTGGTCACAGGTGAGGAGGTGGTGGTCGCAAGCGAGGAGGTGGGGGTGGAGCCTAGAGGGAGAGGGAGAGGGAGAGGGAGAGGAAGAGGGAGAGATGAGGTGGTGGTCGCTGGTTTGGGTGGAGAGAGAGAGAGTGTTGAGAGAAAGTCAGTGAGAGATTGTGAAAGAGGCTTACAACTGAGGGGAGAGCCCTAATTTTGCATTTATTTGGCTGGCTAAAATTTTCATAAAAGGGGGAAATGAAAACTCATAAGAGGGGGAAATGAAAACATATTTTGTCACGCCCCGGCGTAGCAAAATAAGGAAAATTTTTCATTTCCGTTTTGGACCCGTAGGTCATGACAGTTGATGGATCGCTTGTCCTGTACTTAGCTTAACATGTACCAGAAAACAGAGTATATAAAGCAACAGGGAAGATTATATTAAACATATAACAACTTAAATTATTACATAGGCTTAAGTTTAAATATCCTTAAGGCATAGACCGCCTTAATCAAATAAAAACATTATCCATATCCTTTATTATATTTTTATTTAATTAGAAAGTAACGCTGCAGGCTCCTCTAGCTGGCATAATCATATTGCCCTGCATAACCATTTCCTGAACATTTTGGATGTCCAGGACAAAATAAAGTCATCAGCTAATGAAAGCCGAGTGAGTATAACGAACACACAAGCAATGTATATAAAAGTACATTAACAGTTATTATAAATGTTTGGTACCTTAGAGTACGATTAATCCATTATTCAGTCATTGCATAATAATATTTAGTAACAGTTGAGTAATGAATATTTAAGACCATGCATGAACAATAAAACCATCTCATCTCACTGACTCTTTTATCTCGATCACAATCTCTTGACTCATTCGGTTCACCTAGAACCATCCGGCACAATGCCGTTAGTTTAGAAGGTCTGTCAATATGTCTGCCGTATTTAAGTTGGTCTCGACATACCTAGACCTTCAAGGTTATAATAACCTGTGGAATACTTTAATTAATCTACCGTATCTGAAGCGGCCTGGAATAATTTAAAGCTACCACCAGACTGACCTACCGTATCAAAAGCGGCCTGGGCTCAACCCTCTTAATTAATCTACCATATCAAAAGCGGACTGGAATAATTAAGGCTATCACAAGACTCTGATTGACCTACCATATCAAAAGCGGCCTGGGTTCAATCCTTCTTAATTAACCTACCGTATCTCAAGCGGCCTGGGATAATTAAGGTTACTCGTCCCGAGACATTCTCACAACATACATGCTGACAAATGACCCCTTTCCATACATGCCATCTCGACTATGCAAATGAGTAATTTATTCTCTTTCTTGTTTATATATAGGTATCAGAGCGGGCGTACGACTTGTTCTTTCTTTACATATTTTCTTATAAAGGTATCAGAGTGATATAACTTAAATCTTTCTTTTCACATTTGCTTTGTAGACTGTATCAGAGTGGTTTCTTCTTATCATTATTTATCGATTAAATCAACTTATCTAATTCTCGCTTTCAAAATCTATCTTCCTTTCCTTATTAACAAGGTACAATGTATTTAAAATCATTTAGTTAACATCCACGATCTAAATTATAAAGTCACATATGAGACAATAGGAAATTTCATCAAAGAATGCTTTAATACGCTTTTTCAGCTACCAGTACACAAGTGGGTCCACTTTGAAGCGATGTCCTAAAAAATGAGTTATAATTGTTATGGATGAATTACATATCAAATGAAAGGTCTCTGAGTCTAGTTTCCAACGCTTCGAACGGTGCGCGTTTTTGAGTTTTCTAGAGGGAGTTATGGTCGTTTTAGTAAAAGTCGTCAGTGCTGAAACATGTCAATCGATTGACAAACGTGCCAATCGATTGGATGACATGTCAATCGATTGGAAGACATGTCAATCGATTGGATGACATGTCAATTGATTGAATATGTTTCCAATCGATTGGTATCAGCAGTTTCTCCCCTGTTACGAGTTTGAAGTCTGTTTTTGACCCATTTCTCAATTCTGCTTCAACCAAGACATGTAATATATGGTTTTATTCGTTTTTCCGCAAGGATTATGAATACGCAGTCGGTTTTAACTAATTTCAATCGTAGCTCTCGGATTTCACGTAAAACCGAGAGGTGACAAAACTTTAAATCAACGGTACGTCGCGATACGGATGAATTAAGCCGTAGTATTCGAACCGCAGCTTATTGGGACTAAGATCTTTCATTTCCAATTTACAGAATTGAATTTCGTTGAGTTTTACGGTACCGCTAATTTTGGACCTCCATGGCTATATATACATATATAGGCGTATATACTTACTTTCGATACCCCCGACTTGTTCGTAATGACAAATACTACATTATGAGTGGGTTCGAGAGACTCACAGGTTGTTAGATAAGGTGGCGCGACTTGCCGAAGAAAGATGGAAATTTCGAAATAACTCCGAGCTTAACAATGGCTATGGCTATGGTCCCTTGAAGCTCACTGTGACTCTTGTACTTCTGTATTTCCTCTTCTTCTATTTGATTTCTAGAAAGGTAATATAAGTGTGTGCTTGTGTTTGAGAGTGAGAGCTAAGGAGGGAAAGTTTATGCTTGCTTGATGTGGGTGTAGTATGTATGTGTGTATATATAAATAAGCTACTCAATCAGTGTTGCAACTTGCAACAGAAATGATCACAACGAATAATGCAGCTGGGTTTGATTGATGCGGTCATTTCATAAATAATACGGTTAGTTAATCAGTTTGGTTCAGTTTGATCAGTTAGTTCAGTTAGGTTGGTCTGGGTAGTCTAGGAAAATACCCCAAATAAATATTAGGGACTAAAAATGTAATCAACGTGATTAATATTTTATTAATAATTTTAATACCAGATTATAGGGTAACGTAGGGGCGCAGTCTTAAGCAAAATTAATGCAATTAAAATTACTAAAAGGGTCACAAAATTAAAGTCATGTAATTATAGCAAATCAACATAAGTATTTTTCATTTATGGAATTAATACTACAATTAAAAATAACACATAACAGCAAAGTAAAATGGCGAAAATACAGGTTGCTACATCACTCCCCCCTTCATGGAGATTTCGTCCCAAAATCTAAGTTGGCTAGTCTTGAAACAACTCCGGGTATTTAGTTCTCATTTCTGATTCCAATTCCCAAGATGCTTCATTCTCATCGTGATACTTCCACTGAACTTTCACTAGAGGAATATCTTTGTTCCGCAACTTCTTCATACTGTGATCCAGAATACGTACAGGTTTCTCTCTGTAGGTGACATTCTCATGGACCTCAATGTCGTTGAAATCAATTGCGTGTGAAGGATCTCCCTTGTATTCCCTCAACATACTGATATGAAAGACATTATGTACCCCAGACATCTTGGGCGGCAATGCGAGTCGATAGGCTACTTTCCCAACACGTTCCAATATCTCAAATGGTCCAATGAAACGAGGTGACAACTTACCCCTTTTCTGACCAAATCGAACTACTCCACGAATTGGTGAAACTTTCAAAAGTACGTGATCTCCGACTGCGAACTCCTTATCCTTTCTATGCTTATCGGCGTAGCTCTTCTGTCTACTCTGTGCAGCACGCATCATCTCTTTCACAACTGCTATCTTCTCATTGGTTTCCCTAACCAAGTCTGGCCCTAACAGTTGTTTATCTCCAATCTCTGCCCAACAAAGCGGGGATCGACATGGTCGTCCATACAATGCTTCGAATGGAGCCATTCCTATGCTTGAATGGTAACTGTTGTTGTAAGCAAATTCGATTAATGGAAGATGTGTTTCCCATGAACTTTCAAAATCTATAACACATGCCCTGAGCATATCCTCCATAACCTGATTGGTGCATTCGGTATGTCCATCGGTCTGTGGATGAAAAGCAGTACTCAAACTTAATGAAGTTCCCAAAGCTTCTTGAAGACTTTCCCAGAATCCTGAAGTAAACCGTGAATCGCGATCTGATACGATAGACACCGGTACTCCATGCAGTCGTACAACTTGCTGAATGTACATTCTACTCATCTTCTCCACTGAATAAGTCATGCTATAAGCGATGAAATGAGCGGACTTCGTCAAACGACCCACAATCACCCAAATAGCATCGTGGTGTTGTTGTGTTCGAGGCAATCCAACTACAAAATCCATTGTGATGTGTTCCCACTTCCAACCTGGAACAGGTAGGAGTTGTAAAAGTCCTAAGGGTCTTTGATGTTCGGCTTTTACTTGTTGACAAGTCAAACACTTAGACACAAACTCGGCTACATCCCTTTTCATTCCTTCCCACCAGAAATTTCTCTTTAGATCCTTATACATTTTAGTTCCTCCTGGGTGAACTGTCAATCTTGATCTGTGAGCTTCTTCAAGAATATCCTTCCTTAGACCATCCGTGTTGGTCACACATAATCTACCTCTGCACCGGAGTGCCCCATCGGTCCCAATTTTTCATTCTTCTGGGTCCTTTGCCGACATTTTCTGAAACCATAGTTGAAGATCGGCGTCTTTTTGTTGAGCTTCCAAAATAAGATTTATAAGTGTCGGTTGCACTACAAGACATCCAAAGTGTTGTCCTTCACCCTCTGTAGAAACCTGAACATCGAATTTAGCTATAGTTTCCAAGGCTTTCCATTCTCTAACCATAAGAGATGCAACTATACCTCGAGGTTTCCGACTTAAGGCATCTGCGACTACATTAGCTTTACCAGGGTGGTACTCTAATGTAAAGTCATAGTCCTTAATCAATTCCATCCATCGACGTTGCCTCATGTTCAGCTCCTTCTGAGTAAACAAATATTGCAGACTCTTGTGATCGGAGAACAAATCAAACTTCTCTCCATATAGATAGTGCCTCCAGATCTTAAGAGCAAATACTACTGCTGCCAATTCTAGGTCGTGAGTTGGGTAGTTTAGTTCATTTGGCTTCAACTGCCTTGAACCGTATGCAATAACCTTGCCGTCTTGCATAAGTACACATCCCAATCCTTGATACGAAGCATCACTGAAAATAGAGAACTTCTCGCCATCTCTTGGTATTGCTAATACTGGTGCTGTGGTGAGCCTTGCTTTCAATTCCTGAAAAGCCTGTTCTCGCTTATCATTCCATTCGAACTTCACATCCTTCTTAGTCAAACCAGTTAGAGGAGCTGCTATCTTTGAAAATCCTTCTACGAATCTCCGATAATAACCTGCTAGTCCAAGAAAACTTCTGACTTCTGTAGGATTGGTTGGTCGAGTCCAATTTGAAACAGCATCAGTCTTTGATGAATCTACGGCGATTCCTTGTTGTGAGACCACATGCCCTAGAAATTTTACCTCTTGTAGCCAAAACTCACACTTACTGAACTTCGCATATAAGTGATGACTCTGAAGTGTCTGCATTGCGATTCGCAAGTGTTGCTCATGTTCCTCCTTGGTCTTTGAATAGATCAAGATGTCATCAATGAAGACAATGATGAATTGATCCAAGTAAGGCCTGAACACTCTGTTCATCAGATCCATGAACACTGCTGGGGCATTAGTTAATCCAAACGACATTACCAAAAACTCATAGTGACCGTACCTTGTTCTGAAAGCCGTCTTTGGTACATCCTCGGGCCGTACGAGTAACTGATGGTATCCTGATCGTAGATCTATCTTGGAAAAGATCGTAGTACCTTGCAATTGATCAAATAGATCATCTATTCGCGGCAGAGGATACTTGTTCTTGATGGTGACTTTGTTCAACTCTCTGTAGTCGATGCACAGTCGAAGTGATTCGTCCTTCTTCTTTACGAATAACACTGGTGCACCCCAGGGTTATGTACTTGGACGTATAAATCCCAGATCTTCAAGTTCTTGAACTTGTTTCTTTAGTTCCAGCATTTCTGTAGGGGCCATTCTGTAAGGTGCTTTGGATATTGGGATAGTTCCAAGCACTAGATCAATGCAGAAATCAATCTCTCTCTTAGGTGGCAACCCAGAGATATCCTGAAAAACATCCTCAAAGTCCCTGACTATGGGTATCGATGAGATAACCACTTCCTTACTGACAGCCTTGATGTTAGCTAAACAGTTGGTGAGAAACGTATCACTCATAGGGTTACACTGGAATTCAAAAGGTTGGCCTCTAGGTACCGAAAAAGTAATACTCTTCTTAACACAATCCAACTTAGCATGATATTTAGTGAGCCAGTCAATTCCTAATATCACATCAAATTCCTTCATTGATAGGACAACCAAGTTAGCTAGAAGATTCCGATTCTCTAGGTGTACAGGGCAATTCTTGCATACATGTTTTGGTGCGACAGTAGCCCCTAACGGTGAGACAGCATTCAATACTACGTCTAACCTCTGAGGTAATATACGTACATTTGGAAGAATTTTGGCAGCAATAAAAGAGTGTGTGGCACCCGTGTCAAATAAGACTTTCACACGATGATTATAAAGTGTTAAAGTACCTTCCATGACTTGCTGCTCTGGCTGTTCTTCATATTGGGTTCCTCCATACCCAGCTTCATCATGACCACCTTCTTCATATCCTGCGGCATCACGAATGATTGCGTTCAGTTGGTCTTGTCCCTGCTGACCATAGCTTCCTCCTTTGGGGGCACGACAACGTTGACTGATATGTCCAGTCTTGCCACAGTTATAGCACACCACATCCTGACGACCATTGCGCCTTGGTGCCTTACAGTCTCGAGATATGTGACCGGGTATACCACAATTAAAACAATTATTGGTATTCCCTCCTGCACCCAATTATGCTGAGTCTGATATGGAGCTGGACGAGGTTTCAGGTTTCCATCAAAAGTCCTCTTCTGACCTTGATTTCGATATGGTTGTCTGTTCCCAAAATTACCCTTCTGCGGTGGGCGAAAGTCAAATTGCTTGCGGTTTGATCGCATGTCCTCTTCTAGTTTGGTGGCCAGTCCCATAAGAGATTCGAATGTCTTGTCCAAGTGCCCGATAGTCATACGACGAATAAGCGGTGCTAACCCTTGATTATATTTTCGGATTCTCTTTTCCTTTGTATCCACCATGTGTGGAGCAAATCGGGAAAGCCTCTCGAACTGAGTGGTGTACTCTTGCACAAACTTGTTCCCTTGGACTAGGTCCATGAATTCCCTTTCGCGCTTGTGCCTCTCGGTTGTCGGGAAATACTTCTCTAAGAATTTCTTCCTGAAAGTAACCCATGTCATAGCTTTAACAGCATCTTCTCCCATGGTGGCTTTGACAGCTTCCCACCAGTCTGCAGCAGCATATGTCAACTGAAATGTTGCCAGTCTCTTCTTCTCCTGATCAGTACAATCCATTGTTTCGAAGATATGATCCATCTGCCTCAGCCATTGTTCGGCTTTCCATGGTTCAGCAGTGCCAGCAAATTGTTCTAGTCACAAGGTACGGAACCTCTCCAATCGTTTATCCCCCGTTTGACGGACTGGGACTTCATTCCTCTGATTGTTGCCATTCCTATTGTTGGCGGCATTTAGGTCTCCAATTCGTTCGATCCTCCGAACAAATGCCTCAAATATGCCTGTTGGATCGACCGCTGGTGGTGCTTCTTTAATCGCATTGAGGTTTCAGGGACTCCTTCTAGCCATCGTTACAACTTAAACCCTGATAGTACAATAAGGTTAAAAAAAATTAAGCAATTATGAGAAAGAATACAAGTATCAACACGAGGTTTCAAAAATATTCTATATATATCTTTGTAAGCAGTTGCACATATCATGTCAAGTTAATGCTTTTATCTAGCCAAAAGATGAGATTTTTGGGACTAACAGTCCGATGTACAAAATGTGGGAGTCATTGCCCCGAATGCATTCTAATGCTAACTTATAATATCCGATAAGACAAAAAGTGGGACTACTTAGTCCAATATTTACAGCATGCTTGCAAACATAAAGCTAAACACGCCTACTGGGGGCCATGAGGCCTACGGCGCCAAACTCCGGAACGATGCATCGGGTGATCAGTACTACTCTCAGCATCAGACACTGGAGTGGAGCACCATCCATGTCCATGGGGTCTACGGGTAGCGCTGGGGGTGGCTCAGGTGCCTCAACGTCATGAAGCTCGAGCTCAAATCCATCTAGGACTACCTCGACTCCTCCCAACTCCATAGGGACAGCCATAGCAGCCTCGGGTATAGCTGCTGCTGGAGCTACAGCTGGTAGTGGAGCAGGCTGAAGTACCAGGTATAACTGTACCATCTCTATCTCTACAGGTAGATAGAGGTCAGGGGTAAGAATCCTCCTAATCCTCTCCTCAGCAATCAACCTATCCGTCTGGGCCTGATAGAAGGCCTCTAATTGCACTCGGTGGAGGTCCACCATCCCCTCGGTGTGAATGGCTCTCCAAATACTGTTTTCCACGCTAACATTAGCCTGAAACTGAATCAGGGTAAGATAGATCTCTAAGTCGTGCGGCGCTATCCCGTCTGGGCCAATCACATGTCCTCCAAAATCATCGGGTACGAGATATGGGTCCATGCTGATAACCTGACAAAAGCAAACTATCTTATATCAGGGCTAATCTTAATATATCTGGATGTCGTATCCTAAGTACGGAGGACACTCGACTACGCCTATCCTTTTGCTATCACAACCTGTGTCTAGGCTTAAGCCTAATTATACAACCAAGGCTCTGATACCGAAAATCCTGTCACGCCCCGGCGTAGCAAAATAAGAAAAATTTTTCATTTCCGTTTTGGACCCGTAGGTCATGATAGTTGATGGATCGCTTGTCTTGTACTTAGCTTAACATGTACCAGAAAACAGAGTATATAAAGCAACAGGGAAGATTATATTAAACATATAACAACTTCAAATATTACATAGGCTTAAGTTTAAATATCCTTAAGGCACAGACCGCCTTAATCAAATAAAAACATTATCCATATCCTTTATTACATTTTTATTTAATTAGAAAGTAACGTTGCAGGCTCCTCTAGCTGGCATAATCATATTGCCCTGCATAACCATTTCCTGAACATTTTGGATGTCCAGGACAAAATAAAGTCATCAGCTAATGAAAGCTGAGTGAGTATAACGAACACACATGCAATGTATATAAAAGTACATTAACAGTTATTATAAATGTTTGGTACCTTAGAGTACGATTAATCCATTATTCAGTCATTGCATAATAATATTTAGTAACAGTTGAGTAATGAATATTTAAGACCATGCATGAACAATAAAACCATCTCATCTCACTGAATTTTTTATCTCGATCACAATCTCTTGACTCATTCGGTTCACCTAGAACCATCCGGCATAATGCCGTTAGTTTAGAAGGTCTGTCAATATGTCTGCCGTATTTAAGTTGGTCTCGACATACCTAGACCTTCAAGGTTATAATAACCTGTGGAATACTTTAATTAATCTACCGTATCTGAAGCGGCCTGAAATAATTTAAAGCTACCACCAGACTGACCTACCGTATCAAAAGCGGCCTGGGCTCAACCCTCTTAATTAATCTACCGTATCAAAAGCGGCCTGGAATAATTAAGGCTATCACAAGACTCTGATTGACCTACCGTATCAAAAGCGGCCTGGGTTCAATCCTTCTTAATTAACCTACCGTATCTCAAGCGGCCTGGGATAATTAAGGTTGCTCGTCCCGAGACATTCTCACAACATACATGCTGACAAATGACCCCTTTCCATACATGCCATCTCGACTATGCAAATGAGTAATTTATTCTCTTTCTTGTTTATATATAGGTATCAGAGCGGGCGTACGACTTGTTCTTTCTTTACATATTTTCTTATAAAGGTATCAGAGTGATATAACTTAAATCTTTCTTTTCACATTTGCTTTGTAGACTGTATCAGAGTGGTTTCTTCTTATCATTATTTATCGATTAAATCAACTTATCTAATTCTCGCTTTCAAAATCTATCTTCCTTTCCTTATTAACAAGGTACAATGTATTTAAAATCATTTAGTTAACATCCACGATCTAAATTATAAAGTCACATATGAGACAATAGGAAATTTCATCAAAGAATGCTTTAATACGCTTTTTCAGCTACCAGTACACAAGTGGGTCCACTTTGAAGCGATGTCCTAAAAAATGAGTTATAATTTTTATGGATGAATTACATATCAAATGAAAGGTCTCTGAGTCTAGTTTCCAACGCTTCGAACGGTGCGCGTTTTTGAGTTTTCTAGAGGGAGTTATGGTCGTTTTAGTAAAAGTCGTCAGTGCTGAAACATGTCAATCGATTGACAAACGTGCCAATCGATTGGATGACATGTCAATCGATTAGAAGACATGTCAATCGATTGGATGACATGTCAATTGATTGAATATGTTTCCAATCGATTGGTATCAGCAGTTTCTCCCCTGTTACGAGTTTGAAGTCTGTTTTTGACCCATTTCTCAATTCTGCTTCAACCAAGACATGTAATATATGGTTTTATTCGTTTTTCCGCAAGGATTATGAATACGCAGTCGGTTTTAACTAATTTCAATCGTAGCTCTCGGATTTCACGTAAAACCGAGAGGTGATAAAACTTTAAATCAACGGTACGTCGCGATACGGATGAATTAAGCCGTAGTATTCGAACCGCAGCTTATTGGGACTAAGATCTTTCATTTCCAATTTACAGAATTGAATTTCGTTGAGTTTTACGGTACCGCTAATTTTGGACCTCCATGGCTATATATACATATATAGGCGTATATACTTACTTTCGATACCCCCGACTTGTTCGTAATGACAAATACTACATTATGAGTGGGTTCGAGAGACTCACAGGTTGTTAGATAAGGCGGCGCGACTTGCCGAAGAAAGACGGAAATTCCGAAATAACTCCGAGCTTAACAATGGCTATGGCTATGGTCCCTTGAAGCTCACTGTGACTCTTGTACTTCTGTATTTCCTCTTCTTCTATTTGATTTCCAGCAAGGTAATATAAGTGTGTGCTTGTGTTTGAGAGTGAGAGCTAAGGAGGGAAAGTTTATGCTTGCTTGATGTGGGTGTAGTATGTATGTGTGTATATATAAATAAGCTACTCAATCAGTGTTGCAACTTGCAACAGAAATGATCACAACGAATAATGCAGCTGGGTTTGATTGATGCGGTCATTTCATAAATAATACGGTTAGTTAATCAGTTTGGTTCAGTTTGATCAGTTAGTTCAGTTAGGTTGGTCTGGGTAGTCTAGGAAAATACCCCAAATAAATATTAGGGACTAAAAATGTAATCAACGTGATTAATATTTTATTAATAATTTTAATACCAGATTATAGGGTAACGTAGGGGCGCAGTCTTAAGCAAAATTAATGCAATTAAAATTACTAAAAGGGTCACAAAATTAAAGTCATGTAATTATAGCAAATCAACATAAGTATTTTTCATTTATGGAATTAATACTACAATTAAAAATAACACATAACAGCAAAGTAAAATGGCATTGTATTAATAACTAATAACATGAGTATTATTTAATAATTAGAATAATACCCCAACTAAAAATTGACAATTAGTAAATAAATAAAAACTAACATCTCTTATTTATTATTAGGGGCGCGAAAATACAGGTTGCTACATCACTCCCCCCTTCATGGAGATTTCGTCCCAAAATCTAAGTTGGCTAGTCTTGAAACAACTCCGGGTATTTAGTTCTCATTTCTGATTCCAATTCCCAAGATGCTTCATTCTCATCGTGATACTTCCACTGAACTTTCACTAGAGGAATATCTTTGTTCCGCAACTTCTACATACTGTGATCCAGAATACGTACAGGTTTCTCTCTGTAGGTGACATTCTCATGGACCTCAATGTCGTTGAAATCAATTGCGTGTGAAGGATCTCCCTTGTATTCCCTCAACATACTGATATGAAAGACATTATGTACCCCAGACATCTTGGGCGGCAATGCGAGTCGATAGGCTACTTTCCCAACACGTTCCAATATCTCAAATGGTCCAATGAAACGAGGTGACAACTTACCCCTTTTCTGACCAAATCGAACTACTCCACGAATTGGTGAAACTTTCAAAAGTACGTGATCTCCGACTGCGAACTCCTTATCCTTTCTATGCTTATCGGCGTAGCTCTTCTGTCTACTCTGTGCAGCACGCATCATCTCTTTCACAACTGCTATCTTCTCATTGGTTTCTCTAACCAAGTCTGGCCCTAACAGTTGTTTATCTCCAATCTCTGCCCAACAAAGCGGGGATCGACATGGTCGTCCATACAATGCTTCGAATGGAGCCATTCCTATGCTTGAATGGTAACTGTTGTTGTAAGCAAATTCGATTAATGGAAGATGTGTTTCCCATGAACTTTCAAAATCTATAACACATGCCCTGAGCATATCCTCCATAACCTGATTGGTGCATTCGGTCTGTCCATCAGTCTGTGGATGAAAAGCAGTACTCAAACTTAATGAAGTTCCCAAAGCTTCTTGAAGACTTTCCCAGAATCCTGAAGTAAACCGTGAATCGCGATCTGATACGATAGACACCGGTACTCCATTCAGTCGTACAACTTGCTGAATGTACATTCTACTCATCTTCTCCACTGAATAAGTCATGCTATAAGCGATGAAATAAGCGGACTTCGTCAAACGACCCACAATCACCCAAATAGCATCGTGGTATTGTTGTGTTCGAGGCAATCTAACTACAAAATCCATTGTGATGTGTTCCCACTTCCAACCTGGAACAGGTAGGAGTTGTAAAAGTCCTAAGGGTCTTTGATGTTCGGCTTTTACTTGTTGACAAGTCAAACACTTAGACACAAACTCGGCTACATCCCTTTTCATTCCTTCCCACCAGAAATTTCTCTTTAGATCCTTATACATTTTAGTTCCTCCTGGGTGAACTGTCAATCTTGATCTGTGAGCTTCTTCAAGAATATCCTTCCTTAGACCATCCGTGTTGGTCACACATAATCTACCTCTGCACCGGAGTGCCCCATCGGTCCCAATTTTTCATTCTTCTGGGTCCTTTGCCGACATTTTCTGAAACCATAGTTGAAGATCGGCGTCTTTTTGTTGAGCTTCCAAAATAAGATTTATAAGTGTCGGTTGCACTACAAGACATCCAAAGTGTTGTCCTTCACCCTCTGTAGAAACCTGAACATCGAATTTAGCTATAGTTTCCAAGGCTTTCCATTCTCTAACCATAAGAGATGCAACTATACCTCGAGGTTTCCGACTTAAGGCATCTGCGACTACATTAGCTTTACCAGGGTGGTACTCTAATGTAAAGTCATAGTCCTTAATCAATTCCATCCATCGACGTTGCCTCATGTTCAGCTCCTTCTGAGTAAACAAATACTTCAGACTCTTGTGATCGGAGAACAAATCAAACTTCTCTCCATATAGATAGTGCCTCCAGATCTTAAGAGCAAATACTACTGCTGCCAATTCTAGGTCGTGAGTTGGGTAGTTTAGTTCATTTGGCTTCAACTGCCTTGAACCATATGCAATAACCTTGCCGTCTTGCATAAGTACACATCCCAATCCTTGATACGAAGTATCACTGAAAATAGAGAACTTCTCGCCATCTCTTGGTATTGCTAATACTGGTGCTGTGGTGAGCCTTGCTTTCAATTCCTGAAAAGCCTGTTCTCGCTTATCATTCCATTCGAACTTCACATCCTTCTTAGTCAAACCAGTTAGAGGAGCTGCTATCTTTGAAAATCCTTCTACGAATCTCCGATAATAACCTGCTAGTCCAAGAAAACTTCTGACTTCTGTAGGATTGGTTGGTCGAGTCCAATTTGAAACAGCATCAGTCTTTGATGAATCTACGGCGATTCCTTGTTGTGAGACCACATGCCCTAGAAATTTTACCTCTTGTAGCCAAAACTCACACTTACTGAACTTCGCATATAAGTGATGACTCTGAAGTGTCTGCATTGCGATTCGCAAGTGTTGCTCATGTTCCTCCTTGGTCTTTGAATAGATCAAGATGTCATCAATGAAGACAATGATGAATTGATCCAAGTAAGGCCTGAACACTCTGTTCATCAGATCCATGAACACTGCTGGGGCATTAGTTAATCCAAACGACATTACCAAAAACTCATAGTGACCGTACCTTGTTCTGAAAGCCGTCTTTGGTACATCCTCGGGCCGTACGAGTAACTGATGGTATCCTGATCGTAGATCTATCTTGGAAAAGATCGTAGTACCTTGCAATTGATCAAATAGATCATCTATTCGCGGCAGAGGATACTTGTTCTTGATGGTGACTTTGTTCAACTCTCTGTAGTCGATGCACAGTCGAAGTGATTCGTCCTTCTTCTTTACAAATAACACTGGTGCACCCCAGGGTTATGTACTCGGACGTATAAATCCCAGATCTTCAAGTTCTTGAACTTGTTTCTTTAGTTCCAGCATTTCTGTAGGGGCCATTCTGTAAGGTGCTTTGGATATTGGGATAGTTCCAATCACTAGATCAATGCAGAAATTAATCTCTCTCTTAGGTGGCAACCCAGAGATATCCTGAAAAACATCCTCAAAGTCCCTGACTATGGGTATCGATGAGATAACCACTTCCTTACTGACAGCCTTGATGTTAGCTAAACAGTTGGTGAGAAACGTATCACTCATAGGGTTACACTGGAATTCAAAAGGTTGGCCTCCAGGTACCGAAAAAGTAATACTCTTCTTAACACAATCCAACTTAGCATGATATTTAGTGAGCCAGTCAATTCCTAATATCACATCAAATTCCTTCATTGATAGGACAACCAAGTTAGCTAGAAGATTCCGATTCTCTAGGTGTACAGGGCAATTCTTGCATACATGTTTTAGCACGACAGTAGCCCCTAACGGTGAGACAGCATTCAATACTACGTCTAACCTCTGAGGTAATATACGTACATTTGGAAGAATTTTGGCAGCAATAAAAGAGTGTGTGGCACCCGTGTCAAATAAGACTTTCACACGATGATTATAAAGTGTTAAAGTACCTTCCATGACTTACTGCTCTGGCTGTTCTTCATATTGGGTTCCTCCATACCCAGCTTCATCATGACCACCTTCTTCATATCCTGCGGCATCAGGAATGATTGCGTTCAGTTGGGCTTGTCCCTGCTGACCATAGCTTCCTCCTTTGGGGGCACGACAACGTTGACTGATGTGTCCAGTCTTGCCACAGTTATAGTACACCACATCCTGACGACCATTGCGCCTTGGTGCCTTACAGTCTCGAGATATGTGACCGGGTATACCACAATTAAAACAATTATTGGTATTCCCTCCTGCACCCAATTATGCTGAGTCTGATATGGAGCTGGACGAGGTTTCAGGTTTCCATCAAAAGTGCTCTTCTGACCTTGATTTCGATATGGTTGTCTGTTCCCAATATTACCCTTCTGCGATGGGCGAAAGTCAAATTGCTTGCGGTTTGATCGCATGTCCTCTTCTAGTTTGGTGGCCAGTCCCATAAGAGATTCGAATGTCTTGTCCAAGTGCCCGATAGTCATACGACGAATAAGCGGTGCTAACCCTTGATTATATTTTCGGATTCTCTTTTCCTTTATATCCACCATGTGTGGAGCAAATCGGGAAAGCCTCTCGAACTGAGTGGTGTACTCTTGCACAGACTTGTTCCCTTGGACTAGGTCCATGAATTCCCTTTCGCGCTTGTGCCTCTCGGTTGTCGGGAAATACTTCTCTAAGAATTTCTTCCTGAAAGTAACCCATGTCATAGCTTTAACAGCATCTTCTCCCATGGTGGCTTTGACAGCTTCCCACCAGTCTGCAGCAGCATATGTCAACTGAAATGTTGCCAGTCTCTTCTTCTCCTGATCAGTACAATCCATTGTTTCGAAGATATGATCCATCTGCCTCAGCTATTGTTCGGCTTTCCATGGTTCAGCAGTGCCAGCAAATTGTTCTAGTCACAAGGCACGGAACCTCTCCAATCGTTTATCCCCCGTTTGACGGACTGGGACTTCATTCCTCTGATTGTTGCCATTCCTATTGTTGGCGGCATTTAGGTCTCCAATTCGTTCGATCCTCCGAACAAATGCCTCAAATATGCCTGTCGGATCGACCGCTGGTGGTGCTCCTTCAATCGCATTGAGGTTTCAGGGACTCCTTCTAGCCATCGTTACAACTTAAACCCTGATAGTACAATAAGGTTAAAAAAAATTAAGCAATTATGAGAAAGAATACAAGTATTAACACGAGGTTTCAAAAATATTCTATATATATCTTTGTAAGCAGTTGCACATATCATGTCAAGTTAATGCTTTTATCTAGCCAAAAGATGAGATTTTTGGGACTAACAGTCCGATGTACAAAATGTGGGAGTCATTGCCCCGAATGCATTCTAATGCTAACTTATAATATCCGATAAGACAAAAAGTAGGACTACTTAGTCCAATATTTACAGCATGCTTGCAAACATAAAGCTAAACACGCCTATTGGGGGCCATGAGGCCTACGGCGCCAAACTCCGGAACGATGCATCGGGTGATCAGTACTACTCTCAGCATCAGACACTGGAGGTGGAGC
Source organism: Hydrangea macrophylla (assembly GCA_033977485.1). Taxonomy (NCBI): domain Eukaryota; kingdom Viridiplantae; phylum Streptophyta; class Magnoliopsida; order Cornales; family Hydrangeaceae; genus Hydrangea; species Hydrangea macrophylla. The sequence goes on along the minus strand of CM066985.1, from coordinate 81,443,686 downwards.
ACCATCCATGTCCATGGGGTCTACGGGTAGCGCTGGGGGTGGCTCAGGTGCCTCAACGTCATGAAGCTCGAGCTCAAATCCATCTAGGACTACCTCGACTCCTCCCAACTCCATAGGGACAGCCATAGCAGCCTCGGGTATAGCTGCTGCTGGAGCTACAGCTGGTAGTGGAGCAGGCTGAAGTACCAGGTATAACTGTACCATCTCTATCTCTACAGGTAGATAGAGGTCAGGGGTAAGAATCCTCCTAATCCACTCCTCAGCAATCAACCTATCCGTCTGGGCCTGATAGAAGGCCTCTAATTGCACTCGGTGGAGGTCCACCATCCCCTCGGTGTGAATGGCTCTCCAAATACTGTTTTCCACGCTAACATTAGCCTGAAACTGAATCAGGGTAAGATAGATCTCTAAGTCGTGCGGCGCTATCCCGTCTGGGCCAATCACATGTCCTCCAAAATCATCGGGTACGAGATATGGGTCCATGCTGATAACCTGACAAAAGCAAACTATCTTATATCAGGGCTAATCTTAATATATCTGGATGTCGTATCCTAAGTACGGAGGACACTCGACTACGCCTATCCTTTTGCTATCACAACCTGTGTCTAGGCTTAAGCCTAATTATACAACCAAGGCTCTGATACCAAAAATCCTGTCACGCCCCGGCGTAGCAAAATAAGGAAAATTTTTCATTTCCGTTTTGGACCCGTAGGTCATGACAGTTGATGGATCGCTTGTCTTGTACTTAGCTTAACATGTACCAGAAAACAGAGTATATAAAGCAACAGGGAAGATTATATTAAACATATAACAACTTCAAATATTACATAGGCTTAAGTTTAAATATCCTTAAGGCACAGACCGCCTTAATCAAATAAAAACATTATCCATATCCTTTATTACATTTTTATTTAATTAGAAAGTAACGCTGCAGGCTCCTCTAGCTGGCATAATCATATTGCCCTGCATAACCATTTCCTGGACATATTGGATGTCCAGGACAAAATAAAGTCATCAGCTAATGAAAGCCGAGTGAGTATAACGAACACACAAGCAATGTATATAAAAGTACATTAACAGTTATTATAAATGTTTGGTACCTTAGAGTACGATTAATCCATTATTCAGTCATTGCATAATAATATTTAGTAACAGTTGAGTAATGAATATTTAAGACCATGCATGAACAATAAAACCATCTCATCTCACTGACTCTTTTATCTCGATCACAATCTCTTGACTCATTCGGTTCACCTAGAACCATCCGGCACAATGCCGTTAGTTTAGAAGGTCTGTCAATATGTCTGCCGTATTTAAGTTGGTCTCGACATACCTAGACCTTCAAGGTTATAATAACCTGTGGAATACTTTAATTAATCTACCGTATCTGAAGTGGCCTGGAATAATTTAAAGCTACCACCAGACTGACCTACCGTATCAAAAGCGGCCTGGGCTCAACCCTCTTAATTAATCTACCGTATCAAAAGCGGCCTGGAATAATTAAGGCTATCACAAGACTCTGATTGACCTACCGTATCAAAAGCGGCCTGGGTTCAATCATTCTTAATTAACCTACCGTATCTCAAGCGGCCTGGGATAATTAAGGTTGCTCGTCCCGAGACATTCTCACAACATACATGCTGACAAATGACCCCTTTCCATACATGCCATCCCGACTATGCAAATGAGTAATTTATTCTCTTTCTTGTTTATATATAGGTATCAGAGCGGGCGTACGACTTGTTCTTTCTTTACATATTTTCTTATAAAGGTATCAGAGTGATATAACTTAAATCTTTCTTTTCACATTTGCTTTGTAGACTGTATCAGAGTGATTTCTTCTTATCATTATTTATCGATTAAATCAACTTATCTAATTCTCGCTTTCAAAATCTATCTTCCTTTCCTTATTAACAAGGTACAATGTATTTAAAATCATTTAGTTAACATCCACGATCTAAATTATAAAGTCACATATGAGACAATAGGAAATTTCATCAAAGAATGCTTTAATACGCTTTTTCAGCTACCAGTACACAAGTGGGTCCACTTTGAAGCGATGTCCTCAAAAATGAGTTATAATTTTTATGGATGAATTACATATCAAATGAAAGGTCTCTGAGTCTAGTTTCCAACGCTTCGAACGGTGCGCGTTTTTGAGTTTTCTAGAGGGAGTTATGGTCGTTTTAGTAAAAGTCGTCAGTGCTGAAACATGTCAATCGATTGACAAACGTGCCAATCGATTGGATGACATGTCAATCGATTGGAAGACATGTCAATCGATTGGATGACATGTCAATTGATTGAATATGTTTCCAATCGATTGGTATCAGCAGTTTCTCCCCTGTTACGAGTTTGAAGTCTGTTTTTGACCCATTTCTCAATTCTGCTTCAACCAAGACATGTAATATATGGTTTTATTCGTTTTTCTGCAAGGATTATGAATACGCAGTCGGTTTTAACTAATTTCAATCGTAGCTCTCGGATTTCACGTAAAACCGAGAGGTGACAAAACTTTAAATCAACGGTACGTCGCGATACGGATGAATTAAGCCGTAGTATTCGAACCGCAGCTTATTGGGACTAAGATCTTTCATTTCCAATTTACAGAATTGAATTTCGTTGAGTTTTACGGTACCGCTAATTTTGGACCTCCATGGCTATATATACATATATAGGCGTATATACTTACTTTCGATACCCCCGACTTGTTCTTAATGACAAATACTACATTATGAGTGGGTTCAAGAGACTCACAGGTTGTTAGATAAGGCGGCGCGACTTGCCGAAGAAAGACGGAAATTCCGAAATAACTCCGAGCTTAACAATGGCTATGGCTATGGTCCCTTGAAGCTCACTGTGACTCTTGTACTTCTGTATTTCCTCTTCTTCTATTTGATTTCCAGCAAGGTAATATAAGTGTGTGCTTGTGTTTGAGAGTGAGAGCTAAGGAGGGAAAGTTTATGCTTGCTTGATGTGGGTGTAGTATGTATATGTGTATATATAAATAAGCTACTCAATCAGTGTTGCAACTTGCAACAGAAATGATCACAACGAATAATGCAGCTGGGTTTGATTGATGCGGTCATTTCATAAATAATACGGTTAGTTAATCAGTTTGGTTCAGTTTGATCAGTTAGTTCAGTTAGGTTGGTCTGGGTAGTCTAGGAAAATACCCCAATAAATATTAGGGACTAAAAATGTAATCAACGTGATTAATATTTTATTAATAATTTTAATACCAGATTATAGGGTAACGTAGGGGCGCAGTCTTAAGCAAAATTAATGCAATTAAAATTACTAAAAGGGTCACAAAATTAAAGTCATGTAATTATAGCAAATCAACATAAGTATTTTTCATTTATGGAATTAATACTACAATTAAAAATAACACATAACAGCAAAGTAAAATGGCATTGTATTAATAACTAATAACATGAGTATTATTTAATAATTAGAATAATACCCCAACTAAAAATTGACAATTAGTAAATAAATAAAAACTAACATCTCTTATTTATTATTAGGGGCGCGAAAATACAGGTTGCTACATATTTGCCACGTCAATTGCATGACTGAAATGGACATTTGTCACTGTCCGAAACAATGACAAACTATTTTAAAATTTGTCACTGTACAAAATAATGACAAATCGTCTCAAAATAAGTGTGACGACATAGCCAATTTGGTAATTAGTCACTGTTGATAACAGTGACAAACTATCTGAACAATTGTCACTGTCCAAAATCGTGACAAATTGCCCAAAAAAAAGTATGACAATTAGGACCATTTGGTGAAGTGAAATTTGTCACTGTTCCAAACCGTGACAAACTATCTCAAAATTTGTCACTGTCCATAACCATTACAATTTTGTGTTTTTGTCACTTTTTCTATATTGTCACTGTCTAAAACCGTGACAAAATTTTCACTGTCCATAACCCTGACAAATTGCCCGAAAATAAGTGTGACAATTCGGCCAATTTGGTGTAGTGAAGTTTGCGCCTAAGGCTACAAGGTGGAAGAGCGCAGTCGTAGGCGTTTTTCCAATTCAGTGGTAATAGGATGGATGTTTTTTGGGTGGTAGTGTTACTAGGACATAGTTATCTAAGGATAACTACTTAAGAGTTGTTTTAAATAATTATAGTTTCTTCTGTTATTCATTTATTATGAGACATGGCATGCTAGACTTGAACGCATAGGATGTGATGGGATGACTTGATTAGCTTGAGAAGCCCTTTTTGGGCCCACTCGCTAAGGTTGACCTACCTATATATGAGTCTTGCTTAGTTGGCAAAGCATGCCAAAAGCCTTTTAGACAGGCTATTAGAGCTACTCAAGCATTAGAGCTAGTTCACTCAGATATCTGTGGACCTATGGTTATAAAGGCACGTCATGGCGCCTCTTATTTTTTCACTTTTATAGATGATTTCTTGTGATATGAGGATCGCGAGTACTTATCTAATCAGTTTAGGGAACTATGTGAGGAAAAAGGGGAAACGCAGATAACTTCCTATTCCGGAAACTCCGTAACAATATGGTGTTGCAGAAATAAAGAATAGGACATTCCTAGATATGGCTAGGACTATGATGGCGCAAGTCAACCTCCCAATGTTGCTTTGGGGGGATGTATTGTCATTTGCTGCCTACATACTAGAGTGCCTCTTTCTCAGTCAGTTCCCTCTACCCCCTTATGAGCTATGGAAAGGTGAAAAGCTCATTTTGGAGCATTTGCGCCCGTGGAGCTTAGGAGGTTATGTTCACTATACCTCGCATAAGTACGAGAAACTATGCTCGAGAGCTAGAAAGCATACCTTTATAAGGTATTCTAATAGCTCGACAGCCTATGTAACGTATAATGAACAAACGGGTATAGGAATGACAGAAATGGTGCCACATTATATTGAGAATGACTTCCCTAGATTTGTATTACTAAGAGATATCTTGACCTCTATGAGTTGGAGGATGTTGAAGACAACATACCATCTTTAAGCGAGGGTGGAGAGATTGATCCACATCTAGTAATCGCTGTGAAATGGTACTAGTCTCCAATCGAGTGGGAGTACACCGCTAGACGCTAGTGGGAGTGTACCAAATAGTGGGAGTGCACCACTAGGCACTCAAGACTCTCAAGTAGTACACTGCATGGTGATGAGGAAAAAGTTCTCTATCGTTGTTTTGAAATTGAGGAAGACATTTTCATATGTGTGCGAATGTGTGCACAAGTGGATAAGGATGAGCCTGCTTCTTTCTGTTGAAGCGGTTTTCTTTGTCTACTGAAGCTGAGTGGATAGTTACTACGCCAGATGAGATGAGCTCTATGGACGCGAATAAGGTCTGTGAGTTAGTTGACATTCTGCCCGGGGTCTGGGAGTTAGTTGACATTCTGCCCGTACGTAAGACTATTGGAGACAAGTGTGCTTTCAAAATCTAACGCAAGGCAGATGGTTCAATTGACAAGTATTAGGTGCGCCTTGTGGCGATAGTTTGTACCTAGAAAAGGTATAGACCATGGAAACATGTTCTCCCAAAGGGTGAGATCTGACTCCATTCGCCTTATCCTAGCAATCGTCGCATATTTAGTTTTGGAACCTTTTTAGTTGGATGTTTAAACTGTTCTTTTCTTAATGGAGAACAAGACGATGAGATAAATATGGATCATCCCATTGGTATTGTGACCAAAGGGAATGAGCGCAAAAGTGTGCCGTCTCAAACGATCTATTTAATATCTCAAGTTAACAATCATCTAGGCAGTGGTACAATGTGTGTACATTAAACGGTCCAAGAAAATTGTTCTAAATTCTTTGTATGTTGATGACGTCCTTCTAGTTGGGAATGAGATGAGTTCTATTGTCGCCACTTATGAGTGGTTGTCCTTTCAGTTTGAGATTGACGATATGGGTGATGCCAACTATGTGTTGGGAGTTTAGATTGTGAGATATTGTTCTCAGAATCTCCTTTGTTATACTTGAGGGACTTACAAGATGTAGGTTCTTGAACATTTTCACATGAAAAGCCTAATTACCTATTGACATCCTAAGAGGGACTCACTATGACCTTAGATCAATGTCTTAAGAATAATGAGAAGAGGAAACAAATGTCCAGTTTTCCATATGCATTCGCAATAGGGAATTTAAAGTATGCTATATTGTGTACTCAGTCAGATGTCTACTATGCGGTTGGTCTAATTAGTCGTTGTCGTAGTAACCCTGGTCCCGTCCTATCACTAGTAAGTAGTGAAGAGTATCTTGCGATATGTTCGCAGGACTGTGGACCTTGCCTTATGCTATCCGCGATGGAAGCATAATATGTGGTGTGCTTATCAGCTGTTCGAGGAGCTGTTTTGGTTAAAGAGTTTTTGTAGTGGCTAGGCTTTTCACCTCATAGTGATGAGGTTGTGCTTGTCTATGGTGATAGCACATAAACCTGAGCATATGCAAAAGATCTCAAAGCAATTCTAGCACGTAGACATTCATTTTTTGTCACATTTCAGATGTAGTTTGTGCAAAGGGAAGTTGTCTTGAGGCACATCTTCACTTGGGGATTTGATGTGCTTAGACAATTTATTGTAGCATTGACATTATTATTCAAGTTTTTTATTACTAGTTAATAATAAACTAGTTGGTTTCCATACATATATATTTGTTATATGAATGGAATGAGTGCACATTTATAATATGTCACCGGGCACGAATCGACCTACTCACACGGGTGATTCACCTTGGCGCTGAGATAGCAAACTAGGACATGTGTGTCCATGGCGCTTAGACGGCGAGCAAGATGAGACATTTGTGTTCATGGAGCTTAGATAGCTAACTAGGACATATGTGTCCATAGCGCTTAGAAAGCGAGCTTGAGTACTTATATCTACGCAGTATAAGCATAGCGAGCTAGATATAAACCTTATTATTTCTATATGTCACCTTAGATGGAGCTAAGATGAGACATTTTATATATTGTCGAACATAGAGAGATCCCATGACTTTATGTAGCCTGTTTATAGCCGAATGTGAGTTTTCAGACGAGCGCCAGGAGTGGCGACTGTGCTGGAAAACTCAGGTTAGACATTTTGTGTAACGTCTAGACTAAGATTCGTATGGCGTTACTTGTTTTTCCAAACACAGAGTGACATGCCCATTTTTTTATGGAAGAATGCCATAGCATACATTTCATACTGTATGTGCTTTTGCGATCGATTATGGAGCAGTGAATGGATTCCTCTTCATTGCTGTGTGAGCCATGTAGCATATCCAAGACATTGGTTATCCTACAAACTGGTTGCCTTCACGACTTGAGACTATGTCATGAAGAGGACGCTTGATGACAGCTACTTTAGCATGCTATCCTAGGACGATGAGATAATTCCATTCTATGGGGTGTGTCTGGGTAAGCGGTCAAGTTAATTGGATTGACATGTGGGTTCAGGGAAGACCATTCAATAACACACCATGATTTTGTGACTCACTAGCAGGCCTGCGACAATCGTATTTTGTTACTGATATGTCATGAGTACATTACATTGAGGTGGTGTAGCAATTTTTTTCACCGAGGGATTGAGAATGCTGCATCCGGTGTGGTTGAATCGTCTAAGGCATACACGACAAGCTTCCGAGTGATGTGTCTTGCTGGTTATGGTGATGATTTGGCACTACACTCCTGTCGTTGTACTTTTTTTTCGTAAGGTCGCACGTTCTATTTCCCTGTATAAAGAGATGAGATGTTCTGTTTCGAGAGATTGGTTTAGTACTAACCCTATGTGGGTGAGTGGGAGATGTAGAGAATAATGTGGCCGGGCCATACGGGCACCCACATTGTATTGGACCGGGTCTAATACAACATGGGCTTTTGAAGTCCTAATCGAGTAGGGTTTGTGTATGCCTATATATATACACACATATACTACACAAATCCTACATGATATATACATATTTCAGCAGCCTCTCTCTCTCTCTCATGGTTTTCTCTCTCTAAAGCCATCACCATGGAAGCTTGGGGATTTAGCGCGTGATACGTACGAGGACCGCTCTAGTAGTGATCTTCAAGACCTATGCGAAGCATAAGAGAGTACACGGAGGCTACAAGGAGCAGCAGTTCATGGGTGAAGATGTTGGGCTTGTAACAACACCGACTCATCGATCCCGTCGGGCTATATTCCGCTAGGTAAGTGACCTAAACCCTACTCCATGCTTGTGTGCATGATTTTTCTACAGATAGCAACTACATTATAGTATTCGTATAAAAAAAACTCCGCCATAAGTTGTTTTCTGTATAGTTGAATGTTTGTTAAGAATACCTATCGAATTTGGTTTAGTAAGCAATGGTTGCTTAAAAAATTAACTTTTTCCAGAGAATTAGATCATTTTAATAGAACGTTAATGGCCCTCTATAGTCTAGTATGGAATGGAAAATATTATGGCAAATATGCACAAATATTATTAATCATTTTCTAAGATATTATTAATCCATTTGTACTTTTCATTATATTCTAAATATTATTGATCTATTTATAAATTACATATGTGTCACACGCATACATATATATATACATGAATTAATCACACTTTAAAATAATAAAAAATATATATAAATAAATATTTTCCTTTTGTCAAATATGTTGCTATCGATATGCAAATATATGGAATTATTAATTATAGTGTGGTTTACTTTTTTAATGACAAAACCACCAATCCAAATACATGATTGACTATCTGATAAGAATCATCTTGGATATATGAATGGTGGAATGCCTAAGCAGCAAACCACTAGACAGTAGAAAATAGACATTAATTAATGAAGGGTCCACCAACTCAATAGCATGATGTGATGGTCTGGACTAACTCAAAATAGAATAAATAGCCCAAAAAGTTGAGCTCCGACCATCTCCATTAATGTAAAAAGCTATTTTACATCTTGTAAGTCTATATTTCAGCAATGTTATAGAGTCAAAAATCTATAGTTTGACAATTATGCTCTAATACAAAAAGTCATCCAAGATATCATTTTTTTGGTACAAAAGCTATTAATCTATTACATTGGGCAGAGTGTTTTGTACACCAACATTGAGGATGGGTGAAAAATGGTCATTGAGCACAATTACCAACAAAAATCTGATGTGGCAAATGTCACGACCCATCCCGCTGTGTGCGGAAATAGGACACGTGGCACGCCACCAAGGCTCATCCAATTTCAACACCAACACAACCAAAACACAACGATTCGAATCATAAATACAAGAGTGTTTACTAGGGATTACAAATACTAATCCAACCCATGCCAAGGTTTTATTATAACATATTACAAATTCAAATTCTTATTACAAGTTAGAAGGAAAATAAAAATATGAATAAGTGGTGATTCCCCGGCATTCCTCGGCCTCACTCCTCTCGCTTCTTCTTTCCTCACTTCTTATCACCTACAATGTAGTAAATCTCCATTGCTCAGCTATATGCTGAGTGCACAATTCTAAATGTATGCTTATATGATAATCCATGTTTAAAACATCTAAAACACATCAAAATAGTCTCTAGGATGAGTGGTACGCATTCATCCGGTAAATGAAACCGATGCCGTGGAAGGTACACCTCTTCCACGCACCCCGTACACTGGTTGGGCCTTCTTCCATACCAGGTACCGTGTCCTGATTGGGCCTTCCTCCACACCAGACACCACCACAATCAATATTATAATCCTCAAACTTCGAGGAACTTACCCCCGGATGAAATTGCACCAAACCCCCCTTTGACCCAAGTCGACATGTAACATGCTCACATAGATAGTTATACACGCTTTTCTAACATTTTCACATGCACAATTAATGGGCCTAATTAACACATGAATTTCGTCCGGATCCAAAATATCAACTCGATATTCCAAACATGTAAATTCCATATATTTCATAGATCTAGAATTCATACCTCGTGCGATTTCTCTAAAACTTTGAAGGATTGACTAGGGAATAGATTAAATGTCGGATCCCCGATTTCAGGTGATTCTTACAAGTTTTACCTGATATTTCCCAAATTTCTAGAAATTAGCTTTTCAGAAAAAGTTAGCGAAACGAGGCCTAAGAGGTATCAAAATGAAGCTCTTACCTCGAGGAGTTTAAATCTAGAATCTGGGAAAAAAACTGACAATCAGAAGTTCGTCGATCGGCGATGTGAAGCTAGTGGGAATCAAATCTCCATTTTCTCTCTCTCCTCAAGAAATTTTTAGAAAGTTTTTGAAAAATGAAATCACACCTTTGCTATTTATAGACAACATTTCCAGAAATTATGTTTGCCTCCCCACGAGTTTACAAAACTTCTAATTATCTCCCGAAATGTCTTAAACGTCTACTTTATTATTTCATGAGTGAAAACTAAAAATTATAAAAGTTTTCGTCTAGGTTCCGTTTGGGTCCAAAATAAGAATCCAAAACTAACTTCCATGGAATCTCTATGCCACCTACCTTTTATGCAATGTATCACTCACGTTCTCACCACATTATTCACAACAATCTAAAATAATATCAAAACTACCAGAATTTTACTCTACGCAGGTAAAGTCAAATAATATTTAAAATCACATAAATGTGATTTAAGTTATGATACGCCTCATGGATTACCAATTACTGTGTCCTCAACCGACACCTCACCGTTGACCCATGTCAACCCATCTCAATTATCAATCAACATTAACAATATCACATGCTCTCACATACTTTATAAAATGAATGCGAAAATTTGGGACGAGTGTGACAACTCTCCCCTCCAAAAAAGAAGTTTGTCCCCAAACTTATACCTCTTGAGTCAAAAAGATACGGATATTCATTCCTCATCTCTTCCTCATTCTCCCACGTAGCTTCCTCAACTGTATGACTATGCCATAGCACTTTCACCATCAGAATTGTCTTTGTTCTCAACACTTGCTCCTTATGATCCAAGATTTCTACTGGATGCTCTATGTAGGTCAAATCTTCCTGGATTTGCAACGGTTCCGGTACTATGATTTTACTCATATCTGACATACAACGTCTCAGCATTGATACATGGAAAACATTATGCACATGTTCCAATTTTGATGACAAGGCTAATCGATAAGCCACTGGTCCTACACTCTCTAGAATCTCAAAAGGTCCTACAAACCTCGGATTGAGCTTTCTCCTCTTACCAAATCGTATAATGCCCTTCGAAAGCGATACTCTCAAGTATACAAAATCTCCCACTTCAAATACCATCAGTCGTCGCTCAAAGTCCGCATAACTCTTATAACGACTCTGAGCTGCCTTAAGTCAATTTTGGATTAGCTTCACCTTCTAAGTAGTCAACTGTATTATCTCGGGTCCTAACAACTTTCTTTCTCTAACTTCGGTCCAACAAATCGGCGATCGGCACTTACACCCATATAACGCTTCATATAGTGCCATTCCTGTACTTGACTAAAATCCATTGTTATATGTAAATTCAATCAATGGTAGATGTTTCTCCCAATCACTCCGAAAGTCTAGTACTCAAAGTCTAAGCATGTCTTCCAATGTCTGAATCGTCCGTTCAGACTGTCCGTCGGTCTGAGGATGAAATGCAGTACTGAAACTCAGTTAGTACCCATAGCTTCCTATAGAATTCCTCAAAACCTTGATGTAAAACTACTATCACGATCCGATATAATCACTACTGAAACCCCACGTAGTCTTACAATCTCTTTCACATACAATTCTGCCAACCTTGAAGGTTTAGTCGTCTTGATCGGTAGGAAATGCGCTGATTTTGAATCTATCAACTATAACCCAAATCTTATCATTCTTATTGAATGATCGTGGAAATCCCAAAACAAAATCCATCGTGATCTCATCCCACTTCCACTCGGACACTAGTAACGGTTGTAGTAGTCCTGCAGTTACTTGTCTCTCTACTTTGACCTGTTGACACGCCGAACATTCGAATACAAACTTGGCGACTTCTCGCTTCATACCTCTCCATCAAAAGTTCTCTCGCAAGTTTCGGTACATCTTGTTACTTCCTGGATGAACCGCATATTTGGTACTATGTGCTTCCTCTAGAATTCGTTCTTTCAGGTCTTTTACATTTGGTACACACAATAGGTTCCCAAGCACCAATACTCCTTGTTGCAACATAAATCCAGGTCGTTTCCCCAAAGGTATCTCGTCTCTCATCTTGCACAAATAACAATCGTTAAACTGTTCTGCCTTGATTTCAACAATAATGTCTGGGTGAGCTATGATCGTCATTATCAAGCCACCATCCGTTTCTAGAATCACACATTGCACCAGAATGGCCAATTTGTCACTGCTCTAGGAGGTGACAAAGGGCCTTTGTCACTGCTCCTGACCGTGACAATTCCAGGGGTGACAAAAAATATTTGTCACTGCTATTTGAGGACCCCTTAAAGGGTTAATTTCCTTCCATTTGTCACCGCAGTGAACCATGACAATAATTTTAAATTTGTCACTGCACTAAGCGGTGACAATGATGTTGACAATATTTTTAATTTTCTCACTGCTAAAAGCAGTGACAATGTTGGTGGCAATAATTATAATTTTGTTACTGCTCTTAGCGGTGACAATGTTGGTGACAGTTTATGATTTTGTCATCTAGTTTAATTGTGACAAATATTAGCTAGTGACAATTTATTTGAAAGACTTTAACAGTACAATAGCATTCCAAAACAATTTAACTATAAACAACACAAAACTGCAAATTGCAATCAAATATGAAGTGTACTAATTAAACACCATTTGTTCAAATTTGAGAAAAAAATATTACAACAAATTATGGTCTTCCTCCAGTCTTTTTGTACTCGGAAGAACCAATTAAAATATTAGAGAACTAACACTTGAGAAAGAAAATTTACTGCCAAATATCCTAGAATGTAAGGCGAGTCTCAAGAACAAGTATATACAAATCACTGAATGATCAACATTGATCAAAATCTCAGACCTAATAAACATGCTAACAATTGAATTCAAGGGCTTTAAATCTCATTCAAGAACAATTTGGAACTTCTCAACTCTATATCCCTGCAATTTGAGTGTCCCTGGAAAATAGAAAATAGAAAGTAGCATGTGAACAAACAATGGACAGATATAGTAGTCATCATGGAAGGGATTGCCGAATTTAATTAAAAAAATAATTAAATGAAGATAGAGGTAAAGCAACAAATTTAATTCAAAAAAATAAAGAAGAAAAAACCAATTAGAATCAACTTATGACAAGTAGGAAACACTTTTCCTTGTTTGGTTAATAAAGGACTGAGGAGGAAAATAAGAAGGGAAAGAAAATGGGGTGAAAAATAAATCAAAAACTTAGATTGTTGCGAATCACTTCCCTTCCCCTTTTCTATAGTTCCTACTAAGATGTAGACATTTTAGTTTGTAATGTTAATTAAGCATAGAGGAAAACACTACAGGAAACAAGAGATAAATAGTTTTCCTTCTCGTATTCTGTCATTTCCGTTTTCCTACTCTCAATTAAGTACTAGGTTTCCTTCTTGTATTCTTTCATTTCTGTTAATTAAGCATAGTTTTCCTTCTTGCGTGTATTCTATCATTTTTGTAGAGCGCCACATAGTAATAGGGTTTTAAGGTAAATGAAGTACCTAAAACTTTTAAGCTTAGGATAGTAAAATATTTGAATCGCATACTTGTAATCTTCTAGCAACATAGACCATATTGATAGTAGTAGGAAGTGCAAGGATAAGTACAATAGGATCAGAAGCATACTAGTGGTGCAATTACATGATGTAGTGCAGTTTTGAACAATAAAGCTCTGGCTCCCTTGATTTGCAGCAGAACACGCACATGTCCACTTGTTTATTTAGATTTATCATAAAGTTCACCTGTCATTGAGAAATCCAGAAATATAAGATTTACTTTAGTTATGCATACTTACAAGACAATGATGTGCATATGAAGAAACGCCAGTTTTTTTTATTATCATTCCACACTGAGAATCAAAAGAAAAATAAATAAGAGAAAAAGTGTCATCACCATGCATATGCAAAATAACAACACCACGGTTCCTAGCTGCATAAAAGTGCCTGCTCAAGACATTAAAACAAACTTTAATTTAGCCAACAATGGGGTATTGAGGTGTTGATGATGTAGAAAAATAAAAGTATGAAATATGGTTAACTTTCTACCTTTTCAACAACTCTATTGCAGCCTTAACCGACCAGCCAAAAATAATAAGAAATCAACTATAATTCCCAAATGGAAAGTAATTGTAATTAATTTGCATATTTTAGGCAAAGAACAAAAGTAGAAAGCCAGAAACAAAATCCAAATGACCTAAACAGGGAGTCTTTGAATCATCTGAGCCAATGTTTGAGAAGAAAGATGGAAACCCGCCACCACCATTGCTATCATATGCATAAACAGTGTATTTATTCTCCCATATATTTCAATAAAAGCAAGAGACTTGAACACATCTACCTTCTTATTGTTTTTAAGAAACTTTGCTCATAATTTTTTTAAGAAACGGGTCTCAACCCTCATCAAATTGACCCATCCTAAATTAATTGTTTTGGGCTGAATAAAGGCTGTTTAGAGTGAACACAAAGTCTTTTCTCTTCCATGTCTCCAGTCCTCTTCTCTATATTCTATGAATCTACTTAGCTCAGTTAGCGGAAACCATCAACCGAAGACGAATATGTCTTCTTTGCTCATTAGAATTATAAAACTTTAGCATTGAGCACCATAGGCAATATAGCCACAAATTTACCGAACGAAGTAATCAAGTGACTTGTTAAAGTAAAATCAAACAAAATCATTCATACTATTTAATAATTATAAGCAATGAAATTCACAATAATCCCAAGAATATTCTGATAAACCAAACATATTGGAGGCGAAGGTTGGAGGTGGCGGCTAGGGTTTCGGAGGAGGGAGAGAGAAAGATACGTAAAATCATATTCATAAACTACTGCCATGGAAAATTCTCTATTCATAAGAAAATTTGATTTGCTTTGCAGAAGATTATTACGTACAAATGAAAAGAAAATAAAGAAGAAAGAGAAAGGGTGAATTGAGGATTAAGATGGCAACCATTTGTCAAAAACATTCCATAACCTATTCCAATTGCTGGAATTGCAACCATGTGTCAAAGACATCCTTGGTTTTTGATCAATAACCCGACTTCACAGACAAAAATCCCTTTTCTGTCCGGAGTCCAAATGATCTTGTCCTCTACCCTCGATATAAGGAGAATAGTGTTGGAAGTCTATGGAGTGAAAAGACTATAAAGGAGGCTGACATTCCTAGCATAATCACTGTTGATCAAAAGCTCACAAACCTTCGATATGTTGGGTCTTTGTACCCCTCTGCTTATCAGTTTGAAGGTAGAACTGTGGGGGATCCAAGAAAGAAAGAAAGAGGGAAGTGAAATTGGAGAGCTCTCAGAAAACAAGAATGAGAAAGCCTCTATTCAACCTTCAGGATTTGTAGGAATAGAGCACTCAACTAAGCCAACAATCTCAGATCTGCAACAAAACCATTATATGGAACACCAATGAACTAATCAGTTGGTTGGGTTTATGTAGAGGAAAAAAAGCCCTACAATATTCCAAGTTAAAACTTCAACATATAACTCAGTTCAAATGCCACTTGTGTTTTCGTTCATGCTTAAATAATATTAAGAATTAAAATTTTCTAACATATAATTATAATAAATGAATAAGGGAAGGGAAATGACTCACAACACTCAAAAAGTTTAGTGTATTTTTTTATAGCAGTTTTATGAGGCAGTTTTAGAGATGGTTTTTGGCAGTTTTTAATCGGTTTTATTTTTTATAGTTTTAAGACAAATTAGTACCCTTTTATTTGTATTTTCTTAGTAAAATTGACTTGGTTTAATTGTAAATATGGGGTATAGGCAAAGTGTAGTTGGTACCCCTCCCTTTTCCTTTATAATTGTAATAGATAATATCGATTTTAGTACAAACTAAATGAAAAGTAAGCTATTTGATATGAACCTCTTCTTGTTTTCAACATTCCCAAACATGCCACAGGCTTATAAAATATGCTGAAAAACAGGCCTATTATCAATTGATTGTTCCATTTCAACCTTTTCACTTTAAACACCATTTTTACAATAGTTTGATAAAATCTGTTTGCAACCATTACTTGGACAGAGTAAAATGAGAACAAAAAGCAAAGAAATAAGTAATGTATATATGTCAATGTCATCACAATAATTATTAAGGAGGTGTTTGGAAGGGAATATAATATTCGTCCCTAAAGATAAAATATAAACTATGGAATCTCCATTATGCAATGGCAACTAACTCATGCAAGGGCAAAATAACAAACAACTTATTTCCTATTTGCTAATAAAACAAAGAGATGATGATAAAAGCAATACCACTTGAAATAGACAAGTTACAAATACGAATTCAACATTGCTTCATTTTCACTTAGCTCAACCAACATTTTACTTTTTTAATCCTTGTAATGAAAGGCATTTACTGCCCACAAAGTATAAAGAATTCAAATTATTAGTATAGCTCTTACTTTTCATCCTTGTACTACCACTTAATGGTATATGAACTCCTATTCCTCGTAAAGTATACTGTGTCCATAGTAATATGGATATAAGTATAAGGAGTAATGCCATGTTTTCTAAATTTTTATCTCAATTTTTTTTCGTAATAAATATAGTAGTAGAGTACCCTAAGGACTGATCCTGGTGATAACTCCAGAGGGGGAAAACTGGTTTTAGTAAGTGTTGGGGGCTTAAGGTGAATTATGTTATAGTGTAATTTTTCAAAGCTGGGGGAGTGGTTCTGCCCCTGGAGCACCTGCAACAGCTTTGAATGAAAGTTTAGATGGTTTCATCATCATTGATGTGATCCCAATGCAACATGTATCGCATTTGGGAACCATATGGAATTACTCAAGTACATGATATATGTCCGACACCACGTGTGAATCCTCCACGTGTACTAAAAGATAAGAGAAAAGTCATCACTGAGAGCGAAGAAAGGTTCTAATTAATGTTTTATACGAAGAAATTGGTATAAACCTGTTAATAAATTTTGAATCAGATACATTATTAAATTGGTACTAGCATCCGAAGAAGTTAGAATACCAGAGTTCCTCTTATATGCATAGGCTGTCTAAGAGGACTTTTTTTAATCTACACAAAAAAAAGAGAAAGAAATAAAGAAAGAAAGAAAAGAAATAAAGAAAGATGACACCATTAATCTCTCATTTACTATCAAATAATCAGGGTCTGGCCAAACACTAAACTCATTGATCTGATTTAAAAGACTATATTTCCTTTTAATGGTGGGTTCAAAAAGAAATTGTCACATGTCATCAGTTCTGAGAAAATGAACTCTCTGTTAGGATTGTGCCTAAAATTCCATTAGCGAAGTTATTTCCTAATTATGATTTGATTCCTTATTTGGTGGTTTCCTTATCAAATAAGGATTCCTTTGATGGTGGAAGTTACCTATTTTATATAGGAATGTTTGTGAGCATATTCCTTATTATACAAGACTTACCATAGGGGTAAATCCTACTACAACTAGGATTGGAACTATACAATCTATATAAATATAGGGCTTACTCAAGGGATTGATAAGATTGGTTGGAAATCTTCTACATACACAAGAGAGGGCTACAAACTAGTGAGGGATAAATTAGTTTCTAGCAATTGTGTGTGTCATATAACTTGGTTGGAGAGTTATACACGTGAGGTCTTGAGTGCTTGTAATCTTTATATTAATCGAGATGATCGCCTTTGCACATGGACGTAGGCATTGTTGAGCCGAACCACATTTAAATCTTGTTGTGTTGGTTTGCTTGATTTTTCTTTCGTTGTTGTGTCGTTCTTGTTCTATTTATCTCTATCTTTGTGGGTGTGATTTTTCTTGTTGTGATTGTGGGCCCATTCCCAACAAGTGGTATCAAAGCTCGGTTGCAAATCCATGGCAGCTGGAGATAGTTCGCTTGGGGATATGCGAATGGCAATAGAAAAGTTCGATGGCAAGAAGATCTTCAGCATGTGGCAAGTGCGTATGAAGGTCACCTTGGTGCAACAAGGTATAGAGGATGCATTGTGCGGTGAAGATAACAAGCCGGAAGGGATGACCGACAAGATGTGGAAGAGGATTAACTCTAAAGTCGTTAGCACCATGCGGCTTAGTTTGGTGGATGATGTGGTGTACGATGTCACGGGAGAGACCTCCGCAAAAGCTTATGGATCTCTATTTGGGGAAGAACTTCACCAACCATCTTATGTTGAAGCAAGAGTTGTACTCCTTTACGCGGAAAGAAGGAGTTGATCTTCAAGGCCATATAGGTGAGTTTAACAAGTTATTTTGCAAGTTATCTAACGTTGGCTTCAAACTAGACGACGAGGACAAAGCTATCATTCTCCTTACGTCGGCAAAATCTACCCATAATCAATTATTCAATACATTATTGAATGGGATAGATACCATAACGGTGGAACAGGTGAAGAAAGCTCTATTCTCTAGCGAGAAGATGGATAACAAAGAGGAAAAGTTGGAAGATGCACAAGCAATTGTTATACAAGAGAGGCCAAGACAATGGAAAAAGAACTCTAGTGGAGGCGGTAGTGGAAGAGCACGACATAGAACTCCTATGAAGGATTAGGAGTGTTACTATTGTGGAGAGAAGGGTCACTTTATGCGAGATTGCCCAGCAAAGAAGGATAATAGTTGTGCCACTACAAACGTGTTGGAACATTCAGATGAAGATGTCATAGAAGTCATAACAATTACTGAGGAGGAGAAGAAAACCACGGATTGGGTTCTTGATGACAAGTGGGGGTATTTGTAAAATATAACCGCATTAAAAGAAGAAAATACACTAATTGAGTCTACAATTCCCTTGTTTATCCGCAGTTTGAATTACAATGCCAGTTTTCACACATTATGATTAATCTATGATAAGTTGTGTGTTTTAGTTGTAATTTATGCAGACTATGGTTGCTGTGTGGAGAATTGGAAGATAACGATAAAAGGAAGTGCTGAATTTCAATGAAGACAACCAAACGATGAAAAGTGAACCTCGATCGATTGAAGAATATTCGATCGATCGAATGTGTCTTTTAGTTGTAATTTATGCAGACTATGGTTGCTGTGTGGAGAATTGGAAGATAACGATAAAAGGAAGTGCTGAATTTTAATGAAGACAACCAAAGGATGAAAAGTGAACCTCGATCGATTGAAGAACATTCGATCGATCGAAGGTTCGATCGATCGAGAGAAGCTCAATCGCTCGAAGATCCCAGAAGTTCGATCGATCGAGAGATGTTCGATCGATCGAACATGGCTTTTATCAAAACATACGCGCACGCTGCGGGGACAGTGGTTGAAACCCTAGTTATAGTTTTTTCTATATATATCAGTTGTATTCACTAAAAGAAGGACACACACGTTTAACTTTTATCAGTTTTATAGAGAGAGAAGAGAGTTTTCTCCTTGTTTTGTAGGTTTTCATTAAAGATTGATATTGTTTGGCTTGAGTTTTCGTAGTTTAATACATGTTCGTCTTTCTAGGTTACTTCGTATTACTTTATTTACATGTTGTTAGTAGTTTATTAAAGTTCAATCTATTAAATACATAGTTTTGTATGTTAGATACGTTTACACCATTAGTTTTGGTAGTTTTCATATTTAAAACACAAACAAACGCATCCTTAATGAACCTTTACGTTAAAACAACTCTGTGCTACTCCAGACTATGTCTGAGTAGTCCCCAGGTTGGAAGATTACGATGAAACCGTGATCTCAAGCCTCTGCCATGCAGTAAAATAATTCCTGTGTTCGATCGATCAAAGTTAGTTCGATCGATCGGACCAGAGACATTGTCAATCGATCGAAGTCAGTTCGATCGATCGAGAGATGAAGATGTTCGATCGATCGAAAGAGCGTCGATCGATCGAACACTCTGATTCTTGAGAACATTCTATGCAGTATTTCTAGACTTTCTGCTTCACTGATTTGTTATCAAACTGTCCCCAAATGCTCAGTTTGTCAAAACAGTCTGTAAACTTAAAGCCTTGAGGCATTTTTCTTCAATACATTTTGCAAACCACCCTCAATGCTAACACCATTGACGGTGCAAGTCTTAACTATTGTTTTAAACCACTTTTATGTATTTTAAACTTAATTCTGATGACATAGTCCCGGTCATGAAAGGACTATGGATTCTTTACCTCTAGATAAATATGGAATACTATAGAGAATGTGCTCCATTGAGCTTCAACGTAACTGCATGGTAGATGGCTAGGTTGCGGTGGATTCGTTTAATCCCAACATTCCCTTTTATTAAGAAAAACACGTTTTTAAAATATCATTTTAATTTGCTAGTTAGTTGTTAGATTAATTTAGTTTAATTGCTTTATTGTTAGTAGTTGATAAACCGTGGAACTTAGTGTTCTACATTTCCTAAAAGTATTGAATTTTGTTTTCTTTTTAGAGTTTAATCTAGGTTTTTAGTTTAACACCTTCCCTGTGGGATCGACCTGTACTTAACCAGACTACTACTTTTACGATTACTTACACTTGGGTATAGCACACAAGCGCACACAGAAAAATTCTAGTGTCAAGTTTTTGGCGCCGTTGCCGGGGAAGGCGACAAGCTAACACTTAGATTACCTCAATCTATCCTTATCTCTTTCTGTTTTATTTTTCTTTTATTCTTTAGATCAAAAACTACTTAGGGTCCTTCCCTTTATGTCCGATAATTCCATCGAAGGAATTTACGGAAACCCATTCTATTCATCCAATTCATCTAGTTCTATTAATCCCATAGTTACACATATTGATTCAATGGTCGACAATCAAAGTGAAAACGGTGATAATGTGGTTGTACCAATCGACGATTCACTTCGTCCTTTGTGCGATCTCGTGACACCTGAACACGCGCCTACACCTTCTTATATTCTCATTCCACCCCATGCAGGCAAATTTTAATTTCAAAATGGAATGATTCAACTCCTTCCTACCTTTCATGGAATGGAGAGCGAGAAGGCGTATCTACATGTCAATGACTTTGAGGATGTTTGAAAAACATTTTCACAGAATTGTCCTATAGACGTGACACGTCTAATGCTATTTCCCTTTACCCTGAAGGATAAAGCAAAAACGTGGTTACTCACCTTAAAGCCAAATTCAATCTATACCAGGCATGCGATGAACACCGCTTTTCTGAATAAATTCTTTCCACCCCGCATGACCACCGAGCTTAAACGACAAATAAACTCTTACAAACAAAAGAGCAATGAAACCTTCACCCAAACTTGGGAGTGTTTCAAGGATTTGCTACTCTCATGCCCACATCACGGGTACCAAAAATGGCGAACCATAAGCTATTTTTATGAAGGGTTAAATGGCGAAACTAAAAGTTGGTCGAAACCATGAGTTCAGGGCCATTTCTTCGCAAAAACACTGAAGAAGCTGAAGCTCACTTCGAGTGGTTAGCAGAACATGCCCATGATTGGTCGAACTCAGACGATGTCCCACGCTCACAGATATCCTGTGTGGAAGAGAAAAGTTTATACCAACTAAAAAGTGAGGATCATCTGATGAATAAATATGAAGAACTAGTGAAGAAATTGGAAGAGTTGGGAATGAAAGGAGAGAGTTCTAGGCAGGTTTTGCCTGAAGAACCATGCGGCACATGCAACATGCTGGGACATACTAGCCAATACTGCCCTAATGTGCCGTATTTTCAAGAACAACCTCCCATGGAAATGAATGCCAAACAACTACAATCAAGCTCAACCCTCTAATAATCAACAGCCAAACGTGTATGTTCCCCCACACAAATAGTCGCAGGAGGAAGATCCTCTTTCTAACGTAAATCTAATGCAGTAGTTAATTCAAATGATGAGCAAGATGTCTGCAACGTTAGAGAGGATGGATGCACAACAAGAGGGATTGGGAGGAACATTTCCTGCCCAACCACTTCCAAACCCTAAGGGATTCAACAATGGTCCCAATGACCATGAGCAAGCCAAAGCCGTGACAACTCTGAGAAGCGGCAAGGTCTTAGGACAAAACATGCCTTATTCTACTCTCGAGGAGTATGAAGAGGAGGAAGTGGCGATTAAGAGCAAATCATCTACTCAGGAAGAGGAGCAACTCAATAATAACGAACCATTGGTTGAAAAAGATGAAGCTCCTAAACGAGTAGAAGAAATTGAGAGAAGGCCCGAAAAGGAACTTGCCAGTGACGAATTACCCAGATGCCCTTTCCCTGCGCCTTACCCTCAAAGGCTTAAGAAACCCCAAAACGAGGCAAAGAATCAGGAGTTCTTGGAACTGTTCAAACAAGTCAAAATCAATCTTCCACTCCTTGATGCAATCAAACAAGTGCCGGCCTATGCTAAGTACCTCAAAGACTTATGCACGGTCAAGAGGAGGCAAAGTGTGAAGAAACACGCTTATGTCGCTTGCCAAGCAAGTGCAATCATCCAAAATGAATTGCCTCCAAAGCTTAAAGACCCTGGCACCCCAACTGTCTCGTGTCGGATTGGGAATCAAAGGATAGACAACGCACTCCTTGACCTAGGAGCAAGTGTAAACCTATTGCCATATTCAGTTTATAAACAACTAGGGTTGGGTGAACTCAAACCCACCTGAGTTGCGTTGCAACTGGCAGATAGATCAGTCAAATGTCCTAGAGGAATACTGGAGGACGTTCTGGTGCAGATAGACACTTTTGTCTTCCCGGTTGATTTTGTGATATTGGATACCAAACCCGTGTCTAATCCATGTTCACAAATTCCGGTGATTTTTGGACGACCGTTCCTCAACACCATAGATGCCACAATCAAAATAAGAAGTGGTATCATGACCATCGTATTCGGGAATATGACCTTAAACGTCAAGATATTTTCAAATCCCCGACCTGAAGAATACGAGGACGAAGAAGAAGTTAACTTCATCGAAATGATCATCGATGATGAGGCTGATTTTGTTGACTGTAAAGATTCTTTGGAAGTAGTAGTGTCACAACTTGACGCAGTCTACAAACCTAACGATTCAACTCCATTGGACACCGCCTTAAATCATGCCTGCCTCATGATTGATACGCAAGAGGAGGATAGAGCTGAATGCATGTGGGTCACACCATATGAACCTTTGCCTCCAAAAATGAAGTTAACTATGCCTTCAAACTTTCAGTTTCCCGATTTAGAATTAAAGGAGCTTCCAAAAGAGCTCAAATACGCTTTTCTAGGGACTAAAAAGACTTATCCTGTGATAATCTCATCCACGTTGAACTCGGAACAAGAGAATAAGTTAATTCAAATGCTCAAACAGCACAAGGGAGCATTGGGATGGACTATTGCCGACCTAAAAGGCAAAAGCCCATCTATTTGCACCCATAAGATATATCTGGAGGAAGACGCCAAACCTTCGGGACAAATGCAGAGGCGTCTGAATCCTAATATGCAAGAAGTCGTGAAAAAGGAAGTCTTAAAACTTCTGGACATTGGGATTATATACCCTATCTTTGACAGCTCTTGGGTTAATCCAACCCGGGTGGTGCCCAAAAAGGCTAGTATAACAGTTATCCCAAACAAAGACGGCGAGTTAGTACCAACACGCGTCCCCACCAGATGGCGGATGTGTATTGATTATCGAAAGTTAAATACTGTAACCCGGAAAGACCACTTTCCATTGCCATTTATGGATCAAATACTAGAAAGAGTGGCGGGTCATAAATTTTATTGCTTCTTGGACGGATATAGTGGCTATAACCAAATCAAAATTGCTCTTGAAGATCAGAAAAAGACGACTTTCACTTGTCTGTTCGGTACATTCGCCTACCGTCGTATGCCCTTCGGTTTATGCAATGCACCTACCACCTTTCAGCGGTGCATGTTAAGCATATTCAGTGATATGGTCGAACAGACACTCGAGGTCTTTATGGACGACTTCTCAGTGATTGGCCATAGTTTTGATAACTGCCTAAAAAACCTTGAGAGCGTATTAGCGAGATACGAGGATAAACACTTAGTACTAAACTGGGAAAAGTGTCACTTCATGGTGACCAAGGGAATTGTCCTCGGCCACATTATTTCTGATAAGGGTATCCAAGTCGATAAAGCAAAAATCGATATAATTTCAAATCTACCTGTCCCTCGTATAGTCCGAGACATCTGATCTTTTCTGGGACATGCGGGATTCTATCGTCGCTTTATCAAAAAATTTAGTGCAATCTCCCGACCCCTGTGTCAACTGTTGGCTAAAGACATGTCGTTTGAATGGTCGAAAAACTGTCAAACATCTTTTGACGCACTAAAAGAACACCTTACCTCTGCACCGATAATACAGGCACCGACTGGAGTTTGCCTTTTGAGTTAATGTGCGATGCTAGCGACTGTGCCATTGGCGCAGTTCTAGGACAGAGGAAGGACAATAAGCCTTATGTAATATACTATGCCAGTCGAACACTTAACGAAACTCAAATGAATTATACGACTACCGAGAAAGAGCTATTGGCAATAGTTTTTGCTCTAGACAAATTCAGGTCTTATCTGATAGGGTCCCCAATAGTCTGTTTTACAGACCACTTGGCCCTCAAGTACCTATTATTTAAGAAAGACGCAAAACAAAGGCTCATCCGCTGGATACTCCTACTCCAGGAATTTGATATCACTATCAAGGATAAAAAGGGAGTAGAGAATGTGGTCGCCGATCATTTATCTCGGTTGACATTTACTGATAACACCGAGCCCGTACCAATAAAAGATGAATTCCCAGACGAGCAACTGATGGCTGTTTCCAGTTTGCCTTGGTACGCGAATATAATAAATTACCTTGTTACAGGAGAGACCCCAAATCATTGGTCAAATCAAGACAAGAAAAGGTTCCTTTCGTTCGCACGTCATTTCTTTTTTGATGACCCCTACTTATTTAAGTATTGTGCTGATCAGGTCATCAGACGTTGCGTTCTGAATGAGGACATAACTATAATTTTGGCCTCCTGTCATTCTGAAGCCTGTGGTGGCCATTTTGCCTCCCAAAAGACCGCACATAAAGTCCTACACAGTGGCTTCTATTGGCCCACCGTGTTCAAAGATGCCTATGCTTTTTGTAAATCGTGCCAATAATGTCAAAAGCTTGGTACAATTTCAAAAAGGAACTCTATGCCCTTAACCCCTATTATCACAATTAAAATATTCGATTGTTGGGGCATAGACTTTATGGGCCCGTTTCCTAAATCTAACAAGTGTGAATATATACTCCTGGATGTGGAATATATATCAAAATGGGTAGAAGCGATACCGACGAGACGCAATGACCACAAAACAGTAATTTCCTTCCTTAAGGAAAACATCCTATCGCGTTTTGGAACCCCAAAAGCATTAATAAGTGACCAAGGCAAACACTTTTGCAATAGGCCTTTAAAGTCACTACTCAAGAAATACGGGGTGAACCACAAGATCGCTCTAGCCTACCACCCACAAACAAACGGGCAGGCAGAGTTGGCTAACCGTGAAATCAAGCATATATTGGAAAAGACGGTTAGTTTCAACTGAAAAGACTGGGCTTATAAACTGACTGATGCTCTTTGGGCAAACCGTACTGCCTATAAGACAAATCTGGGGATGTCCCCGTATAGGTTAGTGTATGGTAAGGCATGTCACCTTCCCGTCGAAATCGAGCACAAAGCATATTGGGCGACATGCTCATTAAACTTCGACATTAAAGAGGGAGGTCATCTCCGAAAACTCCAGTTGGCTGAACTGGAAGAAATTCATCGAGATACATACGACAACACTAAACTCCACACGGAAAGGTTGAAGGCTCGCCATGATAGAACAATTTTTTGAAAATCTTTCGAGCCGGGATAGAAAGTTTTATTATACGATTCACGCCTTCATCTCTTCCCCGAAAAACTCCAATCTCGGTGGACAGGACCCTTCATAGTCAAATATGTCTTCCCACATAGGGCCGTCGAGTTATTTAATCCTAAGAACGAAGGAAGTTTCAAGGTCAATGGCCAAAGGTTAAAACCATTCTTAGAGGATTTCCAACCCGAGGTCGAGCACATCCAATCGAATGAGCCCGACTATGCCTCAACCTAGAACGCTCAAGTGCATTTTCACAATGTTGTTGTACTCTTTCTTTTACTGCTTTTTGTTTTGTTTTATTCTTTTGTTTATCTATTTTTGAGTGTGACCTCGATCTTAACCTGCTATTCCATTTTTATCTATCTCCTGCAGGTTGTTCAACATGCGAGATGATGATGTCCACTCAATTGGGTCATGGGCTGATTCTGAATATCATAACCCCCGTGAACTGCTGATGAAATAGCATTCTGCTTATCTCCATACCAAGGGCTAGGGGCAGAAGATGTCGTTGACTTAACCGACGGATACATCCCATACAACCCTGCTCTCCTCCAGATCAATCCTTTTGAGCACATGGAATTCCCTGAAGAGGAGGGAGAACCAGAGGGATATGCTGTTTGGGAAGTCGATGATGCTTAGATGGACCAGTGGGAGAATGATTCAATGTGGGAACCATGGGAAGAAGAGGACTTACAGGATGTGGTGCCAGAACGCCATAATGTTGTATTCACTTATGTTGACGATTTCCTTGTCATTCAAGTGGCTCCCTACATTTATGTGCACTTGAGTTATTTGTTGTTCCGTCTTCAATGCCCCCTACCTGCTAGTGCACCTGGTGATATCAGGCCAATAGTGAGGTTAATTCTTGGTCACATTCCCAATTTTGTTTATTCCTTTAGTTCTTTCGTTTGTCTATTTAATTTCTTTCTTTCTTTTTGTGCTCTTTTGCTTTTTCCTTTGTCAGGGGTGTCACTATGAATCAAATGATACAGCCGTTGTTCCTTCCACATCAATTGTTCCACAGAATTGGACCATACATAAGGTCTCTGGGTACTCCGCCGCAAGAGGAGAGTCCGATGCAAACTTACACACCGTTATCACTATCTCCATCCGGTTCACCTCTTGCATGCGCGATCAATTCGTTGGAGAGTTCAGACTTGCTCAATGATGCCCTGGATGCTTTCCGGCTGTTCTGGAAAAGGGAATTATCATCAAATTTGGACCCCACATTCGAAGCTTTGGCGGAAACAGAAGTTGTGGAAGAAGAAATCTTCATGCTTGAAGAATAGTACTTCACTTCAATTGTGTCATGTCATTTCATTTTTTTTTCATCAATTGAAGTGTATTCCTAGACAAAGTTTTCTTAGTTTCAGTTTCGTTTAGTTTTTCTTTATCAATAAGATCTTGAATACCATATTGGGGGCAATACTGTTGTAAATGGATGCTAATACATTGTTCTATCTATAAAATATTTGCCATTTTCTATTTTGAAGATAACTTTTTGGCTTACATGTCCTGTCACTGAACTGTTTTTATCACTTTCCTGTATGTCCAGAACAATATTGGTTAGTTGGGGGTGTATAATCCTTTAATTCAATAATATTGTAAAATTTCAAGGTTCGATCGATCGAAATTATCCGCACCTCAAGCGCTTCAACAGGCCTCAATCGATCGGAGGTTCGATCGATCGAACTTTCTCGATCGATCGAGATCTGTATTTAAACGAGGCATCGTTGATACACTTTCTCAGTTTCTCACTCTCTCACTCACGTTCGAGCGATCGAAGACAGAGGAGATTCTCGCGATTTTTGGACCCCCATGCACAACCACATCCCCTGAAGTGAACCGGACCCCTCGGATCATCTTCTTCAACCTCCTCCTCCCCTTTATCGCGTGTATCTCAAGGTGAGGTCTCGGTGTACCCCCTCGTGTCTTTCTTTCCATTAGAATTGTATTAGGGTGCCCCCAATGGGTATTAATCCTTTATTTGATAATTACTTTCTTAATTTTGTTGTTTGCGGGCTATTCCCGTTTTCTATCGTTGTCGCTGCACCTTCGCTGTGTTCGATCGATCAAACTTGGTTCGAGCGATTGAGCTCAGCCACAGTTCAATCGTTCAAACTAGGTTTGAGCGATCGAATCCAGCATCTGTTCGATCGATCAAAAGCATCTCAAGCGATCGAACATGGAACTTCTTCAATCGATCGAACATACTTCGTCGATCAAAGAGCAGCAGTTCTATATCTTTTCTGTTTCTTTTCCTGTTTTCTCGTATTTATTGTATGTTCTCCCATTTCAGGGCTCTCACGATGAGTCCTATTACCGGGTATCACAAGTCCAAGCCACTCAATCTCACTATACTCGACCCCGTACCGGATCACGGGCTTAGAAACGAGGAGGAGAGGGTGTGGTTTACGAGATACTTCTAGTCTAGGATGGTTATGATAGAGCGGTCCCTGGAGTCTGTATGGCTCTCAACCCCATGGTTTCTAGGACGGATCAGAGACCAGCCATTATGGTACGACATGTTGATCCAGACAAAGAGGATCAACATCTATTGGGTTCGAGAGGCCTGCTCCTCTATGATCAAGGATCCCGCGGCCCCATTCACATATAGATCATTTTTCCGCGGGCGCGAGATCATATTCAGCCCTGGTACCATTTCAGCTACTCTGGGGGTACCTAAGGTACCAGATTATTTCTATCCTCGTCTACCAGGAGCCCTAGAGATGCCTCCGATCACCATTATCCGTGAGCTTACAGGCGGCGCCGTTCAGCTCTGGAATGACGTTTCTCTTATCGAGGATAAGCTTCTCACAGAGAACTATCACCTCCTCCATCTGACGCTGGTGAACTGCATTTTCATGACATCTTACCACGGGAAGTTTGCTGCGTGGTATGCCAGTGCTTTGTACGCCATTGGGACAAGACAACGAGTCTATCTGTCTCGCCTATATATTGACTTCCTGGTTCAGCCTACGCGGTACATCACCGCCAAGCGCCATCTGAAGGGCGATTGGCCTATCTATCGGGTCATTGAGCAGGCTGGACTAGTTCCATTGGCCACAGATTCGATCATTCAGGCCTCTAGTCGATTTAGCAAGACGGCGGCCCGCCGTTCTGATGCTCAGAAGAAGAGAAAAAGCGAAGGGTAAGGCAAAGATTGGAGCGAAGAGGAGGAGAGGAGGAGGCACTGATATGGAGGGTGCAGCTTCAGAGACGCCCACAGAGGCTGAGGAGCTTGATTCTGATGATGAGGTTGATCCTTGTATTGAGGTTGCCCAGTTCGAGCTGAGACAGAGATCTTAGGCTCAGGCCCAGGGAGAGTCTTCTTCATCTGCACCTATCCCGACTGTTCACCAGTTACTATTGGAGGAAAGAGAGGCCCGGATTAGACTTGAGGGTAAGGTAGATCAGATGACGACTTTGCTGGAGGCAATCTTGATCCAGATAGGAGTCGATCAGTCGATTCACACAGCTTCTGCTCCACCCCCCAGCGATCCACATACGGCTGCTCTTGCTACATCCACCGGCCCACTTACCACTTCTGTTACTCCATCATCCACCACCGGTCCATCATCTTCAGTTTCACCTGCACCGAGTGATCCTGCAGCTCCATCCACTTCTGCGGCGCCGGTTGCTGCTGAGATACCACTTCCACCACCTCCAGTCGTGACAGATCCATTATGAGCTTCATCAGCTGCTCCGACTGAGAGTGACCCGACGATAGTTACTGCTGCTGCTGAGGGTGGAGATGGGGATGCTCCGGATTTGATTATTGAGATATTATTGGATGTTGCTGATGATGTATAGCGTCTGATGGTTCATTGTTTTTGGTTGTTTTGGTGGGTTATGATGTATTTTGTTTTCTCTCTTCTCTCTCTTATTTTTCTGGTGGGTTGGGTTAGTTGGACATGTTGGTTATTTTTGTTATATGGATTTTGTAATCACTGTTCTGTTATTCCATTGCATTATTATACCAGTGATTAGTTTTGCTTATGTATGGATCTTATGCTTTATGTTTTTTTTATTACTATATTTGATCATGCATGTGTGGAGTTGTATGCTTTCTTTCCAGGTTGTTACGCGTGCAGTTATTACTATAATTTGACAGGAGATATCTCTCTATCTATATTTAAAAATCAACTTCTGAGGACATTGTTATTTTCAGTTGGGGGTGGGATGTAGATAGATAATCACCTGTGCATATTTATACATAGCAATCTGGATCACTTTATTGCAAATGTCATACAATCTCGAGCTTGAAGTTGTGAAGTTAAGAAAAATTTAAAAATGTTAAAAAATTAATTGAGCAAGGTTTGAATTAAATTGGTAGAATAACTCTGAATATTCACTCCTATTTAGCTGTTATCAAGCAATGACACAACCATTTTATTCTCATCCTTTCATGAATTAAGTCCACGCGTTTTTCTAGTTTCTTTAGGATGAATGCATTTGTTGACCATTTTTGTATCCAAATCATTTGCACATGTTAATAGCTATGCAGAAAACTTAAAATATGAGTTAATACAACTATCGTACTTTAAGGAATAAAGTAGTGGAAACTAGTCCCTTAGTGAGCTTTTGAATCCAATCTTCAATCTTGAGGGAATTATCACATCAAATTCGAATTGTTCTTATTGAATAAGTGTTGTGAATTCGTTGAATAGTCTCTGATTTTTCATTTTGGCTTCTTAGTAGAGGAGAACGTTCAGGATTTACCAACTAAACTCAATGAACATTGACGTGTGAAAATTAAGAAGTTGAGAAAATGATTTAAGCCATCGTTATTTGCTCCTTACCTTTCCATATACCTGTATTGATATTCCAGAATATGCATTGTTCTCAACCCCACACCTAGTAAATAATGCCGAATCTATTATGAAATCTCAAATTCCTGATTTTATACTTTGACCTCAATACACCCCATTGCACACCCAATGTGATCCAATTGATGAAGTATGAGGAAGGAGTAGTAGTGGGAAGGGCTGCATAAAAGAAAAGAAAGGGAAGGAGAAAATCTCCAGGTTAAAAAAAATGAAAAAAATGATAAATGGAGAGGATGGGTGGAATGAAGTAAAGAAGAAACTACTGAACACAATCACATGCTGAAAATGTGCAATTTCTTACCCCTCTAATTTCTACCCTACTAAATAAAAACCGTCAAGTCAAAGCCTTAATGATTTTCAACAACTTAGTTTAACCACGAACGTGTAAATTGAGTTATCCACGGTATTTCGCTCCTCTAGTAAGTAGTATTCCTTTCGCGAGACTATACACTCTAAATGATTTGTCTTTCATAGAGTTGAGTATGAAAGCATTAGTATCCGATAAAGCACTCCTATCAAAGCTTTCATACCATGAGCGATCATTATTACCCAAGTTTCTGTGGAATATTCATTTTTGAGTGTGAACCCATGTGAGAATTGAGTTGAAACTACAAGTTCTGAGAGTATGATAGTTTAAACAACTCTAAATAGAGTTTGATGTATAGCTGTTAATCTCACACACACACGAATGCATGGATGTGATGCATATGTTGTTCTTCCTTGGTGGCATGCGGAACATGTGTATTTCTTTCATGGTTTTAATGAGGATGATATGTGATGTAGAGTTAAATTAATAGTTGAATATAAGGGAGTGTTTACAAGTTATTCTATATCTTTTTGAGTTTACAATCAGAGAATTTTGTGGGTATATTCACTGTAAACCTTCATGAGACAACACTCATCCACTAGGGGAAACCTAAGGGTTTAACGGCTTGTTGCATTCGCTAAATGCAACCGCGATTCCTGCGAAAGTGAGTTAGGTAGTTTTTTCTTTTCTTTTTTAGATTAGTTTGATTTTATTTTAATATGTTTTATTTTAGTATTAGTTTAGCTTGTTTTTATTTTCACTCTATTGTTAGAGACTAGCAAATCGCTAATTGGGGGTTGTGACAAGTGGGGGTATTTGTAAAATACAACCGCGTTAAAAGAAGAAAATACACTAATTGAGTCTACAATTCCCTTGTTTATCCGCAGTTTGAATTACAATGCCAGTTTTCACACATTATGATTAATCTATGATAAGTTGTATGTTTTAGCTGTAATTTGTGCAGACTATGGTTGCTGTGTGGAGAATTGGAAGATAACGATAAAAGGAAGTGCTGAATTTCAATGAAGACAACCAAAGGATGAAAAGTGAACCTCGATCGATTGAAGAACATTCGATCGATCGAAGGTTCGATCGATCGAGAGAAGCTCAATCGCTCGAAGATCCCAGAAGTTCGATCGATCGAGAGATGTTCGATCGATCGAACATGGCTTTTATCATAACATATGCTCACGCTGCGGGGACAGTGGTTGAAACCCTAGTTTTAGTTTTTTCTATATATATCAGTTGTATTCACGAAAAGAAGGACGCACACTTGTAACTTTTATCAGTTTTATAGAGAGAGAAGAGAAGAGAGTTTTCTCCTTGTTTTGTAGGTTTTCATTAAAGATTGGTATTGTTTGGCTTGAGTTTTTGTAGTTTAATACAAGTTCGTCTTTCCAGGTTACTCCAAACTATATCTGAGTAGTCCCCAGGTTGGAAGATCACGATGAAACCGTGATCTCAAGCCTCTGCCATGCAGCAGAATAATTCCTGTGTTCGATCGATCGAAGTTAGTTCGATCGATCGGACCAGAGACATTGTCAATCGATCGAAGTCAGTTCGATCGATCGAGTGATGAAGATGTTCGATCGATCGAAAGAGCGTCGATCGATCAAACACTCTGATTCTTGAGAACATTCTATGCAGTATTCCTAGACTTTTTGCTTCACTAATTTGTTATCAAACTGTCCCCAAATGCTCAGTTTATCAAAACAGTCTGTAAACTTAAAGCCTTGAGGCATTTTTCTTCAATACATTTTGCAAACCACCCTCAATGCTAACACCATTGAAGGTGCAAGTCTTAACTATTGTTTTAAACCGCTTTTATGTATTTTAAACTTAATTGTGATGACATAGTCCCGGTCATGAAAGGACTATGGATTCTTTACCTCTAGATAAATATGGAATACTATAGAGAATGTGTTGCATTGAGCTTCAACGTAACTGCATGGTAGATGGCTAGGTTGCGGTGGATTTGTGTAATCCCAACATTCCCTTTTATTAAGAAAAACACGTTTTTAAAATATCGTTTTAATTTGCTAGTTAGTTGTTAGATTAATTTTGTTTAATTGCTTTATTGTTAGTAGTTGATAAACCGTGGAACTTAGTGTTCTACATTTCCTAAAAGTATTGAATTTTGTTTTCTTTTTAGAGTTTAATTTAGGTTTTTAGTTTAACACCTTCCCTGTGGGATCGACCTGGACTTAACAAGACTACTACTTGCACGATTACCTACACTTGGGTATAGCACACAAGTGCACACAGAAAAATTCTCATGTCACTTGATTCAACTTGTTTTGCTCACTCATGTTCGCATGTAGATTGGTTCTCGTCCTACAAACCGATGGAGGAAAAAGTCTATACGGCGAACAATACAGTTGGAGAAATCAAGGGTGTTGGAACCGTTCGAGTCAAGACTTCAAATGGCTTGACAAGGCTTTTGACAGATGTGCTTTATGTTCCGAGTTTGAAGAGAAACATAATTTCCTTGGGAATGTTGGATTCCAAAGGATGCTTGTTTGTCGCGACAAGAGGCTTCATGAAGGCGAAACGGGATTCTCGTATAATGTTCTTGGGAAAGAAGGTTGGAAATTTGTACGTTTTGGGAAGTACAGATTTTGGAGATGCCACGAAGAATAAAAGGGTGTGGAAGCCGGTGGGGAAATCAATTGGGGGCATAGATGGCGAGGCTCCGACAACTTCGGTGATGACAACTTCTACTCAATGTGAAGACGACCACAATAGCAAAGTAGAGCTCGTACGTTTCGTGTTTGATGACATTGGTGATCTCAAGTTCATGGGGGATGTGAACTTGAGTAATGGTGTAGCTGAATAGCTTGGGGTATGGCAAAGGCGATGCACTATCGATGTGGAACAAAGGCAATCGATTGGTATCTAAATTTCACCAAATGAAAAGGAAAGGTTGTATAAGTATAGCAATGAAATATCAGGTCTTATTATATAACAAAATACAGGGTATTACAATAATGATAAATTTACAAAGAGAAATAAAACTTCATACAACTATTTTGAACCTAAATTTGTCAAAAATTATAAGAAATTTTGATGAATGGACTATATTGAACGTAAATGAAGCCGTAAGAGCATCAACAATGGGATGGTTGTATAGGATAACTTAGTATAACTTAGCCTAAAGCCATTAACAACGCGGGGCTTTTAGCTAATGTATAGGATAGTAAAACTTATGAAAACTTAACTTTGTGGTAGCACTAAGTTTCAATTAATGTAGGGAGAAAGGGAGAAACGGCACATGTTGTGCCAACCACATTCAAACGGCACATGTTGTGCCGCCCCAAAGGCAAACAGCACATGTTGTGCCACCCCAACTGGCATACGGCACATGATATGCCACCCACTCCACATGGCACATGTTGTGCCACCCACTCTACATTGGCACACGGCACATGTTGTGCCGCCCTCATTGCTCACGGCACATGTTGTGCCGCCCCATTCTTACACGGATTACTTTGTGCCGTGTGGGTAATCACCCACTGCTAGCACCTTCTGCCCTGTACAACAACTTAGCCTAAGTTTTCCTTAAGTATCAATGCAGCACTATGGATGTTCTAAGGACCAAATTAACAAAATTGAAACTGTAGGGACTAAAATGACATTACATCCAAACTACAAGAGTAAGAAATGTAATTTACCCACATTTAAATGTCACTTACCAAAAAAAAATATATTCAAATGTCTCTTTGTCAAAAAAAAAAGAAGTTATTCAATTAATATGAGTGATCTGGTATTTTCAGGGGCCAAATGATTGCCTGATCAATCTACAAATCTGATAAGCAGGTTAGTGTAATCTAAAAATACGAGACATATGTAGCGTGTGTTTGATAATTCCATTAAGATTCAAAAAAAAATTATTTCAATTCTTATTTTTTATTCCATTTGTTTAATTGATAATGTTATGGGCCAAAGTAGTTTTCCGTAAAATATATATATATAAAGAGATTATTTTATACAAAAAAATGTAAGCAAAATATTATTTTTAATACTGTAAATTCAATTTTTAAAAATTTTTCAAACACTAAATCTGCAATACTTAATTTTCAGTTTTATCAAACAACTCTATAATTTTTTTATCAAAAATTTAGAAACCTCCACCCGTCATAATCAAAAGATATACATAGGGATGAGTGAACATTGCTTCGGTACAATAAATTAATAGATTTATATATATATATATATAGAAAAGGGCACAAACTAATGATCGAGCATTCGCTAAGTGTTTCAACAACTGTAGTTCTTGAAAGGGTAATTCTTTGATGACAACTTTCATACAACCTCCTAAAAGATGTGTCTATCTCTCTCATGTGTCACTGTGGGGTCAGTGACATCATAGGAGAGAGATAGACACATCTTTTTAGGAAGTTGTATGAAAGTTGTTACCAAAGAATTACTCTGAAATGAAATTAATCATAGTAATATCAAATCTGATTATGTTAATCACAATATATTGTAATTAACTACTCTCATGCACTAAAAGGTAGTCCATGGACTAAGGTGGTGTTTTTCAACTCTATGATCCAACCTGTTAGGAGAGGGAGCCCAAAGGTGCCTATGCATATGCATGTGCTCTAGTCGAGTCCGACAGCACCTGTGTAGGTTTGACATGATCACATAACATTTTTTTATAAAAAAAATTATATATATATATATAGATATATATATTTGTAGTCCTGCAAAACTCACATGAGGTGCTGCCGGTAAGGACACTACTGAGGATCCAAATTCCTCATACCCATAGGTTATAGATGAGATAACAAAGGAAAAATAATGAGCTGTTTCTCAATTTGTTTAGGTCGACAATGTGGGAAACCATTTTAAATGCATAATATATAAAGATAATAGATAATTAATTTTGAAAAAAAAAACATTGCGGATCATCTTCTCATTTGATGCTGTAAGCTTTGATCCATTTAGTTTTGTGACATTTCTATTCTCACATTTTTTCTGTGTTTGGTTCATATGTTGAGAAAGGCTAGTTGCGTAAATCTAACCCTGAAGCGATCGACTTGAAAAAATATTGACATGTCAATATCTTAAATATATAGACCCCCTCAAAATACACCAAGAGCTTCTTTGGATTTCCGGAAATTATTTTACATCAAAACAAACAGAACAAAGAGAAAATTCTCAAACGCTGAATTGTACTACAAATGATAATATCACAGACTTTCGTG
This sequence comes from Hydrangea macrophylla, assembly GCA_033977485.1. Taxonomy (NCBI): domain Eukaryota; kingdom Viridiplantae; phylum Streptophyta; class Magnoliopsida; order Cornales; family Hydrangeaceae; genus Hydrangea; species Hydrangea macrophylla. Next base: position 81,407,508 of record CM066985.1, on the reverse strand, counting down.
GGAAATTCAACACAAGCATTTGTTTATTTGTGAAAATTCAAACATAATTGTTTGCTTATTGACGACTACATACTAAGAGTAGCTTCGAAATCTCCGTGGGAATAGAGAGATTTTACTAAGATTCTTTTTTTTTTTCTTGTATAATTTTTTACAAAATGATTAGCATGCTGTGACAATTAGAGATTTTTCTGGAGAAGAGTGTTTGACACTCTAGCTAAAAAAAATGTAATTTTATGTATGAAATGACAACAATAATAATAATAATAATAATAATAATTATCTTTGTATTATTATTATCCCACCATCTCGTTCTTCTCCCTCTCCTCTTTGTATTCCGTTCCTTTCTCTCTCTCCTCTGCTGCTACTCTGCAATTGTGGTACACCACAAGTAAGTAATAAATTCTGGTTTTATTTTATTATTTTGATCTTTTTAATATTTTGGTATCAGAGCCATGTGTGGCTAAATTCCTGAGACTACTATGGTATATACTATTACATTATTATGAATATCTGACTTAAATTATTATGATAATTCTTTGGGGGTTTGTGTATTCCGTTAGTCGCTTGGGTCTGTTTTTGCCAAAGGGAATGGCTGTTTTGACTATAGTTGACTGAAATTAACTCTATAAGAATTGTCATAAGAATTTATTAAGAAATTTATAATATGTGATATAGTATATATCAAAGTAGTCTTATCTTGGACATGTTCAAAAGAACAACCAAGTCTGGACCTGGATCTACATCAAGATCCAGATCTAATGTTATTAATACAGAACTTGTTGCATTTGACCAAATGGAACAATTAAACCAATGGACAATTCCATCTATTTCTACTAAAAAAATATATAAGAGTGGTACCTTCTCTCTTATAACTCAAGATCATGTCAAAACTGTTGAACAGGACATTGTTCTTGATAACAATCAACAAACTCTTAGACTTTTATGTTTACGAGATATTGAAAAATGTCTTGAAAAATAGCATTATATCCATATTGGATGTATTCAAGTAGCATTTAAACCTCTTACTTTATTAGGTCTTAATGCCACTATTCTTGCTTATTTAAGAGATGCTAGATGTACAGACTTTGTCCCATCTCTTATGGGTATTATACAGACAAGTTTGTGTCATGGTCCAGTATATTTTGATGTTTATCCTAACCAGACACTCTCTTTAAAAGATAAAAATTTGTTTGAAGCTACTACTTTAAAAATTCAAACAGATGGATATAATTACCTTCCAGGTACCAGTACTGTTAATACTACATACAGGATATATTACAAAGTTATGAATACTTTATGTCCTAATGCTATATTAAAAAGTATTCCAGGGAAAACAGTAGCAATAGACAGTAATTGTCTTACTACTAATATTGCTACTCCCAGATTAATTAAATGGGAAGAAATAAATTTTCCAACGGATTGGACTTTACCTAATGCAGTTCCACCTGCACCAATCCCTCCTTCTCAACTAAATCAAATCATCCAATCCAAGGATGGTGATATTGAAGTTTCTTTTACTCCTAATAAATTTAGTAAATTATCTTTAAGTAAAAGTAATTCTGTGAGAAGTTTTAATACTGCTCATTCAAAACTTCCTTATACAGTTTCTTTTCCTTCTTCATCAAGACATTCTATGTCTGACCAACCCAGGCCAAACATGGATCTTGAACATCTTCAAAATATGGAGAGAGAAAATGTTTTAAAGGGATTCAGAAACTCAAATAACCAAATCCCTCAAGGAGTTTATGGTCCAGAGGAAATTAAAGAGAATAAAGAAAAAAGAGATCCGTTTGATCCCTCTTATTCTCATGATGATATGTCTATGTATGTTTAATGGATTTCAGTCCAGATTCTTTTTTAAGACATGCTATCAATAGAGATTTTATGTCGGAGAAAAACCTTGAGTTCCGACAAGAATATTTTAAAATTTTCAATAAAAAAGATTTAGATCTAATAAAAGGATTTATATTATAAAGATCTAAATCAACAACAGACTATTATTTGGTTTGTTGATTGGTTTAACAAATGGTTTCCTACCCAAAAGGTATTGAATACCATTAGTTCAGCCAAATGGAGACTACATGGGGATAAAGGATTTGTGGAAAGTCTACATCCTCCTCCTTTACACATAAATTTTAGAGCTAATGATAAAGAGCTCGAAGTTGTGGCTTATTTACATAAGCCTAATACTGCAAATGATTTTACCAATTCTCATATTGCTCATCAAAATAATTGGACTAATCGTTCCATAATATCTATGGAAAACCAATTATTGAGAATTGAAGAAAAATTAGAAAATCAGGAGAAATATATTAAAAATCCTGTTAAAGCTGAAGTTAACACTAGCACTTCATCTTTTGAAGCTACTACTTTTAAACCTCCTATGAAACCTGAGAATTTCAGAACTCAGAATAAAAAGGAGGAAGAAGAGTTTATTGAAAAGTTTACAAACATTTCTTTAAGTGACAAAATTGAAAAGAAACTTAAAGGACTTGTGATAACAGAGAAAAATCCCTCTGTTAATGTTTTAACAAAACCCTTTTCCAACTCTTTTGAAGATATTAATGAAGAAGGGGATACCAAACAGGGTGAAGAAGTAGTGGAAAATGATGATTTTTTAGAAAATTTTCAAATTACAAAAAACAATTTTAAAGAAAACTCTCCACTACAAGTTAACAAAATTAGATATGAGACACTTCCTCATTATTATCATAGACCTACACCTCAAGATCTCCTTTTTGAAGAAACTGGTTATAAAATCCAGTCTACTTATACTGGGAGAGAGGTTGTAGAATGGAAGATAGATGGATGCTCAGAGTATCAAATTTTTTAAATTGTTCATCGGATGCTCATGTGGGCTTCAATGAGTAAATATTGTGATAATTCAGAAAAAGATACTGCTATTATTATCACAAATGGCTTTTCTGGATGTCTAAAAGGATGGTGGGATAATTATCTTACTAATCCTCAGAGAGCTGAGATTTTGGATAAAGTTAAAGTTGAAACAGTTAATGGGCAGCCTACTCTGCAGCCCGATGCTGTTGTCACTTTAGTCCAGACTATTATTACCCATTTTATTGGTAGTAATCTTCAAAGGACTGAAAGAGGAAGAGAACTCTTAATGAATCTTAGATGTCCGTCTTTAACTCATTATCGATGGTATAAAGATATATTTATTTCCAGAGTTATGCAACGAGCAGATACAGATAATGAATTCTGGAAAGCTCGTTTCATAGATGGTCTTCCTCAAATTTTTGCTGAGAAAGTTAGACAAAAACTTAGAGATCCGTATAATGGATATAATATCCCATACAATGATATGAGATTGCAATACCAAATGCAAAAACAAAATCTTACTAGTAAACAAGAACTAGGAGATTTTTGTAAACAATGGGGTTATGATATGCCTGTGATTCCTAAAAAGAAAAAGCAGGGATATCAGAATAAACCTACTAGAAGAAGAACTACTAATTCTAGTATAAGGAATACTAATTCTGCCCCTCGAAATATTAGACCACCTCCCAAGAACAATAACCCAACCAGGAAAAGACCTGCTAAAGGGTCTACAGACTCCAGGGTTTGCTGGAAATGTGGAAAGGTAGGACATCTGGCCAATAAATGTACTACCAAAAAGAAATTAGCAGAATTACAAATTGATGAAGGCCTTAAAATCCAACTTTGTAAAATTTTATTAAATACTTCTCCAGAAATCTCTGAAGAATAAAACTTTCCAGAAGAAGAAGATGATGGTTTCTATTCCCAAGAAGAAGCAGTAGACCACCCATCTTGCTCTAATGGCTTCCAAGAAGCTGATTATTGGAAGTCTATTGCCACCATGAATGGTCTTACTCTTAATGTTCTTACTGCTGAACATAGTGAGATGCTTAACATAATTGACAATATTACTGATCCTGAACTGAAGGTGAAAGTAATACAATTATGTATAAATCATACTAGAAAAACTCCTGAGAAAAAAGAGTATGCTTTTAGGCAATATAGTATTCAGGAAGTTTTTAATAGAATGGAAAATGTTGAAAAATCCATTACTATTCAAGATTTAAAACATGAGATAAATTTGGTTAAATCCAACATAAAGGATCTCCAAACAGCATTTTCAAAAATGGAAGAGAAAATTGATAATATCAATGTTTCTAGTTCTTCTATAAGTATAGGAGAAAATATTCCTATGATTGAAGAATCTCCAGATATAACAGGAGATCAATATTTACAGATATTAAATAAAGTTATTTTTCAAAAATGGTATGTCAGGATTAACCTGGTTATCCATGAAGAATATCCTATTAATGATATTGCATTAATTGATAGTGGAGCAGATTTAAACTGCATTCAAGAAGGCATAGTTCCTACTCAATATTTTGAAAAAACTATGCAGTCTTTAACATCAGCTAGTGGAAGCAAAATGAAAATTCAATATAAACATTCTGATGTTTTTGTTTGTAATGAAGGAGTTTGTATACCTTCAACCTTTTTACTTGTGAAAGATTTACAGCAGCAAGTAATCTTGGGAACTCCTTTCTTAAAACTTTTAATGCCCCTCAAAGTAGATTCTACTGGCATTACTGCTTCTTTCCAAGGTTTTAATCTGGTTTTCCATTTTCTTAGAGAACCAGAAGAAAGGATTATCAATGAAACAAATCTTTTAGATTTAAAAGAAAGGCACCTTGAATTTTTACTTGATGAAACTAGAGTCATGCAAATTGAGCATCAATTAAAGATGCCAAATGTCTCTAGAAAAATTGAACACTTAGAAAAGGAATTTCAAAATCAAGTTTGCAGTGAGATTCCTAGTGCCTTTTGGACAAGGAAGAAACATATGGTTTCTCTCCCCTATAAGCCTGATTTTGATGAAAGATCTCAGATTCATATCAAGGCTAGACCTAGCCAGATGAATACAGTATTTCTAGAACTTTGTAAAAAAGAAATACAAAGTCTTTTAGATAAAAAGCTCATAAGGAAAAGTTATTCTCCTTGGAGCTGTACTGCTTTCTATGTCAATAAAAATGCTGAAATAGAAAGAGGCAGACCCAGATTAGTGGTTAATTATAAGCCATTAAATGATGCCTTACAATGGATTAGATATCCTATCCCGAACAAAAAAGATTTGCTGGATAGATTATATAATGCCTCTATCTTCTCAAAATTTGATTTAAAATCTGGATATTGGCAAATCCAGATTAAAGAAGAAGATAGCTACAAGACAGGATTCACAGTTCCCTTTGGACACTATGAATGGAATGTCATGCCATTTGGATTAAAAAATGCTCCATCAGAATTTCAAAATATTATGAATGAGATTTTTAATCCCTTCTCAGAATTCTGTTTGGTTTACATAGATGATATCCTTGTTTTTTCATCATCTATTGATCAACATTTTAAACATCTTAAAACCCTAAAGGACATTATTATTCATAATGGTCTTATTCTTTCAGCCCAAAAAATAGATCTTTTCAAAACACAAATTAGATTCTTAGGCTTTAATATTAATAAAGGGAAAGTTCTCTTCCTCTTTCAGTCCTTTGAGGATTACTACCAATAAAATGGGTAATAATAGTCTGGACTAAAGTGACAACAGCATCGGGCTGCAGAGTAGGCTGCCCATTAACTGTTTCAACTTTAACTTTATCCAAAATCTCAGCTCTCTGAGGATTAGTAAGATAATTATCCCACCATCCTTTTAATAATAATAATAATAATAATAATAATTAAAACATTATCCAAATCACTTCAAATGAGAAGTAAACGACCATTTGTAAAATAACAATTTCACTAGTTCAGATTTTTTTGAAAAAGCTTCAATTTTGATGCTTTCAAATTAATCTCTTTTTTCAATTTTTTGAAAAATCTACTTTTGTTGTATCCATTATCATTTCAACGGGTTGGTTTCTTTTTTTTCCTTGACATCTATTATTTTGGCACAAATTATTTTAATTCTTAAAAAGAAATTGATTTTAAAAGGGTTATAAAAAGTTGGTTGTCAAACGGTCTATACTTGTTCTCATTCTCTTTGTTCCTCGTGAGTTGGGCAGAAGCAAATGATTCTTAGATCTAGCAGCAGCACCCTTTTTTTTTTTTCTTTTTTTTTAAATTTTAAAAAAGACTATATATTTCATTTCATCGTGGTAAAATACTTTTTAGATGGTTTCTTTATTATGTATACTCACGCAATGCAATTCCTATTACCACAAATACATATTAAAAAGGTTTTATTCCAAGCAAAAAATTTGGATTTTGTTACAAAAATAAGAGAAAAAAAAATGTCACATATAGTAGAAACCTGAAGGAGACAAAAGCAATAAAGCATGGGACTAGAGTCCAGACAGGAAAGGGTCAAATGATACTAAACATTACAGTACGACAAATAAAGTGCCATCTCTCTCTCTCTCTCTCTCTCTCTCTCTCTCTCTCTCTTACATGGAGAGTATTTTTATTTACTCAATTTTGATTCACCTTTGTTCCCCTAGACTCTCATTGGATAATATGTTTCTCATTTTAATAATTATGTTGATAGTACAAAGAGCAAAATGAGAATAAAATAGAATATATGTCATTTAATAAAAGCCTGAATGAGCAATAATGAACCAAAATTGAGCGAGAAAAAAATGCTCTCAAATGTATATGAGGGTAACATGATGAACATTACTGTACTACAAAGTAACAATGCACCAAAAGAACAGTCAAAAAGAAAGAGATGTCAATTATAGTGTATTAGTGGTGTACCAAACAGCATCAATAGCATAGAGAAAGATTGAGAGAAGCCAATTGAAAGCCATCTCTTGCCAAAGGAGTGGAGTTCCAGGTGTTTGCAGCGGCCAGGCAGGGGCGCACCACAAGGCCTTTAACCCTCGAGTAGAGAGAGAAAGTCACAAAGATAAATCTGACTCACACCCACACACACTAACTGGACCAAGTGCTAACGCTCGTGGACCACCTTTCACTTCAATTCTACCCTTCCAACAATATATTAAGAAAAATTTTAAAAAAAAAATAAATTAAATTAAATAAAAGAAAGCAATGGTCTGTTGGCTCTTATTTATTATTATATTATTATTTTTTTTATCAAAGTTGTACCCGGTAGCTTTTTGCCATTCCAAATTTTTAGAGCTTGTCCTGCATTTTTTAGCTATTAATTTTTAGGATTAGTTTGCCAAAAAGTTTAATCTTAGCTTTTAGAGTTTCATAATTGTTTATAAACTCCAAAATGTGTCGCTAAACACCTTCTAAAAGGACAACACTTGGTATTTTTCCCTAGGATTAATTAGTAAAAATGACATTATGATAATTTTTTTTAAAGGTAATGACAATTAAGATTCTTGATAAGGAAAATATCCCTCATACAAAAATATTAAGTGAAATTTCACTTGACATACATGAATATTAAGAACTCGTTTGGGTTAATTGAAATATTCAACTGCTTTTCCAGCTTAATTTTTCAACTAATTTTTAACTTAATTTTTCAACTAATTTGTTTAAGTGTTGAAATTTTAAGCCATCCCAAACACTTTAATGTTACAAAACAATCATTTTTTTTTCTCAAAATGGACAATTTATCACTTAATTTCAAATTTATCAGCTAACCCAAATGAGCTCTAAGTGAAATTTCACTGAACCCATACATGAATATTAAGTTAAATTTTACTTAACTCGACTTTTGAAGAACTATTTAACAAACTTAGAATCAAATTGAACTTAAAATTCTTCTAAGTTATTTCTAAGGACTTTTGCCTAAATTTCTATTTTCCTTACGCTATGTTTGGGAGTTCTAAAAATCGAGAGAAAATGAGAAAAAGTACCTCACTTTCTCTAGCTTTCTCTCGTTTGAGAGTTTTATTAGTAACAGAAAACAAGAGAAAGCTAACTCTCACTTTCTCTTAATATCTTTCTCTCCAAAGTGGGAAGAAAATGAGAGAAAAGAAAGTGTGGATTAATGAATCTTTCGTAATACCCACAATACCCTTTTATTTGGCCTTACCTTTTTAATTCCATTTATGCCTAGGGCTCCCATAATACACAACATACATGTATTTTGTCTCTAAAAAAAAACAACTAACCTAGTCTCACAAAAATAATCTTCTACGACCATGGTTTTCTCTCTCAATTCCATTAACAATTCAGTGTATGCCCTCTCCATTACTTGAAATTGTTGTTGGGTAGAATGGTATCTTTTTTCGTTTTCTTTTCTTTTCTTCTCAACTGGCAAACAAGAGGAAAGAAAGTAAACTTTTCCTCTCCTAAACTCCCAAACAAGATGAAAGAGACCACAATCATTTCTCACCTTTTCTTTTTTCTCCCCAATTAAGACTTTCTTTCCTTTTCTTTTCTCTATCCAACTCCCAAACAGTGTTAATGTGAGATGATTGGTTTACATGTTTATGGGATGCGATTGGTTTACAAGTGTCCACGTACACACTACTTGCACTTGTAGACCAATGATATTTTCAGAACACCACTACATATGGATTAAACAAGGCCCAAAATTATGTCTAACGTAAAAGATTTCGATACATTCTTTTATGAGTAATATTTCACATACAAATTTTACGCACCATTTTATTCACAATTTAACAAATGTGTCTCTCCCGTGATGTCAGTGACGACCATAGTGACATATAAGTGACACGGGAGAGAGATAGACATATTTTTTTAAGTTGTAAACAAAAGGTTGCGTGGAAAGTATTACTCTTCTTTCATATTATTTGCCCGTATAACACACACAGAGATTACAGGTGTAACAAAACCGACTGGAACGATCGGTTCGGTTTCGTCGGTTTTCAAAAATTTCATGCAGTGTAAAAACCGAAGTGAACCGAACCCAACCAAAAATTTCCATTAAATCAAACCGAACCAAAATCGATAGATTTGTTTAAAACTTATACCGAAACGAACCGTTTTCACCCCTAAGAGAGACCAACAACATTTTAAAACAGCCACTATAGTTAAAATCATTTTATTGAATTATGGACCAAAAAGAGAAGTCTTCTCCTCTCTTTCTCTCTCCTCATTTCCTTCACTAAACCCTACTTTAAACCTTTCCAACTTGCAACTTTGTGCTTGATTCCCAAATCTTAAGCTGCTAATTAACAAACTACTTAAACCTTGTAGGAAAATTCCAGGCAGCTTATAACGTAACATCATCATCTTCTCTCTCTCACACACACACACTCTTTGGGGTAAGTGTGTGCTTAATATTAGGGTTGGGGGGGAACATAATACAAAAGTGAGGCAATAATGAGACACTGGACCATTGTGCAGGCCGTGGAAGAGGACGAACATGACCTTGTCGGTTGATTTGCAGAGTAAGTCTCTCTCTCTCATCACTCACCTTTGAGCACACACAAAAACAAAGCCATCTGTTCCCTCTTATAGATGGCTTTTATGGTGTTGGATGGCTTATAGGAAGCACACCCCTCTCCTTCCTTTCTCACTCCTTAATTTGGATCATCTATTCTAAAAATAGTTACACGTATATTTACATACACACACACACACACACACACACATATATATATATAGACATAATATAATATAATAGAATAGAATCATATAGATGTATCCTTTCCCCTTTAATTATTATGTTAATGGTGTTTCTAAGTTAATAGTTTATAATACTTAGAAGGTTGCAAGGGTCCCATTTCAAGTCTAATCTGCTGTTTTTAAGTTTCAAATATTTTCTCTCTTTTTGGGTTCTTCTAATCTCTTGTAAATCATATGGTCCATTGATTTGACCTATTTCTCTATCTACATTAGTTGCTTGATGGGAATAGTGGATTACCAATTATGCATAGGATTAGTGGTATGGGTTGGTGGGTACTTTAGCATCCAACACATCAGAAGAAAAGGAAAGGAAAGGAAATGACTTTGGATTACTAGGTTGTTTCTTTGGTTGGGATTATATGGATTATTAGGGTTTGAGAAAACAATTAAGAAGAGGGTTTTCATGGTTTGTAAGAGATCTTGAAGATTTTGATGATGATGGTGGTTTGGGAAAGAGAAGTTCAAGAATAGGTATGATATCATAGAGATCAGAATAAAATGGAGCTGAGAAGAAAAGAAAACGATGGGAGTATTCCAAATTCTTTTTGTTACAATCAAGCTCATCAACTCAATCAAGAATCATCATCATCCAAGCTATCATCTGTATCTGCCACTGTGATTCCAACAGAGAGAATAAATGAGGCTGGTCTCCTCAACCCAACCTTAGATCAATCTCATGATGGTCATCTTCCTCATCACCACCGTCACTCAAATCCGCGTGTACCTGAAAGAGATCCAAACCCAGATCCACTGCCACCGCCGCCACAACCACAACCAGCAACCAATAGAGCCCCCTGGATCCGATATCGAGAGTGCCTCAAAAACCACGCGGCCACCATGGGTAGCCACGTGGTTGATGGGTGCGGAGAATTCATGTCAGGAGGGGACGAAGGGACCCCGGAGGCATTAAAATGTGCAGCGTGTGATTGCCATAGGAATTTCCACCGTAAAGAAGTTGAAGGCGAGCCCCAAACAGCCCCTAATTCTTTCTACACCTACAATCCCAACCCCAACATAAACAATAGCTCAAGGACTAAAATTCATCCAACACAAGTCCCACCACCACTTCCTCCACCGCCACCGCCGCCACCTAACCACCACCATAACATATACGCTCATGGTCACCACCACCACCATGCGTTCTCCACTAGTCCTCCGGTGATGTTAGGGTTTGGTGGGAACCGTAGAGCTCCGGCGGAGTCGTCAAGTGAAGATCTTCCACCGCCTTCGCTCTCGGGGTCAAAGAAGAGGTTTCGGACAAAGTTCACTCAAGAGCAAAAAGATAGAATGCAAGAATTTGGGGAGAAGTTAGGATGGAAGATCCAGAAACAAGATGAACAAGAAGTCCAACAGTTTTGTGCTGAAGTGGGTGTGACAAGACAAGTTTTCAAGGTTTGGATGCACAACAACAAACAAGCCATGAAGAAGAAACATTTGTGAGCTAGACAAAATGCATACCACCCTCTTTAAGACTTTTAATTCTAGAGGGAGTAAATAATTAGAGATTAGATGATCATAATCAAAAAGAGAGAAGATAAGTTGCTTTTTCTCATTAATAGCTACTTGAAATCTATCTGTGTCTTCACATCAACCTATAATCTAGAAAGGTTTCAAAATCTCACTTTCTGCACTTGGAGATTAACTAGATTGGAATATCACATCAAGCCCTTCAACAATAAAAACAGGGACAAATATTTTATTTTTTAATGTATGCATCTCTAGCATAAACCTCATTAATGGCTTCTTAGTGATCTTCAAGGTTTGGTTTCTCAAAACATTTTAGTCATCCAGGTTTTCAGTCCTCTTCCATGTTTATGTTTGGTATCTGTGTTTTGATCGATGCAGTGCGATATGGGTTTTTTATGGATTATTCTTGACGGTTGTAATTGATTTGAGTGTCTCATAATCTTTAAGCTTGACTATTACTGCAAATAGATAAAGACCAAGGATATATTCAGATGAAGGTTCACATGACTTTACCATTCATGAATATTAGATCTCTGGAACTTCTGTGATAGATTCATGGAGAAGTTATTAGGTATCTTGAGGGTACCACATGGTATGCTGATGTGGTACCCTATAGTCAATATGAACATGTTATTTAGGTAAAGTAGGACCCACACCCCTATGCATATTTGGGTCACTCAAATAACTCACTCACATTAGCTCGGGTAGTACCACACCAGGGTGGTTCCTTGAGAGTACCTAAAAATTTCTAAATTCTAGTAGTTTAGGATGTATCAAACATGAAACATCTTAGTAGTTTTAACTTAAGACTAATATGATGCACCATTTGTAAAAAGAAATAATTATCAAAGTTAACACACTTATTTGACTCCAAGTTACAACAATTTGGCTCCAAATGGATGTATATGTACATCATATAAATTTCCTAGATGGATTTGTCAAATAGAAACTATAAAAACATACATATAGGTATATATCTACATGTATAATATGAGAGCGAGGTTCGGAACGACGGCAAGGTTGCTCCATGCATCCTCTTTGCTTGGGTTGTTGAACTCCCGCAATGGCAAGTGTCTCCTGCACTAGTTCATTTCTTATCTCTATGTTACTTTACTTGGCCAAGCAGTGTTGCACATTTCGAAGAAGATACACAGCGGTTACAATTAGAACCAGTAGCAAAACTTTTCTTTCAAATCAAATAGAAATAAGGGGCATGCCATTAATCGGAGCTAGGATTTGATCTTGGTGAGCACAAACTAACATAGGTTTTAAAGTCTGGCTGGTAATACTTTAGTTTGTGGATACTAGGTCTTAAAAGTTATGCGGTTGCTCGGTGGGGTGGGTTCAAATATATTAATTGTTTTGAGGGGTAAAACATAATTGAGGGGTAAAACATAATTATTCAAAAAAACAAACAAATATTTCCATAACTCCATAATTCAAACAAAACTGTGTTTATATGCACTCTCTCTCTCTCTCTCTCTCTCTCTCTCTCTCTCTCTCTCTCTCTCTCTCTCTCTCTCTCTCTCTCTCTCTCTCATACTAGTTTCACTTATGAAACAGAGAAAAATAAAGAAAGAAAGAAAAAAAGAAATAAGAGCTTTAAAGACTTGAGACTAATTGAGTAAGTATGACAATTATTTGAGTGAAAGTTGGAATATTGCAAGGACCTCAAAGTGAGATTTGTGAGTTTAAAAGGGGCAAATTGAAATTTCATGGTCAGAAATGCATACAATATAAATTATACAAGCTAAAAATAAAATTCGGAAAGCTGAGGGGTATGCAATAATGCAACTCCGCTCCTGACATCAATCCACCCTTGAGATGGAAAATAGTTTTCAAAAACTATAAGACCTAAAATAAAAGGGCAGCTTTTAAAGCCATTAAAGGGAAAGACAGGCACAATTAATTCTCAAATTGTACATCGAATACCATCTCAGCTACCAGACTGAGCTTTAGCAATAATGCTACTAATTAATAACACAGTATAAACTAGCTAGTGTGATGCTTTCAATCGCTATATGCTTCACAAATTTTGAATCCCAAATACATGTGACAGTGGGACCACAAGATTTTGATTGGAGGGTGTTAAAATGGAACCATAATTATTAAAGTTGGTCCCACTACTATATGTATCTGGGATGCATTTGGGATTCAAAATTTGGACATCGTGTCATTACTCTTTCTTTTAATGCTTCTTCTTCTCAACTTAGTTTAGACTAAGCAACTCTAGTGCAGGACTAAAAAAATACAATACAATGGATGGAAGACTAGGAATAGAAAACCCACAGTTACAATACACGTGGTAACTGTGATCGATCTAAGAAGCACCAACACTTCGAAAATGGTTCCATGTCGGACGTAGGACCACTCTAACATGATGTGTCGGACAAGGAAAATACATAGTCATGCTTTTTCCTTCAAATTTGCCACGCTAGATACACCGCCAACACAGCAAGTACAAACCCACAGCAAGTACAAACCCACATGGGGAGATGACATCGGACATGGAGGAATTTTTTTTTTTTTTTTTGGGAGGCATTTGTTTAGGGTGCTGTTTTTTTTTTTTTTTTTGAACAACAAAGGCTTTATTAAAAGGCACAATTTGAAAAACAACATTTTATGTTTGTTCATGTCAAACAATAATTTTGACAAATAGGAATTGTACATAGATTACATAAGAATTGTCTTACATTTAAAAAATAAAAAAATAAATAAATAAAAGAATTGCAAGTGAAACAACAACTTTTTTATAATAATATAAAATAAAAACAAATGTGTATTCCCCCGCCGTGTCGCGCCCTCATTTATTAGGATTTGCCATGCTGACGTATCTGTGTCGTGTTGTGTTAGTGCTCCATAGACTGCGATGGACAAGTTCATGAATTGAACTATTTTACAAAAGGTTACTTGGGACAACGAGTAAATTAAAGTCCTGCATTGCAAGGAAAAATGTCAATTATATTAACAGTTTACTGAGGTATTTTGAAAAACCAAAATATCAATTGGCCACAAATAGTTTACTACCGCAACAAACCGGACGGTTTCATTGATTTTATCCAGCTTAATTGCAAAAGCTGTATAAACATGAGAACCGGACAAGTCTAGTGGCCACTTCTCGACTCATTCGGCCGGACCCGGTTCTGATAATACTAGTTCTAGCATTTGCCATTTATCCAGCCCGGCTGAGAAAAAGCTTTACTACTACAATCCAAAAGTCCTCACCATTTGTCCATATTTTTTTTAATTAACCATTTCCCAGAAAAAATAAAATAAACAAACAATTAATAAATAAATAAAACTAACACCAAGTGTATGCAGGCAGTATCATACCTTAAAATCAACATACGTATGATTAAATAATTTGAATTAACTAAGCTCCATATAATCATGACCATGAAATTTCCTTGCAATTATCACCAAGACTACGTAGCAAGGACATTATCACCCTAAAATCAACAGAAGTATGACTAAGTAGTTGAATTAACTAAGCTCCTTATAATCATGGGTCGTGACTACGAAATTTCTCTCAAGCCATGTTTCTAATTCCTAAACTTTTCGACTACCAAACAAGCAGAACCCAACTGAAACAAATAATGATGATTATAATTAGCAAGCAATATGGTTCATGAACTTAGCATGCACAAAATGGTAATTTCAGTCTGTGTGTCACTGACCTCTCATAGCACCGAACCATTTTTGCTCTCATCTTTTGCTCCCTCTACAGCTTGTGAAGCCTTCTCCTTGTCAGCCTCGTTCTTTCCCTCGGCCTAATCGGTCATGATTACCTTTGCTGACAAGTGTGTTTCACCGACATTTCCTTTAGCTTTTGTCATAGGTATCGTATGCTTCAATATTCTCACGAGACATTGCTCTTTCTGTTGTTCCTCGGCATCACTGGCCTTGTCTGAAACCATTCTTATCGTTTGATCTCTGCCTTATAAGAACCAAAAACCAATAGGTATCAGAAGCTCGATCTTTCACACATGAAATTGCTTCTCCCAATATCTCTTTGGCATCACTTTGCCAAGACAAAAGGCACAAGTGTAGTATTTGTAACAAACCATTGCTTTGGAGAGATGTACAGCCAAATGTTGTCCGTACAGAGCTCCGGGACTAGCACTTTTCCAAATATTTCTTTGTTACTTCTAATTGGGAAGCTTTCATAAATGTAATACTTGGATTTCTTTTGTACTTGTAAATTGAGTATTCTAGACACACAAATTCTCACTTAGAACTACTAATAGATTTTATAGAAACTAACCAACACTTGGATTTGACAACTACACAAACAACTAGATTTCTAAAGAATAGAATTTCAAACTACAATTTCCAACACCACGTTTACTGCCTCTCAAAGGGCATACCTCGATGCTTCTGCAAAAAAAAACAAAAAAAAAAAGAGCATTTGGGACAAAATATCCGTGTGTGTGTCTGTGAGATGTGTGTACTTCTTAATACTATAAAGAAGATCATTCAGCAGAAGCAGCAGAATTCATTGTTTCCGTTATCTTTCACCAGGCATCCCGAGGTCTATCCAGCATTCATTGAGCTGCCTCTATTGCATCTAATTGACCCATCTAAAACCCCTGAAAGCACCAAAAACATAATTGGGACGGAGAGGTTACTCAAGAACGTGGATATTATAAAATTTTGAGCCCAACTGAAAGGTCTATTCATGAACTAAGAAGCACAGAAATCGAAACATCAGTGGGGAACCTCAACAGAACGGCACATTGATGAAACGTTATGTTCTATTTCATTACAGGATCAAACAAGAAGTGGCGAGTTCACGGCAACAAGAAAAACCTGAGAGATCTAATTGCTTACGACTTACGAGTAACTTAAAAAAAGTAACTGAAAGCAAACATAACTCCTAATAGGTGAAGATGATTGAATTTGCCACTGAATTATTTCAACACTTATCCTTTGTTCAATTACTTAAAAGATGACTGTTGTCAACTCCAATAACTACTGTTTCAGAGTTAATTAACATAAAAGAGTAGTGAAGAAATTCCAATTTATCATTCAAGGGCCAGTTTGGTGGTTCCCTTGAATTGGATTGTCATATTATTCATATAAAGAAATTCATGATCTAGAATGCATTAATTTGAAAGTTTAGTAGCTATATGATAAATAATGCTTACGATAAACAATTTGTTCATCCCACGAAAATCAAGGAATGACCGGATAAAAAGAAAGAAGTTTTCCATTTTCCATCAATTGTCTCATCAAAAAACTTTTACTCTTACATGAAAATCTTATACCCAGTTGTGAATAAGGCTATTTACATTCATGGGATGTCCCAAGACTCCCAACATACCATAAGTAATGGCCAATCCAAATCTTTTAAAAATGTGGGTCAGTTGTTACGAACTTTAGCTCCATTATTGTGTGTGTGTGTGTGTGTGTGTGTGTGGGGGGGGGGGGGGGGGGGGTTGGGCACGGCCCCTGCAATTGTTTTTTAAATATTGATTATGTATATGTAATTTGTAGAATTCTAGAATTAATCTATGTATTGACCCCTCCAAACTTTTAACTTGTAAAAAGATGTGCTTCCTAAATTTGACTCCCAAATTTGGTACCCAAATATTTTGCCAATTATATAAAACATTTGGGATACAACTGACAAAGCATGTGATAAACTATAAGCCAAAGGATTACAGGACGTGGTAGTATTGTAAATACCAAACCTCCAAGCTCTCAAATAGGGCAAAAAACCTTCACATAGTAAAACTGTAATTTTTCTGAACAAAAAATCAAACCTAAAAATATGTATAAAATAGGTCCTCAAAAAAAATTTTGCCTTGGGGATGCTGCCCGAAAACCCCACGTGTCATGTTAGGTAGCTTACCTAGTAACTCGGCCCCAAATTCCTGGTTACGCCCCTGCTTTGCACCCTAGTTCACACTTGACGTCACTTTGTTCATCGTTTAAAAGTTGACATACCAGACCTCAGAGCTTCTAATATATGCCAATTTGTACCTTCAATTTGAAGATTTTGACATTTTGGATTGAATCATTGACAAAATGATGATTGCATTTTGATGAAGGGTACAAATGGACACAAATCACAAACTGTGGGCTCTAATGTGTGAACTTATAACTCAAAAATTTGAAGTGATAGTTGGCCCGTTTGAAAAAATTAAACTGAGTGCTGGATTTTAAGCTTTGAAAATTTTAAGCTAACGGTGTAATCTACGAAGCACGGATACTTCATTTTGGTTGCCGTATGAGTATCTGGTACGACATGCGTGGGTACGTGTTGGACACTCTTGTGGCCATGTCCACCGTACCCGTATCCTATCGTACCTGTGTCCGTGCTACATAGGGTGTAATAGTCCAGAAATGGATTATTTTAGATGAAAACACTTAATTGGATTATTAAACACACCGTAGGTTAAAACTACGAGGGTGCCAAGTGCTATTAATCCTTAATATAATCAGTTTATGCACATAATCACATCAAGGCCCAATGACATTGCGGAATCCCAAAACCTGTGTGTGTGGATATATATATATATATATATATATATTGCCTATGTGGATTGAGTATTATAAATCTACCAAGGAATGTAAGTATTCAAGGCTCCAAAAATACAGAATATGTATGTGCCATGGCGAAACAAAATTAGTATGTGTGTGTATATAGATGTTTCTGATTCTGTGCATTCATATATGTATACATAAAAAAAAAAAAAAAAAAAAAAAAATTTGTAAAATGTATAATTTAATTGCTTACTTGGGGAGCTATCCAAGCGCCCAATCAGTGCAAGGGTCGCCCTCTCTCTCTCTCTCTCTCTGGAAGCTACGTGCGCTTGTGTATCTCACAATGGGAACCGAAATTCAATTTTTCAATTACCAAAACTGGAATAAAGAGTTAAGATTTCGCTGTGAAAAGTTTATTTTTAAAGGTGAAAGTGAAGCATTGTACGGTGAAACGGGTTGTGTGACGGGTGGAGTTCCACGTGGCGCTCCGAAGTGAGATTATTGAACATGAAAAGCTCCCATCTCGCCACGTCTCCCGTATGTGTTTGGCCGATTCTTTTGCATTCGCACCCAAGTAATTACAAAAATATTAGGCTCATAACATATTTCACAACAAAACTTTGAATGTGTTGTATTTTGTGTTGTTTGAATTTTTCATCTTTTTTTATGTATCACTTACACAGCATATGGTACATACATTTATAACCCTATTATAAAATGTATTATGAAATATGTTGTGTGCCTAGCATTTTTCATGTATTTAAGGCCACTCTAATTTATCTAACGAGTAATAAGTAATGTTATGCTTCCCAAATTTTTATTTCAAAAGTACTTCCCAAATAATGTGGCAGTGGAATCAAGTCTAATATAGTGGGACTAGTTGAATTTTAATTGGAAGTTACTTACTTGACCCACTATCACATCATTTGAGAATCAATTTTAAGGTAAAAATTTAAAAAGCATAACATTACTCTTATCTAAAAGCAAATGTTGGTTTCCACGATTCAATTTTAGTTGAGACCGTGGATGATATTGATTTTGCATTTTTACTCATCCCATTTTGCTCACTTATTCTTCACTTAGGTTTCTATTGGGTGATATGTGTCTCATTTCATTTCCTTTTTGTTCCTATATTATTAGCATAATTAGTAAAATTGGACACATATTATCCAATGAAGACCTGAGTGAGTAATGAGAGAGTAAAATGGGTGAGTAAAAATACTCTTCATTATTGTGCCTTACAAATACCACTATTTGAAAATGCCTTTTTTAGGGTACTCGTTAAAGGGAGTGTAATATTTTGTATTTTTGGATTATATAATAATATATAGGATTCTGTATACTTCCTTTGATCATACTTAAAATTATCTTCGATCGATCGAAGTCCGTTCATGCGATCGAGCATTTCTAAGTTCATGTGATCGAAACCCTCCCGGCTTGAATTTATGACGTGTTCCCTCCTTCAATCGATCAAACCCCTTTTCAATCGATCAAAACTGGTCAATCTGCTCTCGCGATCGAACTAGCTTCAATCGATCGAACATATGATTATCATAAATCACAAGTTTCACGCAAACACAGCTACTTGCCCTTCCCTCTCTTCCATATATATATATATATATATATATGTGTGTGTGTGTGTGTTACATTTGTGTGTGTGAGGGTTGTGTTGGTGCCGAAGCTTTGTTAGAGAGAGAGAGAGAGTTGGTTTATATATTTATATACACATCCATATATATATATATTCCTACACATACATATCTACATATATATTCAATCAGAGAGAGAGAGACAAACAGAAAGAAAAGAAGGAGGAGAAGAAGCAGAGGAGACAGAGAGAGAGAACAGAGACAGAGGAGAGAGCGAGCGAGAGAGAGAGAGAGAGAGAGAGAGAGAGAGAGAGGGGAGTTCCAAACTCACTCAGTAGCATTAGTGTAATGTTTTACAAGTTTTTGGACGTTTAATGAGGACCTAAACACGCTCTAGCGTATTCTGTTCACTGCCAGAATCTGGAGAAGACGACTTTCGAGTGATCGAACTAGGTTCAATCGATCGAACACACTGAGTCTCAATCGATCGAGACCACCTTCACTTCAATCGATCGAGAATACTTCAATCGATCGAACTTCAATTTCTTCAATCAATCGAGAATACTTCAATCGATCGAACTTCACTTTCTTTAATCGATCGAGATGACTTCAATCGATCGAACTTCACTTTCTTCAATCGATCGAGATGACTTCAATCGATCAAACCTTAACAGAACTTGGATATTTCTTTTAAGTTTATAATTCATAATGCTTAGCTATTTAATTGACGTTCTATGTTTCTACTATGCGATATTATGGATTACGAAGGTAATGTGATATGATAATGAGATTGAGATAACATAGTGAGTAACGTAGTAGGGTTTAGAAACGGTAGTAATGATATGACGCGATAACGAGATAAGGTTTATGTCACGACCCATCTAGCTATGCGCGAAAATAGGACAAGTGGCATGCCACCAAGGCTTATCCAGTTCCATTAAAGTAAAACAGCAGCGGAAAACATAAGTAAAATCCATTAAAAACGGAGTTATAAAAAGTTTTGCCCAATTGGAAAAGTTCCAAAAGAATTCAGTTTTGAAACAGAAGTCCAATCGACTAATCGAGGGTCCGGTCGACTGGAGACCTGAAATAGAAAGTAAGAAAAGTCCAAAGGCCCTGTCCAGTCGACTGTGTCGGGGACTCAGTCGACTGGGGCACCAATTTTTCAATCGACTGGTGCCTTATCCAGTCGACTGGACACTATGCATGCAGAATGTGGTGTTTTCGTGCAGAAAACAGTTGACTGATAACCCATCCAGTCGACTGAAGCCCTCGAAAAGTGAAAGAAAAACTCAAGAACACAGAGGTCCAATCGACTGAAACACAGACCAGTTGTCACACCCGTTCCAAAAATTTTATGGTTTTAACATGCATATTCGAATTTTGTGAACTATCGATGTTATTTGATAATAGTGAAAGTAGTTGACTGTGGGTCAATGAAAAGGTGTCAGGGAAGACACATGAACATGGTACTTCATGTTGCATTGGCATAATTAAATGACATTTATGTGAGCTAAATGTTATTTGAAATATCTGGTATTTTATAAATAGTAAATTATACCTGTGTAGTATAATTTCTGGTAATTTTGACATTGTTAAATATCATTTTGAACACTGTGGTGAGAATGTGAGTGACACATTAAATAAAAGGTAGGTTATCTAGAGATTCCACATAAATTAGTTTTCGAACGTAATTACGGCGACAAACGAGACTTAGTCGAAAACTTTTGTAATTTATCATTTTCACTCGTAAAGTTATAAATGGACATTCGCGACGTTTCAGGAGTTAATTAGGAGTTTTGAGAACTCGCAGGGTACTAAACGCGATTGCTAGGAAGTTTTTTCTATAAAGAGAGGAGGGTGAGATTTCATTTTTACAAAACTTTGCAAAATATCGTTAGAGAGGAAAAAGAAAAAGGGAGATTGTTGCCACGGGCTATGCGACGACGATCGACGACCTTTCGTTCGTCTGTTTTCAACCAAACTTCATATTTGAACTCCCCAAGGTAAGGGCAACGTTTTGATACCTATTAGGCCATGTTTGGCTAACTTTTTATAAAATTCTAATTCTAGAAATTTGGAGAAAACGCGTGTAAACTCGTAGGTTTTGCGTAGGATCGGAAATTCGGCGTTTAGTCGGGCTTCTAGTCGTTCTCTCAAAGTTATACGACGATAGCTCGAGGTATGAATTTTTAGCCTATGTTATACAGGTGAAATACATGCTTTATATTTCAACGATGAAATTTTGATCCGGGAAAAATTCATGTGTTAATAATAGGCCTGTTAATTATGCACGTGCTTAAACGTGAAAAGCATGTCTAAATTTACGCAAGCACGTTGAGTTGTCTATGTGGGTCAAAGGGGGGACTTATATAAATTCATGCCAGAGTAAGCTTCTCGATGTTTGAGAATTTTAGTAACGACGGCTATTATGCATGGTTTCAGTCTTGGACTTGCCAGGGCACTTTGGGATGTAGTGGTTGTAGGCTTGGCTAGCCATTGATATCGCGGTTTAAGGCTTGGACTTGCCGCTACTGGATGAATGCATATTTTTCTCCCTAGAGACTATTGGATGTGATTTATGAGATTAAAGAATGATTTGTCATATATGCATATGTAAGAAATTGTGCACTCAGCATATAGCTGAGCAATGGAGATTTTCGCCATTACAGGTAAGAAGAAAGGAAAGAAGAAGTGTGAAAAGTGAGGCCGTGGGAATGCCGGGGATCACCTTTTGTTTATGGTTTTGGTTTCCTTTCCATATGTTGTAATAATCAAATTTTGGAGCTAGAGCTCTGCCTTGTTTGATTTGGAAACCTTGGAAGGGTTTTGAAAATGTTGTATTATGTAACCAAACCTCTTGTAGTTAGTTTTGAATTCATCCGAACTCGTAAGTTTGTGTTTTGTAAACTTAACTTGTTAAATTCGAATTTTGAAGGACTGTGGCTAGAGTTTTTTGAATAGAGCCAAACAAGCCTTAGCTTGTTCCACTATTGTTTCTTTTCATGGATTAGTAAGATTAAACTTTGGTTTTGATAGCTTATTATAGTTTGTGGTGTTTGGATTAATGTAAGTGTGATTGGAGTAGTAGAGTTGGTGAGGGTTGTTTGATGCCTTAAGCAAATTCTGCAGCTTTGGGCAGGATTCTGCTAAAGGGTCATTCGACCGATCGAAGGGGGTCGTTCAACCAATCGAAATACCCTCTGCCAGAAATCTTTTTCTACTACTTCGAGAAATTTTCAAAAGATTTTGATTGGTTCTTAGGGTACCTTTGGAACCCCTTTCAACATAAAATCACTTGTTTCAAAATATAATTACGTTTTCAATTTTGTATATATTTTACTACTTGGAAGGTAATGTTTCCTAAAGTTTTAAATACTCAAGATAGTTTTAAAGTTCTTTTCCGATGTGTGTAACCATTTAATGATTGGATGAGCCTTGGTGGTGTGCTATGTGTCCTATTCCCACGTGTAGTGGGATGGGTCGTGACATTTATTGGCATCAGTGCTATAGGTAACAAAACTTTGGGAACGTTCGACGTCGAGTGGAGTGTTGAGTGAATTGACACATATTCTAGATTGCATCCATATATTGTAGAGATGTTTGATGCATATGGAATGTTGTGATACATACATGATTATGTTATTGTCATACATGCATAGTATTTATGCATTCGTGAAATGGGTGGAATCATACAAATGTAGAGCTGTGTGATGGGATAAGGCTTACCGGGCGTTATCATAGACCGTGTATAGGGACACAAGAGAGAGATGATATCCTGGTAGTGGTGAACCGTTTAATTTCTAAATGAAAATGAAATGATTTTTTATTGAATTGGTGAATGTTGTAAATGATGGTAATGAGTGCTCTTTGAGAGTGTTAACCAAGAATGAGGTCCGAATAGTGAACTATCGAAGAGATTTCATTTGGGGTTCACACAGAAGGCGAAAGTGAATGCTTATAGTTGAGTTTTGGGATTAGAATTGATTGATAAAGGTTCTATTTTAGAATGGGTTAAACGTTATGAATGCTAGAGATAGAAATGTACAGTTGGATGTTATGACCGAAAGATAGTCTAGCAGCATGTATTGCTCGTGTATAGGGTAGGTGAGGAATCTCTCACCTTTTCTTACAGTGTTATCTTATGGTGTTAACCTACGGTGTGATCGTATGGGTTATCTTATGGTGTATGACGGGTAGTTGAAGAATCTTTCACCTGATTATACGGTATTAAGATGCTTGGATGATTGAAGAATCTCTCAACCTATCTTACGGTATGTATTGGATGGTTGAGGAATCTCTCAACCTATCTTACAGTATATATTGGAGATTGAGAAATATCTCAACGGGTTATAAGTATCATGGTTGTTGAGGAATCTCTCAACTGAACCTGGCTTTGAGTGGCCGTAGGATCATAGCGAATTCAGATGTAGTATAAGGATTGGTTGTAATAACCTGCATTTCCATTAATTCCTAAATTACATTTTCATATTTAATTGGCAAATTGCATTGTATATTTAATTTCACTGGGTATTGACTGCTTCATTTAAATTACATTTCTCATATTCTAAATTTTATTTATTGAATTATTGCAAGCTAAGAATGTTGTTGGGGTTAAATTGTAATTTTTATAAAGTTAGTGATACCAGTATGGATTTCAAAATCTGTATTTCAAAACGGTGAAAATAACTTCTATTGACTCAATCAGTATTTTTATGAAATCAGAAAATCAATTCTTACGTTAAAATGAATTTCCTGTATTTTTGTGGTGACCACCGCGCCCCGAAAATACCAGTTTATGTTCAAAACTGTCCATGTTGTGTTTAACTTCCACAGATTTTGGAAGTGACTGATTTGGACATTTACTTTATTGCCATTTATGGCAAGTAATCATTGGATATGCCTTGTTTGGGTATTGCAATTGTGTGTGTGTTAATTTAATGCCATAAGCTAAATTCCCAAACACATACAAGTTGACCCCTACTACTCTATATTGCCTCTTCACCATCTGGAGAATTATCTACGTATATGTATTGTGTGTATATCAGATTTATGTACTGGGTATTTAGTTTAGTAGATAATCTAAACCAATTGTTGAGTGAATTAGGATCTTCTTGGAGCCCAAGTATTGGGAGCTCTATATATACATCCAATATACACCACACATATCACTTTCAGCACACACATAATTCTGAGAAATTAGAGAGTTTCAGAGAAAACACAGAGAGTTAATACAGAATTTATATAGAGAGAGAAAGCTCAATCCTCCATAACCAAGCTTGAGTTGGGATTGCTTATCTCTTATTTCTTTCTCAACAACATCTTTGCTCTTAATCACAGTGAGTATTACTAACTCACTAAGAATGTAATTACATGTCTATTTACTGGGTGTTTGTTCAATTTTGTAATACACCATTGTTGATCCTACGTATGAAAATTCATAGCTTGAAATCAAGATTTTCAAACCTTAATCTAAATTCGTTTTTAGAGATGAATATGGTAGATTATACATCCTACATGCCATGTTTGAAGTTTTAAAGCCTAATTTGTTCATATGGAAAAGTATATAAGAAAATAAATTTTGGCATGTTTTGGTTTTTCATAAAATTGGAGAGTTATGGTTAGAATCATGTTAAACTAATCATAGATTCTTAATCCTTATTGAAAAAGGAAGAGATCCATATATAACATGATATATATACTTACAGAATGGAAATGGGTCAAAAAGACCCCTGTTTTGCTGAAACAGAACAGTTCCTGCGGAGAAGATGAAGCCTCAGCTTCATCTCGCGCCACGATCGCGCGCGCGAGCGACCCCTCGCGCGAGCGACCCGCGCGCGCGAGGTAGGCGTCTCCAGGCAGACGTAAGAGTTTTTATATATAAATGAAAATTTTGGCTGATCGCGCGAGCGAGGGTCGCGCGAGAACCCCTTCGCGCGAGCGATCCGCGCGCGCGACCTTGCTTTCCTCAGGCAGACAGAAAAGTTTATTAAATAAAAGGAAATATGGACATATCGCGCGAGCGGCCCGCGCGAGCGACACTTCGCGCGAGCGGCCCGCGCGCGCGAGTTCTGACAGTTTGTGTTTTTGTCTGTTTTGTGTTTAAGGTCTGTTTGGTTCAACTTTTTAGTACTGTTAAGGCTCTGTTTGGGAATTTGGTTGATCAGAACTCTATTTGGTTATGTTTGAATGATTAAAACATTGTAGTATGACTCATTAACCCCCGTACACGTGTTGTTCCTTTAATTCAGCATTTTTGTTTTCGTTTAAGTGCATACCATTCATGTGGGTCAGTGGTACATGCATAGGGGTGTCAGTCTGTGTGGAAAAGAGTAATGGTAGTGTGGAAAGAGTATGAGTTTGTGTTTGTGGTCGTGGTTGTGGTTGTGGTTGAGTATGAGTTTGTGGTTGTGGTCGTGGTTGTGGTTGTGGTTGTGGTTGTGGTTGAGCTTGTGGAAAGGGTATCTTTGAAATGCGACGGTGGCAAATATGGACACTCCCTGACGCCCATGGAAGCGTTAAAGTGTGTGAAGCCGAACTCGGACACTCCCTGGCACCCATGGTAGTGCTAAAGTGTGGCCTACGGACACTCCCTGATAACTCGAGTCTGGATACTGTGTGAGGGGTTGCCCCGGTATTTGCATGGCGGTTAGGGTATTCAAAGTGTGAGGCATTGGACACTCCCTGGTACCCCGGACCAAAGTGTGAGGCAAACTGGACACTCCCTGGCGCCCCGTTGCTAAAGTGTGGCTATCTGAGTGTTTCAAAGATACCAGGAGTAGGATAGTGGGTTGTTGTGGCTGTCGAGAGAAAAGAGTCGGCAAGATGAGTGTGGTGCATTGTTCTCATACACGGTCCCATCTGTGTAAATTTACTCTCTTTAAATAATGTTGTGATTGTTTTCTAAATGAGCTCCTTACTTTAAGTATAAACTTGTGGATTTAAATGGGAAATGGAAAAAGGTAAATGGGTATGTTTTACATTTAAAGTCATGTTTTTAATACTCACCAGCGTCTTGAAGCTGACGACGTTGATGCGTCCTGGACATTCGTGTTCAGGCTTTTCAGGTTATAATCAGGAGGAATCATACGACTATGCTAATTGAGAATGGCTGCTTCTGGAATAAAGAAACTGTTTATTATATGCTTTAAGTTTATCTGTTTTAAGTTATGAACCATATTGTTTTATAAGGATGACTGTAACAGACACTAAGTTATTATTTTATTTTCAAGGCGGTCTGTGCCTTAGTTGACCCCGGTTCATAAGATGTAATAAGTTAGAAAATTTTTGTAAGCCTTGATTGCTTTACTCTGATTATTATGTTTTGTTGTTTGACGTTTGGGACGGAATCGATCCTTCAAACTGTCGCGACCTACGGGTCCATAAAGGAAATTAAACGCTTTCCTTATTTATGCTACGTCGGGGCGTGACAGGATTTAGTGGTATCAGAGCCAGGTTATTATTTATCACAAGATAGTTTAGCCAGGTTAGGGTTTACCAGTATAGACCCGATTCCACATTCCATTAAGTGTTACACACCCGATGATACGACAGAGAGGATAGACTCAGAACCCAAACGCCTAAGATTATTCTGTTCTGACTTTAAGTAGTACCTTTTTATCAGGTATGGATCCAGCTCCCCCACTTTATGTACCAGACAGGTTTGGAGGACACTTCGTGATACCTGGGGCAGTGATCCCAGCCTTTCTCGACTTATATCAGGCGGCCGTAGAGCAGTTGGCCGTGACGACTGTAGTATCTGAGGTATGGCACCAGGTTCACGTGGTAGGCCTAGTTGACCTGACCCGTATCCGTTTAGAGCTTCATTATTTCGCAGAGGCTCAGCGTTTGGTTTTGGTCGAGATTCTGAGGTTGGTCGATAGCGATGCTTTCTACCTTCCCCTCGAGATCCAGATCGTGCATGCCCATCTGGCTCAGTTGGAGATGCCTCCGCCGGTGGTTCCCATTGCTGAGGACGATGCAGAGGTTGTTCATGTGGTCCCAGTAGGTGGGGAGATTTTAGAGGACGGCATAGGTCTAGATGATCTTGCCGCTGAGCTCGAGGCTGAGCTAGCACTAGAGCTAGCCCTACCTGAGGAGATGGTAGATGAGGCAGATGCCCCTGTACCTACTTCATCATCCACCTCTCACAGCTGTGACGGGGTTGGACCATTCGTTGTTCAGCGATTTCGCCCTGTCGATTCGCTAGATCTCCTGATAGCCGCTTATGGAGATGATTGACGTTCTAGTTATGACTTGTACATATTAACTACTTTTGACTATTAGCTCTGTCTCTTTTTGCAACTGTAATTACATGCATTAGAGTATAGGGCAATGACCCCATTTTTGTAACATTAACTCTTGCATGCGTCCTAACCCATACAGATAGGGTAGGCATTGATCTGACCATACATGCTTTTTGTATCTACTTGACAGAAGTTATATATATAAGATATACTCTTTTGAATGTTGTTGTCATTTAAATTACTTCATAGCACTGTTGCATGCATGTTTCTCATTCTACTACCACTATCATGCATAGAATGGCTGGAGGAGTCAGGAGGAACAGGAACCTGATCGAGGGAGCACCCGAGGCTGCCGATCCTACAGGGATGTTTGAAGCGTTTATCAGACGGTTAGAAAGAATCGGTAATACGAATGACAACCGAAGAGACCGTCAAACGGGAGACAAGTTGCTAGAGAGATTCCGTGCTCTAAGGCCCGAACAGTTTGCGGGTACCGCGGAACCTTGGAAAGCGGAACAGTGGTTGAGACAGATGGACCGCATGTTCGAAGCTGTCCAGTGTAACGAGATGGACAAGAGAAGATTGGCTACGTTTCAGCTGACCGATGCTGGCGCAGATTGGTGGGATTCGGTCATAGCCACTATCGGGAATGGAGCTGCAATGGGAATGACGTGGACTGCGTTCAAGGGAAGATTTTTGGAGAAGTATTTCCCGGCTACGGAGAGGCACAGAAGAGAGAAGGAATTCATGGATCTGACGCAAGGAACCAAGTCGGTGCAAGAGTACACCACACAGTTCGAAAGACTGTCTCGGTTTGCTCCACACCTGGTTGATACTGAAGAGAAGAAGATCCGGAAGTATAATCAAGGGCTGACACCGCAGATTCGCCGCTTGACTCTCGGCCACCTGGATAAATCATTTGAAGGACTTGTTGGTTTGGCTACCGATCTGGAAGAGGATGCCCGAGTGAGCCGAAAACAATTTGAATTCCGACCGCCTCAAAGGGGTAATTTTGGGAATAGACCACCAATGAACCGTACCCAAGGGCAAAAGAGGAATTTCGACAGAAGCAAGAAGACCCAGGCTATTACCTATCCGACTCAACCTCGAGTAGGCGAAGGAAGTAGTAGTGGAAAGTGTTTCAACTGTGGCAACCCTGGTCATTTGGCTCGTGATTGTAAGGCACCAAGGCGTGCTACTCAGCAAGGGATAGTCTGCTTCAACTGTGGTGAACCAGGTCACATCAGCAGGTTCTGTACCGCTCCTAAGCAGGTGACTTATGGTCAACAGGGACAGACTCGCTTGAATGCTGTTATCCCTGATGCCGCTGGATATGATGGAACTGCGTATGAAGAAGGAAATTATGGAGAAGCTCAACCTGATCAGCAAGCAGTAGAAGGTACATTAACTCTGTTTAACTCCCATGTTAAAGTGTTATTTGATACGGGTGCTGCTCTTTCGTTCATATCTGTTAATACAATTCGGAGATTGGGTATTTTACCTCATCGCTTAGAGAAAGCTTTGAAGGCTACTTCGCCACTAGGAGCTGCGGTCAGATTAGGACACGTGTGCAAGGATTGTCCCTTACGGTTAGGAGACCGTGAAATCCCTGCTAGGTTAATTGTCCTATCGATGAAGGAATTCGACATAATCCTAGGAATGGATTGGCTCTCTCAGAATCAAGTGAAGTTGGATTGTGCGAGGAAGAGAATTACATTCCCCGACAATGAGAATCAACCCTTTGATTTTCAATGTAACCCTTCGGGAGATATGTTCCTCACGAGATGTTTAGCCAACATCGAAGTCGTCAGTACAGAGGTGACAGCGTCATCTATACCTGTAGTCAAGGACTTCGAAGAAGTATTTCAAGACGTATCTGGTTTGCCGCCCGAGAGAAGTATAGAGTTCTGTATTGAACTTATACCGGGTACCGTACCGATCACCAAGGTTCCCTACAGAATGGCCCCCACAGAACTGTTGGAATTGAAGGAACAAGTTCAAGAGCTCGAGAACCTAGGTTTTGTACGTCCAAGTACATCGCCTTGGGGAGCACCAGTATTATTTGTGAAGAAGAAGGACGGGACACTCAGATTGTGTATCAACTACAGAGAATTGAACCGCGTGACTATCAAGAACAAGTATCCTTTGCCTCGGATTGATGATTTGTTTGATCAACTACAAGGAGCTACGACATTTTCCAAGATAGACCTAAGGTCGGGATATCATCAGTTGAGGGTACGGAAGGAAGACATACCTAAGACTGCTTTCAGAACCCGATATGGCCATTATGAATTTCTAGTGATGCCGTTTGGAATGACGAACGCCCCGGTAGTGTTTATGGATTTGATGAATAGAGTGTTCAAGCCTTATTTAGATCAGTTTGTCATCGTCTTTATAGATGATATTTTGATCTATTCTAAGTCAGGAGAAGAACACGAGCAACATCTACGAATTGCGATGCAGACGCTCAAGGACCAGCAGTTGTATGCCAAGTTCAGTAAGTGTGAGTTCTGGTTGCAGGAAGTGAAATTTTTGGGACACAAGGTGTCATCTCAAGGAATTTCAGTGGATTCGTCCAAGACCGATGCTGTATCAAACTGGGTTAGGCCAAGCAACCCTACAGAAGTTCGGAGCTTTCTTGGACTCGCAGGCTATTACAGGAGATTCGTTGAGGGATTCTCGAAGATAGCAGCACCTTTAACTGGGTTGACGAAGAAGAATTTGAAGTTCGAATGGACAGAGAAGCATGAGCGAGCCTTTCTAGAGTTGAAAGAGAGACTCACTACCGTGCCAGTACTAGCAATACCCAAACCGGATGAGAAGTTCACTATCTTTAGTGACGCATCATATCAAGGGTTAGGGTGTGTACTTATGCAAGACGGCAGAGTTATAGCCTATGGATCCAGACAGCTGAAGCCGAATGAGTTGAACTATCCCATTCATGATTTGGAGTTGGCAGCAGTAGTCTTCGCACTCAAGATTTGGAGACACTATCTCTACGGTGAGAAGTTTGATTTGTTCTCCGATCACAAGAGTTTAAAATATTTGTTCACACAGAAAGAGTTGAACATGAGGCAGCGCAGATGGATGGAGCTGATTAAAGATTATGACTTCACGTTAGAATACCACCCGGGTAAAGCTAATGTGGTTGCCGATGCGTTGAGTCGACAGACTCGTGAGACGATTACCTCCTTAATGGTTAGAGAGTGGCGAGCGTTGGAGACTTTGGCGGAATTCGATGTATAGAGTACTGAAGAAGGAGAAGGACAATTGTTCGGATGTCTTATCCTACAGCCTGTTCTTATCGACCGCATTATTGGAGCTCAGAAAGAAGATGAGAAGTTTCAGGCATGGTTCGTGAAGATGTCAGAAAAAGACCCGACAGAATGGAAAGTGGGAGTCGATGGAGGATATCGGTGCAGGAATAGATTATGTGTGCCAGGTAATGAAGAGTTAAGGAAGGATATCTTGGAAGAAGCACATAAGTCGAGATATACAGTTCACCCGGGAGGAACGAAGATGTACAAAGATTTGAAGAGAAATTTCTGGTGGGAAGGTATGAAGAAAGACGTGGCCGAATTTGTATCCAAGTGTTTGACGTGTCAGCAAGTCAAAGCTGAACATCAGAGACCGTCTGGATTGTTGCAACCGCTACCTATTCCTGGTTGGAAGTGGGAACACATTACGATGGATTTTGTAGTAGGATTACCCCGGTCGCAGCAGAATCATGACGCTATTTGGGTAATTGTGGATCGATTGACGAAGTCAGCTCATTTTATTGCTTATAGTATGACATACCCGGTAGAGAAGATGAGCCGGATGTACATACAACAAGTTGTGCGACTTCACGGTGCACCTGTGTCGATTGTGTCAGACCGTGACGCCCGTTTTACCTCTGGATTTTGGGAAAGTCTACAAGAAGCTATGGGAACCTCACTCAAGATGAGCACTACTTTTCACCCTCAGACAGATGGACAAACTGAGTGTGTTAATCAGATCATGGAAGATATGCTTAGGGCTTGTGTTATCGATTTTGAAGAATCTTGGGAGACACACTTGCCGTTGGTTGAATTTTCCTATAACAACAGTTATCACGCGAGTATCGGTATGGCTCCGTTCGAAGCATTGCACGGACGACCATGTCGTTCCCCATTGTGTTGGGCAGAGGTTGGGGACTCAGAATTGTTGGGACCAGACTTGGTTAGAGAGACCAACGAGAAGATTTCTTTGGTCAAGGAGAGGATGAGAACCGCTCAAAGCCGATATAAGAGTTATGCTGATCGACGCCGGAAGGATTTGGAGTTTAGTGTTGGGGATCACGTGCTTCTCAAGGTTTCACCAACCCGAGGAGTAGTACGTTTTGGTCTCAAGAGAGGGAAATTAGCTCCGCGTTTTATCGGACCGTTCGAGATTTTGAAACGTGTCGGGAAAGTAGCTTATCGGCTGGCGCTACCACCGAAGATGTCTGGGGTTCACAACGTGTTTCACGTAAGTATGTTGAGGAAATATATACGAGATCCCTCACACGTGGTTAGTTATGATGATATTGAGACAAGTCATAACGTTTCGTACAAGGAGAGACCTGTGAAGATTTTGGATCAGAGTATCAAGAAGCTGAGGAATAAAGACATACCGTTGGTGAAGGTTCAGTGGAATCACCATGATGAGAGCGAAGCCTCGTGGGAAGTTGAAGCTGATATGAGGAAAAAGTACCCAGAGTTGTTTCAGGACTAGTTAGTCTTGATTTCGGGGACGAAATCCTGTTTAAGGGAGGAAGGGTGTAATAACCTGTATTTCCATTAATTCCTAAATTACATTTTCATATTTAATTGGCAAATTGCATTGTATATTTAATTTCACTGGGTATTGACTGCTTCATTTAAATTACATTTCTCATATTCTAAATTTTATTTATTGAATTATTGCAAGCTAAGAATGTTGTTGGGGTTAAATTGTAATTTTTATAAAGTTAGTGATACCAGTATGGATTTCAAAATCTGTATTTCAAAACGGTGAAAATAACTTCTATTGACTCAATCAGTATTTTTATGAAATCAGAAAATCAATTCTTACGTTAAAATGAATTTCCTGTATTTTTGTGGTGACCACCGCGCCCCGAAAATACCAGTTTATGTTCAAAACTGTCCATGTTGTGTTTAACTTCCACAGATTTTGGAAGTGACTGATTTGGACATTTACTTTATTGCCATTTATGGCAAGTAATCATTGGATATGCCTTGTTTGGGTATTGCAATTGTGTGTGTGTTAATTTAATGCCATAAGCTAAATTCCCAAACACATACAAGTTGACCCCTACTACTCTATATTGCCTCTTCACCATCTGGAGAATTATCTACGTATATGTATTGTGTGTATATCAGATTTATGTACTGGGTATTTAGTTTAGTAGATAATCTAAACCAATTGTTGAGTGAATTAGGATCTTCTTGGAGCCCAAGTATTGGGAGCTCTATATATACATCCAATATACACCACACATATCACTTTCAGCACACACATAATTCTGAGAAATTAGAGAGTTTCAGAGAAAACACAGAGAGTTAATACAGAATTTATATAGAGAGAGAAAGCTCAATCCTCCATAACCAAGCTTGAGTTGGGATTGCTTATCTCTTATTTCTTTCTCAACAACATCTTTGCTCTTAATCACAGTGAGTATTACTAACTCACTAAGAATGTAATTACATGTCTATTTACTGGGTGTTTGTTCAATTTTGTAATACACCATTGTTGATCCTACGTATGAAAATTCATAGCTTGAAATCAAGATTTTCAAACCTTAATCTAAATTCGTTTTTAGAGATGAATATGGTAGATTATACATCCTACATGCCATGTTTGAAGTTTTAAAGCCTAATTTGTTCATATGGAAAAGTATATAAGAAAATAAATTTTGGCATGTTTTGGTTTTTCATAAAATTGGAGAGTTATGGTTAGAATCATGTTAAACTAATCATAGATTCTTAATCCTTATTGAAAAAGGAAGAGATCCATATATAACATGATATATATACTTACAGAATGGAAATGGGTCAAAAAGACCCCTGTTTTGCTGAAACAGAACAGTTCCTGCGGAGAAGATGAAGCCTCAGCTTCATCTCGCGCCACGATCGCGCGCGCGAGAATCGCGCGAGCGACCCGCGCGCGCGAGGTAGGCGTCTCCAGGCAGACGTAAGAATTTTTATATATAAATGAAAATTTTGGCTGATCGCGCGAGCGAGGGTCGCGCGAGCGATCCGCGCGCGCGACCTTGCTTTCCTCAGGCAGACAGAAAAGTTTATTAAATAAAAGGAAATATGGACATATCGCGCGAGCGGCCCGCGCGAGCGACACTTCGCGCGAGCGGCCCGCGCGCGCGAGTTCTGACAGTTTGTGTTTTTGTCTGTTTTGTGTTTAAGGTCTGTTTGGTTCAACTTTTTAGTACTGTTAAGGCTCTGTTTGGGAATTTGGTTGATCAGAACTCTATTTGGTTATGTTTGAATGATTAAAACATTGTAGTATGACTCATTAACCCCCGTACGCGTGTTGTTCCTTTAATTCAGCATTTTTGTTTTCGTTTAAGTGCATACCATTCATGTGGGTCAGTGGTACATGCATAGGGGTGTCAGTCTGTGTGGAAAAGAGTAATGGTAGTGTGGAAAGAGTATGAGTTTGTGTTTGTGGTCGTGGTTGTGGTTGTGGTTGAGTATGAGTTTGTGGTTGTGGTCGTGGTTGTGGTTGTGGTTGTGGTTGTGGTTGAGCTTGTGGAAAGGGTATCTTTGAAATGCGACGGTGGCAAATATGGACACTCCCTGACGCCCATGGAAGCGTTAAAGTGTGTGAAGCCGAACTCGGACACTCCCTGGCACCCATGGTAGTGCTAAAGTGTGGCCTACGGACACTCCCTGATAACTCGAGTCTGGATACTGTGTGAGGGGTTGCCCCGGTATTTGCATGGCGGTTAGGGTATTCAAAGTGTGAGGCATTGGACACTCCCTGGTACCCCGGACCAAAGTGTGAGGCAAACTGGACACTCCCTGGCGCCCCGTTGCTAAAGTGTGGCTATCTGAGTGTTTCAAAGATACCAGGAGTAGGATAGTGGGTTGTTGTGGCTGTCGAGAGAAAAGAGTCGGCAAGATGAGTGTGGTGCATTGTTCTCATACACGGTCCCATCTGTGTAAATTTACTCTCTTTAAATAATGTTGTGATTGTTTTCTAAATGAGCTCCTTACTTTAAGTATAAACTTGTGGATTTAAATGGGAAATGGAAAAAGGTAAATGGGTATGTTTTACATTTAAAGTCATGTTTTTAATACTCACCAGCGTCTTGAAGCTGACGACGTTGATGCGTCCTGGACATTCGTGTTCAGGCTTTTCAGGTTATAATCAGGAGGAATCATACGACTATGCTAATTGAGAATGGCTGCTTCTGGAATAAAGAAACTGTTTATTATATGCTTTAAGTTTATCTGTTTTAAGTTATGAACCATATTGTTTTATAAGGATGACTGTAACAGACACTAAGTTATTATTTTATTTTCAAGGCGGTCTGTGCCTTAGTTGACCCCGGTTCATAAGATGTAATAAGTTAGAAAATTTTTGTAAGCCTTGATTGCTTTACTCTGATTATTATGTTTTGTTGTTTGACGTTTGGGACGGAATCGATCCTTCAAACTGTCGCGACCTACGGGTCCATAAAGGAAATTAAACGCTTTCCTTATTTATGCTACGTCGGGGCGTGACAGGATTTAGTGGTATCAGAGCCAGGTTATTATTTATCACAAGATAGTTTAGCCAGGTTAGGGTTTACCAGTATAGACCCGATTCCACATTCCATTAAGTGTTACACACCCGATGATACGACAGAGAGGATAGACTCAGAACCCAAACGCCTAAGATTATTCTGTTCTGACTTTAAGTAGTACCTTTTTATCAGGTATGGATCCAGCTCCCCCACTTTATGTACCAGACAGGTTTGGAGGACACTTCGTGATACCTGGGGCAGTGATCCCAGCCTTTCTCGACTTATATCAGGCGGCCGTAGAGCAGTTGGCCGTGACGACTGTAGTATCTGAGGTATGGCACCAGGTTCACGTGGTAGGCCTAGTTGACCTGACCCGTATCCGTTTAGAGCTTCATTATTTCGCAGAGGCTCAGCGTTTGGTTTTGGTCGAGATTCTGAGGTTGGTCGATAGCGATGCTTTCTACCTTCCCCTCGAGATCCAGATCGTGCATGCCCATCTGGCTCAGTTGGAGATGCCTCCGCCGGTGGTTCCCATTGCTGAGGACGATGCAGAGGTTGTTCATGTGGTCCCAGTAGGTGGGGAGATTTTAGAGGACGGCATAGGTCTAGATGATCTTGCCGCTGAGCTCGAGGCTGAGCTAGCACTAGAGCTAGCCCTACCTGAGGAGATGGTAGATGAGGCAGATGCCCCTGTACCTACTTCATCATCCACCTCTCACAGCTGTGACGGGGTTGGACCATTCGTTGTTCAGCGATTTCGCCCTGTCGATTCGCTAGATCTCCTGATAGCCGCTTATGGAGATGATTGACGTTCTAGTTATGACTTGTACATATTAACTACTTTTGACTATTAGCTCTGTCTCTTTTTGCAACTGTAATTACATGCATTAGAGTATAGGGCAATGACCCCATTTTTGTAACATTAACTCTTGCATGCGTCCTAACCCATACAGATAGGGTAGGCATTGATCTGACCATACATGCTTTTTGTATCTACTTGACAGAAGTTATATATATAAGATATACTCTTTTGAATGTTGTTGTCATTTAAATTACTTCATAGCACTGTTGCATGCATGTTTCTCATTCTACTACCACTATCATGCATAGAATGGCTGGAGGAGTCAGGAGGAACAGGAACCTGATCGAGGGAGCACCCGAGGCTGCCGATCCTACAGGGATGTTTGAAGCGTTTATCAGACGGTTAGAAAGAATCGGTAATACGAATGACAACCGAAGAGACCGTCAAACGGGAGACAAGTTGCTAGAGAGATTCCGTGCTCTAAGGCCCGAACAGTTTGCGGGTACCGCGGAACCTTGGAAAGCGGAACAGTGGTTGAGACAGATGGACCGCATGTTCGAAGCTGTCCAGTGTAACGAGATGGACAAGAGAAGATTGGCTACGTTTCAGCTGACCGATGCTGGCGCAGATTGGTGGGATTCGGTCATAGCCACTATCGGGAATGGAGCTGCAATGGGAATGACGTGGACTGCGTTCAAGGGGAGATTTTTGGAGAAGTATTTCCCGGCTACGGAGAGGCACAGAAGAGAGAAGGAATTCATGGATCTGACGCAAGGAACCAAGTCGGTGCAAGAGTACACCACACAGTTCGAAAGACTGTCTCGGTTTGCTCCACACCTGGTTGATACTGAAGAGAAGAAGATCCGGAAGTATAATCAAGGGCTGACACCGCAGATTCGCCGCTTGACTCTCGGCCACCTGGATAAATCATTTGAAGGACTTGTTGGTTTGGCTACCGATCTGGAAGAGGATGCCCGAGTGAGCCGAAAACAATTTGAATTCCGACCGCCTCAAAGGGGTAATTTTGGGAATAGACCACCAATGAACCGTACCCAAGGGCAAAAGAGGAATTTCGACAGAAGCAAGAAGACCCAGGCTATTACCTATCCGACTCAACCTCGAGTAGGCGAAGGAAGTAGTAGTGGAAAGTGTTTCAACTGTGGCAACCCTGGTCATTTGGCTCGTGATTGTAAGGCACCAAGGCGTGCTACTCAGCAAGGGATAGTCTGCTTCAACTGTGGTGAACCAGGTCACATCAGCAGGTTCTGTACCGCTCCTAAGCAGGTGACTTATGGTCAACAGGGACAGACTCGCTTGAATGCTGTTATCCCTGATGCCGCTGGATATGATGGAACTGCGTATGAAGAAGGAAATTATGGAGAAGCTCAACCTGATCAGCAAGCAGTAGAAGGTACATTAACTCTGTTTAACTCCCATGTTAAAGTGTTATTTGATACGGGTGCTGCTCTTTCGTTCATATCTGTTAATACAATTCGGAGATTGGGTATTTTACCTCATCGCTTAGAGAAAGCTTTGAAGGCTACTTCGCCACTAGGAGCTGCGGTCAGATTAGGACACGTGTGCAAGGATTGTCCCTTACGGTTAGGAGACCGTGAAATCCCTGCTAGGTTAATTGTCCTATCGATGAAGGAATTCGACATAATCCTAGGAATGGATTGGCTCTCTCAGAATCAAGTGAAGTTGGATTGTGCGAGGAAGAGAATTACATTCCCCGACAATGAGAATCAACCCTTTGATTTTCAATGTAACCCTTCGGGAGATATGTTCCTCACGAGATGTTTAGCCAACATCGAAGTCGTCAGTACAGAGGTGACAGCGTCATCTATACCTGTAGTCAAGGACTTCGAAGAAGTATTTCAAGACGTATCTGGTTTGCCGCCCGAGAGAAGTATAGAGTTCTGTATTGAACTTATACCGGGTACCGTACCGATCACCAAGGTTCCCTACAGAATGGCCCCCACAGAACTGTTGGAATTGAAGGAACAAGTTCAAGAGCTCGAGAACCTAGGTTTTGTACGTCCAAGTACATCGCCTTGGGGAGCACCAGTATTATTTGTGAAGAAGAAGGACGGGACACTCAGATTGTGTATCAACTACAGAGAATTGAACCGCGTGACTATCAAGAACAAGTATCCTTTGCCTCGGATTGATGATTTGTTTGATCAACTACAAGGAGCTACGACATTTTCCAAGATAGACCTAAGGTCGGGATATCATCAGTTGAGGGTACGGAAGGAAGACATACCTAAGACTGCTTTCAGAACCCGATATGGCCATTATGAGTTTCTAGTGATGCCGTTTGGAATGACGAACGCCCCGGTAGTGTTTATGGATTTGATGAATAGAGTGTTCAAGCCTTATTTAGATCAGTTTGTCATCGTCTTTATAGATGATATTTTGATCTATTCTAAGTCAGGAGAAGAACACGAGCAACATCTACGAATTGCGATGCAGACGCTCAAGGACCAGCAGTTGTATGCCAAGTTCAGTAAGTGTGAGTTCTGGTTGCAGGAAGTGAAATTTTTGGGACACAAGGTGTCATCTCAAGGAATTTCAGTGGATTCGTCCAAGACCGATGCTGTATCAAACTGGGTTAGGCCAAGCAACCCTACAGAAGTTCGGAGCTTTCTTGGACTCGCAGGCTATTACAGGAGATTCGTTGAGGGATTCTCGAAGATAGCAGCACCTTTAACTGGGTTGACGAAGAAGAATTTGAAGTTCGAATGGACAGAGAAGCATGAGCGAGCCTTTCTAGAGTTGAAAGAGAGACTCACTACCGTGCCAGTACTAGCAATACCCAAACCGGATGAGAAGTTCACTATCTTTAGTGACGCATCATATCAAGGGTTAGGGTGTGTACTTATGCAAGACGGCAGAGTTATAGCCTATGGATCCAGACAGCTGAAGCCGAATGAGTTGAACTATCCCATTCATGATTTGGAGTTGGCAGCAGTAGTCTTCGCACTCAAGATTTGGAGACACTATCTCTACGGTGAGAAGTTTGATTTGTTCTCCGATCACAAGAGTTTAAAATATTTTTTCACACAGAAAGAGTTGAACATGAGGCAGCGCAGATGGATGGAGCTGATCAAAGATTATGACTTCACGTTAGAATACCACCCGGGTAAAGCTAATGTGGTTGCCGATGCGTTGAGTCGACAGACTCGTGAGACGATTGCCTCCTTAATGGTTAGAGAGTGGCGAGCGTTGGAGACTTTGGCGGAATTCGATGTACAGAGTACTGAAGAAGGAGAAGGACAATTGTTCGGATGTCTTATCCTACAGCCTGTTCTTATCGACCGCATTATTGGAGCTCAGAAAGAAGATGAGAAGTTTCAGGCATGGTTCGTGAAGATGTCAGAAAAAGACCCGACAGAATGGAAAGTGGGAGTCGATGGAGGATATCGGTGCAGGAATAGATTATGTGTGCCAGGTAATGAAGAGTTAAGGAAGGATATCTTGGAAGAAGCACATAAGTCGAGATATACAGTTCACCCGGGAGGAACGAAGATGTACAAAGATTTGAAGAGAAATTTCTGGTGGGAAGGTATGAAGAAAGACGTGGCCGAATTTGTATCCAAGTGTTTGACGTGTCAGCAAGTCAAAGCTGAACATCAGAGACCGTCTGGATTGTTGCAACCGCTACCTATTCCTGGTTGGAAGTGGGAACACATTACGATGGATTTTGTAGTAGGATTACCCCGGTCGCAGCAGAATCATGACGCTATTTGGGTAATTGTGGATCGATTGACGAAGTCAGCTCATTTTATTGCTTATAGTATGACATACCCGGTAGAGAAGATGAGCCGGATGTACATACAACAAGTTGTGCGACTTCACGGTGCACCTGTGTCGATTGTGTCAGACCGTGACGCCCGTTTTACCTCTGGATTTTGGGAAAGTCTACAAGAAGCTATGGGAACCTCACTCAAGATGAGCACTACTTTTCACCCTCAGACAGATGGACAAACTGAGTGTGTTAATCAGATCATGGAAGATATGCTTAGGGCTTGTGTTATCGATTTTGAAGAATCTTGGGAGACACACTTGCCGTTGGTTGAATTTTCCTATAACAACAGTTATCACGCGAGTATCGGTATGGCTCCGTTCGAAGCATTGCACGGACGACCATGTCGTTCCCCATTGTGTTGGGCAGAGGTTGGGGACTCAGAATTGTTGGGACCAGACTTGGTTAGAGAGACCAACGAGAAGATTTCTTTGGTCAAGGAGAGGATGAGAACCGCTCAAAGCCGATATAAGAGTTATGCTGATCGACGCCGGAAGGATTTGGAGTTTAGTGTTGGGGATCACGTGCTTCTCAAGGTTTCACCAACCCGAGGAGTAGTACGTTTTGGTCTCAAGAGAGGGAAATTAGCTCCGCGTTTTATCGGACCGTTCGAGATTTTGAAACGTGTCGGGAAAGTAGCTTATCGACTGGCGCTACCACCGAAGATGTCTGGGGTTCACAACGTGTTTCACGTAAGTATGTTGAGGAAATATATACGAGATCCCTCACACGTGGTTAGTTATGATGATATTGAGACAAGTCATAACGTTTCGTACAAGGAGAGACCTGTGAAGATTTTGGATCAGAGTATCAAGAAGCTGAGGAATAAAGACATACCGTTGGTGAAGGTTCAGTGGAATCACCATGATGAGAGCGAAGCCTCGTGGGAAGTTGAAGCTGATATGAGGAAAAAGTACCCAGAGTTGTTTCAGGACTAGTTAGTCTTGATTTCGGGGACGAAATCCTGTTTAAGGGAGGAAGGGTGTAATAACCTGTATTTCCATTAATTCCTAAATTATATTTTCATATTTAATTGGCAAATTGCATTGT
This sequence comes from Hydrangea macrophylla, assembly GCA_033977485.1. Lineage (NCBI taxonomy): Eukaryota > Viridiplantae > Streptophyta > Magnoliopsida > Cornales > Hydrangeaceae > Hydrangea > Hydrangea macrophylla. Next base: position 81,366,761 of record CM066985.1, on the reverse strand, counting down.
ATATTTAATTTCACTGGGTATTGACTGCTTCATTTAAATTACATTTCTCATATTCTAAATTTTATTTATTGAATTATTGCAAGCTAAGAATGTTGTTGGGGTTAAATTGTAATTTTTATAAAGTTAGTGATACCAGTATGGATTTCAAAATCTGTATTTCAAAACGGTGAAAATAACTTCTATTGACTCAATCAGTATTTTTATGAAATCAGAAAATCAATTCTTACGTTAAAATGAATTTCCTGTATTTTTGTGGTGACCACCGCGCCCCGAAAATACCAGTTTATGTTCAAAACTGTCCATGTTGTGTTTAACTTCCACAGATTTTGGAAGTGACTGATTTGGACATTTACTTTATTGCCATTTATGGCAAGTAATCATTGGATATGCCTTGTTTGGGTATTGCAATTGTGTGTGTGTTAATTTAATGCCATAAGCTAAATTCCCAAACACATACAAGTTGACCCCTACTACTCTATATTGCCTCTTCACCATCTGGAGAATTATCTACGTATATGTATTGTGTGTATATCAGATTTATGTACTGGGTATTTAGTTTAGTAGATAATCTAAACCAATTGTTGAGTGAATTAGGATCTTCTTGGAGCCCAAGTATTGGGAGCTCTATATATACATCCAATATACACCACACATATCACTTTCAGCACACACATAATTCTGAGAAATTAGAGAGTTTCAGAGAAAACACAGAGAGTTAATACAGAATTTATATAGAGAGAGAAAGCTCAATCCTCCATAACCAAGCTTGAGTTGGGATTGCTTATCTCTTATTTCTTTCTCAACAACATCTTTGCTCTTAATCACAGTGAGTATTACTAACTCACTAAGAATGTAATTACATGTCTATTTACTGGGTGTTTGTTCAATTTTGTAATACACCATTGTTGATCCTACGTATGAAAATTCATAGCTTGAAATCAAGATTTTCAAACCTTAATCTAAATTCGTTTTTAGAGATGAATATGGTAGATTATACATCCTACATGCCATGTTTGAAGTTTTAAAGCCTAATTTGTTCATATGGAAAAGTATATAAGAAAATAAATTTTGGCATGTTTTGGTTTTTCATAAAATTGGAGAGTTATGGTTAGAATCATGTTAAACTAATCATAGATTCTTAATCCTTATTGAAAAAGGAAGAGATCCATATATAACATGATATATATACTTACAGAATGGAAATGGGTCAAAAAGACCCCTGTTTTGCTGAAACAGAACAGTTCCTGCGGAGAAGATGAAGCCTCAGCTTCATCTCGCGCCACGATCGCGCGCGCGAGAATCGCGCGAGCGACCCGCGCGCGCGAGGTAGGCGTCTCCAGGCAGACGTAAGAGTTTTTATATATAAATGAAAATTTTGGCTGATCGCGCGAGCGAGGGTCGCGCGAGAACCCCTTCGCGCGAGCGATCCGCGCGCGCGACCTTGCTTTCCTCAGGCAGACAGAAAAGTTTATTAAATAAAAGGAAATATGGACATATCGCGCGAGCGGCCCGCGCGAGCGACACTTCGCGCGAGCGGCCCGCGCGCGCGAGTTCTGACAGTTTGTGTTTTTGTCTGTTTTGTGTTTAAGGTCTGTTTGGTTCAACTTTTTAGTACTGTTAAGGCTCTGTTTGGGAATTTGGTTGATCAGAACTCTATTTGGTTATGTTTGAATGATTAAAACATTGTAGTATGACTCATTAACCCCCGTACGCGTGTTGTTCCTTTAATTCAGCATTTTTGTTTTCGTTTAAGTGCATACCATTCATGTGGGTCAGTGGTACATGCATAGGGGTGTCAGTCTGTGTGGAAAAGAGTAATGGTAGTGTGGAAAGAGTATGAGTTTGTGTTTGTGGTCGTGGTTGTGGTTGTGGTTGAGTATGAGTTTGTGGTTGTGGTCGTGGTTGTGGTTGTGGTTGTGGTTGTGGTTGAGCTTGTGGAAAGGGTATCTTTGAAATGCGACGGTGGCAAATATGGACACTCCCTGACGCCCATGGAAGCGTTAAAGTGTGTGAAGCCGAACTCGGACACTCCCTGGCACCCATGGTAGTGCTAAAGTGTGGCCTACGGACACTCCCTGATAACTCGAGTCTGGATACTGTGTGAGGGGTTGCCCCGGTATTTGCATGGCGGTTAGGGTATTCAAAGTGTGAGGCATTGGACACTCCCTGGTACCCCGGACCAAAGTGTGAGGCAAACTGGACACTCCCTGGCGCCCCGTTGCTAAAGTGTGGCTATCTGAGTGTTTCAAAGATACCAGGAGTAGGATAGTGGGTTGTTGTGGCTGTCGAGAGAAAAGAGTCGGCAAGATGAGTGTGGTGCATTGTTCTCATACACGGTCCCATCTGTGTAAATTTACTCTCTTTAAATAATGTTGTGATTGTTTTCTAAATGAGCTCCTTACTTTAAGTATAAACTTGTGGATTTAAATGGGAAATGGAAAAAGGTAAATGGGTATGTTTTACATTTAAAGTCATGTTTTTAATACTCACCAGCGTCTTGAAGCTGACGACGTTGATGCGTCCTGGACATTCGTGTTCAGGCTTTTCAGGTTATAATCAGGAGGAATCATACGACTATGCTAATTGAGAATGGCTGCTTCTGGAATAAAGAAACTGTTTATTATATGCTTTAAGTTTATCTGTTTTAAGTTATGAACCATATTGTTTTATAAGGATGACTGTAACAGACACTAAGTTATTATTTTATTTTCAAGGCGGTCTGTGCCTTAGTTGACCCCGGTTCATAAGATGTAATAAGTTAGAAAATTTTTGTAAGCCTTGATTGCTTTACTCTGATTATTATGTTTTGTTGTTTGACGTTTGGGACGGAATCGATCCTTCAAACTGTCGCGACCTACGGGTCCATAAAGGAAATTAAACGCTTTCCTTATTTATGCTACGTCGGGGCGTGACATTGGTAACGAAAGGTACCAAATTGATTGTGTAAGGGAGAAGTGGTGTTTAAGGATTAACCTATGACGAGGGATTAAATAAATGAAAATAAATATGAATAAGAGTTTCTTGGTGTTTTGAGTTTGTCACAGTAGAATAGAGGATGTAGGAATATAGGACTTGATGTGAAAGATACGTGTGATTGATTGAACGTGATAAAAGATTCGAAGAAATCAAATTGATATTGGATATCATAAAGATAAGGAGATCTTAGTAGGGAATCCTATAGAGAAGTCTTTATTACAGTGAGTTGTAGTGCGGATAACCATGAACCAGGTATAGTTTTACGAGTTTTTGATGTTTTTGAGCACTTTTTAGTGGTTCCAAAGTGGTAGGAAAGTAACCCCAAATGCCTTGTGAGTTTGGGGACTTTTAAAGATGTTAAATGGAGGAAAATATGGTCCAGGGGATACTTGGACCGGTCGAAAGGGGCAGTTCGACCGGTTGAACACCCCTCTGATCCAAACAGTGTTTTCGAAAACATTTTTTGTTGACTTTTACGGAAATGGGCATAACTCTTTGTAAAATATTCTGATTCGCACGTTGTTTTTTGAGTTGGAACCGGGACTGAAAGAGCTATCTTTTGATGTAAAATTTAACTATATTTTCTAAATGACCATTTTTCCCTTGGGCTGTTTTGTCACAGAAAAGTTCATTTAAGATGTCTAATCCATGCTTTCTTTGCTAATTAGCGTATTTCAAATAATATGAAAGATCTAGTAATGGTTTTAAAATATCGTGGGGTGTTTTGAAGTGAGTGGTTACCAATGGGAAGTCAGAGTTCAATAATTATTATGATACGGAACAAGAACGGTTGCGAAAATAGATAGAGGAGTAAAGAAACTTTGATGGGTAAGTAAACATGAACAGTAAGAGTGGGATGAAGACTTGGTAGTATGTTAAGTACATTATTAGATATGATAGTAGGGATGTAAAGAAGTTAGAGGGAAATGGTAGATACAATGGAATGCTATCTCAGTTGTCTTGGATTCTAATGAGGTTGGAGGGTTTTGAAAATGTCAGATTTTACCCCAAGTAAGTTTTAAAATGTTTGAAATGTTTTAAAACATAACTTTTGTCTAAATAAGAAAAGTGGTAATAGATACATATGAGAAGGTATCAAGTAGAATTTAGAAGACGAGTATCGTGGAGGGATATGGTATGCTTAGTGCTCGGGACACAACAGTGTTTGTCAAACAAATTTCTACGTGAGTAGATTATGAATTTGAAATTTTTTAAGTAAGGGGTTAGACTTAGTAAGCTGGAGGTAGTGCCACTAAACGAGCTGACTTGAGTATTATTCTAAAGGGAACGTGATCTTGGTTTAAGTATGGGAGTAACCCGAGGTTATGAATGCTTTGAAGTTTTGAATAATCAAGAACTTAATGGGATCCGTAAAGTATGCAGCATTTGAAAGACAACAGTTATGAATCGGTTGACATTAGTAGTCGGAATGAGAATAGGACCTTGGGTATTATCGCAAAAGGTATGTAAATTGGAAGTTGATAGGGAATTTATCGAACACAGTGAAACCATGGTACTTGATGGGAATATCTAATTACTGGGTTATCTTCATATGGTTTCGAAAATAGTATGAATACTTGGGCAACAAGTTCTTCGAGAACAATGAAGTTGAGATCAAAATAGCAAAGATAAAGGATTAGAGAATCTGAATTGGATTGGAGTTAAGTCAAGCTGACTAAAGTTATGAAATAATAAACTATTAAGTAAGGTATGGTGCCTTGAGATGTTATACGAAGAATATATGTTTAATGTGAAGAGTTATCAGAAACTCAGTATGGGTGTAGATACAGGAGTATGATTGGTATGGGCTTGTGTAAAGGTGAAACCGAAACACCAGAGATTTAGGAAATCGTATAACTACGTGATGGTAGTAGATCCACTTGGACTGATAAACTAAAGGATAGTGAACAAGTAGGGTATGGGACAAGAATGTAATACACTGCAGTTGAGATCTCCAACAGAAAAGTAATTGACTCGGGGTATATGTACACAACGTGTATAAGAACGGATTGTGAATGGTCAAAGGTTTGAGACAGGAACAAAGTACGTGCTGAGTGTGTGAATATGTTTTGATGAGCTCTGTGGTACGTGTGTGATTGACTAACTAAGTTAATTTGGTTTAACAACGTTATTATTGCTACGGATATTGGAGTAATTATGTTGTGAAAGCATTATGCAAAATTTAAAATAATTTATTTTTAAAACGAAAAGGGAAAATATGTATTTGACTTTGTTAAAAGTTTTAGATTGAAAGTGTAAAGTGAAATCTTCTACGTTAATCGACAGTAGTTCAAGTACAGAATTGAGAGATAAGTGATAAGTGGGTTGACCTCGCTGAGGGTGATTCGAGACATTAGGTAATCTCGAACAAGTAGAATGGTGCGAACCTTTTAATCGAGAATTTGAATAGTATCTTACGAGGCATGTATGATCAGAAGTAGAGTACGAGGTTGGTTAAACCGCAATGGGAATTTGATAAGAAATGAGACGTGTTATTGTTCTACAAGTATGTCATAAATAACAAGATAAATGATTGAATCTATGATATACAGTCGGTTGAAGCATTGGCTTATCGACGGGGTATGTATGTATGATAGTACTTAGTTTTGGTTCACTTCGAGATGAAGAATCGTGTATGGTTGTTAACCAATTAAGACGTGTTTGAAATGACTGTTAGTCGAAAAGAAAGATGGTTAAAAGTGGGATGAGTTATTTATTTTACTTTGGGTATTGTGATGAACTTTAAAGTTTCGAAAAAAAATGAAGGTATGTGTGGGTTGACGTGTGACGTCATGATATGATTTAATGTCAAGATTGACTATTGATTACGTTCTACTCAGGAATTGATGTTCTTATTTATCGAGATGTTTCTATGTGTTGTTAGTATTCTATGTGAATCTTCAATCGGGTCAAGACGGGGGCTCCAAGGATTTATTTTCCTTAAGAGCCTGAGGATTTATTTTCCTTGTGAAATTGTGACATCTCAGTGAAATGGGTTATGTATGAAACAAATGTTGAGGGTACTTATGAGAAGTTTTTGTGAATTGGTGAGATGGTATAAGTTTGGGGACAAACTTCCTTTTTGGAGGGGAGAGTTGTCACACCCGTTCCAAAAATTTTATGGTTTTAACATGCATATTCGAATTTTGTGAACTCTCGATGTTATTTGATAATAGTGAAAGAGGTTGACAGTGAGTCAATGGAGAGGTGTTAGGGAAGACACGGGAACATGGTACTTCATGTTGCATTGGCATAATTAAATGACATTTATGTGAGCTAAATGTTATTTGAAATATCTGGTATTTTATGAATAGTAAATTATACCTATTTAGTATAATTTCTGATAATTTTGACATTGTTAAATATCATTTTGAACACCGTGGTGAGAACGTGAGTGACACATTAAATAAAAGGTAGGTTATCTAGAGATTCCACATAAATTAGTTTTCGGACGTAATTACGGCGACAAACGAGACTTAGTCGAAAACTTTTGTAATTTATAATTTTCACTCGTAAAGTTATAAAATGGATGTTCGCGACGTTTCAGGAGTTAATTAGGAGTTTTGAGAACTCGCGGGGTGCTAAACGCGATTGCTAGAAAGTTTTTCTATAAAGAGAGGAGGGTGAGATTTTATTTTTACAAAACTTTGCAAAATATCGTTAGAGAGGAGAGAGAAAAGGGAGATTGTTACCACGGGCTTTGCGACGACGATCGGCGACCTTTCGTCCTTCTGTTTTCAACTGAACTTCATATTTGAACTCCCCAAGGTAAGGGCTACGTTTTGATACCTATTAGGCCATGTTTGGCTAACTTTTTATAAAATTCTTATTCTAAAAATTTGAAGAAAACGCATGTAAACTCGTAGGTTTTGCATAGAATCGAAGATTCGGCGTTTAGTCGGGCTTCTAGTCGCTCCCTCAAAGTTATACGACGATAGCTCGAGGTAAGAATTTCTAGCCTATGTTATATAGGTGAAATACATATTTTATATTTCGATGACGAAATTGTGATCCGGGCAAAATTGATATGTTAATAGTAGGCTCGTTAATTATGCACGTGCTTAAATGTGAAAAGCATGTCTAAATTTATGCAAGCACGTTGAGTTGTCTATGTGGGTTAAAGGAGGGACTTATACAAATTTATGCGGGAGTAAGCTTCTTGATGTTTGAGAATTTTAGTAGCGATGGCTACTGTGCATGGTTTAAGGCTTGGACTTGCCAGGGCACTTTGGGTGTAATGGTTGTAGACTTGGACTAGCCATTGACATTGCAGTTTAAGGCTTGGACTTGCCACTACCGGATGAATGCGTATTTTTCTCCCTAGAGACTATTGGATGTGATTTATGAGATTAAAGCATGATTTGTCATATATGCATATGTAAGAAATTGTGCACTCAGCATATAGCTGAGCAATGGAGATTTACTCCATTGCAGGTAACAAGAAATGAAAGAAGAAGCGTGAAGAGTGAGGCCGTGGGAATGTCGGGAATCACTTTATATTTATGGTTTTGATTTCCTTTCCATATGTTGTAATAATGAAATTGTGGAGCTAGAGCTCTGCCTTGTTTGATTTGGAAACCTTGGAAGGATTTTGAAAATGTTGTATTGTAACACCCGTACCCAGAAAAGAAGATTAATGGGATAATAATATGTGTTAATTAAAGATAATTAATGCATAAAATGGATTAAGGTAGGGTTATAAACCCACATGTGAAAAGGTGTTCAAATGCAGACACAGATGAAAGTTCTGTAAAAGGCAGGACTGGTATAAATGTGGGGCCCAACGAGGGCCTAATTAAAATAATTTGCATTTTGATATCATTATATGTTTGTATGAGTACTTGTTTAAATGCTTGTAGATATTATTATGTTTTATGATAGGTAAGGGGACCAGTTTGGGTACCCATTTGAGGGCGTATTTGAAAATAATTGATAATTGGTAGGTTTAATAGCAACCTCACAATTTATGTGGGACCACGTTTGGGACTGACACGAGACTTAGTTGGAATCCATTTAGAAAAGGTGGGTAATTAATGTAATTAACATGGGGGTTTCATAATAAAGCTTAAAGAAAGTTAGGGGAGGTGAATTGAAATATGGAAATCTTATGCCAACACATATGCATGAGGCATATGTGTCTCTACCACACCAAACACAGCTGTAAATTCTTAGGATTGAGATAACCAAGAGCTCTCGACGAAGACGACACTGCTCCGACGACGTTTGATGCCGTTTCTTCGCCGTCCGACTCCGGATTCACAAACCGAGATCATATTTGGACTCGTGGAGGTTAGAGGATCACATACGCGTAATTTATTTTCATTTTCGGAAACATTTCTATGATAACCGTTCTTGATAGACGATGTTTTTGGTACTTAACTTATGTAGGACTATCACCGGTTAAGAATTGAGCTAAAACTTGGAAGGAATTGGAGGCTTAATTTGCTAACAATTTGAGGAGGTGAGTGTTTTAATCCCAAAATTAGTTGTTTACTTATGTTAATGTGATAATGGTTAGTTTAGAATGCTTAATTTATGCCTATGTAGCCTTGATTGTGATGAATTTGGGTAAATGCATGTCAAATTTATGAAATTGCTATGCTTATATATTAAAGTTGCTAATGTGCTTATATGGATAAAAGGAAAGTCAAGTAGTGGTCACTACTTATAGGCCCCATATGTAAGGGATAGTAAGCCTCAATGAGCGGGGCGTGGTGACAACCACAATAAAATGTCGGTGACCCCTTTGAGGTCACAAGAGAGAGTGTGTGTTGTGCTATATATGCCAAAAAGTGAGAAAGATCCGGGGTGAGAAGGACTCGGGGGTGGTGGCTGGAGTTACTTGACTTCCCGGAGATCAATTTGTTGTTGTTTATAATGATTGTTGCGTTTACATATCGAACATTCCAATAGTATGATTAGTCCTCTTACTAAGCGAAAGCTTAAACGAAAATATGTTTTTGTTGTGGTTTTGAATAACCATCGCAGGTACGACACCGGAAGAGGAGAGAAAATGATCTGCACGACGGGTTGGGCATGGGAATTCTGTCCATGTGTATATGTACATATGCATAGTTAGTTTATGTTTAAAATGTATCTTTTGTTGTTAATGTAGATGTACCTTAGGTTTTTGGGAGTCTTGTAGTATGTTAAGTTGGGTGTTGATGTTGAATTTGCACCAAAATGTAAGTTGTATTTGCGAGTCAAGAGTCATGTGTAAAGTTGGGAAGGAACTTGGGCATGTTAAGGTAATTTTTGAGTTGTAAACCTTAACTTGGTTTTCCTATGTGAATGGTCATGTGTATAATGGAAGAAATGTGAATTTGGATGTTGAGTTATGATTCATGAGAAGAATTTGGGTATTTGACTGTCATTTCATATATGGAAATCTTGTGTCAATGTTTAGAAACACTTAGAATAGTATTTGGAGTGATCTTGGATGTTTACATAAAGTTTGGTGAAGTTTGGGGATGGTTTGGACTTGAAAAATGATGTTTTTTAGCAACAGGGAACCATTCTGCTGAAGCCGGATCGATCCGGCCTTCCCGCGGATCAATCCACCCATTTCTGGGGACATTCTGCTTCAAAACCAGTAAAATGGATCGATCCCTTCTTTTCGCGAATCGATTCGCCCCTATAAAATCTGACTGTCCACTTTTACGGAAACAAGCATATCTCTTTCTAGAAAACTAGGATTCGCGTGCCATTTTTTGCGTTGGAACCGGGACTCAAAGACCTATCTTTTGGTGTAAAATTTGGATCTACTTTATTTATGACAATTTTACCCTTGGGGCTATTTTATGTCAATAAAGTTATTTTATGAGATCTAATCAATGATTTTTTTAATAAATTAAGGGTGTTTTGGCGTGTGGGCATTATTACATGTGTCTTAACTCACTCGAGGAGGGTTGGGGTGTGACATGTATTATGTTACCAAACCTCTTGTAGTTAGTTTTAAATTCATCCGAACTCGTAAGTTCGTGTTTTGTAAACTTAACTTGTTAAATTCGGATTTCGAAGGACTGTGCCTAGAGTTTTGTGAATAGAGCCAAACAAGCCTTAGCTTGTTTCGCTATTGTTTCTTTTCATGGATTAGTAAGATTAAACTTTGGTTTTGATAGCTTGTTATAGTTTGTGGTGTTTGGATTATTGTAAGTGTGATTGGAGTAGTAGAGTTGGTGAGGGTTGTTTAATGCCTTAAGCAAATTCTGCAGCTTTGGGTAGGATTATGCTAAAGGGTCATTCGACCGGTCGAAAGGGGTCGTTCAACCGGTCGAAATACCCTCTACCAGAAATCTTTTTCTACTACTTCTGGAAATTTTCAAAAGGTTTTGATTGATTCTTAGGGTACCTTTGGGACCCCTTTCAACATAAAATTACTCGTTTTAAAATATAATTACGTTTTCAATTTTATACAGATTTTACTACTTGGAAGGTAATGTTTCCTAAAGTTTTAAACACTCAAGGTTGTTTTAAAAAAAAATTCTGCTGCGTGTAACCGTTTAATGATTGGATGAGCCTTGGTGGCGTGCCACGTGTCCTATTTCCACGCGTAATGGGATGGGTTGTGATACCAGTCGAATGATTCTTATCAGAAATGCCCAAATCTGTAGCATTCTAAACCAAGGGTCTCCCAACCAATTCCCAACCTCAACACGATAATAAACCACGATTCAGAACATATATACAAATGTGTTTACTAAGGATTACAAATGCTAATCCAACCCATAACGAGATTTGATTACAACATGCTCTACTACCAATTCTTATTACAAGTTGGAAAGAAAATAAAAGTATAAACAAGAGTGTTCTCCCGGGCATTCCTCGGCCTCACTCCTCAACTATATGCTCAGTGTACAATTCTACAAGTATGCTTATATGACAATTCATGGTTTAAAACATCTAAATCACATAGAAATAGTCTCTAGGGTGAGTGGCACGCATTTATCCGGTAAATGAAACCGATGCCGTGGAAGACACACCTCTCCCACGCATCTTGTACACTGGTTAGACATTCCTCCATACCAGGTACCGTGTCCTGGTTGGGCCTTCCTCTACACCAGACACCACCACAACCAATATCACAAGCCTCAAGGTTTGAGGAGCTTACCCCTGGATGAATGTCACCAAACTCCCCTTTAACTCAAGTAGACATATAGCATGCTCACATAAACAATTGTACATGCTTTTATCACATTTTCACATACATAATTAAAGGGCCTAATTAACACATGAATTTCGCCCGGATCCAAAATATCAAAGTCTATATTTAAAACATGAAATTTCCATATATTTCATAGATCTAGAATTCATACCTCGTGCGATCTTTCTGAAACTTTGAAGGATCGACTAGAGGCCCGAAGAAACGCCGGATCTCAAATTATACGCGATTCCTACAAGTTTATAGGGGTTTTCTCCAAATTTTTAGAAATTAGATTTTCAGAAAAAGTGAGCCAAATGCGGCCTAAGAGGTACCAAAACGTAGGTCTTACCTCGAGGAGTTCAAATCTCAAATCTGGTGAAAATCTAAAAGACAAACGGTTGTCGATCGACGTCGTGAAGCTCGGGGCAATGAAATCTTCCTTTTCTCTCTCCTCCTAAGATATTTTATAAAGTTGTGGATAATAATGAAATTCTCATCCACCACTATATATAAGCACGACTCTCGGGAATTATGTTTACCTCCCCACGAGTTCTCAAAACTTTTTATTAGCTCCTAAAATGCCGCACGCGTCCATTTTATGACTTCACGAGTTAAAACTAAAATTTATAAAAGTTTCCATCTAAGTTTTGTTTGGGTCCAAAATAAGGATCCAAAACTAAGTTCTGTGAAATCTCTATCCCACCTACCTTTTTAAGCACGTAACACTCACGTTCTCACCACAGTATTCAAAATGACATCTAACAATATCAAAACTACCAGAAATTATACTACATAGGTATAATTTACTATTCTTAACATACTAGATTTTAAATAACATTTAAATGACATAAATGCCATTTAGTCATGCCAATGACATATGAAGTACCAGTTTCCCATGTCTCCACTTGGCATCTTAGTGTTGACCCATAGTCAACCTCCTCTCAATTATTAATAAATATTAATAATTCACATGCTACCACAATGTCATATTAAAAAGTATGGAAATTCTGGAATGGGTGTGACAACTCTCCCCTCCAAAAAGGAAGTTTGTCCCCAAACTTATACCTCATGCGTCAAACAGGTACGGATACTCATTCTTCATTTTTTCTTCACTTTCCCATGTAGCCTTTTCAACCGTATAACTACGCCATAATACTTTCACCATTGGAATAGTCTTCGTTCTCAAGACTTGCTCCTTTCGTTCTAAGATTTCTACTGGATGTTCTATATAAGATAAGTCCTCATGGATCTGCAATGGTTCAGGTACTCTAACATACAACGTCTCAACATTGATACATGGAATACATTATGCACATGTTCCAACTCTGATGATAAAGCCAATCGTTAAGCCACTAGCCCTAATTTCTCTAGGATCTCAAAAGGTCCTTCAATTCTCGGGTTGAGCTTTCCCCTCTTTTCGAATCATACAATGTCTTTCGAAGGTGATACTCGTAAGTAGATAAAGTCTCCCACCTAAAAGGTCATCGGTTGTCGTTTCGAGTCTGCATAACTCTTATAACGACTCTAAGCTACCTTAAGTCGCTGTTGGATCAGATTTACCTTCTTAGTAGTCACATGTATTAACTCAAGTCCTAATAACTTTCTTTTTCCAACCTGGGTCCAACAAACCGGTGATCGACACTTACGGCCATACAAAGCTTCATACGATGCCATTCCGATACTTGACTGAAACTCGTTATTGTAAGCAAATTCAATTAATGTTAAGTGTTTCTCCCAATCACTCCCAAAATCTAAAACACAAAATCTAAGCATATCCTCTAACATCTGAATCATGAGCTCTGACTGTCCGTCGGTCTGAGGATGAAATGTGGTACTGAAACTCAACTTCGTACCCATAGCTCATTGTAATCTTCTCCAAAACCTTGATGTAAAACTACTATCACGATTCGATACCATCACTATTGGAACCCCATGCAGTCTCACAATCTCTTTCACATACAATTCTGCAAACTTGGACGACTTAGTCGTCTTGATTGGTAGAAAATGAGCTGATTTTGTCAATCTATCAATTATAACCCAAATCTTATCGTTCTTGTTGGAAGATTGCAGAAATCCCGAAACAAAATCCATAGAAATCTCGTCCCATTTCCACTCTGATACTGGTAATGGCTATAGTAGTCCCGCCGCTACTTGTCTTTCTACTTTCACTTGTTGACATGCGGAACATACAAAAACATACTTAGCAATTTCACGCTTCATACCTTTCCACCAAAAGTTTTCCCGCAGGTTCCTGTACATTTTGTTGCTTCCTGGGTGCACTGAATATCTAGTTACTATGCTTCCTCTAGAATTCTCTCTTCCAAGCCTTTCATATTTGGTACACATAACCAATTTCCAAGTTTCAGGATTCCTTGTTCCAATACTACACCGGGTCACTTTCCCAAAGGTATCTCGTCTCTCATTTTTCACAGGTAGACGTCGTTAAACTGCTCCCTCCTGATCTCATCAATAATGTTTGGGTGTGCTGTGATTGCCATCATTAAGCCACCTTCAGTCTCTGGAACTACATCTAACTCTAAATGTTCAATTTCCTTTACCAATTCTTTTTGTTGAGTTAGCTCATCGGCTAAGTTCCTTGGCGGTTTTCGGCTTAACGCATTGGCTACTATGTTAGCCTTTCCCAGATGATACTCAATCGAAAGATCATAATCCTTCATCAATTCTAACCATCTTCTTTGTCTCATGTTTAAGTCTCATTAGGTGAATAGTTACTTCAAACTCTTGTGGTCTGTGAAGATCTCATATTTTTCCCCATACAAGTAGTGTCTCCAAAATTTTAAGGTATAGATTACTGCGGCCAATTCCAAGTCGTGAGTAGGATAATTAACCTCATGTGCCTTCAACTGACTTGAAGCGTACACAATTAATTTACCACCTTGCATCAGTACACACCCCAAGCCTTGATGCAAAGCATCACTATAGATTACAAACCCCACGTTTCCAAATGGTATCGTCAAAATAGGCGCCTTTGTCAAACTCTTGGAAACTATCTTCACATTCTTGACTCCATTAAAAAATAACACCTTTCTCATCAACTTAGTCATAGGCAATAAAATCTTTGAAAAATTCTCGATAAAACGGCGGTAGTATCCAGCTAATCCCAAGAAACTTTGGATTTTGGATACGGATGTCGACCTTTACCAATTCAATACTACTTCCACTTTGTGAGGATCAATCGAAACTCCATTCTTGTCAATCACATGACCAAGAAAAGTAATGCTAGGTAGCGAGAATTCACACTTCTTAAATTTGCCAAATAGTTGTTTGTAATACCCTGTATTTTTGTAATGTATTATGTGAATAAGACCCTGTATGTTTCTTTTAATACTTGTTTGAGCCTGGCCTTACCCTTGGTATAATTTGGATACCAATCGATTGAACTGTTTTCCAATCGATTGCCTTATTTTGGATACCAATCGATTGAACTTTATACCAATCGATTGCTTTTGTCAATCGATTGACACTTATGCCAATCGATTGGAGGCAGTTGGGCAGATTCTTTTGCTCTGGCTGGGGAGAGGCCACGTGAACACCTTCCCTCTATTTATACCAACCCATTTTGGGCGTATTTCTGGTTGCTGAAATCAGAGAGAGTGAGAGGGAGAGTCTTGTGTGTGTATTTTATATATATACACTTATATATATACACATATATATACATATATTCATACACACACACACAAATGGACTGAGAAAGAAAAGAAGAAAGAAGAGAAGAAGACCAGAAAGAAGAAGAAAAGAAGGAGAAGGAGAAGAGAGAAGACAGAGAACTAGAGAGAGAGGGATGAAGACCACCATTGAAGCTCCAAGCTTCATTACACACAACCAAACACGCCCTTAACGCCTAAAGTGAGTTTTAAACTCACTTGGTAGCCTTACATTGATGTTAGGACTTGTTTTAATAAAGAAGAGATGCAGAAACCATGTATTCTTCCGTTTATATTGCTGGACAGTCTTCTCTGTGAAGAAGATGAAGTATCAATCGATTGGTACTCTTACCAATCGATTGACATCTTTCAGGTCCCAATCGATTGACATTTTGTGCAATCGATTGGCATGGATTGTGATCCAATCGATTGAACCTTTTATCAATCGATTGACACTACTTCTATGCCAATCGATTGAATCTTTTTCCAATCGATTGATGCTACTTTTATACCAATCGATTGAACCTCTATACCAATCGATTGGCAGTTACAGTTTACTGTTTTACTTGTTTAGTTGATGTTATAACTGTTTAGTTGTTTATTTACTGTTCAGTATTTTCCAGCATGCTTTATTATTGTAATACAGACATGATAACGAGTAATGCAGCGTAGGGTCGTAGTAACAACAAGACTAACGGATAATGTTTATAATGTTAGATAACGGAATAGTCATAAATCCTTTGGAGTTAACGTTCATTTCATTCAGAGTAGTCGGGCCACATTGGGATTGTCATGTATCGGTGATAGAGTTGAACTTAAGTAGGTTTGTTAAGATTCGGGAAATTTGCGTGGGCGGGCTTTGGTCGATCATATGTTCTTAAAAGCGGTAGACAGACGAAGGTGTCTACGACATGCGGTGAACCGGACCATTTGTCCTAAGATAGCCAGATGATCTAATCATATGTTCTTAAAAGCGGTAGACAGACGAAGGTGTCTATGACATGCGGTGGACCGTGATCACTGGTAGACGTCGCTAAGTCGTGGCATAGAATGATGTACTGTTGTTTAAAGCGTTATATCCCTGACATACGGTGAACTGTGCATATGTTCTTAAAAGCGGGGGATGGACTAACGTGGTATCCATGACATGCGGTGAACTGTGCATATGTTCTTAAAAGCGGTGGATGAGCAATGGTGTGTTATAGAGTTGAACTACTATCGAGTCTGTTCCCCTATCAAGACGTGTTATCGGTCTTAAAATGAGTAAGACGTTAGTAATCGGATAATCGGTTGATTTAAAGGAGTTACCCTCACTGAACTCTAATTTGGTTACGATTTATAACTTGTAATAACTTCAATAGTCGATACCCTATTAGTATCTAACTCACTCAGCTTTCATTAAGCTGACGGCGTTTATGTCGCTGGACATTTCTACGTTCCAGCGCACCCTGGTTATGACTATACAGGTGAAGGGCCTGCAGGAGAGGACTACTATGCCGGTGACGGAGTCCCTGTGGAGGATTTCCCCGACGGAGGTCAGACCGAAGAAGACTACTACGCCGAGGACTACCTCTACGCCAACTGAAGACTAGACTAGAATTGTAGCTAATTGTCTTTACCGTTTTAGAACCCTTTTTTTTGTAGTCAGGCATATGTTTCCTTGGCATTTGTACTTCCGCTGTCTTATATTTGATTCAAGACTCTGATGTGTAATAGTTAGTAACTTCTGTTGACTTTATGTTACGTCGTGATCAGAACCTAGACTTCATTCGTGTTACACTATTACTCTTGTTGCTTAGTACTGCGTGGTGTGGACAATCATGTGACTTCACCCGTCGCTGCCTTTGGACCCAAAAAGGAAATTTATTTTTCTCTATTTTTGCCGTTCCGGGGCGTGACAGGATTTTTGGTATCAGAACCTAGGTTGTATACCTTTTCGCTCACAGATTGTCCGCTAATCGTTAGGTCCTTCATAGGTACACCTCACATGGATCACTATGGTGGGACCCACAAGGAACCAAGCACGACTGGGAGCACCCATTCCCGAGGGTATGGACCCAACTGGAGTCTTCGAAGCCTTCATGCAGCGGATGGAGCACATCGGCGACACCTACAACCATGCCACCAATAACAACGGCAACAACCACGTTGTCCCTCCAAGACAGGCAGGCGATAAGCTGTTGGAACGATTTTGTGGCCTGCGACCCGAGAAGTTCGACGGCATGGCAGAGTCCTAGAAAGCAGAACAATGGATACGAGAGTTGGAGCTAATCTTTGAAGCCCTGGAGTGCAGTGAGCTTGACAAGAGATGTCTAGCCGCATTTCAACTGACTTACTCCCCTGCGGACTGGTGGGAGGCCGAGAGGGCCACAATTGGGATCGACGCTGCAAGGAGAATGCCTTGGGAAGCATTCAAGACTCGATTTCTCGAGAAGTATTTCCCTGAGGACGAAAGAGACCAACAAGAGAGGAATTTCCTGAGTCTAACCCAAGGAAACTGGACAGTCAGGGAGTATACTACACAATTCGATCGACTTTCTCGTTTCGCTCCGCATATGATAGACACCTCCGCCAAGAAGGTCAAGCGATTCCACCAAGGACTCAACCCACACCTCCGGCACATGATGATAGGCCATTTGGGCCAGTCATTTGAAGGGATTGTCCGTCTTGCTTCAAGTTTGGAAAAGGATGCTTACCCTGTGCAAGGACCACAAGCGAATCGACCTCCACCCAGGACCTTCCAACCAAGGAACTTTTTCGCGCAATCATCGAGGAACAATCAAGGATGGAAACCCCAGACCAACAACTATCAGGGAACCAAGCGCACATGGGATGGGACAAGGAAGCCCCAAGCTAATTTTCCTCAACAGCGAGGACCACCTCAGGCACAGCCCGCCGCCCAGCGACAGAACACTGATGGATGTTTCAACTGTGGAGTGCCCGGACATATTGCAAGGTATTGCACAGCCCCCAAGACCAACCATCGTAATGACCTCGTCTGCCGCAACTGTAACAAGCCTGGTCACATAAGCAAGGATTGTCGAGCACCACGTGGAGGCTACAATGGGGCGCCTGCTCAAGGACAGCAAGGACAGGTTAGGGTGAATGCCATCATTCTTGACAATGCAGGGTATAATGCTGAGGAACAGCAGAACTTGGAAGGTACACTCATTTTATTTCACTGTCAAGTTAGAGCTTTGTTTGATACCGGTGCCGCCCGTTCTTTCATAGCTATTAAGATGGTACGTGATTTGGGATTGCTACCCCTAGCACTTGAGCCGACCCTTAATGCCGTTTCGCCCTTGGGAGTATCCGTTAGGTTAGGTAAGGTGTGCAAGGATTGTCCCTTGACACTAGAGGATAGAAATCTTCCGGCAGACTTGATAGTCTTGTCAATGTCTGAGTTTGACGTGATCCTGGGAATGGATTGGCTTACTAAGTATGGCGCTAACCTGGATTGTGTTAGTCGGACCATTGTCTTTTCGACACCTGGTTGCTCGCAGATCAGATTTCAGTGCCAACCGTTGAGCGACATGTTTATCACGAGCTGCCTAGCCACAATTAAGACTTCAAGCACGGAGCTTACTATCAACCAGATCCCCGTTATTCAAGACTTTGAAGATGTGTTCCGAAGTATCTCAGGACTTCCGCCGAAGAGAGAGATAGAATTCTGCATTGAGTTAGCACCCGGAACGTTGCTGATTTCCAAGACCCCGTATCGGATGGCGCCAACAGAAATGTTAGAATTGAAGAAGCAAGTTCAGGAACTTGAAGACTTAGGTTTTGTTCGCCCCAGTACATCGCCTTGGGGAGCACCAGTTCTATTTGTGAAGAAGAAAGACGGAGAGCTACGACTCTGTATCGACTACAAGGAGCTGAATAAAGTCACGATCAAGAATAGATACCCACTTCCCCGGATAGACGACCTGTTCGATCAACTACAAGGATCAAGGATATTCTCGAAAATTGATTTGCGTTCAGGATACCATCAATTGCTAGTTCGACCGAAAGACATACCAAAAACTGCCTTCAGGACGAGATATGGACACTACGAGTTTCTAGTGATGTCTTTTGGATTGACTAATGCCCCGACAGTATTCATGGACCTAATGAATAGAGTATTCAGACCCTATCTGGATCAATTCATTATAGTATTCATTGACGACATTCTAATTTATTCAAGGACGGAAGAGGAACATAAGAAGCATCTACAAATTGCTCTACAGACTCTCAGAGACAATAGTCTGTATGCAAAATTCAGCAAATGTGAATTCTGGCTTCAGGAAGTTAAATTCCTGGGACATGTGATATCACAGGATGGGATTTCCGTAGACTCGTCTAAGATCGATGCAGTCTTGAGCTGGTACAGGCCAACCAACGCGACCGAAGTTAGGAGTTTCCTTGGATTGGCGGGGTATTACCGGAGATTTGTGGAAGGATTCTCTAGAATTGCAGGACCGTTGACAAGCCTGACTAGGAAGGAGACGAAGTACGAATGGACCGATAAACAAGAGGATGCATTTCGGGAATTGAAGGAGAGACTAACCTCAGCACCCGTGCTTGCGATACCTAAGAGTGGTAAACAATTCATAATCTATAGTGATGCATCACACCAAGGACTTGGTTGTGTGCTAATGCAAGAGGGGAATGTCATCCCATACGGATCGAGACAATTGAAGCCGCATGAGAAGAACTATTCGACGCACGACTTGGAACTAGCTGCAATCGTGTTTGCCCTAAAGATTTGGAGACACTATTTGTATGGAGAAAAGTTCGACTTATTCTCAGATCACAAGAGTTTAAGGTACCTGTTCTCTCAGAAGGAGTTGAACATGCGACAACGGAGATGGATGGAGCTATTCAAGGACTACGACTTCTCTTTGCAATACCACCCGGGTAAAGCAAATGTTGTAGCCGGCGCTCTAAGCCGGAGGCCACGCCTTTTGGTTGCTTCGATTTTGATTAGAGAATGGCGAGCAATGGAGACGTTAGCCGAATTCGACCTTCGACCAGTGGAATCAGGAGAAGGACAACACCTTGGATGTCTTGTCGTGCAACCGACTCTCATCAGCCGCATCTTGGAAGCTCAACAGTCGAACAAGGATTTCAAGTTATGGTTTGCTAAGATGTCCGCAAAGGAACCAGAGATATGGAGTATTAGTACGGACGGAGCACTGAGATGCAAAGGTAGACTCTGTGTGCCAAATGACGATGGTCTCAGGAAGAACATTCAGGATGAAGCACACAAGTCAAGGATGACTATCCACTCAGGAGGAAACAAGATGTATAAGGACTTGAAGAGAAACTTCTGGTGGGAAGGAATGAAGCGAGAAGTGGCCGAGTATGTATCGCAATGTCTTATTTGCAAACAAGTGAAGGCAGAGCATCAGAAACCACCTGGACTCCTACAACCACTTCCAATTCCCCAATGGAAATGGGAGCACATCGCCATGGATTTTGTGATTGGATTACCAAAGTCTCAGCAAAACCACGACGCTATTTGGGTAATAGTGGATCGACTCACCAAGTCAGCACATTTTATCGCCTACAGCATGACGTACCGTGTTGAAAGATTGAGCCGGATGTATCTAGAGCAAGTAGTGCGACTGCACGGTGTACCTGTCTCAATAGTTTCAGATCGAGATTCACGCTTCACTGCAGAATTCTGGAAAAGCCTTCAGACAGCAATGGGAACTTCATTGAATTTGAGTTCAGCCTTTCATCCACAAACAGACGGTCAGACAGAACGAGTCAATCAAGTGATGGAGGATATGTTGCGAGCCTGTGTCATTGAATTCGAGAATTCATGGGAGACGCATCTACCTTTGATCGAGTTTGCCTACAACAACAGCTACCACACGAGCATAGGGATGGCGCCGTTTGAAGCCTTGTATGGAAGACCTTGCCGATTGCCGCTATGTTGGGCCGAAGTCGGAGATACTCAACTACTTGGGATTGAGATGATTCGAGAAACCAGCGAGAAGATCCAGATTATACGAGAAAAGATGAAGACAGCGCAATCCAGACACAAGAGCTATGCCGACAAACGACGGAAAGATCTAGAGTTTGCAGTTGGAGATCATGTGCTAATCAAAGTCTCGCCAGTTCGAGGTATCGTCAGATTCAGACAGAAGAGAGGCAAGTTGTCACCACGATTCATTGGACCGTTTGAGATCCTAGAACGTGTTGGGAAGGTTGCTTATCGACTTGTACTGCCGCCAAAGATGTCAGGAGTGCACAACGTTTTCCACATCAGCATGTTGAGGAAATGTGCCCACAACCCTGCGCACGAGATCAGTTTTGAAGATATCGAGGTGAACGAGAACGTGACATACAACGAAGGACCAGTGCGTATTCTAGACCGAGGAGTGAAGAAGCTCAGAAATAAGGAGATCCCGCTAGTGAAGGTTCAGTGGAAGCACCACGACGAAGGAGAAGCTTCATGGGAGCTGGAGTCAGAAATGCGAGAGAAGTTTCCATTTTTGTTTTGATCCCTGTTTGTTTCGGATTTCGAGGACGAAATCTTTAATGAGTGGTGGATGATGTAATACCCTGTATTTTTGTAATGTATTATGTGAATAAGACCCTGTATGTTTCTTTTAATACTTGTTTGAGCCTGGCCTTACCCTTGGTATAATTTGGAAACCAATCGATTGAACTGTTTTCCAATCGATTGCCTTATTTTGGATACCAATCGATTGAACTTTATACCAATCGATTGCTTTTGTCAATCGATTGACACTTATGCCAATCGATTGGAGGCAGCTGGGCAGATTCTTTTGCTCTGGCTGGGGAGAGGCCACTTGAACACCTTCCCTCTATTTATACCAGCCCATTTTGGGCGTATTTCTGGTTGCTGAAATCAGAAAGAGTGAGAGGGAGAGTCTTGTGTGTGTATTTTATATATATATACACTCATATATATATATACACATATATATACATATATTCATACACATACACAGATGGACTGAGAAATAAAAGAAGAAAAAAGAGAAGAAGACCAGAAAGAAGAAGAAAAGAAGGAGAAGGAGAAGAGAGAAGATAGAGAACTAGAGAGAGAGGGAGGAAGACCACCATTGAAGCTCCAAGCTTCATTACACACAACCAAACACGCCCTTAACGCCTAAAGTGAGTTTTAAACTCACTTGGTAGCCTTACATTGATGTTAGGACTTGTTTTAATAAAGAAGAGATGCAGAAACCATGTATTCTTCCGTTTATATTGCTGGACAGTCTTCTCTGTGAAGAAGACAAAGTATCAATCGATTGGTACTCTTACCAATCGATTGACATCTTTCAGGTCCCAATCGATTGACATTTTGTGCAATCGATTGGCATGGATTGTGATCCAATCGATTGAACCTTTTATCAATCGATTGACACTACTTCTATGCCAATCGATTGAATCTTTTTCCAATCGATTGATGCTACTTTTATACCAATCAATTGAACCTCTATACCAATCGATTGGCAGTTACAGTTTACTGTTTTACTTGTTTAGTTGATGTTATAACTGTTTAGTTGTTTATTTACTGTTCAGTATTTCCTAGCATGCTTTATTATTGTAATACAGACATGATAACGAGTAATGCAGCGTAGGGTCGTAGTAGCAACAAGACTAACGGATAATATTTATAATGTTAGATAACGGAATAGTCATGAATCCTTTGGAGTTAACATTCATTTCATTCAGAGTAGTCGGGCCACATTGGGATTGTCATGTATCGGTGATAGAGTTGAACTTAAGTAGGTTTGCTAAGATTCGGGAAATTTGCGTGGGCGGGCTTTGGTCGATCATATGTTCTTAAAAGCGGTAGACAGACGAAGGTGTCTACGACATGCGGTGAACCGGACCATTTGCCCTAAGATAGCCAGATGATCTAATCATATGTTCTTAAAAGCGGTAGATAGACGAAGGTGTCTATGACATGCGGTGAACCGTGATCACTGGTAGACGTCGCTAAGTCGTGGCATAGAATGATGTACTGTTGTTTAAAGCGTTATATCCCTGACATGCGGTGAACTGTGCATATGTTCTTAAAAGCGGGGGATGGACTAACGTGGTATCCATGACATGCGGTGAACTGTGCATATGTTCTTAAAAGCGGTGGATGAGCAATGGTGTGTTATAGAGTTGAACTACTGTCGAGTCTGTTCCCCTATCAAGACGTGTTATCGGTCTTAAAATGAGTAAGACGTTAGTAATCGGATAATCGGTTTGATTTAAAGGAGTTACCCTCACTGAACTCTAATTTGGTTACGATTTATAACTTGTAATAACTTCAATAGTCGATACCCTGTTAGTATCTAACTCACTCAGCTTTCATTAAGCTGACGGCGTTTATGCCGCTGGACATTTCTACGTTCCAGCGTACCCTGGTTATGACTATACAGGTGAAGGGCCTGCAGGAGAGGACTACTATGCCGGTGACGGAGTCCCTGTGGAGGATTTCCCCGACGGAGGTCAGACCGAAGAAGACTACTACGCCGAGGACTACCTCTACGCCAACTGAAGACTAGACTAGAATTGTAGCTAATTGTCTTTACCGTTTTAGAACCCTTTTTTTTGTAGTCATGCATATGTTGCCTTGGCATTTGTACTTCCGCTGTCTTATATTTGATTCAAGACTCTGATGTATAATAGTTAGTAACTTCTGTTGACTTTATGTTACGTCGTGATCAGAACCTAGACTTCATTCGTGTTACACTATTACTCTTGTTGCTTAGTACTGCGTGGTGTGGACAATCATGTGACTTCACCCGTCGCTGCCTTTGGACCCAAAAAGGAAATTTATTTTTCTCTATTTTTGCCATTCCGGGGCGTGACATTGTTTCTCTCAGAATCTCTGAAGTATCAACCTCAAGTGGCTTTCGTGTTCCATCTCACTCGGCGAATAGATAAGTATGTCATCGATGAACACTATCACAAAATCATCCAAGTAGTTCTTGAAGACTCGATTCATAAGATCCATGAATGCGACTGGTGCATTCGTAACTCCAAATGGCATTTAACTAAAAATTCATAATGTCCATAACCCGTTTTGAAAGCTGTTTTCTCGTCGCCTTCAACCTTCACTTTCAACTGATGGTAGCCCAACCTAAGATCTATCTTAGAAAACACTTGTGTTCCACGAAGTTGATCAAATAAGTCATCGACTCTGGGTAACGGGTACTTGTTCTTGATTGTCAATTTGTTTAGCTCTCGATAGTCCACACACAGTCTCATTGAACCATCTTTTTTCTTTACAAACAACACACGGTGATATGCTAGGTCGAATGAAACCTTTGTCAAGTAATTCTTGTAGTTGCACCTTTAGTTCCTTCAATTCTATAGGTGCCATTCTATACGGTGCCTTGGATACGGGTCTTGAGTCCGACATTATTTCAATAGTGAACTCAATCTCCCTCTCGATAAGGACATCTGGCAAGTCATCAGGAAATACATATGGGTATTCTCGCACTATTGGAATATCTTCTACTTTTAATTTGATCGTCGGAGTATCAATTACTGAACATAGGAATCCCTGACATCCCTTCCTCAACAATCTACCCGCTCAGATAGACGAGATTAAATACAATGGCGGTTTAACCCTACTCCCTTGAAAACAAAAATATCCGTGTATTGGTGATCGAAAATTCACCTCTTTCCGTTCACAATCTATCGTGGCCAGGTTAAGAGCTAACCAATCCATTCCTAGTATCTCATCGAAATGGTTCACAATGATTGGTATAAGGTCTACGGTCATCAACTTCTCAACTAGTTTGATCTTACAGTCCTTGCATATCGTAGACGTCATTATCGGTCTACTAAGTGGTACGGCAATAGATAGTTCATATCCTAACAGTGGCGAACTAACATTCAAATGTTCAACAAAGGCATGCGATACAAATGAATGCGCAGATCCTGAGTCAACAAGTATGCGTGCTAAGTATAAACATACAAGCACCATACCTAAGACTACTGTCTCTGAGGCAGCCATATCTCCCGGGTTCATCTGAAATGCTTTTCCCTGACATTATTCTGTCCTCTGTCCCCCATTGCTAGATTGCTTAGGCTTCGAACCACTGGAAGTCATCAAACTCACTCCTTATTGCGGGCGCTTCCTTGGACAATCCTTCGCTCGGTGTCCCAAGGTACCACAGTTAAAGCACTTGAGTTGCGAATAAGGTGCAGAACTTGCACTATTCCCCCTATAGTTCTACTCTGGGAGTTCGTCAGAAAACATCGGCCCGTGTGGGGTCGATTGTAAAGTGAACACAAAGGAATGTTACTAGGTACTCTCTGGGAATCACTGAAACTAGAACTAGAACCTCATGGAAATGGTTTCTTAAAAGATCCACCCTGGTGCCGATCACTACCCTCATACCCTCGCTTCCTTACTGGTATCTTGATCTTTCCATCCCATTTTCAGCTACCAGTGCCGTTTGTTGTACTGCTTCCACGGTTGAGTGTTCATAGGTCTCTACCCTCATCTATATATTGTCTCTTAAACTTTTCTTATACTTCCTTGCTCTATCTTCCTCGGTTAGCACGGACCCCTTAACAAATCTCAGCAAAGCATTATACTTTGAGGTGCACTCTATCACGGTCATCTCCCCTTGTCGAAGAATATCAAATTCTCTCTTCTTTGCATTGAGAGCAACCCTTGGAAAGAATCGGCAATTAAACTCTACTTTAAATCCTTCCCAAGTTATCGATGCTCCTTGATCTAGAACGATCACCTACCAATTTTGGGCCTCACCCCTGAGTATATCACTTGCGTTCTTAATCTTCTCCCTATCAATCATCGGAATAGATCAAAACATTCTTTCCATATCCATAATCCAATATTCTGCAAGCGTCGTGTCCGATGTCCCATGAAACTCTGTCGGTTTCTTCTTGGCAAATTATTCAGACACTGATCTCATACCCCTATTCTCAGACGCTAATACTACAGTTATCGGTGTTGGCTCGAATGGTAGCATTGGAGGTAATCGTTCTACTATATTCCGGATCATATCTCCCATATTCCCAATCATTTTAGTCATTTAATTCATACATCGGGTATGCGGCGATAATTCTCGGTCACCCATATTTATAACTCCTGTAAGTCTCGATGCATAAATACTATGTATACACAACAATAACATCTCATGTATGTAAAATAATATACATATGCATCAAACATCTCTATAATGTATGGATGCGCTCTAGAATATGTGACAATTCACTCAACACTCCACTCGTCATCGAGCGTTCCCAAGTTTTGTTACCTATCACTTTGATACCAATAAATGTCACGACCCATCCCGCTATGCGCAAAAATAGGATACGTGGCACGCCACCAAGGCTTATCCAATTCTATTAAAGTAAAATTGTAGCGAAAAACATAAGTTTTTAATCCATTAAAAACGGAGTTATAAAAAGTTTTGCCCAATTGGAAAAGTTCCAAAAGAATTCAGTTTTGAAACAGAGGTCCAGTCGACTGGTCGAGGGTCCCGTCGACTGGAGACCTGAAACAGAAAGTAAGAAAAGTCCAAAGGTCATGTCCAGTCGACTCTGCCGGGGACTCAGTCGACTGGGGTTCCAATTTTTCAGTTGACTGGTGCCTTGTCCAGTCGACTGGACACTATGCATGCAGAATGTGGTATTTTCGTGCAGAAAATAGTCGATTGAAAAACCCATCCAGTCGACTAAAGCCCTCAAAAACTGAAAGAAAAACTCAAGAGCACAGAGGTCCAGTCGAATGAAACACGGACCAGTCGACTGATTTCTATCAGAAATGCCCAAATTGCAACATTCTAAACCAAGGGTCTCCCAACCAATTCCCAACCTCAACACGATAATAAACCACAATTCAGAACATATATACAAACGTGTTTACTATGGATTACAAGTACTAATCCAACCCATAGTGAGATTTGATTACAACATGCTACTACTACCAATTCTTATTACAAGTTGGAAAGAAAACAAAAGTATAAACAAGAGTGTTCCCTCAGCATTCCTCGACCTCACTCCTCACGCTTTTTCTTTCCTCGCTTCTTATCACCTGCAATGGAGTAAATCTCCACTGCTCAGCTATATGCTGAGTGTATAATTCTACAAGTATGTTTATATGACAATTCATGGTTTAAAACATCTAAAGCACATAGAAATAGTCTCTAGGGTGAGTGGCACGCATTCATCCGCAAAATAAAACCGATATCGTGGAAGGCACACCTCTTCCACGCATCCCGTACACTGGTTAAAGCTTCGTCCATACCAGGTACCGTGTCCTGGTTGGGCCTTCCTCCATACCAAATACCACCACAACCAATATCACAATCTTCAAGGTTCGAGGAGTTTACCCTAGATGAATGTCACCAAACTCCCCTTTGACTCAAGTAGACATATAATATGCTCACATAAGTAGTTATACATGCTTTTATCACAGTTTCACATGCATAATTAATGGGCCTAATTAATACATGAATTTCGCTCGGATCTAAAATATCAAAGTCTATATTTAAAACATGAAATTTCCATTTATTTCATAGATCTAAAATTCATACCTTGTGCGATCTTTTCGAAACTTCGAAGGATCGACTAGAGGCTCAAATAAACATCAGATCTCAAATTATATACGATTCCTACAAGTTTATAGGGGTTTTCTCCAAATTCTTAGAAATTAGATTTTTAGAAAAGTGAGCCAAACACGGCCTAAGAGGTACCAAAACGTAGGTCTTACCTCGAGGAGTTCAAATCTCAAATTTGGTGAAAATCTGACAGATGAACGGTAGTCGATCGGCGTCGTAAAGCTCGGGGCAATGAAATCTCCTTTTTCACTCTCCTCCTAAGATATTTTATAAAGTTATGGATAATAATGAAATTCTCATCCACTACTATATATAAGCACGACTCTCAGGAATTACGTTTACCTGCCCACAAGTTCTCAAAACTTCTAATTAACTCCTACAATGTCGCACACATCCATTTTATGACTTCACGAGTTAAAACTAAAATTTATAAAAGTTTTCGTCTAAGTTCCGTTTGGGTCCAAAATAAGGATCCAAAACTAAGTTCCGTGAAATCTCTATCCCACTTACCTTTTTAAGCACGTAACACTCACGTTCTCACCACAGTATTCAAAATGATATCTAACAATATCAAAACTACCAGAAATTATACTACATAGGTATAATTTACTATTCTTAACATACTAAATTAATTAAATAACATTTAAATGACATAAATGCCATTTAGTCATGCAAATGACATATGAAGTACCAGTTTCCCATGTCTCCACTTGGCATCTTACCGTTGACCCACAGTCAACCTCCTCTCAATTATTAATAAACACACATGCTACCATAATGTTATATTAAAAAGTATGGAAATTCTGGAACGGGTGTGACAGTTTGAGATATAATAATGGGTAACATTGGATAACTTGGTGATTGAGTTAGTGGGGTATTAGTTACTTTCAAGGTTGTGTTTAGTCGAGTTGATGATTTGCTCTAGTTGAATCCGATAAGTGAGTAACAAGGATTTAACCAGGATCGTGGAAGTTATGGGTGCACAGTACTCACAAGCGTTCTTAAAAGTAGTGAACAGTAAGAGTTCTTAAAAGCGATGAACAAGAGTAGCAGTGGCACACCCATAGTTTGTATCTACCAAAGCTATGCATGTACAGCACTCGCAAGCATTCTTAAAAGCGGTGAACAATAAGAGTTCTTAAAAGCGGTGAACAAGAGTATGGGTACATCCATAGACTAGTCGTTATATTAGAACGATGTATAGTGTTTGCAAGACTTCTTAAAAGCGGTGAACAGTAAGTGTTCTTAAAAGCGGTGGACAAGAGCACTAGTATGTCGTGATGATATAATCAGTTCGATATAGTCAGTCGGGATTGGTACAGTCAGTCTTAGAGTTGGAAGACGACGAGAATAGATTAATGATGTGTCTGAATAAAAGAGGAAGAGATATTATTAGTATCACTACTTTATATCATGCATAACTTGTAATGACTTTATGCCTATAATACTGGGAGAGTTTTTATTCACTCAGCTGAAGTAAGCTGACGGCGTTTATGCCTGGACATTCCCCGTCCAGACTACCCTTTCCCTATTAATGCAAGTGATGGAGCCTACGATGATGGCTATTATCCGGAGTTGGATTATGCAGAGGGTGGCCCACTAATGGCGATTATGCCGGAGAAGATTATTATGCTAACGATTACCCTTACGCCAACAAGAGATGAAGAAGTTATATCTAGTTTACTTTTCCATATTTTTTGTTGAACTTTGTTAGTTAACGGGTACTTGGGCATATGTTGTCTCCAGACTTGTTGTGATCTTGAGGACCACTCTGATGTTTGTAATTGATAGAATCATTATGATATATTCAATTGGTTACTACTGTGTGGTGTGGACTATTAGTGACATTCACCCGTCATTCCCTATGGACTCAAAAAGGAAATTTATTTTGCTCTATTTTTGGTGCTCCGGGGCGTGATAGGGAGAGGCTAGCCTATAGCTAAGCCTAAGAGGATTAGACCCGTGCCAACTATGGTGTCAGGGTTTAATCCCTCCTCGCCCACAAGAATTATGCCAAGAGACTAAGACACAAGTTAAATTTAACGAAAATCATGTATAAGATTCGTACCTGAAAAGCATGCTTATCATATGGCGTGTATATGTACTAAGTATAACCCGTGGCTAAAGCCACTATCGAACAATTTTAACTATATGCGTACATTATGCCTGTAACTAATGTCACGTGCTTTCAACACTTAACACAATTAGACATCGACATTATCCACTAAAATTCCAACATACAACAAAAACAATTATCACAGGCTCACAGGCAAGCATAATAAAAAGACTCACAAACATTGCATAATACATTAAGGTCACCCAATATGTATTCAAACTTCAATGAAAACAAATGAAACAAATAAGATGGAAAACAAAATGGAACATATATACTTTGCAAAATTATTTTTTTCAAGAAATTATCAATACATTGACATAAACATATTACATCATTATTATCAAACGATTCCTCCTACCCTTTGTAATCCCTTAATCTTTCAATCTTACTAAGAAATTTCAACTTTCAAGAACAATATCACGAAATCTCCATAATATAAAAGGATTATGCTAATGGAAAACAGTAAAGAAATATCTCAATAATTGCATTTGATATGGAGAAACACCTCCACAATGATCACACTCACTCACAAATTCAGGAAAAAACAATCTGCGGATAGGGGAAGAAAATATTAGTGTGTGTTCATAACGTCCATGGTACGGAAACCATGAATCTCCCACTCTGCAAGAAATTTGGGGTAAAATATTCTCAAAAGCAGCCTTGTTTCCTGGTCTATTCTCCTCCAAGCTTCACTTACTTTTTTAGTCAGGGATTGTTTGGGTATCGTCCATAAAGCTTTGGACAAAGCCAATGTTATATATGGAAAAAAAACCTAAAAAGCTGAAATAGATGGCTTCAGGGTCTACTTGGGCTATACTATATTAAGTCAAATCATTTTACCTGCATTTTGGAATCATCAATTTTTTTTTTTGAAGCTTCAAGCACCGTTCATTAATCCCAAAAGAACTCCTAGGCTTCAAAATATCTTATCAAGGTTGAAAAAAGCAAATTTGGTGGTGACTGCATCCCTGAAGTTTTGAATGATTGAAACAATTAACTTTGCTCAAGTAAAGTTAGGGGTAATGCATGCAATTAGTCTAATTGAGTTAGATATGTGAGAATGTATTATTTCTTTGAAGTGTTATCAACGTTGCACTTAATAGATGTACAAATTGAGTCCCACAATCATTTCCTATCTAAAAGAGAGGCATATATCATGACAAATTATGATTTTTATAACTTGGAGAGAGGTGTACGACAGTGTAGGAAACAAAGTCTAAATTATTTAACCAAACATGGAAAAGATGTCAATCCCCAACTACCTTGAGTCATGATGAGTCGCTACCATTCCCTCCAAGTACAAAAAGTATTTTGTTATAAGTCCAGTAAAATTTATATGACCATAATACTCTCTTTCAATCCCGTGAGCAAACCAAAGCTTTCATTTCAACCAACACCCAAACTAGGTGATAAATCGGTAAGAGTGCTAAAATTATGCTAACTCTACCAGACAATCATAATCACAGCGAGATTTTAGGGGATTTTAAATTCAAACACTAAATGCTTTGAAATCACCTATTAATTGGTTCCAAATTTTGTTCCATTTGTGTAATCGTCAGCTTCAGACCTCTAATTTGGGAATCGTCTCTCAATCTTGACACCATAAACACATGTGCTATTAACAATCCGACAAATGGGCAGAAAAGGTAACGACGAAGCCATCGGAACCTTGTTCCATTGTTTTGTGAATTCACCACTACGTTATTTCCTGAATCGTTCCGCCGTTTTATCATTTATGTATACAAATCATTACAAACAGAAAAGGGGAAAAATAAGGTTTTAGCAGTGAAAAAATAAGGTTTTAGCAGTGAAAAAATAAGGTTTTTAACAGTGGAAAAAATAGTGCTAATTTGTTCACTGATTAGGCTAAAAATATTCAAGTACATGTGTGTTGAACAGTAATTTCATTCATTTCCAAATGAAAAACTGAAGCTGACATTTGAAAACTTACATTTGTTGAAGTTATCACAGCAACACGTCACCAATGAATTGGAAAAAGTTCACTGTTGTTTTTTGTTACATCGCAACACATTACACATGAGAGATAAATTTGTCACACACTACATTTTATGAAGGACCTTTAAACAATAACTTCTATTTCCCATGATGCAGCAACAGTGTCAAAATCACCCTCGCGAAAAAAACGGACCCATTGTGGTCAGTCTAGTAAGCGATTCAGGAGCACACTCATAGGAATCCATTGTCACGTCCCGCAGTAGAAAAAATAGAGAAAATAACTTCCTTTAAGTCACCACATTGTCCATAACCAAAGTCTAATCATTAGAGTAATGAATGAAACTACACATTGGAAAGTTCTAAGGTCGATATATAAAATCAGAGTTCAGCACTATCTATTACAAAACCATGAGTGTTTGCAGAAACATAAATAAAGTACTACGACAACATATGGCAATTTTAAACTTAGCTATTACAGCAGTCTCTTAAAACATAAACATAAACTATCAACAACAAGCTCTAAGTCTTCAGCTCGCGTAGTAGTCATCTCTAGTGTAGCCTCCATCATAGTAGGCCTCCTTCTCATAGCCCCTAACCATGTATGCTTCACCTGTATACTCATAACCTTGGCCAACTGGACATCAAATATCCAACAGCATGAACGCCGTCAGCTACGAACGCTAAGTGAATGCAAATAATAACAGAGTATCTATAGATATGCAACATATATAAGCAACAACATCATTAATGATCATCTCATTGTTCACGTTCATGAATGCACCAACTCAATATATCTCTACGGACATCGTCCTAATCGTATGGACATCATCCCAGCCCATCCCAAACATAACATAGACTCTTGCGTCCACGTTAATCAGACACGTAGTCCCATACCTACGGTCTGTCAAACCCCGACACACAACCCTAATGTTCTAGCCAACCTGCCCTGATATAATACGACATGCTGCCCTGACATACTACAGCTCTGCTATACCACTACACTTAGCTCTACCTTATCATTGTATTCAGCAATACCACAGCACTTAGGAATATCACTATTCCTTTCGTAACGTATACCTCTTAGTCCCAGTCATGGATTAAAGTGACATATTTCTTAGCCTCCGTCAAATTTCCCATCTCGGTCATGGACTAAGGTGATATTCATTTAATCTCTATCAGACTAAGTTCATGATGTATCCCTCTTAATCTCGGTCATGGACTAAAGTGACACATTCCTGTAGCCTCTATTCGGACTTCTCGTCTCGGTCATGGACTAAGGTAATATTCCTTTACCCTCTATCGGATTAATATGATAACATTGGCATAACCCTCAGTCTCGGTCTTGGACTAACGTGACCATGCTCTCTCTGTCGGATCTCTCTTGTCTCAGTCATAGACTAAGACAGGATTCTATTAGCCTCTATTGGACCAGGGTGCTAGCCCATTACCATTCCCACAACTATGTATCCCTTAGTCTTTCCTGTAGACTAAGGTGATACCACCAGTATATCCTTTTTCTCTCTCATGGACTAAGGCGACATCACCCCTATTTCCCTTAGTATCTCGCATGGACTAAGGCAATCCCATTAAAATATCTCTTAGTCTCTCCCGTGGACTAAGATGATATAGGTAATCACAACCTCACATCTGTTTCCATAATATGTATCCCTTAATCTCTCCCGTGGACTAAGTCAATACCACTAATATATCCCTTTGTCTCTCCCGTGGACTAAGGCGACATAGGTCGTCCACAAACCACATATGTTTCCATAATACGTATCCCTTAGTCTCTCGTATGGACTAAAGAGATATCTAGTAATATATCCCTTTAGTCTCTCCCATGGACTAAGGCAATATACGCATACTGTAACCTACATTGTACAATCTTCGTAATCGCATTTCCCATGCAACAATCATAAATAGTATTGACCTCAGTGGTCGATAGACCCCACCACTATGTATGTCAGCTTCTCAATTCAATTACATCATTATACCATCATTAAATAATTGGTTCCACTATTTCAATGCATTACGTCTATTATTCAACGTGTGTATTATTCCAATATCGCTTCTAACTATCAACGCATGATATAACTCAACTTAGCAGTCCATCAAATATAAATAACAAAACATTTAACAAACTATCATGTTCGATCCATTGAAGTCATTTCAATCGATTGACAAAAGTAAAGTTTGATCGATTTAACTAAGTTTGATCGATTAAGAAAATTGAAGTTCAATCGATTAAACAATGTTCGATCAATTAAAGTCTGTCTGTGTTCAATCGATTGAGAACAATTTTCTTCCCAAACTGAACTGGACTTCCCGTGCACGTTCGGGGTCCATTCTTTCTTTCCAAAACATATATACATAAACATATTTACACTATTAAGTGAGTATAGGCACTCACCGGTAAAGATGTTGACGTTGACGAGCTCGGGGTGGCCGTGGGTGCTCGGTGGTCTCTCTCTCCTCTTCTATTCCTTCTGCTATTTCCCTTCCTCTGTCTCCTCCTCTTCTCCTCCTCTGCTCCTCTTTTCCTGAGAGTGTGTATGTGTGTGTGTGTGTATGTGCGTGTGTGTGTATGGGTGTGTGTATATAATAAATGAGTATATATATATACAATATATGAGTGTGTATATATATAATTTTTATCACTCACTCTCAAAAATCTCTAGATTCAGCAACCCAAACACACACAAAACCAACATTTATATGCAAGGATTAACTGAAGGAACAATCCTTGTATACTTTTCCAGGAGGATAGTAGTAGCTTCTCTTATTTTCAAAGAGTGGAAAGTGTTAGAAACTTTTGCTGAATTCGGTATTCAGACCTCAGATCCAGGTGATGGACGATACTTTGGATGTCTTATGGTGCAACCAACACTCATCAGTCGTATTTTAGATGCACAAAAGAAGAATGAAGGACTTCAGGAATGGTTCACAAGTAACGTAGTAAAAGAACCAGAGAATTAGAGTATTGATGTTGACAGAGCACTCAGATGTAGAGGCAGACTTTGTGTGCCAGATGAAGGTGATCTTAGAAAGGATATACTAGATGAAGCTCACAAGTCGCGAATGACTATCCACCCAGGAGGTACAAAGATGTACAAAGATTTGAAGAGGAAATTCTGGTAGGAAAGGATGAAGTGAAAAGTTGCTGAGCATGTGTCTCAATGCCTTATGTGTAAGCAAGTAAAAGCGAAACATCAGAAACCACCCAGACTTCTATAACTATTACCAATTCCTGGATGGAAGTGGGAACATATAACCATGGACTTCGTGATAGGTTTGCTGAGGTCTCAACAAAACCATGACACTATTTGGGTAGTTATGGACCGACTTACCAAATTAATGCATTTCATAACATCCACTATGTTGTATCCCATTGAGCGTTTGTGCCGTATGTACATACAATAAGTCGTACGACTGTACGGTGTACCAGTCTCTATTGTATCTTACCGTGATTTGAGATTTACTACAGAGTTCTGGAAGAGTCTACAGTTATCTTTGGAAACGATGTTAGACTTGAGCACTGCCTTTCATTCACAGACTGATGGACAGACTGAACAGGTTAACCAAGTAATAGAAGACATGCTTCAGGCGTGTGTCATTGAGTTTCTGTCACACCTCGATTTTTGGACAACCAAATATTTAATCCAGAGCATGTATCCAGACTAATATTCAATTTCCAAAACACCGAGAGTGACACCCTCACACAGGCTAATAAATAATTTATTTGAAAATAGAATTTAATACTCATTAAATAAGGACACGTGATCCTGTGTTAATATAAAAACTATGTATTATTAAACTTATATTCCCAATCCTCCATTTCATTATAAAAGAAATAATATTCTATTACAAATATAATACCATTTTAATTTACAAAAGGAATACAAAATTCATTAAATAAAATTTCTTACAAAGTTCAGAAAAAAGAAATAAAATCTATACATCCGATGGTCAGAACAACTACAACGTTCCAATGCCCAAAAGACTCCACAGCCAAACACATCGGTCACATCATTAAAAGCAATATCCTGCACATGTCATCCAACTACGTTTCAAACCGAAACGCACCCGAATGCATAACACACTCGGGTCAGTCACATGACTGGTATGAGTTAAACAAAAATAATAAAATCTGAGGGCTCCAACCTGAACCCGTAGAATACAAACCACATTACAACACTATTGGGCCAAGACAGGTAGTTCCACACACATATTTGGACAAAAGAGTAGTTTCCATTTATGTGATGGCAAGTAGTTTCTTGCCCAAAATCCAAAGTTACTACGAGTTTTATACTTACCTCGGATATATATGGTGAGCCAGCCCTACATAAAAGTTAGTGGGCCCACCATCCTGTAAATCGAATGATCACAAACCAGGCGAATAATTCCATACATAAGTCGTCCACATTATAACTTAAATGTCGCATTCATTATTCCAAACTTATCAGTCTTATGAAATACTCCATTGTCATTATTTATTAGCCTTTAATTTATCTTTGTGTTCCCTAGGTTCACCACTAAGGTCACCCTACTCATGGTCAACTTACTTTTTATGAACGATTTATTATTCAATTTCCTAGGTTCACCACTTGGCCACCCTCCATGGTACACCCACACATATATCCCATGTGTGCCCGGACATACTACCAACATCCACTCTGGTGCTAGTTTGGTTGGGGTATCAACCAAACCAGGTTTACACACAGAAGGCTAGTCAATATGCCTAGACGTCTAACAAATAAGCCGGGCATAAGGCTTAGGCCAGCTTGATCACGAAGCCACTGGCAAAAAGGTACACTCAGCAAATCGAGCTACCAAAAACAATATCACAACTGGGAGCGGTGAACACTAAGGAACTTGAAACTATTTTGCATTTTTTTGAATTATACAATTTAATCGGACTCCACGTTAATGACTATTACCTATTTCTTTTCATAGTTCAACATTATAGGAGAATTCATTTATCTCTAAGTAATTTTCGTTAAGTCATACGAACGAATAAAAATAAACACAACGAATCATATTTTTCCAATTTCGTACATTTTAATATACTAAAAACTGCTACTGAAATCTTCAATTTATGCCCAAACGGTGCAGATCAGGAAAAACTCCATTAGACGAAAAGTGTGCAGAATCGCGTTTCCTACAGACCAACGCGGACAGAATGTTCAAATTCAAAGCTATGATTTTCAGTGTTGGAATTCAGTGTTGGAATTCAGTGTTGGAGATCATGTGCTATTTAAGGTATCTCCAGTGCAAGGAATTGTCAGATTTGGACAAAAGAGAGGAAAGTTAGCACCGCGTTTCATTGGACTATTTGAAATCCTCGAGCATGTAAGAATGGTTGCCTACAGACTTGAATTGCCTCCTAAGATGGCAGGAGTGCACAACGTCTTCCACTTAGTATGTTAAGGAAGTGTGCTCATAATCCGAGTCATGAGATCAACTTTGAGGACATCAAGGTAAATGACAATGTATCATTCCACGAAATACCAGTTCAAATTTTGGATTGGGGAGTTAAGAAGCTAAGGAATAAAGAGATTTTGTTGGTGAAGATTCAGTGGAAGTTTCACTACAAATGAGAAGCTTCTTGGGAATTGGACTCAGAGATGCAAGCGAAGTATCCAAAGTTATTCAATGACACTTAGCCCAAATTTCGGGGACGAAATCTTTATTTAGAGGGGGATGATGTAATACCCTGTAATTTTCATTATACTTTTATATCGGTATGATATAAATAAGATCCAGTATTCATGTATTTATTTTTCCTATAATTTCAATTTTAATCAATCGAGCAAGCTTCGAGCGATCGAAAGTTTCATACTTCAATCAATTGAGCCCACTTCAAGCGATCAAACCTCTGCCAACTTGAATTATGACATGGAGGCATTACTCAAGCGATTGAACATATTTCAAACGATCAAACCCTGACCAACCTATTCTCAATCGATCAAACTCACTTTGATCGATCAAACTTGTTATTATCAGTATACGCAGAGCTGCCACCTGCACCCTTTTCCTCCATATATAAATGTTGGTTTTGTGTGTGTGTTTGGGTTGCTGAATCTAGAGAGTTTAGAGAGTGAGTGATAGAAAGTATATATCTACACACTCATATATTATATATATACACACACACGTATATATATTATATACACACAAACACATACACATTCTCAGGAAGAGAGGAGCAGAAAGAGGAGAAGAAGGAGAGGAGACAGTGAAGAAGGGAAATAGTAGAAGGAAAAGAAGAGGAGAGGACACCACCGAGGACCCGCGGCCACCCCAAGCTCGCCGGCATCACCATCTTTATCGGTGAGTGTCTATACTCACTTAGTAGCGTAAATATGTTTGTGTATATAAGTTTCGGCAAGAAAGAACGGATCCCGAACATACACGGGAAGTCCAATTCAGTTTGGGAAAAAAACTGCTCTCAATCGATTGAACCGGTCTCAATCGATTGAACACAGACAGACTTTAATCGATCGAACATTGTTCAATCGATCAAACTTCAATTTCCTCAATAGATCAAACTTAGTTAAATCGATCGAACTTTACTTTTGTCAAACGATTTAAATGACTTCAATCGACCGAACATGACAGTTTATTAAATGTTTTGTTATTTATATCTGATGGACTGCTAAGTTGGGTTATATCATTCGTTGATAGTTAGAAGCAGTATTGGAATAATAAGCACGTTGAATAATGGCCTTAATGCATTGAAACAGTGGAACCAATTATATAATGATGGTATAATGATGTTAATCAAATTGAGAAGCTAACGTGCATAGTAGTGGGGTCTATCGACCATAGAGGTCGATACTATTTATGATTGGTGAGTAGGAAATGCGATCACAAAGGTCGTACTATGTGGATTACGGTATGCGTATGTTGCCTTAGTCCACGGGAGAGACTAAAGGGACGTATTAGTAGGTATCGCTTTAGTCCATGCGAGAGACTAAGGGATAGTTATTGTGGAAACAGATGTGGTTTGTGGATGACCTATGTCGTCTTAGTCCACAGGAGAGACAAAGGGATATATTAGTAGTATTGCCTTAGTCCACAGGAGAGGTTAAGGGATACATATTATGGAACCAGATGTGAGATTGTGATTACCTATATCTCTTTAGTCCACGGGAGAGACTAAGGGATACATAGTTGTGGGAATGGTAATGGCTAGCACCCTAGTCCAATGGAGGCTAACGGAATGTCGTCTTAGTCCATGACTGAGACAAGAGAGATCCAACAGAGACTAAGGGCATGGTCACGTTAGACCAAGACCGAGACTGAGGGCTATGCCAATGTTATCATCTTAATCCGATAGAAGCTAAAGGAATATTACCTTATTCCATGACTGGGACGGGAAGTCTGAATAGAGGCTATAGGAATATGTTACTTTAGTCCATGACCTAGATTACGAGGGATACATCATGAACTTACTCTAATAGAGATTAAATGAATATCACCTTAGTCCATAACCGAGACAGTAGATCCGACAGAGGCTAAGGGATATGTCACTTTAATCCATGATTGGGACTAAGATGTATACATTATGAAAGGATATTTCTAAGTGTTGTGGTATTGCTGAATACAGTGGTATGGTAGGGCTATGTGCAGTGGTATAGCAGAGCTGAGAGCTATAGTATGTCAGGGTAGCGTGCCATATTATATCAAGTCAGGTTAGCCGGAACATTAGGGTTGTGTGTCAGGGTTTCAAAGACCGTAGGTATGGGACTACGTGTCTGATTAACGTGGACCTAAGAGTCTATGTTATGTTTAGGATGGGTTGGGACGATGTCCATGAGATTGGGACGATGTCCGTGGAGATGTATTGATTTGGTGCATTCATGAACGTGAACGATGAGATGATCATTAATGATGTTGTTTCTTATATATGCTGCATATCTATAGATACTCTGTTAGCATTTGCATTCATTCAGCTTCCGTAGTTGACGACGTCTATACCGCTGGATATTCGACGTCCAGCTAGCCAGGGTTATGATTATATAAGTGAAGCATACATGGTTAGGGGCTATGAGGAGGAGGCCTACTATAATGGAGGCTACGCTGGAGACGACTACTATGCGAGTTGAAGACTTGGAGCTTACTGTTGATAGTTTATGTTTATGTTTTAAGAGACTGATGTAATAGCTAAGTTTGAAATCGGCATATGTTGTCGTAGTACTTTATTTATGTTTCTGCAAACACTCATGGTTTTGTAATAGTTAGTGTTGAACTCTGATTTTATATATCGACCTTAGAATTTTCCAATGTAGCTTGATTCATTACTCTGATGATTAGACTTTGGTTATGGACAATGTGGTGACTTTCAACAGTCATGGCTTACTGATCCAAAAAGAAATTTATTTTCTCTATTTTTGCTATTGTGGGGCGTGAAAAATTCAAACCTGTTACGTTACAGAAACTTGTGAAGACATCTTTATGGGTAAATCCCCACGCACTCCAATCACTGCTCTAAGTCTATAATCTCTGAATCACCAGATCTGTTGAGACTGGTCGCTTACTCTTATCTGTTTAACGAAATAAGATTATGTATATGTTTTCTTGATCCAATCATAATGCACGAGATATACGCGGTTAACAATTTTTCCTATAATTATGGCACATCAAATTCATCTCAATAAATGTGCAGACCTATAAAAATGGGATTACATCATATCCACGAAAACCATAAATCTGTGGAAAGTCATTAAATATCAATTCAAAATTGATTATAAATTTAAACTGCAAAGCTGTATCCGTATATACATACATACATATATGGGTAAATTCGTCACCTGAAAAAGATTAATTTGGGGTTGTGGGCTAATAATATGCTAGTTCATTACCATTAGGGTCTATTAATATACACTTATATAGGATGGGCCTTAAGCAAAAAAAATTGATAGATAGGAATTTTCGGGTGTATTTCTAAAAAAAAATTTAACTTAATAAAATTTCCTTACAAAAAATGGATAGATGCAATGTCCAATTAAACACGAATGAAATAGAACATTTTTCCCCCAATCAAAACATTAGTAATAAAATTACAATTTTGAAAATTCCCTCCATTTGGGCAACTATCAGACTATCAGCCATTCGAATAAGATAAAATTTGCTAGATAAGTCTAGCTCTCAGGAAAAAATATGAATGCACTGTGCAAGATGAATTGACGAACTGGAACACTAAGTAACTGACAAACAAATATTCAAAAGGTAATACTTAAGACACATCCAAAGACACAATTTTTGGGACACAACCTAAGAGATGTGTCTATCTCTCTCTTGTGTCACTGTGGGGTCCAGTGACATCACAGGAGAGATATAGACACATCTTTTGGGTTGTTTCCCAAAAGTTTTGTCTTTGGGTGTGCTCCAATCTTTACTCTATTCAAATTTCAAAGTGACAATATTGCAAAGTTTAGACAGTTGGGTCATGGTTCAATCGGCCGGGTTGCACGGGCCAACATAAGTCTCTACCTTCTCCAGTCATATATTCAACCCCGGTCGATTTAGCGTCCGGTTAATTCAGTGAGTTTTCGGTCGAATCGGCAGGCCAAGCTGGGCCAATTTTGATAACTATGCATGTAGCAATGGAATCATTTAAAATAACATCCAATGAAAATCATGTGGTTGCATGTCATTGAATGTGGTCCAGTTTCCATGTATGTTGAAAATCAAATTTGAGACATAACTATCTGTTTAATAAAACTAAAAATTAAGTGATGAATTTTATGTACTGAAAACTTTAAGCGATTGAATTTGCAATACTAATAACGGTGTTCCAAGTATAGAAATAGACTGCATTGAGTGATTATTTTCAGTAGAAAGTTTTCACTTAAAGTTTTAGTAGATTTTTCACTGATTTTTCAATTAAGTGGTACATTATTAAACGCACTGAAAAAGATTAAAAATTAAGTATTGAAAATTAATTAGTGAATTTTAAGCGATTGTTTGCAATATTGATAATAATATCTCAAGTAATAAATTAGATTGTATTCAATGATTATTTTCAGTAGAACATTTTCACTTAGGCTTTGTTTGGTTCATGGATTCGGTGAGGGAAAAGAGAGGTGAACGGAAAATAAGATGGAAAACTAGTCTCATCCGTAAGATAAAAAAAGAACTAGTTTTTCATCCGTTTTTCCTTTCTTCTCTCTTTTCCCTCACCAAATCCATGAACCAAACAAAGCCTTAAAGTTTTCAGTGGGTTTTTTGGTTGTTTTTTTCAATTAAGTAGTACATTATCAAACACACTGAAAAATATAAAGTGATGAAAATCTGCAGCACTTAATTGAGTTATCGAACACACCGTAATTGCTAATTTTTATTTTTATTTTTTATTTTCAGCACTTAATTGAATTATCAATTACACCCTTAGTTACATAGAAAGTCATCATCCCCTGGACGAAAATACAAAATTAAAACGAGGAAGAATTTCTTTGCAAAGGCTTTTCTAACGGTTGTGTTCAAGAATTTAATAAAGGTAAAAATAATAAACAAAATATATTTTCATATTTAGAAACAGAGAAAAATACAATAAGAAAAGTCGGAAGGAAAATAAAAAATGTTGATAATAAATTACGCCCTCTGTTCCAAAGTAAAAGATCCTTTTTTGAAATTCTAATTATTTAAGAATTTTTTTTTTTTTTTAACTTTTTATCATTGTCCTTTTTATTTCAGTGTCACCTCAAATAAAATGTGAGAGATTAATATAATAAAGGACAAACTTTAAAAGTTCTAAAGTCCAAAGGATCACTCCCCCTCACAAATGGTGTGCGTTCGATACGCCCACCCCTTTACATAAAAATAAAATTAAGGGGGATTTACCAAAAAGGACAATTATGGAACACTTGTTAAGTTTAAAGTCAATTTAAAAGTACACTTACCAAAAAGGACAAAAAATTGACAGCTGGTGCTCGCACGATATAAATTGGCGCACCATAATATCTCTCATGTGCTTTAACTCACTCAAACCGTCACCCACGCGCCCCCACGCGCCCAAGCGCGCCACGCGACCAAGCGCGCCACGCGATGCTGCTTTCTCCCAGACTGCTCGCACCGTGCGAGCAGTGTACCGTATCATTTCTAATTTCGAAAAATATTTTTAAACTTTAAACCCCCATAACTTTTTATCTACAACTCAGTTTTTTACAAATTTTATACCGTTGGAACCGTGTCGACGAGAGCTACAAAACTAGTACCATTGTTGATATGTTTTAAGCAAAAAAAAATTGACATTTTACCTGCCTTGTTCAGTTGATCCTAAAAAACTTAAATTTTTACTTAATATTTGTGTACGCGTTCAGTGACTTTTCACTGACTTTCATGTACATCAGGTGAAATTTCACTGGAAGTAACTGACTAGATTTTAAAGTCTAATTTGATAATTAATTTGTTAAAAAGTCTCTTAAATGCAAAGTTAAGTGAAATTTCACGTAATATTCATGTATGAGTTAAGCGAAATTTCACTAAATATTCATATATGCACGGTGAAATTCAACTTCTTCTTCTTCTTCTTCTTCTTCTTCTTTTTTTTTTTTTTGCATATTAAACAATGCATATTTTGTTAAAAGAAGTAAATTTCGCAATCAATTATAAAATACCAATTTTCAACCAAAACAAGTGTAGGAATTCTTTTTAAAAT
Organism: Hydrangea macrophylla; assembly: GCA_033977485.1. Classification (NCBI taxonomy): domain Eukaryota; kingdom Viridiplantae; phylum Streptophyta; class Magnoliopsida; order Cornales; family Hydrangeaceae; genus Hydrangea; species Hydrangea macrophylla. The sequence continues at coordinate 81,323,680 of CM066985.1, read as the reverse complement.
TCATCCTTTGTTTTTTCTTTTCAAAACATACAAATTTCATATTTTTACATACATAAATAATAAGTGAAATTTCACTTGATATACATAAAATATTAAGTGAAATTCCACTCAATTCTAGAGCTTTTAAAAGCTCTCCCCAAAAAAGCTCTAAGTTCAATTTTTGCAAAGCTCATAAATTAGTTACCAAATGAATTAACGTGAAATTGTACTTTAAAAAAGGAGAAGCACCAAAATAGGGGCCAAACTAAGCCTTAATGAGATAGCAATGACATTATTGCTATTCATCTTTTTTTTAATTTTTTTTTCTCAAAACATATAAATTTTGCATACATAAATATTAAGTGAAAATTCACTAAACCCGTACATGCCTTCTTCCTGAAAAACTTGAAGTTAAACTTAACATTCGTGTACTCGTTCAGTGAGATTTCACTTAGTATGTCAAGTGAAAATTCACTAGATATCCCAAAAGTCGCTAGAAGTAACTCTCTAGAGTTTAATGTCTAATTTGATACTTAATTTGTTAAAAAGTCCCTCAAATATCAATTTAAGTAAAATTTCACTTAATATTCATTTACAAGTTCAGTGAAATTTCACTTAATATTTATGTATGTCAAGTGAAATTTCACTCTTTTTTTTCTCTTTCATATTAAACAACGCATATTTCGTTTAAAAAAAAATCAAATTTCACAAATCAATTATAAAACATTATTTTTCAACCCAAACAAATGCAAAATTCTTGTGAAATTTCACTAAAACTCTCCTTAAGAACAAAGTGAACATTTGGTTTTTTTTTCCTCACAACATATCAACTTGGCATACGTGAATATTACGTGAAAATTCAATAACCCATACACGAATATCATGTAAAAATTCTATTAGGTTCGTCTGGGACTCTGGAACATGACATGTAAAAATAAGAGGTTTTTTTTTTTGCTCAAAAGGTATCAACAATGGTACTAGTTTTGTAGCTCTCGTCGACACGGTTCCAACGGTATAAAATTTGTAAAAAACAGAGTTGTAGATCAAAAGTTATGAAGGTTTAAAGTTTAAAAAATATTTTCGAAATTAATATCATATGGTACAGTCACTCACACGGTGTGAGTGGCTGAAACCAATCAAAGGCGCATGAGGGGGCGCGAGAGTAGGGGGTTGTGCTTGAGATTTTCTATAGTGCGTGCACTTATACCGTGTGAGCACTGTATTAGATTCTTTTTGTCCTTTTTAGAAAGTGGTCAAATTAATTGGAGTTTAAAACTTTTGAGAGTTATTTGAGGGATTTTCCAACAATTATCTATAAAATTAAAAGAAGAAGAAGAAGTGTTTAAGGTATTTTGACTTTTCAAACAAGAATATTAAATTGAGACATTTCAAAATGAAATGAAGGACTCTTAAATTGAGACGAATGTGGTAGAACATTCAAATATACGTCATTTCTCTTTAATTTTCTACTATTTAAGGGAAAAAAAACAAACACTAACAAAATGATTTTGTGTCTTCTTTTATTTTTCACTTTTTTTCCTTCCCTAAAGCAACAAATAAGGAATTTAGATTTTATCTGAAAACCCCTTATCATCATTCAATAGTAAAAGGCCCTTCATATTTGTTTCTTGGCCCAACATCCTTTACACTTTAATTAGTTGGAAGTCTCTAATTTAAATTTTATGACTTGAACTGATTTGTTCTTTTTTTTAATTATGTGGCATGGGCGGTGGCACATGGGGTTCAAGGTGGGCCTAGATCCCTCCTGAACTTTTACAAATTATAAAATTACATGTAATATTTTATAAATTTTAAAAATAGGTCCTTTTAAAATTCTCACAGGCCCTCTCTGAACTTTTAAAAATTTTAAATTTACATATAATATTTTATAGATTTTAGACACATGACCCCTTAGACTTTTGAAAATTCTATATTTACATGTAATATTTATAAGTTTTAAAAATAGGCCCCGTAAAATTACATTATTTAACCAAATTAGCGGTGTTAAACCAATTCTACTTACAATTCTACATTTTTACACATAATTATGTATAGGTGATCCAAAAAAATTTGCCTCGGGGGCGCTGCCACCGAACCCCTATATAGTCTAGGCCCCCCTGGCCAAAAATCTTGGATCTGCCCCTGTTATGTGGCAATATATAGTATCAATCCCTTAAATCATGTAACATATCTTTAGTTATAGAATGTGGATAAGTGCACTTATAGATTGTGTATTTTGACATTTATGAACTGAGTTTTTGAAATTATAAGTCAGAGAATATATCAAGTTAAGCATCTATCATCATTTCGAATTCCATGCTCATCACCAACGTTGAATTCTCCAACAAAATAATATCCTTCATTGAATGTATTATCAGTAAATACTTTGAGGAATTTCTCAAAAGTATCCTGGTAAACAATTAAATAGTTTGAGAAATCCCTCAAAGTATATTGGTAAACAGTTTTAAGGTTTATGTTATGTTATGTTGCATGAAATATCAGTGAATACTTTGAGTAATTCATCAAAAGTATTTTCTTCAGGTGTGCTGTTACAATATTCTTCATATCATAGCAGTTAATACTTTGAGAAAATCCTTAATAGTATACAGTTAAACAAACTGAGTTTTATGTTGTGATATGCGACAATGTAACATCGGCATATACTTTTACAAAAGTAACCTGGTAAATAGTTTAATATTTTGAGAAATTCCTCAAAGTATCCTAGTCTATAGTTTTGAGGTTTATGTTTTATTATTCTGCATGTTACATTAGCGAATAATTAGATAAATTTCTTCAATTGCTTCGACTCTACGAAAACCATCAATTGCTTTCTTATTTTTCTTTGATTTTGCGAATTTCCTCGGGTATTTTCAACAATTCCGGGGGGATGGGGGAAGAGAACTTGAATCAGACTGGCCGTAACTTGGAGGAAGAAAACTTGAAACAATGGCGTCTAAAAAAGAGATGAGGGAGAGGTTGATTTTGGGGATTGGGTTACTTGTTTTGTGGATGTAGCAGAGAATGGCCAATTTTGTGGAGCAATTTTAGGAATTTCTATTTTTTGAATGTTTGTAAGGCCCTACGGTAATTTGTGACCATGCAATAATATGCTTAGGGATTTTCAGTAGAAATGTTTCTGAGAATGACCTATAAACAGGCCACTAAAATATCCTTATTACAGAACAACCCGAACCTCCACACTCACAATGATTTGAGTCTGACTCAAACCAATGAACAACTGGCACAAAGTTTTGTAATTGTAACTTTTTTTTTTTTTTTTTGAGATTCCTCTATAAGCAGTGCAAGGTGCAGCACACTGCAGCAACCAAATGGCTATACATCACTGCTAGTGCTTGGTCTAACCTACCAATAGTGCCAACAAAAGAAGTGCAAATTTTTCAACCAGCAAAACACATAAATCAATTCCTTTTCTTGTTCACAACAAATAGAACTTGCAAAAATGAAATTTTCCAATCTGCATCACCATCAGATAAACTACGTAATGCACGGCTAAGATTATTCTTTTTATAAATAATATGCCCCGCGCTAGATGATCTTCTGTGCCAATAATAAACACTTTTCAAACTTCACAGAAGGATCAAAATTACCACATGTATGTCATTCACAGGCTGGTTTAGTGTCGAAGCTGCTCAAGCAGATCGCGAAAGCTTGAAATGCAGAGAGTGGGTAGCAATAATCCATGGTGAAGATGTCTTTCCCAATCTTTCCAAACTGTAAAATGACATTTTCTTGCTCTGCGGCTGACACATTCTGACAAGGATCAACAGCTGCAGCAAGTTGGAAATTCTTGACCGAAGCAACTGTAACACGACCTTTAAAATTTAAGCACCAGCACTGTAACTGTTCGTGCCATCTTGGAGCCTTGTTATTAAGAATCAACGGCTGTCCAGAGAGGGGGGCCGGAACTTGATCCGCTTCGAGGCTCAGAGAGCTGAACTTTATGAGTGGCTTCTTCCCTTTTGTGGCCAGTGGTGAGAGAGAAAACTTCTTGTCAGACGAGTGTGTGAACGATGTGGGTGTCGGGGCGGTGCCCCCCTCCTGAATTGAGGAGAGAGGAACTGAATTCATAACACAGTGCATTCTCCGAGGACCTCTTGTGCGGAGGACATTGAGCTCGTAGGAGATGGTGGCTACACTGTAGTTGCATGATGGTACCGATGGAGATACTTGCTTAGCGTGAGATCTTCGACTAAGCCAACTGTTCTGTTGGATGGCGGCATGATTTGGAGGATGGCTGTCGTATATGGTGAACTTGGTGCCTAGGAAATTTGATCTGGTGAGAAACTTGTAAATGTTAGGATCATGTGAAGGGTCCTCATACAAAGATAGTAATAGGATATTGTGTAGCGGCAAAAACTTGCCTCAATTTACCAACATAGGTATTGCTGGCTCGAGAAAAATCATCGGCAACCAAAGATATCACAAAGTCGGTGCTTGTTGCCCTTTTGATCTTCTTTGCGGCCAACAACAGCTTATCATTCCCTTCCTCAGCTGTAAATTATGTAAAATGGTTAGTGGCATTCCTCCCAGTTAATAAAATTCCCTCTCATGATTCCATCAAAGAAAGTATTTTACCAACATATGTTTTACTCTGACAGAACATGCAACACAACTTCAAACACAGTTATCCCATTATAAGTGTAATGTGAGACAACTAGAAAATGATTGCAACAAAAACCATTTAATTGCTCACCCCTAAGACTAAATTTTCCATCAAATTAACCCCACAAGTAACTCAACCTGCAAAATCTCTGGGTACTACGTTCGAGTGGCTGGGGGGTCAACACCACGCATAGGACGGTGTAAGCAAACATATATGCAAACGTTTTGGTGGGCTGGTGAGGTTTACCCATTCTCTATGCATACCACCAGCAGGGTTCCTCGTCATTATCCCCCCCAAAAAATCCCATCAATATTCTAAGTACTAACAACGTTTATGTTCACAATAAGAGAATGGGAACACCAAAATACCCATGGAAAAAAATTGCTTTATTACACACCCAGATGACCTTCATTCAGTCAATTCAACTTATTCAAGGGAACACCAAAATACCAATAAATGAAGAAAGAAGTAGGAAAGATTAACATCACTTACAAGGAGTCAGACCAAAATACAAACTATATACTGAAGTTGCTCTGCCCCTCTTAATAAAGCACTGAATTGGAGAATCCCGCGGTCCAGGCTATTTGAAAAAAGGCGCAGAAAATAACACAATTACACAAGACTATAATTAACAAAAGGTTGGAAAAGAATACCAATTAATAATAATGACAACAAATCCCTACACGAATAAAGACGAATTAAAGACCTACTTGTTTCAATGAAATGGGGAAGGTGAGATTTCCACATTCCTCCAGAGTCTTCACTGTCTCCTTAGTGATATCCCTCCATGACTTACAAACTGATGCGCAAGACACAACAACTGTCCTAGCAGGCCAGGACTTCTCACTCTCTTCGACCCTTCGGATTATATCTAAAAGCAATTCCAGCGGTAAATTAGCCCACCGCCCTTGTTCAATGGGTTCAGATGGGGTAAGATCCGGGGCAATATGCGATCGGGTTCGGCTACGCCAATGTTTGCGCTCCACCCCTTGCCTCGATCTATTCCCAATCCCATTTGTCATCTCCCTCAGCTCACAAATAATGCTTTTGAAGGACATTTTATAAACACGTACCAATTACCAATCAATCCTTTCCAGTTATTGAACTGCAAATACACCAAAAGTGGAATACTCTATCAAAATCCAAGTTGTCTCTTAATATCTCATTTTATAAAAGAACATCTGAGCTAGAATTCTTAAAGCATAACATATTCCAAAGCAATCATATACCAGTGAGATGAACATGAAGAATCTTCAAGCACATTCAAAAGTTGAAAAACCTAATATTTGTAATTGAAGGTATAACATTGGTGCCAAATCTCAGCTTAACATTCCAAAAATGATGGCAAGATTACAAATTACAATTATCTTAACCTCGCTACAAAAAAGATATATATATATATAGGCTTAGTTTGGCCCCCCATTTTGGAGCTTCTTCTTTTTTAAAACACAATTTCATGTTAATTCATTTGGTAACTAGTTTATGAGCTTTGCAAAAATTGAACTTAGGGCATTTTTGGGGGGAGCTTTTAAAAGATCTAGAATGGAGCTTTTAAAATCTCAAAGTGCCTTTTGGTTTCATGATGTTTTTTTGAAGAGTAATGTGTCACTTGTACTGTAGGTTTGCACCAAGGGTCGGCCTTGAGCCCTTATTTATTCGCCCTAATTATGGATGAATTGACTAGATACATTGAAGATGAAGTCCCATGGTGTATATTGTTCGCAGATTATATTGTCTTGGTTGATGAGACTAAAGGAGGACTCAACACTAAACTGGAAGCCTGGAGAGAAGCACTGGAGACTAAGGGGATAAAGATAAGTAGGACGAAAACAGAATACATAGAACGCAGTTTTAGCAACAGGGGAAGTAGAGACGACGAAGCAGTGAAGATCGAAGATTAAGAGATTCCAAAGAGGGAACACTTTCGCTATCTAGGATCAATGATCATTAGAGATGAAGAAATTGGTGATGACGTGATTCATAGAATTAAAGTAGGCTGGCTTAAGTGGAGGAGTGCTTCTGGAGTATTATGTGACCAGAGAATACCTGCAGAATTAAAAGAAAAATTTTATAGGACAGATATTAGGCAGCTATGCTCTATGGAACAGAGTGTTGAACAACTAAGAAACAACACATTAGCAAAGTGAGCGTAGCTGAGATGAGGATGCTAAGATGGATATGTGGTAAGACTAGTAAAGATAGAATTAGAAATGAGTACATTCGAGAGACTGTAGGAGTAGCACAGATTGAGGATAAGTTGAGGGAGAATAGACTTAGATTGTTCAGTCATGTGCAACAAAGACCTGTAGATGCACCTGTGCAAAAGAGTGTAAGATCGTAGTGCCTGGAATGGTTAGAGAGAAAGACAGACCTAAACTGACCTGGAAGTCTGTAGTGCAACAAGATATATGTATAATTTAAATGAGCATATAGCTCTTGATCGTGCATAATGGAGAAAAATGATTCATACAGTCAACCCCAATTGATTGGGACACAAGACTTGGTTTGGTTTGGTTTAGTTCAGTAATGTGTCACTTGTACAAAATTATCAAACAACTTAATAATAAATTTTATAAGCTATTTTTAAAAAAAAAGCCACATAGGGGCCAAACTAAGTCATAGAGTCCTTCTAATGAGGGATCCTTCATTTTAACAAAGTGAGTAATCCTGGCCGTTAGAACTCATTTATACTAGCGATAGAGACACACACGTTGCATGTGCAATGAATTGTATTTGTAATGTATTCTAAACTTAACAAATAACCAAATTTTGTTATCGCTGGGTGGAAAACCAATCTATACAAAGAAAAAATATATAAATTTAACACGCAATAGAAATCTAATTAACTTTCCAAGGGTAGTGGTGTCCTCCTATAATGGATCACAAAACAAATCTACCGTTCCTCACAACAGTCACTAGGCAGTAGGCAGTAGGCACTACAGCAACTTCTAGAGATAGGCATAAAAGAAACCAACTAAAATGTTGAAACCCTTGTCATACTGACTCTGACCGTTGGAGCTCACTTTATATATATATCTATATTATAACCTACAAAAAGGGTATTTTGGTCAGTTCAGCCACAAAAGGGGCTCTTATAACTACAACCACATGATCTTCATCAAGTGGTCTAAAAGTCACTCACACAACCCTTCACTCTTCCATAACACACGTTATGATTTTTTCCATCTCCAACACTTACCCACTAAACCCACAACGCCCTCTCTCTCTCTCTTTTGAAATTTGAACTCCCACACTCTTACGGTCTTACCCACTCAACCCTTCACTCTAAACCCTCTTTCCCTCACTCTCTTTCCCTCACGCCTCAACCGCCGCCGCCGATCAACTGCCAGTTTTGGGTTAGTCCCCCCCCCCCCCCCCCCCCCCTCTCTCTCTCTATTTCATTTGGGTTGATTTCTTTGTTTCTTTTTTGTTGGAACTTTTTTTTTTTTTTTTGGAGGGTTTTTTTTTGTTGGTACTTAAGATATACAAAAATGTTGATTTCATTTCTCTAATGGAGCCAATTAGAGAAATCAAGCATAAAAGTCGTCATTGTCTAATGGAGCCAATTAGATATATGCATATATATATATGTATATACGTATATACATACATGCAAATATGGATACAGAACAAAACTGATGAGTGCCCTTATGACTCATAGCTTGGTTTAATCATCTAGATCTTATCAATTTTACCACCTATTTTATAAGATTCTTTGTTAGCACCAAGAAGCATCAAAGCCTCTGGTTGTCTAACCATGCCAGTGTGTGGTTTCATTTGCATTTGGTCTGCGTAAAACCCTCTTGGGCACTTAATGCTTGAGTGAGTTAATAGAGTAAATTAAAGTTAGTATTAGGCTCATGCCTTAGTAGTTGTACCTTTAGTGTTATCTTTTTTTTTTTTTTTTGGTCCTGTTTACCATAGCATTGATTTTTGGAATTAGAATTTAAGAAGCATATCATTACTCATACATATACATACCTAAAATGTGTATCTAAATATTTTCTTTTCTAATCATCTACTATGTCAAGCCAGGTGGAGGTTAATGATAGGAGAAATAAATACAGCGACTTCATTGTAATATTACTCAAGTTAACCAAAGGCAACAGTTTTAGATTTGGTAATGCATTTGGTAGATAATGCAGTAAGGCTAGATTTGTAAATGCTTAGATTGGTACTGAATTGTTAATGCTTAAAATTGTCAATGAGTTTTCAATAAAATGTTAATGCTTAGATTTGTTAAGTAAATAAAAGTTAGTATTATAGAAATGTTAATGCTTAGATTTGTTAATGCTTAAAAAGACCAGTAAGGCTAGATTTGTTAATGCTTAGATTTAACGTATGGGTCTAATTGTCAATGAGTTTTCAATAAAAAAATTTAAGTACTGATGACATCAATTTTTTATACTTAAAGTTTTCAATAGATTTTAATTTTGACTACTTTTTGATAAAGTGTCATAAAACTGAGAAAAATAAGTTCTTAAATTTTTTCTCCTAAACACCTAACTGAGTTATTAAACACACTCGGCTGCTAACACACATGGAATTAGTGGGCATTGTAAAGATACAATAATTTTAAGCTCCAAGTTAAGTTCATTTACTTGGTTCATGATATTGGTGAGAGGAAGAAAAAGGAAAGAGTGACAGCTCATGATATAATCAAGTGTGCGTTCGGATGACATATTTTTTAGATTATTTATGCTCCTTCTCTAAATTCATTATATAAGCATTACTTTTTATATAGCATTTTCAAGAGGCTGGGGTTGAGTTGAGGTTCTCACCATGTTATAATGTTGTTTTAGTTTCAACTACGTAACGCTTTGCTTACCAACTTTGACTGAAAGACATCAAATTTTGCTCACCATTCACATGATCTTTATCAAGTTTTGAATTTTGAATTTTGAATTTTTCCTTTGTGTCTCTCTTCAGACCCTCTTCCCTCTCTATTCACTACTCCTTCGTCTCTCTCTCTCCCTTTCTCAGTTCAAAACCCGGGCCATCTCCGTACACTCAACATCTCAGCCACCATCCACATCCTCTATAAAATCAGCCCCCCTGAATCTGTTACAATATTCTGATAGGTACAATTTCGATCTTATCATCCATAGTTTGGTGAAATTTGTGATTTTGGGAAAAAAATTTTATGCTTTTGGTGAAATTCTCGATCTTATTTCCTTCGTCTCTTAAACGTAGAATGAAAATCAAATTATTTACATGCCTTATTTTACATTCATAATTAGTGATTGCAAGATACAAACACGTTCCAGCACTGCTCATTAATACTATCCGTTCCAACTCTCCTATTTTTTTTTTTTAATTATTAATTTTTCCAAAAAATATTAATTGTAGGTAAAATGGTAATAAATTTCACCCCAAAAAACAGGGCTGCTATTTATACTGATCCTCATGTTTTAGTTTTACTCTCTGGCCTCCAAATTGCACGTTAGGGGTATATGGTCATAAGCTCCAACCATTTTCTTCCTCATTTTCAATTTCACCTTATAGATTTGAGATCTTCATTTCTCTGTAATCTTTTTTTCCTTTTCTATTTTAGCTTAATTTGTGCTAATTTTTCGGGGCTCCCATAATTACTCCCGTTTGATCTTCATTTCTCTATTTTGGCTTTCCAATTAATGTGCTAGGCTGTTAACTCATATGTAGAGGTTGGGTTTCTCAGATTCTGTAACACAGAGGCTGAGCGAGGGTGAGTTCTTTCCCACTCTTTTGCATTTTATGCCAATTATTCGTTTCAGATCATGGTACACAAGTTTCAGAAAATAAAAAATTATATATATATATATATATATCCTCCACTATGAGAGTTACGTATAGAGTTGGGTCTTCAATACACACTTGAGAAAGATAAGGTAGTTTTGGGGGACATTGAATTATTCATACCAAGAATTGATTTTTTTTTTTTGAAGTCTTCTTCACATTTTAAATTGTGTGTGCTTTTAAATAATTGATTTAGGATGGTCAGAGCTTGAGGAGATGGATATAATTACTTCTTGAGAATGTACAAATACCAATTTTGTTGGTGGTAATTATACACTTTCTCCATTTCTTTCTACTCATATTGACACTTGGAAGTATTGTATACTCTTCATGTTATTTCTGTGTGACATGTAGCAAAAGCTATATACCTTTAAGCCTTTTGGTTGACAGTGATTGAAGTTTTATGACTCTTTAGTAGTTTCAACAAGATATTTGGCCCGATCCTGATTTTCTTTTTTGAAATCATTTCAAGGTTTTTAATGAAGTCCTTATTTTTATTTCCCTTTGTCAAGTAGAAGTGTGTACAAGGGTTATAATTTGGATCACATAAGAAAAATCATTTCAAGGTTTTTAATGAAGTCCTTATTTTTATTTTTAATGGAGTTGTATGTTTTCTTGGTTTCATTTGGCTTCACTGCTCACACAATTCTATTCCATTTGGCACCAATGTTCAACAAACCTATTCCATTTTTTTATTTTTCCCTCATCATTTATAGTTTTGGAGATGGTGCATTGAGGAAACGGGATGTCTTAAGTTGGGTTTTTTTTGTTATTTTTCCTTCATCATTTATCGTTTTGGAGATGGTGAATTGAGGAAACAGGATGTCTTAAGTTGGATTTTTTGGGTAATTCAAACATGAATGAGTGCTTTATTCTTGATGTGATTTACTATGCTTTTTTGAGTAATTGAGATGGGATGTCTTAGTTTTGAGTTTAAATGCTGGCTTTCTTTTTTTCCCCCTTGCATAAGGATTTGTGATTTACACTTAGTGTCCATGGAACTTGAGTATTAATGTAAATGATTGTATGATATGCTTTTCTAAACACTTTATTATTATTTGCTAAATTTCGTTACTAATTATGAGTAATGGCGTGGTTCCCAAATGCTTTGATAGTCTTTTTGAGTAATGCCATGGTTCCCAAATGGTTTGATAGTTTTTTTAGATTATCATATTGATTCACATTAACAGGGAAAAATTTGGTTCCCAAATGCTTATGAGTAATGCCATGGTTGCAAAATTGGAGCATTAAAAATCTCAATGTGGCAGATTGAATAGGAAATTTTGGGTTTCTAATTTCCATGACTGCGACTGTGAGTAATTCCAGTTTGAATTATTCGCACTTTGCCTCCTCATTACTGTAAAACTGGCTTTTACTTTAAATAGCTTTAATTTTAGTTCACTTAGTGGGAGCCAAAAGCTTATCATTTGCGCACTTGGAAAGTTACTGGTGAGTGTGAATGAATTGATTCTTTGTCTACCTGGATACCAAACATAAGGAATAATGTAGTGTTTGGAATAGAAAGTTATTGCTTTGTTATTGAAGTGTTTGAGGAATAGGAATAATGTAGTGTTGGGGCTTAGACAAAAGACATTGAATAATGTAGTTTTGGGTTAGTTTTTCAGTGAGAAGATTTGTGACTGCTGAAATACATTGGAAATGAGACCATACGAAGGCGACCTCCTCTTGAGTAAGAATAAGATTTGTATTTGGAAATGTTTACTTCTATGCTAAATTTGTGTTGATGTTAGCAGTGAAAATATTACAGCTTTACCAACTTCATGTTATCTCTTTTTTAGATGGTGATGCACTATCAAGAACTAAGTCAAACCAAGAACAGGTTACGGTTCACAAAAACAGGTTAGGGCTAATATTTAATTGTTGCTTTTTGTTATGAAAGATTACCGGATGAGTCTTTGTTACAACCGAATTAAAGAGCAAATGTTGTTGTTGTTGTTGTTGTTTTTTTTTTTTTTTGGCAGCCTAGGTTCTTATTTTCTTTCAATAACCTTTGATATTTCTGTTTGGATTCATCTCTCATCAGCTCCTATTTAATTGTTGTGCATCAGTACAATCACAAGAAGCTCCTGTAATCCACTACTAAAGGAATCAAAACATTAGGTAAAATGGTAGTGTTTTGCACTTTTAGTTTTTTTTTTTTGTATTTTCAATTATTAGCAAAGCATGATTCATTGATAAGGTGATTGCATTCTTAAATATTTTTCTAGCTTTTTCAAACTTGATTGCGAATGAGTGTATAAAGTTTGGGGGCACGGGTTGTATTGGGTGATAGCTTCATGGATACCGTGTACAATTTGTATAAAGTTTTGCATTTATTTTCTACATAGTTCATTCCCAACATCGGTTGTTTTTAATGAATTTCCATCCTGTTTTTAATCTCTATAATAACCTACAACAATTTGGAGGACGAAAAAGGAGCTCTTATAACTACAGCCCTTTGATCCTGATAAAGTGGTCCAAAACTCACTCACACGGACTCTCTGTGTCACGCTTACATATCGTGTACACAATTCTCTCAGTTTGTCAGTCATGAGTCATCCACGCACGACACAGCTCCCCATCCCCAACCTTTTCATCTCTCTCCCATGTGAACACAGCTCCCCATTTTCAACCCATTCCCAAATTGGTCAAGAAACTTTTGAATTTCAAACCCTCTCAATCTCTCACACTCATTCCTCCCCTCTCTCTCTCTCTCTCTCTCTCTCTCTCTCTCTCTCTCTCTCTCTCTCTCTCAAACCAGGAGCTGGAAGCTCCTACACGGTTTGTGATTTTGGGTACTCTCTCTGTCTCTTCTCACTCTCTGCACCACGACCACCGGCAGTGGCCACCACCAACCACCGCCCTTTATCGTCGTCTCCTCACTACCGACGTCGGTAACCACTCACTCTCTTTCTCTCTCATCTTAACTTCGCTCATAAGAGGTGGTTTGATTTAGGGCTTCATGTTAAAAATCTTAGTTCTTTCGATTTGGTATCTTTGAGTTTGATTTGGCTTTTGTTTTCTCACTATTTGATTTTTCTAACCTTGCTTTTGTTTTCAAGAATTAACTCTTAAAGGAAATCAATATGCTTGGTTTGATGCTAGCAAAATTATTTTTGTTAGGATCCTTAGGGATTGTTTAAATTTTTTTTTTGTTGTTGCTTTGTATCTCCCCCATCCTTCAATCTACGCAGTGATTCTCTCTCTCTCTCTCTGTCTCTCTCTCTCTCTCTCTCTCCAAACAATCACCCAACCACATATTCTAATTAGTTTAGTTCAACAAAATGCCTGAGTTTGTTTTTGCAAATCATGTTTCGTGATTTGACTTTTATTTTGATTGAATTTTTTCAGGATTATGTAGTGTTTGGCTGGACTGTTGTACCAGTTTGTGCCTCCATTGCTTGCTTCGTCACCAGGTATGTTTATCCGATTAAATGATGCTCAAAAAAATGCTTGATTATTCCACTGTTCCACTGTTCAAGTTGATTAGGTTCGTCAATAGCTACCCATTTTGTCTTCATCTTTTATGCACTTTATATATATTTTTGGAGGGAATTTATGCATTTCATTTATATTTTACTTTTGGGTAAATTATTTACTATTACTAATCCATGTCTAATTTTATTTTTAAATATTAATTGGCTTACTTTTAGTTTTAAATATTCTATGAGACTTTAGATGGGGAGTCCAAATCTTGACACTAGAGCTGTTTAGTTTGTAGGTTTACTACTGCTATTGGTGTTCATTTTGCTCCAATAAGTTTTGATTTTTTCACTTAAAATAGATATCCTTCTAAAATCGAAAAAGTAATTGACTGACTCTTAGTTATCACACAAAAAGGTGACTGAAATTTAATTTTCCCAACTTTTTAAGTCCCTTATTTCATGTGATGTGACATTGAACAAGGCTAGGGACTAATTTTGAACAAGGTTTTGGATATATAAGTATTGTTTTCATGTTGAATGTATTTGCATGCTGCGGCAACTTGGAGTTCTGAGAAGATGAACTTTGGGTTAGAGAATGTGTTGGAGGATTTGTTAATTGGCTCGAAAGATGAAAAATATATATATTTTCCTATTATTGTAATTAAGTACAGTGATCATGATAGTTTGTGTTGTTTCTAATTATTGAATGAACTTAGATTGTATTCAAATTGTAGTTCAATTTTGAAACACCATTTATTTGAGAATAATGTGACTTTGGAGGTTGATTAGTAATTATGTGTATAGACTTGGTGCAAATACATTAATATGGATGTAACACAGTAGCATTGTATTTTCCCCATATTAGTTTATTTGGGAATTAATTTTGACACATTGATGGTTAATTGAGGTTTAGATTGGGGGTTAAAAACAAGGTTTACTGCACACTTGAGGCTTAGGCAAATTCTCTTTTGTTTGATGGATGCTTTTGAAGTGCTTTTCTTCCTCATTGTGGCAAACCCGAGAACGGATTCATCAATTGTTGTAGTTGGCCTAAAAACCGGATGAAGTTTAATTCTTCCCACATTTCATTGTAGTAAATCCATTGAATTTTCATTGGAAGTTGTATTAGGTCATATAAGTGGCCAAAGCATTTGGGAAACAAATTTTGGATTCAAATTTGGGACCATAGCATTATTAAAAAGAAAGTAATTTTCTCAACCTAAGAACTTAGCTCACATGTGTTAAAGATAACGACTCAACTACGTGAATCCTCTTTTTTTTTTTTCTTGCAGCAAAGATTATGAATGTTGGGTATCTTTATAAGGAAATGGATGTTGATGCTTAGATTTTCCAAAATCTAGCTGGTGGTGACTAATTTGGATTTTATTTGGGGTGAATTACAACCGTAGGGATTATGTAGATGCTTGGATTTTCAATGAAATAGATTGTATAATTATAATCTATCTATCAATCAAATGTTTAGTTTAACACTTTTGAATCTTAATTTCAGTAAGAAAATCTTACGATGTTGATTTGTTGATTTGTAGCAATTGAGTGGACAAGATGAGCAAATCTGGATGGATGGAACGAAAAGGCTGGCCATGGATATTTTTTTTTTTTTTTGTAGGAACAAGATCATCATACACGTGCCAAAGCCTTGATCCATCATCTGTACCATAGTTTTTTTTCCCCTTCTCTATGATGGAAAACTCTAGCATGTTCATGATATTGTTGTAACATTGAAGTTTGATGTAATTAGAATGGCGCATGTTCCCAGTGATGGTTAGATACTCTTTCTTGATTGGTAAATATCAATTCTATGCGACGTTGGTGAGTTGGTTCAATTTTGGAAAGAATTCTTTATAAGATGGACCCTCAATTTTAATTTTATGAATTTTAAAAGTTTTCAAAGATACCTTCTTAGTTAGCTATTTTATTATGATTGGAGACGAGCACAAGTTTATTACGTAGTTAATTATTTGATTATGAATGGAGCTAACCATGAATGCTGGACAATTGAGGCAAATTCTCTTCTTCTTTTTTTTTTTTTCCCTTTCTCTCGCTTCTTCTTTTTTCTGTATTAGCCATGGTTAATAACTAGGGAAAGTAGAAAGGGTAGTGTTGGACCTGTTGGTGGTGGTTTCTGATAGTTGGTGGTGGGGAAGATGGGGCAGAGGTGATGATGGTCAAATACTCTCATTCTTCTCATTTTTGTAAAAAAAGTACACATTTCTCACACTTTTTAAACTATACGAGGATAAAGCAACATACTCGGTAAAAAGATTAGTTGAATGTATCTATTGTTGCAAAATTCAGCATTTAATAGAAGAAAAACAAAGACCAACTGTGGGCTTTGAGTAGAGAGAGAGATTGACTGAATACTGTGTTAAAATGAAGAACGAAGGAAAGAACCGAAACATGTCCTCTTTTATTTTGTACGCCGTGCCCACGGGCACGGGCATGTACTAGTATATATATATATAGAACCCTTCTCATTAATAACACTATATATATATATATATGGAAAGTTGGAAACTTTCACAAATGTATATAAAACTCACTAATTTATATAGCAAAATTTTCCAATCTATCAATCAAAAACTCGCATAGAAACACAACAATGCCAACCGCATGATGGAAATCCGAATAACAGCGTCCCGAATCAACCGGACTCACACAGAACTGTTTCCATCAATAAGACTCGAACAAAATAATATCTACAAATATAGGCCCAAAATTTCAAATCCAACCACAATGATCTGATCTAAAGTTAAACGAAAATAGCACAACACAATGAACAACTACAGAGAAAAATCATTGAGCAATCACAGAAACAGAAAACATGAAGCAATGGTGATACAGAAACCAAAGCGCAACCAACCTGTACAATTTTCTCAGAAAACGATCAGATCGACCAGAGAAATCTCCAGAAACCGCCGAATCGTTCGAATCGGATACGGAATAGATCAGATCGGAGAAACTGATCGATTCGCACTGTCACTCACTGCACCACCACCGCCGCCGCCGCCGTCACATGATGTCTCCGGCACCGCCTCGACAGAAAGGTTCTCGAGCGCTCAAAATGGCTTAAATCTAGCGCCCAATTTTCACGCCCTTTATAAAATGGATTGAGATTATCATATATATATGGGTAAATTACACAAACCTCCCCTGAGGTTTGCCTTAATTACACCGACCACCCCTCTAGTTGCAGAAATTACACGGACCTCCCTCGAGGTTTGTAATTAGGTAACAAAATGCCCCCTCCCCTAACGGTCCGTTAGTTTTTTTACATTAGCCTCCCCTGAAAATTACAATTAGCCCCCGTAATATTTTAAATTATCATACTAAGCCCCGTTTCTCTTATATTTTTGTGTTAATTATAAAATCCCTCCTCTCTCTTATGTTTTTTGGTTAATTTTTTTTAGCATTAATTTATATTATCTACACAAAATATACACAAAATACATATTAATAGGTCCAAATTTTTTTTTCCCCGAACAAACCTCTGTCAAGCCCCCCTGTATTAATTTTCTGGATCCGCCACTGCCCCTATGCTTCAAAAGTGGACACTTAACCCCCTGTGATTGTGGACTAAAATAGAACTGTTATGATTTCACTCAAAGAGCGTTAATCCCAAAATTAACATCAAAAAGGGGTTAAGTGTTTATATTTTTAATCAATTTTAGAATTTTCGTCAATTTTCGTCACTTTTGAAGCATAGGGGCAGGGGCGGATCTAGAAAATTAATACAGGGGGGCTTGACAGAGGTTTGTTCGGGGAAAATTTTTTTTTTGGACCTATTTATATGTATTTTGTGTAGATGATATAAATTAATGCTAAAAAAATTAACCCAAAAACATATGATGGAGGAGGGATTTTATAATTAGCACAAAAATATAAGAGAAATGAGGCTTAGTATGACAATTTTATAATATTAGGGGGGCTAATTATAATTTTCAGGGGAGGCTAATGTAAAAAAAACTAACGGACCGTTAGAGGAGGGGGCATTTTGTTACCTAATTACAAACCTCGAGGGAGGTCTGTGTAATTTCTGCAACTAGGGGGGTGGTCCGTGTAATTAAGGCAAACCTCAGGGGAGGTTTGTGTAATTTACCCTATATATATATATATATTATATATAATATACAAAGATTGTCTAAGGAGGGCCACCGCTATTTATTAAAAAGAGGACTTGTGTTTTGGATTGTATTTAAAACTGTAAAATGATAAAACTGTCATTAATGAAAACATGATCCGACAGCCAAAACAGAAGCCCTCTCTTTAATAAAAAGAGGGTGCGCTCTTTAGAGCCTGACTGTATATTTATATATACTAGTACGCCGTGCAAAAAAGATTAATGAAGTATATTTGCAAAAAAAAAAAAACAGATCTGTAAAAAAGGTACAAAAAATTGGAGTTAAATCATTGGTTAGTGGCTTTAAAAGTGCAAAGAAGCATGAAAATTGAGACTTTTGTACAAAGTCCTTAGTTATATGTATGTAATCATAAGTAATCCTATCAAACCATATATTCGGCTAGTTTGGACAGATTTGCCCCTATAATTATAGATTGTTCATTCTTATAAAACTGAGAGAGAGAGAGAGAGAGAGAGAGAGAGATTGAAGGTGATTGAAATTCATCTCTGCTGCAGATCTGATATTTCGGAGACATCTCATAAATTGAGAGAGAGTGAGAGAGAGAGGGAGAAGATCTTCAGATATTGCAGAGTTGGAATTTTGTTTCCTTTCAGGTTTGATTTTCTTTAGTGATTTTTGATCTATACATATAGATAGATAGATAGATAGATAGATAGATAGATATAGAGATATATATATATATATATAGAGAGAGAGAGAGAGAGGGAGAAATCATCTTATGAACAACCTATTTTGTGTCTTTTGATTGGTGTATTGTAGCTTATAATGATCGAATTACACGCATGCATCCAGATTTTTACTGATTGAAGTCTTTCCAGATTTGCAATTTTGTTCTCTGTCTTGTTTGATTTCCTTTTTGAACAGTCAACTATAATATTTGTGTTGAGGAAGGTGTGTACGATCTCTGCAACTGTGATTCAAAGGTAGCTCCTGATCTATTGGTGGATTTTGAATTGGAGAATCTGATTTATACATTTTTACAAATCTGATTGTTTTTTAAGAATTTAGGAGTTAATACAAATTGACGATTTCAGTTTTTCGTTGATGAATGTACTCTAATTATAGCATATTTTGTTTTACGAAATTTATAGTTTAGATATTTTAAAGTCGGCATTTGCTTTTAATTTGCTTGTTTTATTTGAAATTTAATCGGAACGTTATGAACTTAGCATAGGGCTTTGATATGCTTGCATTCTGTATGTTGAATAACTTTAATCTGAAATGAATGTTCATCTTCATGTCCTTTTGAGAGTAATTTTTTTTCAATTTATTTGAATTACTTAGCATAGTGCTTTGATAGGGTTGAATTTTCGTAGTAGACGTGAATGAGATCTCAAACTACACAACTAAATTCATTCTCTAGGCATGAAACAAATTTATTTTGTTCATTATGATTTTTCACGTGCATTTTTTTTAGGACAATTGTGTGTTTGAATTGTTTTTTGGAAGTGATCTTAAAATAGAGTTACTTACATTATTGTTGTTCTGTTCTTTTGTATCGTTCATTCATTTTTTTTTTTTGTCGTGATTGGACATTAAAATATTTAAAGCAAGTATTCATTGGTGATTAAAATGAATGTTTTGTGAAATTTCACAAAAGTATTCCTATGGTGTTTTTAAATGTGGATATGTGTATGTTGCTATAGTGGATGTGATTGGATATTAAAATTGTTAAGAAACTATTTTTTGTTGTGGTTGAAATTTCACAACAGTATTCTCCGTTAGTTTCTGGTAAGAATATGTTTTACTATGATATTGTTTATGCATTTGCAGTCATGGCTAAGCAGCTTATTGGGTTGTGCAAATTTGGTTCTGAAACAGCCGTTACAAGATTGTGTGATACGATGGTTTTTAGTGACTTGAATGATTTTATACGTGGGAAGTGAGGTATGATAAGTGATGAATCAGCTATGATGTCCTACCAACTACCGGGCCACTCTGTTTGCGTGTTGCAAGACGAAGATGATTTTAGAAACATATTGGATGTTGTGAAAGTGATGAATATGGATCACTTGGTGATTGATGTGACTTAATTGAATGCAAGACTTGAGGATCAGTCTAGCGACCTAAGTAACGGAGCAAGTGTTATAATAGAATCAACGAGTAGGAGGAAGACTTTCCTCACAATTTAGGTCATACGAGGCAGAAGTTATTATTGGGTTAAGACTAGGCATGTGAGATTCATGGTGTGGATCAAAAATTTGAAGGAGGGGCCGAAGAATTTAGAAAGGCACTGTGCAAGAATGCAATTCAGATGGGTTTCTAGTTCAAGTACTTGAAAAATGACCAAGATAGAGTTACGGCAGTCTGCATTTACCGAGAGGATCGTGGATGTTTATTGCGTATCCACGCATCAAAGGAGAGTATTAATAATTTTTTCTGCATTAAAACGATGACCAATGAACACACATGTGGTTTTATTATTCGTACTTCAAAGCATCCGCGTGTGTCGTCGGACTTAGTTGTCAGTTTATATTTTGACAAGATCCGAAAGAAGCCACTAATTAACCTGTCCGAAAGATGTTATTGGTGACATTAAGGATGATTATGGAATCGATATCATGTATCACCATGCATGGCTTGGGGTTGAGAATGCAAGGAGACAGATATATGGAGATCATGCTTTATCATTTGATAAGCTTAGGTGGTATTTCAAGGAGGCAAAAAAGTTTAACCCTGGTAGTCACTTAGTTACTGACACAAATCCTGAGTCCCATAGATTTGAGAGGTGTTTTGTGGGCTTTGAAGCTTGTTTGTATGGTTTTAATTTCATTAGGCCAATGATATTTTTGGATGGTACCTTTATGAAGAGACATTATAAAGGTGCGCTTCTTGGGGCTACTTGCAAAAAATGGGAATGGAGGTTTGTAAATTATCTTCTTCCCTAGTTTTTCACTGGTTAAAAAAAGTGTAATACTTTTGTGAAAATTCACAAAAGTATTGGACTAAAATGTTAGTATTGTAACAGAACTACCACATTTGTATGGAACGATTGTAATACTTATTTTGATTCTTTATGTTCAGGTATATTTAGCCTTGCATTTTTGGTGGTTAGCTCTGAAGGCAAAAGCAATTGGATTTGGTTTCTAACTGAGCTTAAAAAAGTGCTAGATCCTGAACGGAAATTGACTTTTATATCTGACAGACATGCAGGACTAATTGAAGGTATTCGAGCTATATTTTCGGGTCACTTTCATGGTTATTGTTTTGCACCATATGCGAATGAATCTACGGGATAAGTTTAAAGGCGTGAGAGGCAAGTTTAGGAATCGTATTATTTACAAATTTGAGTCATGTACATATGCCTCTATAGGAGCTGAATTTGAGAGAGAAATGGAATCATTTGTTAGTGAAGGTGGTGAAAAAGTGAGACTTTTTGAGTGACCTTTCAAAAGAATATTGGTGCAACACATTTTTTGCAGGTCAGAGGTATGGAGATATGTTTTCAAATGTTGCTGAATCTTGGAATGCAAAGATTGTTTAAGCGAGGCATCTTCCAATTACGAACATGATTGATATGATTAGGGTGGATACGATGAAAACCATGGCCGATAAGAGAAACCTATGTAAGGAATGGATAGGAATTCTCTGTCCAAAAATGCATAAAAAATTGCAGGATTCATTGGATGAATGTAGGACTTGGAGTGTTAGTCTTTCAAGTGATGATATTTACGAGGTCAATTGTCATCCTTATGTTTTTGTGAACATCAAGGTTCGGTCTTGTTCTTGTGGTAAGTGGCAATAAGAAGGTTTTCCATGTGAACACGCTGCCACTATAATCCATAACAGTGGAAAGATTACTGGACATACAATTACAGACTACATTGAATCATACTTTTATGTTCGATATTTTGAGCAGTCGTACTCGAAATTTATACATCCTTTTGCAACTCCAAACAATATCGATAACAGTTCTTGCAGTAGTTTTATCTTTCCCCCGGTGGAGAAGAAGCAACCGGGAAGGCCACGGAGAAAGAGAATACCCTCTCAGGGTGAAAACATTTGTCATAAAATTCGTCAAATAAGGTGCAATAGGTGCGGGAAGATGGGAAGTCACAACAGGAAGTTCTGTAGAGAGTTTATCAAATAGGTGGGTAGTTGACCTATTAGATTCATAAACATTTTGATTTCGGTTTGATATTGAATATTCAATATGTTTTTTAATAATTGTTTTTTACTGTTATAGTTTTGATGCTCTAGGAGCTAAATTTGCAAATTTACTGATAATGAATGGAATCTTTAATTAGTTGTCTTCTTTAATTGTTATTGTAAATTTCTCACTGTAAAGTTTTGTGAAATTTCACAAAAGTAGTTGAGTATATTCCGAAAGACAGTAAATCGTACTTTTGTGAAATTTTAAAAAACTGTCAGTTCACCTATTCTGAAAGGCAGAACTATATAGTATTTGACAAAATTAAGTCAGGCAAAAAACATATTGTACTTTAGTGAAAAATATGCATGTTCAAGAACAAAGTTTTGTGAAATTTGACAAAAGTACTTGAGCTTTTAAAATTTCAGACTATTTCAGGAAAGAAACTCAATAAAAAAAACACCATACTTTAGTTAAAAAGATGCACATTAGAAGAACAAAGTTTTGTGCAAGTTCACAAAAGTAGTTAATATTTTTTGAAAGCGTGCAGCAAAGAAAAATAACATGGTTTTGTGAAATTTCATGAAGTTATTAACTCATCTACTCTGAAAGGCAACATTACACTATTTGACGATAGAAACTCAGCCAAAAAAATACTATACTTTCATGAAAAAGATGCATGTTCATTACAAGAACAAAGTTTTGTGAAATTTCACAAAAGTACTTGAGCTTTTCCGAAAATATGCAACAAAGTTTTGTGAAATAGTAATCTAAAATGCATGTTTGTCTATCTTAGTTTACCAAAAAATATAGATGCATGTAGACACACAACAATTTTTGTAACTTTACATAACAACAAAAGATTGTCTATGTTCTAGCTTCCACGGTACATCAAACAAAATCAGTGAACTAGTTCATTGAAAGAAAATCTACTTTCATGTATTTGTGGAAGGGGGTATCTGCTCTTCATTTACAAATTTCTTCCTGAGCTCATCTCTCTCTTTAAAATCTTCTTCTGTCCATGAGTTCCCAAGAGTGTTGAGGAAATCAGTTATCATCTCTGCTTTGAACCTTTCTGCATCGCAGTAAAGGTCGATTTACTCACCAGAGAAAAATTTCTTTATGATGTAACAAACAATTACACCACAATCAAGTCTGCATTTGAATACAAGAAACTATAATCAATTTGTGAAAATTAAGATTAGGGTAAAATGTTGAATGTTTATATAGAAATCAATTTGATTTGATACATACGTCCCCAAAGCCTGTTGTGGGCTTTTTTCCACGAACTCAACTTTAGTCACCAACTCCTCAATCGTGGGATCTTCTTCTTTTCTTGACTTCCAATATGACTGAACATATCTTTTTCTGAAAGGTTATTAAGAATGGTGTTAGAGCATTATTACTAACTGAGAAAAGTTTTATGAAATTTCACAAAAGTAATTTTATACTTTTGTGAAATTTAACAAAAGTACTTCAAACAAAACACTATTTTTTGAATTTACTTTTAAAAAGGTAACATAGTTTTGTAAGTCACATACTTCTATTCATTCAGGTTTCTAAAAACCATATGGTAAGTGATTATTGTCAGAGTTTGATTGATTACCATGTCGTTGAAGTCTCTTTTGAACTGATCGTATCTTTTCTTTCCTTTTCATGGCTTTTGAGAGTTGTAGAACTTCCAAGTTTCGTCCCTTGTGTCCAGTACAGCCAAATTCCAGTGTCTTGTAGAGTTTTTGTAGCCTTTAGATATCAGTGGATAGCTGCAGTAACGGTGCTGCTCTCTGTTTTCAATGTGTGGGTGTACAAGATTATTCAGTGTTTCTTTGTTGTTCTCTTTGACCCATGCCTGTTTTTTATGCAGAACAAATTAGAATTAGAATTTAAAAACAGCACAGTAAATGATACAAAATTGTATTTGGAATTTTTGTTGCTTACCATGCATAAGCTAGGAAATACAAATGAAGTTCCAGTCCTTCCTTGTTGACTTTGCGTAATCTTCCCATGTTCTTGCATTTCCATCAATAAATGTGCATACATATTGATAAATACGTCCTTCCTTGTCAGATTGGTCAAAGGGGATGCTATCTTAGAGAATCCTTCAACGAATCTTCTATAGTATCCGGCTAAACCAAGGAAACTCCTAACTTCGGTTGTAGTGTTTGGTCTATTCCAGTCCAAAATAGTATTTATCTTGATTAAATTCACAGTATTCCGTCCTGTGAGACAGTATGACCCAAGAATTTGACTTCCTTTAGCCAAAATTCACACTTGCTGAACTTCGTATACAACTGGTTATCTCGAAGCTTCTGTAGTACGATCCTCACATGTTCTTTGTGTTCCTCCCTAGTCTTTGTGTAGATCAGGATATCGTCTATGAATACAATCACGAATTGATCCAAGTAGGGCCTGAACACTCTATTCATTAAATCCATGAATACAACTGGGGCATTCATTAGTCCGAACGACATGACCAGAAATTCATAGTGCCCGTATCTCATTCTGAAGGCTGTCTTTGATACGTCTTTGGGTCAAACCAACAGTTGGTGGTATCCAGATCGTAGATCTATCTTGGAGAAGGTCGTCGCTCCAAACAATTGATCGAATAGGTCATCGATTCTGGGAAGTGGGTATCAGTTCTTGATCGTGACCCTGTTCAACTCTCTGTAGTTAATACAGAGTTAAAGTGTCCCATCTTTCTTCTTAACAAATAGCACCGGCGCTCCCCAAGGCGACGTGCTTGGTCGAACAAACCCGAGATCTTCAAGTTCCTGGACTTGCTTCTTTAATTCTTGCATTTCTATTGGGGCCATCCGATATGGGTTCTTAGATATCAGTAGGGTACCGGGTACCAGATCAATACAAAAGTCGATGTCTCTCTTGGGTGGTAGCCCTAAGATTTCCTAAAAATACGTCCTTAAAGTCTTGAACTACAAGGATTTGTGCAATCAGAATTTCTAAACTTACACTTCCAAGGGTAGCTAGACATCTGGTGAAGAAGGCATCGCACAAGGGATAGCATTAGAATTTAAATGGTTGGATTCCAGGTATCAAAAAAGTAATAGACTTGCTAACACAGTCTAATTTGTCATCGTATTTTGTGAGCCAATCAATTCCTAAGATTAAGTCGAATTCCTTCATCGATAGAACTATCAGATCAGCAGGGAGGTTCTGATCTTCCAAGTTCAAAGTGCAATCCTTACACACTTTTCCCAATGTAATGTTCAGTCCTAAGGGGGACATAATGTTCAGAGCTACATCAAGCGTCTGGGGTACTAAACCCAATCGTTGTACAATCTTAATAGAAATAAAGGATTTTGAGGCACAGGTATCGAATAAAGTATAACATGACTGTTAAACAATGTGAGGGTACCTTCCGTATTTTATTGTTCTCCTTCATCGAATCCGGCTTCCTCTGGGATAATGGCATTTAGGCGGGCTTGCTTGGGTTGACCCTGAGTAGATGTTCCGTAGTATTCGCCTTGAGGCGCTCGGCAATCCCTAGATAAGTGGCCCTTTTTGCCACAATTGTAGCAAAATGATGACATCTCGGCTTCTCCTTGGGGCTCGGTAGTCCTTGGACCTGTGTTTGGGTTTTCCACAATTGAAGCATCCATTGTTATTAGCTCCAGTTAAAATAGGTGGTCCTCTTGGGGTTTGTGCTTGGGGTACAGCTGGTTGGTTCTGAGGGAACGTGAGTTGTGACTTCCTTTTTCCAGTCCAATTATGCTTGATCCTTGGAATTGCATTGGGGGTCTCGATCCTTGGTTACCTTGGTTGTTTCTGAACAGTGGTCGATTTCCAAAACGTCCTCGTTCTCGACCATTGATTTCCTCGTGGCCGATTGCCATGCCTACCATGGCTTTGAACGTCAGGCCTTGATTGTTGAGAATCATGCGTTGAAGTGGTAGCGATAGGCCTAGGTGGTACTGTCGATTTTTCTTCTCTGGGTATCAATCATGTGGCGGGCAAAGCGGGAGAACCGTTCAAACTGTACTGTGTATTCCCTCACAGTCCGATTTCCTTGTGTCAGTTCAATGAACTCCCTCTCTTTCTTGTTCATCTCTGTCTGTGGAAAGTAATTCTCCAGGAACAACTCTTTGAATGTAGCCCAGGGCATTCTTCTTACTGCCGCTTCTCCTACCATTGTTTTCTCCGATTCCTACCAATCGGCTGCCGCGTACGTTAACTGGAACGTTGCCAGTCGAAGCTTCTCGATCTCCGTACATCCTAGTGTATCAAAGATCGACTCCATTTCACGAAGCCACTATTTCGCACGCCATGGCTCGGCATCTCTGTCGAACTTCTCAGAATGAAAATGATGGAAATGCTCTACCACTCTATCCTCTATAGGTCTCGGAGGTGGTACAGGGTTGTTCCTATTATTCGCGTTATTGTTGTCGTTGTTGTTGATACGTTCTAGTCTACGTACAAAGGCCTCAAATAGAACAGTGGGATCAGCGACTGCGGGTGCTGGGGGTGCAGCCTCAATTTGCCCAGAGGGATTGTTACGGGTATTTCTATTTCTCCCTGCCATAGTGATTCATGTGCTGGTATACCTACAAAGACATCTATTGGTTACTACTAGAATATATGCACATATCTACAAGTTATCACCGAAACATATACATCGAGATATAAAATTTAACAGGGTAGCAAGAATAAAAACACCAAGATCATTGGACCACCGCATATACCAAAAGATAATACTTATATATATATCCCAAAGATATACCATGAAGTACACACTAGTAAACTGTGTACTACGTGGGACATGAGCCAATACAGCACCTGAGTCAACTATTTACAATGCCACTAAAAGTGGCTGCTAACTATATAAAAGAGCTATGGTCAAATAGCTATCCCTGAAATCCTCAAAATAAAGTGGACAACATGTCCTGTGATATATACTAGAAAATCTAAGCCCCAAAAAGTCCTGACTCAGTAGTCATCCATGTCTAATCTATATATGGGAGCTTCATACACGAAAGAAAAATCCCACTCCTCGATCATCATCTCATCGTCTTCCTCCTCGTCGTCCTCATCCATAGCGTCTACTACTGGCTCAGTAGCATCAGCAGCTGCAGTGGCAAATCCCTTGGCCATAGCAATAGCCTCTACTAGCTCGACCTCTCCTATGATGAATCCCTCTGGCTATGCAGCTATCCCTGCTACCAAATCTGCTGCCCTATTGACAATAGTTGCCATCTGAAATATAGGCCATGCTAGTAACTCAGGTATAACTACCTCTTCAGGTCCCTCATCCTCAGCATCGTCATCTACCTCTAGTACAATGTCCCCTCCAGCTATAACATATATATCCGTGGGCTCTGGGTCCTTGGGATCCTCCTCTGGGTCATCCTCTGGCTCATCATCTTCGCCTACGAGCTCCTCATCTCCGTCCCCGTCCATATCCTCATCACCAGGCTCTATGTCCTCAACGGGATCCTCGTCGTCCCCTATCGGCTCAGGCTCCGCTGGCTCTGGCACTAGTGCTACTGGTACCGGTACTGGTGGTGCTAGTACTGGTGGTGCTGGTACTGGTACTGGTGGTGCTGGTACTGGTACTGGTGGTGCAGGTGCTGGTGGTACTACTTGAGCAGGTGCAGCCACAGGTACGGGTAGGGGATCATGCCTCGCTAAGATAGCTCGTAACTCGATAACGTCCGTCTCTGGCTTGCTCTAGACCAAATGAGCCATCTCGTGATAAATAGCCTCCTGAGTCCTCGCGTAATGGTATACATCCATACCAATCTCAGTAGGGTGAGTCCGTCCAGTAACATACTGGGCTTTCCATACATCCTCCTCTAGGTACTGGCTGGCCGTACGGCGTATGTGCTTGTAATAAGACTCTGGGTCAGCCGGCTCCATAGTGTCCCCACAAATCACGTGGCCTCCATAGGGATCATCCACAAACTTATGAAAGTTTGGATCCATGCTAAACTGTAAGGAAACTATCTGACATCAGAATGATGAACTTATCGATCTTAATAATCATATCTCAGGAATCTTAAATGCTAAGAACAGAGGGTGTGGGACAATCAGCAAGCATATCTAAGTAAAACCTAGTGCTCTGATACCAAAAATCCTGTCACGCCCCGGAGTAGCAGAAATTAGCAGGAAATAAAATTTTCCTTTCTGGATCTGTAAGCCATGACTAGTTACATTAACTGATTGTCCACCAACACACTAGATAAATAAAAGAGTAACTTAATGGAAGTGCAAACTGAATATATATACTAACAGATTTCTAGCTATTACATCATAGTTCGTAGTTATCTAAAGATAAAAGAACAAAAGGGATTAAGGCATTGGACGCCATTTACAACTTAGTACGAAAGGACAAAAGTCTATAAAGAACTACTAAGTTTTCTTTCTTGAACTACGCCTCTAACTGGCATAGCCATGACCTTCAGCATAGTAGGCTTCCCATTCGAAGGTTCCTTCCTGATAGTCCTCCTCGGGATAATCATATCATGTATAGTCTAGACATAGGAATGTCCAGGACATAGTATGTCATTAGCTTTAAAAAAAGCTAAGTGAGCGTTCTAACTTAACACTCCTAATATAAAATATGTATCTGAAAGTACACGGCGAGTAGTTATGATGGTTGAGCGAATTATAATGAGACCGTGCGTGAACTATGTGATGATGCCAAATTTTGGTTAAAGTAAATTAAAGCAATTTAAGGAGAGAGTGAGTGAGAGACTGGTTTTTTGTATGTAATTTGGCCCTGTTAATGAAGGAACCTACGTCCATGTGTGTGTCTGAGCACGTTCACTATACTTTAAAAGAGCCGGGGGCCTGTGGTGAACCAACAAGTCTGGAGCTACCGTAGGCCGGCCATGCATGTAGATGAATGCTATAGAGGTGCTGTGTAGACTGAAAAATTTGCCCCTTCAATGGGGGGTAAAAGGTCTCTTTTATAGATGCAATAGACCTACTAGTACAAGGAAAAGGAAACATAATCCAATTGATATTAATTGACATTAATTGTAGGGGTTTCCTAATTGGATTAGGAAATAATTTGCACTTTCCATTAGTCTTCTAGCTTGAGTAGAAAACTGCCCGGAATGCTCGGGATCATGTCTGTGGGCCCGGATGAGCTGTTCCCGCGGTGGGATGTGCCTGTGCGATCTTCCCGACCTGTTGGTCGGGTCGTGGATAAACCGTTCGGGAGGCAAGAGGTGGACCAAACCGCTCAGGATGATGCTTGTCAATAGTTGCAGAATAGAACCACTCAGGCATGGGCTGATTTTGGGTGTATCAGTTGCCCCCCATTTCCAAGGTTGGCTAGATGCTATATTGGGGCAAGTTTGGAAATCTGTTTGATGCCACTTGCCACTGTCTGAGTGCTCGGAAAAGCTGCCTTGGAGCTTCTGAGTTTTGTGAGTCCTCAAGAACTGGCTGAGAGTTAAGACCCAGCCTAGCTCAGAACCTTTAAGTGCTCGGGAACTGACCGGGAGTTGAGACCCGGCCTAATTCAGAGTCTTTTGCTTGAGTTAGCTTCCAGGATGGTTATCTTCTGCCAGTAAACCTTCGTCAAGGTTGTAGATAGAAGAATTTGACCATGTTAAAAAAGCCGACCTAAAGCGTATTACTTTAGGGTCCTTTTATGTTAACTCCCCAGGATGATTGCCTTCTACCCAGCCACCCTTCGTCATGACTGTTGGGAGAAGAGCTTGACCATGTTGGTGGAGCCGACCTAGAGCGTATTGCTGTAGGGTCCTTTTTGCTCCTCTATCGTGGGCCAACCTAAGAGATTTTAGTCACCTCTATTGTCGGTTTGGACCTAAGTAGAGTTAATGCCCCTGAGTACTGTAGGAGCTCGGGTTGTCTAAGATTTTGACTTGGTTATCTGCGAGTCCTGTAGATACCCGGTATGATTGCCTGTTTAGTTCATTGCGTCGTTTTGCCCCCCAAGCTTTCACTAAGACGAGGGTCTTACAGAGGCTATGACTGTAGGTAACCGACCTAGAACATGGTGCTTGCAGGGTCTTTTGAAGCTTGCCATCATCAGCCACCTAGGGGGTTTGCCCCCATCGTCGGTTGGACCTAAGCGAAGCTTGTACCTCGGGGTTAGGCCCGAGGTTTTTATATGCCTCGGGGTTAGGCCCGAGGTCTTTACATGCCTCGGGGTTAGGCCCGAGGTCTTTGGAAGGGCTCTCTGATAATCGGTGGAGCTTCATGTGGTGATCAGGCAAGTACCATTATAGTCGGGCTCATCTAGATCGATGGAGATAGGAGGTCAGATCAGGATCGTCGGGCTCCTGATTTCTCTGTGCTGAAGATAAAGTTGGAACTGCTTGATCCTGACCGTTGTGAACTGGAGGTCGGGTCAGGGCTGCCGGACTCAGACCACTGTGAACTGGAGGTCGGGTCGGAGCTGCCTGACCCGGACTGCTGTGAACTGGAAGAACTGTCAGAATCCCGAGCTGATCTCGCTTTCGCTTGCTTCTGGAAGACTTGTTGCTTTCTTGCCTGGGGTCTTTGTTCTTTAGAAATTCTTCAATGTCAATGTATTTTCCAACCCTCTCTGCGAGTTCAACCAAGGTTACTGGTCGGTTTCTGCGAAGCGACGTGGCGGACTTGGTGTGTTGAACTCCTGAGCAGAAGGCTATAATAGTGGCGGTTTCATCAAGATCATGGTTGCGGAGCTTCTCTCGATTAAACCGGTTGGTGAACTCCTTGAGGGTCTCATTATCCCTTTGTATGATTGTCAGTAGCTGTATGTCAGGCTTTGGCCGTTCATACATACCAATGAACTAGTTGATGAACTGCTTGCTGAGTTGCTTGAAACTGCGGACCGATCGGGGCGCCAAGGAGTAGAACCATTGCACGGCCGGGCCTTTCAAAGTGCTATGGAAGGCTAGGCAGTACAGCTCGTCGGCCTGGGTGACCAGGGCCATCCGAGCCCTGTAGGTCCGGACGTGGTTGATCGGGCTTCTCGAGCCGTTATAGGGATCTAGGCAAAGCTGCTTAAATCTGCGCGGGATGGCAAACCTCGTGATCTGGCTAGAGAATGGTGACTCTGTCTCAGTATTGGCGTGATTCTGAGTTGGGTTCTGATCAAGCTTTTTGGCCACTCCGTCAATCTGCTTCTGCAAGTCCTTGATTCGGGCTTCCACTCCTTCCCGACCGGTATTTGAGGGGTTGGTTGGGTCGGTGGAAGAGGCTTCTTCTTTATGGCAGTGTACTGTCCTCTGGGATCGGGCTTGGCTATGACTCCGGTTCATCGTGTGCTTAGGACAACTCGGCTCTTGACTGAGTGACCCTGGACTGATTCCCGGGCCATATGCCCCTGCCTTTTTTTCTTGGGCAGTACGCCTACTGTTGATGTCTCTAGCATCCTCAACGGGGGACAGGTTGGCTCGGGCACGTTGTCTGGTCAAGATCGGTTCCCGACCATGCGCAACGCTCCCGAGTTGTTTCCTAGCCACTGGAGGACGGCTTTGATGGGCCAGCAGGGCTTCGATCTGTTGTTGGATTTGACGCTGGCCCTCCAGGAGTTGTGTGAGGGTCGCGGTGATCTGCTCGGATGTCATGACTGCCGCAGCCGGTGTCGGGGCTGGCGGAACATCCCGGTCGGACTGCTGATCAACCTTCTTACCCTTCTTCGGTGGCATGACGATCAGTCAAGAGATTTGTTGATGAGAAGACTTGTCGCTTCCCACAGATGGCGCCAAATTGATGATGCAAAATTTGGTTAAAGTAAATTAAAACAATTTAAGGAGAGAGATAGTGAGAGACTGGTTTTTTGTATGTGGTTCGGCCCTGTTAATGAAGGAACCTACGTCCGCGTGTGTGTCTGAGCACGATCACTATCTGTAAAAGAGCCGGGGGCCTATGGTGAACCAACAAGTCTGAAGCTACCGTAGGCCGGCCGGGCATGTAGATGAATGCTATAGAAGTGCTGTGTAGACTGAAAAGTCGACCCCTTCAATGGGGGGTGAGAGGTCTCTTTTATAGATGTAAGAGACCTACTCGTACAAGGAAAAGGAAACATAATCCAATTGATATTAATTGGCATTAATTGTAGGGGTTTCCTAATTGGATTAGGAAATAGTTTGCACTTTCCATTAGTCTTCTAGTTTGAGTAGGAAACTGCCCGGAATGCTCGGATCATGTCTGTGGGCCCGGATGAGCTGTTCCCGCGGTGGGATGTGCCTGTGCGGTCTTCCCGACCTGTTGGTCGAGTCGTGGATAAATCGTTCGGGAGGCATCAGGTGGACCAAACCGCTCGGGATGATGCTCATCAGTAGTTGCAGAATAGAACCGCTCGGGCATGGGCTAATTTTGGGTGTATCACTATGCATCATCGATATATTCAACTTTACTCGACTTAATCCGATTGACTTGACTTTGTTACATTACCAGTGTAACGCCGTTGGCTTAGAGTGACTCGCCCAATGGGTCGAGCTATGGTTACTTTACTATCGTTGTCTGCCTCTCCTTGGCCATAGTAGTAATCTCGCTTTACAAGCTAACCATGTACTTTAGGTCCTCGGGACCTTGCCTTATGAATATCGTCACTTATTTGCGAAACGGTTACTTTACTATCGTTGGTCGTCGCGACTGTAGTAGTAATCTCACCTTACAGGCTAACCGTGTTTATTCATTTTTCGATGTATTCTTATCAACATGGTTACTTTGCTATCGTGTTTGCCTCTCCGTGGCCATAGTAGCAATCATCATCGACATGCGATCCTATAATTCCATTTGACAGTATCGACTCACTACACATCAACTTTCGGACCTCCGCAGTCGACTACATGTATTTCCAAATGCATACGGACTTGGTCTCCGCAACCGTTCGACTCTATACCCGTACACGTCGACTTGACGTTACGACACTGACTTCTACATAAGGTGTATCATATGTTATGCACGAGGTACAAGTTAATTAAACAGTTACTATTTTATTCTTGAAATATAGTACGGGCTCTAAGCTCGTAGTACCACCCATTAAAGCATGAGGTTAACCGGATTGATAATAATATCGAACATAAATAATAATAATAATAATAATAATAATAATAATAATAATAATAATAATAATAATAATAATAATAACGGAGATAATATTTTCGGGGTACAACATATTAACATGAGGTTAACCGGAAAGTGATAACAATGATATTAACAGTAATATTATTAACATTAGTAATAATATTAATAATAGTTGTGGGATAATATGTTCGGGGTACAATATATTAAAGACTGAAGTTTAATCAATAATAATAATATCATTATTTTTAATGGAATAACAAAAAGGACATTAATATGTTCATAGTACATATGTTAATCACGAGGTAAATTAGACCATAATTATAATAATAAGCAGAAAATAATAATGATAATAATAATAACAAAATAATTATAATATAGCAATTATAATACGGACCTAGATTAGGGGCACCACATGTTGAGCATAAGACTTTTCATAACTAATAATAAACGGTAGATAATATGGATATTAATCTGTATACCAAGTGAGTTAGGAACTCACCGTAGATTCGGGATCGCAGTGTGGTTTGGGATGGTAAGCTTTCCTTTCCTTTTCTTTTCTTTCTTCTCTCTCTATTTTTTTTCTTCTCCTAAACACTAATGGGCTCACTATTTATAGGGGTGGGGATTGATATTCATACATATATACACCACACACATACATATCTTATATTTAATATAAAATATACACACACCTAAGTCTTACCACTAAACACCACTGCCTCCTACTGCCATAACACACGTCACACACAAATACACACTCACACATCACACACATGCACACATGCACTCCTCACAAACCAACACATGGACACACTACCCCCTATACACTCATCACACTATACACTACACACCCCTCACACAAACACATGGCATACACCTAATCACTCACTCATCACATTATCTCTCCCTTTGGTCGGCCCAGACACACATACACAAATTGTTAGGGGTTGTTTAGGGTTGGTCTTATGGTATACGCATTGTTGGGAAACACAGGTATAAATATCGGTTCAGAATTAATACTAATTATTGTGAAAATCTTTAAAATACTATTTGGGATTGAAAATTATATTAATAAAATATAATAAAAATTACAGGTATTACAAAACCAGGATGACCCGTTCGCTCAAAGGAACAAGGATTTTATTTCTATTGGCGGCCAAACATTTGATGGGGATAAGGGTTCGCTGGCAGCACATGCTTGGGTTCGTAAATGTGAATTTGTATTTGAACGGATGCAGCTGACAGAGGTGCAGAAGCAGGAGTTGGCATCTCAGCAGTTAGAGGGTGCAGATTTATCATGGTGGGAGTCTGTTCGGGCTCAGTATGATGTAGCAGAAATGACATGGGAATAGTTTAAGACTGAATTTGAAGAGAGCTTTGTTCCTCGAGTAGTGCAGTCACTATTGGCTAGAGAGTTTCAAGATCTTACTCAGGGTACCATGTCTGTGATGGAGTATGTCAGAAAATTTAATGAACTTTCTTACTATGCTCCATATCTCATTGATACCGAGGAGAAGAAGAATGAAAAATTCATTGATGGATTGGGATATTATCTCTCCAAGTCAGTGTTAGCGGCAGAGGGTGAGCCATTTAGTAAGATAGTAGATTTGACCCTAAAATTTGAAAAGAAATAGCAGAAGTTCCATGCAGAGAAATCTTCAAGAGCTAAGGTAGCAGAGTCATCGAGAGATAACCGTTCCCAGTCTCAGCAGATGGATGGGGGAAGAAGTGGGAATTGATACAAGCCTTATGACTAAGGGCAGAAGGGCCAACAGAACTAGAGGCACGGTAATAGAGGTCATACTTTCCACAGTACCAAGGAAATTTCAGGAATCAAAACTGTCAGTGGAATGGGCAGGGAGGTCAAAATAATCACGGCTTCCAGGGCTATCATTAGCAGGCCCCGCAGCCACAGATTGGGTTCAGTCCACCAGTGCCTCAGATTAGAGCACCACCAGTGGGAAAAGAGATGGTTGTAGCTTCTAAGATGTGCTATACTTGTGGGATACCAGGGCATATTGCGAAGTATTTTCCCACTATGCCCCAGAATAATCAGGCAGCTCCCGCTAGAGCATTTGCAGTGATGCCAGGCAATGAGAATGTGCAAGGTAGTCTCAAACTTTTTCATTCCAATGTTCATGTTTTGTTTGATACGGGTGCATCTCATTCTTTTATTTCTCGTCAGTTTGTTTTGAGAGAGGGTATTCTTGTTACTCCTTTACTTGTACCTGTATGTGTCAAAACACCTCTAGGAGGGTCTGTTACTTTATATGAACAGTGTAAAGACTTTGTGATAGACTTTGCGGATAGGACATTTCTTGTTGATTTGATTGTATTGGGTTTCGAGGGGTTCTCCATTATTTTGGGTATGGATTGGCTTAGGAAGAATCATGTCACTTTAGACTGTGCTAAAAGGATTATTCTTATAGATACTCTGGGTTTGCCTCGTTTCTCTCATACTTATCCTGACAGTGTAGAGTTAGTGATGTCTAGTTTTCTGTATTCGGTGGAGATACCGAAGAAGGATATTAGTGATGTGGAGATGGTATGCGACTTTGAAGATATTTTTCAGGAGATTCCTGGACCACCACCTAAGAGAGAGGTAGAGTTTCGAATTGATCTTTTACCTGGATCCTCACCTATTTCAAAATCAGCATATCGTATGGTACCCAAGGAATTAGGAGAGATGAAGAAGCAACTTGATGAGATGCTTCAGAAGGGGTGCGTTGAATTCCTTTCTTTTGCTGATTATTCTATTATTCATTGTTGTTTTCTTTCCTTAGCCATTAGAGTAATCCTTTTGAGGTGTGTATGACTTAGGTTCATACGACCCAACAATTCTCTATGGGGAGCTCCAGCTATCTTTGTGTTGAAGAGGGATGGTTCACTGCAAATGTGCATAGATTATAGAGAGTTGAATAAGGTGACGGTTAAGAACAAATATCTGTTGCCTAGGATTGACGACCTTCTTGACCAGTTGAAGGGGGCAGCATTCTTTTCTCAATTGGATTTGAGGATGACATATCATCAAATGGGGGTTGTGGATGAGAGTATTCCATATATAGATTTCTGTACTCAGTATGGATTGTATGAGTTTTCAGTGATGCCGTTTGGGTTGATCAATGCTCCAGCATTCTTTATGGATTTGATGAATCGGGTGTTCAGGCCGTATTTAGACCAATTTGTTGTTGTTTTCATCGATTACATATTGGTTTATTCTCGGACTCTTGAGGAGTATAGAGAACAGTTGAAGATTGTACTGTAGACGCTTCGAGAGCATAAGTTATATGCCAAGTTCAGTAAGTGCCATTTTTGGGAGTCATCGGTGAGATTTCTGGGACATGTTATTTTAGCTAAGGGAATAGCAGTAGATCCTGAGAAAGTAGCAGCGGTTCAAGAGTGGGTACAACCTACTAATCCTACAGAGGTGAGGAGTTTCTTGGGGTTAGCTGGGTATTACAGAAGGTTCATTGAAAAATTCTCAATCATAGCAGCACCGTTAACAAAGTTGACACGTAAAAATGTGAAGTTTTTGTGGACAGGTAAGTGTGAGCAAGCATTCAAGGAGTTGAAGTAGCGGTTGACTACCGCACCCATTTTGACCATTCCGGTTGAAGCTGGGAAACTTGTAGTGTTCACGGATACCAGTGGGATCGGTTTGGATTGTGTTTTGATGCAGGAAGGGAAGGTTGTTTCATATGCTTCTTGACAGTTGAGACCACATGAGAGGAGGTATCCTACTCATGACTTGGAGTTACCAGCGGTGGTGTTTGCATTGAAGGTGTAGAGGCACTACCTCTTTGGAGAGAAATTTGAGCTTTATATAGATCATAATAGCCTCAAGTACTTGTTCTCACAGAAGGAACTGAACATGAGACAACAGAGATGCGTCGAGTTCATTAGTAGTTACGACTTTGAGATTCTTTATCATCCAGGAAAGGAAAATGTAGTGGCTGATGCGCTTAGCCAGAAACATAGCGTGATGGCTTCTATGATGGTTCGGGAGTGGAAGTCTCTTAAGGTGTTAACCTCTCATGATATTCAACCAATGCAAGAGAGTGAGAAGGCGTACATTGGAAGTTTATTGGTTCAGCCGACCCTAGTAAGTAAGATTCGACAGATGCAGTGTTCAGATAAAGTTTTGATCAGTCGTCTTAATGATTTGATTGTGGATTTGCTTGATGAATGTCCGATGGATTGGAATGTGGATTCAGAGGGGAGTCTGTGTTTTCGTGGTAGGCTTTGTGTGCCTTATATTGCAGAGTTGAAGAAGGAAGTTCTAAGTGAGGCACATCGATCTCGGTACACTATTCACCCTGGTGGGACTAAGATGTATCATGGCTTGAAGCGTACCTTTTGGTGGGAAGGTATGAAAAGAGATGTGGGAGAGTTTGTTTCTATGAGCGTCATGTGTCAGCAGGTGAAGGCGGAATATCATAAACTGTCTGGCTTGTTGAAACCCTTAGAAATACCTATGTGGGAGTGGGAATGCATTTCCATGGATTTTGTGGATGGGTTACCGAGGTCCAAGAAGGGGAATGAATCGATTTAGATCATTGTGGATCGGCTCACTAAGTCTGCACATTTTATCCTTATTAGTGTACATCGTACGGTAGACAAGTTGGCACAGTTGTACATTCGGGAGATAGTACGTTTGTATGGGACTCCGGTCTCGATTATGTCTGACCGTGATCCATTGTTTGTGGCAGAGTTTTGGGAGAGTTTTCAACAAGTTTTGGGGCCCAATTAGATCTTAGTACTGCTTATCATCCTCAGACGGATGGACAGACTGAGAGGGTTAACCAGATCCTTGAGGATATGTTGAGGGCTTGTGTTCTCGATCTCGGTGGTAGTTGGGAAGAACACTTTCCATTGGTAGGGTTTGCTTACAATAACAGTTACCATTCTAGTATAGGAATGGCACCTTTCAAAGCGTTGTATGGTAGGCTGCGTAGATCTCCAGTGTGTTGGGAGAAAGTAGGTGATGTGCCTATTTTGGGTCTGGAGATGGTTGGGGAGACTACTGAGAAGGTGAGTGTTATTCGAGAGAGGATTAAGACTGCTCAGAGTCGGCAAAAGAGTTATGCTGATAAGAAGCGCAAGGGTGTAGAATTTGAAGTTGGAGATTTTGTGTTCTTGAAGGTATCCCCAATGAGAGGTGTGATGCATTTTGGTAAGAAAGGGAAGCTTGCTCCGAGGTTTGTGGGACCTTATGAGATTATTGGAAAGGTTGGAGAGTTGGCCTATAGAGTATTGTTACCACCGACATTGGCGGCAATTCATAATGTGTTCCATGTATCGATGTTGAGGAAGTGTGTGAAGGATCCTACACAAATTGTCCGTCCGATAGAGCTTGAGATTAACAATGATCTTACGTATTTTGTTAGACCTATCACTATTGTCGATCGAGATGTGAAGTATTTGCAGAGGAAAGTAGTGAATCTTGTGAAGGTGCAATGGAGTGAGAGAATTAATGATGTTACATGGGAGCTCGAGGAGAAGATTCGGAAGTCGCATCCTGAACTGTTTGATTAGTGTTCGTGCGTGTTGCAAATCTCGGGACGAGATTTTCTTTGAGGTGTGTATAATGTAACAACCTTATTTTTTAAAAAAGATATTGCTACTTTATATTTATTTCATTTTTTATTTTATTTATTGTTTAAAATTTAATGTGTGTAGTGTGTGGGCCATGGGAGTGAGGGGTGTGTGTGTGTGTGTGTGTAGAAGTGTGTCGTGGGTATGTGTGTGAAAGTTGTGTGCGGTTGTATGTGTGTGTTGCTAATCATATGTTGTGTGTGGGTGTGTGTAGCCTTCATATAAACATAATACTATATTAGGTTATGTAAACAAAAGAAATCGGATACAACCCCCTTAGGCAATCGCAAGAGAGAGAGAGAGAGAGAGAGAGAGAGAGAGAGAGAGAGAAGAAGAAGAAGATTCGGAATCGCGTTCATAGTCCATTCAACACCATTTTTCAAGTGCTTAATCGCAACCTAGGTGAGTTAGATATATGTATCCGGGTATATATATATACACACGTATGTATATATGTATACACGAGTAAACCAAATACTTATATGTATATATACTTATATGTTTAAGTTAATTGTTGGGGTTCAATTTTTGTATTGGATGCACAATTTTGTTATTTTCGAAATTAATATAGATTTTTTTTAAGACCTTGTGATCACGACTTCGGTATATTCATATATTCGGTAAAATATTTGTGTTACCCCTACTTCTCCCTTTATATAATAGTGTAGATATATATATTATTTATATATATACTAGGGCACATTCACAGAGTGGAGAGATTTTAGGGAAAGGTTATGTGTGATATTTTGTGACATTTAGTCCATTAGGGAAAGAGCTTCATGTTTTTGTGTAATTATTGATTGTAGAAAAATTTCACATAGTACCCCACCCTTTTCCAGAATATATATATATAGAATTGCTAAATATACTAACTTTTTTTTTTTTTTTTGCTAAATACACTAGATTTACTCACAAATTTTTTATCTTTTTACATTATAATATGGTATATTTAACAAAAAAAAAGTAGTGTATTTAACAATTCCCTATATCATTCGCTTTAATTTGAACAATTTTCAGCGAATTTTCAAAAAGAGACGATTTTGGGTGTGCTGGCTCATATTGATTGAATATCACCTCGTTAGTACACGTGGCTAGAAATTCTGAAGATGATACTAAACTTTGTTCTCATGTGCTTAAACTTGTTTGGTAAAATCATATACCATTACATGTGGTACAATTGAAAAAATATTTGAAAATCCAAATTGGTAATGATATCATTATTCATGATTGTTACAAGATGGGTCCAGTATTAGGCGGGGCTATAATTTTTTTAGGGGTGAGCTAATCTGCAATTAAGAAGAAAAATGTTGGTTGGAGAAATATTGTTTGGACCATAAATTATATTTATATATGTATTAGTATATAAAGTTATACTATATTATATTATTATATGTTATTATTATAATTATCACATGGAAAACCAATTCAAATTGGTTGGTGGTTATTTGGAAGTTGATTGAGGGACACTAGGCATTGCAAGGGGAGATCAAGATTGGTTACTTGAAGATCAATGGTGATGATGAAGATGGAAAGACACTTGTCATCATAGGAGCATCTCCCACTAATTGGTAGTTGTAGGAATTTGAATTATTAGTTATTGAAGTTGGAGGGAAATGTAATTCAAATTCAAAGTAGTTGTAGGTTTCTTCTATAAATATGTTGTAATGTACTCATTGTAAGGGTCCTTGACCACACAAAAATGCATTAATATATCTACTTTATTTTCTTCATCTATTCGGCCACCATGGCCATTAGTTTAGGTCATTTAATTTAGCCTAATTAGGAGTAGTTTACCTTTACTTTGTTGTGTTCTTAGGAGTAGTCATAGAATAGTTCAATCACTTCGAAGGTATCCTTCGAACTCTCTTCTTCTTCTTCTCCTTCTTCTTTTTAGTTTTTTAGTTCATCTTACACGATTAAAGTCCTGTTCAAGGCATTGAACGTCACCACAATTTGCTTGGTGAGGCGCAGTTTGGATATCACACACACACATTGGCAATTTGCTTGCCTGGCACGCTCGCACACACTTATAAATTTTCCAACCAAACATTTTTGGCACGCCCGGTTGGACTCAAGTGTCAAGATGAATTTTGATGGGTTATATGTACCCTCACTGACACCAAACTTTGGTTATAGAAATTTTGAAGGGTTGTATGTACCTTTACTAACACCAAACTTTGGTGATTATGAGTTCAAAGGGTTATATGTACCCTCATCCACATCAAATTTTGGTGATAACAATTTCGAATGGTTGTGTACTTCACTACCATCAACACCAAATTATGGTGGTGAAAA
Source organism: Hydrangea macrophylla (assembly GCA_033977485.1). Classification (NCBI taxonomy): domain Eukaryota; kingdom Viridiplantae; phylum Streptophyta; class Magnoliopsida; order Cornales; family Hydrangeaceae; genus Hydrangea; species Hydrangea macrophylla. Next base: position 81,282,727 of record CM066985.1, on the reverse strand, counting down.
ATGGATCAATGATTTAGTTCCATTATTGGAAGAATTAAAGGATCAAGCACTTACTTTGGAAGTTAAAATTCATGAAATGGCTCGAGGGGTGTCAACTCTGATTCAAAACTACGAGCCAAGTGATGAAAATAAATTGATTGTGAGAAATATTCAAAATCCTTTATTAGTGGAAATAAAAAATTCAAAATCACCCTCATCACCCATATTGGTTGATCAACTAAGTGATTGTGGTGAAAGTACACACAGGGGGTCCATTTTACAACCAAATATGGTTGAAGATCATGAACATGTGTTTGTTCATACATTTGAGTTTTTCGACACTACACAAAGTGTTGAAACTTACGAATATTTTAAGCCACTCTATACTTTGGCTTTAGTTGGCCAATACCCACCTTGGCTTTGTGGTGCTCATCAAAAATGGGCTATGACCATGTGGTTGCTTCTATGGCAATTTTATTACAACAAAAAGAAAAAGGAGGGTTATTGACTGAAATCGAAAGTTCAATTCGGCCGCTATAATAATGATCATAGTAGGCAGATAAAGACAGATTACATGTTTTTTGGTTCCTGGTTGGAATATAGCATGTCATATACTATGGTAGGCCGGAGAGGGTAGAATACTCTTCCTTCTTCATTTTCCTCATTTGGTTTGATAATGAAGGGATTAGTGGATTAAGTTCTTGAGTTTTGATGATGTCACACCATGGTGACTCAAAGACCATTCAGTTTGGTTGACGAAAAGGTCTGAACATGGCAGAACCCAAGTCGTGGTTCATATACATGCATCGACCAAATTCTTGCATTCAATTTTTGGAATTTAACTTATACAAACCGCTGCAAAACTGCTGTATGTGTAAGGAAATATAAGCAGTTCAATGTTTAAAAATAATATAACCATTTGTAATATAAACTGCTATATATGGAATGGTGGTATTTATGAGAACTCTTATATTGGCTTCGAAGTAGTTTAATGCCATACTTTGGTGTTCAAAGCTCAAAGCTATTTCTTTGGCTTCGAACCAAATTTAAAGCAGTTCATTTGCATTCGAGACTATTGTATTGACTTTGAAGCAAATTTAAAGTTATTTATTTTGTGTTCGAAGCAAATATGTAGCCTTCGATGGCCATTATCTAGTGTTCGAAGTAACTATATTGACTTCGAAATAAATCTAAAGCCATAATTTGGTGTTCAAAGTTCTTCTATTGGTTTTGAACCAAATTAAAGCAATTTATTTTTTGTGTTCGAAGACCAATATTTGCTCGAATCCAATCTTAAGCCAAATATTTTATGTTCAAAATAATTATATTAGCTTCGAAGCCTTCAAGGCTATTTCATTTGATTCGAAGTTAGTTTAAAGCGAATAATTTATGATTCGAGGCTATTACATTGTCTTCGAAGCAAGTTTGAGCCATCATGTTGGTGATTCAAAACAATGAGATTGGCTTTGAAGCAAGTTTAAATTCAATTATTTTGTATTCGAGGTTAATACATTGTAACCAATTTAAGCCATCATTTTGGTGATTCGAAACAATTATATATGGCTTCGAGATAAGTTTAAAGCCATTATTTTGTGTTCAAGGCCCCTATATTTGCTTCGAATCCATTTTTAAGCCATCATTTTATGTTCAAATCTCTTTCATTGGATTCGAAGCAAGTTTAAGGCTATCTTAGTTTTTTTGTGTTCAATGTTATTATGATTGGCTTTAAATATCTGTAATGTGATCTACTTTGCATTACTAATTTGGTCCATTTCGAACATACTAATTGGATCGAATAATGTTATTTTTGTGATAATCTTCGACTCTCTAAGAACTTCGTTCTTAAAGAGCCGCGGGGGGTATGTTTGGACCATAAATTATATTTATATATGTATTAGTATATAATGTTATACTATATTATATTATTATATGTTATTATTATAATTATCACATGGAAACCAATTCAAATTGGTTGGTGGTTATTTGGAAGTTGATTAAGGGACACTAGGCATTGCAAGGGGAGATCAAGATTGGTTACTTGAAGATCAATGGTGATGATGAAGATGGAAAGACACTTGTCATCGTAGGAGCATCTCCCACTAATTGGTAGTTGTAGGAATTTGAATTATTAGTTATTGAAGTTGGAGGGAAATGTAATTCAAATTCAAAGTAGTTGTAGGTTTCTTCTATAAATATGTTGTAATGTACTCATTGTAAGGGTCCTTGACCACACAAACAAATGCATTAATATATCTACTTCATTTTCTTCATCTATTCGGCCACCATGGCCATTAGTTTAGGTCATTTAATTTAGCCTAATTAGGAGTAGTTTACCTTTACTTTGTTGTGTTCTTAGGAGTAGTCATAGAATAGTTCAATCATTTCGAAGGTATCCTTCGAACTCTCTTCTTCTTCTTCTCCTTCTTCTTTTTAGTTTTTTAGTTCATCTCACACGATTAAAGTCCTGTTCAAGGCATTGAACGTCACCACAATTTTCTTGGTGAGGCGCAGTTTGGATATCACACACACACATTGGCAATTTGCTTGCCTGGCACGCTCGCACACACTTATAAATTTTCCAACCAAACAAATATAGACATTATATTAAGAGGGTAAAAATGAAAAATAAAAAAGAAAAGCTGTGGATTGAATTACAATTATACGATATATTACATATAGAAAAAATTTCCAAAATTCAGGGGACTAGAGCCCATCCCCTCGTTGGTCCGCCCTTGAATCCAGTACTAAAAGCTGTAAATTTTTTTTTTTTTTTTTTTCGAGGAAGCTAAAAGCTGTATTTGAGTGCAGCGTGGTGGTAAAAGCTATGTGTTCCTTTTTTCAAATTAGTTCCACTACTAGATGTAGACACAAGTAAGGTATGAAATTCCAAAATCAGAGTGATTCAATTGCAAGAAATATAAGTCAATTATAGATATTTGCGATGGTCAAAAGTTACTTTTAAAAATTTTTGGTTAAAACTATTTTATTTAACATTTTTTTGCAATTGTATCCCAGAATCAAAAGTTGTAGCAAACACCCTCTAATTGCACTAGATAAAAGAAGTTTTAGAAAAGTTAAGTAAATCAATTAAAAATGAATTTAATTTTTATGTTTGGAAAAGAATTAAAGAATGATGTTAAGATTTTTTTTTTTTTTTTTTGTTTTTTTGTTTCCTTTATCAGAATCTAAACTTAACTCATTCAGTTGAAACATTTGAACATAAGAACCAAGAAAACTCTTAGACCATCGATACATCAAATTTGATCTGTTGAAATTTGTAACTACAATAGATATATCAAACGGAAACAACTTCCATACATTTATGTAGGTGTGGTTCGTTAGGTTTCCTTTGATAATAGTGGGACCCAGTGCTAAAAAATTCCACTGTTGTAAAAGAGAACCTAAAAAACCACACCTAAAGAAATGTATAGAAGTCATATCGATATCAAACCTTGCATAACCTATTACTTTTTTTTCTTTTACCTTCTTCTTATCTTTTCTCGTGCTTTTGAACTTTATAAGACTTAAAAGGTTGTGCAGTGGATTGAATAAAGAGCAATGTTAGGCACACTTTAAAATTCATACTGAATTTGACATCTTATACTTTAAATGCATGTACTTTGTAATGTGTGAATTTTTCACACTTTTCTGTGCACCACTTATACAGCACACAGTACATGCATTTCAAACTGAGTGTCAAATTCAGTGTGGAGTTCAAAGTGTGCCAAGCAATATTACTCTTGAATAAAACAAACTAAAAGTGATGTTTTCTACATCTTGATAGATGCAATAAATTTGGTGCTCCGGATAATTACATCAAACTAGCATGATACCTGCGCGATGTGCGGGTGTATTGTTTGTTATACAAATTGTAAAATGTTGGCGATGAATATTTTTTATTAGGATTTGACCCTTTTTTCATATAAAACAAAATAAAAACTGCCCATGCTAAGATACACGGAAACAAACAATAACTGCAGAAGAATTGGACGAAGTTATATGTTGGGCAAATAGTTTAAGTTGTACCAACTTGATCCATTAGTCCAATTGTGAACTGCTAGCCCAACCCCAAATGATATATAGAGGTTCAAGTGAATTCACTATTTCTTTCAGTGCAAGAACTTTAGCCATGCGTGGACACGCGGGGTTCCATCACTTGTTTGTTTTTGTTTTGAAATTTGATTTGGCTCAAAGAAAGAAAATGGTCTGTTGAAAACAGATACAGAGTCGCCACTTGGTCTTTAAGGAACCAAGAAACCTAATTTTGACTCACCCAAACGGATAAAGGGCACCGGCCCTTCATAACCAAAGAACTTGGCTCGGGGTTTTGGTACGAGAGAGGAAGGAACCTTTGTCACGACTAAAACACCCTCAACTCGCCCCGTCTCTCGACGGGCCTTAATTAGCATCCAAATAATCATCTTATACCATGTATGGTTCGGCAATTAATACTATAATAGTATATTACATCACATAAGAATCTTGAAATTGAAAATCAAAAGATAAGATATCATTCATAAAATCTAAGTCAAATATCATACAATGTAAAGTGAAAATCACACAAATAAACCTAGGAAAAATCGTCTAATCACATATTAAGTAGTCAAGTTTTCCTAATCTAAAGGGGACATGAATTGCTCTTGAAACAAATAAACAAGGAAATCAAAATATGCTTAGCAAGCTAGTATGATGCATGTTATTCTTTGAGAAAAGAAGACCTCTCAATCCCCGGGACGGATGAGAAAGGAGGATTAGATCGAGGGGAATCATGAACGTGTGATCATGATCATTCCTTATAATCTTCTTAGATTAGGAGTCACAAAAGCCCCAAATCTTTGCATGGATGCAATGTATGTATCTAGAATGTGCTAAGGTTGTAGTGTGCCTTGTGTTCATGGATTCCTAGAATGACTTAGAAGTCTAGAATGTGCATGAATAAATGAATGAAATCAATATGGGATATGTACAAATGTAGTATGAACTAGTTCCTAAGATATGAACTAATTTGGAATGCATATAAGCATCAAATCAAAGAATGAAAGTTAAAATATGCTTGCTGTGAATAGTGGACAGAACAGTAACTAGATCTTTTGAAAATTGAAAAGAGGGGTTAGGAATGTTTTCAATGCATGATTTTTTATGAAGATATTACTTATTGTGTATAGAACACAACCCAAAAAGCCAATCTTTAATAACTATCACAGATTGAGAGAAATCATATAGACAATGAAGGTCACTCAGAAACAGAGTCCGTACTGTTGACTGAAATGTTGAAAAATCTTAGAAAATGAAAAAAAAAATGATATAGAGGCCCATATTATACAGAAAGTTCCCTAAGACATTGAAGTTTAAGGTAAAAATAAGTTAGTACCACTATGTTTGGAAACGTTTTCTGTAAAACAAGTTGAAAGTAGACTAAGCTGCTGTGACAGCAAAAACAGAAAATCTGGAGAGAATGTTTGGGTCCAAATGGACCATTTTCAAGTATTTCCAAGTCAAACCAAAAATCATGGGTGTTCTCTAATGCGTTAGGAAGATTTTCCAAGTGGTCTTGCATCCATACATTGAGTATTGAGTTCTATAGAAATCTTTGAACTCAGATCACTCACTGTTTTGACTCACTGTTTTGAAGATTTTGGGAAAAACTTGGGTTTTCTTTCTTGAAATCAAAATGAGAGGGATTGAGAGGGGTTTTGAAATAGAGGTTTTGAAAGTATATTTCAACATCAAATAGAGATTATAACCTCTTGGAATATCAACATCAAACTCATCATCAAGAACCCCCAATATTATTGGAGAGATTCTTTTTTATTAACATAACTTCAAGGATACCTTAGAGGTATTGAAGTTATGATCATCAGCTATCAAACATGTTTTTGAGGTTAAGAGCTACTATCCATAAGGATTCACTCACCTCAAACTTCATGTCATCAGAACTAGTAAGTAATCAAAGAAAAACCAAGAAGAAATGGGGGAAGAAGAGATGAACACATATATAAACAAGCAAGTAAATAGCAATCAATAGATGATAATCAATGTGATTTTGGACTTGTAGCTTGGTGTTTCTCTCATAGATTTTGACATTTGGATATGGAAGTAGCTTCCTATCTCATGAATGCTCAAGAATAAAAGTTTGGATGGACTTTGAATGTGAAGTATATAGAAGAATAATGGAAGAAAACAAGATTAAAACTCACTTTCTTATAGGAAATCAATGGGAGAAGATCACTTTCTCTCTTCTAAACCTATCTCTATCTCTCTTCTTTTCTACAACTTTTCAAGCTTTTCACTTGCCCCCTCCCCCCCGAAAATGAAGAGCAATGGAGGGTTTATATAGGCTAATTTGGGGGTGGTTTTGGGGTTTTAGAAGTACTCCCATTTGTCCAAAACAACTGAAAACATAAAACTACATCGTTTTGGTTTTTAATTAATCAAATTGGACCCCCAAAAGAAATTATAAAAACACACTGTTCTGGAGGAGAGTGTCGCGGCGGCACTGGGCCAGTGCCGCGGCGGCACTGCTCCTCCTTCATCTAGATAATGCTGTTTAGGCCCCCAGAGGTTCTGGTATTCGCGAAAAGGCCCTATTTCGTCCGAAATTCACAGAAAATGCATACGAACTCCAAATTGAGGTTGTGATATACCGTTGGAAAGGTAATGGAGTCTAATTTACATAAAAAAAATAAATCGGGGATAGGTAACTTTGAAAAGTTTTGCAGTATTTGCGATAAAATCCGATTTGATCGCCTTTTTCGCCTGTTGGAATTCATAATAAACTCGTTTTAAATCCAAAAATTATGTGCGATATACCGTTGGAAAGCTATTGACCTCTAGTATCCATAAAAAATATTTGAAAATTGTTATGGTGCCCCGATTTTAAAGTCAAATTCTGGTCAAACTGGTCAAACCTGGGATTCCCGGGAAGTTCTAGAAACTTCTGGGAGTTCCCAGGAGCTGACGTTTTCGCTCAATTTTCTTTTAAAACTCATTTTAATACTTTTCTTATGATCTAGAATGATTCCGGTGAATTCGGACGATTTCGGTCAAACTTGGTCAAACTTGGTCAAACCTTGGTCAAACCGGTCAACGGGGACTTTTCGGGAACTTCCGGGACTTCCGAGGGTCTCTGGGAGCTGACGATTTCATCCATTTTTTCTTAAAAACTCATTTTATCACTTTTCATATGACGTAGCATGTTTCCAGAACTTTTGGTCCGAATCTAGGAGCTTTTGGGCTTTCAGGGGCATTTTGGTCATTCTGAGCATTTTGAGAAATAGAACCAACTTCCAGGAGTCCTTTTGAGTCTTTTTCGATCATTGTGAACCACCAAGCTATGGGTCTCCTAAATTTGATAGCCGACAAAATGGGGTGTCTACACCATGCTCCAGGATTCCAAAGGTATGGTCCGTATGGACTTCCGATGCATCCTTCACTTTCTGATGTTACATGGAATCTACCTTCTAGCATTCCCTGTCCTGAGGCTTGCTTTACTCGGTGTTAATTGCTTTTGGGGTTAAATACATTTTACCTTTCACTGGTCAATCCCATTTTCATTTTACCCCCATTTGGTTTAAAAGTGAACACTTAACTTCCTTATGATTTTAGACTAAAGTGAAATTACTAAGATTTCTATCAAAATAGTCCCATATAAGGATTAAGTGTTAAAATTAGCCCCAAATAGGAGAGTATAGGTGTCAAAATTAACCACGCCTAAGCTGTTTATTCAAAATTAGCTCCTCAAAGGAGTCGAGTGTTAAAAATTAGCCTCACATAGATTGGTTGAATGGCAACATTATCCGCATATAAGAGATTAAACCCCAAATTAACCTCACCAAGGGCATTAAGTGTTAATACTTTTGGCCAATGATAGAATTTTCATCAATTCTAGGAAAAATCTTAATAGTTTCACTTCAGTCCGAAAACACACGGGGATTAAGTGTTCACTTCTAAACCACGGGGTAAAGTGAAAAATGGCCTAACCACAAGGAGTAAAATGTATTTAACCCTTGTTTTTTATAAAGTGTGCTTACAACTTAAGGGATCATAGAATGAACACAAAGACGAGATATCCATGAGACTGAAGGAAACATTAATCATGGAATAGCCAATAATACGAAATAACCTATATATTTCTTAAGATACATATAAAAGTACTTGATAAGAACAGAATATAGGTAAGAAAGTGATCTTTTGTCACATGTAGTCCTGTTATCATCCCTGACCTCAAATGGTGTTTCACTAGCCAAAGGAGTTTGTTCCGATACTCTTTAGTTGTCTGCAATGCCACTATGTCTATGGTGGATGATTTGATGTCAAAATCAGCAATTGAAGTTGAATATTCTGCACGAATTATGAGAATTTAATGTACAATATCATAAAGACATGCAAGAACATTTCATTTCTTTCTCAGCATTCTCCATTTAAACAGTGACAACACGAAAATTCAGGCTGCCTCCATGATTAAAAAAATAAATATATAAAATACTACCACAACAAAATTGAAGGTTGCTTTTGTTGGTTTTGGAGTACTCGAAAAATGGATAAGAAACAATGAAATACAAGAAAAAGAACTTCAAAGATCGAGCACATACTAAATACGCTATCCGAAAACAAAGTTACGCCCCACACACGGTTGCAAGTGGACTATGATGTCTTTGTCTTGAGGATACTACGATCTAAGTTAATAGAGGCAACAATTTCTATTAACTTCTATAGAATTTGTGTATATAAATTGCTCTCAATAGACTCAAAAACTAAAAAAATGAAAAATCAGCATTAACTACTAACATACATGTATATATATATATATATAGGTGTCTATAGGGAAAGAGATATGTCTCTACACAAATGGTTGTGTCACAACACCCTTAGAACATGTCTATGTATGTATATGCACGTTTAGAAACCAATAGAACATATGCACATCGTTCAAATTCAAAGTTGAGACATGAAAAATCACAACTTTTCAGTTCTGGGCCCACTCGAACGGTCGAGTTGACCCGGTCGACCGGTTAAAAGCCCCTCTAAAACTTTCTCAAAACTGAAGCTAAGAAATTTCCGACGCTTTTGAATAAACACCATTAATTCCCGGCGCTTCTAGACAAACGCCGTTAAACGCTGTATACTCATTCACACCTCAATTTTCTAACAATCCCCTACATGTGAATGTACTTACTCGGTGAAAACAACGAGAGCAATTAACAGACTTGTGATGCGTTAGGAGAGTGTCTTTTGGACTTGAACTTTCCCTTAGTGAATACCTAATGGACTTACTCGGTGAAGCAGTGTACATTAACGTATTGAACCGACCAACCTTTTTAGTATAAATCAACATTAGATACCATACACCACTTAGCCTTATACACTTTAATTCATTCGGTTGTGTTCATTTTGGTCCTGAACAAGATCCTATGTCCATGAGAGCTCTTAGAGAACCAAGCCTTTGAAATTCTCATAGAAGCAACTCCACTTCTTTTCTCATATAGGTGATATCAATTTAGAGTACTAACATTTACTCATTAACATCATTAAATGTAACAACATAACCTCAACAATTTTGTTACACACCAATTCAATATACAAGAATGAAACCATTTATTACAAATGTGTGTTTACAACATGAACTTCCCTAACTAGTTTGCCTATTGAACCTAGATCTTGGGATCTCCAGTCAACTAGGTTAGGTTTCCGCACGGGATGTTTAAAGTATTGGCTTTAGGCCCATTCCTTTCGTAGTATATTGAACTTGATCTCTATGTAATCCTTTCGTTAGAGGATCCACAATGTTCTCTTTGGACTTGACATAGTCAATCGTTATAACACCACTAGACAGCAACTGCTTGATCATATTGTGTCGTCTTCTTATATGCCTTGACTTGCCGTTATTAACGGCATTTTTAGCCACAGATGACGCTGCATTGCAATCACAATGCACAACTATAGTTGTTACCGATTTTGGCCATAGCTGAATATCTTTTAGGAAGTTCTGAAGCCACTCGGCTTCCTCGCCTGCCTTATCCAAGGCAATGAATTCTGATTCCATCGTTGAACATGCTATACACATTTGCTTTGTTGATCTCCAAGAAATCGCAACTCCACCAAAGTGAATACATACCCACTTGCGGACTTGGTTTCTTGAATGTCCGAGATCCAATTAGCATCGGAGTATCCCTCTACCACGGGTGGATACCGTGTGTAGTGCAAACCATAGCTCATAGTATGCTTTAGATACCTTAACACTCTAATAAGAGCATCCGAATGTTCTTTCCCCAGATTACTAGTGTATCTAGCAAATCTCCCCACCGAATAAGCAATATCCGGTCTTATACAATTCATAATGTACATCAAACTTCCAATAACTTGAGAATATTCAAGTTGAGATATGGTAATCCCCACATTTTTCCTCAACTTGCAGTTTGCATCAAACGGTGTTAAAGCTTCTTTACACTCAAATTGTCCAAACTTCTTTAATATTTTCTCAACATAATGTGATTGTGTGATAAGATATCCATTGGAAGTTGATTTCACTTGCACACCAAGAATAACATCGACTTTACCCATGTCTTTCATGTCAAAGCTTGAGTTTAGCAACTTCTTAGTTTCATTGATAACCTTCTTGTTGGTACCGATTATCAATATGTCATCAACATATAAACACATGATGACATAAGAATCTTCAAATTCTTTAACATATACACACTTGTCGTATTCATTGATTTTAAAACCATTTGCAATCATGGTGTGATCAAACTTCTCGTGCCATTGCTTTAGCGCTTGTTTTAAGCCATAAAGAGACTTAACAAGTCGACACACTTTGTGTTCTTATCCCTTTACAATGAAACCTTCCAGTTGTTCCATATAGATCTCTTCATCTAGATCTCCATTAAGGAATGATGTTTTTACATCCATTTGATGTAGTTCTAAGTTATAGACAACGGCTATAGCAATTACCATCCTGATGGACGTAATCCTAGTGACTGGGGAATAGGTATCAAAGAAATCTAATCCCTCTTTTTATCTATAACCTTTAGCTACCAACCGAGCCTTGTACTTATCAATAGTACCATCTACCTTGAGCTTTTTATTGAATATCCATTTACAGCCAATTGGTTTACTTCCTGGAGGCAAGTCAACCAATTCTAACGTATGGTTTTGCATAATGGAATCCAACTCACTATTTACCGCTTCTTGCCAATATGGCGCTTCGGGTGTACTCATAGCCTCGTTAAAGGTTTGAGGATCCCCCATGGTAGCTAGTGTCACAAAATTTGATCCAAAAGAAGTAGCTTTTCTAGCTCTCTTGCTCTTTCTAGGAGCGGCATCGGTTTCTTCTTCATCACGAGGATTAGACGAAACCTCTTCAACACTTCTTTTCGGAGTTGAATTTTGTCTTCCTTCTTTAAAAGGAAAGATGTCCTCAAAGAATTTGACATCCACCAATTCTATAAATGTATTAGCATGAATATCTACATTTCCGGATTTAACCACAAGGAATCGATACGCAGCGCTATTAACGGCATATCCAATAAATACACAATCCACGGTTTTAGGTCCAAGCTTAGTCCGTTTTGGAAGCGAAACTTGTACCTTAGCTAGACACCCCCATACTTTCAACTTTTTATAGGAGGGTTCTCTACCTTTCCACACTTCATAAGGAGACTTGTTAGTCTTCTTATGTGAAATCAGATTTAGGATCACATTCGTCGTGAGAATGGCATCCCCTCACAAGTTGTGTGGCAATCCTGAGCTATTTAACATAGCATTAGCCATTTCCTTGAGAGTTCAATTTTTCCTCTCCGCTACACCATTTTGTTGCGGTGTATATGGTGCCGTAGTTTGGTGAATTATGCCATTAAGTGTACAATATTCAACCAATGGATTTGACTGGTATTCACCTCCCCTATCCAACCTCACCAGTTTAATTGTGTTTGAAAGTTGATTTTCAACCTCGGCCTTATATGTCTTAAACATATCTATGGTCTCATCCTTTGAGTGCAATCAATAAACATAACAATATCTACTTTTATCATCTATGAACGAAACGAAATATTTTCTTCCACCTCTTGTTGGAGTTAATTTTAAATCACATAAATCCGTATGAATTAAATCTAATAGTTCACTTGTTCTATCTATAGATTTAAATGGTTTTCTAGCAAACTTAGATTCAACACATATTTCACATTTATGAGTTTTATCAATTTCAAATTTTGGTAATTGTCCTAAATTAATCATCTTATGCATATTTTTTTAAATTAACATGTCCAAGCCTAGAATGCCATAAACTACATAACTCAACAGCATAAGAAGAACTTATTTCATTCTCATTAATATTAATTTTAGGAGTACAATTGACTTTGAAGAGCCCAGGACACATATAGCCCTTCCCTACATACATTCTACCCTTAGTTAATACAAATTTATCGGATTCAAAGACTAGCTTGAATTCTTTCTTGCTAAGCATAGGACTCGACATCAAATTCTTTCAAATTTCGAGTACATGTAGCACATCTAGGAGGGTCATCTCTTTGTCAGATGTGAACTTCAGTAACACATTCCCTTTGCCTTCAACGGTTGCAGCCGCGGCATTTCCCATATAAAGCCTCTCACCACCTTCCACCTTTGTATAGGTAGAAAACATGTTTCAATCTCCACAAATGTGCTTAGTGGCCCTAGTGTCTATCCACCAACTCTTTAAGTCGGTCGCAATGCAAGTTTCCATGACTACCGCCGCAAGATCGTCGGTCTCCATCATCTTTGCTTGGTTAGGCTTTTTGTTCCCTCCATTAGATCCCTTCTTATTTCGACAATCGCTTGCACGATGTCCGGGTATCCCACAAACCCAACAGCTCCCTTTGATTTTCTTAGATTTGCAGTCCTTGGAATTATTGTATGTAGACTTCCTTTTTGCTCCCTTAGTATTACTTTGATTTTTAACCTTTGAAGACTCATCTTCAATGAGATTTGCCTTAGACTTGATAGATCCTTGCATCCCACTCTTATCTCCTTTCCGGTTGTCTTCCTCTATCCTTAAATGCACTACCAAGTCTTCTATTGACAATTCCTTGCGCTTGTGTTTTAGATAGCTCTTGAATTCCTTCCACAACGGTGGTAACTTCTCAATGATTGATGCAACTTGGAATGGTTAACTAATAGCCATTCCTTCCACATGAATTTGGTTGATGATGACTTGTATCTCTTCCAATTGCTTAACCACCAAAATAGAATCCACCATTTTAAAGTCTAGAAACCTTCCCACAATGAACTTCTTAGTCCCCGCATCTTCCATTTTGTACTTCTTGTCTAGACACTCCCAAAGTTCCTTTGCACTTTCAAAGATAGAATAAACGTTGTAGAGAATATCCTCCAACCCATTTAAGTTATAATTGCGGCATAAAAAATCAGAGTGTTTCCATGCTTCCAAAGCGGCTTCTTGTTCTTTGGTGGCATTTTCTGTAGGAATCACCGATTTTGCCTCACGTAGAATGTGTGTGAGGTTGAGAGTAGTGAGATAAAATAGCATCTTCATTTGCCATCTTTTGAAGTCTTCTCCCTTAAACTTTTCAGGCTTCTCGGCATGGGTGTTCTTGACAATGGTTGCTATAGTAGTTGATGTTTCTCCGGCCATCTTTCAAGTATATATAACTTTGTTTTCGATTGTTGGTTTTGGGGTACTCAAAAAAAGGATAAGAAACAATGAAATACAAGAAAAAGAACTTCAAAGATCGACCATGTATTAAATAAGCTATCCGAAAACAAAGTTACGCCCCACACACGGTTGCAAGTGGACTATGCCGTCTTTGTCTTGAGGATACTACGATCTAAGTTAATAGAGGCAACAATCTCTATTAACTTCTGTAGAATTTGTGTATATAAATTGCTCTCAAAAGACTCAAAAACTCTGGACAAAAACTCAAAAAAATGAAAAATCAGCATTAACTAACTAACATACATGTATAAACATATATATAGGTGTCTACAGGGTAAGAGACATGTCTCTACACAAATGGTTGTGTCCCAACACCCTTAGAACATGTCTATGTATGTATATGCACATTTAGAAACCAATAGAACAGATATACATCGTTCAAATTCGAAGTTGAGTCATGAAAAATTGCAACTCTTTAGTTCTGGGCGCGCTCGACTGGTTGAGTTGACCTGGTCGACCGGTCGAAAGCCCCTCTGAAACTTTCTCAAAACTGAAGCTAAAAAATTCCCAGCGCTTTTGAATAAACGCCGTTAATCCCGGCGCTTCTGGACAAACGCCGTTAAACGTTATATACTCATTCATACCTCAATTTTCTAACAACTTTAACATAGCAAGGTTTGACTTACTCTTCCCAAACAAGTTCCCTAATGAAGAATATATGAACCCCTAACATAGCGAAGTTTGACTTACTCTTCCCGATCAACTGGCAAAGTGGTTGTTCTAGCTTAACCAAGGTCTCGAGTTCGAGTCTTGGGTATGTAGCTGTGATTAAATTCTTATTGAGAGAACTTTGTCGCCCTAACGGGTCCTGCGCAGCTTGATCCGAATTAGTCAGAGCCCAACGTGGTTCCGAATACAGGAGGTCTAGACCCAAAAAAAAAAAAAAAATACATAAGTGGCTATTCAATAGACCAACTCTATAAAGTCATCGAGTTTTTCTTAGAAGCTTAACAGTAGTTTTTTAGGAAAGATATGAAGTTTCATAGCTTAACACTTTAGGCCCTAGTAGTCAAATACATTGAACCAAATTCACTCACTCGTTTGAACACAATCCATAATTTTTTAATTGGCTTATTTACTACCATGTAAAACATGATCATTTGCATTCTGAATCTAATGTTCTGCAGCATATTAGTCTAACAAAGAACTTGTCTTAGCCGTGATTTTGTAGCCTTCTCAAGAGAGACTTATGAACCACTAAATTTGTTCTTAAACTTCCCAAACAAATCCTTAGTTCTAGCAGTGGTGTAATCCAAATTGAACATCAAGTCAAGTGGGTAGATTGAGATATCACTTTAGCTTCTGACTAACGCTTTTTATGTAGTTTCTTCTTTTTTTATTTCCATTTTCATTTTTTGTACAGCACTGGTGTAGTCCAAATTGAGCATCACGTCAAGTGGATGGATTGAGATCTCAAAGCATATCAATAATTAGAGAACCAAATGAAGTTTTTTCTCCGCTAGGACATATGAATTTAGAAGGAAAATTTTTCTTTTTAGGACAATGTAAAATATATTTTTTTTCCCGAAAAAAATAATAATGATTTTACCAATTTTACTTATGTCAGATTGGGACACTGTCACACACATATTCAATTAATTAGGCACATAATATTTGGCCAAAACATTTTAATTATAGAGAAGTGCGAAAGCCAATAAGGGAAGAAAAAAAAATGAATCCCTATCTAATAAAGACCATTTAACTGTGTGATAAAATCAATCGTATCGTCTGAGCTGTAAATTACAATTAAAATGGCAATTATGGCATAACATTGGTTAATTTTTTAATTCAGTAACTCCAACAGGCAGCAACCGATTAGAGACTACAAAGAAATCTGTCAATTAAATGCAAGGTAAATAAAGAAAAAGAAAAAGAATAGAATAGGATTTAGTACAAACCATGATGTCTTGTTTGGAGATGTTTCAAGGCTATCCTCAATGCACTGCTTCTTACTTCTTGTTGTGACAGTTGAATAAACCTCCCTATTATCTGATGCAACAATTGTTTTCATTTCAAATGAGAATGCTCACATTCGATTTGAACAATATTTCTTCCCCAAATCCATTTTTACCAAACAAATTCCTCATAATCCCAATCCAAAACGTAGCAAAGTCTGATTTTTCCATTGGAAACAAACATGAATAGGTTAATCTCAAAACATATTTAATCAGACATCAGCAAACAAACAAAGGGACCAAAAAATCCAATATCAATTAGTTAGTCTCAAATGAATCTCAAAACAAATGGATAACCAATACAATATATGTAAGTATAACCTGGTAAGAGATAAATCGGAAATTATAGTTTGTCGTGATTGTTGATATATGTAGTATTCAGGACCGTTGCTAGAGAGAGAGAGAGAGAGAGAGAGGGAGAGAGAGTTTCAGTTTGTTGGGTGAAAAGAGAAAGATAGATCAAGATAGAGGAAGAGATTGCAGAGAGGGATATCTCATACGGATTGTAGCCATGGTAATGACTCCGACGGGTGTTGGGGCCAGACTGTCAGAGAAGTCAACTGGTTGGTAGTACCGTGGAAGAAGAAAATGGAAGGTATAATAAATAAGAGAGGCAGAGAGACAATCTGCATAATTGGAGGATGATTATGATATTGTGATTGAGAGGGGAAGAGGCAAAGTCTCTATAATGTTTGGAGGGAGAGAGTAGGGCAGGTTAACAATTTCGGTCAACAACGAATTTAATTTTCACAGATAGAAAGTATTAAAGTTATTTGTTTCACATGTCTTCACAAAAATCATCTTCACGTTGAACTCTCCGCCATTAGATTCTAGAATAGATAGAATAGATTTGGGTAGTTGTCTTTTGGGTTTGGGTTAGTTAATATATAGTCCTTCATATACATCTATTCTAGAAATAGGTCCAACTTATAAGCCCTTTTAAGAATTATTCCTTCTATATTTTTGAAGACCAAAATACCCTCGGTGCATTTTTTAAATTCATACACACACATGTGTGTGTGTGCGTGTATATATGCAGAAATTATTACCCATCAAATCACAATATATTAGGAATTCAAAATTTAAACACTATACCTTGATTTCGCAATTTCGATAAATAGGAAACTGTCACGCCCCGACGTAGCATAAATGTGGAAAGCGTTTGATTTCCTTTATGGACCCGAAGGTCGCGACAGTTTGAAGGATCGAATCCGTCCCAAACATCGAACAACATGAAACCATAAATCAGAGTAGAGCAATCAATGCTTACAAAACTTTTCTAACTTAAAACAAAATAATAATATATATCATCTATAACAATCATCCTTATTACAAATCCAGTTCATAACTTAAAACATAAGATAATGATAAACAGTTTCTCTTCGTAAGCAGCTTTTCTCAATTAGCGTACTCATACGGTCCCTCCTGATTATAACCTGGAAAGCCTAGACACGAATGTCTAGGACACATCAACGTCGTCAGCTTCGAGAAGCTGGTGAGCATTAAAAACATATGCTCGAATGTAAAACATGCTCATTTACCATTTTTCAATTTCATTAATCAACGGGTTAATCGTCGAAAGGAATTCAATTGATAAAACAGTAAAAATCACATTATAAGCTTTGGTTCATAAAACATATGACCGTGCATAAGACCAATACAACCATTCTCATCTTACCGACTTTTTTCTCTCGACAACACAATACCCAACTCTCTCACACCAGTATCTTTGAAACACTAAGATGACCACACTTTAGTAACGGGGTACCAGGGAGTGTCCAGTTTGCCTCACATTTTAGTACGGGATACCAAGGAGTGTCCAATGCCTCATACTTTAGTACCTAATCCACCTCGCAAATACCGGAGAAACCTCATGCAGTATCCAGACTCGGGTACCAGGGAGTGTCCGTGGGCCACACTTTAGCACTACCATGGGTTCCAGGGAATGTCCAAGTTCGGCGTCACACACTTTAACGCTACCATGGGCGTCAGGGAGTGTCCAGTTTTGTCACTGTCACATTTCAAAGATACTCTCGTCGCAATCTCAAAACGTCACACTTTGGTCCACAATTACCAGGGAGTGTCCAAACACAATCTCAACCACATACTCTTTTCAACACTGACCACTACTCACCATGCATGTACAACTGACCTCACATGTATGTCATGACACTTCATATAGAATGTGTAACCAACTAGAAATAAGAACCATGTGCGTACGAGAATAATTAAGTCATAGTTTCTCGCTTTTATAAACCAAACATGGTAAACAGTATCTTGATTTAGTAAAATTCCCAAATAGAACCTTAACAGCCTTTAAAAGTTATTCCAAACAGTCCCATAACAGAAAATGAACAAAAACTGAAAACTGCCAGGTTGCGCGCGCGAGCCGCTCGCGCGATATGCCTATTTTTCAATTTCTTTATAAAATATTTTCTATCTGCCAGGAATCACACACCTCACGCGCACGGGCTGCTTGCGCGGTCCGATCGCGCGATCACGTTCACGAGGAGAAGCTGAGGCTTCTTCTTCTTCGTTGAACAGTCCCCTGTTTTTAGTTTCAAAGCCAATTTTGATCCATTTTAAAATTTCGAAGTAAATATAACAAGTCATATATGGATTTATTCGGTTTTTTGCAAGGATTAAGAATCCACAATCAATTTAACATGAATCGAACCATAGCTCTCGGATTTTACAAAAAATCGAGAGTTGTCAAAACTTGATTTCTAATATACTTTCTCCTATGAACAAATTAAGCTTTAATACTTTAACCATAGTCTATATATACTGTAATCTTTCATTATTATGTATAAAAAACAGATTTTGGTTATGATTTCAAGCTATGATACTTCAAACGTAAACTTATAATTGGTGATCACAAATCAACTACACAAAACAGTAAATAAAGGGTGAATTACATTCTAAGTGATTTAGTTATACTCACTGTGATAAGAATTGAATAAAGTGTTGAGAAAGACAATCAAATAAGCAATCACCCACTTGAGCTCTAACTGTGTAATTTTGTGAAGTTTTCTCTCTCTAAGGAACTTTCTGTAAAAGAACTCTCAACTCTCCCTGTATGTGTATTTCAGTGTTGCAAAGTTAAACAGATTGTGAGAGAAGTGCTATGTTTATAAAGGAAACCAATTGATGAACTTGGAGACCAAGTAAGATCTTCAATACTCAACAAAATGGAATAGTTTTACTAATTTACATAAGCTGTGAGATATACAAATACACAGATTTACATATGTATGATCCTACAAAGTTTGAAGAGGTGCTAATAGGCTAGTAGGGATCAAAATAGAGGGGCTTGGGAAATGATGCTTATGGTACAATTTCTACACACACTTGTGGAGTATTGCCAAACATTGCCTTTCAATCATTAGAAGTATTAATGGATATAAAGCAATAGTCATGTCTTGCTTTACGTCAATCCAAAATCTGTGGAAAATTTAACGCGGCACGGACAGTTTTGATCATAAACTGGTATTTCCGTGACGCGCTGATCACCACGAAAATACAGAAAATTCATTTTAACGTAAGGACTGATTTTCCGATTTTATAAAAGTACTAAATGAGTCAAAGGTGAATATTTTCACTGTTTTGAAATATAGTTTGAAATCTAACACAGGTATTTACTAACTTTATAAAAATTGCAGTTTGACCCCAAAAAGAATTTGGACAAGAAATAAAACAAGCAGCAAGATTTAACACATGAGAATTATAATTAAATAAAAGCAGACAATACAAATTGAATTTAAATGTGACAATGCAAATACAACTAAATAAATGAAAATGCAAGTTATTACATCCTTCTTCCCTTAAACAGGATTTCGTCCCTGAAATCAAGACTAACTAGTCATGAAACAGCTCCGGGTACTTCTTCCTTATCTCGGCTTCAACTTCCCACGAGGCTTCATTCTCGTCATGGTGATTCCACTGAACCTTCTCCAATGGAATGTCCTTATTCCTCATTTTCTTGATACTCTAATCTAAAATCTTCATGGGCCTCTCCTTGTAGGAAATGCTATGACTCGTCTCAATATCGTCAAAAGTAACTATATAAGAGGGGTCTCATATATATTTCCTCAGCATACTCACATGGAATACGTTGTGAACCCCAGACATCTTCGGTGGTACTGTGAGTCGATAGGCTACTTTCCCGACATGATCCAAAATCTCGAATGGTCCAATGAAATGCGGGGCTAACTTCTCTCTCTTGAGACCAAAACGTACCACTTCTCAAGTCGGTGAGACCTTAAGAAGTACATGATCTCCAACACTGAATTCTAAATCTTTCCGGCGTCGATCGGCATAACTTTTATACCTGCTCAGTGCAGTTCTCATCCTTTCCTTGACCAGAGAAATCTTTTTGTTGGTTTCTCGAACCAAATCTGATCCCAGCAATTCTATATCTCCAACCTCTGTCCAACACAACGGAGAACAACATGGTCGTCCGTACAATGCTTCAAACGGAGCCATCCTGATACTCGTAAGATAACTATTATTATAGGCAAATTCAACTAAAGGCAAGTGCATCTCCCAAGATTCTTCAAAATTGATAACACAAGCCCTAAGCATGTCCTCCATAATTTGATTAACACGTTCAGTCTGCCCGTTTGTCTGAGGATGAAAAGCAGTACTCATCTTGAGCGAGGTTCCCATATCTTCTTGTAGACTTTCCCAGAATCCAGAGGTAAAACGTGTGTTGCAGTCTAACACAATCGACATAGGTGCACCGTGAAGTCGCACAACTTGTTGTATGTACATTCGGTTCATCTTTTCCACCGGGTATGTCATACTATAAGCGATGAAGTGCGCTGACTTAGTCATTCGATCCACTATTACCCAAATAGCGTCATGATTCTATTGAGATCGAGGCAATCCCACTACAAAATCCATGGTTATGTGCTCCCACTTCTAACCTGGAACAGGTAGCGACTGCAACAATCTTGGGGGCCTCTAATGTTCGGCTTTGACTTGTTGACACGTCAGACACTTGGATACAAAATCAGTCGCCTCCTTCTTCATTCCTTCCCACCATAAATTTCTTTTCAAGTCTTTGTACATCTTGGTTCCTCCCGGGTAAACTATATATCTTGACTTATGTGCTTCTACCAGAATATCATTTCTCAAATCTCCATAGTCTGGTACACATAATCTGTCTCTGCATCTGTATCCTCCATCCTTTCCTACCTTCCATTTTTTCAGATCCTTTTCTGACATCTTCACAACCCATGTTTGAATTTTCTCATCTCCTTTCTGCGCTTCGATAATGCGGTCAACAAGAGTATGCCATAAGATAATGCATCCAAACAGTTGTCCTTCTCCCTCCTCAAACTTCTATACCTCAAACTCGGCCAATATCTCCAATGCTCTCCATTCTCTAACCATGAAAGAGGCAATTATTCCACGAGTTTGTCGGCTCAAAGCATCCGCGACCACAAATGCTTTACCTGGGTAGTATTCTAACGTGAAGTCATAATCTTTAATCAGCTCCATCCATCTATGTTGCCTTATGTTCAACTCTTTCTATGTGAACAGATATTTCAGACTCTTGTGATCGGAGAACAAATCAAACTTCTCACCGTAGAGATAATGTCTCCAAATATTGAGTGCAAATACCACTGCTGCCAATTCCAAATCATGAATAGGGTAGTTTAACTCATTCGGCTTCAGCTGTCTAGACCCATAGGCGATAACTCTGCCATCTTGCATAAGTACACACCCTAGTCCTTGGTAAGACGCATCACTGAAGATAGTGAACTTCTCATTAAGCTTGGGTATGGCTAGTACCGGTGCGGTGGTGAGTCTTTCTTTCAACTCTAGTAAGGCGCGTTCATGCTTCTCTGCCCATTCGAACTTCTGAGCCTTCCTGGTCATTCCGGTCAACGGCGCGGTTATCTTAGAGAATCCTTCGACAAATCTCCGATAATAACCTGCGAGTCTAAGAAAACTCCTAACTTCTGTACGGTTATTCGGTCTAACCCAATTTGATACATCATCTGTCTTGGATGAATCCACAGAAATCCCTTGAGACGACACCTTGTGTCCCAAAAATTTCACTTCTTGCAACCAGAATCACACTTACTGAATTTAGCATACAACTGGTGATCCTTGAGTGTCTGCATTGCTATCCATAGATGTTGCTCATGTTCTTCTTCTAACTTGGAATAGATCAAGACATCATCTATGAAGATGATGACAAACTAATCCAAATAAGGCTTGAACACTCTATTCATCAGATCCATGAATACTGCCTGGGCATTCGTCATTCCAAATGACATTACCAAAAATTCATAGTGACCATACCGGGTTCTGAAAGCAGTTTTAAGTATGTCTTCCTTCCTTACCCTCAACTGATGATATCCCAATCGTAGGTCTATCTTGGAGAATGTTGTAGCTCCTTGTAGCTAATCAAACAAATCGTCGATCCGAGGTAAGGGATACTTATTCTTGATAGTTACTTGGTTCAGTTCTCTGTAATCGATACACAACCGAAGTGTTCCGTCCTTCTTCTTCATAAATAACACTGGTGCTCCCTAAGGCGATGTACTTGGATGTACAAAACCCAGATTCTCGAGCCCTTGAACTTGTTCCTTTAATTCTGATAGTTCGACGAGGGCCATTCTGTAGGGAACCTTAGTGATCGAAGCGGTACCTGGTATAAGCTCAATATAGAACTCTATACTTCTCTTAGGCGGTAAACCAAAAATGTCTTGAAATACTTCCTCGAAGTCCTTAACTACAGGTATAGACAATGTTGTTATCTCTGTACTGATGACTTCGATGTTGGCTAAACACCTCGTGAGGAACATATCTCCCGAAGGGTTACATTGGAAATCAAAGGATTGATTTCCATTGTCGGAGAATGTAATTCTCTTCCTCGCACAATTCAAAGTTGCTTAATTCTGAGTGAGCCAATCCATCCCTAAGATTATGTCAAACTCCTTCATCGATAAGATAATCAATCTAGATGGTATCTCACGATCTCCTATCCGTAGAGGATAGTCCTTGCACACATGTCCTAACTTGACTGTGGCTCCCAATGGTGAGGTAGCTCTCACAGCTTTCTCTAAGTGATGAGGCAAAATACCCAATCTTTGAATAGTATTAACAAATATGAATGATAGTGCAGCACCCGTTTTAAATAAAACTTTAACTTGGGAGTTAAACAAGGTTAATGTACCTTCCACTGCTTGCTGATCAGGTTGAGCTTCTCTATAATCCCCTTCTTCATACACCGTCTCGTCATATCCAGCAAAATCAGGAATAATAGCATTCAAGCGAGTCTGACCCTGTTGACCATAAGTCACCTGTTTAGGAGCAGTGCAGAACTTGCTAATGTGCCCTGGTTCGCCACAGTTGTAGCATACTATCCCCTGTTGAGTAGCACGCCTTGGTGCATTGCAATCTTGAGCCAGATGACCGAGGTTTCCAAAGTTAAAACACTTTCCACCACTACTTCCTTCTCCAACTCGGGGCTGAGTCGAATGGGTATAGCCTGAGGTTTCTTGCTTCCATCAAAATTCCTCTTCTGCCCATGCATACGATATGCCAGTGGCTTATTTCCAAAATTACCCCTCTGAGGTGGTCAAAATTCGAATTGCTTACGGTTCACTCGAGCATCTTCTTCTAAATCAGTGGCCAAGCCAACGAGTCCCTCAAAAGACTTATCTAGGTGATCGAGAGTTAAACAGAGAATCTACAGTGTCATCCCTTGGTTGCACTTACGGATCCTCTTTTCCTCAGTATCAACCATGTGAGGGGCAAGCCGAGACAGTCTCTCGAACTAATTGGTGTACTCTTGCACCGATTTAGTTCCCTGAGTCAAATCCGTGAATTCATTCTCCCTCATGTGCCTCTCTGTAGCTGAAAAATACTTTTATAGAAATCTCTCTTTAAATATAGTCCACGTCACGTCATTCCCATAACAGTCGTGTTTCCAATAGTTGCTATCATCGAGTCCCACCAATCTGCGGCGACATCGGTTAGTTGGAAGGTAGCTAACCTCCTCTTATCCATTTCATTACACTGGACAGCTTCGAACATGCGGTCCATTTGCCTTAGCCATTGTTCAGCTTTCCAGGGTTCTGCAGTACCCGCAAACTATTCGGGCCTTAGCGCACGGAATCTTTCCAGCAGCTTATCTCCAGTTTGACGTCTCGTCGATTTTCATTCAGGTTTCCGATCCTTTCCAAATGCCTGACAAAAGCTTTAAACATTCCTATGGGATCAGCAGTTAATGGTGCCTCCTCGATTAGATTCCGGTTCCTTCTTGGTCTCCCAGCCATTCTATGCATGTCAATGATACAAAAATGTGAAATAAGCATGAAGCAATAATATTAAGCATTTTAAATGACAACATCATTCAAAAGAGTATTTAAATATATATATATATATATAAAACTTCTTGTCAAGTTAATACAAAAGGCGTGTATGACCAGTTAATGCCTACCCTATCCATATGGGTTAGGACTACTTCGTCCATGCAAAGGTTAAATGCCAAAAAAATGGGGTAATTTCCCTACACTCCAATGCATATAAATACAGCTTGCAAAAAGAGATAGAGCTGCTAATCCAAAAATAGTAAATATGAACAAGGTAATATCTAAATCATCATTCATCGTTGTAGGCGGCTACGAGCAAATCCAACGAGTCGACTGGGCGAAAACGCTGGACATTAAAAGGACCCACGAGATCATAATCACCGCTCTGAGAAGCTGGTGATAGAGTAGGTCCTGGGGCATCTGCCTCAACTGACACCTCCTCGGGAACAACTAACTTAAGTGCTAGATCTTCCTCGAGCTCAACGGCTAAGTCGTCTAGACCTATGCCATCCTCCCCTACAACCTCCTCAGCAACAGGGATAACCATGATGTCATCATCATCATCATCCTCAATTACGGGAACTACTGGCTGGGGCATCTCTAGCTGTGCAAGGTGAGCGTGCGCAAGCTGGATCTCAAGGGGAAGATAGAAAGCATCACTACCAACCAGTCTCAAATCTTAACTAGCACTAAGCGCCCAAGTTAACTAATCCCACCATATGAATCTGGTGCCACAGATCCGATACTATAGTAGATGTGGCCAGCTGCTCAATGGCGGTGTGATATAAGTCAAGAAAAGCTGGGACTACTGCCCCCGGGGTCACAAAATGTCCTCCAAACCCGTCTGGCACATAGAGTGGTTGAGCTGGATCCATACCTGATAAAAAGGTACTAACTTAAATTATGACAGAAATAATCTTAGGCATCTGGGTTCCAGGTCTATCCTCCTGTCATATCATCGAGTGTGCAAAGCTTAAGCTAACAGAATGTGAAATCGAGTCTATACTGGTAAACCCTAACTTGGCTAAACTATCTGAGATAACCTGGCTCTGATACCTCTAAATCATGTCACGCCCTAATGTAGCATAAATATGGAAAGCGTTTCATTTCTTTTATGGACCCGTAGGTTGCGACAGTTTGAAGGATCGTATCCGTCCCAAACATCAAACAACATAAAACCATAAATTAAAGTAGAGCAATCAAGGCTTACAAAACTTTTCTAACTTAGTAAATATTACAACACGGGATCACCTAAAGGCACAGACTGCCTTGAAACAATAATATCTATCATCTATTACAGTCATCCTTATTACAAATCCAGTTCATAACTTAAAATATAAGATAATAATAAACAATTTCTCTTCGTAAGCAGCCTTTCTCAATTAGCGTAGTCATAAGGTCCCTCCTAATTATAACCTGGAAAGCCTTGACACGAATGTCCAAGATGCATCAACGTCGGCAGCTTCGAGACGCTAGTGAGCATTAAAAATATATGCTCGAATGTAAAACATACTCATTTACCATTTTCCATTTTTCAATTTCATTAATCAACGGGTTAATCGTCGAAAGGAATTCAATTGATAAAATAGTAAAAATCACATTATAAACTTTGGTTTATAAAACATATGACCGTGCATGAGACCAATACAACCATTCTCATCTTACCGACTCTTTTCTCTCGACAACACAATACCCAACTCTCACACACCAGTATCTTTGAAACACTAAGATGACCACACTTTAGTAACGAGGTACCAGGGAGTGTCCAGTTTGCCTCACACTTTAGTACGGGGTACCAGGGAGTGACCAATGCCTCGTACTTTAGTACCTTATCCACCTCACAAATACCGGAGAAACCTCACGCAGTATCCAGACTCGGGTACCAGGGAGTGTCCGTAGGCCACACTTTAGCACTACCATGGGTGTCAGGGAATGTTCAAGTTCGGCGTCACACACTTTAACGCTACTATGGGCGTCAGGGAGTGTCCAGTTTTGTCATCCATTTCATAGATACTCTCGTTGCAATCTCAAAACGTCAGACTTTGGTCCACACTTACCAGGGAGTGTCCAAACACAATCTCAACCATATACTCTTTTCAACATTGACCACCACTCACCGTGCATGTAAAACTGGCCTCACATGTATGTCATGACACTTCATACAGAATGTGTAACCAACTAGAAATAAGAACCATGTGCATACGAGAATAATTAAGTCATAGT
The DNA here is from genome assembly GCA_033977485.1 of Hydrangea macrophylla. Lineage (NCBI taxonomy): Eukaryota > Viridiplantae > Streptophyta > Magnoliopsida > Cornales > Hydrangeaceae > Hydrangea > Hydrangea macrophylla. The sequence continues at coordinate 81,256,532 of CM066985.1, read as the reverse complement.
TTCTCGCTTTTATAAACCAAACATGGTAAATAGTATCCTGATTTAGTAAAATTCCCAAACAGAACCTTAGCAGCCTTTAATAGTTATTCCAAACAGTCCCACAACAGAAAATGAACAAAAACTGAAAACTGCCAAGTAGAGCGCGGGCCGCTCGCGCGATATGTCTATTTTTCAATTTCTTGATATAAACTTTTCTATCTGCTAGGAATCACACACCTCGCGCGCGCGGGCCACTCACGCGAGGGGTCGCTCGTGCGGGCCACTCGCGCGAGGGGTCGCTCGCGCGGGCCGCTCGCTTGCGCGAGGAGGAGCTGAGGTTTTTTCTTCTTCGCTGAACAGTCCCCTATTTTTAGTTTCAAAGCCAATTTGACCCATTTTGTAATTCCGAAGTAAATATAACAAGTAATATATGGATTTCTTCGATTTTTCGCAAGGATTAAGAAGCCACAATAAATTTAACATGAATTGTACCGTAGCTCTCAGATTTTACGAAAAATCGAGAGTTGTCAAAACTTGATTTCTAATATACTTTCTCCTATGAACAAATTAAGCTTTAATACTTTAATCATAGTCTATATATAATGTAATCTTTCATTATTATGTATAAAAATAGATTTTGGTTAGGTTTGAAAAGTTATGATTTTAAGCTATGAAACTTCAAATGTAAACTCATAATTGGTGATCACAAATCAACTACACAAAACAGTAAATAAAGGGTGAATTACATTCTAAGTGAGTTAGTAATACTCACTATGATAAGAATTGAAGAAAGTGTTGAGAAAGACAATCAAATAAGCAATCACCCACTTGAGCTCTAACTGTGTAATTTTGTGAAGTTTTCTCTCTCTAAGGAACTTTCTGTAAAAGAACTCTCAACTCTCCCTATGGGTGTATTTCAGTGTTGCAAAGTTAAACAGATTGTGAGAGAAGTGCTATGTTATAAAGGAAACCAATTGATGAATTTGGAGACCAAGTAAGATCTTCAATACTCAACAAAATGGAATCATTTTACTAATTTACATAAGTTGTGAGATATGCAAATACACAGATTTACATACGTATGATCCTACAAAGTTTGAAGAGGTGCTAATAGGCTAGTAGGGGTCAAAATAGAGGGGTTTGGGAAATGAAGTTTATGGTACAATTTCTACACACACTTGTGGAGTATTTCCAAACAAGGCCTATCAATCATTAGAAGTATTAATGGATATAAAGCAATAGTCATGTCTTGCTTTACGTCAATCCAAAATCTATGAAAAATTTAACGCGGCGCGGATAGTTTTGATCATAAACTGGTATTTCTGTGACGCGGTGATCTCCACAAAATATAGAAAATTCTTTTAATGTAAGGACTGATTTTCCGGTTTTGTAAAAGTACTGAATGAGTAAAAGGTGAATATTTTCACTGTTTTGAAATACAGTTTGAAATCTAACACAGGTATTTACTAACTTTATAAAAATTGCAGTTTGACCCCAAAAAGAATTTGGACAAGAAATAAAACAAGCAGCAAGATTTAACACATGAGAATTGTAATTAAATAAAAGCAGACAATACAAATTGAATTTAAACGTGACAATGCAAATACAACTAAATGAATAAAAATGCAAGTTGTTACAGAAACGATTTTCTTTCTCACCAGTTTATCTCACCAAAATTGACCCACAATCTAAGATCGTCTGAAGCAGAGCTCGACTCCAACAGAAAAAATGGTGTAAGAAATATCAAAAGAACGATTAGGGTTCTGATCAAATTTGCGATGATGGGTATAAAAGGTGAGAATCTACTATTCTGTTTATATATGTTGAATAGAACTTTATTAATAGCTTGATTATTCTTGCATTCGTTATTTCTCATTCATTTGTTGAATATGCATAAAAGACTGATATTTTTTTTTTGAATGAACTACAATTTATGAAGTGTGAGAAATTTCATAAAAATGTGTATAAACAAAAATGAGAAATTTCAATGTAAGTTACAAATTTTCACACTTATTCTGGTGATCAAAGTAAGTGAGAAGCTTCACATTGATTATGGTGATCAAAGTAAGTGAGAAATTTCATTGTTTTTCAGCTCGTTCAAGCATGGTTTAGAAAAAATGCACGAACACCAGCTGTGACAACATGAGCAATGCTTAGGCGTATAATATGCAATATATTTTTTGGGATAGAAGACATTACCATGGTGTAATGTATCAACAATTTTTTGGCTAGTTAGTTTTTTGAACAACATGAACTATTGTGGATGTATTTGATAGTAGACATTACCATGGCAATTTTTTTATTCCTTCTTCCTGTCAATCGTAATTTTTTTGTTGATATTCCAAAAAAAGTGAGAAATTTCTCACCAAAATCTCTATGAATAAACTAATTGTCAGAACAAGAATAAAAAATTACTCACTTTGTTATACATCACTCAGTCACAAATGATGACTTCTCTCTATACTATTCTAAAAAATATATGAGGAATTACTCACTTTGTTATTCATCAATTAGTCACAAAATGATGACTTCTCACTATGACAGTGAAAAATATATTCACACCAATAGCAGCGCCAGTGAAAAATGGTGAGAAATTTCTCACCATTCACGCATGAATTGAAAAGATAAGAACCCTTAACGATTGGAATACAACTTACTTGAATCCAATCTTGTTGTTAATTAGAAAATATATCAGATCTGCAATAAACCAACAACAAATATACAACACAAATATCCAACCCAAAACAAACATTTCAAATTTCAAACAACAAAATTTTAGCAAAACATCATTGGCCTCACGCATGATTCAAGGAGGCATAACTCCACATCCTTCTTTTTCAGCAACTCATTAACACGTTTTATAATTATGCCTAAAAATCTGTGAAATAGATATCCTATCTAATAATAGTATATTTTAAAATTAATTAAAACAATAAAAGAGATAAGGGCATGCTCGTCCAAAAATATATCATAATATTAGGGAAATGACTAATTCTTAATGTTCTGTTATATCAAGGGATCAAATTCAAAACACACGATTCAAATTGGACTTAATCTATTTTAGGTGCTAAATACAGGACTAATTCGTAGATTTCTATTTGGGTTTTGGCATCCCTTTTAGCATGACTTCCAAAAACACGTCTTTAATGGTGTGTGAAATGTAATACTCATTCCGTCTCATATTTTGAGTCTTGTATTCTATTTTGATATGTTTCAAAATTAGTGTCCACTTTCCTAAACTGGTACATAAGTTTTACTTACTTTTCAAAATTACCTTTCCTTGAAATCTACACTAAGACAAAACTAAAAAAGTTGTTGTAATGATTAAGGCCGATTATGGAAAGTAGATATAGATTCTTTTTGTCCCCTTAATAAGTTGAACTCCGAAAGATAAACTCAAAATATGAGACGAAGGGAGTATCAAATTATAGCATCGTAAAAAATTATGCCAAATTTGGCAGTGTAGATTGTCAATACTTTTGGCAGCTCAAATGGCATGCCATTGAAACTCTCTTTCCAAGTCACCTGCTATATTTTAGCATTACATTCATTCACATATAAAATCGTTTACAAATTTTTTTTTTTTTTTTTTTGAATGAAAATCGTTTACAAATTTTAAATTTAAAATTTTGAGTAAACAAGGATGTGTAAAGATCAAACACACATATACAGTCAGGCTCTAAAAAGGGCGCCCTTTTTTTTTCTTAAAGAGAGGGCCTCTGTTTTGGCCGTCAGATCGTGTTTTCATTAATGGCAGTTTTGTCATTTCACAGTTTTTAAACACGATCCGACGGTCAAAACAGAGGCCCTCTCTTTAATAAAGAGAGGGCGCCCTCTTTAGAGAATCTTTGCACACATATATATATATATATAACTAAATATTTAAACAGTTACAATGACTCATAGCTCAAATGGTAAAGGACTGGCACTTGGTGTCCTCCTAGGTATCCAGATTTTATGTTCGAACCTTCCCCTATGGTAGGGCTATTTAATTATATTTAACCTCATGTGGTTCAAAAGTGGATACTTAAGTTCATTATGGTTTTGGACTAAAGTGAAACTACTAAGATTTCTCTCAGAATAGCTCAACGTGTGGATTAAGTGTTAAATTATCCTTATATAGGAGAGTTTAAGTGTCAAAATTAACCTCACATAGGCAGTTAACCCCAAAATTAGTCCTCTGAAGGGATTAAGTATTAAAAATTAGTTCCATATAGGTGGGTTTAATGACAACATTATCCCCACATATGGGATTAACCCTAAAATTAACCTCACAAAGGGGGTAGTGTATTGATATTTTTGACCAATTTTAGGATTTTTATCAATTTTGAGGAAAATCTTAACAGTTTCACTTTAATCCAAATTCACAGAAGATTAAGTGTCCACTTTTAAAGCACAGGGGATAAAGTGAAAACGATCCTAACCATATGAGGTTAAAATGTATTTAACCCTTAATTATAAGTCCATTATAATTATTTTGCTTTAGAGTTAAGATAATTAATAATTTTGATTAGAGAAAGGTCTTCTGCACACAAATATTAAATAAAATTTTATTATATAAATATTAAATAAAATTTTACTAGACCGTGCATAAATATTTGAAAATTTTAGTGGAAAATCTCATTCTACCTATGTTTGTTGTAATAGACCCACCAATTGATACTTCGCAATGATAGACCCTATAATTATAAATGTTGTTAGGGATTAGTCCAAATTTTCCTATTATAGAATTATTAGATTTCTTTTCTACCCCTAACCTATATATACAAAATCGTATATATATACATATATACATATATTTAATTCAGATTTAATTGAATCAGTTAGCAAATCTGACCAATCTTATAAAATCCCAATTGATATGGGTTACAATATATATAAAAAATTTATCCTAATATTGTAGGATATTACTTTACAAAACGGTTTACAAACGAATTTCACCATTTCTAATTCACAGTGTATTGCATATTCAATCTAGATATCACATCATAAACAAATCTTTCAGCGGGTATTGAATTATACACTGCAAATAGATCATTTTTATATTGTAACTGGTTTATTAGTGTGAAATTTTACACTACAACCGATTTATTATTGAAATTTTACATTGCAAAATTTCACTGCTTTCATTAAATCTGATTTTGACTTGCCATATATACACATTAATTCTGGTAGTTATGATAGCATTTTGACTTGCCAAAATCTCATTTTGAATTAATATCCCATAATTATAGTGCTTTCCGTTTTTTGTGTTTGTGCCATAAATCACGTTAGTTTTTGAAAAAAAAATTGTTTCACCATTTCTAATTCACAGTGTATTGGATATTCAATCTATATATCACATCATAAATGAGTCTTTCTGCGGGTATTGAATTTTACACTGCAAATAGTTCATTGTTATACTGTAACTGGTTTATTAGTATGAAATTTTACACTGCAGCAGGTTTTATTACTGAAATTTTACACTGCAAAATTTCACTGCTTTCATTAAATCTAATTTTGACTTGCCATATATACACATTAATTCTGTTAGTTATGGTAGGATTTTGACTTGCTAATATATCATTTTGAATTAATATCCCATAATTATAGTGATTTCCATTTTTTGTGTTTGTGCCATAAATCACGTTAGGTTTTGAAAAAAAAATTTGTTGAAAAATTTGATCTCCTATCCCTTTATTTTTGGATATCTAATAAACGAAAAAAAAAATCCTAGGATCTTACGTATCTACATTATGGGTTTGTCACATCTTGCTAATGCCATCCATGGGTTTTCTGTTCTACCAATAATTATTCATTCATGGGTTTTTTGTTCTACCAATAATCATTCATGATAGTATGTATTATACTGCATTCGTGAGAGTTTTAAGATTAAAGAAGATAACAATAGATCGAGGAGAAGATATCAACTTAATTAGAATAAATGAACGAATTTTTCACTAAGAGTAGTGTGAAATTTCACACTGCTAAATAATGATTAGGTTAAATTTTTCACTGCGACTAGTATGAAATTTCAAACTGATACTACGAATACCCTATTAAGATCAAAAATGTTTTACATACTGCCACAAATCAAATTTGTTTCTCTAAAACAGAAAGATTAAGAACAAATTAACCCAAGAGCCACTCTCAAATATCCAGTTAAGAGCACAAGACAAACTATTCGACAAAACACCTGCATGCATCCAACAGGACCATGCTAATCCACCCCAACCACATTCAAAAATAAAACCAGTACAAAGACAAACAATTTTAAATAAAAGAAAAACCATCAATCCCACGATGAAACTACAGCAGATAACTCCATTTCAAAAGCACCACTATGAAGCTATCACATCCCTGCGAAGGTTGTGAAAGTCTCCAACACATCCAATAGAGAAAAGTAAAAACAAGGCTCTGCCGAAAAAAGTTGACAATTCTGTGTTGGTGATCTTCTCCAAGATAGCTGCTTCTTTTTTGGTCATCATCAAAGCCATGCTGCGAAAGAGTAATAGTGTGAAATTTAATACGTTTGCAGTGTTAAATTTTGCACTACGGAATGAACGATCAATCAAAGTCAATTATTGTTTGGGAATTTTCACACCATCGAAAGTTCTTGTGGAATTTAACTAATTTTCCAAACATGCAATAGTGAGTGCTAAATTCCAAACTGCAATCACACGCAAAAACTTATTTTTTCCCAAATCTTGTCTTCAATCCCACAATGATTGATCCATTAAAATCATACATTAACATGTAGTACCAAAATTTCACACGACTGGAAAAAAAAAAAAAAAAAAAAAAATCTCACCTTTTCTCTCCATTGTTGTTACTCGTCGGAGCCGTACGACCGGAGCCTCACCGTCACGTTTTTGGACGCCTAAGAAGTTTTTTATCTTGCAATTGAATATAGAAACTTTTATGTTCTTGGAAGGAGGTGGACAATCAATTGATATGTAGTACATTTTTTTAGAGAGAGAGTATGAAACGTTGGAGAAGATGAAATATATATATACATATATATTATCTATATTTAGTGTTTAAAATTTAAAAATCCTTGATTTTGGGTGAGTTTAAATGGGAATGATTCTTTTGATGAGTCATAGGGGTAGTTTGGTCACTAAATAAACATATGGACCTATCATTAAAATATTGTATGAGTTGGGTCAATTACAATAAACTTAAAGTAGATTGGATTTATTACTAATTAACTCTAAATATTTTAGGTTAAAAAAATTCTTCTTATCTTAAATAACTTAGAATTAAATTAGATATTATACACGTACTCCTGACAGTACCTTATAGAGATTTCTATTTTTTTTTTTCCGGAAAAAAAAAAGAGAAAGAAAGAAAGAAGAGAAGGGGGTTGTGTATATCTAAACGTACTCTTGAAAAAAAAAAAAAAGAGGAGGAGTGGGGTTTGTGTGTGTTTGGATTTGTAAGAATATCCGAATTTGAACAAAGCATTAACATAAAGGGTGATGCTATTTCCACTCCATCATTGAACTAAGGCACTCCATGGTACTATTCTTAAAGCATGTGGTACATGCATGTCATGCATTACATACATAGTACCACATGCTCTGAGAGTGGTACCATGGAGTGCATTAGTTCAATAATGGAGTGGAAATAACAATTCCCACTAACATAAATATCATTTGTAGCATATGAATATGCATTACTATATATTATAGGCGATAGGTAGTTGGAATTCAGAGTGTGTGGTATGATAATTGGGCTGGACGTTGGTAGACCCCACATTTCTATCTCAGAAAATGGCGACGGTCTCAATGGCCTGGTCTCCCCCAAACTTCACATCTTCCACTTCGGATCTTCGGCGAGTCAACCGGTGAGCATATGACTCTCTCTCTCTCTCTCTCTCTCTCTCTCTCTCTCTCTCTACTATTCCCATACTCTGTCGACTTTTATAATTTTATCAGTTTTTTTTTTTTTTTTTTTTTTTTGTGTGTATTGCAAATTTTTGTGTAGATGCTCATTCATGGCGTCTGCAAGCGTAACTGGATTGGGTGTGCGAGTTTCGGAAGGGCTAGGGAATTTACCTAAGGTCGCCCTCACTTCTACTCATGGCAGGTACCTATTTGCTAGCTAAATTGTCATATATATATATATACATATGTTAAATTGGAGCATCTAATCCAAAACCAAAACCAATTGGCAATGGGTATAGTAGCCCTTTATAAGTCCGGACAATCTCAACACTCCCCCGCACGAGTGGCATGACTGAGAACCAAACACATGGATTACTGAGATAGGGTGGCATGGAGCATACGTGAACAAATTAGGCCCAACAATAACCTGCTCTGATGCCATGTTAAATTGGAGCATGATGCCATGTTAAATTGGAGCATCCAACCCAAAATCAATTGGCAATGGGTGTAGTAGCTCCTTGAACTTATATATTGAATTAATAACTAAATTATAAGTCTCCGATGTGGACAATCTCAACAATACAAAGTCGCCTTCACATGAGGGAGTCCTCACTTTGACAAAATGAGGACTTCTCTTTACAGCCGTTGGATCCAGTTTTCATTAAGGGGGCACAACAGACTGAAAACTAGACCCAACGACTGTAAATATAAGTCTTGACTCCCTCATGAGAAGGGTTATGATATACATATATGCTTGTGTATGTTTGTATTTGTAAATGACATTGTGGAACCTCAAAGAGTGCAGAAAGGATGAGGAATACTAATAAAGGATGTCATTTGAATTTTTTTCTCACTTGTTTGTTGGTTTTTTTGACTAATTAGAATCAAATTTGCTGGGGTTCTTGATGTTGAAATTGAATGCCTAACTACTGACATTGTGCGTTTGGACGAGTAATGCTATGCTTCTCAAATGTTGTTCCAACATATGTGGCAGTGGGTCAAGTGGTTGTTGAGATTATAATCACACATCGGGAATTTAAAGTTTTGCTACTCAATATATGAGATCATGGGGCTATTCCACCCATAGCCAATTGGTTTTGGGTTGGATGCTCCAGTTGAACAGTGGTCGTTGGTCCCACTACCACATGTGTTTGGGAACATGAAAAATTTGGGAAGCATTGCATTACTCTATTTGGGCTTAGACCTTGTTGGCAACTTGGCATGAAACCGTGATCAGTACCGATTGTTGACATTGTTTTGTATCTTTTAGTTTCTGAGAATCCATTCCCTTTGACTTGGAGTTGCTAATAATAGACAAACAAACTATGCTTGGTTGGTCAGTTCTCTTGACATTTGTCTCCTATCCGATTCCAAGCAGAGGGCAGTGAGAATAGTGTTTGATTGAGTATTTCCACTTTGAGAAGTGGGTAAAAAGGAGTAATATATTTGTATATTTATACATTACTCGTATAATAATGTTGTAGAAGTAGGTGATATATAACTGCATCCTCCAATTGCCCAACTTTCTGATTTAGAAGCAGGTGATGTTTAGATTGTTTTCTGTCAAGATGGGAATATGCTCCCTTTTCACTCCTTTTGTTTGTAGTGAGGCTGAGATATACTTGTTTGGGGGTTGCATCACATCTTGGAAAGTTTCCGGCAAGGATCTCCTTTTCGTTCGGCCAGATGCTGTATTCAATGGGCAGAAGCCAATCAGGTTATATTCCTTCCACTCTCCAACTACTTTAGTCCAATTCTAGATTTGGTTTCAACAATGCACTGTAGTTGCTTTCATGTCCTCGTTTTGGTGGATTTATGATAACAACAACAAAAAAAAAAGGAAAAGAAATTAATCTTGTTTGTTTCACTGTTTTGATTTATTAGTTTCTTATTTCTCCATAATAATCAGTACAGAGCATGTAATTTGATTCTTGATTGCTCTTATTCCCTGAAGACTTGGAATTTCTCCCTCATACTGACTGTTTTTCTACTGGCATAGTGGAGGTGTTCCACATTGTTTCCCACAGTTCGGACCGGGGCCAATGCAGCAGGTATGGTACTCTATCAATACTCAGTTACCATTACTGGCCTCCTGATATCCCTCTGTTATCCACATTTTAGGGGTTGTTTAGGAAGGGGAGTAACTGGTTTTGTGATTCATAACTGAACCAATTCTATAACTTCCAAGTGTTTGATAAATGTCCATTTTTTGCATAGTAGTTTTGTCCATTCTAATATATTTCCGAAAATTGGTTCTTTGTCAAACTAACATAGCCTTGGTTCTCGGAAAAAAAAAAAAAAAAGAAAAGAAAAGGAAAAAGAAAAAACAGATAGAACATGAGACCGGGACTCAACTAGATCCTATTTTAAGGATTCCCAAACAGGCCCTTAGGAGTGCATTTTGTCTTCATTTTGTCAAATACTTAATGTTAGACAAATGAAGGACCATTTAGCAAGGGCCGTTGGTGAATTTATTCAAACTAGATACTATGTTTGAAGTGATAGATATAATGGGTGTTACATGGGTTGTTCATTAAGTAGCATTTATTTATGTTTGTAATGTTTGTTGCTTCCATCTAGGAGCCCAATGCCACAAAAATCTATTGATCCTTAGGACAGACTCACTAGTCTACAGTGTGTTTTGGTATGAGGGACAAGGTACAAACACTTGTTTTGTAGGAAGGAACAGAGGAGGGGAAGGATTCCTCTTCCCTCCGGGTTAGGAGAGAGAGAGAGAGAGAGTTCCTCCTCTTCTGACATTTTGGCCCTTGGAAAAAAATGATACTAATTCTATGTAAGCGCATATAACAATAGAAGATACAATATTTCCTTAGTTAGTTCTTGCTTATTTAACCAAACAAAAGGAAAGAAGGCTCCCTTCCCTTTCCCTTCCCCAGGGATACCTCTTTAATCCCTCCTCCCTTCCTTACCTTCCATTTTTCCATCTTTCCTACCAAAACATAGCATTAGTCAGCGGTGGATAGCAATTTTACTCTTCCATTTTAATGAAAATATGTTGAAGCATGATAGAACTCTTTCACAAATTTGCTAGCATTATCTTCTCGCTTTAAGTTTATGATTTTGAGCCTTAGAAACGCTTGTGTGGTTAACAGCATGGGTTTGCAAGGAATATGAATTGGTCACTTGTTGACTCGGAAAATGTGGAAGGCAATCCTATTATCACTCTAGAACTAAAAGATGGTCCTTACAGTCGTTCTATGTGGGATTTCAGCTTTCAGGCTCTATATAAGGTCAGTTGGTTCTTTACTTCCTTATGTAAGAAAACTATGTCTACCTCATTGACACTGATTGTACATGGTCGCATTGATCTGAACCACCTCCTAGTTCATACAGTATGGATATGGACAATGAGAGTGCTTTGTCAAGCAAGATTTTTAGTTTTAAATTAACCGTGGTACTTTCGGGACAAAGAATACAGCAGTAAAGCAAAGTCTTACGAAAATGAGATATTGCTGATCTCTTGGACTCTCAACTGTTATATTTCATGGAATCGCATTAATTTGAATATGGTGTTTGACTATTTCTGATGTCTCAGCCGTTGTATATCAGATATTTAATTTTTTTTGGGGTGTGTTCTTCACAATATTTAGTTTGTAAAGCATTTTTATTCTTTGCATCTCCATTTTTATATGTTTAATCACAATTGTTAGCACTTGGCAAGTTGAATTAGGTTGAGTAATCGAAACTTATGCTTTAATCAAATTTCATTTGAAGCTCCATTTGTTTCGATGTAAAATGTTTTTTATATCTTAGAAAATATTTTTCATGCAAAAATCTATTACATAAACAAAATAAATTATTTTCCTTCTCAATTTCGGTGTTTAGTTGACATTGCATAACTAATTTACAAATACTAAAGCAATGCACCGTTAGCACTTAGCCACTTATAGTAGCATGTTTATAAATTTGAAGATAATCAGGTATTTAATATACATATATGTTACTGTAGAGGTATCCTAGCACATGTTTACATGGAAGATGTGTATATGCATCCATGGATATCTTACTATATACGTTTGTAAGTGATTGGACATTTGAGTTTTGGAGCCACTTCTATTTTCTGTGCAAGAACACTGATATATAAGTGAAACTTTTGACGACAATATTTTTAAATAACCTAAGCAATATAAGGCTTAGTTTGGCCCCCACATGGTGCTCCTTTTTTAAAGCACAATTTCATGTTAATTCATTTGGTAACCAGTTTATTTTGCAAAAATTGAACTTAGGGCTTTTTTGGAGGGAGCTTTTAAAAGCTCTAGAATGGAGCTTTTAAAAGTTCAAGGTTGCTTTTTGGTTTCATGATATCTTTTGAAGAGTAGTGTGTCACTTGTATAAAATTATCAAAGAACTTGGTAATAATTTCATAAGCTCCTTTTAAAAAGTCACGTGTGGGCCAAACTAAGCCTAAGTCAAATTCCCAAAAAAAATATCAGCGTTATTTTCACAAAATATAAAATAAAACATGAAGTGGGTGCTAGTATTCCTGGTGTAACCTACCAAAAGAGTAGAGATATATTTCCTTGCAAGGACACTGATATCTTGGACAATCTGTCCAATGTTTTGTCTGATATATCACTGTTATACATTTCCAGGCAATATAGAACATGGTTAAGTTTCAATATATGGAAACCGAGATATCTCTATACCACGGTGGTACATAAATAAAACCTTAGTTCCAAATGTCGAGGTTACTCGTTATCTTTGGAGCCACCTTGTGGCGGTAGTTTAGATACATTCGCGGAACCCTGCATTAAGTTAGTGTCTGATATGTACAAACTCACGCTTGTCTCCATTAAGTTAATGCCTGATATATTTTTCTTGTTTTCTTCACTTGTTTGCAGGTCATTCTTGATGCAAAGAGCATTTCAACAGAATTAGTGATAAAAAATACTGACACGAAGCCATTTTCATTTAATACTGCCTTGCACACATACTTCAGCGTGAGTATCACTATTCCATGGTTGTGACTTGTGAGTATCAATTGCCAACTTTGATTTTAGCAAATTAAGATTTTTACTTTCTAATATAAGGTAGATGTACTCTACTGCAGTACTTAAAGAATGAAGATGAAAGAACTACGTTCCAGTCTGCCAAAAATGGAATAATTCAGAAATCAGGAACTAACTTGAGTTATTGTGAACATGGTGGTTAAATCGTGAATCGTGTCGAATCGAGAATCGTAATAACCACTTTCCTAGAAAATAAATAATAATGTTCATAGACTACATATATGAAATACAAGTAGAGTGCTTAAAATGAACAAAATAACAATCTAACACAAGTTTAATGAATGTTTGAAAGCTTCCATTTAAAATTTCAAAGTTCAATACTACAAATCGTGAGTCACACTGAACTGTATCAGGTTGGATGAAACTCATATTGACTTGTACGAATCGACCGATTCTAACAATCATGATTGCGAACGAGGGTAGGAATAAAGAATGGATGAAGAAATGGTTGTGTTAAAAATGGCAAATATGTGTGGTGGTCATGGATGATGTAGAACAATGAAGAATCTGGCATTCATTTGAAGCTTATCCTCTATTTTTAACTACTTCATGAACTGTTGCAATATGAAATTTTTTATTGGATTAGCTTACAAAGGTCTAGAGGATTTTATTGTCATGCAGGCTTCAGTTACAGGGGCATCAGTAAGAGGTTTAAAAGGTTGCAAAACTCTGAACAAAGATCCAGATCCTAAGAACCCGCTCGAGGGTGAGGAGGAAAGGTTTGTGTCATCTCGTACAACTCTTCTCCAGGAAAAATTAGGGTTTACTGGGAAATTTCGATTATCAAAGAAGTTGGTTAACACTATTTAAAGCAAAATCTTAAAAAACTTGTATTTGTTTGTCGGATTTGAAACCCATCATATTCCTCTTTTTATTTTGTTCTTATATGTCAATGGAAAATTTTCTAATTCCAGGAAAAAAAAAAAAAAAAAAACACTGCCATGCACCAATGTCATCATTCTGTGTGAGCGGATTTTGTAGAGATTCTATTCTAAGCAATGGGCAAAAAACATAGATCACTCACATCTCCTTCACATGCCTCCCTTCTCACTCATGCAGAGAGAGAAACAGAACAGCGTGGACACCATTAATATTGAATGGGGTGCTGAGAGAGAAAACAAAAAACCTTCTGGAACCAATTCTCCTATACTATGTTAAGGCAACCACTTTCCTTGAAAGCAAATGCTAAGGTGTTAAGGGGTGCACAAATGGTGTATAAGCCCTCACAGGATACTATGCATTTGTATATTTCATTCAGCACATTAAAACAACTTTTACTGTATTACATACTATGTATCACAAAGCAGAAGTCACTGGAGTTGGGCATCAAAAGTTATGGAAAAAAAATCTTCCTGAATGAACTGTTTATTGCTTTCTAACTTCTGTTTTCACCACTCAGGGATGTCGTTACTTTTCCTGGATTCGTAGATTGCGTTTACCTTGAAGCACCTACTGAGTTACTCCTTGACAATGGTTTGGGTGATAAAATCTCTATAAAGAGTAGAAAGTAAGTTAATTAGAAACATTCCGCGAGGATTTTCTCGTGTTTCCATCAATATTCTGCATCAACTTATCTAGGCTTTTATGTTACTTGTTCATGCAGTTGGTCGGACGCTGTTCTGTGGAACCCGCATCTGCAGATGGAAGCATGCTACAAAGATTTTGTTTGTGTTGAAAACGCCAAGGTTCGGAGTACTTAATTGCTTCCCAAATTGATACATTTTTTCTTGATAACATTAGGGCTTGTTTGGTAATGCTTATAATAAGATCTGATTGAGTATCAGTCTCACTTTCTATTGGTTTTATGAGAACAAAGGTTTAAGTTGGTTTGACAGAGAACTAAATTTGAGAGAGGTATTATACTAGGCACAGACTCTTGCACAAATGGTCATTTACTAAACACTTGAAATTATACGACCGGTTCAGTTACGAATCACAAAACTGGTTCTTTGCCTTCCCAAACAGCCCCTTGGGTTTTTCTTCTTGATGCTGCATGCTTTAGTCCTACCAATTGAGTATACTTCTATCAACAATGCTAGGGGCACAAACACTTTACACACACACTTATCAAACACACACACTCTCTCTCTCCTAGGTGGCACTATGGGATTCAGATAATTTCAGTGGATCCCACAGTGCCACCTAGTAGAGAGATAGTATATTTGTAAGTGTTTGTGTCCCAAATATTACCCTACTTCTATCAGGGACTCAGGATGAATGAATTCTATAAAGATCACATCAATTTGCTTCCTTAATCCTCTTCTTTACCGTTTGGCCAAGTGATAGACTGATAGTATCAACCAATTCTTGTTTGGAAAATTAATTATGTGCTCTTTTTAATCATCTTGACGTTAGATTGGAGAAGTCCAGCTAGAGCCTGAACAGTCTTGGACCGCGGAGCAACATTTAAGCATTGGGTGAGCTGTAGCTGAGCATGGATTTAAAATTTTATCGGATCAGTCCTTGGTTTAATTTTTTCTGTGTTTCTTTTCTCGCTTTTTCTTTTTCTTCTGTTTTTCTCAAGAAAGTACTAATGCTATTGCTAATAAAGATATATCATGTTGATTGGCATACCAATTTTACATTAGCGCTCTGTTTGTTTTGATGTAAAATGTTTTCACCTTATAATTAATATATGAAAGCATTGGTTGATACCATACCCAGCTCATAAATGAGCTCTTGTACTGTGTGGCATTCCTCACACTTGGATTCTGACCATGTTGATGGATTTCCTTTTTTCCTAGTTATCTAGATCAGGTATCAATAACAATCACTGGCTAAAAAAAAGGACAGATGCTCGCTAAACAAGCATTCAAAACAAAGTCTCAAAATTAAATAACAAGGATTGCAAAATATATATATATATGTTGGGGGCTGCTAACTTATAACATGATGGTTGTAAGTTAGCAGCATACAACAGCCCTTTTAGCGAAGGAAAACAGGTTTTTAGCGACGAAATTTTTATCGCTAAATATTCCAACTTTTAGCAACGAAAAATTTCGTCACTAAAATCTTGTTTTTCGTCGCTAAAAGTCTACTATGCTGTAAGTTAAGCAACTCCCATATATATATATATATATATATATAATGAAAGGCAAAATCATACTACACTAAATGATCATTATAATGAGCATAAACTGTCAATCAGTCGCCTTAATTTCTGGTGAACAGATACCGATATGGAGCTTTAAGTTTCACTCGCATCCTAAATTCCTACGATTAGTCAAAACTTCAAATTTCTAACCGCTCCAGATCAGAAATAAACAGTCTGACTGAATAAAACAGGAACAGGAAATGAAACTCCTCTCTTCTCCTGTGTAACTGTGTTATAATGTGAACCAAGACACATGCAATTTCAATTTAGTGGTCTGAACTGAACACAAATCATTCCAAGGTTAACGAGATCTCATCTCATACTGAAGTTTTGGTGGGTTTGACAGTTTTTAAAACTCTCTCATCCCAAAAACTGGAGAGCTAAAAGATTTTCCTGTATAAAAAAGAAATGGTTATCCATTTTAACCCCTGGTGGTTAGGCTTGTGTTTACTTTACTATTCAAAAAATGACACTTAACCCCATGTGGTTGTGTACCACGTGCAAACCTTAGTGGTGTTAACTTTTGACTTAAAATGACATATATAACATTCATTTCAGTCACAATCATATGGTATTAAATGGGCCCAGCCACAGGATATTTTAGTCGTTTATTTTTGAAATGTCAACTTTTAGCAAGCAAAAGAGAGTGGTAACTTTGAACAATCGGGGTTGTTGGGAATTTGATCAAAGTGCAAAAATAACCAAATCCCTTCCCAAGGATCATGTGAGGTGGAAACAAGCAAAAGAAAAACCGGAAAAATAATCAAGCACACACAAAAAATCAGATTTCTAAGTGGTCCGGCCAAATATGCCTATATCCACACCTCGTAAAGTTTCATTATACTCTAGGGTTACAAGGGGCTCTCAACTTGATCTCTCTAGCTGATACAGTGGTGTTGCCACACACACAATACATGGTCAACAGGGATATATATATATATATATATAGCTTATACAGTTTTCTAACATAAAACAATTTCCTATTCAAAACAGGAAACACAAAATTCATTCCTAATCAAAACAGGAAACAAAAACCTAAACTGTGCATGTCGCTCGAACGAGCTTCTGTGCGGGCGAGATTTCAAAGAGTTTTACTTCATCTTCAGTCCCAAAATTACCACGTTCGCGCGGACAAACCGCTCAGCGACCTACCAATCCTTCGAGTCGTTCGCCTTTGATTGGAAATACTTCCGACGAAATTAGACTCCACAATCTCAACAATCTCCCACTTGGAGACTACTAACATCAATGTATTTTTCACCACCAAAAAACAGCCCCTCAAAACCAAACCGATTTCGAGCACAAACCTCACTCTGAACTCTGAAGGCACCAAGGCTTTCACTTTCAAGAATGTTCCTTCCCAAGATAAACACTTCAACCTTTGACACCCAAAGGTTCAGGCCTTCCAGAAATCAACATCCCATGACTTCAAGCTGCCATGTTTTTCTTCTATGCAGAGAATCTTCATTAACTAGATCACAACTAGCGCCTGTTGAACCAATGGCACTCTGTCCTCTTCTTCAAATATGATTGCAAGAACTTTGATTTTTCCTTCTTCTGCAGTCATCGCTCTCCCACTCAAACCAAAAGCTCTAATACCAGTTGTTGGGAATTTGATCAAAGTACGGAAAAATCAATCCCCTCCAAGGATCGTGTGAGATGCAAACAAAATGAAAACAGGAAAAATAATCAAGCACACAAGAACACTCGATTTCTACATAGTTTGGCCAAATATACCTACGTCCACCCCTTGCAGAGTTTCATTATACTCTAAGGTTACAAGAGGGGTTCTCAACCTGATCTCTCTAGTTGAAACAGAGGTGTTGCCACACACACACAATACATGATCAACAGGGATATATATTGTAATGCCCCAAATCTCAAAAATGGGGGTTAAGGTGATTAGAGAATTCAACAGTCAAATTAAAACGTATTTAAAATAAGAAGATTTGAAAATCTGTTGATCCAATCGACTGATCGGGATATCGATCGACTGGTTTTGCAAGATGCCGAGAGCATTATTTTGAAACAGCTCGATCTAGTCGACTGACAAAGGTCCGGTCGACTGGTTTCAAATAAAGAGTTCATAAATCTGTCCCGGTCAACTGAAATAAATCTAGTCGACTAGGGTATGAAATGTTCAGTCGACTGGGTCCACTCAGTCAACTATTTTTATAAATATAGAGTCCAAACCTCTTGTATATAGAATCCATTCGACTAGACGCCCGATCGGTCGACTAAATTGTAGGAGCAGAGGACTCTACTGCACGACTATATGTTCACACAACTTTGCTCCCAAACGGGTGATTCTAACTCAATAAAAGGAGAAGCAAAAGCTATGGGAAGTAAAAGCTATGCGCCTCCCCCCCCCCCAAGCATAACTAAAAATGAAAATGAATTGTTTCATCAACGACATATGCATGCAATCTTACGAACAGAAGTGACTTATGTCACAATTACATGTCAATACGAATATAACGAATCCTAACATGATTTTGGAATCCAAATAACAAGTCTAAGTTGAAAGGGGATAACATGCACCCCAAAACAACCACGAATACTAGTTTAAAAACAAGTACAGACTAACATGCGTCTGATAACAATTTACTATGCGAAAGCATAACTTACAAATCTAAAACATATAACTATGTATTACATGATTTTAGAATCTCCCCACAAACGAGGCCTTTAAAGGGCAATTACATGTCAATCACTATAGGGCCTTGCCCTTATTCATTTTACCTGAAAATGTATTAAAAATAGTCCATGAGCACAACGGCCCGTATAGTCATAGAATTCAATAATATTATGAATTATATGCATGAATGCATGAATGTAATGATTTGTTGCAGAAGCAAAACAATGTCGCTTGTAGGCCTTATCATGAATTTTCCAAATACTCACTCTCAACACAACACCTGGTCTAGGGACCACCACGTTATGGTGGCATTTAACCACCTCATACAGGTCTTTAGCTTACGATTCCAATAGTTTGCAAGACCAGGAGATCGAGTTCCTAATAGATCCAATCCTCACATTCACACCCACAACCGGGATTATCTATACTTCAAATCAAAATCCTCTCGAGGAGGTTTTTCATGATCTTTGAAATTCAAAAGTCCCACACATGGAGATCTTCCCCTATAAATCGAAAGCCCCACATAGAGGTCTTTCACCCAAAATCATTTTTCGTGCATTTTCATATTAATGCACATGTTCATGCCCAATTTCATAATCATGCTTGACTCATGTTTATGAAATGCAAATGAACAATATTATGCTAGATGAACAAGTATATTAATAGTCTTTCACAAAACTTAAGCATAGGCAAGAAATCATGGATTTCTACACAAACATGTTATCAAACTTCTATAAAAACAAGTTGACATGTTTTCAACTTTCATTTAAACACATAAGCACATAAACATCTAAAGGAAAGCACAAAAGCATCTAGATCATTTAGGCAAAATTTCAAGAGAACTAGGTCTGGATTTTATGCACGTCAAACGTGTACCAAACCATGTAGTATTCTAGATTTATGATAATTAACATATAATACATCATATTAGAGAGTTATATGAACTACCTTAGAACTTTAGGATTTTTCCTAACCGAGATAAGTTGTCGGATGGAAGTGATTTTGGTGTCCACACATGCTCCTCATCATAAGGAACAACTTTAAAGCTTGAAGATTCGTCCGGAGATCGATGAATCTAGATGATACCAAGGCTTTGTGCTCAAAACCCTAAATATCCAAGCCTTAGAAAGAGAGGAGAGCAATATAGAGAGAGAGAGAGAGTTGACAACTATGAAATTTAAACCTAACATGTTCTATTTATAGTAAGTGGCAAGGTACAACTACTAAAGCACAAGGTATCACACACACGAATGCTTATCTCACTAACCGTACCAGTTATGACAAAAGTTAGAACACCAAAAGTGAATCATTTGAGCATACGCTCCTTTCAGTCCAAAAATCTCATATTTAAATTTTTTTGTCAAGACTTGTATCTCAGGTAAAAATTACTAAAATACCCTTGTAACTAAAATTCCAAACATAGTCCAAAAAATTCCAAATTTTCACTAGAGTTCTGAAATCTGATATTAAATCACTGTTTAAAATCTCGGGTTATTACATATATAGCATATACAATTTTCTAACCCAAAATCGTTTCTTATTCAAAACAGGAAACACAATCATTTCCTAACCAAAACAGAAAACAAAAACCTAAACTGCTCAAGCAAGCCTCGTTCGGGCGAGCTTTGTGCAGGCGAGATTCCAGAGAGTTTTACTTCGTCTTCGAATACCAAAATCACCGCATCTACGCGAACAGGCCGCTCAAGCAACCCCCCCCCCCCCCCCCCCCCCCCCCGTTTTCTTCGTCCTTTGCCTTTGATTGGAAACTCTTTAGGGAACACTTCCGATGAAATTAGGCTCCACAATCCCAACATGGGTTAAAGTGTAAACGGGCCTAACCACAGAGGTAAAATGTATCTAAACCATTAGTTTTGACTAAAAACGTAGCAGTTTCATTTCAGTTAGAACCATTGGGGGTGTAAGTGTCAACTTTTGAATTATAGAATATGAAGTTAAAACGAGCCTAACCACAAGGGGTAAACTGTATTAAACTTTTTACAACACACAAAAAAAAAAAAAAAAAAAAAACCAGCTTGAACAATTTTCTGTTAACACCACAGAGAGGATAAGAAAGGTGGTTCTTCGATCACCTAAAAACGTTGTTAGTAAATTCTGGAACTATGCACCACCAGTAAAACAAATGTGCAGGGTATAATTGGATCGGTTTGGTTTTTAAGGGTTTTCAAACCGACGGTTCAGTTCAAACCGACATGGTGGGTCGGTTCAGTTATCCTTACACCCTGGACCGTGCATTTGAATTGCTGAGGTCTATGTTACCTGGACTCTCCTACTACCCCCAAGTACCCGATCCCCGTGTCCGACGCCCGTACCCAATTCGGACACTCGGATCCTCCACAAGTGATGTTGAAAAGGCAAGTAGAAGCTTAAAAATCGTGGGCACAGAGGTTTCTAACTATTGATATTAAGAAACATAGTATGTTTATATGTTCAGAAGGTGTCCGCATACCCGTATCCAACGTTTAGACACATATCCCCGGATCCTAGGATTTGGATTTAGAGGAGGTCCGACACCTAGATACACACCCGCACCTGACACCCATACCCGAGTCTGGGTAACATAGGCTGAGGTATTAACTTCTCCTATAACAAAAGCACCTGGAATAATTTTCACAATTGAAGAGATGTTTGGCAGGAGAAAGAACCGGTTATGTTGTTCATAAGAGAACACGTTCTATAAAATTAAGTGTTTGGTGGACCTTTCTTCTTGCACTGAACTCCATTCTCAATCTAAAATCTCTATTAAAACAGATTCTTTGCCAAACCAACATAAGCTTGATTCTCATTAAAAAAAAAAAAAAAAAAACGATAGAAAATGCGACTAGAACTGAATTAGATCCTATTTTTAGCATTCCCAAATAGGCCCTGAGTTAACAGATGAAAGAAAACAAGGAATAAGGGAAAGATCCAAAGAGAAATCTATTCCCTCTTGATTTCATCACCAAACTATATGTTCCTCTTCAAAACAACAAATACTACAAATAGTACCGTATATATTTCTATTAAAAGCATCCACAGTGGTGTAGATAAATGTAGCGTAAAGTTATGCTAATTTCCCATACAAAATGGTGGAGGGTCATAGGCCAATCAGCGGACTCTTTGCTGTTCGGTGACCAAACAACAGACTCTTTGTTTGGTGTGTTTTTTTTCTCTCTTTTTAAATGTAGAGGCTTTGCCAGCCAGCCATTTTTTTTTTCTCTTTCTTTCTTTTGTCATCTTAGAGATTGGACCCAAAAAAAAAAAAAATCACCAAACTAGCAAAGCAATTGCCAACCAGCCACCAGTTGGT